>CM075670.1:250311241-252811241 GCA_037962975.1 Clitoria ternatea | reverse complement strand
ATTAACTCGTTGTGAACCGTCCAATGTAAAAAAGCTCTTACAGATCCTAGGTTGCTGCGGGCCATAAAGGAGGAATACTCTACTCTTCTTAATAACAAAACATGGTCTTTAGTGACCCTTCCACCCAACAGATAAGCTATTGGATACAAATGGGTGTTCAAATTCAAAGAGAACTAGGATGGTTCTCTCAATAAGTATAAGGCCAGGCTTGTGGCCAAGGGGTTTCACCAAAAGCCTAGAAGTGACTACTCAGCTTTTTCCCCAGTCATTAAGCCTGTTACTGTGAAGACCATTCTAACCATTGCCATCAATAAAGGGTGGCCAACCCAACAGATAGATATTAATAATGTCTTTCTCAATGGCTTTCTTGAGGAAGAAATCTATATGTGCCAACCTTTTTAACTTTGAATCTTCAAATAAATCTTTAGTTTGTAGGCTGCAAAAGCCTTGTATGACCTAAAATGGGTCCACGGGGATTTGGCTTCAAATCCAACATATATGACTCATCTCTCTTTATCCAACATGATGCTACCCACTGTTCATATGTCTTGGTCTATGTAGATGACATAATCATCACATGCACCTCTCTTTCCTTTGTTCAGAATCTAATTAGCAATCTTAACCTCACTTTTTCTCTTAAACAGCTAGGGACTCTTAACTGTTTCCTGGGAATTCAAGTGTTTTACCTACGTAATTATGTCATAAACCAAATACATTACAAAACTTCTCTCTAAGGTAGGAATGGATAATGTTAAAGGAATCACCACACCTATGATTGGGAACCTTAAACTTAGTAGAGAAGGCGCTAATTATCTAAAAAATCTCACAACCTACAAATCTGTAGTAGGTGCTTTGCAGTATGCTACAATTACAATACCTGAAATAAGTTTTGCAGTAAACAAAGCTTGTTAATTTCTGTCTCAGTCTCAAGAACAACATTGGAAGGTTGTCAAAAGGAAACTCAGGTATTTTAAGGGTACAAAAACCTTAGGCTTACTGATCCAAAAGTCTTATCCTGATAAACCTCTCCCTATCACTACTTATTGTGATGCAGATTGGGCCTCTTATTCTAATGACAAGAAATCCACATCACGCTCCTACATATTTCTAGGTCCTACATTGGTTTCTTGGTAGGCAAGGAAACAAACTCTGGTTGCAAGGTCCAATATAGAGGCTGAGTATAGAAGTTTGGTAAGTACTACACAAGAAATTCTGCGGATACAGTTTCTTCTCTCTGAGCTACAAATTCCCTTTCATGTGCCTCAAGTGTTGTGTGACAACCAGAGCACTGTAATGCTGTCATATAACCCTATTATTCACTCCAAAACCAAGCATATGAGTTGGATATTGTAAGAGACATGATTTCTCCCAAGAAACTTATTGTGAGTCATATTCCTCCTTTGAACAGTGTGCTAACATTCTCACCAACGGTCTCTCTGCATCGAGGTTTTTGGTTTTAAGGGATCATCTTCAAGTTGTTGATAAATTGTCCCTGCTTTACTCCACTTCAGAAGGGACCAAGTCAGAAGAGGTCAAGCTTGAGGGAGCATGTTAAAGGCTTAAGAAGAAGATAAATCAAGCTTACGGGAGCATGTTAGAGTGTTAAGATATTAGCATTCATAACTGACTCAACAAAGTCAGTTTTATTTTGTTTTGTACAGCTCTAGTTAGTTAGACTCAACATTATATAAATACTCATCTTCTTGTATCTTTAGCAATTAATGAAATCAGCTCTCTAAATCTTTTTTCTCTCTTTCCTGGAATTCTTAAACTAAGTAATTTGTAGATATGGCTAGAAAGGAATGAGGGTTGCCTGTCTGTTTTTTCTTTTGGAGGGATTTGAGTATAATCATTGAGATCTTGAGGTAGGAATTGGTACTGAGTAGGTTTTGGAATCCATTACATGCTTGTGGATTTTGTTATCTTTGTTTGGACTACATGCGTGCTTTCACTTTTATTTAGGTGGCTTGGTCCTTATTTTCTTTAAGGTGTACAATTCTTTGTCTTTTGGACACCTTTTCTGTTGGGATCTTTGTATGAGTACTTCTTGTACTCTTTTTTAGTTAATAATATTCCTTTTGATTCTTTAAAAAAGTATATATATACTCGAACGCCATAAACATTTAAAAACACATAATCCAGAAATATTTCTTTTAATTATATGCATAATTACAAATTATTAAGAGGACCACTTCGTCAAAAACTTAATAGAAAGCTTTGGGTTTTTCCTTTTATACAGGTCACTCTGTTCTCTTGTCATGTACTTGATACTCCTTATCTCACATGCTTATTTTTATGTTAGGAGCATTTCCTTTACTTGCAATACGTTGTTGTGTGAGTCATATAATGAATTTACAATTTGACATAATTATATCAACAATGTATGTTTTAGTCAATTTCATTTTGTCTATAATTCTTGGTTTGGAATTAATGTTTTTTTTTATGAAATAAGCTAACAAATCAAAACAGAGGAAATTTGATGAAAAGACAGCGAGAAGAAAGTCATCTTTGGGTCGAAAGGGTGACAAGATAAAAACTGATGAAAAGACAAAGAGAGGAAAGTCATCTTCGGGTCGAAAAGGTGGCAAGGGAAAATCTGCTGAAGGAAAATCAAGGCGGAGAAAGCAATCCAAGGTTGCCAATCGCCGCAAAAAGAAATTTGATGAAGAGATATCAAAACAAAGAAAACAATTTGTGGATGAAAACTGTGGCAACATAAAATTTAAGGAAGAGGAGCTAGCAAAGATCTCAGGTTTTACAAAGACTGAAGACTACATTGAGGTTTTTTGTGGTATTACAAATAAGAAACATGGAGATTATGTTGGGACACTGAAAATTGATACCAAGGGGGAGTATTTTGTCACTTGTCACTGCCTTCCTGAGTGTACCATGGGCAAGTTTTCCTCTCTCATACATCTCTCAAGTATTTGAAACAAAATATTTGTCACAATATTTTCTTTTACCTTGCACAGAAGAATTAGGATCACTGTATGTTTTTGTTTACTTTAGCTCTAGTGATAGATGTATGTGTGTGCATGTGTTAAATTATGATGAGATTTCTTTTTTTTTTTACATTGAATATGGAACTTTCTTTTCTTATCTTTATGCATGTAAAACTATTAGTTTCTTAACAAATGATGACCTGGGTAATAGTAATATTGAACACTGTTAATATAACAGTTCTCTTGTGTAGTCTTAACAAAATTTTTCATGTCAATGAAGGGGGGTTTTGGTTTGCCTTAAGTTTTCTAATTAAGTGCTTGTTTGCATTGGTAGTGGAACTAAACTTTTCACTTACTAGTACACATTGTTTAAGAGAGAAAACTCTTGAATTTGTATGAACTGAAGTTCTATTAATAGATAATCAATCAAACTGAGCCTAAATTATAGTTTTGATCTCCACCTGTATAATATGTCTATTTCTTTTTTAACATTATAGAATATATTAATTACAAATTATTATTATTCTGATTAGATGCATTAGTTATTTGTTATATTATACCATTATATTAATTATCAGTTCATTAAGTAATAGGGGAAATTGGAAAACACTGATAATGTTATTGGAAATGTATTTATTTGCAAGAAGCAGAAAATGTGACAATGGAAGCATTTGGGAAACATGCTCAGAAGGAAGGGTTTGGAAGATGGAAAAACAACATATGGGTTCATTATGATGAGCAAGACAAGGTTCCCCTTCGGAAGACACCTTTGATGAAGTATTACACATATCAAGCAAATGTAGCTAACTGGAAAGATGCAGCATTCAGGAAACGCAGCTTTCACAGGGATGAGTTCATCTGTTGTTCAAGTTGCAAAAAGGAGCGCAGGTTTCGTTTAACTCAAAGGAATCAAATTAAGTGGTACCATGATGCTTTGCTTAAAGAAAACTGGACTTGTTCTGATTGGCCTTTCCAAAAGTAAGTTCCTCCCACATCACACAACTTCATCTAAATGATATTCAAGTTCATGATTTATTTTATATATCTTGCATAGAGGTGGGAAATTTGACTAGTTTGTTTGATTAGCTTAGCTCAATTTGGCTTGTTAGAGTACAAGGGCTTTACCATTAAATATAAGGTCTGAATTAATTGAAATTTGCTTTTGGATCTATTTAGTCTTTTCTTTGTTAAATATATTTGGAATATACTAATAAAGTCATTCAATCAATGACAATAATTGTTGACTTCTATAATATATACTTTAAATCCATTTGTAAGATACTTTTAATTGGTGGATAATATAAAAAATTTTATATTGATAATGTATTCTAGTTAAACCCATATATGTTTATGTCAAATTCAAACAATTATTTTGTGATTTAAATAAACTTGATAGATAAATTTATTATTTATTTGAGAATTCACCACAATAAAATAAAGTTAGTATAACACAATATATTATAATACTGGAAAAAAAACACGGTAATATATATAAAATCATAATAATAAGTAGAAAATAATTGTAATAATAAGTTATTACAACTGTGGTAATAGGTCAATTTATTATTTCTTTTATTAAATTGAGAATTTAACTTTCATCTTTTGTACTTATTCAATATTCTTAATTCAATGGTTGTGTAAACTTATATGTCATAGTCTCTGAATAGTAATTTAAGTTTTCTATAGATCATAATTACAACTAGAAAGATATCCTAGTTGAAAGGTAGAAAAAAAGGAAAATAAAGTAATTCAATACTTGTCTTTGCAACAGCTTTATATGTTTTCTTAGCACAAAGCCAAACCTTTATAAATTGAGAAATTCAATAATATTAGCTTATATGATAATGTATAGAAAAATAGAATATCAAAAAATGTCATATTTTATTTGTTAGATATGTTTCATTAATAACTATGCTAAATTGTGAGAATTTTCATATTTTAGGATAGGTTGTGATCATGAAGAAGAACGATCAAGTGTGAAAGTAAGTAGGAATTGTCAGCATGCTTCATTTTGCCGTGGTTGCTCTCATTGTTACTGTAAAGGCTGTATCAAGTGCCGCTTTGAGGATTGTAGCTGCCGAGAATGCAGGGACTTCATGCTTTATGCTGAACCATAGGCTTTACATGCCTATCTATGGACCCTCGACCTGTTGAGAAACATAAAACAATGATCTTTCAAAGAAACATTGGACGTGGTTTTTTTTTTAATATTTTGGGGGACTATTATTGTGTTTGACTTTACTGAGTTTTCATTTGATCAAACTAGAATTCATTCACTTTGGAGAATGTCTATGGGTCTAACATTATTTCAAGTTATCATGGTTATTATTATTTGTTTTTACTTTTATATTATTTTGTCTAATATGGAGGATAGGATCGAATGTTGTGGTTGTGGTTTTTGTGTATGGCACATGTTTAACGGGAATCTAGTAAATTATTTTTGAGTCTAATGAGGATTTCAAGGTCTTAATGTGATTAAGTCCAATAACTACTGGTATCTCGTGTTGTGGGGCGAAATATGGTGTCGCTTGCAAAGATACTCAGATGCTGAAGTTAGTACCAAATAAATAATATAAGAGCTCAAGCAATGGGTTGGTGAACGTACCTGGTGTCAATACTTTTTCGTAAAAGGTGGGAAAAGATAGACAAGCGCAAACATTCCTAACACCTATGTAGACCAGTATGTCCCCAACACTCCCGCAACCTCTTCTTAACACTGGTGAATTTCGATCCTAGATATTAGGGCTTCGTGTGGGATTCTTGTGCGAGGGTGGTTCCATACCAAATTTCTGTGTGATTTATAGGATAAGTCATATTGGGTGTGCCTCATTTTATGTCGGTATTCCCTTTAGGAATCTGGGCTGATATCAGACCCATATCATTTGTCTTCCATCTTGTTGAAGTGACTTAAAGGTTGTTTCAATAGGTTGATGTGACAATGCATTTGAAAGTTTTCACTTATGCTGTTGTGGCGTGTTTTTAGATTTAAGATTGTTGTATCGATGTATGCTTTCCTTATGTCGGTATGGCTGCTTTTTCATAATTGAGTGTTGTTGAAGACATATGGCATTTGCTGAATGGCCTTGTTGCTTCGATTTTTATGCACCTGTTATTCAGTATACGAAACGTAACTACACCCTATCATGAATACGCGTAATGGCTTTGTGCTCTTTCGCCCCGCAGCCCTTAACTATAAATAGGGGATCATTTGTACAAATCTTTCACTTTCCATCCTTGTTGTCACTATGCTCCGATATTAGTCCAACCAACATCATTTATCAGTGTTAACTTGTTTCTCTGGTACGCCCAAAGCGAATGGCGCGAGTCATCTCCGAATATATCTTTTAGCCTATTTCCCCTTCTAAAACTATTTAGTCATTTAGCCTTTTTATTTAAATAGAAAACCAGGATATGATGAGTCAGTGGAAAGACTCTTAGAGCCATTGTTGTAGTCGTCTTTGTCATCCCGACAAAAGTCATGGGTGTCACAAGTGGATTTAATATTGATTTTTAAGAAACTAAGATACCAAAAGATTTCTGGTTGCCTTACCAAATCCATCCCGCAAAGTGGGTCGGTTATCTAGTGAGGCAATATACTGATATCCCTCTGACATGTTTCCTCTTCCTTTGACCCATGAGACGAGCATAAGTGTTGCTCACTAATAATTTTTTCTTCCAAATGCAATACAAGCTCAAGTGCCAAATTCTATCATGCTGATGAGGTAGAATTTTATAGTCATATTCCTTTCTTCCAACACACAATAATTCCCATGGCATCTAAAGGCCACTCCGAAACAGGTCCTTAGAACATCGTCGCATTAGACCTTGTAAATACCAATGTAGTAGTGCATCGTATAAAGATATCGGAGAAGGCAAAGGACTAATATTTGTGGGTTCATGCCGAGCTAATGGGCTTGCCCTCCAAGTATGCCATCAAAGAAAACGATGTTATGATTCTAGACTTCAAGGTTTCTAGAGAAGAGCATGAAGACGACTTCTCTGTGATTCCTTCTTTAATAACAGATAGGGTTTACCACTTGTTGGGATCTCTTTTTTTATGTACAAGATGGTTTTTTACAAAGGTCAACCTGAGATTCCCCTTCAACAATTTTGAGATAAGAGTTTTTAGATTCCTTGACATTACCCCCAGCCAACTGCATCATAATGCCCGAGGTTTGGTTATGGATGATAAAACGGGCTAGGCCCGACGAGCTGGCTTGCCAAGCCTGCCAAAAAAGGCCAAGCGGACTAAATTTTCAACCTGTTGGCTTGTTGGCGGGGCGGCCGACCAAAAAAAGATTATTAATAATAAAATAATTTATACTTTACTTTATTAAAATATATACTTTTATTTTTAAATTAAAAAAAGTGACATCTTTTACTACTTGTGTATTTCTTTTAATAATATCTTCTTTATTTTTTTTAGGCTAAAAGGTAAAATTAGCCCCTAAGAAATATTCAATTTTGTTATAGCCCCCTATAATAATTTTTCCCAGTTTAAGACCCCTCTAATATTTTATTTAGTAGTATTAAACGCCTACTTTTAAAAAGTGCTGAGGTGGAGCCTGTCTTTTTGCCACTGGCTTCACACGTGGCATGTGACTCAGCCTCACAATGCTGATTATGATTAAATGGAGAATTAATTCAGATTAGTAAGGATTAATTGAGTTAATTATAATTGTTTATTAAAAGTAGAAAGGTTTCTTTCTTACTTCATCTTCCCCACACTCCTGCAATCGCCTTCATTTTCTTCCTCTCTTGATCCTCATATCAGGGATCAAAAAAAGCTCTCCTCAGGGGGGATCTACCTCAGCTTCAACCTTCATCACCTTCTTCCTCTTAATTCACAACACCAGCAGCAATAACCATCAACAAAGAAAAACAAAAACAGAGAATCTCTTTCATGATCTAACATTCATTCTCTTCATCTGCTTCATCAAACTAAAAGAAACAGAGAACCATCTCATCTTTCTTCATCAATCAACAATCATAAACCCGAAAGTAAACAACCCAAACAGCAACCATTATCACCAATAAACAGAAAAAGCAAAAAAAAGGAGAAGAACAGCCCCACCACCGGAACCGCCATCGAACGACCGGCCACCACAACCCCGACGCTGGCCTTCGAGCTCTACGCGTCGGATCCGGCCCCCTCGTCGCACGACCGGCCCGATCCCGACCTCTAGCACCGGTCCGAGACCTTCCGCCGTCAACCACTGCCCCTTTCCTTCTTTCTCTGGTCCACTCTCTTTCTCTCCCTCTCGGTATCTCACTTTCTCCCTCACCAGAACCCTCTCCCTCTCCGTTACTCACTCCCTTTCCCTCACTCACTCCCTCTCGGTGAGTCCCCCTCTCTCGGTCTCCTCTCTCCCTCTCGATTACGTCGTATAGCCCTAGCGCAAGGTGGGGAAGGTGAAGTAAGAAAGAAACCTTTCTACTTTTAATAAACAATTATAATTAACTCAATTAATCCTTACTAATCTGAATTAATTCTCCATTTAATCATAATCAGCATTGTGAGGCTGAGTCACATACCACGTGTGAAGCTAGTGGCAAAAAGACAGGCTCCACCTCAGCACTTTTTAAAAGTAGGCGTTTAATACTACTAAATAAAATATTAGAGGGGTCTTAAACTGGGAAAAATTATTATAGGGGGCTATAACAAAATTGAATATTTCTTAGGGGCTAATTTTACCTTTTAGCCTTTTTTTTAAATTATATATATAAAAAGATATGATATATAATTATAGTTTTACATTATAAAAAATGGAGTAGGTGAGAATTAAGATTCTCATCCCATTTGGTAGGAACGTTTTAATGAAAATTATAAATAGAATTAATTTCTCGGAAATCCTAATTTTCCAGAAATATTTTTAAAAACAATTTCATCAAATAATAGAAGATTTCCAAATTATAATTCCTAAAAATAAAAAACAGATCTGCATACTAAACGTCTCCTAAAATTAAATATATTATTTTGTTCATAAAATAAAATGAAGTTCTCACTCATATTTATATAATTAAATATTTATAAAATTACATTACTTAATTATTTCTTTAAAATTTACTTTTAAATTATTATTTTTGGCGTGCTTTAATACTTTTAAGTTTTTATTTTTAATAAAAATAAACTTTACTTATAAAATAAAACTTCCACTATCTTTTAATTAAATAAAAATAAAATTATCTTAATCGAACTAATCTAAAATGTATTATAATTTTATGATGAGTTACAAGTAAAATTGATGAGTAAGGAGTAAGCATTTTATATTATTTTAAAAGAAGAAATAAGAAAGTTTAATTGTTTAGTAATCAACAATGATTTGGTAATTGGATCAGTCTTTGGAAATATTTTAGTTTAAATGAATAGTAATGAAATCAAAAATTGAATTTGAATAGTTAATAATAAAAAGTATTAGTTGCCAATTCTATGATTTATATCAATTGATTTGATTTTGAGAGTGAGGATAGATGAAAGAGAGAGGGTGAGGTTGGTATATCCGCAGGCGGTGGTAGCATCTAAGAGAGCCTCAGAGAGAGAAGTCTTTGTTGTTGTCATCTCATCACTTCACTACTTTCCCTTTGCTTTGTTATCATCGAAATCAACCCTTTCTCTCTCTTAACTTACAATTCATTTTCTCATTCTCTCTCTCCACCATGGCTACTGTTTCAACTTCTTGCTTTCTAACCAAATCTGGTATGTGCTAACCCTTCTCTCTTTCTTTACAATTCTTTTCACCGTTTCCTTTCCCCTTTCTTGCAATTCCCTCTCCTTGCCCCCGAATTCGTCGGATTCAATTCTTGCTCTGTGATCAACTGAATTTGACTAACTCAACTTCTTGTTGCTAGCATCATCCATAAGTAAGGTGGACCACTCCCACCTGAGGATCAAACCATCCAAATTGTCACTCAATCTAAATCCGAAATCTATAACCAGAAGGTCTCTAACAATTCAAGCTACGTATAGGTATTTTTTTCTCTCTCTTTCTTATTCCAGATATCTGCATTAGTACATATTGGATCAGTTGCAAAGTTATAATGCATGAAATGAATATCTACTGATGGGGGTCTTAAATGTTTATTATTTTTGTCTACTTATACAAACATGTTGTGCAACAATCTTGATTTCCCCCTTCTGACATTTTAGTATTGATTAACTAGCAGCCCGAAGTATTTTATTTGGTGGGAACGTTTGGGAGATAGATGAAATTTTTTTTGGGAAATTTTCATGTCACTTACATCTGGACTCGAATAAATGCATTTTTTTTTATCAAGAGTATTATTTTTAATACCAGGAATGTTATATAGTGCAAATAGCAATTTGTGAGATGGAATGAAACCAACAAGCCTTCTTTTATTGGTCAATGTTAAAGGACAGAACCATAAATCTTGAATTTGATGCAAATTACAAGTGGTTGCCTTATTAGTTTAAGTGTTTCTTTTGTTGTGACAAATCTTTTGTACTAACTAGCATTTTCCTTTTAATATTTATATTTATTGTGGAAAATAGTCTTATCTTTTTCCTATTATTAGTAGATGCCTTCAAATTGCCATCACAAATAATATTCATAAGGTTGAGAGTCGCACACAACTAACACAAGGAAGAAACAGAAAAAAAACAAATATTCTTAGATTTATATTTAAAAAAAATTGATTATGGCTGTTTGTTAGAAGAATGGTTGGTTTAATTTGCACTGTTACTTATTTTGGGACTACAGTGATGGCGGAAGGCCCAGCAGTGCTGGTGTCTTTGTTGGCGGCTTTCTCTTGGGAGGATTAATAGTTGGCACTCTTGGTTGTGTCTATGCACCTCAGGTATGACTTTTACTCCTATATACTTTTTCTAGGGCTATATGTTGGTGTTCAATTTGAAATGTCTGTCTTGCTCTTCAAATCATCATTTATATGACTATATATGGAAATTAAATTGATTAACACTTAACCCCTCTTATACACTCTGCTTAAAACAATAATTGTGGCTTAATTATAAATAGTGTTGGCTTTACATCTTTAAAGTTTTAAGACAGTATGATGTGCAATTTATAAGGTGCAGAACCAGAAACTGTTTATTGCTTGAATATTGTTTGCTATTGCATTCTTCCACAGATCAGCAAGGCACTAGCTGGAGCTGACAGGAAGGAATTAATGAGAAAATTGCCAAAGTTTATATATGATGAAGAGAAGGCTTTAGAGGTGAGCAGTTGCTTACTCCTGAATCTTGATACCATCCTTCATTTTTGTCTTATATAGGGCACTTGCTATTGATTGATCTTACTGTCTCCTTATGCATGGAAGTGTGCCACAAGGTTGTCAAAATCGAGAATCTACCTAGAATCGCGGAGGCTCCAGCGACTCGTAGAATTGAGATTCTAAGATTGTACCTCTTATTAAAAAAATAAAAAAATAAAAAAATAACATACCTATACATAAAATAAAACATAAAATTGCATAAACAACTAAGTAATCTAACAAAACAACTAAATCAGCAACAACTCAACAACTAAATCAAACAAGAAGCAAAGCTGACTATTAATATATGCTGATATCAAACAGCTCTCAAGTGCTCAACAACTAAATCAAACAACTAAATAATCAAAGCTGACTAACAACTAAACCAAACAACAAGCGAAGCTCAACAAAAGCTCTAATCTAACAACTAAATCACTTCATAGTACCGTGGCAAGGAAGAGGAGGACGCACGAGGAAAAGGCTACGCACGCGCAGGAGGAAGACGATGTAGTCAGGCTCAGGCAGGTACACACCGTGGAGGGTGGAGGCAGATCCGGCCAGCAGTGGCGACCACCATGTGCTATGGAGGAGGACGCGATAGAGGCATGAACAGGGCAGAGGCACAAGGTGGAGCCGTGGAGGAAAACGTGAGAGAGGCACACACGGAACGAGAGAAAAGAATGCATTATAGAAAGGGGATTAGGGCATTTTTTATTTTAAAATTTCCGATCAAAACGACGTCCCTGGGTTCAAAAAAAAAATTGGTAAAAAAGTAGAATCTCTAGAAATGGGCGATTCTACCGATTCTACACCTGATTTTACCGTTTCTACCTCTAAGATGATTCTAGCTCCGAATTAACTCAAAAACGCGACTAGAATCGTAGAATGATTCTACAAGTGAAAACGAGATTTTAACAACCATGGTGTGCCATAACTACTGTGTGATTAATTTTAAAATTCTTATCAGTTTATCCTAAACTTGTATGCCAAATTTATATAATGATTGTGTTGTGCTGTTGCAAAAGTTTTCTATTTATGTCGTAACATAATTTGAGGAATTTCTCCTGGCAGACCCTCTTGTTACACTCGGTTTTAACTGAGGGTAGTAAAATTTGCTCTACTTGGTTGCAGAAAACTCGGAAAGTACTAGCTGAGAAGATTGAACAACTGAACGCTGCCATAGATGATGTTTCTTCTCAGCTACGGTCAGAGGAAACCCCAAATGGAGTAGCTGTGAACTCTGATGAAATTGAAGCTGCGACGTAAGATTGTTGCTATGATGCCATGGTACAAAGTGGCCTCAACAAAATCTTGTTGGTACAAAATGTATTTGAATTTCTTGTAATATCTTTCCCTTTCTTCTTAATAATAAACAGAGTGGTTTTCTGTTAATGACTGCTTCTACCGTGTGGGTAAATAGTCGTTTCATTATTATGGCTGATTGCTTGTGTTCTATCAGCCATTTATTCATAGTGAAAACAGAAAAGCTTCTTCTATGAGAGGCATGATACTGAAGTTTCTTAGTTAACCTTATCTGGTTTGTATTATTTAGTAATCAGGGATAGATGATTGTTTTTGACAGTGAACAGTGTCACTTTGGATTCTCCAGATCCAGACTATAATGTTGTCACTTATGCAGCAAAAACATGAAATGGAATAACGGATGATGATTGTGGATCCTTATTTTATGGCGTTAGTCGAATGATGCACAATGTAAAACATTCACTTTTTATGTTCCCTGAGCTGCTTGCGAAAGGTAATTTGAATCAACGTAAACTTTTGGATGAGAAATTACTTAAGACAAGTAGAGGTAGAATCAGAACTGGTCTGACCGACTTAGATGAATCTTAAACACGTCTGATACATCAAATAAAAAGTTAAATTAATATAGTTCAAGGTAAGGAACTTTAGTCGTTTATTGAAGATTTTGATTAAATTAGTTACACTTAATCTTTTTTATAATAAGGGAGGTTTGTAGTTGGATTTTGTGAATGGAAAACAAAAAAATTATATGACAAGTGAAAAGTAAAACTTTAGATGGATGATAAATCAAATTTAAAAGCAATCAACCTAAACAATTAATTAATCTTAAGTTAATTATTGATCATAAATATGATTAAGTTAAATTAATTTCTTAATCTTGATTCACTTGAAATTTTTAAATGATTCATATATTATATTTTAGAATTTTTTTTAGAATTAAATGAATGAATTAATAAGAATAATCAATTGATATATTTTTATTAAGATCAAAAAACAATAAAGGATGAAGTTAATTTTACCTTATATTGATAAGGGAAGATGAAAGAATATTGATTAATGAAAGAAGACAAACGAAGGAAGAACAAAACCTTAACAAGTTAAAGCAAAGATATGAAAATATATTGGAAACTTAGACATGTATTTTATTGTATATCTCTTGTGTTCTCCTTACAACTTCAAGTATCAATTTATAGGTAAAGTATAAAAGCACTATACATTCATGTATTGATCATTGATGCTTTTTTTCAACATTCGTGGGCTTGTGATTACATAAATTCAAAGGAAAACAATGGTAGCGGTTGAAACTCATCATCCTCTTCATGTTTTTCATCTTGTACGCCGAATTTGACCCTCTACATGACATAATTACACCAAACCTTCAACATGAAAGTTATAGATATTTATTTTATTAAGAATTTGGCGCAAATATCATGTCATTTGGACATCTATAGTTCGAGGTATGTGTAAATTAGTGTAAATTATTGAACTATGTCAATGCTGGTGGGATAGATACAAATTGATTTGTTCAAGTTCTATTTCTTTATTATTTCAGAGATACAAAAGTGTCAAATTTTATTATCATAATAAGGAACTTTGTTCTAGCTTTTCATGGACTCTAAGATCAACTCAATTGGATCACTAAAAGCCAAGTTATGAACTAAACAAGGAAAGACACTAAGATACATTAAAAAATATGAAAAATGGAAAATATTTTCATAATACTTTAATTAAACTAAATATCACATAACTCAATCAAAAGAGCATTATTACACATATTAAATATGTAATAAATTTCGAGTATAAAACTATAATAAATGTATTAAAAATGATTCATCATTGATCCAATTTAACCCTTTGTTATCATTAAGTAGTTAAATGATTGTTCAATTTTCAGTTGTAAAACCATTTGTTACAAGCATTGTAATTTTAATTTTTCCAACAGGTGGAAGTTAATAATTAATTTGTTTATTTTGTTTTTAGGAGAGAAATCTCCTTCATGAATCTTACCACGAGATGAGCACTGTGATAATACAAATAGTAATTATAGGTTTATATATATATAGCCTTGAAGATTGATTTTACCTTGCAGAGAAAGGAGTGAAGAAGTTAATGGTTAGAGTGTTAATAACTTCATTAACATTCTGTTTTAGTTAGAAGGTATTTTTCGTTGTGTTTGAAATCGGTATGCAAAATCCTTACACGAAAGTGCCTCAGGTTTTTGTTAAAAAAATATTTCTTTTTCTGTTTAATAATTTGAACTCGAGTCGAATTATTAGAGGTAGCAAAATTCTCCTAAATTAATTCGAACAAATTTTATAAATATGCAATAAATAATGAATTATCATATTATTTAATAATTTGATATTTAAAATATCTTTACATAACACTAAAAATAACTTTTAAATAGTGAATGGTGCTTGAAGTTTTCTTCCCTCAAATTTAAATATGAAGGCGAGCAAGTCTCGAAACCTCAAAATTTAGTACAATTTTCTTTGGCAATTTAAGGAAACAGAAAACAACAACATTTAATACATGGTTTACCATTTATATAGTATATGATAGAGTAATCATTTTCTTATTATCTTACCATGTTTTTTTTTTTGCCACATTATAAAGATTCCATGGGTTAGGGTGGATGCCTCTTTTAAATTTGTTGGTGTCGAAATTTATAATATTAAATATATTAAATTTGGTCTTTAAAATGTGATATCGTTAATTTAATTGCTAATTAAATAAATAAAAATATTATGTTATATGTGTTTTGTTCTATCTTTCTAACTTATTCTACTCTATAAATATTTTCAGGGATCAATTTTAATATATTTAATAATATAAAAACCAAAATCTTAATCAAGAAATTATACACGGACTAATAACCCTTAATTAAACTTAAATATCTTTTGTTAGTATTTTTTCCGGTAATGATAGTGTCCTCTTAATAATAACTTTTCTCAGTTAATTTACATGATTGATGATAATTAATTCTAAAGTGAATACAATAAAATAAAATGAAAAATTTACTGTGTCATTTAAAGTCCATCTCTTCTATCATTTTAAAATTCCTCTAATTTTCTACAATTTTTTATTTCACACCTATGTTAAATTGAATAAAATTTTCACAGTTGAAACGAGAAGACTTCCTATTGTACTATCTTTTTCTTAAAGATATTTTTTTCTATGCTTCAGAAAATTGAAAAGAAGAGGATGACAACTCTCCCAAAGCTTTGATTTTATCATTTCAGTACCTTTTTCATGTTAACAAATCTCATTGATTTTTTTTTTCATAGTAATAAGAACAACAACTTCCAATCGTATGGATGAAAATCAGGCTTTGTGAGCTGAGGCATTGACTCTCTCTTGGGGAATTAAAAAGAAAAAAAGAAACTTGAAGTATGATTAAATGGGCATAATAATTAGGTAATTAGTAAACAGACCATGATATGTGGCTCAAAATATGAAGTCGAAATATTGATGTCCAAACATTATCTTATCCTATAGATTTTCCTACTACTTATTCACCACTCATTCCCGTAACTCCCCAGCAACCATAATTTTCCTATATTTTTTTCTCACGATCAACTTTAGAATAATCTGCAAAGAATAAAACAAGAGGAGGAAATAGAAGTTGGTTCATCAGTTGCTTGTGGATATATACACACAAGGAGTAGTTGTTGTGCAACTTTGTTGCAGCCATGGCCACTCATGCAGCTCTAGCTTCTACAAGAATCCCCTCAAACACCAGGTTTCAATCCAAGGCATCCTCTCACTGTTTCCCAACCCAATGCACCTCAAAGGTTGCACTCTCTCTATTTCTTGCATAATGAACATGTCCATAATTTTTACTTTCATGGTTGGTTTGATTTACAACCTTGGTGTATATATAGACAGTGTCTTATTTCGACTGAACTTTGCTTGTGCAGAGACTTGAGGTGGCAGAATTTTCTGGACTAAGATCCACTTCCTGTGTGACTTATGCCAATAATGCTAGAGACTCTTCCTTTTTTGATGCCGTGGCTGCCCAACTCATTCCCAAGGTTACTTTCTTTTTGTTTTCTTTTTTTAATAGGCAAGCTTTAGTTTGTTGATTTCTGTTAGATTAGAAGTGTTAATGGGAGCCTCGAATCACAATCACTAGACCAATTTTATATCTATTGGTTAACCTCTATAAATAAGTTACATCTTGGTCTGATGAAAATTTCTTTTTTGTTGGTCTTTTAGTTATATGCATGCCCTTCTTCTAGAAAATTTAGATTCATTAACATATATGATATGAAAGCCATTAAAATGCATACCTTACTGATTCCTTTTAGAATTATTTTAATGTAAGCCTTTTTTGTTTTGAATCTGCAAATTAAAAGCAGGCCATTGGATCAACTCCTGTGAAGGGAGAAACCGTGGCTAAGTTGAAGGTAGCAATCAATGGTTTTGGACGCATTGGTAGAAACTTCCTCCGCTGCTGGCACGGCAGAAAGAACTCACCCATTGATGTTGTTGTTGTCAATGACAGTGGTGGTGTCAAGAATGTAAGTTTTTGTGTGCAATTGCCATTTTAGTTGAATTGACTGAATTTTGTTACTCCCATTGAACTTGTCACTTCATTCAAGAAGTGTGTGCATTAGCATGTAGTGATTAAATAGCTTCATTAATGGCCTAATGATGCTTGACATACTCCAGGCTTCCCACCTGCTGAAATATGATTCTTTGCTGGGAACTTTTAAGGCTGATGTGAAAATACTAGACAATGATACCATTGCGGTTGATGGAAAGCCCATCAAGGTTGTCTCAAGCAGGGATCCTCTTAAGCTTCCCTGGGCTGAACTTGGAATTGACATTGTTATTGAGGTAAGTCCTCTCTACTTGTTCTTTTTTATTTCAAACATCATCCTCCAAGTCACTTGGCTTTAGGAAGTAAAAGAATAAAGAAAAAAAAAACAGAACATAACCTTGTATCTTACTCCTTCTATCCAATCAACAAATAAAATTTCCCAATGTTGTTTATTATTGGCAGAGAATTTTAAAAAGAATGAGTAACTTTTTGTTCAGGGAACTGGAGTCTTTGTGGATGGCCCTGGAGCTGGCAAACACATCCAAGCAGGTGCCAAGAAAGTTATTATCACTGCTCCTGCAAAGGGTGCTGATATTCCAACTTATGTCGTTGGAGTAAATGAAAAGGACTACAGTCATGAGGTCTCTAACATTATAAGGTCGGTGAACTAACAACTAAGGCTATTATGTGTTTATTTATTTTGGTGGAGATTAATGTGTAGACAGAGGTTTGAGAAGAGATGAAAATGTCAATATGCAGCGTTTTTATTTGTATTTACAGTTCATTAACAAAGCTCCACCCCTCTAATATATATATATGTTGATAAAATTTTTTGAATTTGTTCTCTTTTTGCATCTTGAATGTGCAGCAATGCTTCTTGCACCACAAATTGTCTTGCTCCCTTTGTGAAGATTCTGGATGAGGAGTTTGGTAAGCAAACACTCATAGACACTCACCGTAGTGGCACTTATTATTTAACAGTGATATTTCAGGCTCAAAGTAATTAACTTCCCTTCGGTGCATATTTCCAGGAATCGTGAAGGGAACCATGACAACCACACATTCCTACACAGGTGATCAGGTACAAGATTGATCAATATTTGAACATTGGTTTCACTTACGTGTGATCAAATGTCTTAAATAAATCGGTTTTCTCTATCCCGTGCAACATTTTTAAGCACAGTTTAAAAAAACCGTTAGTAGGTAACAATGTTTAGCATGTCATGTTACACAATGTTCCAAGTGAGACTGGAAAAACTAAGCAAGAGTTGTGTGTGTAGAGGCTTTTGGATGCTTCACATAGGGACTTGAGAAGAGCTAGAGCAGCAGCACTAAACATTGTGCCAACGAGCACAGGAGCAGCGAAGGCAGTGTCTCTGGTGCTGCCAAAGCTGAAGGGAAAGCTGAATGGAATTGCACTGAGAGTGCCAACACCAAATGTATCAGTTGTTGACCTTGTGGTGAATGTGGAGAAGAAGGGTATTTCAGCTGAGGATGTGAATGCAGCATTCAGAAAAGCAGCTGAAGGGCCACTGAAGGGTGTGTTGGATGTGTGTGATGTTCCACTTGTGTCTGTGGACTTCCGCTGCACTGATGTTTCTTCCACTATTGACTCCTCTTTGACTATGGTCATGGGAGATGATATGGTCAAGGTGGTTGCTTGGTATGACAATGAATGGGGTTACAGGTTAGCTCCCTTTCTCTCTATAGGTGAATTCTAATTGAGTAATAATGATGCATTAAAATTAAACTCATTTCTAATCAATAGTTGTAATGATAATAAGTGTGGTTTGGAAGAGTTGACTTATGCTTTTTTATGTACTTGGAATATTGATATTTACTATATGCATTGGTGATTGCAGCCAAAGAGTGGTGGATTTGGCACATTTGGTAGCAGGGAAGTGGCCAGGGGCACCTGCAGCAACGGGGAGTGGAGACCCATTGGAGGATTTCTGCCAGACAAATCCAGCTGATGAGGAATGCAAAGTCTATGAATAGAGAGAGGAATTGCTAATGCTAAGGAGCCTTCTCTCATTTCATTTCATTGCCATTTTTAGTCGTTCATGTGAAATTGTTTAGACAGACGCCGATGTTATGATGTCTGAGGGAACATTTCCAAAGTTTTATTTTATCTGTAGCCAATAATGAGTTTTGGCGTGACAGAAATTCATAAATATCATGATATATGATATATATATATCTGATCTACAATTCTTCGAATTCTTGTAATTAACCCTTGCCAACAACTTGATACTGGAACCCAAACAATGTAAATCTTCATCTATTAGCTGTGTAGGAAAAACAAAAAAAAAAACTTTACCACCCACATGCATGACTGCATGAGCCAATGCAAACTAGAGATATTTTTATTTTTAAAATTTTTAGACCCATTAGCTTAAATTGAAGTTTAGGCATTTAAATTAATTTAGAAATAGGTTTATTTAAAAGCCTTGTAATAAAGTACATTTCAATATGAAAGAAGTCATATATAGATATAGATATTTACATATCATTTTCTTATAAAAAAAGTTCCATGATAATACTGAGGGTAAAATATCATAGCCCTCTTAACATTATCTTTAGCTGTTAATTGATGAGGTGGTTAACGTCTGTGTTGACATATGTCATATGACGTGGCTAGAATTTATTAAATGGTGGTTTGATTAATTAAAATAGACATTAGTTGAGTTAATTTTTAATTAAGGTAATTAATTGTTTTTTTTTTGCAAAACGTAATGTTTTGAATAGTTGAGGCTTTTTGAAACTCTTGTGTTCCCAAATACTTGTTTATTGAGTGTCATTATCGTGCAAGCTCCAATTTTGCGTGGCTATAGAAAGGTCATGTGGGACGTTGTGTGCGACATCAACAACTAAAAAGAGGGCATAATTTAGTGTCCGGGTATGTTTTTTAAATGTTGTAGTATTGAATCTTAGTATTTTAAATTTGATTTGGAATGAGGTTTGGGGTGTGGAAGGACCACATGTTGGTTGTCTTTTTGTGGGTGTGTTACATTTCCGTGATTAAAAAAGCATAATTTAGTGTTTATTTATATTCTATGTAGGTATGAGTTTTAGTGTTGTGATAGGCCATAAGGGGAAATTTGATGAGGGTCCACCAATATTGTACGTTGATAAAGAAATAGATGTCATTCATAATGTAGACTTGGATAGATGGTCTTACTTTGAGGCTCGATCATTGGTCCAAGACCTTAGGTATAAAGGGGAATTTAAACTATGGTGGAAGAAACCAGGAGAATCTGAGTACAAGAGTGTCACATGGGAATTACATGCACTGAAAATGGGTGAATATGCAGTTAATGAGAATTGTGAGGTTGATATGTATGTTGAACATTGTTTGACTGAGACTGACAAGGTTGTTTGCTTGGATGGGGCAGAAGGTGTTGGTTAAAAAAGGTGTGACCGAAACCCAAGAAATGCAAGAAACCTAATGAACCTAACAAACCCAAGAGGGTAACAGAATTAGGAGAGTAAAGTCTAGCCCTTATGTGAGTCCTAATAAAGTAGTGACCAGGAAAAAAGTTTACAAGAGTAAGCTACAAAGGTTGAGGAGTTTAAGGTCTAGTGAGGTGCCAACAAAGAAGCCAACTTAGGTGCCAACTTGTGGGCCAAGTGAAGGGCCAACTGGTGGGCCAAGTGAGGTGCCAAGTGGGGGGAATGTTCTGCTTAAAGCTTTGTATGTAGTCTGAACACTGAACAAGATAAGGTTCTAAAGGTAGATGATTTACCTAAACCTGAGTCAAGACTTGAACCCAGTGCGGGGGTTAATTCTGAATATTCAGAAAGGGAAAATGTTGGAGCTAACACTAGTGAGGAGGCTGAGTGCAGGATATACTTTAGGGATAAAGACTTACATGGTCTTGGGGTGATGATTATGGCGACATAGATTTAGGGTATGACACTGATGAGGTGTAGACTGATGTTGAGATAGATGAGGAATTTGGAGTTCAAAATGAGGCTTTTGATGAAGAATAGAAAAGGGAGAAGTATTAATTAAAAGTTGGTATGGAGTTCCAGTCTATGGCCTAATTTAGGTAGGCCATCAAGGAGTATAATATGTACAAGGGTGGAGAGGGAAAGTTTTAAAAAATGAGCCTGAACGATGTTGTATGAAATGTATAAACAACAACTGTGGCTGGAAGGCATTTGGTAGCAAAGTAGGAGAACAAATGTGATCATGTTGAAGGTTTTTTTACCTCGACACAACTGTGCTAGAGTTTTTGAAAACAAAAACCAGAATTCTAAATGGGTTGTCAAGCTGTTTTTAAAGCACTTAAGGGTAAATCCTAAAATTTCAATAGCTGAGATCATTGAAATTTTTAGATGTCAGCATGTTGTTCAATTGTCTAATTGGTCTGCCTACAATGACAATGGTGGAGGTTGAAAACAAACAAAGTTAGAAATGGTTTTAGAGCCTATTTGGCTCAAAATGCCAAGGGAAACTCTCAAAGAGAGAAACCTTAAATGAGCTATGAAATAAAACTTGTATTGATTGATTGATGAAAATAGCTTACAATGTCTGACTATTTATAGAATTTAGAATGTTAATAAACAAAATAAATTAAACACCACTTGCAAAGAAATGAGTTGGAGATAGGTTGGAATTGAAGAGCACCACTTTCATTTTCCTTTGTTAAAAATGGTTGCACCATTTTTAGGAATTAGTGGGGAAGCTTCTGGTTCACTATTGTTTAAGGATATTGGTGATATGAGGAGACACAAATATATTTTTGTTTCTGACCAGCAAAAGGTACTATGTTAAATGTGAATTTGCTCTTGGTATTTACTTAAATTTGTTGCCCTTGATATTTACTTGACTTTTTTTGTACTTGTAGGGTCTGTTACAAGTTTTTGAGGAGTTGTTGGATCGTGTGGAGCACAGGTATTGTGCTGACAGACACTTGTACACAAACCTGAAGAAGAGATATGGTGGGGATGCCTTAATCAAAAATCTAATGATGGGTGCAAGCAAATCTACTTTTGTTCAAGGATGGGAGACCAAAATGCAACAAATCAAGGAGCTTGATGAGAGGGTCTATGATTTGCTAATGGCAATTCCGACCAAGACCTGGTGCAGACATGATTTTTCACATTACCCTAAATGTGATGTAATCATGAACAACAACTATAAGGATTTCAACTCAGTTATATTGTCGTGTAGGGATAAGCCAATAATTACCATGCTAGAGTGGGTAAGGCAGCATCTGTTAAGTAGGTTTGCTAAACTGAGATTAAAGATATGGACATTTGAAGGGGATATTATGCCAAGACCAAGCAGGAGGTTGTTTAGAGAAGTTGAGTTCAATGGGGATTGGGTTCCAGTTTGGGCAAGAGAATTTGCTTTTTGAGTTGAAACACACTAACTCAAATCATATGTTTGTTGTTGATTTGGCCAAAAAATATTGTAGTTGTAATTGGTGGGAACTGAATGGCATTCCCTGCAGGCATGCAATCTCTGCTATAAAATACAAAGGTGATAACCCAGAGCAGTTTGAGTCACCATGGTACTCCAAAAGTACATATTCCAAGTGCTATGCTGGTATTATACAACCAATAAATGGATAGTTTATGTGGCTACATGTTGATGAACCAAAGGTCCTCCCTCCCTTATATAAGAGGCCCTTGGCAGACCAAAAAAACTTAGAAGGAGAGACCCCTAAGAAGAAGACAACCCCTCCAAACGCCCAGGATTTACAGGCCAATACTATTGCACAACTTGTGATGGTATTGGTCATAAAAGAACAACATGTCCAAAGGTAAGCCAATAATACACTCTGACTATAATAAGTACATCAATTCTCTTATGCTTGCACCTGTAATATAACATGTTCCATCATTTTTTTTTCAGAATGCACCTGCATATGCTGATAATGATATTGGTGTTGGTGGTGGTCAACCTGATGATCCTGCACATGCTGATACAGACAATCGTGGTGGTCAACCTGATGCACATGATGGTCAGTTTGATGCACCTGATGGTCAGTCTGATGCACCTGATGCCACAACAAAATCAATGAGATGCAGACCTAGAGGAAGGCCAAGAGGAAGAGGAAGAGCAAGAGGAAGGGTAAGGGTAAGGGGAACAAGGAAGGGAAGAGGGTCTGAGACTGTGACACAGCCAGAAACTACAATTGAATACTATGACTTCTCAGGCGCCCAACAAAGTGTCAACAATTGAATTTAGTCTTAGCTTTTCATTCTGCTGAATTTCCACCTAATGTATTAGTTTGGAACCTGACCAATAGGTCCTTCAATTATGTGTATATATAACATCTTAACCTTAATTTATTTTAATTTACTCTTTTATTAGTTTGGGACCTGACCAATAGGTGTGTACAAACTTATTGTCTCATTTCAATTTGTAGTTTTATTTGGTTATTGTGTGCATGGTGTTCCTTTAACTGAAAATAGAATAAACACAATGAATAAACCAAATCATTCTATTAGAAGACTTTTTGATTACAAACCAAAACAGCATAACAAACCCTACATTCAAAAGCGGCTAAATCATAAACCCTACATGAAATAAGGGCTAAACCCTAAACCCTTAATATTATAGGATTTGTTTTTCTAAACCCTATTTAATACATAGTTCTTCTTACAAAAAAAAAACAAAACACTGGTTTAATTTTTCCTCAATGCTTGGTTGCTACATATAACATCATTATCATCAACATAATAATCCAGGAAACAATTTTAACTGTTACTAACATTGAAGATTTACTCTTCTCAGCCACCAACTTAGATTTTATTTTTATATTTTTCATCTGAAATTCCCCACGCATCTTCTTTAGACCCCATTTGCAGGTACAACCCTCACCCTCATTCCCTTCAACCTGAGTAGTGGGAGCAGTACGAGCTCACTTGAAAAACCCACAATCTTTATTGCTTCGAGACAAGAAAATACAAACCATAAAAAACCCTAGCTGCAAAAACCCTTAACGAAAATGATGACATTTTCCCACTTACCAAGAAAAATGGACACCTCCAAAAGGTCCCTCCATTTTTCCTTTTTGTTTTTAAAACAAGAAGCACATGGTGCTCCCCACACCTACACCGAACGTGTTCAGTCTCCATGGATGAGGAACACCCAATTGAGACATTGGTGTTGCCATCTATTTTTACGTTTTGGTTTAGAGGTTGAAGACAACTAGGATTAATGTGCTCCCACCCTCGTTAATTAGGGTTTCTCGATTTGGGGAAGATTACAACTTTACACATCAGTAACCATCTAGACGTACATGTAATTAGTTAATAATATCAACTGACATGTGTCATTAATAAGGTGACACAGATGTTAGCCACGTCATCAGTTAGCAGTCAAGGCTAACGTTTTTCTTAATTTCGAAAACCCTAAAACTTTATAAAGGCCAAAATTGTAGGGTCTTTTTTAAAGGGGCTTTTTCCAAAACCCTAAACTTTAAGAGGGCTAACTTATAATAAAAATATAGATTACTACCATACATATATTAATTTGCCTTAGTGATAAAATCCATGAGATATTAGAAATCGGGTAATAAGTTCAAGTTTTGCATGAGATGATTTTTTATTTTTGAGGTTAAACTCACCAATATGTTAATGAGTGTTCTTGAAGTATTTTTAGTGGTGCATTTCAATGTTAGATGCTTAGATATTTTTTATAATAAATTTTAATGAGTCTCATATTTATACGTACTTCTTTATTTTATAGTAAAAATATCTTAATTTCATTTTAAAGTAAGAATCTCAAAATGGACTCAAATGTTATTCCATATTCACTATTTAAAAGTAAAAACAGATTTTGGACCCACATAAAGTGTTTAAGCACCAATCTTTTATTTAGAATCTAATGTCTATTAAAAATCTTGAATCGACACTCTTAAGTGATTGCACGACATTAAGGATTAATTTTTAAGTTTAAGCATTTGTATGTAAAAATGTTGTTAGAATACTTGTTAAGAGAGTAAAAGTAAAAAATTTAATTAATTCACCTACGACCTTGATTTCTAAATAATGGAGTCTGAATCTATTGCACTCGTCTTGACTTTGATGGGGAAAACTTGCTTTGATCAAGTTTTAAAGAAACTCAACCCTGACCCTCTACCTCAACCCAATTATGGTGGGAATGGGACGACTTTGAGAATATAAATACTCGTCCCATTATAAAAATTAACTAATTTTAATTATAATAATATTTAATAATAATAATAAATTAATATAAATTTCTTATGACGTAACTTATAAATTTGTTATTATTTTTTATTTTTACAACCATTTTCAAATGTTATTTTGATTAGAATGTATTCGATATATATCACTTTTATTAATATATATATATATATATGTTATTAAAATTTTAAAAAAATATAGAAGAGCACAAAATCCATGGGTTCCCTAAACCCGACAAAAATGGATTTATGTTGTATAATTTCAAACTTGCCTCGACTTCAATGGAGTTGGGGTCAAGGAGACCTAAACCTAACCCTAACCACTCCGTTGCCAACTCTATTTCTAAACCCTCTTAGATAGCGTTATTAGTGATGGCTACAAGGCCCGAACTCGTGGATATTGATCCACACTTGCCCGATTTTGATAGGAAATCCTACAGATCCCGATCTGACCTCGACCTCGAGCGGTTATAGTGGGATAAGACAAATTTGGAAATACAAGTACCTGTCTTAAATCCAGTTTGTTATAAAAATTAACCAATTTTAATTATAATAATAATAATTAATAATAATAAATTAATATATTCTTAAGTTTATTATTATTATTATTATTTAGGATCATTTTCAAATTTACTTAGATTAAAATGAATTAGATGTATATCACATTTATTAATATATATATATATATATATATATATATATGTTATTAAAGTTAATAAAAAATAAAAAATATACTAAAACACGAAACCCATAAATTTCTCCAAACTATCAAGAACTCATAGAGATAAATTTAAGTTACATAATTCATGGAATTAAGGTCGGAAAACCTTTATTTTATTTTATTTTTTCCCCCACACAGTCCAACACACTAACACTCAGAATCTCACTGCGCCGGCAGCGGGACTCTCCTCCGGCAACCACTGCAGTGACGAACAGCCACAGGTTCCCTCCTCTCTTTCTCTCGGTCGCTCCTCCTCTCCCCTCTGTTGCCTAAGAACTTAGAAGTTTTTTTTTTTTTTTTTTTTGCATCTTTACATCGTTTGTTTTGGACACTTGTGGACATGTTTTATGAAGGTTCAGTTTAGAATTATGCGATTAGATGTGATTAATTTTCAATTTGGGCGTGTTTGAATATTTCAGCATATTACATTTCTGCTTAATATATTTTAAAATTTATTTTCTATCTGCGATAGGATAGAATCTCGTCCGCAACATGATCGGCGACGCCACTATCCCGGAATTAGGGTTTGGCAGGAAGCGTCGTGATCCAGGATTAACTACTTAGATTGAAATAACCTAACCCAAACACACCCTTGTTTTTTGGTTGTAAGTGTTTCTCTTCTTCGTTGTATAAAATCAATAACTTTTTATACCACAAAAAAGTAATTAATGACATGTTTTCCAAAAATTATGCATGCACAAAGAGTCAGTCCAATACTCTGCTACTGTCTCTGTTTCATTCTGGTTCCATACTCATTTCATGAAGACGTGGGTGTGTCAGTGGTGACAGCATATGCCAAGCCAAGGCATGCCATTGTTTGCTTGTCATTCATTAGAATTATTTTTCCATTCTTTTCTGATTTTTTTTGGCTGCAATAATATTAATATTATTTTTTTATGCACTTTTTTGCTTTGATGCTTCCTGAAAATTTTTCTCCATCAAATTATACACTGATCTTATTTTTGTATTTGTACGCAGTGCTCAATGGACTGCAGCTCAGAAGAAGACTCAGATATCAGTTGAATCTGAGATTGATGACTACTCAGAGAAACCATATGAACTATTAAAGGCCGGGAAATACAAAGTTAAATATTTGAATGGCACTCTTAGATGTCCTTACTGTGCTGGCAAGAAAAAGCAAGATTACAAATATAAGGAGTTATTGCAGCATGCATCAGGAGTTGGCAAGGTTTCTGCTAACAGAAGTGCAAAGCAAAAGGCAAACCACCTTGCTCTCGCAAAGTATCTGGAGACTGACCTAGCCAGTGAAGCAGAGCCAATCCAACGCCCAGCTTTTCCCCAAGCTATCAATCAACCTCTGCAGCAAGATGAACTTTATGTTTGGCCCTGGACAGGCATAATTGTTCACATAAAGGGTAAACCAAATGATTCTGGGTACTGGATGAAGGAATTTACTAAATACAGACCAGTAGGTGTTCGTATATTCTTGAAAGATGATGACCTAATTGCTCAAGCTGTAATAGACTTTAATAATGACTGGAATGGTTTCATGAATGCAAATGAATTTGAGAAATCGTTCGAAGCCGCGCATCGTGGTAAAAAGGATTGGAATTCTAGCAAGTTAGATGCTGGCTCAAATATTTATGGATGGGTTGCACGGGATGATTATAATTGTGAAGGGCTGGTGGGGGAATACCTCCGCAACAAAGGAAGGCTGAGAACAGTTTCAGATATTGTTCAGGAAGCATCTGAAATCAGAAATAGTATTGTGGCAAACCTAGCTAATGAAATTGATATTACAAATGAAAACCCAACAAAATGCAGACGTATAATGAGGACTATGTCGTTGAGTAGGATGCTTGAGGAAAAAGATAAGCTTCACAGTGCCTTTGTTGAAGGTTCGTAAATTTTCTGTGTGTAGCATCTGATTTTTCCTTCTTGCAGTGTAGTGCATGTTTTTCAAATGTGGCTATGCATGTTTTACTATTGTGAGATACATTATTGTACAATTACGAATGCAGAAGAGATATCCCAAAGCTGCATAGTGGATAATGCTAAAAATTTGTTTCATTTCCTCGTCAGAATCAAGGAATATGCAACGTAGAGCTCGTAATGAGGTACGAAGGATCTTGGATGAACAAGAAAAGTTGAGTAGTGAATTGGAGGCAAAGAGGCGGAAGCTTGACTCCTGGAGCAGGGATCTAAACAAACGTGAGGTACTAACTGATCAAGAGACACAGAAACTTGAAGAGGAAAAGAAGAAGGTAATGTATAGTACAGATTCTTTTTGTATATAAATATTCCTTTTATATTTTTTTTATGCCCTTTAACTTTCCGCTTATCTATAATTGCCAGTTCAAAACATTTGGCCTGTGCTTGTCTTTGATCTATTACCAATATTATTTGGTTGCTATTGATTTGAAATTATTTTATTGTGATCCCTATCCTATTCACTCCCTTTAAGTTGGACATAAAGTTAATATTACCAATTTTATAGCTTCCATTCATAGTAAGGAATTATTAATTCATTAAAATTGTTCAGTTTTAACTATGTCATTTATGACATCATTAAGTTAAAAGGATTGGTAGTTTTTTGTTACATGAAACGTTATGCTCTCTAGAGCCATTTTGTTACTTGGTATCTCACTTTCCATCCTTTGTTGCTTATGGTGCCCATAAACTTTGAAATCATTAGCATTTATGATGTGATTTTACATGATTCTTATTTAATCTCTTTGTCTTTCTAGAAAGATTTGAGGAATGAATCGCTCCGTTTAGCTTCAAAGGAACAGAAGATAGCTGATGAGAATGTTTTAAGGCTTGTTGAGGAGCAAAAGGTTTACCTCCTATTTAGTATATTGGCTATAAAAAGCTTGAAGTTATTTATCACTTGATTCTTTTACATTGTGAATACCTTCTGCTAATGTGGTTTTCAAAATTTCCAGAGAGAGAAAGAGGAGGCCTTGAACAAGATACTTCAATTAGAAAAACAGCTAGATGCCAAACAGAAGTTGGAAATGGAAATTGAAGAGTTAAAAGGGAAATTGCAAGTTATGAAGCATCTTGGAGATGAAGATGATGCAGCCGTCCAGAATAAGATTAAAGAAATGAACGATGAACTGCAAGAAAAAATAGATAATTTGGAAAATATGGAGGCCATGAATCAAACCCTCATTGTCAAAGAGAGACAGCGCAATGATGAACTACAGGAAGCTCGTAAAGAAATAATAAAAAGTATGTTATGATCTTGTATACTTCCCTCTAATAAATGTCTCTCTTTGTAGACACACATGGTTGCCATCCTTGAACTTTTTTCTATTGATTCTTGGAGATAATCACTCTTACCAATAACTGTTATTGTTCCTGCATCTAGTCATATTAAGCTGTATGTAAACATGTTTGCTAGTAGATTTTCTTCACCTATCTGGTGAAAGTCAGAATTATGATATTATATTACAGTTTTCTGATTTGATTGACAGAAACTTTTTGTTTTTTTTGGTTTCTAATGTTTTAGGGGTTAGAGGAGTTGCTGAGTAGTTCTAGAACTAATATTGGGCTCAAGAGAATGGGAGAGCTTGATCAGAAGATTTTTGTGAATCAAAGCAAAAAAAGATTTCCTCTTGAAGAAGCTGGGACAAAAGGTGTCGAGCTTTGCTCTTTATGGCAGGAGAATGTGAAGAATTCAGCTTGGCATCCATTTAAAGGGTGCAAAGTTGAGGATAAAGAAGAGGTATGTACCGTTATGATATGCTTTGTGTGTTCATAACATCATAGTTATCCCTTCAATTGGTTTGGCTGACATGCTTACTTGTAATTTTATGCTCACATTTGGAAGAAATTTGCTTTATATGCTTTCTGGTACCAAGAAAAAAATGTTATTATTGTTTGTAACTAACGGCTAATATATGACTTCTTGTTAAGTTACAGATATGGCATGACACATTGAAAATTCCTGCCTTATAGAGCAGAGAAATAGTATAATCCTGAAAAGACATAATGGTGTTGCATTATTGTAGATGAGGAAGATGAGAAGTTATGAAGCCTTAAGCAGGAATGGGGAGAGGAGATACATTCAGCTGTTATTAAAGCATTGAAAGAAATTAATGAATACAATGCAAGCGGTGGGTACACTGCTGGGAGCTATGGAACTCCAAGGAAGAAAGGAAGGCTACATTGAAAGAAGTTATCGCTTATATTATGGATCAGATCAAGCCACTTAAGCGCAAGAGACCATAGGCAAAAGGTAGGAACTTCAGACTTCCAGCTGAGTTCATGTTGAGCATTGCTTTGTGTGGCTGATTGATGAGCACCCATTCATACTCCTTTTCATGATAAGAAACAAGGACCATGAGACATTTCATCATTAATAGATTTGAACTACTGTATTTTGATGATTTTCTTTCTAAAATTTCTCTCAATACTATTGATGAAATATTTTTCCCATTATGTTGGCTGATTTTTTCTGTGGATGCTTATCAAGATACAATTAACCAACCAACACAGAAGTCAACTCAAGAGAATAAACATAAGAGGGAGAAAAGAAATATGAACACTATTGAGTTTCAAATTATGCAACGGATACTTGAATTAAAAATAATCTAAGTTCCATTAATTTTGTTCAATTTGAATCTTAAGTTCTCATCATGAAGACCAAGTCAAAATTGGTTTGATGTCAGTATAGTTATTGAGCTGCAAAATGTAACACGTTTTTTAGATAATGCATTTCTAAACTTGAGGGTAAAAGGGCCACTTCCACAAAGTATAATCCATAATGTTTTAACATGACTCCGCTTTTATTGCTTTGCCAAGTATAATCCATTCTTAATATAGCACCATGAAAAGGACCTAATTACCATTTTATAAGTTGTGAATAATGAATACAAGTCTCTTAATATGCAGGATCCTTAGTTGTTTCTTTACATAGGCATTTGTAGCTCAGTAGCTCTTAATCTTCCTTAGAGCTACAAGGCTAGATTACTTATTCATTTCATTTGTTTGATAGTTGAAGGGAAAATATCAATTTTTGATACTTTTCAGTACCTCTTCTTTGAACCAAAGATCCTTTAATGTAGATTAGTAAATAAATCTATCTTTGACAAATTGCTGAATCTGATAAATAGTGGTTTAAGAAGGTGATATGAGTATGTAAGCCATTTCCTATGACTGGACACAAAGAAGTGTTGGGGATATTACTGATTTCAACTTACTTGGTTCTGTAGTTCTTACTGACTATATTTGACATGAACTTACCAACAGGCAATTGGTCATGGAATGTCAGGTTCATTTCTTGACAAAGTACGTGAAGTTGCCAAACATTTTTTGCACTTCCAGAGGAGGAAAAGCAGAAGTATGCCAGAGCTGATAATGAATCTGAAGGGAATGGGAATGACAGATTAGTTTCTGAGAAGCAGGTCCTTGACTGGTCCTATCGCCTGACTCTTCATGTTTTGCCAAAAGCAAAATGAAGGCTTTCTCTTTGGCCAAAAGATCCTAGTGATTGTAGGTACAACTACCCTTTTCTCATGGTAAATTTAAATGCGTATTAATTAAGTCTTCAGTACCAGTTAGCATAATCATCTTTTCCAAATTTTGATTTGACATGATAGCATTAACAACACGTCTTCAACTGAAGTTCTAAGTCCAACTACAAATTGCATGTGAATAAAACCTGCATATCCCTACCACATTTACCTTATGTAGCTCAGCCAGACTTTACATGTCGTAAAAAAATAGATTAGTATTAGTTTATGCTAAATTCATATGTTAGTAGGAAGATTTCATAGGGTATCCTTCTAAAGTATCTTAAGAAGATTCTATTGTATAAGTTAATGAAGTTGATTGATTAATATTATGCAGTGAGACATTGGAGGAGTTCACCACGATAGTGAAATCAATGATGGATCATTTATTGAGAAGCATGGCAAGGTCACTGAATCTGGAAGAGGGTAGCTTCTGGGACCTGTTTGGGAGACAATCATTGATGATGGCAAGGTTCAACTTCTATCCACGTTCTAGATTTGGTTCTCGGTGTCAAACCTGATACTGATAGATCAGGAATCACAGTTTTATTGCAAGACAAAGAGGTGGAAGGTCTTCAAGTTCTGGTAGATGATAAATGGATCAATGACCCCACTATACCTGAAGCTCTTGTTGTCAATCTTGGCGATCAAATGCAGGTATACATTTGAAGCTTAATCAAAATTCAAGCATAAAAAGAAACTATACTTGGTAGTTTGTACTTCTTGTTGACCCATATAGGAATGTCATTTACTAGTTTTTGGAGAGTACTTAATGCAGTTCTGCATTGTTGCAGATCATGAGTAATGGAGTATTCAAGAGCATATTGCACAGGGTTGTGACAAACACAGAAAAGTTGAGGATGTCTGTGGCAATGTTTAATGAGCCAGAGGCAGAGAACGAGATTGGACCCGTGGAAAGTCTAGTAGATGAGACCCGGCCGAGATTATACAGAAACGTTAAATTATGCTGTTATCTGTTGTATAAAGTGTTAAAGACTGAGGCGTGTGAGAAGCACACTGGGCTTAAGGGTTTGTTCGCGTAGTGCGTGACCCCCCAGGATACAACAGTCCGTCTGTTTTGAACAGGAGCAGAACTAGCAAAAGGTTCAGAGTTAAAATGTGTAAACCCGGAAAGAAAAATATATATATAAAACGCGTACGATTTGTTTTTAAATATCATAAACATAACATTTAACCGATTAATTCCGTGTTAATGAGATGTTACAAAATTCAAATATTAATCATACTCATTAACCGAAAATTAATCAGATAACCTGGTAAGATATTCCCTTTAAAAACAAATCGTAAAGTTCTTAAAATTAAACGCCCCAATAAATGGCTTTCTCAGATAGGTTTTTTAAATTTAAAATTTAAATTAAAGAAAAAGAATTTAAGTGATAAAAAGGAACGGCGCATATCATCGTGCGCGCAGGGGGGTGGGGGCAAATCATCAGATTTGCACACGAAACAGATATTTCGGCCCAAACTAACTTGCGCGCGAGCCCACTTCTTTTCTATCTTGTTTACCACCATAAGTTCTCTTTCTATATATAAAGCCTTAAGAGAAAAGTTGTCCAAGCAATGTGGGACTAGAAACTTTTGAAATAAGCAAAATTTCCAACAATCCCCCACATATTTCAAAAGTTTCTTTTATTTTTATTTTTTATTTTTAAATATATATATATATATATATATATATATATATATATATCCGGTTTACATCATGGTGCAAATGCATCAGATCTGGTGTCTTCACGACTATGAACCAGACCCTAGACAGATAAACTTAACTTACAGTAATTTTGGTGAAGCAAAGCTTCTATGAACCAAAATCACTTTAATGTAAGATAGCGGTTTACCTATCACATTTCACTTCTCGACTCTTTTAGCTGTTTTCGCCGTTTTGCGCGAATAGGCCGTGCGCGTGCCTGGTAATTCATGAGTGCTTTAGAGATTTGCCTAAATCTCATGCAAGCGGCCTCACTTGACACTCATATAGGTGACTTCATCAAGTGTATCCTACATTTTATACACCACCCATAAGGGATATGAAAATCATTAAAATTTAATAATTAACCTCTCGTTCTTTGTAGCCTAGCACTTCACACATCATAGGAATGGAGGAAGAAATAATGCTAGAGGATTAACAACGACCTGTTATTACCCATATGAGCCTTCTTTATGAGATCTCCAATCACAAAGGTTGGGTTCCCATCATTGTTAATTTTATTGTAGGCTCAAGTCCCATTCCCCTCGATGTTTCATAAACAACCTTTCTTCCCAAAGGTTTTGTTAGAGGATCGGCCAAATTCACTTCTGACTTCACATACTCTATGGATATTATTCCATTATTTAGTAGCTGCTTTACCACATCGTGTCTCAAACGGATGTGTCTGTTCTTACCATTGTAAGATTTATTTTTAGCAATGGCTATCGCCGATTGACTATCACAATGCATAAATATTGAAGGTGTTGGTTTTATTCCTAATGGAATATCTGCTAAGAAGTTTCTTAACCACTCAGCCTCACTACCAGCCAATTCTAGAGCAATAAACTCTGACTCTATAGTAGATCTTGCAATAATATTTTGTTTGACTGATCTCCAAGAAACAGCACCGCCACCTAGTGTAAACACATAACCACTAGTGGATTTTGTCTCATCTGAATCCGAGATCCAGTTGGCATCATAGTATCCTTCTAATACTGCGGGATATCCATTATATAATATACCATAATTTATGGTACCTCTCAAATATTTCATTAATCTTGCTAAAGCAACCCAATGCTCATTATTAAGATTATGAGTATATCTACTCAATCTGCCCACAGCATATGCTATGTCAGGTCTCGAATAATTCATTAAATGTAATAGGCTCCCAATAATTTGAGCATATTTAGATTGAGACACAGGTTCTCCTCTATTTTTCTTTAATTGAGTGTTGCCATCATAAGGAGTACTCACTGGTTTTGACTCAAAATATTCAAACTTCCGAAGAAGTTTCTCAATATAATGTTCTTGAGAGAGCATTATATTATTATCCTTCCTTATGATTTTAACACCCAAGATAACACTTGCTTCACCCATGTCTTTCATATCGAAATTGTTAGCAAGAAATTGTTTTGTATTAAGTACTATATCATCATTTGTACCAAAAATAAGCATGTCATCCACGTATAAGCATACAATCACACATTCACTATTTTCTACTTTTGTATATACACACTTGTCAACTTCTGAATAAGAGAACCCATTTCTAGTTAATACACTATCAAATTTTTCATGCCACTGTTTCGGTGCTTGTTTTAATCCATATAAAGATTTAAGAAGTTTACAAACTTTAGTTTCTTGACCAGAAACCACACAACCTTCTGGTTGAACCATATAAATTTCTTTTTCTAAATCACCATTTAAAAAAGCAGTTTTTACATCCATTTGATGAATAACAAGTTTATAAATGGATGCTAAAGCGATTAAAACTCTTATAGAAGCAATCCTGGTTACGGGAGCAAAAGTATCAAAATAATCAATATTTTGTTTTTGAGTAAAACCTTTAGCTACTAAACGGGCTTTATATTTATCAACTGATCCATCAGGAAAATATTTTCTTTTAAAAATCCATTTACAGCCAATAGGTTTGGCTCCCGGAGGTAAATCTACTAAAGTCTAGGTTTTATTTTTTAAAATAGAGTCTAATTCAATTTTAATCGCTTCTTTCCAAAATATAGCATCAGAAGAAGAAATTGCTTCATTAAAATTTAATGGTTCATTGTTAACCAGATAGGTATAAAAATCATTTCCAAAAGATGTTTCTTTTCTTTGTCTCTTACTTCTTCTTAATTCTTCATATGGTTTTTCAGAGGCATCACACAAAGGTTCACTAGAAATATTAATAGGTTCATTCATTTGTGAACTAGAAATATTTTCAATATCAACAACAGGTTCACAAGAAACATGATCAATATACATAGGAAATATATGCTCAAAAAACTCAGCATTTTTAGTCTCAATGATAGAATTGCATGCAATAATATCGCTTTACACAACTAAAAATCGATAGGCAGCGCTATTTTGAGCATACCCAATAAACATGCAATCACAAGTCTTAGATCCTATCTTTCTCTTTTTAGGATCAGGCAACATTACTTTAGCTAAACACCCCCACACTTTTAGATAATCTAAATTAGGCTTATAACCTTTCCATAATTCATAAGGTGTTTTACCAGAATGTTTATAAGGAATCCTATTTTGTATATGACATGTAGACAATATAGCTTCTCCCCAAAGATTATTAGGAGCAGATGAAGAGACAGGCAAAGCATTCATCATTTCTTTTAGAGTCCTATTTTTTCTTTAAGCTACACCATTAGACTCAGGTGAATATGGTGGAGTTATTTCATGTATTATCCCTTCTTTTTCATAAAAATCATTAAAAAGAATATACTCATCTCCTCTATCAGACCTTACCCTTTTAATTTTTTTATTTAATTGATTTTCCACTTCGGCTTTATAAATTAAAAACATATCAAAAGCTTCGTCTTTATTTTTAATTAAATAAATCTTAGTGTATCTTGAAAAATCATCAATAAAAGTCACATAATATTTTTTACCACCTCTAGTTATAGCTTGTTTTAAATCACCTAAATCGGAATGAATTAACGACAGTAACTCAAATTCACGGTTCACAGGAAAACATGATTTTTTCGTAATTTTTGATTCAATACATATATCACATTTGTTTAAATTCGCATTTTGAAAACCGGAGATCATACCATCATCACGTAATTTTTTCAAATATTTAAAACTAACATGTCCTAGTCTAGCATGCCATAAATCATATGAATCAACAATATACGCAGAAGATGAAACTTTATTATTATCAGTAGAAATGTTTAAAACAAAGAGTCCATGATCACAATACCCTTTTCCAACAAAAACATCATTTTTGGTCATGATAATCTTATCAGACTCAAAAGAAACCTTAATTCCCACTTTTCCCAAAAGAGCAACAGAAATTAAATTTGCTCTAATACAAGGTACATGAAGCACATCATTAAGTGCCAAGTTCTTTCCAGATGTGAGTTTGAGAAAAACTTTCCCTTTACCAAGGACATCGGCCTTTCGAGAATCACTGAGATATACAAATTCTTCTCCTTCCCCCACAACTTTGTAGGAGGTAAACATATCACGGTTCGCACATATGTGCTTGGTAGCCCCAGAGTCTACCACCCATTTACTCACATTGGCCACAATCAAGGCTTGAGAAACAACCGCAACAATAACATCATTGTCATCTCCTTCAGCCAAATTAACTCTTGGCTTAGGAGAAATATCATTTCTCTTCCTGTATCTACATGCCGGAGCATGGTGACCTAGCTTACCACACACAAAGTAGAAACCCTTCTTTTTGAAGGCAGTGGGATTAGCAGAATTAAGTTGTCTAGCAGGAAAATGATCAAAGGACTTTTTGTTATCATACCTCTTATTTTTGTTCCTGGCCTGCACCATATTTGCTCTTGCAGCCAGTGCTCTACCTCTCGCTGCCTTTTCTTCTTTACGGTTGGTATCCTCAATGATTATGTGGGTAATCAATTCTGAAATAGAGAGCTTACTCAGTTTGTGCTTGAGTTGTTGTTTGTAATCCTTCCACGACTCTGGTAATTTTTCAATCAAAAAACCTGCAACTAATTCGTCCTGTATAGTAATATTTTCAGACTTGAGGTCCTCCAGCAGCTTATGGTATTCGTTAATTTGGACATTTATGTCCTTGTTGTCAGTCATTTCCCAGCGATAAAAATTTCCAACCAGGAAATTTTGTTTCCCAGCATCCTCAGCGGTGTATTTTAATTTAATAGACTCCCAAATCGCCTTCGCTTCCTTGTAAGAACAATAGACATCGAAAAGCTCGTTAGACAATGTACTAAGAATAGTATGACGGCATACCTTGTTAGCATTGACCCATAATTCAAGAGAGTTAGGATCGGTTGGCTTGTCATCAGTGATGGCAAACCCGACCCCGTGTATGTCGAGAACAGAGAAGACCCGTTCCTGCCAACGGCGGTAACTTTGGCCTCCGAAGACTTCGATTTTGGAGACGTCAGGAAAAGGTTTAGCAAAGGTGACCGGGGCAGGAGGCAATGGTGGGGGAACAATGTTGGCGTCGTTCCCATTGTCGTTCACAGCTTCAGCCATATCAAACCCTTAAGATTGTTGGACAAAAAGTGTTAAGACTGAGGCGTGTGAGAAGCACACTGGGCTTAAGGGTTTGTTCACGTAGTGTGTGACCCCCCAGGATACAACAGTCCGTCTGTTTTGAACAAGAGCAGAACTAGCAAAAGGTTCAGAGTTAAAATGTGTAAACCCGGAAAGAAAAATATATATAAAAAACGCGTACGATTTGTTTTTAAATATCATAAACATAACATTTAACTGATTAATTTCGTGTTAATGAGACGTTACAAAATTCAAATATTAATCATACTCATTAACCAAAAATTAATCAGATAACCTGGTAAGATATTCCCTTTAAAAACAAATCGTAACGTTCTTAAAATTAAACGCCCCAATAAATGGCTTTCTCAGATAGGTTTTTTAAATTTAAAATTCAAATTAAAGAAAAACAATTTAAGTGATAAAAAGGAACGGTGCATATCATCGTGCGCGCAGGGGGGTGGGGGCAAATCATCAGATTTGCACACGAAACATATATTTCAGCCCTAACTAACTTGCGCGCGAGCCCACTTCTTTTCTATCTTGTTTACCACCATAAGTTCTCTTTCTATATATAAAGCCTTAAGAGAAAAGTTGTCCAAGCAATGTGGGACTAGAAACTTTTGAAATAAGCAAAATTTCCAACAATCCCCCACATATTTCAAAAGTTTCTTTTATTTTTATTTTTTATTTTTAAATATATATATATATATATATATATCCGGTTTACATCATGGTGCAAATGCATCAGATCTGGTGTCTTCAGGACTATGAACCAGACCCTAGACAGATAAACTTAACTTACAGTAATTTTGGTGAAGCAAAGCTTCTATGAACCAAAATCACTTTAATGTAATATAACGGTTTACCTATCACATTTCACTTCTCGACTCTTTTAGCTGTTTTTGCCGTTTTGCGCGAATAGGCTGTGCGCGTGCCTGGTAATTCATGAGTGCTTTAGAGATTTGCCTAAATCTCATGCAAGCGGCCTCACTTGACACTCATATAGGTGACTTCATCAAGTGTATCCTACATTTTATACACCACCCATAAGGGATATGAAAATCATTAAAATTTAATAATTAACCTCTCATTCTTTGTAGCCTAGCACTTCACACATCATAGGAATGGAGGAAGAAATAGTGCTAGAGGATTAACAACGACTTGTTATTACCCATATGAACCTTCTTCATGGGATCTCCAATCACAAAGGTTGGGTTCCCATCATTGTTAATTTTATTGTAGGCTCAAGTCCCATTCCCCTCGATGTTTCATAAACAACCTTTCTTCCCAAAGGTTTTGTTAGAGGATCGGCCAAATTCACTTCTGACTTCACATACTCTATGGATATTATTCCATTATTTAGCAGCTGCTTTACCACATCGTGTCTCAAACGGATGTGTCTGTTCTTACCATTGTAAGATTTATTTTTAGCAATGGCTATCGCCGATTGACTATCACAATGCATAGATATTGAAGGTGTTGGTTTTATTCCTAATGGAATATCTGCTAAGAAGTTTCTTAACCACTCAGCCTCACTACCAGCCAATTCTAGAGCAATAAACTCTGACTCCATAGTAGATCTTGCAATAATATTTTGTTTGACTGATCTCCAAGAAACAGCACCACCACCTAGTGTAAACACATAACCACTAGTGGATTTTGTCTCATCTGAATCCGAGATCCAGTTGGCATCACAGTATCCTTCTAATACTGCGGGATATCCATTATATAATATACAATAATATATGGTACCTCTCAAATATTTCATTAATCTTGCTAAAGCAACCCAATGCTCATTATTAGGATTATGAGTATATCTACTCAATCTGCCCACAGCATATGCTATGTCAGGTCTCGAATAATTTATTTGATGTAATAGGCTCCCAATAATTTGAGCATATTTGGATTGAGACACAGGTTCTCCTCTATTTTTCTTTAATTGAGTGTTGCCATCATAAGGAGTATTCACTGGTTTTGACTCAAAATATTCAAACTTCCGAAGAAGTTTCTCAATATAATGTTCTTGAGAGAGCATTATATTATTATCCTTCCTTATGATTTTAACACCCAAGATAACACTTGCTTCACTCATGTCTTTCATATCGAAATTGTTAGCAAGAAATTGTTTTGTATTAATTACTATATCATCATTTGTACCAAAAATAAGCATGTCATCCACGTATAAGCATACAATCACACATTCACTATTTTCTACTTTTGTATATACACACTTGTCAACTTCTGAATAAGAGAACCCATTTCTAGTTAATATACTATCAAATTTTTCATGTCACTGTTTCGGTGCTTGTTTTAATCCATATAAAGATTTAAGAAGTTTACAAACTTTAGTTTCTTGACCAGAAACCACACAACCTTCTGGTTGAACCATATAAATTTCTTCTTCTAAATCACCATTTAAAAAAGCAGTTTTTACATCCATTTGATGAATAACAAGTTTATAAATGGATGCTAAAGCGATTAAAACTCTTATAGAAGCAATCCTGGTTACGGGAGCAAAAGTATCAAAATAATCAATATTTTGTTTTTGAGTAAAACCTTTAGCTACTAAACAGGCTTTATATTTATCAACTGGTCCATCAGGAAAATATTTTCTTTTAAAAATCCATTTACAGCCAATAGGTTTGGCTCCCGGAGGTAAATCTACTAAAGTCCAGGTTTTATTTTTTAAAATAGAGTCTAATTCAATTTTAATCGCTTCTTTCCAAAATACAGCATCAGAAGAAGAAATTGCTTCATTAAAATTTAATGGTTTTGATCCGGTCTCAATACCGGTATCCGTTCTACAAGACATATTTCAACGTCTTTATCAATTCGCTAACGTGTGACCGGTGTCATCGGTATACATCCGGACTCTAATTCCGTATCAGGCGCTCTCCCTATACCGGTTGTCCAGGATAACACCATGACACCGGATAACCCACACGTTACTATGCAAAAGACAAAAGGCATTGCTACAGGGACCGATCAACAATTCCCTACACTACGAGCCAAAATCTGCTCACGGGAATGATCAACTTGTCCCCTAATTCTAGTCTATACTCTCTACGCTCAATATAAAATAGCCACTTGACCCAATCATGCTGGCAAGTGCACAATAAAATAATAATATATAGTGCTATTGGAGGTTAGTGGTTCCCCACTAATATGTCCTCGTATTTCGAGCCAAACAGGTATATGAACTCTCTTCATCAATGAAGAGGGGGATCTTTTGACGGAATTTACTTACGATTACTCTCTGAAAAACATTCCTCACTTGGAATATTATCACTGACTTGAGCGTCGGAGAATCTTTGCAGGTGACACCACCTTTCGCCCACATCAACGCGTTAGACCGGTGTGAAGGATCTCCAGAACGCCCAATCCGCCCTCCTTATACAAGGACAACGGATATTTATTCCGGATACTCATACATCCGGTCTTCTGCATAGAATCTTTATATTATTTATGATTGACTTGACACCGGATCTCTAGACCCCGGTTCAGGACAGATCAGGTTCATTGTTAACCAGATAGGTATAAAAATCAGCTATAAGTGCTATCAAGAGGGAAAGATAGCACTTGAGACTATCAAAATTACAGACACTTCTGATCACAAGTGAATGAGACCATTCCATATTTGAATTCCCAATCACAGAAACCATAAACGCCTTAATACTTTTGCTATTAACTGTGTATTCAGTTGCTAAGAAACTAACTATTCATATATTTCCATTTCGAGTTAAATGATGTATCACCTCACTTTAAGTTACTATTCTCAATTAGTTAATTTCATGGAAAAAATCATATTTCCCGTCACCTTGTGATATGCTCTGATACCATCAATCTCATGTATTCGTATCCAAAACCAACACCTGTTATATCAGATATTTTTAAATATTTTACTAATGCTTTTTAATTGAGTATTTGAGTTCTTGCAAAGAATATAAAATTCTTGGGCGAAATACAAAAATAATTACATAGACAATTATTTAAATTTTAATTTTGCTTTATTGTGTTTAAAATTTATGTTTTTATTATGGATTTATAAAGTTACAACTTTAAATGCATTCTGTGTTATGAAATTTATATATATCTACATATTACATGTATATTTCACACGTATTATATCTTATAGTATATTTTAACAAAAGTTATACCGCAATATTGGACACGTATTATATCGAGTACCCTTATCATATCTATTGTAAATGTGTAGAACATTAAACCAGCACCTATATAAATTAAGTTGAAATACACTATGCTAGTATTAAAGATTGGTCTCAAAATTGCACTTAAAATGCGCTAGGATCTAGGCCAAACCTACCAAAGCCAACCTAATGGGGAAAGATTTAGGTAATTTATCTTTAAATTCTAGTTTCAAACATCAGTTTTCATTTAAATAAGAAAAACTATTGTTATATTGGATTCAACTGATCGATTCTAATAGTTAAACTGTAAATTAATTAGATAGTCATATCTAATTAAAAATATTATGCTTACAAAATAGAACATAATATCAACCAAAATTAAAACAAAACAGAACATAATATCAACCAAAATTAAATACATTTTCATGATCGTGGCATCATGTAACAGATGGGGAATCACATGCTCCATATCCTCACTCATGTCTAATGGAAACATTGTACAAGTTGGAATAATACTCGTATAAGAAATATAAAAATTGATATCAGAAAGAATCATTTTATACAATGATACAGCAGCTGGATCAAAACCTTCTTACCCCAACATTGAATGGTTGATTAATGTAGCCCGGTGATTGTGAAGCCATGCTCGGCGTTTCAACTTTTCAGCCGCCGCGACTGAACCCTTCATTGCAGTCCACCATTCGCCGTCTAAAACCCCACCCTCCCTTCCTCTCCGTCTTCTCTCCAAACACCACCTCTTCCCGCAAACCCCTCCGCATTCGCGCCATCGACGCCGCCCAACTCTTCGACCACGAGTCCAAACTGGCCCAACAGTTCCACCAAGCCCAAAAGCTCAAAATCGCCATCGTCGGCTTCGGCAACTTCGGCCAGTTCCTGGCCCAAACCCTCGTCCGACAGGGCCACACCGTCCTCGCCCATTCCCGCTCCGACTACTCCACCGTCGCCCGCCAACTCGGCGTCACCTTCTTCCCAAACCCTCACGACCTCTGTGAGGAACACCCCGAAGTCATCCTCCTCTCCTCCTCCATCATCTCCACCCAACACGTTCTCCTCTCTCTCCCTCTCCAGCGTCTCAAACGCAGCACATTGTTCGTCGACGTTCTCTCCGTCAAGGAGTTCCCTAAAAACCTCTTGCTCGAACTTCTCCCCTCCGATTTCGACATTCTCTGCTCCCATCCCATGTTCGGACCGGAAAGCGCCACCCGCGGCTGGACCGGCCTCCCCTTCGTGTTCGAGAAGGTTCGAATCGGGGACGAGGAGCACCGAATCGCCAGGTGCGAGAAGTTTCTGGATGTTTTCTCCAGGGAAGGGTGCAGGATGGTGGAGATGAGTTGCTCCGATCATGATAGGTTTGCGGCGGGGTCGCAGTTCATAACGCACACTGTTGGGAGGGTTTTGGAGATGTTGATGTTGGAGAGTACTCCGATTAACACTAAAGGGTATGAGTCTTTGTTGAGGTTGGTGGAGAACACTGCTGGGGATAGTTTTGATTTGTATTATGGTTTGTTTATGTTTAATAAGAACTCTTTGGAGATGTTGGAGAGGTTGGATTTCGCTTTTGAGGATTTGAGGAAACAGCTCATTGGACGCTTGCATGGTGTTGTTAGGAAGCAGTTGTTTGAGAGTGCTGCCAAGGTGCAAGCTTTGAAGGATGGTTTTGCTGTGCCGGAGTATTCTCAAAATGGACGTGCACTTGTACTATCATCCCAATATAAGGAGGGGTATGTGTTTTGTTTTTCACTTTTTCAGAAATGTGTTATTGAATTGCAGATGAATTCTGTTTTTTAGTTTTTTGTGGGGATTTTGATGTTAGGGAGGAATATATGTTGAGAGGAAGTTGGTTTTGTTGGTATGATTTCTGTTGTTTATTTGTTTGAAATTGATTTGGGTTAATGTTATTGCATTCTGATGACTAATGAGAGTAATGACAATTTAAAACCAGTTCTGTTTTTTGTCCTTTAGGATATTTGTCTTTCTGATCAGGTCTAATTAATGGTGGTATTTTTTTGCTAATGCTCAGATCCTGCGATGTTGATGAACTCAACAAGTACAAGTCAAATGGTTCTGACCAGTCTGGTGACAAATCAAAGCTCAAGATTGCAATTGTTGGTTTTGGGAACTTTGGTCAGTTTCTTGCAAAAACTATTGTGCGTCATGGTCATCAAGTGTTGGCGTACTCTAGGTCGGACTACTCTCAGGTGGCTCAGGAATTGGGGGTTTCTTATTTCAACAATGCTGATGATCTTTGTGAACAGCATCCAGAAGTGATTTTACTTTGCACTTCAATCCTTTCAACGGAGAAAGTTCTTAAGTCATTGCCCGTGCAGAGACTGAAGAGAAGTACTTTGTTTGTTGATGTGCTTTCTGTCAAAGAATTTCCTAGGAACTTGTTTCTTCAACATTTGCCATCTTATTTTGATGTTCTCTGCACTCATCCTATGTTTGGACCAGAGAGTGGAAAAAATGGGTGGAAAGGTCTTCCTTTTGTTTATGATAAAGTTAGAGTAGGAAGAGATGAATCAAGAACATCACGGTGTGATCAGTTCCTTGACATTTTTGCTAGTGAAGGGTGCCAAATGGTTGAAATGTCGTGTGCTGAACATGATTGGCATGCAGCTGGGTCACAGTTTATCACACACACTACAGGAAGATTTTTAGAAAAGCTGGAGTTGGAAGCAACACCAATTGATACAAAGGGCTATGAGACTTTGTTAAGTTTGGTGGAGAATACTGTTGGAGATAGTTTTGATCTGTACTATGGTTTGTTCTTGTATAATATAAATGCCATGGAGCAATTAGAAAGATTCGATCTAGCTATTGAGTCATTGAAGAAGCAGCTTTTTGACCGTCTACATGGTGTCTACAGAAAGCAAGTATTTAAAAATGAAGAGAGGCTCCATGATTTGACAGAGAGGTCTATGTTGGCAGAGATAACTGAAGATAGTAATACAATGTCATCTTTTTCTAATACTATAGACACTAAATGAAATTCATTTCCCAGATTTGTAGGTTTATATAAATTTGTCATATCTGAAAATTGTCTTTCTAAAGGTTGTGCTTATCTGCTTGCTTGAAAAAAACCATTATATTTTGGATAGGCATCTTTAATTCTCAGATATTTTGACTCTAAAAAATGTTTGCCAGCTCACCCCCCACCCCCGAATTCTAACTTGCTAGGTTGACACTTAAAGAGAGACCTGATGTGTTCATGTATTGTGTCCCATTGTTATTTATGGCAATGGATGTAGACTTGAAATTTATGAATCTAAAGAGAGATGTTGAATTACTGCTACCGAGTATGAATAAACAGATTCTTTAGATGATCTCTATCCTCTAGGAGTGATTTAAGAATGAAAACATTCACTTTGTTGTTGTCCATCTGAAAGCTGGATAAGATCATTTAAATTGGCATAATCATATAGAATGCTGAGACACAATGCATTAGTTAAGAGCTCAGAAAGATTGAGAAACAGAAAAGATCACTAAATATTCAATGCAACTGGTTTACTTTTCTTTCTTTGAAATGCTGCTATTCCTTCAAGTTGTATATGTCCTTTTATTCTGTTTACAGTATTTATCAGGCGTTTGACAAAACTAATCTATTTAAGAGTCCAAAATATGCAGAGACTGGGATATCTAACTCTATTTGCTTGCTGTGTCATTGTGTGTGTCCATCTCCACTTGAGTTTGTTGTTTCTCTTTTTGGAATAACGCTCCACTTTTGTAATTTGTCTTTTAATATTTTCCCTGAAGGTTTTTATCCCATTTTTCTTGTCAAGGTTAACATAGTTTTCCAGTAGATTGTAGAAACTAATCTATACTTGTACTTGTTCACCATCTTCAATTTTGGAGCTCAGAAAGATGTCAAAAACTGGTAAGTTTCCTAACATCTGCTAGGAATCACCTTTTTAGTGAACAAGTGTTAAAGGATGGGTTGATGATAGAATTATGTAATCTGAGGAGGCATGGGACAGTTTTTGGCTTGCAGGCAGCTGTTCTTGTGTGTTGCTGTTGGTCTCTGGGCAGGCCAAATTATTGGATTTGTAACTGAGTACTATACTAGTAATGCATATAGGTTAGTGATTTTGGCTCATGTTTTGCATTCTTACCTTTCTGCATCTAGGTTGAAGTTGCAAACAGATAAATAGATTCGGTGAGAATTGCCAGAGGATTATTGATTCATTTGGAACCATATGAAACAGTTTTATTATGAATGACAACTACATAATTGAACACATATAGGTTGAACTTCATGTCAGGGCTATTTGATTAAACAGTTCTTTTTCTTTTTTAATGTACAACACATATCAGTAGTACGAATTTTTGTCATAAACAAATTATTGAAAGCAAGTCTGCAAGATAAACGAGGAGGAGTAAAAAATTCAACTTAACATCGTTTTTTTGAGGTCACTTTACCATCATTGACACCAGACGACACTACAAAAGTGAAAAACCATATTCATTTGCCGGACAGAAAGACATGGCCAGTACTCTAAAGGTTTCAGAAGAGAAATCAGTGCCCAAGAGCGTCCAAGAAATGTCCATGAATGTTGATGAACCACCATCACAATATCTAGTTAAAGGAAATAGCTTTGGATCTGTTATGGATTCTTCTACACTGATCCCAATACCCATCATTGATGTAAGTCTCCTCTCATCAGAAAGTGAGCTAGAGAAGCTAAGATCTGCTCTAAGTTCAGTTGGATGCTTCCAGGTGCGAATTTTAAAAATTAAGTGCCACTCCATCATCGTATAGCTGTTTTTAACTTGAAAGAGCATCCGTTGACTTCTACTTAAATATGCCATATGCTGCATACATGGACTTTCTACTGCGCATTCAATAGTAATTGAGCTGCAAAATGTAACACGTTTTTTAGCTAATGCATTTCTAAACTTGAGGGTAAAAGGGCCACTTCCACAAAGTATAATCCATAATGTTTTAACATGACTCCGCTTTTATTGCTTTGCCAAGTATAACTCATTCTTAATATAGCACCATAAAAGGACCTAATTACCATTTTACAAGTTGTGAATAATGAATATAAGTCTCTTAATATGCAGGATCGTTAGTTGTTTCTTAAAACAAGCCTTTATAGCTCAGTAGCTCTTAATCATCCTTATAGCTACAAGGCTAGATTAATTATTCATTTCATTTGTTTGATAGTTGAAGGGAAAATATCAATCTTTGATGCTTTTCAGTACCTCTTCTTTGAACCAAAGATCCTTTAATGTAGATAAGTAAATAAATCTATCTTTGACAAATTGCTGAATCTGATAAATAGTGGTTTAAGAAGGTGATACGAGTATGTAAGCCATTTCCTATGCCTGGACACAAAGAAGTGTTAGGATATTACTGATTTCAACTTCCTTGGTTCTGTAATTCTTACTGACTATATTTGACATGAACTTACCAACAGGCAATTGGTCATGGAATGTCAGGTTCATTTCTTGATTGCCAAACATTTTTTTGCACTTCCAGGGGAGGAAAAGCTGAAGTATGCCAGAGCTGTTAATGCATCTGAAGGGTATGGGAATGACAGAATAGTTTCTGAGAAGCAGGTCCTTGACTGGTCCTATCGCCTAACTCTTCATGTTTTGCCAAAAGCAAAACGAAGGCTTTCTCTTTGGCCAAAAGATCCTAGTGATTTTAGGTACAACTACCTTTTTCTCATGGTAAATTTAAATGCGTATTAATTAAGTCTTAGTACCAGTTAGCATAATCATCTTTTCCAAATTTTGATTTAACATGATAGCATTAACAACACGTCTTCAACTGAACTTCTAAGTCTAACTACAAATTACATGTGAATAAAACCTGCCTATCCCTACCACATTTACCTTATGTATCTCAGCCAGACTTTACATGTCCTAAAAAAATAGATTAGTATTAGTTTATGCTAAATTCATGTTAGTAGGAAGATTTCATAGGGTATCCTTCTAAAGTATCTTAAGAAGATTCTATTGTATAACTTTACTAAGTTAATGAAGTTGATTGATTAATATTATGCAGTGAGACATTAGAGGAGTTCACCACGATAGTGAAATCAATGATGGATCATTTATTGAGAAGCATGGCAAGGTCACTGAATCTGGAAGAGGGTAGCTTCTTGGACCAGTTTGGGGGACAATCATTGATGATGGCAAGGTTCAACTTCTATCCACGTTGTTCTAGACCGGATTTGGTTCTCGGCCTCAAACCTCATACTGATAGATCAGGAATCACAGTTTTATTGCAAGACAAAGAGGTGGAAGGTCTTCAAGTTCTGGTAGATGATAAGTGGATCAATGTCCCCACTATACCTGAAGCTCTTGTTGTCAATCTTGGCAATCAAATGCAGGTATACATTTGATGCTTAATCAAAAGTCATCAAGCATAAAAAAAAAACTATACTTGGTAGTTTGTACTTCTTGTTGACCGATATAGGAATGTCATTTGCTAGTTTTTGGAGAGTTCTTAAGTGTCCGTTTGGTTTCCAGTTGGGGAAATGGAGAAATTTAAGGGTTGATATTGATCCTTCACGCCATTCGAGAGAATCAAAACTCCGTTTGACCGTACCCGGTTTGACCAACCGGGGTTTGTAGCCAAACATACATTTAATGCAGTTGTGCATTGTTGCAGATCATGAGTGATGGAATATTCAAGAGCATATTGCACAGGATTGTGACAAACATAGAAAAGTTGAGGATGTCTGTGGCAATGTTTAATGAGCCAGAGCTAGAGAACGAGATTGGACCCGTGGAAAGTCTAATAGATGAGACCCGGCTGAGATTATACAGAAACGTTAAAAATCATGGTGTTATCAACTATAAGTGCTATCAAGAGGGAAAGATAGCACTTAAGACTGTCAAAATTGCAGATACTTCTGATCACAAGTGAATGAGACCATTCCATATTTGAATTCCCAATCACAGAAACCATAAACGCATTAATACTTTTGCTATTAACTGTGTGTATTCAGTTGCTAAGAAACCATAACTATTTATATATTTCTATTTGAGTTAAATGATGAATCACCTCACTTTAAGTTACTATTCTTAATTAGTTAATTTCATGAAAAAATCATATTTCCCGTCACCTTGTGATTAAGACATACTGTTCTACAATTTTCATGGAAAAAATCATATTTCCTATCTCCTTGTGATTAAGACATACTCTTATACAATCAATCTCATGTGTTCGTATCCAAAGCCAACACATGTTGTATCAGATATTTTTAAATATTTTACTATTACTTTTTAATTGAGTATTTGAGTTCTTCCAAAGAATATAAGATTCTAGGGTAAGAAATGCCAAAATAATTAATGTACTTGGAATATTGACTTAAGTTTTTTTATGTACTTGGAATATTGATATTTACTATATGTATTGGTGATTGCAGGCAAAGAGTGGTGGATTTGGCACATTTGGTAGCAGGTAAGTGGCCAAGGGCACCTGCTGCAACGGGGAGTGGAGACCCATTGGAGGATTTCTGCCAGACAAATCCAGCCGATGAGGAATGCAAAGTCTATGAGTAGAGCTAATGATAAGGAGCCTTCTCTCATTTCATTTCATTGCCATTTTTAGTTGTTCATGTGAAATTGTTTAGACAGACACTGATGTTATGATGTGTGAGGGAACATTTCCAAAGTTTTATTTTATCTGTAGCCAATAATGAGTTTTGGCGTGACAGAAATTCATAAATATCATGATATAATATATATATATATATATATATATATATATATATATATATATATATATCTGATTTACAATTCTTCGAATTTTTTGTAATTAACCCTTTCCAACAACTTAGATTCTGGAATCCAAACAATGTAAATCTTCATCTATTAGCTGTGTAGGAAAAACAAAAAAAAAACCTTTACCACCCACATGCATGACTGCATGAGCCAAAGCAAACTAGAGATATTTTTATTTTAAAAATTTTTAGACCCATTAGCTTAAATTGCATTTAAATTAATTTAGAAATAGGTTTATTTAAAAGCCTTGTAATGTACACTTCAATATGTTTTTATGTCAAGTTTTACTTTGAAAGAAGTCATATATATATATATATATATATATATATATATATATATATATATATCATTTTCTTATACCAAAAAGGTGCCATCATAGTACTGATACAAACAAATATGACTAATGTTAGGGGGCTTGATATGGTGCTACAATATGGGCCCCCAATAGCACCGGCTTGCTGGGAGAGCACCTAGGAGACCGGAAAAAAAAACGGATAGGTAGACCAAAAGAAGAAACAAAAAAGCATAGGATCCCTTTGCTCCTTCGAAAATACCAACAACATTCACCTAAAAAATGAAAATACTAACAACATCTCAATTAATCTATAGTATAACATGCCACCCAACCCAACCCATGTCCCATTTTCAGTGATCGGTTAGCCAATATGGCCACAGGCAGATGCAGCAGCAAACTTGCAGTGCTTTTGCTGCTGCTGCTGCACATTTTGATCCTAAACCCCTTCAAACCAGTTTCATGCGTGGGTATCAACTACGGCACCCTCGGAAACAACCTCCCCTCTCCAAAGAAAGTGGCTCAACTTCTCCAGTCAACACTAATCAACAAGGTCAAAATCTACGACTCCAACCCCCAAATCCTCCAAGCCTTCTCCAACACCGCCATCGACCTCATCGTCTCCGTCCAAAACTCCCTCATCGCAAACCTCAGCGCCCATCCCTCCGCCGCACAACAATGGCTCTCCGACCGCATCCTCCCCTTCATCCCCGCCACCTCCATCGTCGCCATTGCCGTCGGTAACGAGTACCTCACAACCACCGTCGACGACGCCCACGACCGCCCCGACCCCAACGCCCTCTTCGGAGCAATGCAAAACCTCCACTCTGCCCTCTCCTCCCACTCCCTCGACCGCAAAATCAAGGTCACAACGCCACACAGCATGGCCATCCTCGCTTCCTCGTTCCCTCCTTCGACCTCAACCTTTGCCCTAAACCTAATCCCGGTAATGAACGACATCGTTTCCTTTTTAGCCGACACCAATTCCCCTTTCATGATAAACGCCTACCCTTACTTTGCTTACAGAGACAACCCTACCTCCGTTAGCTTAGACTACGCGCTGTTAGGTAACGCCACGGGGATCCACGACCCTAACGGCTATGTCTACAACAACATGCTCGACGCCCAAATTGACGCCGTTAGATCCGCTATCGCGGGGCTCGGGTACGGAAACCGAAGCATTGAGATAACGGTGTCGGAATCGGGTTGGCCTTCGAAGGGGAACCCTAACGCGACGCCGGAGAACGCGCGGTTGTACAACACGCGCCTGATCGAACGCGCGCAGTCCAACAGAGGGACACCGATGAAACCGAAGGATAGGGTCGAGATTTTCGTGTTCGCGTTGTTTAACGAGAACGAGAAGGAAGGGGAGGAGAGTGAGAGGAACTTCGGGTTATTCAATGCGGACGGGTCGAGGGTTTACGAGGTGAACCTGAGGTGTGAGTTTTGCAGCGGTGAAGGATAGGTATTTGGGTCGGAGAAGGTTCGGGGGCCTTCGGTTTGGTGTGTGGCGAAGGGTCACGCGGATGATGAGGTGTTGAAGAGTGTTGTGGAGTTTTGTTGTGGAGCTGGTGGAGTGGACTGTAGGGAGATTTATGAGGGTGGGAATTGTTATCGGTCCAACAAGGTTGTTGCGCACGCTTCTTATGCTATGAATGCTTACTATCAGATGCATGGGAGGAACTACTGGAACTGTGATTTCAAGGGCACTGCCATTGTCACCTTCACTGATCCAAGTAAGTCCATTGTATTGTATGCTATTATGCTTTGATTTTGTTTCCTTGTTCTTGTTAACTGCTAATTACTCTGAGTTGTGGGATCAGGTTATGGAACGTGCCGGTATCCTCAGCAATAGAATAGTTGCATGGATCATGACGTTTTTGTTTTGCTCACGGTTGGTTCTCTGCATTATTATTGTTGTTGTTCCAAGTTAAGCTGTGATGATTTTGCTAATGGATTCCCTTGTTGTTTTGTTGTACCCTCTAATCTCTCTGTAGAATTTTGAATATTTTTTATATAGACTGACAGGCACGTGAAGAAAGTTGAAAAAAGGTACGAAAAGTTACTTTTTTCCTCGATCATAGGCTTTTGTTTGAAAAATGTTGTGTTCTTTCACCTTTCCCAATCCACACAACACAGGTACTAGTACTACTACTAAAACTACCCCACATTAAAAAAAAAAATAGTGAATCTCTTTTAATATTATTGATTACATTTATAAAAATATATTCCTTTCATTCCAGTTCCTTTAATGGTCCTATTTTCGTGGTCTCGCTAAGCATGTTAACAGTATATGGGATAGAAGTTTTGGTATTAAATATAAATCTTTTTCTTTCACATGATTGGTTTAAAGAAAATTTACAAGTTTAGGAATGAAGTAAAGGTAATTTTATCTTTATTTTTTTATGATTTTCAAGTAACTTTTTTAAGATTTTCTGTATTTATACTTTCATGTTTTATAACTTTTAGCAAACATCATAGAAAAATTTCAAATTTTATTCTTTTTAAAATATAAAGATATATTTTACCAAAGAATAGTACATTTGAGAAATATGTAGTGAATTATAAATTTGTGTTTTTTAAAGTTATAAGTTAATTTATGTAGAAGAAAAATCTACTCCAAGAATCAATTCAACTCTTGGGAAGCTAAATCCTTGAAAGATAAGGTATTGGCTACCTTATTGGTCTTTCTAGTTGAGTAGCTAAGACTAATAGACTGAAAAATTTGCAAGTCGGAGAGAATCCTCCAAAATTGGAATAATTTCCCTTCTGTTAAAAGTTGAGTAAACAAAGTTGAAAAAAATTGAGGTTTTATAAATGGAGTTATATTTGATTTCAAGTTTTGAAAAAATCCACAAGGAAGTAGTGATTGTGGTTGGTTAAGTGGAATTAGGTTGGGAAATGGTATTTTAAGGTAAAATTACCAACAAAGGTATGAGTTTAAAGGTATGTAATTTGTGTGTATATTTGTTTTTATTAATATTATATGTATAAAATAAAAGTTATAAATATTAAATTTAATAATACATATTTAACAAATGATTTAATATATTAAAACAGAAAAATTTATTTTTTTATATATATTAAAATTAATAAATTGATTTTATTAATTTTTCTATATAGTAAAACTAATAAATTTATTTGATAATTTTTTATATATTAAATGTAATAAAGTGATTGTATTATTTTTCTATATTAGAAACCCGCAACATATATTGAAACTAATAAATTTACAATACAACGATAAACGTTACTAATTACTGAATTGTGCATAACTATCATGGTCGATGATGAAGTTGTGTCAACCTCATCATTTGATATAGATAGAGAATGATTTTGATGACTCATAACTATCATCATTTTCATTTATGTTGTCAAAATCAATATTCGGTAGATTGTATCTTCGAATGAAGTTATGTATCGTAATTGTGGCACATATAAGTTTAACTTTAGCTAAACATTGGCGTAAAACGAAGAATTGCAAACCTACTATTCCATACACCGAACCTTCTCTCAATTGTGCACCTTAAGCTAGAGTGGAAATGATTAAAAATCTCATTGTGATTTCAAAAATCACGTGAACACCTAAAATCCGGGAGATGATATCTTTCATTTCTGTACAGCCTCAAGTATCTCATTAGCATTGGATATCCACTGTTAACCAAATAATATTCACCTAATATATAAAACAATGAAACAATATTAGCATAATACCTTAAAAATCACATGTATACAACAAATAATATGCAATCACATGTGTAGGTCAAATAATTTGAAATCCATCATATGGAAGGGTGAGGAAAATTATAAGCTGAGTTTGTAATCATGTCTTTAAATACACATGCATCGTGGGTAGATCCTTCCCAACCTGGTAAGACAAATGTGAAACACATATCCTAATCACATACGGCCATAACATTTTAAGGTAAAACTTCTTCTACCAATGAACCTGATATTCTCATTTGAAGGCACTACATAGTGGACATGCATTCCATTAATTGCTCCAATGCAATCTTTAAAATATGACAAATATCTGTCATCTTCGCGTAATTTCTGAAGCATGTGTTAGCAGATTAGATCTCTAGGTTTTATCATGTCAGTTGAGAATGCCAAACATGTTTCTAAGACACGATGAAAATTTCTATTAACTATTTCTTTTTGAATGTTGAAATCTTTCTTGAATAACTCTATTTCTGACCTTGTGTCCAATGGTATGCAAACACATAGCAACCATTTCATGAATGTTCATGTTTCTAGATGATGTTAACTCGCAGTTAACTAAGTCCTCGCATAATAATAAGAACACATGTTTATTCATCCTAAGCATTTCGTAATATTTGGTGTCATTGTCGTTAAGTAGCTGCTATACCCATGCACCCTATTAGTTCATTTGTCCTACATGGCTTCTTGCACATATATTTCATGGCCCACTCCCCATAATAAAATATTGTACATGCTGTCATAGCTAAATTAATGTTGGTCACGTCATCATCGTTTAACTGATTATCATCACTAGTAGATATCATGGTTGCTTATTTTTGAAAATAATAAACGCATTACAATATAAGCAACAATGCATATTTTAATAAATTAATTAATAAAGACATTAACAACATTAAACTATAGTTTAGCATAACATACTTGCACCATTCAATAGGCATAACACAATACATTACCTGTCATAATAAACACATGACAATGTCTAACACAATACATGCCCATACATACAATGTCCATAACTAAACCATACAAACCCTAACACAATACAATGACCATAACTAAACCATATAAACCCCAACACAATACAATGTCCATAGGTAAACCATACAAACCCTAACACATTACACATATCCAAAACATAATACATATCAGTTCCTGATTAAACCACCTAGAAAGGTTGCTCACTTGTAATGTGTTTATTATTTTCAGAAGTAAGCAACCATGATATCTACTGGCGATGATAATCGGTTAAACGATGATGACGTGATCAATATTAATTTAGCTATGACAGCATGTACAATATTTTATTATGGGGAGTGGGCCATGAAATATATGTGCAAGAAGCCATGTAGGACAAGTGAACTAACAGGGTGTATGGGTATAGGAGCTACTTAACGACAATGACACCAAATATTACGAAATGCTTAGGATGAATAAACATGTGTTCTTATTATTATGCGAGGACTTAGTTAACTGCGAGTTAACATCATCTAGAAACATGGACATTCATGAAATGGTTGCTATGTGTTTGCATACCATTGGACACATGGTCAGAAATAGAGTTATTCAAGAAAGATTTTAACATTCAAAAAGAAATAGTTAGTAGAAATTTTCATCGTGTCTTAGAAACATGTTTGACATTCTCAACTGACATGATAAAACCTAGAGATCCAACCTGCTAACACATGCTTCAGAAATTATGCGAAGATGACAGATATTTGTCATATTTTAAAGATTGCATTGGAGCAATTAATGGAATGCATGTCCACTATGTAGTGCCTTCAAATGAGAATATCAGGTTCATCGGTAGAAAATGTTTTACCTCACAAAATGTCATGGTCGTCTATGATTGGGACATGTGTTTCACATTTGTCTTGCCAGGTTGAGAATGATCTACCCTATATGTATTTAAAGACGTGGTTACAAACTCAACTTATAATTTTTCACAATCCCCCATAGGTTGGATTTCAAATTATTTGATCTACACATGTGATTGCATATTATTTGTTGTATACATGTGATTTTTAGGGTATTATGCTAATGTTGTTTTATTATTTTATATATTAGGTAAACACTATTTGGTTGACAATGGATATCCAATGTCAATGAGATATTTAGGGCCGTACAGAAATGAAAGATATCATCTCCTAGATTTTAGGTGTTCATGTGATTTTCGACATCATAATGAGGTTTTTAATTATTTCCAATCTAGCTTAAGGTGCACGATTGAGAGAAGTTTCGGTGTATGGAAGAATAGGTTTGCAATTCTTCGTTTTATGTCAAAGTTCAGCTACAAGACTCAAGTTAAACTTATATGTGCCATAATGACGATACATAACTTCATTCAAAGATGCAGTCTACTAGATATTGGTTTTGACAACATAAATGAAAATGACGATAGCTATATGAGTCATCAAAATCACTTTATTTGTACCGAACGATGAAGTTGATACAACCTCATCACCGGCCATGAATGCAATTCGTGACTCAATTAGGAACCAAATTGTTTATGCACAATTTAGTAAATAGTAACGTTTATCGTTGTATTGTAAATTTGTTAGTTTCAATATATGTTGCGGGTTTCTAAAAAAAATAACACAACCACTTTATTACATTTAATATATAAAAAGTTATTAAATAAATTTATCGGTTTTACTATATAGGAAAAATTAAAATTAATTTATTACTTTTAACGTATTAAAAAATTTATTTCTTACTTTTAATGTATAAAAACAATAAAATTCAATAATTAGTTTTAATATGTAAAAATGAATGAAATAAATTTATTAGTTTGAATATATAATAAATTTATTACTTTTAACATATAAAAAAGAATAAAATTAATTTATTACTTTTAATATATAAAGAAAAAATAAATTTATTAGTTTCAATATATAAAAATTAATTTATTAGTTTTAATATATATAAAAAAATATTTTTTTCTGTTTTAATATATTAACTCATTTGTTAAATATGAATTATTAAATTTAATATTTATAATTTTTATTATATATATATAATATTAATATAAACAAATATACACACAAATTACAAAGTTTTAAACTCATCATTTTTGGTAATTTTATCCAAAAATACTATTTCCCCGACCCAATTCCACTCAACCAAACACATTCACTACTTCCTAATGGACTTTTCCAAAACTCTAAACCAAACACAACTTCGTTTACAAAACCTTAATTTTCTCAACTCTGTTTACTCAACTTTTAACCAAACATCCTCTGAGAAATATAAATTTCTCCTTCTGAGAAATAAGCTTTTTGGATCTACCAATTAGAATAAGTAAATCTAAATACTTATTAATATCAACTGTTTGAACTCTCGTTCCCTACTGGTTCAAATCTTTATCCATTTGTTGTACATTTTGACTATATAACAACTCCATCTTATCCAAATTCACCCTTATCACAAATACTTTGCGTCAAAAAACATTTTTAACGTTGTTTTGTTCTAAGTTACAAGAAATGCCAATGATTTTTTTGTAAATTGATTTTCAAGGTCAAGCAAGAATATTTTATATGACAATCAAAATTAAAAAGAATATAGTGCTAAGTGTAGATATAATTTCTGACATCCTAGGTCTTTTTACATTTATTTCTACTTGTTTTATTGATTTTACAATAAATTTTTTGAGATTAAAATATTTAATTATTACACAATCACTAAAATGTTCATTTTTAGTAAAAAGGTTAAAATAATGAAATTTATTATAAATTAAAACCCCACAAAAGACCTCTAAAACCCAAGAAAGTACTAAAGCTGGAACAGGAGTCTAACACTATGTGTTAGCCCCCCTGCGCAGCCCTAATGTTACACGTCAGCATACCAAAAACAACACTTGATGCTATTACACATTTTAGGCCAATCGGCCAACTTCTAACCTACCAATTGGCCCGTTTCAGGTTCGATTGTCACAAAACTTCACGGGCTACATGTTTTTCCCATTCCAGAACTGATGGCGTTGTCTATTTGCCAAAATTCTATCATGTGCATAAGTTATGCGCAAAATGTAATTTAACCTCTTTTAGTGCAAAATCGTTGCACCAGACTACCCAATACGGATCCCTTTTGGGGATCATAAATCCCGACGGATCATAAAATACCTATTCAGTTCCTTAAACTCATAAAACTCACTATATGCATAATTCCTAAAATCAATTAATTCAGTAATACTTCTTCTAATTACATCACACACACCATATACCAATCATACACGCATCAACACTTGCCCATATCAATGATCAATCATTCCATATTGGCTCCGTGCCAATATTCAAATAATTCATTCATATAACTTATTCATTAAAGCCTAATCGCAACCATCATCAACAGTCATTCATCAATTCATAATCACACAATTCGGTATTAAACACTAAAGCATTAATAAATCACACACACACACACACACTGCAGTACTTGCCAATACCATGCACTCACACAATCAATCAAATACCCAAGTAGCTCCATGCTACTTAGTACCATTGCATCAATACATATTAATTCGAATTAAACACTACAACAATAGGGTAATGCAGTTACACATCCCCACAGAAACAATAAATAAATATATACAAACGCATATGTAACCCTTATTACATTAACCTCTTCTTCGTCTGGCCTCATTTAGCGTTTGCCTCCGCGGTGTGCATCCTTACCTGTCAACAGTCACTAAAACCACAATACAGGGGTGGGTAACTGGAATTAAGAATCAATACAGAAATAAATATTAAAGCTAGGAAAGGTATAACATTATCATTATCAGTTATTATACTTACTTCTTACATCCTTCCATTGCTTACCATTCCAGTTATTTTACTTACATAGTTACATTGGTTCTCCTAAACCAACACCATCATTAACATATCACGGTCAATTAAATCTGAGCATACGTGCCTAGCCACTTATCCTCTAATTCGTCATTCAATTTAGAACTCAATCATCATTTCATTCTACTTTATCCACATTATTTTCTTATCAGGATTTTTCACCATAGCTTGTAACTTCTCATCTACTCACATAGTCTTATAATCTCACTAATATCATTTATGCATTATCAAATACAAATTATCATATTTCTTGTTACTCGGTTCTCACTCACCCACCTCGCATTTATATGTATATATAAGTGTATAAATGTGCATAACCCACTTAAACTCACCTTCTATTTCATCAACTACTATATACATACTTCACAACTTCACTTATTCCATATAGGCTATTCTAAAATTTTCTGATCATCACATATCAATATATTCAATTTCATATTCCTTCATTCGTTTATTCTTTACTTCCCCGTTCTCTAATCTTTCATCATTAAATTCCTAATTTAATTAGACCATCTTAATTTAGAATAATTACAAACGGCTACAATATACCTATTTTCCTATGCGCCAACTGTGTAAATTTCATTTCTTTATTAATCTTAACCCAGCGCACCCCCGTACCTCGATTTCGAGCTTTCTGAAGCTTCCAATCAATTGTCGGGTTCCTCCGAAGTCCATCAAAACCCTTAGATTAAAGTTAAAGAAACTTCAATAAATAGTACAATTACCAAGACCATAATCCATAACCCCAAAATAATTTTAAATTCCAATCCAAGGCTAGTGAAGCTTACCATTTCCATTTCCAACCTCCGCTTCCAAGACCCACTGCATTAAACGGCTTTCCAACCCCCAAATCCAAATCTACAAGTGCCGAAATATGGAATCTGTTAGATTTTCCATACCCATCATCCTAGGAACAATGCTCTAACTTCCCATGATCACAAAATGCAAGATTATTTCTTCCTACCAATATGCACTCGCGGTTTAGAAAGAGAAAGAGACAGGAAAAGGAAAGAACATGAGATTAGTGGTTCCAATGAACAAACCTTGCTTCTCCAAGGCTTAGAACGTGATTCACTTCAAGAATCTACCAACAATCCACTTTAATTGGGCTTCCATAGCTTGAGAAGGAAAGAGGAGAAGGAATATGTTCTGCATGCACGCGGGTCTGTCTCAGTTTCAGGTTTTAATTCTGATTCGCGATGTTGGCGTTACGCGTCACACTAACACTACGCGTCAACTCATTAATTCACACCTGACGCTACGCGCCACAACCACGCTACGCATCAGTGTCCCTGATGCCACTTCCTTTAAAAATTCATTTTAAATATTATTTTCCTTCCAAAACCCCTATTTATTATTATTTTTATAACATCCTAAATTTCCAAATAAATTTTTCACAAATATTTCAAATTTTAAAACAAAATTTTCAATTTAACATAATAATGCAGTCGGCATTACATAAACCAGTTCATTCAAATTTACAAATATTTTACAAATCGGTATACACAGGAGCCGGCCAAGGCTTCTACAAACAACTATGTGCATTATGTACAATACACATAAATACATAATGCTCCAGTCGGTTGAGTGATCTCACACGTCATTGCTGAGGTCCTATGTCCACTGTAAAAATGACAACAGTAGGGGGTGAGCATAAACATGTCAAATGATAGTTATTGAATCAGATTAAAAGTCCAATTCATAACTACATATATAAATCATATCAGAATACATAGAAACTCATCATATATCATTCGTTCTCATTTCATCATGTTATTCTCATATATAACAATGCATATACATGCTCAATCAAATGGATCCATTAAGTCTTTTAATTTTGTGTTGCAACACTGGCTCCCCGAGCCATAACTCAGCTCTCAGCTGATCCGGCCGTTTTACTGGTACCAAACCGTTTGCCCTCTCATGTGACACAATCACTCCCAGCGACAACGGTAGTGCCACGGGCTAAACCTCGAGCCCCGCTCAAGAGGTTTGCCTTGAGTCCCACTCAAGGTCTTTTGTCTTTTGCCTTGAGTTCCACCCAAGGTCTTTTGTGGAATCCTCAAAACCACATCATATTTCATATTTGTTCATCATAAAAACATCCCATGCTTTATCAGTATGCATCCCATGCTTTATCAGTATGCATCCCATGCAATCTTATATCATGAAAAACATTCATATCATCATCAATCACATATCAACAACATATTTCCTACTGCATCTCATGCATAGGAGTAATCACAATTCACACATCACATAACAATTATCACAAATATGTATAAATATATTCAGGATTTCTTTTTAAATACAATAATATTATCCTGAATCCGTTCATAAACCATGCATTTAAAATGTAACGCTCCCCCTACCTGGAAATAAAGAATTCCTCAAGCTAAATCAAGTCACAGCTCACAAATTCCAACCGGAATTCAACTCTGAACGGTGCAAAGCTTCCTTATGAAACTCAAAGCTCTTACTCCTTAAAAGCCAAACTTTCACATTAAAGAGAAGAATGAAGATTGGTCTCCTCTTTTATTGATAAATTTCCAGTAAAGATTGGATAAGAAAAGAATTAAAGGTGATGTTGACACTCTTGAAATTCCCAGCTAATCTAATGATAGGACTTGACAGAAATCGTTCATGAAAAAGACATGAACGGAATAATTAAGCACTGATACATATATAATAAGATATAAGGACAAAACAAGGTAATAAAGAAAGGAGAATAGGACAATAGAGGGGGTCCCATACTTTGAAAAATCAGAAAAGAGAATATGCTAGAACAGTATCGTGGAAAGCCTCAATAATTGAAGTAATTATCAATTCCGACTCGGTTTTGGTATTTTGGGCATATTCTTCTTTCCGTTCAGAATTACTTCACTCGGAAGAAATTCACTCGGAAAGGTTTCCACATGAAACATTCAGTCATAGCCTCTCTTTCCTCGGAAATGATCCACTCGGAAATATATCACTCGGAGATACCTTTAGAAATTTCTCACTCGGATATATATATATATTTCTGCCCGAGTCAAAGCCTTCACTTGCGTCACTCGGAAGTCTTTCATCCGAAAAGATCACTCGGAATTTGAAGACAATCCTCTCTCGGAAATCTTTCCACTGGAAAGGATCACTCGGGGTCGAAAACAGTCTTGAAGACGAATCCGGGCACAATCTCTCGGAAACTGAATATTGACCCGAGCACGAATTAAATGGAGTTCACCACTCGGATATTTACTTCCCTCGGGAACTATTTACTCAGAAACGTATCCATTCAGAGTTAAAGTATTTCTTTGTCCAGAAGTACTCTCCTTGAAAAAGACTCACTCGATAAGTCCCAATCGGTGCCTTGCCACACGGAAGTCAGAAATGTCTCACTTGACATTATCCCACTTGGAACGTCCCACTCGGTCCCATCCCTCTCGGAAGTGTTGCACTCGGAGACACCTCACTCGGATAGTTACACAACTCGGAGATACTCCACTAGGTCACTATTCAAAAATATCTCGGCCCGAGAAGTACTCATTCGAAATCAAAGTTTTTCCCACTCGGGAGTACTTCTCTCGGAAACGACCCATTCAGAAACGTTTCATTCGGAGACGTTTCACTCGGATTTGCCTTACACAATAGCGTCTCATTCGGACACAGTTTCTTCACTCAAGTGATTCTCTCAATCATGCTTCACTCGGAAACATGTTAACCTTCCCTCACTCAGAATTATATCCATTTTCACTCGGAAAGTTTTGTCTCAGGCATGATTCACTCGGAATTCCACTCGGAAATTCTCCACTGATCCTTAATAAATTATTTTCTAACATTCTAAAATTTAGGATGTTATATTTCTCTCCTCCTACAAAAATTTTTTTCCTCGGGATATTGTTGCCTCATAACGTCTTCTCGTTCCCAAGTATGCATAATACACTGATCCTGCTGCCATGCAACTTGACCAACTGAACATTCTTGCTTCTCAAGCGTTTTACCAATCGGTCCACTATACTAGTGGGCTCGGCTACAGTAGTCAGGTTTTCTCGGATTTCAACATCCTCATCCGGCATCTCATGGGTAGGATCCGGCAAATACTTTCTCAATTGAGAAACATGAAACACGCTATGCAGATTTGACAGATGAGAAGGCAAGGCTATCTGATAAGAAACAGGGCCGACTCTTTTCAATATTTCATACGGGCCAATATACCTCGGGCTCAATTTCTTACTTTTCAAAGCTCTCCCAATGCCTTTACTAGGAGACACTTTCAGAAAGACTCTGTCACCGACCTGAAACTCAATCGGTTTCATCCTCTTATCATAATAACTTTTCTGTCGGTCCTGGGATGCTTTCATTTTATCTCTAATCATTTGAATTTGCTCGGAAGTTTGCTGCACAATCTCGGGTCCTAACATCAAGCTCTCACCCGATTCCAACTAGCAAAGAGGGGTTCGGCATTTCCTGCCATATAAAGCCTCATATGGAGCCATACCTATGCTACTGTGATAGCTATTATTATAAGTAAATTCAATCAGGGGAAGGTATTGCTCCCAGCTACCACCATGCTCTAGCACACAGGACCTCAACAAGTCCTTTAAACTTTGGATATGTCACGTCCTAGGTTATTTTTACATTTATCTTTATTCAAACGATTACATTTTACAATAAGTTTTTCCTTTTCCTTGAAAATTTATCGATATTTAGAGAAAACAATTTAATTCGAACACAACGGATGAGAGAAAGGCAAATCAGGGCGTCTCGCTTGAGCGGGGTCCCTACTCGTCTAAGCGAGATTCCGGACTCTCACTTAGACGAGGTGCTGTTCGTGAACGAACACCTTTCGCACATCGGATTATACCTATCGTACAACCGGTCTCACAAAACTTCACTCTAAAAATAGTTCTGTGAACCCACGAAGTTACCATAAAAACATATGCGTATAACAGTAATATATTTTTGAAATATATTTTTCATTCAATCCGGTCTCAACTAAGCACAACTGATAATTACACTATGGAGTTTTTATACACACATAAGACTCTATAAAGAGTCACTCAACTTCATCCGGACCCTGGCACCGTTCTCCCCCTTGGCCCAGCTCCATGGCTCCTTCCCCCTCCTTGACTCTGGTTACTAAAAAAAAATTTGCAAGGGTGAGTGTTTGGCATAATAATTAATATAGAACGGAATTTAACACTATACATGCATATCAACACATACACCTCAAGCATCATCTATAAGTAAGCATACCACAACATAACGAATTTCATGCAATAACTGTATTAGACCAGCTACTCAATCTCCATCACATTTATCATATTCATCACATTCATCATATACATCACATTCATCACATTCATCACAACTGACTCTCATACAATTTGACTCCTAGTATCCGGATACTAAAGGATTGGCCTTCAGCTGGGGGTCCTACTTGACACCCCGTGAACCCTGCTTGGTTCACCGAGTCCTGCTTGACTCTCCACCTCGACCACTGGGTCCTACTTGACCACTGGGTAGCTCAACTGGGCACGAAAACCACGGGAGCCGGAAATGAGGGGCTATCATATACCGTCGGCCATCCCATACCACATAATCATTCAACAATTTACCTTTCATAATAATTTCTATTTTCTCATCCCTCGGGTAGCCTGCTTGCTAACCCAGAGTCACATAACACTGATCATTTCACATTAGATATCAATTTTCTCATCCATCGGGTAGCCTACTTGCTAACCCAGAGTCGCATAACACTGATTACGTCAATATTAAATATTTCAAGATCATGCATGATAACTCAACCACAAACACAATTCTCAACTCATCAATGTACACTATCACACATGCACAAGTATAAACACACAATTACGTTTAACAACATTTTCCTTTAGTCTGTTTACGTTACTTCAAAGATCGGAATAAGAAGTAAGTCCTATTCTAATTAATTATAACCCGAACACCCCCTTACTTTGGTTCCACGCTTTGATGATCTGCTCTCTGTGTCTATTTCTTTCTCTGAGCACCGGTTCTGAAATCTCAACACCTTCACTCCGTCTTTCGTTGCTTAGTCTACTACCTACGGATCATGAAGTACAGCTTCATCACTTCAACGTCCTTAGTTCATAGATAATATTCGAACTCGCACTCAGCAGAGGAGTGGAGAACAGCCACGAATATAGCCATGCATGGCCCTTAACAGCTAAAGAATAAAAGAAATAAGGGGATTATAATTGGAACGGATCAGCAACTCACCTTAAAGTCCTGATCACAGGAATGAGGTTAAATTGAAGTTCAGACACAATTGGAGTCTCTCTTCAGTGCATGCAAGTCAACGATAAGAGAGAAGAGGCAAACGGAAGAGAAGGAACAAACTGATAGTAAAGGTAACTTGTGTAAAATGAAGAGGAAAGGAAGGGAACCTTCTTATATATATATGGCTCATGGCACGATCGTCTTTTCCTTTATTTTATTTGTCTTTTTACTAAATTTAATCAATTTCACTATTTTAAACTATTGCTTAGTCATCAAATCAATTACACGTGTTTATCCCTTCAACGCCCACGTAGTCATAGTCCTCTAATAATTCGCTAGAGTATAGGTCCGATATGAATATCGACCCTGCCGTCCTAACTTAATGTTCATACCTCGGAAATCCGAGCTACAACTTGAGAGATCGGATATATCATCCGCTCTCGACTATTTGTCACACACGTCCGTTGTTTCAATTAGTGTGCAGTTGATCCGGGATGTGACCCCGTGTGAGGCGCTCTCCCCACAACGGTAGGACCAGACCGCCTAGCCCTGTCCGCTCTTCTCCCACACTTCCGCTCTTTTAACTCGGCCTGCTCGCGTTTTTGATACCGGCCTCGACACCGGCTCAGACAAAATAAATACTAAATAGAATTTCTAAACATTCACTAATATTTCTCATTTCATAATTTTCATTAAAACATCAGGGATGTTACACTCACCCCCCCTAAAAGGAGATTTCGTCCCCGAAATCAGTGCTCCGGTTGAAAAAGATGAGGGTACATCCGCCTCATATCGGATTCTAACTCCCAAGTATAGTTTATCCAATAAAAATTCTGCCACTTCACCTTTACCAGCTGTACTTCCTTGTTCCTTAAACGTTTGATTTGGTGCTCTTCAATACCAATTGGTACGGCCTCCACCGTCAAGTTCTCCTTCACTTCAATGGAGTCACTTGGTACAATCATTGTATCGCACGGAATGTAGGCTCGAAGTTGCGATACGTGGAACACGTTGTGGATGTTAGTCAATGATTGAGGAAGATCCAGCCGATATGCGACTTCACCAATCCGCTCTAGTATTTGGTATGGTCCAATATACTTCGGATTAAGCTTTTGGCTTTTCAAAATTCGACCTACACCTTTAGTTGGTGAAATTCTTAGAAACACCCAATCACCCACTTGGAATTCAAGAGGTCTATGCCTATTGTCATAATAGCTCTTCTGACGGTCTTGGGCAATTTTTATCTTCTCCCGGATTAAAGCGATCTGTTCGTTCATCTCTTGAATCATCTCAGGCCCCAGATGAAGGGCATCGCCGTCCTCATTCCAACATAATGGAGTACGACACTTTCGACCATAAAGAGCTTCGTATGGAGCCATCCCAATGCTGCTATGGTAACTGTTATTATATGCAAATTCCACCAAGGGCAAGTATTTCTCCCATGATCCGCCCTGTTCCAGTACACATGCTCTTAACATATCTTCAAGAGTCTGTATAGTCCGTTCTGATTGACCATCGGTTTGGGGATGGTAAGCCGAACTCAATTTAAGCTCAGTACCCAATTGTTGTTGCAAACTCCCCCAAAACCTGGAAGTAAATCGGGGATCCCGATCGGAGATAATACTTGAGGGCACACCATGCAGTCGTACGACTTCAGCAACGTACAATCTAGCTAATCGCTCTAACGACCACTTCATATTTATTGCCAAGAAATGCGCACTTTTGGTTAGTCGATCAACAATCACCCAAATCGCGTTGTATCCGGCTTGAGTACGAGGTAGTCCGGACACGAAATCCATGGTAATACTTTCCCACTTCCAGATCGGAATTTCTGGAGGTTGAAGCAAACCTGGAGGTCGTTGGTGCTCAACCTTGCACTTCTGACATATAACACAGGATTTCACGTACTCGATTATTGCCTTCCTCATGTTTGGCCACCAGAATCCCTTCTTTAAGTCATGATACATTTTTGTCACTCTTGGATGTATACTTAGAGAGCTCTTGTGTGCTTCTGTTAACACCGCCTGCCTGAAGCCTCCATGTGCAGGCACCACAACTCGATTCCTGAATCTCCATACGCCATCCTCACCTCGAGTTATTTCTTCATTTTTACCTCGGGTCTGAGTGTCGATCAATTTCAGTAACTCTTCATCGTCTTTCTGCGCCGCCATCATAGACTCCAGAAATTCATTGGAGATTTTTAACATTCCAATCGTCATTCGATTTGGCGCACTCATGACCACTCCAATATTCAAATCTCTAAAGCTTTCTAGCAATTCTTGTTCTCTGCCCATTAAGTAAGCCACGTGTAATACCTTCCTGCTCAGTGCATCTGCCACAACATTTGCTTTACCCGGATGATACTTCAAATCGAAGTCATAATCTTTCAAATACTCCATCCATCTCCTTTGTCTCATATTTAGCTCCTTTTGATTAAATAAATACTTTAAACTCTTGTGGTCACTGAATACTACAAAGCGAGCTCCATACAAATAATGACGCCAAATCTTCAGCGCGTACACTACTGCTGCAAGTTCTAGATCGTGAGTCGGGTAATTCTCCTCATGTGGCCTCAATTGCCTTGAAGCATAGGCAATTGCTCGATTCGCTTGCATCAACACACACCCCACTCCAAATTTGGACGCATCACAATATACTTCAAATTCTTTGGTCACATCGGGCAGTGCAAGCACGGGCGCAGTAGTTAAACGCTGCTTCAGCGTTTGGAAACTTAATTCACATTTCTCCGACCACACGAAAGGGTTTCCTTTCCTAGTCAATCGAGTCAGAGGGAGGGCTATCCGAGAGAACCCCTCAATGAAACGTCGGTAGTATCCAGCTAATCCAAGGAAACTCCGGATTTCAGTTACTGACTTCGGTGTCTCCCAAGTCATAACCGCCTCAATTTTTGTCGGATCGACTGAGACTCCTTCCTGGGAAATTACATGCCCTAAGAATTGTACACTACTCTTCCAGAACTCACACTTAGATAATTTAGCGTACAACTTCTTCTCGCGGAGTGCTTGTAAAACAAGTCGAAGATGTTGAGCATGCTCCTCGTCCGACCTCGAATATACCAAAATATCATCAATGAAGACCACCATAAACTGGTCCAAGTACGGTTGAAAGGTCTGATTCATATAATCCATAAAAATAGCAGGAGCGTTTGTTACTCCAAAGGGCATTACTACGTACTCGAAGTGCCCATAACGAGTCCGGAATGCTGTCTTTGGGATATCCTCCGACCTCACTCGGATTTGGTGGTATCCCGATCTCAAGTCAATCTTAGAGAACACAGCGGCGCCTCGTAACTGGTCCAGTAAATCATCAATCCGGGGTAGTGGATACTTATTTTTGATCGTCAGTTTGTTCAGCTGTCGATAATCAATACACATGCGCATGCTACCGTCCTTCTTCTTTACTAATAACACCGGAGCGCCCCAGGGTGAGGCACTAGGTCGGATAAAGCCCTTTTCTAGTAATTCGTTTACTTGTTTCTTCACTTCGGTTAATTCCACCGAAGACATTCTATATGGTGCTCGGGACACCGGTTCTGCTCCGGGAATCAAGTCAATAGAGAAATCAATCTCTCGACTAGGAGGTAGCTCCGGAATTTCTTCCGGAAAAACGTCAGGAAATTCACAAACAATCGGAATATCATTTAGCAGAAGGTCATGTCGACCCTCCGAAGTGAATAAAACAACATACGTGGCTAGGACATCGCTCACCCCGTCCTTCACGTCAAGTTCCTGTGAGAAAACAATATTCTTCCGATAGCAGTCGACCAACACATGATTAGCAGCAAGCCAATCAAGACCTAGAATAATGTCTAAGTCCTTTAAGGGCATACAGATAAGATTCACTCGAAAAGTACGGTCTTCGATTTGCATCGGTAGTTCCCTACACACTGTAGTTGCACGGAAAGTAGAACCAGTTGGAGTGGAAACAATAAGAGCGTTCTCCATCAAACTGATTGGCAGACCAAGCCGTCGCACACAGCTTTCCGAAATAAAGGAATGGGTGGCACCAGAATCATAAATCACATCAACCAGATAACCATAGATGAAGCACTTACCCTGTACCAGATTGTCATTCCTCGTAGCCTCTGAAGCATCAAATGCGAATACACGCCCAGTCATGGCGTTCTGGGCATCACTAGATTGGGCGTCATATCTCCCCGCTTGTGGGTTCCTTCTACCAGCTCCATTCCGACCTTCTCTCGTGAAGTTGGAACCCCGGGTCCCAGAAGAATTAGTTCGGTTATCCGTCCTACCCTGCTGCTACCTCTGAGGGCAATCGGGCCTGAGATGCCCTGGTTGTCCACACTGGAAGCACACAATCTGATTAGCTTGGCAATATTTGGCAATGTGTCCCTCCTGGCCACAATTGTAGCATGTATGATTCCCAGGGGGATTACCCGTTCGACCAGTGGAACCTCGACCAGAGGAGGATGAAGAGGTAGCAGAGGATTTGCCACCTCGGAAGAATTGACCCATCCTCTTGAAGCTGAAACCTTTTGCCTTCAATGGCTTTTTATCTCTAGGCTGAGACATCCTTTGTAACTGCACTTCTTCTGTCAGCCTTGCTTTGTTCACCAAAGTCGGATAGTCCCTGATCTCCATCGGTACAATTACACTACGGAGCTCAATCCGTAGTCCGGCTTCGTATTTAGCACACTTGCTGCCTTCAGTCCCTTCTAACGAGAAAGGGTGGTAAAAATCACACAGCTCGTCGAACTTGCTGGTGTACTCAGCTACAGACATCCGGTCTTGCTCTAACTTCAGGAATTCCATTTCTTTCTGGATTTTATAGTTGTCTGGGAAGTACTTAACAAGGAACCTCCTTCGAAAATTCGCCCATACTAACGGCTCATTGGTTGCGTTCATTTGCACCTTCACGCGAGACCACCATACTCTAGCCTCATCTTTCAATTGATATGAAGCAAATAAAACCTTTTGCTCCTCAGAACACTCAAAATATTCAAAAACTTGCTCGATATCCCTAATCCAGATATATGCCCCATCGTAGTCGTGTCCCCCCTTGTAAGTCGGAGGATTCCTTTTCAGGAATTTATCCAGAGTGGAACCGGACTCGGTCCTACTCATCAGCTGAGTAAATTTAGAGAAGAAATCATCTCCTCCCCCAGAACTAGTCTCTCCGTCCATTTATCAACTCTACAATGGGCAAACACATCACCATTAATAACCAAGATTAGTCAGGGGATTGTAAACTTACCTTATATTCATAAAATACTACGCCAGTGGAGTGCCAAGGGAACGGTGCCAGACCACACGTAATCTCAACACAATAAAACACAATCAACTTTCATAAGATTATCACAATCACTAGATCGGCCCACACACCGGCTCTAGAAAGAACCGCTCTGATACTAAGTGTAACGTCCTAGGTTATTTTTACATTTATCTTTATTCAAACGATTACATTTTACAATAAGTTTTTCCTTTTCCTTGAAAATTTATCGATATTTAGAGAAAACAATTTAATTCGAACACAACGGATGAGAGAAAGGCAAATCAGGGCGTCTCGCTTGAGCGGGGTCCCTACTCGTCTAAGCGAGATTCCGGACTCTCACTTAGACGAGTTGCTGTTCGTGAACGAACACCTTTCGCACATCGGATTATACCTATCGTACAACCGGTCTCACAAAACTTCACTCTAAAAATGGTTCTGTGAACCCACGAAGTTACCATAAAAACATATGCGTATAACAGTAATATATTTTTGAAATATATTTTTCATTCAATCCGGTCTCAACTAAGCACAACTGATAATTACACTATGGAGTTTTTATACACACATAAGACTCTATAAAGAGTCACTCAACTTCATCCGGACCCTGGCACCGTTCTCCCCCTTGGCCCAGCTCCATGGCTCCTTCCCCCTCCCTGACTCTGGTTACTAAAAAAAAATTTGCAAGGGTGAGTGTTTGGCATAATAATTAATATAGAACGGAATTTAACACTATACATGCATATCAACACATACACCTCAAGCATCATCTATAAGTAAGCATACCACAACATAACGAATTTCATGCAATAACTGTATTAGACCAGCTACTCAATCTCCATCACATTTATCATATTCATCACATTCATCATATACATCACATTCATCACATTCATCACAACTGACTCTCATACAATTTGACTCCTAGTATCCGGATACTAAAGGATTGGCCTTCAGCTGGGGGTCCTACTTGACACCCCGTGAACCCTGCTTGGTTCACCGAGTCCTGCTTGACTCTCCACCTCGACCACTGGGTCCTACTTGACCACTGGGTAGCTCAACTGGGCACGAAAACCACGGGAGCCGGAAATGAGGGGCTATCATATACCGTCGGCCATCCCATACCACATAATCATTCAACAATTTACCTTTCATAATAATTTCTATTTTCTCATCCCTCGGGTAGCCTGCTTGCTAACCCAGAGTCACATAACACTGATCATTTCACATTAGATATCAATTTTCTCATCCATCGGGTAGCCTACTTGCTAACCCAGAGTCGCATAACACTGATTACGTCAATATTAAATATTTCAAGATCATGCATGATAACTCAACCACAAACACAATTCTCAACTCATCAATGTACACTATCACACATGCACAAGTATAAACACACAATTACGTTTAACAACATTTTCCTTTAGTCTGTTTACGTTACTTCAAAGATCGGAATAAGAAGTAAGTCCTATTCTAATTAATTATAACCCGAACACCCCCTTACTTTGGTTCCACGCTTTGATGATCTGCTCTCTGTGTCTATTTCTTTCTCTGAGCACCGGTTCTGAAATCTCAACACCTTCACTCCGTCTTTCGTTGCTTAGTCTACTACCTACGGATCATGAAGTACAGCTTCATCACTTCAACGTCCTTAGTTCATAGATAATATTCGAACTCGCACTCAGCAGAGGAGTGGAGAACAGCCACGAATATAGCCATGCATGGCCCTTAACAGCTAAAGAATAAAAGAAATAAGGGGATTATAATTGGAACGGATCAGCAACTCACCTTAAAGTCCCGATCACAGGAATGAGGTTAAATTGAAGTTCAGACACAATTGGAGTCTCTCTTCAGTGCATGCAAGTCAGCGATAAGAGAGAAGAGGCAAACGGAAGAGAAGGAACAAACTGATAGTAAAGGTAACTTGTGTAAAATGAAGAGGAAAGGAAGGGAACCTTCTTATATATATATGGCTCATGGCACGATCGTCTTTTCCTTTATTTTATTTGTCTTCTTACTAAATTTAATCAATTTCACTATTTTAAACTATTGCTTAGTCATCAAATCAATTACACGTGTTTATCCCTTCAACGCCCACGTAGTCATAGTCCTCTAATAATTCGCTAGAGTATAGGTCCGATATGAATATCGACCCTGCCGTCCTAACTTAATGTTCATACCTCGGAAATCCGAGCTACAACTTGAGAGATCGGATATATCATCCGCTCTCGACTATTTGTCATACACGTCCGTTGTTTCAATTAGTGTGCAGTTGATCCGGGATGTGACCCCGTGTGAGGCGCTCTCCCCACAACGGTAGGACCAGACCGCCTAGCCCTGTCCGCTCTTCTCCCACACTTCCGCTCTTTTAACTCGGCCTGCTCGCGTTTCAGATACCGGCCTCGACACCGGCTCAGACAAAATAAATACTAAATAGAATTTCTAAACATTCACTAATATTTCTCATTTCATAATTTTCATTAAAACATCAGGGATGTTACAGGATAGTTCGCTCGGACTGCCCATCTGTCTGAGGATGATAAGCCGAACTCAATCGGAGCTTCGAGCCTAACTCCTGATGTAAACTCCCCCAAAATCGGGAAGTAAACCTCGGATCTCTATCCGACACAATAGAAGATGGAACACCATGCAGTCGGACTATCTCACTAATATACAACTGTGCTAGTCTCGGCAAGGGGTAACTCATATTGATTGGCAAGAAGTGTGCAAACTTTGTCAATCGGTCCACAATAACCCATATAGCATCATGACCACTCCGAGTCCTGGGTAATCCCATTACAAAATCTATAGCAATAGCATCCCACTTCCACACGGGAATCTCTAAAGGTTGTAAACCACCGGACGATTTTTGATGTTCAACCTTTGCTTTCTGACAGATTATACAATGAGCCACGAAGTCGACCACATCCCTCTTCATTCCGGGCCACCAAAAATGTAATTTCAAATCATGATACATCTTAGTAGTACCCGGATGAATACTCAGCATACTTCTATGTGCTTCATCGAGTACCGATCGTCGTAAATCACCCGAATCAGGTACATAAATTCTACCTTTCACTCGGAAAATGCCATCAGAACCCTTGGCTAAGGATAGATCTTTGCCTTTAGCCTAAGTTTCTTTCATCTCGGCTAAATAAGAATCCGACATCTGCTGTACATAAACAAGCTTCAAAAATTCATTGGCTATTTTCAATGTACCGAGAGTTACTTTTCCGGGAGAAAAAGCATCTACTTGCAGGTTCATGTCTCAGAATTGTTCAAGCAATTCCATCTCTTTAACCATCATCACTGCCATATGAATGAACTTCCGACTCAAGGCATCAGCTACAACATTTGCCTTTCCCGGGTGGTATTTCAAGTCGAAGTCATAGTCTTTTAGAAATTCAATCCACCTTCTCTACCTCATATTCAACTCCTTCTGATCAAACAAATATTTCAGACTCTTATGATCACTATACACTTCGAACTTAGAGCCATAAAGATAATGCCTATAAATTTTCAGTGCAAAGACCACAGCTGCCAATTCCAGATCATGGGTAGGGTAGTTTTGCTTGTGTGGTCGTAATTGTCGAGAAGCATAAGCAATCACTCGGCCATTCTACATCAATACGCATTCTAGACCGAGTCCGGATGCATCACAGTAAACCACAAAGCTTTCCTGTAGATTCGGCAAAGCCAATACAGGAGTAGAAGTCAGTCGGGTCTTCAATTCTTGAAAACTCTGTTCGCACTCGGAAGACCACACAAAAGGAACATTTTTCCGGGTCAGCTTGGTTAATGGCAAGGAAATTTTGGAGAATCCTTCAATGAATCTTCGATAGTAACCGGCTAACCCCATAAAACTCCTGACCTCGGTAACCGACTGAGGTCTCTCCCAATTCATCACAGCTTCGATCTTTGAAGGATCTACCGAGACACCCTCACTGGAGATGACATGACCCAGGAATTGAATCTTGTTCATCCAGAATTCGCATTTAGACAGTTTGGCAAACAATTGCTTTTCCTTCAACACTTGAAGTACCGATGAGAGATGTTCTTCATGCTCCTCATGAGACTTTGAATAAATCAATATATCATCGATAAATACCACTACAAACTGATCCAAATAGGGATGAAAAATATTGTTCATATAGTTCATGAACACAGCCGGAGCATTAGTCACTCCGAACGGTATTACCACATATTCATAATGGCTATACCGGGTCCTGAATGCCGTCTTAGGAACGTCAGCAGCTTTCACTCGGATTTGATGATATCCCGATCGTAAATCAATCTTAGAAAAGACTGATGCACCACTTAACTGATCAATCAAGTCGTTAATTCTAGGCAATGGGTATTTATTCTTGATGGTCAGCTTATTTAATTGTCGGTAATCAACACATAACCGCATGCTGCCATCCTTTTTCTTAACGAGTAACACCGGAGCACCCCACGGTGATATACTCGGTCGGATAAATTGTTTCTCTAGCAATTCGTCAACTTGTTTCTTTAACTCTGCTAACTCGGCAGGGGACATTCTATAGGGAGCACTAGAGACTGGCTCGGCTCCAGGAATCAGATCAATAGAGAATTCAACTTCTCTATCAGGAGGAATACCAGGTACATCCTCCGGGAATAACTCAAAAAAATTACATACAACAGGAATATCCTGGATTCTAGACTCACTCTTTCTATCGGTCATACAAAATAACATAAATAGTTGAGATATACCTTGATTTTCATAATCATCAGCTTTCTGATTAGGGAAGATCACTCTCCGATTCCGACAGTCAACTAGGACCCTATTAGCCGACAGCCAATCCATACCGAGAATAATGTCAAGACCTCTCAAAGGTAGACATATTAAGTCAGCCATAAAACTCCTATCACCCAAAGTGAAGAAAACATTTTCGTACATCATAGAAGTCCATAGTTTAACACCAGTCGGATTAGATACATTCAATGGCCGATTCATAGCAATAACAGGTAATCTCATACGCATCACACAATCATTGGAAATAAATGAGTGAGTTGCACCCGAGTCAAACACCACATTAAGAATAGTATTTCTGAGTAAACACTTACTCTGAACAAGATCATTGGCTTGAGCAGCCTCCTCGGCAGTAATGGCATACACTCGGCCTGCAACTGGTGAACTAGAAGCCCCAGCTTGATCATTTCTCGGCATCATGGAATTATTGCCACGTCCACCATTTTCTCTGCCTCCTCTATTTCCGACTCCATTGCCTCGTCCTCGGAAACCTCCTCGGTTTACACTAACATTCGACTCGGTCAGTTGCAAAAAAGGATAGTTAGGACGAATATGTCCTTTCTCATTGCAATGAAAGCAAATAACCCCTTTTTCTTTATCACAATCCCAAGCAAAATGATCACTGCCACATTTAAAACATTTAACGTCTCTCGGACGACTCATCGATCGGCCACCAGAATTCACTCGGCCTCGGAAGTTAGAGGATGATCCGCCTCTAACAGACTTCCCATGCTTCTTAAAACTGATAGGTGGTAGCTTCGAAGAACTACCCGACTTACTGCTCGGTCCAGTAGAAGCTTTGTCATCTTCCTCATAGATTCGGCATTTATTAACCAGAATCGGAAAGCTTCTAATTTCCTGGTGTCGGAAAGCCTTCTTGATTTTTGGGTTCAGACCACTCTCAAACTTAATACACTTTGAGCCTTCAGTACCCGATAATTGAAAAGGAGGATAAAACAAACAGAGTTCCTCGAATTTTGCCGCGTACTCTTCCACACTCAGATTACCTTGTCTGAGCTCCATAAATTCCAATTCCTTCCGGCTTCTGACAGTATTTGGAAAATATTTTTCAAGGAAACATCCCTTGAAATGCTCCCAGATCAGCTCGGTCCCCATAGCTATCAGTCGGTCTTCAGCTATTTTCCACCAGTTTTCAGCTTCTTTCCGAAGCATGAATGTAGCATATTCGACCTTCTGTGCCTCAGTGCACTGTAGACTGCCAAAGATCCGTTCAAGATTCTGGATCTAGGCATAAGCTTGGTCGGGCTGAAATCCTCCATGGAATTCAGTCGGTTTCCGTTTTAGAAAACAATCAATAGTTTGATTGTCATTCGGTTGAGGCTGGTTCTGCCTTTCTAAGATATCAGCAATTCGCTGGAAGGCAGTAGCCATTGCATCTATACAATGAGAGTCCATTTTCTTATCCTGAAAATAATCACTATACTTTAGTACCTCTCATGGATATGAAGGCAATTTATTTATAGTTGATTTCTTCAACAATAACACGTAACAACCACGATATGATTTCACTCGATTCATAGCATTTAGTATATTAACCTTGGCCTTGGACCTTTTCAAGTCCGCTCTGATACCAAAATATAACATCCCAAATTTTTAAATAAATTTTTCGTAAATATTTCAAATTTTAAAACAAAATTTTCAATTTAACATAATAATGCAGTCGGCATTACATAAACCAGCTCATTCAAATTTACAAATATTTTACAAATCGGTATACACAGGAGCCGGCCAAGGCTTCTACAAACAACTATGTGCATTATGTACAATACACATAAATACATAATGCTCCAGTCGGTTGAGTGATCTCACACGTCATTGCTGAGGTCCTATGTCCACTGTAAAAATGACAACAGTAGGGGGTGAGCATAAACATGTCAAATGATAGTTATTGAATCGGATTAAAAGTCCAATTCATAACTACATATATAAATCATATCAGAATACACAGAAACTCATCATATATCATTCTTTCTCATTTCATCAAGTTATTCTCATATATAACAATGCATATACATGCTCAATCAAATGGATCCATTAAGTCTTTTAATTTTGTGTTGCAACACTGGCTACCCGAGCCATAACTCAGCTCTCAGCTGATCCGGCCGTTTTACTGGTACAAACCGTTTACCCTCTCATGTGACACAATCACTCCCAGCGACAACGGTAGTGCCACGGGCTAAACCCCGAGCCCCGCTCAAGAGGTTTGCCTTGAGTCCCACCCAAGGTCTTTTGTGGAATCCTCGAAACCACATCATATTTCATATTTGTTCATCATAAAAGCATCCCATGCTTTATCAGTATGCATCCCATGCAATCTTATATCATGAAAAATTCATGAAAAATATTCATATCATCATAATCACATATCAACAACATATTTCCTACTGCATCTCATGCATAGGAGTAATCACAATTCACACATCACATAACAACATTAATTACATATGAACGGAAATATCACAATTATCACAAATATGTATAAATATATTCAGGATTTCTTATTAAATACAATAATATTATCCTGAATCCGTTCATAAACCATGCATTTAAAATGTAACGCTCCCCCTACCTGAAAATAAAGAATTCCTCAAGCTAAATCAAGTCACAGCTCACAAATTCCAACTGGAATTCAACTCTGAACAGTGCAACGCTTCCTTATGAAACTCAAAGCTCTTACTCCTTAAAAGCCAAACTTTCACGTTAAAGAGAAGAATGAAGATTGGTCTCCTCTTTTATTGATAATTTTCCAGTAAAGATTGGATAAGAAAAGAATTAAAGGTGATGTTGACACTCTCGAAATTCCCAGCTAATCTAATGATAGGACTTGACAGAAATCGTTCATGAAAAAGATATGAACGAAATAATTAAGCACTGATACATATATAATAAGATATAAGGACAAAACAAGGTATTAAAGAAAGGAGAATAGGACAATAGAGAGGGTCCCATACTTTGAAAAATCAAAAAAGAGAATCTGCTAGAAAGTGTCGTGGAAAGCCTCAATAATTGAAGTAATTATCAATTCCGACTCGGTTTCGGTATTTTGGGCATATTCCTCTTTCCGAGAAAGATCCATCAAAGCCTCTTTTCGTTCAGAATTACTTCACTCGAAAGAAATTCACTCGGAAAGGTTTCCACATGAAACATTCAGTCATAGCCTCTCTTTCCTCAGAAATGATCCACTCGGAAATATATCACTCGGAGATACCTTTAGAAATTTCTGCCCGAGTCAAAGCCTTCACTTGCATCACTCGGAAGTCTTTCATCCGAAAAGATCACTCGAAATTTGAAGACAATCCTCTCTCGGAAATCTTTCCACTAGAAAGGATCACTCGGGGTCGAAAACAGTCTTGAAGACGAATCCGGGCACAATCTCTCGGAAACTGAATATCGACCCGAGCACGAATTAAATGGAGTTCACCACTCGGATATTTACTTCCCTCGGGAACTATTTACTTAGAAACGTATCCATTCGAAGTTAAAGTCTTTCTCTGTCCAGAAGTACTCTCCCTGAAAAAGACTCACTCAGTAAGTCTCAATCGGTGCCTTGCCACACGGAAGTCAGAAATGTCTCACTTGACATTATCCCACTTGGAACGTCCCACTCGGTGTCATCCCTCTCGGAAGTGTCGCACTCGGAGACACCTCACTCAGACAGTTACACAACTCAGAGATACTCCACTCGGTCACTATTCAAAAATATCTCGGCCCGAGAAGTACTCATTCGAAATCAAAGTTTTTCCCACTCGGGAGTACTTCTCTCGGAAACGACCCATTCGAAAACGTTTCACTCGGAGACGTTTCACTCGGATTTGCCTTACACAACAGCGTCTCATTCGGACACAGTTTCTTCACTCAAGTGATTCTCTCAATCATGCTTCACTCGGAAACATGTTAACCTTCCCTCACTCGGAATCATATCCATTTTCACTCGGAAAGTTTTGTCTCAGGCATGATTCACTCGGAATTCCACTCGGAAATTCTCCACTGATCCTTAATAAATTATTTTCTAATATTCTAAAATTTAGGATGTTACAATTTTAAGCCTCATTCATCTTTTTTATTTTATTTCTAAATTGTCGAACATAAGGGATGTTACATAATTTACCTTAATGTTATCTTGAACAAGTAAATAGATAACTAAAAACATTTTCTCTCTCCAATAATATATTTAATTTTTACTAAAAAAGTATTTGAAAGTATCTTGAATAAATATTTAATTAACTTATGATATTTCTATTTTTACTATGAATATTTCTTACGCAAAACTTTTTATTATAATAAATTTGTTTCATAATTTTATTTATGTAATACTATTTGTGTATAATTGAAAATTTGATTTTTAGTTTAGATAAAAAATTATAATATGTATAATTAAGTGTAAGCAGACATTTTTTTTATTTCAGCATGTCACCAAAAAGAGTGTAAGCAGACAGGTGTTAAATAGGGTTTGTTGTTTTATATGTAAAAAAAATAGTGTTGAGCACTTGAATGAGTGTTACATGCTAGAGTTGCTCTTAGACTGATAAGTAGTTCTTAAATATTTCATTCTTGTATCCAATGAACCTTGTTACCATAAAAGTTCCATGCTCGAATTCGGATAGCGTAACTCAACGAAACATTAAGAGCAGAAGACAAGCTTCAAATTGATTAAACTTGTAACCATGAACAATTATCTAAGAGACGGGAACTTCCCAAAACGTGAAGAAGTGCAAATGCAAGGAAAACGTCAAAGAGTTTAATGGTATCTATCTGTACAAAATGTGATATATCATGTTCTTTGTAAATCAAGTGATGTTCCCATGAAAAATGAAGAAAACTTGTATAGCTAGATACACTGGAAATCCTATAGTAAAAGCATGAAGGCTAAGACCAATAAATAATGAATGGCATCAAATGTTTCAATTGTTTGAGTTGAACTCAACTGTTGTTTCTGTTTGTATCTTCTTTGGCCTCCCTCCTAGTTGGTCTTCAGGCGATATTTCTTCTCCATTCCTCTTCCTTCGTTTACTCCTTGATGGATCTTCCTTTTCATCAATGAGTGAAAGAAATCTTTGAAGACGACCAGAAATTGAGTTTGCAGAAGGAGCATAACGCCAAAACTGTAACATAATCTGCATAAAATGCAAGACAATAGCAATAAAGCAAGCTATTCCACAAATTAGAAAGAGCCCCCAGAAGCTCTTAAGCTGAAGACGATCTGAATCAATTTCAGCATTGTCTAAACTACATGTGCTTCGTGTCATCCACTTATCATGAATCCGCTGCAGATCACCGGTTTCAGATAGTTGTAGAATGGCAGTTGACATGTCCACTGCCAAAGGGGAGTCCCTAGGGAATGCCTAGCATGGCAAATAAAATGAATCTTAGTATAAAAAAATTGAGACTCAGATGCATATATCAACAATTTAGCATATTTATAAGCAACTTGAAGTGGAGAGGAAGAAAACAGTATCAAGGGAGTGTGCAGCTGATATAATTGATTCGGTTTTTCCATTCATGATATTTGAAAGACAATCTAATTAAGATGTGTGGAAACATGTCATAGTATCCATGGTAATGTAACTAAAACAAAATGAGCTTTGTGAAAAGCATTATTAGAAAGAGTAAATGATGAATTAGCCTTAGTCCTTCCTTAGCCACGTGCTTATATATCACCATATCAAAGAGCAAAATGATAGTGACAAGACAACAAAAAGCAAGTAACTAAGGATTAAGTCATGTTCAATCTTGACCAATCAAATTCTGATTTAATCATCATGTTAAAAACTTATAAAGGACACACAAGAATCACAGTTGTTAGGACATGTTCAAATTTCCTTTGCTTCCACTGATCATTGATTAGCAAAAGAAGGCAGAAAACTAGAGATACTCACAAAACCCCAGCCACTTCTGGTGAACTCCTGACCTACAATCCTGAACGTGCATTGGGTTGATAAGAAGATTTCAACATAGGGGCGTTCATCAACAATTGCAGCAACGCCTCCGTGTTTAGGACCAAGTTGGAGTGCCTTAGCATATTCTTCTGGAGATCCAAGGGCAACAAGCCTAGATTTGGATATTCCAATATCTTCAGCCAAGTAATGTTCTGCAAATGAACCCACTTGGAACCCTATAGGTTCATCACCAGCTTTTAAGCTATCTATTCCAGCAATTGGAGAAGATAATTGCTGCACTGTGAGTATGGATGTTAAACTTGCAGTGTAGCTGGAAGTGAGGATCAAAACCACAAACAACCATAGGAGTACCACAAAGCGACCAAGAGTGCTCATGGTATTCTCTCCTGCAGAAGCAAAGAATACCCAATAAACCAGTTTCATTATGTCCTTCCATCAAACAAAAAGTAATTGTAGTATCACTTACTGTGGGAAAAAAACAGAGTTGAAAGGCTAAACCTGCAGGCATGGTAAAAATAGATGGATCAGACAGACACAATTGAGATCACCTGGTTTAAACATGATGATGAATCATATCCTGCAACTTCTCATCACTATAGTAAATTGTAACAACGTAATTCTAAAATGCTTTCTGTATCCTATTCATGAGCATGATGGAATTAAAATCCAGTAAACATGAAAGAAGTGACAGAAAGGTAGTGCCTATGTTTTCCACGGACCACAGCTGAAGGTACTTTTTTAGTCATAGTTTTCATCTATAGAATAGAATATGTTAAAAGTATGCAACTATTAATCCAAGTACAATATTAAGATAATCAAATAAATAACTGACCATAACATAGTAATAATTTGTTGTTTAGGTGGACCCCTGAACTCATCATTTATCCTGTGTTCCAGAGTCCACACAACCATCCCAATGAAAAAGAAGAAACTAGCAGTCACAATCCACATAAGAGGAGTAAATGGCTGCAGGAATGACCAACCGCCAGAATTTGTTTTCTTGAAAGGGGCCACCACAACAAGCCCAGATGCAGCATATGGCTGTGTAAAATCTACAATCCTTGTTCGATTTGTGACAATTGCAATGTCACCAATGGCACCATCTAAATACTGTAACAAGGTACATAAACCAATTAGCCAGTTGAGTAAAATAGCATCGCCATAAAATGTTAGCATACATAGAGAATTGAATTTATGAATTACTTACACCAGTTGTGATTTTGTTGACAAGTTCTGTGTAGCTTGGATTTTTGTGGCCATCTCCAAATGGGACAAAGCGGAATGGAACAGCATATGGTAACAAGTTCACTGCTGCTGTGAATACATCAACGCAGAAACCTTTAAACATTTCTGTTCCCTGCACTGGCGATACAAATTCACGGAAACTAACTCGAATAGGCACACCAATTCTCAATTGTCTACCATTATTTGGGAAGACCCATCCACGGGGTTTTGATAACGTTTCTCCAGGCCATATCACACTAGAAAGTTTCTGGCTTGCACTTGATCTATTAGGTGGCTTTGCATACAATATCTCAGGAGATATAGTAGACACACCAGAATAGTTGGACCAGTAACCAACCCTCCTAAAGCCAGTTCCAATCACATTAATGATGTCGTAGGCAGGATGAACAAGAGATCTGTCTGGTGCAAATTTCATTGGACCTGTTAATCCAACAAAATCACTCTGCAAGATGTTCTTCAACAGAAGCGTTCCATTATCAAAAATGCTCATTGCATCAAGGTTAAGACCATCTCCATCATCATCATGTAAACTCGTGTAATTAGTACACGAAACAATCCCACCCTGACTGAAAAATGCATCAATAGCACGCGCAACCAGCCAAACAGAATCATAAGCGTAGAGACCATAAGAATGTAACCCCAAAGAGCCGTGAGTTAACTTGTTCCATCTAGAGGAAAATGCTCTTTTCCTAACCGAATCAGGCGTATGCTGGCGCAAAACAAGTACTCCCTGAAGAACATCCATTGTCTCCTGAGGAAGAGAGGTAGAATCCAGAACAGAGGAGAGCCAGTCAGTGGCAATCCAGACATAGCCATTGTCTGTCATCCCAAGATAATGCGCCATGTTGAAAACCATAACTCCAGAATTGGGATGTGCATGGAGAACAATGACTCGAGATTGCATCAGTGCAACCTTCACAAGCAAATTCATGATTTCTCCGCGATTAACATCCGGTGTGGATTGAAATCCAGCCTTATAGGAGATTCTGCAGCGCCTGCTAGCTAGTTCATCATCTAATGCAGACACGCCATTTCGCCCATAATCATCATCTACATAAATGGTGATAACCTCCTTCCAACCATAGTAATCAATTAATTCAGCAACTGCCCTCATTTGGTACAAATCACTCTGTGTAGTCCTCACAAAAAATGGAAACTGCAGGTTGGAGAGAGTAGGGTCTGTTGCTGCAAATGACAATAGAGGAACCCGGAGTTCATTTGCAACATGGGAAATTATGTGTGCAACTACAGAAGATTGTGGTCCTATTATAGCAACTACATCAGTTTCCATGAACCTCAAAGCTGCAAGATTCAATACAACATATTTATCTCAGAATCCAAGTAATGCAAACAAGAGTCTAGTCCACACAATTGATTATTAGAAAACAATAGAATAAGAACAGAAATGAAATACCTTGAACCATGCCAAGGAAACCGCTGCAATTAGAATTTTGGGAAGTGAGAACAAGTTTAGTTCCATGTAGAATGGTATTATCGGCATTCACATCTTTCACGGCTTCCTCCATTGCAATTTTAGCAACTTTACCGATTGTGGAATCGAAGTTGAAGATAGCTCCAACGTTGACAAGAGTGGGTCTTGAAGTTGAAACATTTGCAGCCCCAACAAAGGGAGACACCAACACCATCATCACCCACCAAACAACCCAACACAAATTCATCTCAATCTCCACACAGAAAACGAACCACCAACATAAGTCAACTCGTTCATCGAAAAAACAGAGCAGCAACAACAGAAATGGTAACCTTGTACAAACAAAATGTTATGAAAATGTTTCTTCTCACTCTCCGCCACGTCACCAACATATCCACGTGTAAGGATGGTGGGAAACTGCTCATAGAACGAAAACGAACCAGTAATAATTTGGGATTTCAAAACCAATCACAATGAGAGAAGAGAAAGAAAAGGGGTTATCTAATTCTAACCTGCGACAGTGGAAAAGAGGAAGAAAACCAAGTTGGCTAAGCTATGTGACAGTAATGTCGGTTTGTCTGAAGAGTATAAAACTATAAATATTGAAGCTCGCTAGATAGTGCGATTCACGACATTTGCAAATTGTAAATAAATTAATGAAGCATTATTCTATTCACATGAACCTTATCCCAGACGAAAAACAACACAACCTAGCACCCTAAGCAATTTCACGTGTATACCGTTTATATAATGCTGGAAACAGGCCCGTACTACATTAACCGTGAGATAGCTACATATCTCATAATTGTTCTACCAATCATTCGTAGGTGCATGAGTAAGACACATACATTCACTCAAAGTAACTATATCATTCATTCAAGATGTTGTATGCAATGTCAATTTTTTTTTTAAGAAAAAGAGAAATTTTTAAAAATAAAAAGATCCAAATGTAATTGAACTAAACTTCAAGGGAGGTTGTTCTAACTATCCCTTATCATTATTGTTGAATGTTTTTGTCAGGTAAAGGGTAGTTCCATAATTTCATGCAGAGAGAAGATAGAATGTAGATTCAATTTTAATACTAAGACTTAAAAAAATTGTCTGGTAAATAGACATTAAAATGTGTTGGGGTTAATATTCTCACACATGAAAGAGAAGTTTGTATTTTTTTCAAAGTATTCTTTTCTTGAGCATATAATCAATCAGTATTCTATATAACACTAATTCCGACAAGGATACTAGGATACGAAAGGACACGGACATAGGGACACACTATAGAGCAGACATCCACTCGACCGGTAAAAACTAGAAAAAGAAATTAAGTTTGATCGGGTAGATAAACGGGTAAAAGAAACGGTTAATTTTGGTTGAGTGTGGTTTTAGACGTTTATCAACCGAATGAACCAATTATAAACTTATATGTTTATTTTAATTAAGTCTAAATTAATGTAAATTTATACATTGATGTTATGTATAAATCTATATGTTTATTTTGATTAAGTTTTTTATTAGATGATTAGATATATACGCATTAAATCATTTTTTCTATAGAATTGATAGAGAAAATGTGTAAAAAATTTTAAAAATAGATTTTGGCCATACAAAAATTTAATTCATTACAAATTTAAATTGAAATTACCTGTTGTAACTTAGCCGAAATTATTCACCCGAAACCCAATGAAACTGTGAGTTTATTTGGTCGGTTTTGGTTGAAAATAAATTACATTCGGTTAATATTGGTTGAGCTATTCATCGCCCGTACCCGCCCAAACCTGACCGTCAAGCACCCACCCCTGTTATATGTTCAAAATGTAAGACACAATGACACTCATATATATCATATGAGAAAAGATCTCTTATGTGAGAGTGAGAGGAGCAAATCTGCGTCGGAGAACCATACAATGGATGATTGAGATTAATCATGTGAGTTTTAAAAAAGTCATATGTGACCTTTTAAGTGATCATATGACTTTGAAAAACTTTTAATCTCAATCTAAGAGAACCTTTCTCGTAAGATACATCCCCTATATATATATATATATATATATATATATATATATATATATATATATGAACTTCATTTTTGACAATAATGTATCTCATAAAAAATTATTAAGATAATGAGTCTCAAAAAAATACTAAGAGACTTCATTTCACAAAATTAAAAATCATCTTTTAGCAAAATAAATCATGTGTTCCTTCATATGTTAGAAGTTAGAGACGATACTTGTTTTTTGAGTAAAGAAAAGGACTTTTGACAAATTAAAAAAATCCAAACACCTTTGAACTGTGTCAGAGATGGGAGCCGTTTACATTGAATCGTAAGATTTATTTCATAGGACCAAATGTGTGTTTTTTAATTTACTTTGAAAATCTGATTCCATAGATAAAGTATAATCTTACCTTTTTATAATTTAATGCCTAACTATAATTCAAAATTTACAAATAATAAATTGACACAGTGCAGAATTTGATAGTTTATATATATATATATATATATATATATATATATATATATATATATATATATATATTAAAAGCCAGAAAAAGTTTGTGATGACTTAAAAACGTAGCTTTAGCATCATGTCGAGGAATAAAAGACGTGTATTAGAATAAATATTTGTAGTAAAAAGAACAAAGCAACTGACACATCCTCCATTCCTTCTTTTTTTTACATTGCTGAGGGAAAAGAATGTTGAGCAAGCGGCATGTTTGGAGCTTAGGGTTGGGGTAACATACAAAATTGGCTATTGACCTAAGGAGAAATGTTATTAAGTGAGTTTCTTATATAGTTAGGTAAATAAAGTTATAAAAATAAAAAAATTTGAAAATTAATATTGATATTTTATATGATAGTTAAAAGTTCGTTTAACCCATAGAATTCTTTTTAAAATTGGTTAAAGATTTGACCAACCTAACATTTAAACAAATACCCCTTAAAATTAGTTAAAACACCCAATGTGTTAAAATACTTATAGGTTGTTTGGCACACTGAAGTGAACGAAGATTTCTCCGTTAAGGAGAAGTAACTTTTTGATCCTACGAGTCAAAAAAGTTTTGATTGTTTCGAACGGTGTAAAGAATTAATATTAAACTTTAAATTTTTCACTTCAACTTAACTCTATTTCCCCAACTGCAAACTAAACACCCCTTTATAAAATGAAACAACACCAACTCCACCATATTACATCAGCAAGCCAGACTCATTTAAAAAAAAAAGATGGTTGAGCTCTTGAGCATTACCTTCAATAACTTAACATTAACTTGATACAAGCCGAAGGTATGCTAACATTAGCCTTTAAGTCCTATTTTAAATAATTAAAAAGTTAAAAAAATTATAACGATACATTTTTTCTATTTTTAAAAATATATTTTAATGAATTTAATTTTAATAGATTATCAGTGTGATTTTGTACCTGGAATCCCAATTGTAGGTTTATATATATTGACATTATTGGAAAATTTAGAAGCAAAAAATAATGAATGATTTATAATAATTGGTTAAATTAAAATAAAAATTAAGTAAAGTCAAATAACATCATCTCATTTTTAATACATGATTGTATGGTTAAAATTTATCGTTTTTAATTTTAAATAAAGAATTTTTTCATGAAAGGTTCTTTATAAGTTTTATTAGATGTAGGTATTCATTTTATTAGTTTTTTATTTATATAAAAATAAATATTATAACAATTTAATAATATATTATAGTATCACATAAATAATTATATCATAATTATAGCTATTTATAAAATATAACAATAGATGAAATTATTGATGATAACATATAGTCTTATAGAAATAAAAAAAATAGAATGAAATAAATTTGTTTCCATTACTCTAATATTAATATTATTTTAACTCTCATTATTTTAATTGATAAAAATTATAAATATTAAAAAACAATTGTATAACAATATAAAATTTATTTAAATAATGTAATTTTAAATATTTTATCTTTAGTAAATATTTAATTATTTAAATTATACTATTAACTTTGTGTATGGTTATAATTAGTAAAATTACGGTAACTCAACGCTATACTATGGCTTGCAAATTGCAACAAGAATGAGTTGCTTTTTTTTTTTATTATTAGTACAAGAATGAACTGCTTCAGTGCTTTATATTATGCATTGATATCAAAATCGAACCGGTTCAGTCGGTCTGACCGGTTAAACCGTGAACCGTTTAGGTGACCGGTCTGAGTCAATTCTTTAATACTACAGGTTCAACCACGATTGAATTTCAGTTTTAACACAGTTTTCATGAACCGGTTCACCGGTTTAATGACCGGTCCGGTTCTGAAACATTGATATTATGATAGAAATTAAGTTAATAGTATCGAACAGAAATATAATTTTTTTACTTATCACGTGTTAATTTAATTTGAGTTTACGTAACAGACAATAGATTCCTAAAATCAAATCTAATTTAATTTGAGATTTAGATATATGAACCTCTTCTGTGGGATACATATATTCTCGCCACCACCCAATCATATTACAACACGTGTACGTTGAGAATCCGAGGCCTTTTCTCCTTGCCTTTAGCATGTTTTAAATCACAAAACAAAGTTGCGACGTCCATTCCCCACGACACAGATCCAACGGCTAGGAGGCAATCCACTGCAAGCCAATGATAATCCTCCACGTGTCGTCGTTCCCCATCCAAAAACCGCCACACGCACGATATTCCCTGGAATCGCCATTCTAGGTTTCGTTCATCATCTTCAAGGTAGACTCGTTCTCGTGTAATATTAATTAATTATTTGTACACAACTGTTCCTTAAACCTTTTTTTTTCCCACGAGGTTGGTTATTTTAATTTTAAGGTTAGGTGGTTTTCTTCTCTTGTGGATGTGGATGCTTCCTTCAACCGCAAATTTCTGCTCTTTCCGTGCTTATACATTCAATTTCCATTTCAATTTCATTTATTGTTCGTCACCTACCCCCTCTGTTTCTTGTTTAATTTCATTTCCGTGTTTGCCACTTGGTCTTTTATGGCATAATTAGAATTCCAATATTGGGTTGGATCCAATCAGTGCTGTGGCAGAGTTTAAAACTAAATTCCCATATTATTCCATTCTCTCTGTGTTGGTTTAATCATTGGATTCTAGAACTTAGCAAAAAAGGAGGTGTTCAGTTTATGATCAAATTCACTTCATAGGACTGTGAAATAGAGTTTGGGGATTGTTGGTTTATATTTATGACTTTGGAGCGAGCATGCCTGTGGGAATAGATTTTTCTCCTCCCTTCACAATGTCAGAAGGCGATTTTGACAAAGACGGTGCATTTGTGGTGGAAGATGAGAAATCAGGAGATATTAATAATGTAAAACAATCGACAATAGGTAAGCCTCCGCGGCATGTATCAACTATGAGATGCAGCATTAGCACCACCGGATTGCTGGCTGCTGCAGATTCGGTGAGTTTATTATCTTCATCAGTTGGATCATTATAGACCTGGATGTTTTATTAATGTTTTGTCACTATGGTTTTTGATATTTTGGTTTGAAAAAGCTTCTTAATATTACTATCCTTTTAAGCTAATAATTATGGTTTATTTTTGTTTCCCTTACAATTGTGTAGCTTTCTTGTAATGCTTTTGTCAATCTTTATATTTCATCTTGCAAAATTAATCTGAACTTAAATGTTGTCAAGAGTTCATGTTCTTTCCAACTGCTTCTGGAACTTCATTTTCTTTTTCACAATATAACTTCACTTCCCTTTGCCATGGTAATTTGGAAAGCATAGAGTATCTGATTTGTCTGTTTCTCTAAAGAACTTGGACGTGGGATTTACTGGAAGCAATTCATCTTCTGAAGAGAACACAGAGTTTGTACCTATATTTCGTTCAGGAAGTTGTGCTGAAAGAGGACCTAAACAATATATGGAAGACGAACACATATGTATAGACAATCTTATTCAGCACATAGGTCCTACCTCAAATATCCCCTTTCCCGGAGCTTTCTACGGGGTTTGTATATTTTAACTTTTCCTGAGTTTACAGTTTACATATATTTGCTCCAATGATAAAGCTAAGTTTAAAGTTTTCCATTAATACATGGCTTACAAGCTTCAGAGAGACATTTATTACCCCCCCTTATCCGATTATTTGTTTTACCAGAAACTTGTGTTCAATAATCACTCTTTTGAATCTAATAAGAAAAAGGACGTATGCGAGGGAGGAGAGAAAAGCGTATGCGAGAGAGTGAATTGAAAAGCTTTTTCACTAAATGAAAAGAGGAACTAGGTGAAGTATTTATACACAGAAACAGAAATAACTAACTAACTGAAAAGTTAACTAAAGGCTAACTGACCCCCCCGCCCCCCAACCCAAAGCTGGAGAATGGAGATCTCGCATTCCCAGCTTGGACATGATGAAATTGAAAGGACCTGGATGTAATCCCTTGGTGAAAATGGGAAGAAGCTTGATGAGACTGCACTGAGTTTTCTTTTGTGCAAGGTGGCAATCAATCTCAAAGTGCTTCGTGCGCTCATGGAAAACAGAATTCGCTGTGATGTAAAGAGCAGACTTATTGTCATAGTAGAGAACCGCTGGTGGTTTAGAAGGAATACGTAGATCATGAAGAAGATAAACCAGCCACTGAATTTCCCTTGTGGTATATGCAAGGGCACAATAGTCAGCTTTAGAAGAACTACAAGAAACAGTGACCTGCTTTTTAGATTTACAGAAGATGAGGGAGGATCCAAGATAAATTGCAAAACCAGCAAGGGAACGTCGTGCATCCCTGCAGCCTGCCCAGTCAAAATCACTAAAGCCCTTAATCTTGAGATCATTTTGTGATGAAAAGAAGAGGCCATGACCAGGGGCACCTTTGAGATAACAAACAACCTGCAATCCAGCCTACCACTGAATCATGGAGGGGGAAGCCATATATTGACTCAACTGTTGAACTGCATATGAGATGTATGGTCTTGTGGTTGCTAGATACAGCAGGCAACCAACAAGACAACAATAGGCATAAATGTTAGAGAATGGTTCGTCAAATGTGGAACTAAGGGTGCAAGTTCTGTTGTAAGGGGTGGAGACAGGCTTGCAACTCAGGAAACCAACATCAAAGATGATGTCAAGTGCATACTTACGTTGGCAAATAGAAATCTTTGAAGAGTTGCAGACAACCTCAAGGCCTAGAAAATATTTGAGACTTCCCAAGTCTTTGATCTTGAAGGTGGCATCCAAAAGTGTTTTGATTCGCATGATTTTAGACATGTCACCTGGCATGATAATGTCATTGATGTAAACAAGCAAGGCAGTGAAGGAAGAAGTGGTATGGTGAATGAAAGGGGAATGATCAACAGATGATTGTGTGTAGCCGGAAGAAAGGAAAAAGGTGGACAAACGAGCAAACCATTGATGGCTAGCTTGTTTCAACCCGTACAATGAATGCTGAAGACGACAAACTTGGTTTGGAGAGGTGGTTTTAAGACCAAGGGGAAGATGCATATACACTTCTTCATTCAAGTAAGTGCAAAAAAGCATTGTTCATGTTGAACTATTGAAGATGCCATCCATTTGCAGCAGCTAAAGAGAGCACTTGCACAGTGGTCATTTAAGCCACTGGAGAAAAAGTATCTAAGTAATCCAGGCCCTCTAGGTGAGTGTAACCCTTGGCCACGAGGCGTGCTTTGAATCGTTCCACGAATCCATCAGCACAATGCTTAACATGGTAGACCTACTTGCACCCAATAGGGTTCCTACCAATAAGAAGATCATTTAAAACCCATGTTTGGTTGGCCTTGATCCAATGCTCAGAAGTGGAAGCTTCATGGTATGATGTGGGTTTTGAAATGGATGAGATGGAAAGGACAAAGTTTTGTGTGTAGGAGAAAAATATGAATAGGAAACAAAAGAGGAAAGGGGATACCTGATGTTGGAGTGATATGATGTGGAGGATGTTGAAGATTGTAGCACGGCTGAGAGTAAAGAACAATGGAAATCACGCAACTAAGTGGGTACACAATGAGGGCGTGTGGATCAACGTGGTTGGTGGATAGGAGGTGAAGGTAGGGCTTGGTGATGATTTGGTAATGGTGAAGGATGAAGAGGGGAATGGTTTTCATTAATAATATGGCTTGGTGTAGTAGGATTTAGTGAAGGAGGAATAGGTAAGGGTGAGACTACATCCAAAGTGAACAAAGGGTATATAGAACTTGTGGTCATGGGTGATTTGTGGGTGTTGAATGATAAGGAAAAATGGATTCATAAAATATAACATGTCAAGATATAACAATTTCTCATGAGTGAAGGTCATAGGTGATGTAACTCTTGTGGTGAGGTGGTGAATCGAGGTATACACATTTTCTTGCTCTTCTTACTATTGAAACTTGAAGTGCTTGTGAAACACAAACGTCCAAAGACACGAAGTTGGTTGTAATCTGGTAGATGGTATAAAGTTGTTGGTAAAGTGTTGAATTTTGCATATGTGGTGTTGGTAAACGATTAATGAGGTGAGTGGCATGTGTGAGGGCATAGGACCAAAATAAATGGGGCAATTTGGATTGGATTTAGAGGCCACGGGTCACATCTAGGAGGTGTTGATGCTTGTGTTCAATGACTCCATTCTGTTGAGGGGTCTCTACGCATGATGTTTGGTGTATAATTCCTTGAGCTTGATAGAAATCGTGCATTGTAAATTCGACTACATTGTTTGTACTTATGATCTTGACAAGTTTATCGAATTGTGTGTGAACAAGGTTGACAAAAGACTACAAGTGTGTGCATGCTTCAACTTTACTTTTCATTAGGAAGATCCATGTGAATCTAGTGTTATCATCAACCACAGTAAGAAAATAATGATGGCCATGTATGGAAGTGATGGAATACGGACCCCAGACTACAAGCGTGTATTTAGTCAAAGGCATGCATAGTATTGGAATTGCTAATGGGAAAAGGTAAGAGGCCATTTGGATTGCGAAAATTTCCTGTTTTTCAGTTTTAATTACAAACACTGAAAACAATTTTTTTCTGGTTCCTATTTTCATTTTCTGTTTTCACTTTTTTCAGTGCAAATTTTTTAAAACAGAAAACATGATGATAGTTTTGTAATTATTACTGAAAACAGGAAACATTTTCACAATCCAAGCAGGGCCCAACTTTTTTTGTTTTGATAAATGACAAACTTCACATACATCTAGTTTCGAATTGGAAACAAAAGGAAAGTGTTTGTGTAAAATGCCAAGGCACTGTTGATGGATGTCCCATTCTGAAATGCCACAAAGGAAACTTGGTGTTCTGGTGTAAGTCGACAGCAGAGAGGATAATGGCTTCAGGCTTCACAGTGTCACCCAAATACCTGTATAATCCTTTCTCACGCTCAGCTGTACCAATCGTCTGTTTGAATCCTGAATGATACAAGAGTTAGCAGCAAAAATTAGCTTACATTCTAGATGCTCTATGAGTTTGGATTTAGATATTAGATTGAATGTGAAGTGAAGTGAGGAACTTAAAGCACATCATTCAGAAAAAAGGAATCAGAAAAACGTACATGACCAGAATACTTTGCATACACATACTGGTTGTTTGGTAATTTGATACTGATGGGTTTGATTTCATGATATGAAGTAAAATAGGACATGGAAGAAACAACGTGATCAGTGGCTCCTGAATCCAGGATCCACCGAGTTAATTCAGTTTTAGGATTTATGCTTTTGCAAATTGAAAGGACATATCTAACACTATGACCTGTTTTAGATAAATCTTTGGCAGATTGAGTGACCAAGGCATTGGAAGTATGGGCGGTGTTTTGTGCTTCTGGTTGCTGAATCAAGGCTAGCAGGGCTTGATACTGCTGAGGAGTAAATCCAAAATTCTGAGTCTGTTGTTCTGACTATCATATGTGTATCATCATCATCATTCTGTTGTGATTCAGTTTTGACATGATTAACATGACTGTTTTGATTCTTACACTTGTAATTTGGAGGAAATCTGTGTGTTCTATAACACACAACAGCAATGTGTCCAAATTTCCCACAATAGGTGCAAACTTTGTTAGTTTGAGGAAACTTTCCTGTGCCAAATCCTCCTCTCCCAGGCTTGGGTACTTGACCTCTTCCAAAACCAGCTGTTCCTTTCTTCACATCAGAATCACTTTAGTAATATTAGCAAACACCTTGGTGCTGCTATTGATCTGTACTGAATATTGTCTCTCTTGTTGAACTATCATCGAAATCACCTTTGTGATTGACAGAAGAGGATCTAGCAATAGGATCTGCGATTTTACATCGGAGAATTATTCATTCAATCCTTTGAGAAACTGAATCACTTGATCTTGAGTCTTTCAGGCTTTCTGGTCTAAAATTTTCTAATTCATCCCATAGGATTCTCATCTCAATGAAGTAATTTGTCACTAACAAATCACCTTGACGTGTACTATAGAGTTCTTGTTGCAAATCAAAAATTCTCAACAAATCTCCTTGAGAAAACCTAATTTTAAGATCTTTCCAAATCTCAGCAGCATTATCTAACCACATAATGCTTTGAGCGATAGAAGGTGAAACAGAATTTGCAATCCAAGAAACTACCATATTATTGCATCTTTTCCAGGATTGATAAAGAGAATCAGCTTTCTTAGGTTCAGAAATACTTCCATCAACGAAATCCATCTTGTTCTTGGCTATCAAAGCTGTCTTGATGGATCTGCACCAGGTGTGGTAATTCAATCTATCCAAGGCTATAGAAACGAGAGTGAAGGACTTTCGCTCGGATGAAGATAGTAAGGACTCGATTAATCGATCTCCTTCTTTGCGGACTTGTCTCCCATGGTGGAAAGAGTGCGCAGCAGAGTTCTGACTAATTAGAGCTCTGACACCATAACAAGAAGTTGACATATGCAAGAGAGTGAATTGAAAAGCTTTTTCAATGAATGAGAAGAAGAACTAGGTGAAGTATTTATTCACAGAAACAGAAATAACTAACTAACTAACTAACTGAAAAGCTAATTAAAGGCTAACTATTTGACTAACTCTATCTAATTAAATTAATTATGACAGCTGTTAAGAGTTAACAGCAACAATATTATCTCCTGAGAGAATCCAACCTTTCTTGACCACTATAATGTTCATGAGATGAATTATGGCATTGGTTTTTAGGACATATGGGAAATAGACTAGAGAATTTTACACCCCTCCCCCCCTAAGATATGATTTTGCACTATATTCCATTGGTTTTGTTACTCATATAGTGAGAGTCAGACTATATTTTTTTGTTTGCATTTTGAGTTTCACAGTTCATTAACCTCTACTCATTGTTCAGGTGTTTGATGGTCATGGAGGTACAGATGCAGCTCTGTTTATTAGAAATAACATCCTTAGGTTCATAGTTGAGGACTCCCATTTTCCAACTTGCATGGGGAAGGCAATTACAAGTGCATTTCTAAGAGCTGATTATGCATTTGCAGATTCTAGTTCACTTGATATCTCCTCTGGCACCACTGCTTTAACCGCTCTTGTGTTTGGAAGGTATTGAGTTTCACTTCCATTATGATCACATTAATTTTCATAATTCAGTATCAGCTTCACTAGTTTAGTGACATTTGATTATTTGATAATAATTTGTATGAGTTGTCAACCTGCATATTATTGCCCCTTGCAGAGCCTGCAAGTTCATCTTGTTGCATGATTTTCTTATTAGCTATGTTTCTGAAACTGAAAACATCATCATTGACAGGAAAATGATAATTGCCAATGCGGGGGATTGTCGAGCTGTACTGGGGAAGCGAGGTAGAGCAACTGAGATGTCAAAAGATCAGAAACCAAATTGCAAATCGGAAAGGCTAAGGATTGAGAAGCTTGGAGGAGTGGTATATGATGGCTACTTGAATGGACAGTTATCTGTTTCCCGTGCCTTGGGAGACTGGCACATGAAGGGTCCCAAGGGTTCTGCTTGCCCTTTGAGTGCTGAACCGGAGCTGCAGGAAATCAACCTCACTGAGGAGGATGAGTTCTTGATTATGGGCTGCGATGGCCTGTGGGATGTGATGAGTAATCAATGTGCTGTGACCATGGCAAGGAAGGAATTGATGATACATAATGACCCTCAAAGGTGTTCAAGAGAGCTTGTTAGAGAGGCTCTTAAGCGTAACTCTTATGATAATTTAACAGTTATAGTGGTATGTTTCTCTCCAGATCCTCCTCCAAGGTTAGAGACACCTCCTCGAGTCAGGAGGAGTATATCAGCAGAAGGCCTCAATTTACTTAAAGGTGTGTTGGACTGTTAAGTGTTAGTCAGCTTGGGATAATTGTTTAGGTTTAGAATGGATGGATAATTATTTATGTGAGGATTTTCTTCACCCTACGCTGCTGCTCCCATTTATTTATGTGAAGTGGTACATGAGAGAGCATTAATTTCTTCTAGTTGCATACATGGATCATATACCTCCTTTTCATTTCCTTTCCTCTCACGTAGGGTATAATACAAGATTAAAATGTGGTAGGTGTATGATGCTTTTCGCTTGTATATTTTTTTCACTGTTGACTCAGCACGGGATAAAGGTAGCAGCAAGATCGTTGAAAGATTTTTCACTCAGTAACCGATGATACACCGGCAAGAGAATACACATGGATCGTTTACTTTTGCGCATAGAAAACTTAATACAATTTAGAGTATAGTTTTAACTTTTTGTAGTAACAAATTTTGATTAGAGTGACGGAATTTTTAAAAAAAACAATGTTTATTCTTGAATATATTTTTAACCTGATTTAAGAGAATATGCAGATAATGGTTTTAATAATACGACCTGTTGATCAGGAATAACATTTTCCCAATACAGCCGAGCAATATCAAATTTATGCTCTAGCACACCTATAGATAATAGAAGGCTATCGATAATACGTAAACATAAGCAAACAATAAAAGGTTCCCTAAAGCTCTCAAAAGTTAGAATCATTATCATTTTACCTGTAAATTTAAATCGGTAGTGAAATCATAATGGAAGTAGAACCATAGGTAAAATCAGTAGAATCATAATTTTACCGAGTTTTTTGTTTTTTTATTATTTGTTTGCCTTTAAAACATTAAGAGTACACATTTTGAAAAGGAAAATTAATAAAATTAAAATACCAAACCCTAATTCTTAGTTGCATGTGTTTTCACTCTCCCTCTTAATCTTCTACGTGACTATTTTCATTCTTCCTCCAGCAAGTTAATTTTTGTGATAGTGAGTACTATATTGTTTTCACTTTTTTAACATAGTTCCTAATTAAGCATTTTGTTTATAGTTTTCACATTACACATTACATACTCTTAAGAATCTTAAGATAATTACTAATTTAGTATTTTAATTTCAATTTTCATAATATATATTACATAGTATTAAATCTTAAGATGGATACACAAATTAGTTACTAAACTAAATCTTTAAAATGATGTGACTTTTATTATATTTCTATATATTATTGTTAGTGTTGTGTGTTGTTTATGTGTAGAATCGATTCTAGGTAGAATATCGATTCTTACAATCTTGCTCAAAATACATTAAAAGGCTTTAAAATTTTTGACTGATCGTAAAAATATTAGACGTAAATTTTCCAGGGACTTAATGTTATAGATTGTTAGGGATCTCTATGTATTGTATCTAGTAATATTTAACTGTAACATCTCTCTGAATTAATAATTTAATAAGTATAAATAAAAAAGTGCAGGGCACAGCCCTGAAGTATAATAATCAACGACAATACTTGATTAGAGTCGATCCACCACATTGCCAAAAGCGTCTTCTTTTGTGTCGAGTTAAAAAGATCATTCCAACAAAAAAATTCGGGATGCATTCTGTCAACTTTTAATTGTCCAAAAGCTTATATTTCCAGCCACCCTTATTTCCATGGTTTTAGAGCTCTCCGTCATCGACATCATCGTCTTCTGCCTCATGTGGTACACTGCATGGATATAGCCATGTCCAGTCATTCCATACACTTAACACTTTAGGAATGTTTGAACTATTAAATACACAAGGTTCTGAAATATTACAAAGAATCTCCTTTGTTTTGAATTTTGATTTTGATATTCCCCTTAAAACCAGGTCGTTGTAGTGTATCTTTATGGAGTATTAACATTTCAAACCTATTCCTATAAGCCCCGAAGTTAGGCCAGAGGGAAAGCTACCTCGTTAATGCTAAAAGTAAGTTAGGATGTTCATGATCAATAAACAATGCATAGACATACAACCTGGTTGGATACCCAAATACCCATTATAGACCACGAATTCAACGAATATGTCCCCGCTTATCAAGCAGATCACTAAGTTAAGATAAAGTCTTGCTATTATCTTAGAAATTACCTTGTTTGACTGCAATGTTTGCTCAAATCTTGACAAAGAACTTTGCTCACATCTCCCACCTTAACAGATGCTTTCTTGATCAACTCAGCTAACTACAAGACTTGGCACCATTAGTAAAAATCAATGTTGCCATATAATGCAAAAGAAAATATATATTAACTGCAGAAAAATAAGAACATGAAAATTCACCTCATCCTCGGTTTCTTCAAGTAATCTGGTCATAGTGGATAAATGGTTAGTGCACAAATGCAATACTTAAGTTTTAATTGCCACTTGTTGTAAAAGATAAAGACAAAGCTTTGATGCTATACGTATCCCTTTTTAGAATATAACCAAAGTGAAAGCATAACCTCTTACCTTCCACAATAAGAAGATATATCTTTGGAATATGCTCGAGCTTCTTGCTTGTCTGTCAAGAGAAGCAGACAATTAAAATATTTTTTTATAAAGCATGTAAAAGAAGCATACAATTAAAATGCTAAACACAAGAATGAGATGCAACAATTGAAATAATCCACAGGTTAGTTTGGTACAGTAAGATGTCAACAATACTCATTAAGGAATACATGCCACATGGTGAAACATGGACTTGAAAACAAGACAATTTATATTATAAGTGACAGGTTGATAAATCACCATGCAAGCATCTCACAAAAAGTGATTCTCAAATATTTGACTCTCTTTCCAGTTTTTTGAGATAAGCACTGTATATGAATTTTTGGAATAATCACAACATAACTCCCCTATTCATTCTGACACAACAAGCAAAGTAATGGTTGATCTCTTGTAAACAATGTTGTAAAAATCGAGATTTTACGTAAGATCGGAGGAGGGTTGAAAAATCGTAAATGGAGGATCGTAAACTCGGATCGTAAGATCCTACTAAACATATAAAATTATATTTAAACTTACACCTATGCATAGAAAATAATATTGAATAAGAAATATACCATTATCATACCATAAAACTTTTAGTATTCATAATTTCATAGACTTAAATACAATTTCAATAAGACACAAGGCTGTTTGACAAAAAAAGAACAGCATGTGTCAAAGAGGCTGTGTATATGAATGCAGCAAAAAATAGTGAGCTAATGCTACTGTTAGCTGTACTAAACCCCAAAAAATATCAGCAAACCCCAAAATATAGCCATGTGTCTATGCAGTACTATGGAATACTATACTAATCTACTGCAGTATATCCTGCAAGGTGCCCCAATCAGGATATGTCAAGTCATCCACTAAGTCATCATTCATGTCAATTGCATTTGCTGCAGCATCTTCACTATCATCATCAAGAGGAACCTCTAAATCATCATTTGGTGCACTTGCAGCAGCACCACTACCCTCTTTGTCAATTGCAATGACATTGCCATCATCTAATTCCAACTCAGGTCCATCTTTCTCCTCTTCAACAATCCAATCATCATTGGAACAAATATCTTCAATGTCATAAGTTGGTTGCTTCCTAGATTGTTTCTTCTTTTCTAGCTTTGAGTTAGCCATTACAAAGACTACATCATTCATGGTATTTTGCTTTAAACGATTCCTCTTCTTAGTGTGAACCTAAAATAAAAGAAACAAAACTAAGTTACTTACTAACTTTAAGTTGAACAATTAAAAGCAAAACTAAGTCACTAATTAAAAATTTACCATCTCAAAAGCACTCCAATTTCTTTCACAACCACTTGAGCTACATGTTAAGCTCAATACACGAATAGCAAATTTCTGCAGCTCCGGGTGCTCATCACCATAGGTTTCCCACCATTGGGCTGGTGTTTTATTTTTCAAGCCACGTGTAGCTATCTCTGAACCAAAAAAACCTTTCCTACTCTTGAAAAATTCAAGCTACCTATCAATTTTGTTGACTTCATCCATATCTCCAATCATTCTTTGCAAGCAATCGTATAGACCACGTTTCACATCAACATCTACCTTAAACCCTTCACCATAATGTAGCATTGGATTAAGGTAGTAGCCTGCAACATGTAGAGGTTTATGCAATTGCCGATTCCATCTTTTATCAATTATTTTCCATAAAGGCATGTAACTAAAAAAAGCAAACAGAATGGAAAACATTAAATTAGTTCCTAATTAAATAGTATACAAAAAACTAAATATTTTTGAAGTAACTTTGTATACCTCCTTTGAATATTTTTGAAGTTACTTTCTATCTTCTCTTTTGCTCTATCCATTTCCTCATATATAAATCCCATGGCTGGTTTCTCCTCCGAATCCACCAAACGCAGCACTTTAATTAGGGGATATGCAGCCCTTAAGCAATCCAAAACAGCTTTCCAAAACTCCTTATTAGTGATTAAATTCTCAATAAGTTTCCCATCGGATGTCTTTGCCATTTGGCTGCCTTTCCACTCATTTGATGCAAACATCCTTGTTAGGTCTCCCTTGTTGTCATGTAGACAACCCAAAGTGAGATAGGAGGTAGCAAAACGAGTCATGGCAGGTCTAATCAAATCACCCCCCTTAGTGAATTGATGCAATAAAGATATGAGACTAGTCCTTGAATATATGTAGGTTGTAATCTTCTTACCACTTGTAATTGTCTCTTTGTGGAGAGTTATTTTTTTCTCAAAATCTTCAAGCATTAGATCAATGCAGTGAGCTGCACAAGGTGTCCAGTAAAGTTTTTTCCTCTTCTCCATCAACAAATCCCCTGTTGCCTTGTAATTGGCAGCATTATCGGTGACTATTTTGCACCACATTTGCCTCTCCAACCTCCTCTACAACCTCATCCATCATCTTAAATATTTTATCAACTGTCTTGCAAATATCTGATGCATCAATTGACTTTAGGAAAACAGTTCCCATAGGACTATTTACCAAAAAATTAAGTGTAGTTCTCCTTCTCCGATTTGTCCATCCATCTGTCATCACGGTGCAACCATATTGCTCCCAAAATTTTGTGTTTCGGCACAATACTCTTAGTCATTTCAACCTTCTTCTTCAAATATTTCACTCAAATTTCATGATAAGATGGTGGCTGAAATCCAATCCCATGCCTTGCAATTGTATCACACATTTTAATGAATTCTTCACTCTTGACAGCATGAAAAGGAATGGCATTATTGTAGAAGAAAGAAGCAATGTCTAGGCATGCATCCTCCCTCAAATCCTTCTTGAAGATAGAGTTAATTGTTTGTTGTTTGCTTGCTCCCCTCATCTTGAATAGAGCTGCAGGTGTGTCTTCCTCTTGCCTTTTTCTCTTCCCTAAATATTCACCAAATTCAGCAGCACCCTCTTCAACTTGAAATTCTCTTGTTTTCTTCACAAGCTTTTCTTGCAACCCAAACACAATTTCCCACATTTCCTTGCGAACCTCATCCGGCACTGATTTGCAAACACTAACATCTTTCTTTGTTCCTGCAAGGTGATGTTTGAAACAATAAACACCTCCACTGAATTCTTTGTTACAAAACTTGCACATTATTCTTCTTGAATCCCCTCCAATCGAAACACCATATTTTCATGCAGTATCGGTCCTCATCCCAGCAGCATTCCTTTGAGTTTTTCCACTCTCAGCTGCAGCAACCTGAGGCTGAGATGCACCAGCAGCATTATCAACCCCATCACCACCATTTCCAGCCATTTTCAAAACAGAAACAGACAGAGCAGAGGACCACAGCAGTGTGTCTTTAAAACAGAGCAAGAAATAAAACTTGAAAACAGAGTATGAAGAAGGGCAGCTTCAAGAAAAAGCAGGGAGAAGCAGAAGCTGCTGGAGGATGAAGAGAAAACGAAGAAGAGGCAGAAGCAGAAGCTTCAAACTAAGTTGAAGATGAAGGAGAAGAGTGAAGCAGCAAGAAGACCAAGAAGAAGAAGCAAGCCTCGAAAACAGAGGCTGACGCACGAAGAAGAAGCTTTGACGGTCACGATGGGAAGAGAACAGAGCCTCCGGAGGTGGCTGCGACGGCGGCGTGTGCGGCCATGAATGACGGTCGCGTGGTTGGTGGTGTCGTGTGCAGGAAGAAGGGAGGAAGAGGAAGGGGAGAGCTCACATGCAGAAACAGGGGGAAAATGAAGAGTCTCGGGCCCTTTTCCTACAAGACGCGGGTTTTTTTAAAAACCGGGTCATGGAACCGACCCGGCCCGTTTTCTCCCCTCCAGGGTCGGGACGATCACGATCCCACGAGTGCCGCCCATAAATCGCCGATCCAAGTCCAATCCTGCTCCGGTGCGATTTTTCTTCCTCTCTGGATCGAAGATACACGCCAGAATCATAGGATCGTACGATCCTACGATCTTACTCGCGATTTTCACAACATTGCTTGTAAATTTTATTTGTTCAGCATATCATTCATTGCTATGCAGAGCAACATAAAGTCCCCATATTCCAGAACAGACAGATATAGCATTAAATTATAGCATAAATATTTTCTTAACCATACGCCTCAGTTACTTGGTTGCTATGAAAACTTGATTATGTTTTCCTTAAGGATGAAGAATTGGTGAAGTTATAGTTCTGAAAATACATGGGCAGGTCAACAAGCATATGTAGAAATCACATGAAGTCAAGCGTGCTAAATCAACACAGGATGAAATAGAGTACATACTTGTAAGGTTATCCCAGCTGCCCACTTTGAACCATTCATGTGTATTTGTATCTATCTGCAAAAATAGATGGAAACAGATTGCCAATAGTATTCATTCTAGAATATCTAAATGTGTAGCAGAATCAAAAGGGAAAAGAAGTGGTAGTAGATAAAGAAGTACATGATGCATTTGTTAATTGAATTTCAATAGGTAAATGTAAACATAAACACAAGAAATAGCTTGAGATTTAGTTGGAACAGTGATGAACAAAAATGGATGGTTGGCTGATAAGATAAGGAACCAAAGCAAAGGGTATAAACACGCACCTTGAGTGTATAATCTTGCATCTTCTCACAAAGGCCATCAAGAAGTTCAACAACTCTTAGCTCGCTAACTCTGTGTATTGTATAGAACAGTTATGTAGTCTTTATGTGTTAGTAACTAACAAAACATATGCATTTATCTTTGAAAGATCAACATACGGTAGATGTAACTATAACTGTTTGAAGAAATCAGATGACCAAATGTTTCAGAGTCAGATGTCAGATTGAATTCTGAAAATGAAAAAATAGAGGATTCAGCTGTCAACTTGCTCCCATACTGTCATCTCAACAACTCCCTAGCCTATATCTGGATACACGAGTGAAATGGAAATTATGGAATGAAGTAAAGCTATCGTTTCATTGCCTGGATATTTCTATGATCAAACATACAGAAAAAATAAGAAGTTTGACATGAGAAAAAGTTTGCCGCTCATCCCATATATTATAAAAACTATCGCATTATTTCTATGTTTTCAAAAGTTTTCATGAGAAACAGTAAAAACAACAATACAGTAAAGCAACTTATTTGTTTTTACTCTTGATTACAAAATTGCTAAGTTGTTTTCAACAGCTGAAATTTAAAACATTCTTGTACAAGCTTTAAAAAACAAAAAACAAAGTGAGTCGTGTAAACTTTCTGACACTGTTTTCAATTCCTACGGTTTTGATTCCTACATATAATTTTTTTTACGGTTTTGTAATTAGAAAATGAAAACAGTATATAAAATAAACATTTTCTGAAACTAAACTGCCCCTAAATTTCATCTATTCCATTATATTTATTTTCAACTAGTATCTTTGCAATCTCATGTCATTATTTTTGCAATGAATCAAAACACATCCTCGTAATTATTAATAAGGAGAGATGTTGAAGGTGAAGGCGTATGAACATACCTGTAATCGATTAGCTTTCCTTCACGCTGGCCTTTGGAATCCAAGCGGTGGCGCATGTCCAAGTGATTCCGTGGCCTCTCCTGGGGAAACGCAACAATGTATGAATGTGAGTATATATAAGGATTGAATTGAATTGAATTGAAATGAAGACGTTACCTTGGAAAGGCCAAGCTCCAGCTCCTCCTGCAAGAACAAGGTGAAAATGATTGTTACAGAACATCAACACCAAATGATATACAAAATGAAGAATGAGATCTGAATTCATGGATGGATCTGATAGATACCGCTACAGCTCTACAGGCGGCACATTTGTCATCGACGGCGAAAGATGGCATTGGGAGAAGTGTGAATATGAGACACACCATTAGCATTGACCTTGACCCTGACATCTTCGTCTTCCTTCCCTCTCTCTCAACCCTCCTCTGCATTTTACTACTTTCCACATAACCATATTGGTTTAATGCTTTGTAAAAAACTTTATTACTATTATTATTATTAATTAAAATTTATTTCTATTTAAAGTAAAATAATTCTAACATTATTTATTTTTTAAAACCACGGTATCTTTCTTTCGGTGGACACAATTAATCAAATTTAAAACCTTATTCATGTTATAAATAAATGGAATTCTAAATATAGAGAAAGGATAGAGAAAGAAAGAGAGGAGAATTTTTAGAGAGGGTGATTGAGAGTTAGAGAGAGATTAAAGGAAGAGAGGTAGTTTTATTATGCAAACCCAAGTTCTATTTATAGAACTTGGGGAGGGGACATCCAATAATTCTTAATACTCCCCCTTGGATGTCCATAATTTAGAATGTGCCTCGTTAAAACCTTACTAGGAAAAACCCAGTGGGATAAAAACCTAGTGAAGAAAAAAGAGTACAACATTCTTTACAAAGTATATTCATGAAAATAATTAAATTACAAATATTTAATTCTCCCCCTCATCAGAACACTTATGTAAGCATCGAAGACCAATCTTCTGTACTAGTTGCTCGAAGACTTTGGTAGGTAATGATTTTGTAAAGATATCTGCTAAGTTCTCACATGATTGGACTTTCTGGACATTTATTTCACCATTCTTTATAAGATCGTGAGTAAAGAAAAATTTTGGTGAAATATGTTTTGTCCTATCTCCTTTGATATAACCTTCCTTTAACTGGGAGATACAAGCTGCATTATCTTCACATAATATTGTTGGTGGTAATTTTCCAGCATGCAAGCCACAGGTTTCTTGAATATGTTCAATCATAGATCTCAACCAAACACATTCTCGACTTGCTTCATGTAATGCTAGAATTTCAGCATGATTAGATGATGTTGCTGTGATCGTTTGCTTTATGGATCTCCATGAAATTGTTGTATCACCACATGTAAACAAATAACTTGTTTGTGATCGACCATTATGAGGATCAGACAAATACCCCGCATCTGCATAACCAATTAGGTTTGCCTTAGATACATATGGGAAAAATAAACCCATGTCCATTATACCTCTAAGATAGCGGAATAGGTGTTTAATCTCATTCCAATGCCTTTTCGTGGGTAAAGAACTATGTCTTGCTAACAAATTAACAGCAAATGATATATCAGGTCTTGTATGACTAGCAAGATACATTAGTGCACCAATTGCACTGAGATATGGTACTTCAGGACCAAGTAGTTCTTCATTTTTCTCTTGAGGTCGAAAAGGATCTTTGCTCACTTCAAGTGACCTTACAACCATTGGACTGCTCAATGGGTGTGATTTGTCCATATAAAACCGTTTTAGCACCTTTTCAGTGTAAGTCTTCTGGTGCATTAAGATTCCTTCCTTTAAATATTCTAATTGTAATCCAAGACAAAAATTTGTTTTTCCCAAGTCTTTCATCTCGAATTCCATTTTCAAACAATTTACAGCCTTTGAAAGCTCTTCGGGAGTTCCGATGATATTTAAATCATCTACATAAATAGCAATTATAACGAACTCTTTTCCGAGTCTTTTCATAAAAACACATGGACAAATTGGGTCATTTTTATACCCTTCTTTCAACAGATATTCACTGAGGCAATTATACCACATACGTCCAGATTGTTTCAGTCCGTAAAGAGATTTATTCAACTTAATTGAATAATTTTCTCTAGGATTTGTCTTGTATGCTTCAGGCAAATTAAATCTTTCAGGGAGTTTCATATAGATGTCATTTTCAAGTGAGCCATATAAATATGTTGCAACAACATCCATAAGGCGTAAGTCAAGCCTTTCACGGATTGCCAAACTTATTAAGTATCGAAAAGTAGTGGCATCCATCACTGGTGAATATGTTTCTTCAAAATCAATACCAGGTCTTTGTGAGAATCCTTGTGTAACAAGTCTTGCTTTGTATCGCACAATTTCACCATTTTCATTTCTTTTTCTCGTAAAGACCCATTTGTACCCAACTGGTTTTACACCTTTGGGTGTTTGGACTACAAGCCCAAAAACTTTACGTTTTGCAAGTGAGTTTAACTCTTCTTGCATTGCATCTTTCCACTTTGGCCAATCATTTCTCTGTGCACATTCTTTAACTGATTTTGGCTCATGATCTTTATCATCATTTATGATATCAAGAGCTACCTTGAATGTAAGATCCTAACTTAAATAAAAAAAACAAACCCAAAATTTCAAGAAAATTTTTCACGATTAAAGCCGAATTCGAAATATGGATTTAAAAACACTTAATTATATTATCAATTTGGGGTAATAATACGCTCATGACACAATTCAACCTTAAATCATAAGAAAATTTCATTTTGAAAATTTTAATTATCTACAAAATATCACCTATTAGTTCTAATTTGAAAATTATAAAAAGTTGGGTTCAAAACCCTCTTAAACTTAAGTTTTACCATGTAATGGGTCCGGTCTTTTATGCCTCATAAGAGTTAGAAAAGTCCAATTGAAGTAAAACCAATTTTCATACCTCCGTAACATAATTATCTACAACTTTCATGAAGAGGTCGGAGGCTAAAAATGTCATTAAGATGCTCAAACGGGCCAAAAACAGTAAGAAAAACAGAGCAGTTGGAAAAACAGCACGACAGTAGCCATAACAGGGCTCTGAATCGATTCAGGTTCGTGTGAATCGATTCAAGCATACTAAAATCTCAAAATTTGACAAACAGAGGGCCTTGAATCGATTCAAACTCGTATGAATCGATTCAGGCACTTCCAGGAAGCCTTGAATCGATTCAAAACTCATGTGAATCGATTCAAACACGTCCAGGGACCCTTGAATCGATTCATGACCATTATGAATCGATTCAAGACAGCAATTACGCAGAAATTATGCAGATTTTACACTCTAAATGAACTTCTTCACTACCAAAACCCATGTAAACGATATCGGAATGCCACCAAATTTTAACACAAGCTAAAACACATCAATTGTGACGTGTGGCAACTGGCCGCACTCAAAAATTCCTAAAAATGAGTGATTTATGCGTATAAATGTGTTTATCTCATTTTAAGGCATTTTGTGGTAGTTAATGAGTCCACTTGTGGCAAAATGGATCCATTCCAATCTTCACAAACCACAATTAACATATCTAAGCTATTGCATTCCTTCCACTACATCAAAACCAAATAAGTCATCATTTGACCATGCTAGTTCCTAGCTCATGCATAAGACAACTATCCAAAAGCTTAAAACACACCACCTAAGGAGCTTTAATTCACACTCCCTACATCCATTCTCCATCAAAGAATCAAGACCTGCCCATAAACATTTATGTCCAATTTATGAAGCTTATAATGAATTCTCTTTTCCATCCCAACATACAATCTCTATCTAATACTTATTACAAACCTTCATAACTACGTTAATCACACTTAAATTAGTCTAACACACATGGAAGGCATATATCAACATAACGCATATAAAGCACAACACACACACACATTCTTCAATTCATAATTCTCTACACTCCTTGGCATCAACTCTCCGCTTGGCGCGTCTCCGGGGCTTCCATCTCTTCCCTGTCATTGGTTACTAAAATTAAAGAAACAACAGCAAGGGTGAGTGTTTGGTATCATAATTAATATAGAATGGTAATTCAATAACAAGATACATATTCACTAGTTGTAGTTTCTACCATTTATCTTACCTCTTGTCCTCAATTTCCACTTACCAATCAAATTTGATTCCAATCTCTTGATCCACAATTTGCCAATCACAATCAACAATTATCATGAAACACATTCATATCATTCTACAATGCTAACAATGCATCAAATAACACAACTGACTCTCATATTAAATCGATGCCTAGTATCCGGATACTAAAAGGATCGGCCTTCAGCTGGGGGTCCTACTTGACACCCCGTGAACCCTGCTTGGTCCACCGAGTCCTACTTGACTCTCCACCTCAACCACTGGGTCCTACTTGACCACTGGGTAGCTCAACTGGGCATAAACACCACGGGAGCCAGAAACGAGGGGCTGTACATACCGTCGGCCGTCCTACACCACATAATTACACATGTAAATTCATATTTCTCATATCATACCGTAAGTGGCCAACAACAAAACACATACTCATCAATTGGGCGACCTACTTGTCAAGCCCATCACCACAATGCCACCATACTCATCAACTCATCACTATTCATGTCACGTCATCCTCATAATCATCATAAACCATACACAATTTATATTCATACACATACAATTATTACACATTATCAAATTCTATTGTTTCCATGTTTCATTCAATGATTTAATTCAATCGTACTTACCTATTCTAATTAACTATAACCCGAACACCCCCCTTACCTTGGTTCCGAGCTCCGACGACTCGTTCTTGATGAGATTGGCGTTCTCTCGGCGCTATGTCCAACGTTCCACGTCCGAAATCAACGCCCACTTCTCCGTTCGATCCTCCGACGACTGTTTCGTCACCTACGGAGGTCGAAACGCAAAACCCATCAATGTTAAACCATCCTCATTACTCTAAAAGCCATTTTCAAGCTCCCATGCACTAGAGGAGTAGGAAATCGAAGCCCCCACCTCCATGCATGGCCATTGTCTAGAGAGAGAAAATGAAAAGGGGAAGATAACTCAATTTTAATGGGTCTATTGAATTCACCTCGAAGCCACGATCCCGAAAACGTGATTAATTTGAAGTTTCGACGCAAGATGGAGCTTCCCTTGAAGCATGCAAATCACGGCAAGCATGGAGAGGAAGAAGAAGGTAATCGCGTGAATGAAGAAGGGGAAGGAAATGAAACTTAAAGTTTTAATATCCAAGGGCGATTTGGTCATTTCCTATTTCAATTACTTTTTCCTTCAAAAAGTTTAATTAAAACTCTTACCTTTACCTTTCACCCTTCACCTTTTACTCCAAGGTAACTTCAAATTTATCTTCCTCTATTCATCTTCATTTAATCTTCTATAATTAATTAATCAAATAAATTTATTTATTCCCACAGTATTTAATTATTTCTAATTGCATTTTTAATACTAATAATTCCCAAAATTTCAATAAATCCGGTTGGGCAATTATTAATATTTTTCGTCAATTAAAACTTTTCTAAAATATTAGGGATGTTACATCCACCCCCCCTAAAAAGGGATTTCGTCCCCGAAATCAACGTACCTTATCTGAAAAGATCGGGGTACAATCGTCTCATGTCCGCCTCAAACTCCCATGTATAAGTTACTCTATTTATATTCCACCACTTCACTTTCACCAATGATACCTCTTTGTTTCTCAATTGTTTAGTTTGATATCCTTCAATACCAATAGGTGCCACCTCTACAGTCAAATCTTCTTTCAGCTCAATAGAGTCTTCAGGTACGATCATGGAGTCACAAGGAATGTATGCTCGAAGTTGTGACACATGAAACACATTGTGAATACTAGTTAACGATTGGGGAAGATCCAGTCGGTAAGTAACATCACCAATTCTCTCCAGAATCTGATACGGTCCAATATACCGTGGGTTGAGCTTATGGCTCTTTAGTACCCGTCCTACACCTTTGGTAGGTGAAACCTTCAGGAACACCCAGTCTCCCACCTGAAACTCAAGTGGCCTATGGCGATTTTCATAGTAGCTTTTCTGATGGTCTTGTGCAATGTTTCATCTTTTCACGAATCCTTACCACCTGATCATTCATTCCTTGAATTAACTCGGGCCCCAAATGGATTGCATCTCTATCTTCATTCTAACATAAAGGTGTACGACACCGTCTACCATATAAATCTTCATATGGAACCATACCAATATTACTATAATGACTGTTGTTATAAGTGAATTTCACTAATGACATGTATTTTTCCCATGAGCCACCTTCCTCTAGTACGCATGCTCTAAGCATATCTTCTAAGGTCTAAATTGTACGCTCAAATTGACCATCGGTTTGAGGATGTTAAGCAGAATTCAGTCTTAGCTCAGTACCTAATTCCTGCTGTAAACTTTCTAGAATCTGGAAGTGAATCCAGGGTCGCGGTTTGAAACAATACTTGGAGGCACGCCATGCAGCTGTACAATTTCAGTGATATACAATCTAGCCTATCAATCCAATGACCATTTCATGTTGATAGCCAAGAAGTGAGCACTCTTGATCAACCTGTCCATAATCACTTATATTGCATTACAACCAGAACAGGTAGGAGATAACCCGGATACAAAATCTGTCATGATACTTTCCTATTTCCATATTGGAATCTCTGGAGGTTGAAGTAAACCTGGGGTTTTCTGATGTTCAGCCTTATATTTCTGATATATTACACTAGATCTTACATACACTATGATTGCTTGTGTCATGCCTGGCCACCAGAACTTTCTCTTCAAATTATGGTACATTTTTGTAACACCAGGATGAATGCTAAAAGAACTTATATGTGCTTCAGCTAGCACGACTTGTCTGAAATCGCCTTTTGCAGGCACCACAACTCGGTTTCTGAACCGCCAAATTCCATCGTTGTCTCTGTTTAATTTCATATCCTTGCCTTTTGCTTGAGTGTCAAGCAATTCCATCAACTCTTCATTGTCCTCTTGTGCTACAGCTAAACATTCCAAAGGCTCATTGGAGATCTTCAGCATTCCAACTATCATTTGATCTGGGGCATTTATAACAACCCCCAATATTCATATCACAAAATTTTCCCAATAATTCTCGTTCTTTACTCATCAAGAGGGCTGCATGTAATACATTTCTACTTAAGGCATCAGTCACAATATTTTCTTTCCCAAGATGGTACTTCAAATCAAAATTATACTCTTTCAGATATTCCACTCATCTCCTCTGTCTCATGTTTAACTCTTTCTGATCGAATAAGTATTTCAACTCTTAGGGTTACTAAATACCATAAAACAAGAACCTTGTAAATAATGAGGCCAGATTTTTAATGTAAATACCACTGCTGTAAGCTCCAATTCATGAGTGGGGTGATTCTGTTCATGTGGTCTCAATTGCCTTAAAGCATAGGCAATCACCCCATCGTCCTGCATCAATACACATCCTAAACCAAACTTAGATGCTTCACAATATACTACAAACTCCTTCATCATATTAAGTAATGTAAGTACCAGTACAGAAGTCAAGCATTGCTTCACAGTTTGGAAACCTAATTCACATTTTCTCGGCCACATAACCGGACTCTCCTTTGGTTTATCTTATTTCCTTAATTCCTATCAGTACTTCATCAATTCCTTACTAAGTGTACCTTAGGAGGGACTCGAGCTATCCAACTTCCTTTTAAGGTCCTCCTTTCTTTAAAAGAAATCTAGCAATAATTCACAATAATTACCATGCTACAATATTTATTTTTCTATACTCATTATTCGTCAATTACCAAACCTCATCTCTATTTGTTCCTCATTTATAATCATTTACCAATTTCAGAAATACGAACCATACATTTTACTTTTCTAAATCTGATCACCCAAGATTGGCTACAATATGTCTGTCTCCTCGACTCCACATGATCTCGACTACCAGTGCAACTACCTGAGGTGATCAGTCTCAGGAGTTTGACACTCTGTAGTTAAGTCATGTGAAAGTCGGGTATACAGTCCAACTATTCACATCATCGGTTGATATGCAAACTGTTCACATCATAATGCATTTCCCTATATCTATTGGCAACTCTATACTGAATTAGTGTTAAAAGGAACCCACGGTGGCCAGCCGTTATGATTCCCATGTAACACTAATATCAATGTAAAGCCCAAACGACTAGGTAAAAACTTCTCTTCATTCTCATTATCTATCTGCTTAATTACCTTTTAATCACATCCTTTTAGTGTCTTCCAATCACTACTTCTTTTATCATGTATGTAACAGTCCGGTGTACATATACTTCACTTGATCATCATTCATATAATACATTCGTCTAGTCCTTTCCTGAGTAAAATGTCACCTCGCCAATTATATCACTGAAAATTATTACTGGCCACTCTTCTTCTATTACCTTCAACTTGTACAGGTATTCTTACACCGTCATTCATCAATTACTCAATTTCTCTTAATGTCCCTTAATCAATCGCCTAACAATAGGAATATGATATACCTATAGCACTTAATTAAATCTGCTTCATAAAAACAGTATAGGAGGTTCACCCCCACTAAAAAGTTAACCTTACCACAACGTTGCTAATTCACATTACATTATCATTCATCCATTCAATCCTCTATCCTCCAGCTTCATAAAATCAATATTCTTTAATCACAAGTACCGTTACACCTAATCTCTTAAACTATGTCCAATTATCATCTCTCGATTTATTCATAAACCCCTTCTATTTACTCATACCACCAATACATTTACGTCTTTTGTTGCTTACTCAACGATATTAACATACCACCAATTGTTCTCTAACTTTAAACTCAATACAAGACAGTTTATTACTACAACTCATTCCTTCATCTTGAGGGTTTTTGTATTGTCCATCAAGTAGATTCAATACCAAAAATGAACAACTAACATCTATCATCGTCCATACAAGGTAGAAGGATATAGGGAATTCACCCTTCCTAAGAATAATCGTATTAGGGAATTCATCAACTTATTTCCTTCTATGCATTATCAAACTTCAGTATTCAAACAAACTTATAGCTACCAACACACCTACCATTCTCATTTCACTACAAGATTTAACCTTTATGAGTTATACCCATTTGTAGATGTCCACTTCAATACGCACACATACTTATATATATATGCTGACTTTAAATATCATTTCCAATTCAATTTGTTATTCGTGTGTTTCATCTCTGTCCTACCTCACCTAATATTTATAGGGTGGACTAGATTCAGTCCTATTTATCATTTACAAAAATTTCGAGGAGAGGTCATCTCTTCCCACCAAAACTAGTTTTCTCGGCCATAAAACAATTCTACGATAACCAAACACATCACCAGTACTAACCAATGATCTACCAGGGATAGGATATTTACCTCATACACATATAAAACACAACGCCACCAGAGTGCCAAGGGAATGATGCCAAGTTAACCTGTTACAACTCAATTTACACACAAACAATTGCAATACAATGTAAAAATAGTCCGATATGGGACTCAAACAATTTTCTAACACTGCCCATTCACCCGGCTCTAGAAAGAACCGCTCTGATACCACCTGTAAGATCCTAACTTAAATAAAAAAAACAAACCCAAAATTTCAAGAAAATTTTTCGCGATTAAAGCCGAATTCGAAATATGGATTTAAAAACACTTAATTATATTATCAATTTGGGGTAATAATACGCTCATGACACAATTCAACCTTAAATCATAAGAAAATTTCATTTTGAAAATTTTAATTATCTACAAAATATCACCTATTAGTTCCAATTTGAAAATTATAAAAAGTTGGGTTCAAAACCCTCTTAAACTTAAGTTTTACCATGTAATGGGTCCGGTCTTTTATGCCTCATAAGAGTTAGAAAAGTCCAATTGAAGTAAAACCAATTTTCATACCTCCGTAACATAATTATCTACAACTTTCATGAAGAGGTCGGAGGCTAAAAATGTCATTAAGATGCTCAAACGGGCCAAAAACAGTAAGAAAAACAGAGCAGTTGGAAAAACAGCACGACAGTAGCCATAACAGGGCTCTGAATCGATTCAGGTTCGTGTGAATCGATTCAAGCATACTAAAATCTCAATATTTGACAAACAGAGGGCCTTGAATCGATTCAAACTCGTATGAATCGATTCAGGCACTTCCAGGAAGCCTTGAATCGATTCAAAACTCATGTGAATCGATTCAAACACGTCCAGGGACCCTTGAATCGATTCATGACCATTATGAATCGATTCAAGACAGCAATTACGCAGAAATTATGCAGATTTTACACTCTAAATGAACTTCTTCACTACCAAAACCCATGTAAACGATATCGGAATGCCACCAAATTTTAACACAAGCTAAAACACATCAATTGTGACGTGTGGCAACTGGCCGCACTCAAAAATTCCTAAAAATGAGTGATTTATGCGTATAAATGTGTTTATCTCATTTTAAGGCATTTTGTGGTAGTTAATGAGTCCACTTGTGGCAAAATGGATCCATTCCAATCTTCACAAACCACAATTAACATATCTAAGCTATTGCATTCCTTCCACTACATCAAAACCAAATAAGTCATCATTTGACCATGCTAGTTCCTAGCTCATGCATAAGACAACTATCCAAAAGCTTAAAACACACCACCTAAGGAGCTTTAATTCACACTCCCTACATCCATTCTCCATCAAAGAATCAAGACCTGCCCATAAACATTTATGTCCAATTTATGAAGCTTATAATGAATTCTCTTTTCCATCCCAACATACAATCTCTATCTAATACTTATTACAAACCTTCATAACTACGTTAATCACACTTAAATTAGTCTAACACACATGGAAGGCATATATCAACATAACGCATATAAAGCACAACACACACACACATTCTTCAATTCATAATTCTCTACACTCCTTGGCATCAACTCTCCGCTTGGCGCGTCTCCGGGGCTTCCATCTCTTCCCTGTCATTGGTTACTAAAATTAAAGAAACAACAGCAAGGGTGAGTGTTTGGTATCATAATTAATATAGAATGGTAATTCAATAACAAGATACATATTCACTAGTTGTAGTTTCTACCATTTATCTTACCTCTTGTCCTCAATTTCCACTTACCAATCAAATTTGATTCCAATCTCTTGATCCACAATTTGCCAATCACAATCAACAATTATCATGAAACACATTCATATCATTCTACAATGCTAACAATGCATCAAATAACACAACTGACTCTCATATTAAATCGATGCCTAGTATCCGGATACTAAAAGGATCGGCCTTCAGCTGGGGGTCCTACTTGACACCCCGTGAACCCTGCTTGGTCCACCGAGTCCTACTTGACTCTCCACCTCAACCACTGGGTCCTACTTGACCACTGGGTAGCTCAACTGGGCATAAACACCACGGGAGCCAGAAACGAGGGGCTGTACATACCGTCGGCCGTCCTACACCACATAATTACACATGTAAATTCATATTTCTCATATCATACCGTAAGTGGCCAACAACAAAACACATACTCATCAATTGGGCGACCTACTTGTCAAGCCCATCACCACAATGCCACCATACTCATCAACTCATCACTATTCATGTCACGTCATCCTCATAATCATCATAAACCATACACAATTTATATTCATACACATACAATTATTACACATTATCAAATTCCATTGTTTCCATGTTTCATTCAATGATTTAATTCAATCGTACTTACCTATTCTAATTAACTATAACCCGAACACCCCCCTTACCTTGGTTCCGAGCTCCGACGACTCGTTCTTGATGAGATTGGCGTTCTCTCGGCGCTATGTCCAACGTTCCACGTCCGAAATCAACGCCCACTTCTCCGTTCGATCCTCCGACGACTGTTTCGTCACCTACGGAGGTCGAAACGCAAAACCCATCAATGTTAAACCATCCTCATTACTCTAAAAGCCATTTTTAAGCTCCCATGCACTAGAGGAGTAGGAAATCGAAGCCCCCACCTCCATGCATGGCCATTGTCTAGAGAGAGAAAATGAAAAGGGGAAGATAACTCAATTTTAATGGGTCTATTGAATTCACCTCGAAGCCACGATCCCGAAAACGTGATTAATTTGAAGTTTCGACGCAAGATGGAGCTTCCCTTGAAGCATGCAAATCACGGCAAGCATGGAGAGGAAGAAGAAGGTAATCGCGTGAATGAAGAAGGGGAAGGAAATGAAACTTAAAGTTTTAATATCCAAGGGCGATTTGGTCATTTCCTATTTCAATTACTTTTTCCTTCAAAAAGTTTAATTAAAACTCTTACCTTTACCTTTCACCCTTCACCTTTTACTCCAAGGTAACTTCAAATTTATCTTCCTCTATTCATCTTCATTTAATCTTCTATAATTAATTAATCAAATAAATTTATTTATTCCCACAGTATTTAATTATTTCTAATTGCATTTTTAATACTAATAATTCCCAAAATTTCAATAAATCCGGTTGGGCAATTATTAATATTTTTCGTCAATTAAAACTTTTCTAAAATATTAGGGATGTTACATTGAATGCAAAAATTTTATCAACATCGACTTCAGGTCGATTCCATTGTATACCATCCATGACATAATTTATCGAGATCTCTTTGTTTGTATCAATTTCAGGTACCTTAGTTTCTTCTGGATTTGAAACTTTGATTATGTCAAGAGACTCTACTGGAGTCTTTATATCCTTGATTCGACAATCCTCTTTATTTACTTTTCTTTTCCGAGGATTTTTATCTTTAGAACCAACAGGTCTGCCACGTTTTATTTTGGCTTCAGATTCATTTGCAAATTTAGATTGTCCTTCAGGGATATCAATCTTTATTGGAGTATTAACAGCTGGTATATGTGACTTAGTCACTCTTTTTGGATCGGTAAATGCATTAGGTAATTGGTTTGCTAAATTTTGCAAACTAATTATTTTCTGAACTTCTAGTTCAGATTGCTTTGTTCGAGGATCAAGATGTGATAGAGATATCTCATTCCAGCTAATCCTTTTATCCAACTGTTTATTTTCTCCCCTTAATGGTGGGAAAATAGATTCATCAAAATGACAATCAGCAAAACGAGCTGTAAATAAATCACCCGTTAAAGGTTCAAGATATTTTATTATAGATGGACTTTCGTATCCAACATATATTCCCAACCTTCTTTGAGGTCCCATCTTAGTGCGTTGTGGAGGAGAAATAGGAACATATACCGCACTTCCAAATATTCTTAGATGGGAAATATTTGGTTCTTTACCATGAACCAATTGTAAAGGGGAATATTCATGATTACTTGTAGGCCTGATGCGAATAAGTGCTGCCGCATGCAAGATTGTATGTCCCCAAGTTGAAATTGGGAGTTATCTCATTAACAAAGGTCTTGCTATCAATTTCAAACGTTTAATCAATGATTCAGCAAGTCCATTTTGTGTATGAACATGTGCTACAGGATGTTCAACATCAATTCCAATGGACATACAATAATCATTAAATGATTGAGATGTGAATTCACCAGCGTTATCAAGGCGTATTTTCTTAATTGGATAATCAGGAAAATGAGCTCTTAAACGAATTAATTGAGCTAGTAATCTCGCAAACGCCTGGTTGCGAGTTGATAATAAGCAAACATGTGACCATCTAGTTGATGCATCAATTAAAACCATAAAATATCTAAATGGTCCACATGAAGGGTGTATTGGTCCACATATATCACATTGTATACGCTCTAAAAATGTGAGTGATTCATTCCCAATTTTCATTGGTGATGGCCGAATGATCAATTTTCCTTAAGAACAAGCAGCACATGAGAAATTCTTAGTTTGCATAATTTGTCTGCTGGACAAACAATGACCATTTGAATTCTCAACTATTTTTCGCATCATAATTGATCCAGGATGGCCTAATCGTTCATGCCAGATAACAAAGTCATTCTTATTTGTAAACTTCTGGTTTACAATAACATTTGTTTCAACTGTACTAATATAAGTATAGTATAAACTGGAGGAAAATGAAGGTAATTTTTCCAATATATATTTCTTATTAGAAATTAACTTTGTGATGTAAAGATATTCATCTTTTCCTTCATTTGTGGTCTCAATATGGTATCCATTTCTGCGGATATCTTTAAAACTCAATAAATTTCTTTGAGACTTCTTAGAATATAATGCACTTTCAATGTGCAATTTTGTTCCTCCAGGTAACAAAATACTAGCTCTACCGGAGCCTTCAATTATATTTATACTACCAGATATAGTATTAACATTGGCTTCTTGTTTTACTATATGGTAAAAATATTTCTCATTCTTGAGAATGGTATGAGTTGTTGCACTGTCTGCGAGACATATATCTTCGTCATTCACATGAGCATTCATTCTTCATAAAAATAAATCATGAGTAAGAATATAATTAGCAATAATATTTAAAAATATTTTATTGAGAGTTCCTGAAGAACTATAATCATCTAAGAATTTTTTTAAAAAATAAAAATAAACCCATGTCCAAACATATTCATAATAATTATTGACTTGTTACCATTATTAGATATTTATAATTAACAAATTTATTTATTTGAAATGATATCTAATATATTGTTTTAATTTCTTATATAGAAATAAATATGTCAAATATTACCAACCTTGAGTTCGTGGCTCTTGACATATCTGGAAAAAATTATCTATCATGGACATTAGATGCTGAGATCCATTTAGATGCAAAAGGTCTTGGAGACACGATTAAAAATGGAAATCAGGCATCCAGTCAAGATAAAGCTAAAGCCATGATATTTTTACGTCACCATATCCATGAGGGCTTAAAGAATGAGTATTTAACAGTTAAAGACCCTTTTGTTTTGTGGAATAATTTAAAAGAAAGATATGACCATCAAAAGGATATAATTCTTCCAAAAGCCTGTTATGAATGGATGCATTTGCGCTTTCAAGATTTTAAAACTGTAAATGAATATAATTCTGCGCTATTTAGAATTACTTCAAAATTGGAGTTATGTGGAGAAAAGATCACTGAAAGTGATATGTTAGAGAAAACATTCTCCACTTTTCATGCATCCAGTATGCTCCTGCAGCAGCAATATCGCCAAAAGGGCTTTACAAAATATTCTGAATTAATTACTTGTCTCCTTGTGGCTGAGCAAAATAATGAATTGCTTATGCAAAATCATGAATCTCGTCCAACTGGAACTGCTCCATTCCCAGAAGTGAATGTAGCAACACACGATCATCATACTCATGGTCGTGGTCGTGGCCGTAGTCGCGGTCGTGGACGAGGTAATGCTCGAGGACAAGGTATTGGTCGTAGTCGTGGATATGGTTATGGTCGTGGTAATGGTCAAAATGATAAGAGATCATCATTCACATGGAAAAATAAAGAACATATGAAAAAAGGGGCAGATGCTCAAAATAGCGAACAAACTAAAAATATCTGCTATCGTTGTGGTAGCAAGGGACACTGGTCTCGAGTTTGTCGCACACCAAAGCATCTCGTAGATCTATACCAAAAATCCCTAAGTTCTATAAATAGAACTTGGGTTTGCATAATAAAACTACCTCTCTTCCTTTAATCTCTCTCTAACTCTCAATCACCCTCTCTAAAAATTCTCCTCTCTTTCTTTCTCTATCCTTTCTCTATATTTAGAATTCCATTTATTTATAACAATTCAGTACTACTTGTAACCACATCCATATTCTACCCTTAATTTTATTAGTTTTGGTTTTAATATTATTTAATATGTTGAATAAGTGTTATAGTGAAATAAGTTGGAGAGTGTAGGAGGTTGATGGCCTTAATAATTGTGTTGATGATATTATATTTTATATTAAAAAACATAAAAATTGAAATCGATTAAAATATAATTGAGAATCATAAAAATATATTTAACTTAAAAATTATAGTAAATGTTTATCGAATTTTGTAAAATATTTTTAAATGGTCATTAGAAAACTTTAAAAGTGTATTATAAAAATAACGAGAGAAAGTGGTGTATATTTAATTATGATAAAAATATTTTTTTTCATGTAGTCTTATTTTTATTTTAATTTGTCGTTAATCTTTTAATGAGGTTTTGGCTAATTAAATTATAAGAAAATTAGAAGTTTGAACTAGAACTTAAATTAAACTTTGAAGATTAATATATATTATAAATATTTTTAATATCAAAGTGGATGTCCATAAGCTCTATATATAGAGCTCATGCCACTCAATGAAGACACACCTCTTTCACTCTTAAAATCTCTTGCTCCAAATTTTCCTCTTCTTCTAAGTCCTCTTCTCATACTCTTAGTATTTTAGTTTATAACACGTTATAATTTTAATTTTAATTTATATACCTTATATTATTTATATATATATATATATATATTATAAAAGGTTCCTGAAGAACTTAAATTTAAACATTTCTGAAGAATGTATAATATTATATCTATATTATATAAAAAATATATAGGTTTCTGAAGAACTTATTCATAAACATCCCTGTAGGATGTATAAAATTAATAGTCAAATAACTCAGAATTCTTGAAGAAAGATAGTTCCTGAAGAACTATAACAATTTTTTTAAAAGAATCATATATTTAGTTTTATTAAATATTAAATTTATGCTATAATATCTAAACCATTGTTCTATATTATTACCTGTGCTTTATTGCTTGCAAGCTTATATAGTATTTTAAATCATTTTAACATATAATAGCTTATAACTTTATTATGTGTTTTACTTTAAATCATTTTATATAATTGCTTTGCTTAAATCCATTGATTATTATATATATATATATATATATATGTCACTAATCCATTGTCTTATATTTTATATATAATCATTAATTGATTTTACGCCAATAATTGCTAGTGCATTAGTTGATTCGAGTTGCTTTATATAATTCACGTGTAATTTGCTTCCAATTGCTACATTGCTATATACTACCTACTATTTTCCACTTCCAATTGTTGATTTCAATCATTGCTAGTGCATCAGTTATATATATATATATATATATATATATATATATATATATATATAATTGCTAGTGCATTAGTTGATTCGAGTTGCTTTATATACTTCACGTGTAATTTGCTTCCAATTGCTACATTGCTATATACTACTTACTATTTTCCACTTCCAATTGCCGATTTCAATCATTGCTAGTGCATCAGTTATATATATATATATATATATATATATATATATATATATATTTTGCTGATTTCAATTATTGCTAGTGCGTTAGTTTTATATTTTTCCACTTTGTTTAGTGTAACTTTATATATATATTAAATTTTGATACTTAATTTTATACTCCATTAATTTTGTTTTGACTGATAGAGATTAATTTCTCATAATCAATAAGTTATCAATCTACCATTAGGCCACTAGTATCTAAATGACATTTTATGAAAATATTATATTTTTATTAACGGATCATTTATTGAAATTTATAAGTTAAGTTACTCTATCCTTTTTAACAAAAAACTATAAAATAAATATAATTATGTCAAATAGTACCAACCTTGAGTTCGCGGCTCTCGACATATCTGGAAAAAATTATCTGTCATGAACGCTAGATGCTGAGATCTATTTAGATGCAAAAGGTCTTGGAGACACAATTAAAAATGAAAATAATGCATCTAGTCAAAACAAAGTTAAAGCCATGATTTTCTTACGTCACCATATCCATGAAGGGTTAAAAAATGAATATTTAACAGTTAAAGACCCCCTTATTCTGTAGAATAATTTAAAAAAGATATACGACCATCAAAAGGATATAATTCTTCCAAAAGCCTGTTATGAATGGATGCATTTGCGTTTACAAGATTTTAAATCTGTAAATGAACATAATTCTGTAATGTTTAGAATTACTTCAAGATTGAAGTTGTGTGGAGAAAAGGTCACTGAAAGTGATATGTTAGAAAAGACATTCTCCACTTTTCATGCATCTAATATGCTCCTGTAGCAGTAATATCGTCAAAAGGGCTTTACTAAATACTCAGAATTGATTACTTGTCTCCTTGTGGCTGAGCAAAATAATGAATTACTCATGCAAAATCATGAGTCTCGTCTAACTGGAACTGCTCCATTCCCAGAAGTGAATGTAGCAACACATGATCATTATACTTATGGTCGTGGTCGTGGCCGTAGTCGCGGTCGCGGACGAGGTAATGCTCGGGGACATGGTATTAGTCGTGGTCGGGGATATGGTCGTGGTCATGGTCGTGGTAGAAATGATAAGAAATCATCATTCACATGAAAAAATAGAGAACATGTGGAAAAAGGAAAAAATGCTCAAAATAGCGAACAAACTAAAAATATCTACTATTGTTGTGGTAGTAAGGGTCACTGGTCTCGAGTTTGTCGCACACCAAAGCATCTCATAGATCTATACCAAAAATCCCTTAAAAATAAATGGAAAATAATAGAGACAAATTTTACCGGTATAGATGATGATTTTTCTGATTTTAGTGTTGATGATTTTCTTACTCTTCCTGAAGAAGAGATTGACCACTCGGTTGGAGAAGGAAGTGCCCCTAAATAAATTATTTTATGTTTTATGTAATTTATTTTTGTTATGAATTTAGTTTCTATCAATAAAATTTTATGTTGAATATTTATTGTTGTTAAGTATATTTTACTTATGTATATTTTACTTATGTTTATTTTATTTATTTAATGAAGAATGAATGCTCACGTCAATAACGAAGATATATGTCTGGCAGATAGTGCAACAACTCATACTATTCTAAAAATGATAAATATTTCTACCATATAGTAAAACAAGAAGCCAATGTTAATACTATATCTGGTAGTATAAATATAATTAAAGGCTCCGACAGTGCCAATATTTTGTTACCTGGAGGAACAAAATTGCACATTGAAAGTGCATTATATTCTACGAAGTCTCAAAGAAATTTATTGAGTTTTAAAGATATCCGCAGAAATGGACACCATATTGAGACCACAAATGAAGGAAAAGATGAATATATTTACATCACAAAGTTAATTTCTGATAAAAAATGTATTTTGGAAAAATTACCTTCATTTTCCTCCAGTTTGTACTACACATATATTAGTACAATTGAAACAAATGCTATAGTAAACCAAAAGTTTACAAATAAGAATAACTTTGTTATTTGACATGAACGGTTAGCCATCCTGGAACAATAATGATGAGAAAAATAGTTGAGAATTCAAATGGTCATTGCTTGTCCAGCAGACAAATTCTCCAAACTAATAATTTCTCATGTGCTGCTTGCTCTCAAGGGAAATTAATTACTCGACCATCACCAATTAAAATTGGAAATGAATCACTCACATATTTAGAGCGTATACAAGGTGATATTTATGGGCCAATACACCCTTCATGTAGACCATTTAGATATTTTATGGTTTTAATTGATGCATCAACTAGATGGTCACATGTTTGTTTATTGTCAACTCGTAACCAGGAGTTTGCGAGATTACTAGCTCAATTAATTCGTTTAAGAGCTCATTTTCCTGATTATCCAATTAAAAAAATACGCCTTGATAATGCTGGTGAATTCACATCTCAATCATTTAATGATTATTGTATGTCCATTGGAATTGATGTTGAACATCCTGTAGCACATGTTCATACACAAAATAGACTTGCTGAATCATTGATTAAACATTTGAAATTGATAGCAAGACCATTGTTAATGAGATCAGAACTCCCAATTTCAACTTGAGGACATGCAATCTTGTATGCGGCAGCACTTATTCACATCAGGCCTACAAGTTATCATGAATATTCCCATTTACAATTGGTTCATGGTAAAGAACCAAATATTTCTCATCTAAGAATCTTTGGAAGTGTGGTATATGTTCCTATTTCTCCTTCACAACGCACTAAGATGGGACCTCAAAGAAGGTTGGGAATATATGTTGGATATAAAAGTCCGTCTATAATAAAATATATTGAACCTTTAACATGTGATTTATTTACAGCTTGTTTTGCTGATTGTCATTTTGATGAATCTGTTTTCCCACCATTAGGGGGAGAAAATAAATAGTTGGATAAAAGGATTAGCTGGAATGAGATATCTCTATCATATCTTGATCCTCGAACAAAGCAATCTGAACTAGAAGTTTAGATAATAATTAGTTTACAAAATTTAGCAAACCAATTACCTAATGCATTTGCTGATCCAAAAAGAGTGACTAAGTCACATATACCAGTTGTTAATACTCCAATAAAGATTGATATCCCTGAAGGACAATCTAAAATTGTAAATGAGTCTGAAGCCAAAGTAAAACGTGGCAGACCTGTTGGTTCTAAAGATAAAAATCCTCAGAAAAGAAAAGTAAATAAAGAGGATGGTCGAATCGAGAATATAAAGACTCCAGTAGAGTCTCCTGACATAATCAAGGTTTCAAATCTAGAAGAAACCAAGGTACCTGAAATTGACAAGAATAACGAGATCTCTATAAATTATGTCATGGATGGAATACAATGGAATTGACAAAAGGTCGATGTTGATGAAATTTTTGCATTCAAAGTAGCTATTGATATTATAAATGATGATAAGAATCATGAGCCAAAATCTATTAAGGAATGTGCACAAAGAAATGATTGGCCAAAGTGGAAATATGCAATGCAAGAAGAGTTAAACTCACTTGCAAAACAGAAAGTTTTTGGGCCTGTAGTCCAACACCTGCAGGTGTAAAACCCGTTGGATATAAATGGGTCTTTACGAGAAAAAGAAATGAAAATGGTGAAATTGTGCGATATAAAGCAAGGCTTGTTGCACAAGGTTTCTCACAAAGACCTGGTATTAATTTTGAAGAAACATATTCACCAGTGATGGATGCAACTACTTTTCGATACTTGATAAGTTTGGTAATCCGTGAAAGGCTTGACTTACGCCTTATGGATGTTGTTGCAGCATATTTATATGACTCACTTGAAAATGACATCTATATGAAACTCCCTGAAGGATTTAATTTGCCTGAAGCATACAAGATAAATTCTCGAGAAAATTATTCAATTAAATTGAATAAATCTCTTTACGGATTAAAATAATCTGGACGTATGTGGTATAATTGCCTCAGTGAGTATCTGTTGAAAGAAGGGTATAAAAATGACCTGATTTATCCATGTGTTTTTATGAAAAGATTGGGAAAAGAATTTGTTATAATTGCAATTTATGTAGATGATTTAAACATCATCGAAACTCCTAAAGAGCTCTCAAAGGCTGTAAATTGCTTAAAAAAGGAATTCGAGATAAAAGACTTGGGAAAAACAAAGTTTTGTCTCGGATTACAATTAGAATATTTAAAGGAAGAAATTTTAATGCACCAAAAGACCTATACAAAAAAGGTGCTAAAACGGTTCTATATGGACAAATCACACCCATTGAGCAGTCCAATGGTTGTAAGGTTACTTGAAGTGAGCAAAGATCCTTTTCGACCCCAAGAGAAAAATGAAGAACTACTTGGTCCTGAAGTACCATATCTTAGTGCAATTGGTGCACTAATGTATCTTGCTAGTCATACACGACCTGATATATTATTTGCTGTCAGTTTGTTAGCAAGTCATAGTTCTTTACCCACAAAAAGACATTGGAATGAGATTAAACACATATTTCTCTACCTTAGAGGTACAATGGACATGGATTTATTTTTTCCATATGTATCTAAGGCAAACCTAATTGGTTATGCTGATGCGGGGTATTTGTCTGATCCTCATAATGGTCGATCACAAACATGATATTTATTCAAATGTGGTGGTACAACAATTTCATAGAGATCTATAAAACAAACGATCACAACAACATCATCTAATCATACAGAGATTCTAGCATTACATGAAGCAAGCCGAGAATGTGTTTGGTCGAGGTCTATGATTCAACATATTCAAGAAACTTGTGGCTTGCACACTGGAAAATTACCACCAACAATCTTATGTGAAGATAATACAACTTGTATCTTCCAGTTAAAGGAGGGTTATATTAAGGGAGATAGGACAAAACATATTTTACCAAAATTTTTCTTTACTTATGATCTCATAAAGAATGGTGAAATAAATGTCCAGCAAGTCCGATCATGTGAGAATCTAGCAGATATTTTCACAAAATCCTTACCAACCAAAATCTTCGAGCAACTAGTACAGAAGATTGGTCTTCGATGCTTACATAAGTGTTCTGATGAGGGGGGAATTAAATACTTGTACATTTAATTAATTATTTACTTTTAAAGAATGTTGTACTTTTTTCTTTCACTAGGTTTTTATCCCACTGGGTTTTTCCTAGTAAGGTTTTAACGAGACACATTCTAAAATATGGACATCCAAGGGGGAGTATTATAAATATTTTTAATATCAAAGTGGATGTCCATAAGCTTTATAAATAGAGCTCATGTCACTCAATGAAGACACACCTCTTTCACTCTTAAAATCTCTTGCTCCAAATTTTCCTCTTCTTCTAAGTTCTCTTCTCATACTCTTAGTATTTTAGTTTATAACAATATACACTTTTTCAAATGACGAAGAAGTTTAGGATGAAAAGTTTAATCAAAATATTAAGTTTGTTATTTTTCTTCTTCATATTAAGTTTGCTAATGCAATATACTATTGTTGCTTATAGTATATAAAAAATAACTAAATGAATTTTTTCTATAATTTGTTATTAAAATAATATTATCATATTACTAAATTATTTCTTACATTTTCAAACGCATTTTTATATTTATTTATTTATTCATTAATGACAATTTTTTTAATATTTTTAATTTATACTTTCTGATTTTACTTTCATTATTTGACCTATATTTAAAACACTAATCATTAAAGCCTTGTGAAAATAGAAAATGCTCTCTTGAACTTCTACCTCGAAGTTTTGATTTGATAGAAAAAAGTATTCAATTAGATTTTAAGATTGTATGAGTGGTTGGGTGTTAAAAAGAGGAAAGTCTCGAATTAGTTCTTAAGAATGTATGAGTTGTTGGATTAAGTAAAACAAGTAAATGATAAAATGAAGTCATCTTATTTGTTTAGAAAACATGTTTGAGTTGTTGTACCAAGATATCATCAAACTCCATTGAAGCATTAGCTTTTAGTTCTGTAGATATTTCATCAATCATAAGTTTCATTGAAGTTTGTCATAAAGAGTGACTATTGCCTCCTAGAATTATAAACTAATAATGGAGAATGATTATAAAGAGGGTTTACCATGAGAGTAATGATAGATTATTATTTAAGATAAGTTAAACAAAAAAATTTAAATTATTTTCCACATGTGTCATTTGAAATTTGTCCTATTTATACTAAAAATTGTCAAGTTGAAATTCTTCATATCTTAAAATGTTGCATCTTCATTTAAATACATTGTAAATATTACAATTTTTAAAAAAAATTAAATTTTTTCATCCAAACACAACCCAACTCCTTCAACCACTAAATGTCCAATACCAAATTTGTTCGTCCGAGGATAAAATGTAGAGGTGGACTTCAAAAGGCTGGCCTTGTGATGTTATTTGCATCCTTAAACATATTTAGTGGCATTCAATTTCACATTACCCCCATCATGGCCTTTAAAGTGGTAGGGGATCAACATTTTAAACCTAAAACCCTGATAATTTGAGTCCACATAAAATTATGGGTACTTCCTCATCTATCAAGATTATAACATCCTTGATATTCATAATTGGAAAATAAATAAAAATATAAATAGAGCTTAGGATAATAATAAATAAGAAATATAAGAGGAAATTAGAATTTAAAATGAAATTTTAAGGAAAATAGAATCTGGATCTTGACGCGTAGCGTCAGCGTCGTGATCAGATTAAAACAGGGACATGCAAAACAGAAGCCCGTGAGCTCTCCTTATTCTATTTTCTTCTTCCTTTGACAATTTTGCGTGTAACTCAGTTGGAACCTTGATTCTTGGTGGTTTTAGACCTTGGGAAGCGAGGTAAGGCACATGGAACTTTCAATTACAAGTTTTCTCTTCTCTTCTCCTTCTTCTCCTTTCTTAAACCGAACCATGCATATGAGGATTGGGGTTTGCTTTCTAAGTTTTGATGAGTTTGGAAGCTTGAATGGTGAGTATGGATGTGTGAGGAGGACAATGTACTAACCGGTTCTACGTTTCGGTAACCGTAGGTGCCGGAACGAGCGTTGGACGAGTGATCGACGAAGTGGGCATCGAGTTTGGGAGAGGAACGGTGAATTAAGTGACCGGATGGCGCAACCGACACCAAGAACAAATTATTGAAGTTTGGAATTGAGGTAAGGGGGTGTTTAGGTCATAATTAATTAGAATTTATATGCAAATGGGCTACGGGGAAAATTATAAGTTAAGTCAGGAGCGTTAATTAGCTCGTAGATTAGCCGAATAATATTTGTATAAATATATGTATATGATATTTATGTGTTGGTAATTATTAAATAAGGAAAAGATGGAAATTATGAAATATGCAGTGAAATAATTATTTAATTGATGGAAATTGATGATTTAGATTATGGATGTGACATCCTGCACCTATTTTCTCGTTTATTTTCAACAATTAAACAAAATTCTTAATAAATTTTTTGTGTTTACATAATTAAATTACATCATAATCATGAAAATATACATTCTCAATAAAAAGTCCCAAGATGGTAAGTATATAACCATTTAAAGTCCCTAAAACCATTTAATTTGAAGGAAACTAAGTTTTGGAATAGGGTGTCTGGCGTACGCGTCAGCCCCATGCTACGCGTGAGCTTCCAATTGCAGCCCTGGCGCTACGCGCTAGGCTGACGCTACGCGAGAGGACATCAATAGCAGCACCTGCTGCTACACATTTTAGGTCAATCGGCCAACTTCTAACCTACCCCATTGGCCCGTTTCAAGTTCGATTGCCATGAAACTTTTTGGCCATATGTTTTCCCCATTTCAGAACTGTTGGCGTTGTCCGTTCGCCAAAATTCCAACATATGCTCAAGTTATGCGCAAAATATAGTTTAAACCCCTTTTTATGCAAAACCCTCGTACCAAACACCCTAAATGGGTTTCAATTGGCCAAGGCCAATATACATAGTTCTTAAATATCCTTGAGGACCTATTGGCACCTTCCGGGGGTCCTGAAACCTACCGGATCTCAAAATCACCTATTCGGTTCCTTAAATCCACAATTACCGCTTATAGGCATACTTAATTAAATCAATCAATTCCTCAAACTATCAACATACACATCACACACCACATTCATGAATTTTAACAGAACCTGCCAATAGCATTCATCATTCACTCATCAATGGCTCCATGCCTCAATTCGTCATAATCCACACATCACATATAATTACTACCACCATCATCAATCATGATAATTATCATCATCAATCACACATTTTCCATATACTAAATTTGACTTCATATTCACATCATGCACGTATATATATATATATATATATATATATATATATATATATATATAACAAAACCTACCCATAACCATACTCAAGCATACAATGATAGCTCTGTGCCACGTAACACACAACATAATAAAATGCTATAATACTACATCGGTATGCATTCATGCTCATATAACAACACTAATCAACATTTATAAATCATCAAACAAATACATAATTATGTATTTCTTCTTCTATTTTCCATATCGCCCTGGCCTCATTTAGCTCTCGCCTCTGCGGTGTGCATCCATACCTGTAAACAGTCACTAAAACCACAATACAAGAGGGTGAGTGACTGGAATTAAGAATTAATGTAGAAATCAATATCAAAGCTAAGAAAAGTATGACATAGCTACGCTTCTAGGCGTAATCTTCCAATATTAGTAATTACTTCCTACATCCTCTCTTGTCTTATCATTTCCAATGGTATACTTACATAATCAAGTTGATTAGACTAAACCAATACCATCTTAATCACATCATGATCAATTGATTCCAAGCATACATGCTTATTCAATCATTTTATAATTCATTATTCCATTCATATCACAATCACGTTAATTCAACAATATGAATCACATCTCATAAATATCATCAACAACCTACATATCAGTCAATGAGTGTAAAATACAACTGACTCTCATATACAATAGACTCCTAGTATCCGAATACTAACGGATCAGTCACCAGCTGGAAGTCACACCGACATCCCGTGAACTCCACCTGGTTCACCGAGCCACAAACTGGTTCCCCACCTCAACCACTGGGTCTGTACCTGGACCATTGGGTAGCTCAACTAGGATCTCTACATGGACCATTGGAGTCAAAAGCGAGGGTAACACATACTGAATGATTGTCCACACCACATCACATGTATATACATCATATAACCATTAATCTTGTCAATAATACACAGTTCTCGGCACAAAAACCATCACTCAGCATAAAAGCCATTCCTCGACGTAAAAGTCATTCCTCTTTAATTATCATAATCGAAGTCATAAACAAACTTGAATTTCATATCATTCACATCATATAATCTGACATCATTCATATAAATCACTTTAGACAGACTATATTTATCAACTATCATCATAAGTATAACCAAACAATCTCTTACTGGAAGCCTGTCAGGAGCCGCTCCTTGACCGTGCATTGCACCGGCGATCACTTCCCGCCCTCATTAGTATCCAGGGTTTCTCATCCATAATATACAACTCAATCTAATTAAAACATTATCAATCGCATACACAATTGTCAGAAACTGACAAACCCACCAACATACTGCCACAAGATATTACAAATCTTCATTCATATTCATTTATGACAATTATTCACAATATACTAATTATATACTTACCATCAAAATTATATCATGACATAATAATGATTTACTCAACATGGATTCTCATGCAATCCATCTCCATCCATATCCACATGAATTTTAATAATACCAAATCAATATACATGATCTGGCCTCAATACCGGTATCCGATCTACAAGGTGTATTTCAGCATCTTTGACAGTCAAACAAAGTATGATCGGTGTCCTCGGTATACATTCGGACTGTAATTCCGTATCAGGCGCTCTCCCTATACCGGTTTGTCCGGATAACACCACACACACCGGATACTATACACGTCACCCCACAAAGGACAAAGGGCATTGCTACGGGGACCGATCAATAATTCCCTACACTACGAGCCAAAATCTACTCACGGGAATGATCCACTTGTCCCCTAATTCTGGTCTATACACTCTACGCTCAATATAAAATAGCCACTTGACCCAATCATGCTGGCAAGTGCATAATAAAATAATAATATATAATGCTATTGGAGGTTAGTGGTTCCCCACTAACATGTCCTCGTATTTCAAGCCAATCAGGTATATGAAATCTTTTCATCAATGAAGGGGGGATCCTTTTGACTGGATCATCTCATAATTATTGTCTCACATACGTTCCTTACTTGAAATATTATCACTGACTTAAGCGTCGGAGAATCTTTGCAGGTGACACCACCTTTCGCCCATATCAACGCGTTAGGCCGGTGTGAAGGACCTACAGAACGCCCAATCCGCCCTTCTTATACAAGTACAACGGATTCTTATACCGGATACTCATACATCCGGTCTTCTGTACAGAATCTTCATACTATTTATGGTTAACTAGACACCGGATCTCTAAATCTCGGTTCTGGACAGATCATTGGCACGCCCAGTGGGACTCGATAAAGTTATCCCCACCTCTCGTTTACAGAGTCTGGTTTGGAGCATTATGGAAGGCAATGCAAGAAACGTATCCGAGGGACACGTAGAGGATGTTACAGCCCAAGAACAACCAACAAACAGACGCTTAGTGTTTGAATCACCTGTTGGAAGTTCAAGGAGAGTGGTGCAAGTACCTACACCCGATCCAAAAGATGAGATGATACGAAGGTTGATGGAGGAGTTGGTAGAGTTAAAACGTGAAAGACAGAGTATAGGGGAGAGATCAGCATCCCAAACTGACGGGACGCAACAAACAACCGATGGAGAAAAATCCACAACTCTCCAATACTCAAACATCCCCACGTTCGAAGCAAGAGAACAAACCCATGATTCTGATAAGGAAGTTGCCGGAGAGAAGAAAGAGGTAATTACAACACCCTCTGTAACTTATAGACTCAAGGTCCCTTTCTCAAGAAGACTTATGAGTATCCGCATCCCCAAACATCTTCAAACCACTCAGCCATTCTCCATCGGGAAGTATAATGGCGAAAATGATCCCACTAAGCATCTTGATGCTTACGTATTCGAAGCCATGTACTTAGGGGTTGATGAGGATGTGATGTGTCGAATGTTCCCACGAACATTGTCAGAAGAGGCCCTCGGTTGGTTCAAATTCAGTTTAGGCTACCCATCTGCAAGGTGGATCTACAACCCAACTATATGGGTGTTTCTGCTGGAACTTTACCCAGTCAATCCGATGTGCAACTACATTACACAACCCAGAAGCTGTCTTCATGATATATTTTTGAGAAGATGCTCCACCACTAGAGGTGCCTTCTTCAGACATCTTCTTTACGGCTAACTTAAACGCCTTAACACTGCGATAAAAGCTAACATCATCAGAGAGGTACAAATCAGCGCTCCCCTCACTCTCGCTAGTAGAGGATTCTGAAGAGGGTATTATCACCCTTCGCCTCGAATAGGGTGACGCCTCCCTCTCTGAATGAAGTGGATTCGAGTGGACGATCACAGGGATCCTTCCACCACGACTAAAGGAGGTCCGAGACAACACTCTACCTCTCTTTCCCATACGACCAACATATCTCGAGCTAGCAAAGTCTCTCCCAGACATTTCGAAAAACTAGAAGAAAAACGAGAAGACGAAAGAGAGGTTACCTAAGAATGAAGAGAAGTGGTGAATCAAATCTCGCACAAGCAAACACGAATCTCTTCTCGAAATTTTCGCAAAGTTTCTTCAGGTAAGCAAACACTGAGTAACTTCTGAATCTATTAAATTCTACTCTTATAAGGAGTCGAAGGTTATGTCGTTTATAACCAAACGACACTTTTAAACGACACCTTTTTCGTAGACACAAGGTTGTCGTTTTGAACATTGAGGCGCGAAATCAGCGTCAATTCGTCAAAAGGGCCTCTCAAATGGGTCTCAAAATTTAAATTTCAGGCCCATTAAGCCCCTCAGTGACGGTTATAAAGACGTGCGCATTTAAAGTAATAATGGCTTGCCCACGTGATTAAAGGCATTAAATGTCCAATCATGAGAAATGTTACAACTGTTTCCCGAATACCAAGGGCTGCAAGTTTCAATAACTTCTGGGATTCCCACACAAAAGAACTTTTTGTACGGATCCGTCCTAAGAAGATCTACGACAACGGAACTTCATCCCAAGCACGGATATTTATGCAACCACGTAACGACTTTTTATAAAACGACGAATATCATCCGATATTCAAAATCATTACAGATGATGTAGCTTATATGAGTCACTTTACTAATCCCTCACACAAGCTAGGGGACAAACAAAGTGATGACCCTGAATACCGGATTCGATAGTGAAATTGAAAACTCAATTCCATACCTTGAAGATCAAAGTCGGATTCGATAGTGAAATTGAAAACTCAATTCCATACCCTGAAGATCAAAGTGTACTTCTCTAGGACGGATGATCTCAATCACCTGATCTGTGACTTGATGATGTAACTCCTGGTACAGTGTACTTCTCCAGGATGGATGATCTCAATCACCTGATCTGTGACTTGACAATGTAACTCCTGGTACAACATACTTCTCCAGGACGGATGATCTCAATCACCTAATCTGTGACTTGACGATGTAACTCCTGGCATGGTGTACTTCCCCAGAACGGATAGTCTCAATCACCCAATCTGTGATTTGACGATATTACTCCTGTGATCTTGAAGGCTTAATCCATGCTCTTATGATTGAGAGATATTTCTCCAGGACGGATACTCCCTATCACTTGATCTGTGATTTTATGTATCAACTCCTGGCGTGAACAAATTCTCATCACTATCCCTACGATGGAAAACACAACCATCATCTTTGCAGTTCCCAAATTTCGGAACGATACTCTCACATTGAACAACAGATTGACTATGTGAACCTCCCTGTCAGAGTAACACTAATTAATACTAGTCATCCGTCCTGACACACCGCTTCTGTGAACAACCGATTGACCACTTTTCTCCCCAAAAGAACTAAGAATGACGCCCTACAACAGGTACCTATTCCTTAACACGCCTATACTTGGGGACAGTATTCATGTATATGTTTTTTTATTACCTAATTTTCTGAGGTAATCATTTCGATTCGACCTCAACTGTTAGTCATACAGAACGGACTATCAGGTACTGAGGCAATATATATATCCAAGACAAATATCCGAATAGAATTTCATTCATTCATAAAGAAGGAAAAGAAAAAGCAAATTACATGTAACTGTTCAAAACCGGAGTTGATCCCGGTACACAACTTTACATATAAACAAAAACAAGACTATGGAGGGGGAATTTGCTCTTCAGTCTCTTTCTGTGCTTCCCCTGCTCCAAGCTCTTGTGTCCCTTCCTTCGGGATTTCCTCAGGAGTCTTCCCCTCGGGAGCCTCAGTACCTTCTGCAGATGAGGCAACCTCAGACGTAGGAAAGACGAAATCAGGTCCCATACTCTGACCCTCAGGAAGGGGAGGCAAACCGTACAAGGACTTCGGAGGATCTTCATGTCGACCATCAACCACTGACTAACCTTCCTCCATGGAATTCGTAGAACGGATCCATACCATAGAGGCTAAGTTTCGCAGTGGGGTTGCGGTAGAAAACTTGGCGTATAGCCAGGCCGAAGGATTCTTCAACCGCCTGAGTGCATATGTCGATAGCTTCCTGCTTCTCAGCTTTTGCTACAGCCAATTCTTCCCGCAACCTCGATAGTTCCCCACTCGATCCTCCAGATTCCGTGCTCCCAGTCTTCAGTCCCTCGATCTCAAGGAGGAACTTCTTCTCCTTTTGGGACTACTCCTCGGCTTGCTTAAAATAATCCTCCGCAGCAGCTTTGCTTTTGTCTTCAAGATCAGCTTGTTTAGCTTGACTGCTACGGAGTTCCTCTTGAGATTTACTAAGCGTCTCCTCCTTCTCTGCCAATTTACCTTCAAAGTCTTTAAGCATAGTTTTGAGCTTGAGATTTTCTTTGTTTATAATATCTGCAAACTCTTTAGACTTGGCAAGGCGATCTTCAGCCAATTTTAGGGCAGCTTTATCCTTCTCCGTTGAGAGGTTGAGCTGTTCTAATTTATCACTCAGCTCATCAACCTTGTCAACGTCTTCAGCTAACAAACTGAATGAATGAAGCATCCCAGTCAGTTCTGCTAACTGCCATTTTTCGGCCTCACATGCCTCCTTGATCTCTTTAGTTTTAAGCATGGGCTGGAGTTCATACAGCGGTTGAGGAAGAATCGCTGGAGTTGCTCCCCGATATGAGAGGAAGGGGGTAAGGAACGAAGTTGTTGGGTAGGAGATCGGACTAGATCCAGAAACCCCGGCAGGAATCCCCTTATGGTGCCCAGAAGAAACATCAGCTGCATCCGAGGTCTCTACAGCCTTACCTTCTGAAACTCTTCCCCTTTTTGAGCTCCCCGAAGGTTTATGTTTCTTCGACAGTCCTCCGGAAGAATCATTCTTGATCTTTCTCCTTCTCTCGGTTATTTGGGGTTGACTAGTAGTTGCGCCAACACCAGTCGAACCGCCCTCGACCAGCGGAATCTTCCCTTCCACATCCGATGTCAGAATAATCAGTTCACGACGATCCTTTACAGAAGTCTTAGCCTGAATTTCATTCTCGCGAGCTACGGATTTACCTGCCGCTTTAAACCCCTTCAGCTTATTCATCTCTAGAGATTCCTGCTCTATTTCACCTGCATGCACAAACACAAGATATTAGCAACTACGAAATATTTGACACATTTGACAAAGGAGAAAAGGAGAAATAAAACGAGAATTACGAAGATATTCGTCCCGGACTCCGCTTGAACTACTTAAAAGACGCCTACACGAGAATACTTTAGAGCGTGTAGTGTGCACTTCAAGTGCAAACAACACTTTCGACGATTCAGGGGATAGCTCGGATTGATCAGCATAATATGCTTGGGAGTTTAAAAGAAAATGCTTATGAGTCCAGCTCAGAGGAAATTTATTAAGACCCTCTTCATCCCTCCAAAAAACAGGTTTCTTCTTCCTAACAGATATCCGGGTAAAGTAGGATTTGAACGATTTTCCATCAACCTTAGCCGAATCGGTGTAGGATTCGAAGTTCACAAAGGAACATAAGGTCCGGAGTGTCACTAAACCAACACCACCCTGCTTGTTAGCCCTCCGAACTACTTGGGTGTAGTAGAACAGCATCGCTACAGTAGGCGTAAAGTTGAAATAATCGCCCAGCACCTCCAAAGCACGGATGAGGCCCCAACCGTTGGGATGAAGTTAAGAGGGTGCGCAATTTAAGAATCTCAACACACCCATTTGGAGCTCGGATAGAGGAAAACGAACTCCAAGGTAGTGGAATACGAAATCATGCATGTACACAGAACGGTCATTTGGCATTGCATGGCATATCCGTTCTGTAGGAAGAGGTGCAAACACCCTGAACCACTTTCTCATTTCTTCCTCTGCATGAAGTGTGAACCTTGGTTGAATTCGAGATCCATCCTCATTTGCATGATGAGAGGCCAAGTTCTTAAACTCACCAGCCACCCAGTAGAAAGGCCACTTAGCCTGAAGTTCCTCCCAGTTCAGCCTAGAGACAGCAACGCTGTAGAGGCCTTCTGCTGTCTGCAAAACGGCTTGATCTCCAGAAATTCCTTCTCCGGTCGTCATTTGAGTCGCCTAAACAAAATCTTTGCTCTACGATAAAAAGTCACACCGTCAGAAGGGTAACAATCATTACTCACTTCACTATCTGAAGAGCAACTACAATCAGAGAACGACTCTGAAGAAGGAATAATCACTCTTCACTGTGAGTAAGATTCCCTTTCTGAGCGACGTGACTCAGTCACTGGAAGAATCATATGGATTCTTCTCCCCACGATAGTTAGGGTTGCGGGAAGCTATTCTCCCCCTCTTAAAAATACATTTATTATGAGCAAAGAACAGAATAAAAGGAAACAAATGAAGTAACAGAGGAGGAAAGAATGGTTACCTCAAAAAGTAAGGAGGACGAAGGCAAGAAAAGTTTCGCGAAACAGGCAACGAGCGTCCTTACGAAATTTCTGCAGAGTTTTGTTAAGGTAGCTGAAACAAGCGGTTCCCAAAATCCACTAAGTCTACCTTTTATAGGAAACGAAAGGTTTCGATCACCAACTCTTAAGGTTGTGTCGTTCAAGATTAAACGCATCGGTCTACAAAACAAACAGCACAGACGTTTCAAATCTACAGGTGCCAAAACGACGTTAATTCACTAAAGGGCCTCCTTATTGGGCTCAGAGGCCTTAAAAATTAGGCCCATTAAACCCAAACGACGGTTACTAAAACTTACACTTTATGCGCAATAACTGCTCGTATGCACGATTAAAGACATTTGATGACTAATCATATGACGCAATTTGTGCTTTATAGCCGTTACTCGAATTTCAAAAAGGTTTCAATTTCCAAAAACTTTCGGCATTCCCATGGTGGAGATCTTTGTCTGAATCCGTTGTAGCAATATCAAGACGACGGATTTCTCATCCGCAGTACGGTTAATGCTGAACAACATACATGTAGAAAATATTTTATACATAGGTATACTGACATCTAGACCTCTCGTAGGATGAGTAGCTTATGTGAACAACTACATAGTCCCTCACACAAGCTAGGGGACATATGATCCGGCCTCAATACCGGTATCCGATCTACAAGGTGTATTTCAGCATCTTTGACAGTCAAACAAAGTATGACTGGTGTCCTCGGTATACATCCGGACTGTAATTCTGTATCAGGCGCTCTCCCTATACCGGTTTGTCCGGATAACACCACACACACCGGATACTATACACGTCACCCCACAAAGGACAAAGGGCATTGCTACGGGGACCGATCAATAATTCCCTGCACTACGAGCCAAAATCTACTCACGGGAATGATCCACTTATCCCCTAATTCTGGTCTATACACTCTACGCTCAATATAAAATAGCCACTTGACCCAATCATGCTGGCAAGTGCACAATAAAATAATAATATATAATGCTATTGGAGGTTAGTGGTTCCCCACTAACATGTCCTCGTATTTCGAGCCAATCAGGTATATGAAATCTCTTCATCAATGAAGGGGGGGGGGATCTTTTTGACTGGATCATCTCATAATTATTGTCTCACATACGTTCTTTACTTGGAATATTATCACTGACTTGAGCGTCGGAGAATCTTTGCAGGTGACACCACCTTTCGCCCACATCAACGCGTTAGGCCGGTGTGAAGGACCTACAAAACGCCCAATCCGCCCTTCTTATACAAGTACAACGGATTCTTATACCGGATACTCATACATGCGGTCTTCTGCACAGAATCTTCATACTATTTATGGTTAACTAGACACCGGATCTCTAAATCTCGGTTCTGGACAGATCAATACATATATTGACATATATCATCAATGCATCATTAATCATAAACATGAACCATTATTATCTTTAACTTGTCGTCGCATCCTAACAAGGATCAACATTAGGTAGCTCAATCTCATGATATCCATATTCATACAAATATACTTGCACATATATATATTATTCTATCCTCACCAACACATTTCTCTTTACCTCACCTTTGCTTATTCACTTAAAACCCATCCATATTTAGATTCAACATTAACCCGCATCATTATTGTAAGTTCTAATCAAATCATATTGTTATAACTCTTTCCACATTAATTTCCTGCCAAAGCCATTCATTAAACGTATGACTTCATACCTACTCACATAGTCTTACAAATTCATCAATATTACTATGTATCATCAATTAGGATTCTTTCCTTCTCTGATTATCAGTTTCTCATCACCTATTACCTAGAGATATCTTTCAACCACATGCAAAAATGCACAATACACGTCATTCGTGAATAAATTGTTTCCAATCTAATTTATATAGTTTACAATATGATTTCTCCATTTCATAGTCATCAATATGAATAACTATATCCTTACCCTTATTAATTCATTCACTTCTCACCTATTGTCTTTCTCCTTTCTTTTAGTTACTTCCATTTTACACGGTTCCTCACAAATTCTTTTCTATCTCAAAACTATACCTCTTACTTTCATATTACATCTGGGTAATCTCATATATATATATATATATATATATATACTCACCATTTTCCTTCTATATTTCCTTTTCAATAGTTATATATATATATATATATATATAAATATATATATCCACACCTTTCAAATCTCTACTTTTCTTAATTCATTTAACTCTTCACCGCTTATCATGTAACCATTAAAACATATTAACTCAACCACAATGGCTATAACATACCCTTTTTCCCATACGCTAGAAGCATAAAGAAACTTTCTACATTAATCGTAACCCAACACACCCCCTTACCTTAATTCCGAGTTTTCCAAAGCTTTCAATCGATTGTTGTGTCCTTTCTGAAATCCTTAAACTCATTTCTGTTTCCGATCTCTGATTCCAAGACCCATAATCTCGAACGGACCCCGGTCCTCGTTTTAAAAATATACTTTAAACACTTATCGCTTCAAGGTCCTTATCTACACCTCAACCTTCCATTCAATTCAAAAGTTAAGCTCCTATTATGCATGCTAGCCTCGGATAGAGAGAGAAAGTGAGGATAGAAAAAGATAAACCATGAAATTGAAGGTTTTAAAGTACTTATCTCACTTCCCCGATGCCATAACCATGATTAATTTGAAGTTCTATTAACAATCCCCTATGGATGGAGCCCCTAGGGTTCATAGCGAAAGAGAGAGGAGAAGGAGAAACCATTTTCGTACTCTCGGGTTGTTTCAGACCTGAACATTTAATCCTGTTCGCAAAGCTGATGCTACGCGTCAGTGGGGTGCTACGTGTCAACTCATTAATTCTCACTTGATGCTACACGCTACAGCCACGCTACGCGTCAGAGCCCCTGTTTCTATTTTCTTTGAAATTCCATTTAAAATTCCATTTTCACCTCTTTCCTTCATTTATTATTATTTTACACCCAAAACATATTTTTATTGCTTTTCCCTTATTTAACATCAGGGATGTTACAATGGACGTAGTGTATATGTGTGGTGATTTCATTTTGAGATATGTATATGCTTATGTGAGTTTGAATTATATGATGGAAGCATGAGATAATATGAAACTAATATGAATTGATGGCATTGTATTGGTGGGTTGGCAAGTCGGCCGCCCTGTGATATGAGTACATGTCAGTTTCTGACATTGTGTATGAAATCATTGATGATATGCTGTGCTTGATATGCTACTGTATGTGATTATGTGGTGTCGGACGACCAACGATATGTATATCCCTTCGTTTTCTAGCTCCCGTGGCTTTTGTGCCCAGTTAAGCTACCCAGTGGTCAAGTCAAACCTAGTGGTTGAGGTGGAGAGCCAAGTTAGGCTCGATGAACCAAGTCGGGTTCACGGGGTGTCAAGTCGGACCCCCCTGCTAAAGGTCGATCCTTAGATATCTGGATACTAGGAGTTTGATATGCATGTGAGTCAGTGGTGTCATGTATATGATTGACGAGGAAATATGAATTGTGTTTATAACGTGCTTGATGAGTTTAAGGAATTTTGAGGATTTATGATGTATGTGATAAGCGAGTGGTATTAATCTGAATTGTGAATGTGTGTGTGACTTGTGTGGTTGTAGAAATTTATATTGAGTAAGAAGTAGTACCGAGTTACTATGACATAAGAGTAAGATACAACATATTTACATAATAAGGCAAAGGAGTCGGAGGAGCCAACTAAATAACGAGTACTGTAGGTATTATATGTTGGTGTATGCACTACGAGCTATTAATGTATCAATTTTAACTTATTAATAAAATTAATATTTTTAGTTTTAGACAAATGCTATTTATCCCGGAATAATAGGTCATATGAGAATTATTCCTACAACGTCCCTAATCAAGTATTTACATGGGGACATGTAAATACATTAAGATTAGTGTGTAAATGTACTGATGATTTGATCTCACAAATCATGGATATATGATATCAAGTCTTTACACGGGTACACATTAAGGGTAATGTTGTACTGGACAGACCCACCATGAGAACATTGCATGGATTGTTACATGAGTGTCATAAACGGTTCTCAATGTGATAATGGTATGTAGTCCTTTGACCTGAAGTCACTACGATTCCTACATAAGGAGTTTATTATTTTAATACAATCAAACGTTATCTGTAATAAGATGACCGTAAAGATTGTGATTAGGCAATAGATAAATTATGCAGAGGGATGTGAGTGATGTAGATGAAATTTGTCTCTCCTATGTGACAGGAGTGATATCTATGGGCCACTTGATGGAGTGAAACTAATGAAATGCATGGCCATGCTAGGACGAATAAATATTAGATATTTATTCTATAAAGTCTACTCTGGTATCAAGTAAAATGAATTGGGCCATACAAGGATGACGACGACCATGCCTTGGGCCCAATTAGATATCGTGACAAAAGGAATATATATATAAAAATTATCACTTATAGGTCATGTTGATGATAAATAATATTCAGACATAATGATGTATTGCTAGATACCGCTCTTATTTTATATTAATAATAAAATAGTTTATTATTAATATAACCGAATATTTTACCTATAGGGTCACACACATAGAGTAAGCCCACCAGAGGATAGTTTTATTTTAGTTGGACTGAAAATAAAACTATTTGGACCTAACTCATTTAGAATGAGTAAAGAGCCCAATGTTTAATGAGAGCTCAGGTCAAGACCTAAGCCTATATATAGAGCATGAGATGCTCATAGGCTGCTGCTCAGAAATTAGAAAAAAAACAAAATTTCCGTACTAGCATTCGGAGCTCTGTTTTTCTGGTGGGAGTGCTCGTGTGGACTCCTAAGGGCGAAGCTACAATTGCTTCGATCGAGGATCTTGTTCTGCGTCTACAAGAGGTAAACCCTAATTAAAAAAAATTTAATTTAGCATAATGCTTTGAGACATACGTGTTTGCAATTCTTTTGGGAATCCTTTGTGTTTCCGCTGCCTGACCCTAATAGGATTCCTAACATTATATAATTGTATTTATTGTCCGTTCTATATTAATTATGATATTCCAAACACTCACCCTTGCTGTGGCTTATTAAATTTTAGTGACCAGTGACAGGGAGGATGCCAATGCCCCGAAGGTGCGCCAAGCGAAAGGTTGATGTCAAGGAATAATGAACTTGTGTAATAAGTAGTATGATGTACAAATTTAATGTATGTAATTATATGACTTGCCTTGTGTGTTTAATGAATTGTTGGTATGTGATAATGACTAATGTGATATCGAGAATGATGATGATGACTATGTGATGTTAGTGAATCAATGATGATGACCGTTGATGATGATGAATTGATTTGATATTGACAACTATGTTTAATGTGTTGAATGGATGATTCCTGGCACGGAGCCAGTGTGGTATGAATGTGTGTGATGGGTAGGTACTGTTTGATGCATGATTGTTATGTAAGGTGTGTGATGTGATTCACTAGTGTAATGATGAATTGTTTAGTTTTAGAGAATTATGCATATAGTGATTCATTGTGAATTTAAGGAACTAAATAAGTGATTTTGAGATCCGGTGGGTTTCAGGATCCCCAGAAGGTATTAATAGGTCCCTTAAGACATTTAGAAACTATGTGTATTGGCCTTGGGCCAATTGGAACCCATTTAGGGTGTTTGGTGCAAGGGTTTTACACTAAAAGAGTTTAAACTGCATTTTGCGCATAACTTGCGCATATGTTAGACTTTTGGCGAACAAACGGCGCTAACAGTTTCAGAATGGAAAAACATGTGGCCCGTGAAGTTTTGTGGCAATCGGACCTAAAATGGGCCAATTGGGTAGGTTAGAAGTTGGCTGGTTGGCCTAAAATGTGTAACAACATTAGGTGCTATTTCTGGTATGTTGACGCGTAGCACCAGACCCCCTGTTTCAGCTTTTGGTTTTTTTCAAAATTAAATGGTTTTTTGAGTTTTTAAAGTGTTATGTAATTACTGTTTTGGGACTTTTTAGTAAAAATAAATATTTTCTTAAATTAGGACTTAATTAAATCATCTAATTACGAAAATTTATTGTGAAAATCAATAAAACAAGTAAAATTAAATGTAAAATGACGTAGGACGCCATAAAGATTGCCACCATTTATTTAGCAACATGACCTACCATCTGACCTGGCATTGAAACTAACTTGGGTCATCGAACTTGGGAACCTCTAACTTCATGTGAGGTTTGAAAGAAAAACTTTAATTGGAGGATGGTTCAAAATTGACATATAAAGATGTTAGTTATGTAATGACTTCATCATCTTACTAACATGGTTATGATTGACTAAGAGTACGGCTTGATGTTACGTCAATTGAGAAATTGATTCCTTCATACGTTCAGTTATTGTCTCAAACTAAATTTAGTGTTCCGACATGAAGTATTCTAATGAAAGCACCAAAGTGACAGAGATTGCCTTGATTCGAAGTTAATGTACCTCCTAAAAATTTCAAGATAAGAGAAAAGATAAAGTTTCTTACTTATTCACATTCATTTATCTCTATTAATAGGTATATAATAGGTCACATCATGATAGGTTGGTCATCTTAAACAAATTCTAAATGCAAAAATACAAACTATAATAGACCCTAAGAATTGGTAACGCATAAATCCTACCCCTCGTTCTCTTTCACATAACTAATTTTGGGCCTCATAATACGAGTTTACAAATATGATAGTCTGCTAATTCTCATGAGTCTTCCTCCTTTTGCAATATCACACTCCTCCAAATTGGGCTGCTCACATCCTTTGGCCATAATGGGTTGCTATTTAAGTTATGAACTTTTCGATACTAAGGAGTCATTCTCGACCAAAAATGCTATCATACATCGTCCTATAAAAAAGACGAGATATGTTTTATTCATAATTTTTCAATTAATAACCTTTCCTTTTTTAAATATTTTCTTTATGCATTTATGTATATATTTTTACTTGTTAAAGGGTCTAACTCTATTAACTCAAATGTAAGCCGTTGCAAAACCATCTTTAACATGTCTTTGACTCTTTACCGTTTGGAATCGACTCTTTAGGAGCACAGAGAAGATAAGCGTTAATTTACTGGCAGAGCATTCCGAGGGAACCTGTTACGGGTCTCACTCTTCACCTAAATCAAGACATTTAAATTTTCTCTTTGCATATATATATTTCATTGCCCGAAAAATACACTTAGTTTTCGTTTATTTATAGTATTTTAACCATTAAACAAGTCACGTGATTTTATAGAACCATTTTAACGAACCAACCATTAAACATAGGACTTAGCTCATATAGGATAACATTGAATGGAAATATGGAATTGCTCCTAAATCCACGGTCATCATCCGATACCTGCGGTTGTGTTTTATAGCGGAAACGGAACCATTATTGTCCAGTGTGGTCCTGTTTATAACTTTGCATTTGCCTTATTCTCATTTTGATTTCACTTTCACCGTGGCTTCATAATTAAATCACACACATGGGGAATTGAATGTCGAGTTAACAGTTATTATTACCATTACCATTGCAATTTCTTTTGACATCTATCATGAAAAATAAAGTTTATCAGTATTAGTAAAGAAAAAGAAATAAAGAAGAGGGGTCGCTTTTTAATCAGTGGTGCAGTCGCTTTACTAAATTCCTGTCCCAACCAATCAAGCCACAAAATTGTTGTTTACTGCCAATATATATATATATATATATATATATATATATATATATATATATATATATATATATATATATATATTTATTTTTATTTTCCATTGAGAACCATAAAATGAAAACGTAAAGTTGTGGTGTGTGTGAATGGGGTAGGTATAATAACATGACGACCAAGAAATTGGTCACTCCATTTTCTTTCTCAACTCAATTGCTTTGCATTGTAAGTTTTCTTTTTTCTTTTTTCCCCTTTGGAATTTCGTCAAGTTTCCGTTATACATTAGATTCGCCATATAATCTTTATGAATTTTGCTAGGTATTTCATAAATCACTCACTGTTCACTCTCCCTCTTATCTCTAATTTCATACCTCTTGTTGTTACTGCTATATTTCAATTTCCTATAAATTCGTGAAATTTTCACACGACGTATCTGTTTTTCTTCAGGATCTGGATTGATTGATTTTCCTTGCGAGGTATATTTTTTTCCTTCGTTTGTTGCTTTTTTTTTTTCAGGATTACTCGCGTTTCTTTTTTGTTGGTGAGGGTTTGATGCGGAATGTTAAGTAAAGCGTTAATACTTTATACATGGCGTTGCAACTTGTGTTTCTGCTTCTGTTCATTTGACATTGCTTAAATCTGATTTATTGTTTTCTGTTTCTTCTGATGAATCGTAGAAGGCGAGCTTGTGTGCTACCCTAGGCGCATTTTTTGCGATGGGTGCTGTATGTTGTTTTGAGGAAAATTAGTGATCATAATGTTTTCTGGGGCAGACGAATCTCATTGTCAAGATTCACAGAGTTTGAGCGTGTCAAAGCGGCTTGTGAGGAGTGTTAGCCAGAAGTTGAGGAAGAAGAATAATAGCAACAGAAGTGCAGGGGAAGGAGATGATGTTGTGAATGGAGTTTCTCTAAGATGCCTCAATCTGTATGGTCGGGGTGGGGGCTGCAAGGTAGGTGCTGACACTGGCGATGAGTTCGGTGATTCGAGCAGTAGAAGGAGATCTAGTGCCAGTGACGAGGGAAAGGGGTATAAACCGATTTGTGGCCCAGAAGAAACTGCTGTGGATTGCTTCTCATATGGGGTGAGGGACAAACTTTGGAGGAGACACAACAGAAAGAATTCTGATTTTGAGGATTTGATTACAAACAATAGAATGCATATCTTTCTTCCGGATGATATTCTTGAACTGTGTTTGGTTAGGCTCCCTTTGACGAGTCTCATGAATGCCCGACTTGTGTGCAGAAAATGGAGGTCCTTGACCACCACCCCTAGATTCCTCCAGATGAGAAGGGATGGGTCATTTCAAAATCCGTGGTTGTTTCTGTTTGGTGCTGTGAAAGATGGCTTCTGCTCTGGTGAGATACATGCACTGGATGTATCTCTGAATCAATGGCACAGGATTGATGCTGATATTCTCAGAGGAAGGTTCTTGTTTTCGGTTGCTGGTGTACAGGATGATATCTTCATTGTTGGAGGATGTTCTAGCTTGACTAACTTTGGGAGAGTGGATAGGAGTGCATTCAAGACGCACAAAGGTGTGCTTGTGTTTAGTCCCTTGACAAAATCTTGGCGTAAAATACCGTCTATGAAATATGCCAGATCAAACCCTATATTAGGAGTCTCTGAGGTAAGTTTGGATTTTCCAACTTGTCAAAGTCGGCAGGATAGACGCCTTCCACGGTCAAAAATTGGTGGGGTTTCTGACATCTATGAGGATCCTCACAAGCTTTCAATGAGACGACATTGCAGATCTGCTGTCAGTGAGACTGAAGCTTCATCTTTGTCCAGTAGAAAGGCGTACAAGTTCCTTAGACAAAAAAGTGAGTATTCAAGCTCAAAGGATAGTAAAAGATTTTTGTTGATAGCTGTAGGAGGTCTGGGATCATGGGATGAGCCTCTGGACTCTGGAGAAATATATGATTGTGTGTCAAATAAATGGACTGAAATCCCAAGATTGCCTTTTGATTTTGGGGTTGCTCGTTCTGGAATTGTTTGTGGCAGGATGTTTTATGTTTATTCCGAGACCGACAAGCTTGCAGCATATGACATAGAACGGGGTTTCTGGGTTGCAATTCAAGCCACTCCGATCCCACCTCGTGTGCACGAATACTACCCCAAACTTGTATCCTCTAATGGCCGCCTTTTCATGCTCTTAGTGTCCTGGTGTGAAGGGGATGGCCAAATTGGGCGACGAAACAAGGCTGTTAGGAAATTATGGGAGTTGGATCTCATGTATCTTACCTGGACTGAAGCCTCTGTGCATCCCGATGCCCCAATGGACTGGAATGCTGTTTTTGTGGCGGACAAAGACCTGATTTTTGGGGTGGAGATGTTCAAAATATTTGGTCGGGTGTTGGGTTTTTTCACTGTATGCGATGTATCTGATATGGCAAACTGGAACCATATTTCAAGGAATCATGTTACTCATCAGCTGGATGGTTCTTCATGCTTGACCAAATCTGTGGCAGTGCTACATCTTTGAAATCCTTTGTGCTTGGCATGCTGAACTACAGAATCTTAAACCCCATGTTGCAACATGACCGGTAAGTCCTGCATTATATTTGCTGCATATAAGTGTACACAGGCAAGTGTTTTGAAATCCGCAGGTCTCAGTTGCTGTGCTTCTCATGTGCCTTTTTATTTAATTCATTTCACACCAATCATAAAGTTGAATCCCACACTGACTTTGCACCTCTATTGTTCTTGCTATTCATCGAGTTCTGGAATTATGGTTTATTAAATTAAATTCTTCTCAACTTCATTATGCTCAGCCTTCTACGCTGTCAATAATTGCACTACTCACAACCTCCCTGTGAATTTGGTATATGGCCGAATACAGTCTAAGTGTTGTACTTGGCTTCATTCAGGGATGAGACATTACAGTAACTTAGATTTGACGTTGTGGCAGTTCCCGATAAATACATAATCCCTTGGGCGGGGAATTTAATTAATTAATGTGAAAACGAGTGTATGATGTGTGATTAGGTGCATCACTGCACTGTTAGACCCTTAAATCTATGTGGTTAATTACAAAGGAATTTCCTATGAATATATTTGTCACCTTATGAAGGCGGATTCATTAATGTGCATTACTGGATCTCGATACAAATTAAAAATCTTAGAAAACACCTCGAAAGAGTACCAATTTTGGTGGTGCTCAGAAAATTGAATGCCTACTTTCTTGTTCTAACAAGTCCGAATTCTTTGCATAAGACTAATTTTGCCCGGAGTGTTAAACTTGTTCCTTCCGGAAGTGCTTCTAGAAGTTAATTAACTGTTAAGTTTAATCTTTTCATCACTTTAACCTTGTAAAACGCCTTCCTTTTAACCCTGATTATTTGGTCGTAATGCTTCTGAAATGGCCATAGGAGAATTTTTTATCAGTCTATTGCAGCGTACTGTATATGCTACGAGAGTTCAAAAGAAATTGACAAGCAAATGATAAAAATAAAAAATAAAAATTATTTCACAGATTTATGTTTTATTTTATTTTACACATTTTGGACAACTTATACGAAGGAGTATATCTGGGGACGTCATTAATAGATAATGTATACTATATTTTCTTAATCTGGAATTGAAGACAATGTTAGGGAAGTTTACAATAACTTGTGTAACCAGCTGAGCTAAATTTCTTTTCCTACTGCAACTTCATTTATAGTTCTTAAAAATAATATAACAATATTAATAATCAATTGTTCAGAAATGCAATAGTGTCATTTTACACGTGTGAAGTGAAAATGACCACAAGTAGCAGATTTTAATTTTTCCGGTAAGGAACAAAGACGTCTGATCGTTATAATATAACCATATAAAGGACATGTTTTTGTGTGCCAAGGGTATCTTCGAACTGATCCTAAAATGTCTTGGAAGTGGATTTTGTCTCTAACAAAAATTTATAAACAAAATTTTAAGGGACATTTGCACGAATTAGAGTTATAAATTATTACTCTTTCTTAAATCTTAGAAAAATAATTTACAACTCTAATAAGTTTACTTTTTCTTTATTTCTCACTGATAAAAAATAAGTTTATTTTTCTAATTTCATTTTAATACGAAATGTTGCCAATTGTAAATGTACTCTCTTAGAAAATATATAAAATATGGTACCGATAGGTCAGTATGTAGTAGTATTTCTTTCCGGAAAATGTTCTTTGTCTTACCATAATTCTCTCGTAACTAGTAACCATTTTATCCATCTCATTAGTTGAACTTTTCTATAACATTAATCTTAAATAAAATACATATATTTATTATTTAATATTAATGCATTATAATTAAACATTGAAATAAATCAAAATTAGATCAAAATATTAACCATTTTAAATGTTAATTGCTTATAAATATAATTTAAAAAACAATTTCTGTCTCAAATATCGTTTTTTGGTAACAATATCTCAATAAGTTTTAAAAAAGAAACTTAAATAATTATAATTTAATTTAATAACCCCCCAACCTTCCAAAAAAGAAAGAGGTGCAAATAGCAAACCCCCATTTCGGTTCATTGCAGGCCTTCCATCACAAAACTTAAATCATTATAATTTAATTCAATAGGCTTGGACAGCCCCCATTAAAAGGTAAAGCAGTAAAGCACCCTAAAACTATATATTATGATAAATAAAACATTGAGAAAAATAAAATGAAGTTATTTACATATAATATTTGTATAGTGAATTTTCTCTTCGGTCTCTAATTTTGATTTCCCCAAAATATAGCATTATTTGAATACATATTTGAAGTATGAATTTGTGAACATTTACGTATAATTTCAATGTTTATCATAAAAAATTATTATTGCAAGGTTTTATTCAAACACTCAACATTCATTTACAGTTACAGTTTTAAAAATATATTATTATTATTATTATTATTATTATTATTATTATTATTATTATTATTATTGCTGTTGTAATAAATTTAAAAGCTAAAAATAAGATTCAGTCTATATTAAGAAAAGAAGTAAAATGAAAAAAAAAAAAAATCAAGTTGCTAGGGAATAAAATCTGACTTGAACCTCAGAAAACGACAGAATCAGGAGCAGTAAATGAAGACCTCATAAAAGAATGGGTAATTTGTATACAACAATCCCCAAGTGCAGTTGGATAAATGCAATAGCATACAATAACCATAGATACAATGCAAAACTGCTTGGAACAAAAGAAAATTACATACAAATTTTAGTGATCACAGTGAAGGGGTATCCTATCCCATGTTTGGAAAGATTCCAGAGAAGTTTGGTATCTTATCAACATGCTTGAGTGCACGCTCAGCAATCTGCCTAGTTCGATAGTCCCCATGTTGAAAAGCATCCACAAGTGCAGTACTCACATTTTGATCTCCAGAAACTTCATATGCTATATCATCTGTTCTCAATAGTCTCTCCACTGCCCACACTCCCCTCCTCCTTAAATTCTCTGTTCTTTTCTCAAGCAGCACATCAAGCATAGGCTTCACTCCCTCTGCTTCACACAAAATCAACACTCCTTGCTCAATATCCACCCCGTCATCTATCAAAGTACACAAGGCTGCAAGTGCCGCCTCGACAACATTCACATTTGTGTGGTCCAGTAAAGCTACCAACTTGAGGACTGCCTGCCCTTCATAAAGACAAAATGTTTCTTTTAAAGTACAAATGCCTCGGTGGAGCCTGCAAAGTCCACTTATGACTGGCTGCTTGCTGAAGCATGAAAAGATCGAGCCACAAAAGCCTGGCAATGGCACCTCAGGTAATCTGGTTAGATTTTTTGACTCTTGGGACAAATTCTCCAGAGCTGTAGCAGAAACCATCTGTACATTATCTAGACCGTTGGACTGAAGCAGATCAATGAAGAGTGCAGCCAGATTGTGATTGCGGCAGAGTGCAATAGCATCAGGCTCTTCAGCCAAGACATATGTAACCCTTGCAACAATCTTCACAAGCCCTTCAAGAAATGGCGTCACAAAGCGACTGCCTCTAGTCTCTCCCTGCCTTATGGAAGTCACCCTAGATATGACCATTACAAAGGCACCTTCATCTAGTAGCTGTCTTGTGAGGCCCAAATCCCTTTCAGGTAGATCAGCTAAGAGGCCAACAGCCGCTGCCTGCTCTTCAGTGATCCCTGTATTTTCTGATATGACTCTAATTAGACTACCAAGCTGTCCAACTGAGCCACGCAGTGCGTCAGCTAATTCCTGACCCATATAAGGAGACAAATTCTGGAGAAGTTTTATGGAAGCTACCCGCAGATCTTTCTGTGGTGCCTCAATGAACTGAACGAGACTGATAGTGGCACCAGAGCTTTTAATAGCAGCAACAACGCTCAGAACAGTAGTTGGAGAACTAGTAAGTCCAACGAGAACTTGGAGAAGTTTGCACTCTATTGCTGGACCAGTGTTACTTATAAGATAAAGTAGATTACGAACTATATCCTCTGAGACCAGAGTTTGGTGATCCGGTCCAAATGGAATGGAATAGAAGTCTTCTCCAGAGTTCACAACACTGGCAAGAATTGTGGCAGAGATCTCTTTCAATCGATTGGGAAGCGGATTAGGACCCACTGCAAAAAGGTCATTGACAAGAGGAGAAAGTATTCCAGCCTCTATTAAAATCTTTGCACTTGGCTCACATGATGATATCTGATTTAGTGCCCTCAGCGCAGCTTCTCTTGACTGCATATTACCACTTGTCATTATATTGACCAGAGATGGACCCACAGTTTTAGCAACAAGGACTTTAACATCATTGTTTAAAACCAGCTCACCAAGGTATGCAGACATGGAGAGTTTGGTTTCTGGTGGACCTGCAGACATTTCAATGAAAAACAACTTAGTACCTAGATGTGAATATGGAGTTCTAGAAGCAAGTGGCAAATCTTGATTCCAAATATAAGGGTTATAAATGTAAATAACCTATCAAAACTAAATTGAGCATGCTTGAATTACCTCCACAATGCAAATTTATCTAGGGATACATTCTCTAATGTTTCCTTGAAATTATATCTTTTTTAACTTTCGGTAATCACAAGTTTTCCATATAGTTTCTGGTGTTAAGGTGGATAATATTTTCCAGAAATCATTTCTCTACTGTTCAAAGAAGGGAAACTGGCTTTATTTCTGAGAGGAGAAAGAAAAATACAAGATGTATCACTTTCAGTAGAAAATTTTCAACTGAAAATATTTTCTAGGAAGCAATTTTCCACCTGGAAGATATTGCAAGTCAGCCATAGAAGAAGAAAAATAATAAGCACACAAGTGTGTGTTTGGGAGTTTTTTTTTAAGTACTTATTTTCTCTGTTTGTGGGAAAAGTATTTATTTTGTGTGTTTTGAGTGTTTTTTAAAAAAGTAGATTACAATCTATTAGATTATTTTTTGTAAAGGAAAGTGATTATAATCAGAATCTGAATTTTCTTAAATTCTAATTATAAAAAAGTATTTATTTCTACTATACACTCATTGTTTTTTCCTATTTTACCCTTTGCATCTTCTAAATTTCACAATTCTTATATCTATTTTAGTAATTTTAAACTTAAAAATGTATTTTTTAATACAATCCAAACAAAACAAATTATCTAAATAATCTCTTTTTTGTAACCACATCCAAACATTAAAATGAATTCTAACATAATTGATTTGATTATTAAAATAAATATTTATAAAAATAAAGTACTTTTTATATGTTTACCAAACACACTCTAAGTGATATCAATCTTCAGTTGGGAGCTTCTATGGAACATTTTTCACATACATTAATACTTGGATTATTGAACCATAACTCAAATCGTGAATCATCATGTTAATTTATTAAGCATGAATCATAAGTCATATTGAATCATAAGATTCAAAGACCCAATGAAAAATAGCTTGAAATATATCCTATAAATGCTGTACAGTGCACTGCTCAATGTAAGTATAAATTGACCAAACAAAATCACAAGTTAATATAGCGTGTGAAACCTCTATTTCAGAAAATTAAAATTAAAATTAAAATAAGGAAACAACCAAAGACATATGTAGAATGTGTGAGTGGGAATGTAAAACCAAGTGTAGCCAACAGAAAATAAAGCATCTGAATAACACAACCCTCCTATTTATCCAAGCTCGGGACTGGCTATGTATGTAAAAGCGAAAAAAGCATGATACAAGCTGAATATTGGTGAAAGAAAGGTGAGAAATAAAAAAGAACAAAAAGAAAGAATTATATGGAATTGCACCAATTCATCCATATTTTGTAAGATTTAAAGTCATCCACAATTATCGTAAGATACAAATTGCCGCCAGCCAAATCAAATTGTTAAATTCTAATTGTTCATTGCATGAGGTAGTTATAATATCAAACAAAAAATCAAGTTTTTGTGTTACCCTCCCAATAATTCCAAAAAATAAGGAAAAAAAAACTCATGCACATCATTTTTACAATAAATTAAAAGTGATATGCCAGTCACGCAAATTAGCTATCAATGATGACGGTAGATAAATTACAGAGTAGTGTTAGTACCTTCAAGAAGCTGGGTAAGAAGAGGCTGCAATCTACCATTTTCAGCCATCTGCCGCACATTGTTCTCACACTTCTCCAGATTCTCCAATGTTTTATCAGCCTTCTCAACAGTGGAAAGATCTTCCGATTTGCTGCTTGTCATTCCTACTAATATAAGAATGGCCCCATTGATTGAACCAATCTTCTCACAGAGGGTTGCAGATTTTGAGAGCTCATAAAGCAAGGAGACAGCTTCCTCTCTCTCCTTGGAAAGTTCATGCGAAAGGAATTTTACTATTGTGCGCACGGTATCCCCTTCAGCCAGTATTTCCTGCAGAGTGAAGAGAAGATATTAACAGGAATAGCCAAAAGTGCATCAATGATACAAAAAAGCTAGAAAGAAAATGAAAACCTGTGACAACCTTATTCTCATCGTCTTCCTCTACTACAACCCTAAGGGTTTCCAAAGCTCTACAACGAACCTTGCGGCTGCTACTCTTTAGCATATCAACAATCATTGGTATAAGCCCAGCATTGCGGACAGTGTGCTTATTTGACCGACTTCTTTGGCAGATGTGCTGGACATACTTTAAGGCCTGAAGAGTTTCATTTTCAGGACTCCCCATATTAAATGAGCGGCGAGCCATATCCAGCTGTGCAGCTTCATTCCTGGCAGTCCACTCTTCAATAGTGTTACGCAAAGCCATACTCGGATTCAGTTCTGTGCTTCTTAATTCCTGTAGAGTCAAAGGGCATACCAGTTTCCGTCCACTCTCCTTACATTCCTTGAACCATTTTTCAATTGCTTCACGCTCAAACGTCTGTCCATTTTCTAAAGTAACAGGATCGGACATAACTTGCTTTGTCAACGGACATACAAAAGCATCGTAAAGAGGCTCAATGTGCAACCTCTCGAAATGAAAGCTATCATCCGACTGACTGCCAGGGTCATTACTCCCATCCCAGCTTGCAGCCATCATATATCCACTAATCTATTGCCACAAACAGCACAAGGATAAGCTAGTGCTGCAAAACTTACAATATTGGCAAGAACAAACAAATTCTACACAAATGTTTAGACAATTATATCCTACATCTACACAAACCAAGAAATGCATTCATTTGGTCTCAATCACATATCAAAATTCCTGATCTACCCTTCATTTATTAAACTACATTATCTAGCTTTATTTAGCATATTTTCTCTCATCTTAGTATTATCAGAAAAAGAAAAAAAGTAATTATTAGTGCTTTGAAACTCTAAGTAGACAATTATACAGAAACAAAAATAGGAATGGAGGTAGTACTATATTAACTTCAATTGTTACCGAGAAAAGCATCAGCAACTCAAACAGATACATAATCCAATGGTCTCAGAAGTTAAACTACAAGAGTGAAACAGCAAGATATAATTCCAATCATGACCCAAATGAAGTCAAAGTCCCTCAGATCCTTACACCCCAAATCAATAATTTTACCCAATGCAATAACCAACAACGAGAAGAAATTCCTGATATAGATTATAACATACTAGCTGCTGTGAATATGACCCAGTCTCAATAATTAAGAAACTTAACACACAGATCTCGCATAATTGCACATACTCAATTTCGAAACAGATAAAGAAGCAAATTAGTTCAGCTTAAACTTATTTTTAACAGAGAGGATGGTGCTTTTAGTAACACAAACTTGGTAAAAAAAAAATAGAAACCTTTATTTTTTTCCAGACCAAAGAGCAAGTTTGGAGATGATTAACGACCAAAACCAAAACAAAATGAATAGATAGTCAGAATTCTCAAACACATCGAAAAATTGAAAGCTAATCAATGAAAACCGTACCTGTCTCCGAGTTCTAGGGCCTCTGATACAAAAAAAAAACTGTACTTTTTAGTTTGAGAATTGAAGAAAAACCCTTAAAGCAGAGGGTAATTGATGTTGTGGCATGGTAAAGAGTTGGAATTGTAGGAAGAAAAAAGGAAAGGTTGTTGAGTTGAGGGAGTTGAAGAGAGACACCGAAAGACCCAAAAGCAGAAACTGCAAGAACTTGAGTTGTGTTTGTGTTGGTTCATATAAGAAACAGGTAGCTAAAATAATAAGTAAGGGAACATAAAAATTGATATTTTTATGTAAATAAACAAATATTGGAGGAAGTGAGAGGAGGTTGACTGGATGGCAATAGTCATCAGGTCAGACAAAAGGAAAGAGAGACGGGGTAGCCATCATCCACCCGGCCTTGCTATAAACCAGCTTGGCTCTACCAATAAATTAATAATCACTTCCAACTACATTTGCTTTTTTTAGTATAAATAAAATTATTAATATCATACGAAAGAAAAGTATTTAAGATATATATATATATATATATATATATATATATATATATATATATATATATATATATATAACCACAACAACTTGATAAATAACTTGATCATTTTTTTAATGAATTAAAAATAAATTAAAAATATAAATAGACTGAGATAAGTGATGTGTTCTAGAAAATTATTTGGACGATTTCCTCCTTTCGTTATACTTTGAACAAATGTAGAACATTGGATCGAAGATGGGTTGGCTCTATAAGGCACCTCCGATGTCCAAGTTAGAAAGGGACCTCAAACCAATAAAGAATTTGTAATAATGAAGTAATAAATATATATTTTTCATTGGTCATAAGGCATATATTTATAGTGGGAACTAACGTACAATATATTAATGATATTGTTAGACCCTCTATAAATTTTGTCGGTGACATGACGATTGACATGGTTGTCTTTATCGACAAGTTTTCTTAGACCTTTCTTGGATCACATCTTCAAAAAGACAAACTTCTTATATGTCGTTTCTGCAATATGAGTACCCAGGTCACGGGTTTAAATCACGTACAAATAGCAATTATTTAGCATTCATACTTACGTACAAAATGTTATTTGGTAGTTTTTTTAATAAAATTTTTGGTCACTTAACATTTTTATAAAGTAGGATTCTATTTTTTTTTTACAAAATCCAAGGCAGTTTTTAAATATATTTAACGGCAATATAAAGTTAAATTTCATTTTCCATTTATGAATAAAGTTTGAAATTTGGAAAATGATATTTCAGAAACATATCAAAAAATGTTTATGGTTAGGTGATTAATTTTTTTTTAAGAAAAGGCTCTATTAATTTGTTGAGAAGCTATTAAAACCAAGTATTTTATTTTCTTAATATAAGTTAATATGGGTTGAAAGTTGAGAACTTGAGTGGGGAGAAGAGCAACTGGAGCATTGTGAAGCTGAGGCCTCAAGAACTGACGAAATAGGCACCAAGGTTGAGAAGGCCTAACAAAAACATACTTTAATTTTCTTCATCTTCATTCTCTTTTACCCTCCTTTCAAAGAACCATTCCCATATATTCACCTTCATCAGAGACCCTGAACCATTTGGTTTTCTTAAGCTTGCGAAGTTGATTAACTCTTTTGATAATTAGAATCAGGTCACCAATGTTTCACACTCTTGTTCAGTCTCGTAGAGGTGAAGGTTGAGAAATTGCACTTGAACTAGTGGCCTTCTTGTGAGCTTTCAATGTTCAAGTGACTCTTGGAATTAAGATTCATGTGTGCTCTGATTAATGGTAGGATTTACAGCCAAAGTATTAGGAAATTAGTAATCGGACATTGTAGATCAACTGAGACAAAGATAACGAAGATGGATTGTCTAAATCTCTTATTATTGGAATATACATCCAATCATATGTCATTCAATTTAATTAATGATTGTCGACCAAGATATAGAGTTGGTAAAATAGATTTGGTAGAGTTAGTAAAATGGATTGATTCGTATAGATAGATCTGAATTCATAATTAAAAATGTAATGTGTGTTTTAAAAATAAATTTAAAGTTAATAATTTAAAAAAGTCAAAAAAATGGGATAAACTCTTTTTAAAAAAATATTGAAAATTTTATTTTATATTATAATAAAAATTAACTCTAAACGTCAAAAAAAAAATATCGCGCACCTAACATGTTTCTTTGGAGTAGAAAGATCCAAAAAGATATTTTCAGAAAGATATTATTAATGCTATACACCATTTTTTTTTCAAGCCGAAGCAGGATTAAAAAAATCTATAATTGTGATGTGAAGGGTGAGCAGAAGAAATTTGTGTTGCAGCAGTAGTATAGTAGAGTGACAAATTTTATTTACCTCAGAAAGTGTGAAATTCGATGGAACAAGAAGAAGAAGAAAAGCATGAACACGATGATGAACAACATGGACAGCTTCGATTACGAGGTGGTTCTGAAGAGAAACTGGTATTGCAATTCATGGATTCGATGCATAACTACCTATCCCTCTTCGACGCTCTCTCTTCCACTCTTCGACAGGTAAATCATAAATAACCCTAAAACCCCTTTCTTTTTCATTTTTCTGATACAATTATTAATTCTCAGGGATGGTTCGACTTAGCAAGTGCTCGACAATCCATGGGTGCTTCTCGCATTAGTTCTTGTTTATTGGATCTCAAATTCCATCCTGCTGCCACTACCTTCAACATTTCCCAATCTGATGGTCAATTTATTAACCCTTTTTCATTAACGTTAAGTTAGATGGAACCTCTTGTTTTAATATATGTGATGAAATGTGATTGCACTTGGCTCACATTAGGTACACAACCGTGCTTCGTTTTGCGCAAATGGGTATCCTCTGAACATCAAAGTACTACTCCATTAGAGGATAAGATTGTGCAGTCAAAAGACAGTAGTGGTGTTAATTCTTCTGGTATGATTTTCTCCTCCCTATTTTTTTAAATGTATGTTTTTACCTTTAGGGATAGTTTGGGAGTTTAGGGAGAAGGGGAAGAAAGGAGTTAGCAGGAATAGGAAGGAAGATAAAAGACATTATAAGTTGTATGAGAAAAAATGATACTTGCAGTTGCAAAACACAAAGGGAGAAAGGGCTTCCAATATTTATATAAAAAAGGGCTTTCCAATAAACCTTTGCAGTTCCCTCCCTTTTTCTATAAAGATTAGCTCACAATCACGAACGTATCCTTAAAAAGTTTTAGCATATTACCAGATTTTAGGGTGCTGCTGCTGAGTGTGGAGATGAGTGGGTTAGGGATCGTGTGAACCCTTGAAAACATAGTTGCATTAGAATTTGGTAAGAAGAGATTTACTGCCCATAATAGTTCCATTCAACTCATTCTACAAAAAAGTAAACCAAACAAAAAAAAAACCGGATATTAGGATAATTACCAAAATGTAACATACACGTTAGAACAAACTTTTTGTTCATCTGTTATCTGATTCCGTGCCTTAAGTAGCACGCTAGCTGTTTCTCATTTTTCTTATATTTTTGGTGTACAAACCGCTGAGCTGACCATTGCAAATAACTTATCAGGACTTGCAGAGGATGATGAAGTGAGTATTCTACCAATGTTATCGCTTTCTCTCAAGTACATATTGTAGTTTCTCTTGATGAGATAGGATATTCATATTATTAGCACAAGCATTACAAGTGAATAAAGTGTGGAATTGGATATTTCAAACATTTTCTTAGGTAACTGTCGATTGAGCTACTATACTATGTAAATCTTGTTAGTGCTTTCTAATTTCTATAGGTTCAAAAGGAGCGATCCAAGTCCTTAGCAGTTTTTGGAATTTTAATTTCCCCAAAGCTTCGAGCCACCCAGCTGTCATTTGAGAGAGGTGGGTAACAAAACTGGTGTCCCTTTACTTTGTAAATCTCATTTTAGTCATCGGGTAATATATTATACTTGACATCCAGTATATAACACATCAATCAATTGAAATTCTTTGCAGCACTAGAGACACTCGTAGAAATAGCTAATATGCGATCATCATTGTTATATTCTTTTCACCAACTTCATCAAGAAGTAGAAGATACGGAAGAATGAAAGTGGCAGTTCCTTCAGGTACAGATAAGATAACTCCCTCTATTTGCTCTCTCTTTCTCTTCTACTACTATTTTCTACCTGCACAAACATAGAGTGTGGTGTTGAGGATTTCTTTTAGCAAAACCTTTTATGTTTCCCTCCACCTTAGGAGAGACAGAGAAAATTAGAAACAGTCGGTTAGAAAATGTTATTGATTGAATTAGTAACGATTTAATAAGAAACTCAAGACGAAAATGTGTGTTTTTAAATCTCGGTGATACTTTGTGGAAATCCAACTGCAGCATTGAGGATCCAGCATTTCCAAGATTTTGGTGTTCACTTTATGACAGATATGTATCAGAAGAAGACACTGAAACTTCCCACATTATGCTCATTTCATTTTTATTTTGATCACAGTTACATCAACATTGTGCAGTCTTGGTAAGAAGTAAGGCTAAAGGTTCGGAGCAACCCTTCTCTACAACATTTATGGCCCGGAGCCAAAAAGATTTGGGTTTCATCTTCGTGGAATGGTATAATGTACTAATGAAAATATGTTTATCCCATAATAGTACCTGTATTGGAGTCTTTATGAGAACCTAAAATTGCTTTGTATCGTTCAAGAGACGCCATGAAATAATTCTTCAATTTTTTTTTGTAAGGTGACAATTTAAAAAAAACAAAATGAAAGAAAAATAAATATAAAGGACTCTAATTAATAAGTTCCTATGAATATAGTGAATTTTAGTTTTAATTCCCCCTTTCTTTTACTGATTGTAACACTAGTGTGTGAAGCATTAACCACATCACATCACGTTATCCTAGTGTTATTGATGATGCGTATCTAAATATTTGGCTTATAATATTTATGTGGGCACAACGACCATTTTTAAACAAATTGGAAAAGTTAAAACTTAAAAAGGATTAATACCAACAAAAAGATATTAAAATTAACTATATTTTCAATAGCCAGAATTATGTGTAAGTTTATATTATTTAACAAAGTTGACAACTATAATTTTAGAGCCTAAAATAGTTTTATTCCATTTAAAAAATTACCCCCACAGGATTCTTTGTTTTCAATGCCGAGACTCGAAATGGCAGATACCTATTAGTTGTAGCGAAATGATGAACAAATAAAAATGCCACCAGAAATAAAAGACAAAAAGAACAAATATTTTGCATGCCGTTGCCATTAGTACATAACACACCAAGACACTGAATTTCATCTCTCTATGTCTCGCCATATCTCACACACGCCCTCGCGTTGCCCAAAAAAATTAGAAAAAAGCTGTCTTCGGATTGATACATTGGTCATACAATATAATATTACCGTTCAGCTTTTCTTCTAGCTATACACAAAAAATAGGCTATCATGAACATGAACAATCAAGAGAATGGATAACAAAGAAAAACCAGGAAGAGTAGAATTGCAGGCTAGAACGCACTCCAGCTATCAGAACCTTTATTCGGAGATTTGTTTTCTGAAGAGACCTTAAAAGGGCCAGAGGTGCCGAAAGGATCAGAGTCATCGAAAGAGAACGGACCACTGTGGCCGAAGTCCTGGGAGCTACTAATTGAGTCAAACCTTGCATGCCCCTGATGACCGAAGCCAAAATCTTTGCTGCTACTCATGGAATCAAACCTTGTGAGCCTTTCAGGATTGTAGCCAAAATCTTTGCTGCTACTTACGGAGTCAAACCTTGTGAATTTATCATTACTGTAGCCAAAGTCCTTGCTGCTACTTATGGAGTCAAACCTTGTGAATTTATCATTACCGAAGCCAACATCCTTGCTGCTACTCATGGAATCAAACCTTGAAAACTTGTCAGTATTGAAGCCAAAATCCTTGCTGCTACTTATGGAATCAAATCTCGTAAGCCTCTCTGGTTGTGGAGAATATCCTTCATGCATGCTAAAGGAATCAAACCTTGACCCATCAAAGAAGTGATCCCCTGCTTCACTGTACCTTGGAGAGTTGCCGAATGCAGAAAGAGGAGTTGCAGGCACTGAGTCATCAAAAGCAAATGGGCGGCTTTTTGACTGGAACATGCCATCTGTATGTGTAGATCCTGTTCTAACTGGGTTTAGACCAAAATCACCAGATTTAAAGAAATCCGTCTGCTGCTCAAAGTCAGAGTCCTACAAAACCCAACATAAAAGTTATAGAAGTTTTAGTTGGTAGTAGCTTTATATCAAATATTCTTTCACAAGACTATGCTGTGCCAATGTTACAGTTGCCCATAAAATCAAAGCAACTTTTTGATCTTTGAAAAATGGCACACCTTCTTCAGTGGTTGTGCTAGTAAGAAATCCATTCCAAAAATAGTAAGTTCACCATTGCATATCTTACTTCAATTCAGTATTAAAATAATCTTAAAAGAATTTCCATGAGAACAATTATTTCTCAATAACTAAAACTGGCTAGATCAATAACTAGAAATTTTTCAAATGAGAGAGAAGAGAACACAATAAAATGGGAAGCGATGTAATAGCACGAGTTACCTTGGTCTTAAAACCCCAAACCGAGTCCACATCATCATTATTGTCAAATGCACCCCAGGTTGATTCATCAAAACTTCTGTTACCATAAATTAATAACATCACAATTACTAGATGCACCACAGTTGAAGCCATGCATTTTAGAAACAAAAGAAAAAATAGGAAAAGACCTAAATCAATCACCACAGGAAGATCCCAGCTCCCCACAACACACACAACCTTCGTGGCAAAAAAAAATAAAATTACCTATGTGTTTCTGTATCTGCTTCTGAACCTCTTCCAAAATGAGTGTTTGAGAAATCTTGAGAAGGACTCTCCACTGTAGTCCTCCCAGCTGGACTATCATGGGGGCTTCTCGCCAAGTCATCTTCACTGTGTGCATAGGATTCATCCTCGACTGTATAATCACCATTAGCTGAATTTTCATGTTTCCCATTTGCATTCACAGGTGAACCAATAACAGAATTACCACCAGAGAAATTTTGTTCTCCATGAATGACTCCAGGCTTTGGTTTTGAAGATGCATCTTTGGTATCAAAAGTGAGATCGTGAGCAAATCCTGAAAAGCAAAGAAAGCAATTAATAAAAGAAGTTACTTCATGCAAAACATGAAAATAAATTTGTGGGAAAAACTCATGTATGTCATACCTTCCTCCTCAAATTTATCCCAATCTTCATCCCAAAGAGCTGCTTCCTCTGCAATCCCAGGTTGCCAACCTAATAATTCATTAGGTTCATAGACATACACAGAAACAACCATATTCCAGTTAGAAACGAGAAATGCATTCACTTGTAACAAATATAAGTAGTTCATCTGCCAGTTGATATGCAATGCCCTTGCTTTTAATTAAAGATCCTTAGAAAAATTTAGATTACTAAATTGTAAAAGGTATTAGAAACGAGAAATGCATTCACTTGAATATAAGTAGTTCATCTTCCAGTTGACATGCAATGCCCTTGCTTTTAATTAAAGATCCTTAGAAAAATTTAGATTTCTAAACTGTAAAAGGTCTCCAAACGAGAGTCAATACCAAGAATCACGTACAGCCAGGGAAAGATAGTCAAAATAAATTACAGAACTGTTATTGTAGAGTAATTCTTTGAGAATAAACTAACAGGAATTAAGTGATTGAGGAAGAAGTCATAAGGAGACAATGAGATTATAATTACCAGCAGGAAGTTGAACCATTGCAATTGACTTAACATCTATCCCATGTTTCTTGCACCGTTCAGCTAGAGCCTTAAATAACTCCTCAAGATCTGACTGTATGCGATCCGCACGGACCTATAAAATTAGTAAAACATCAGTAACAGAGTACTAGACAATTGTCCACCAAAAAATAGAATACTAGACAATTTTCCACATAACTCCCAGTATTTATGAAGAAATAAAATTCACCTGAAGAATACCGTCTGCACTGCCTCCTTGTTCCATTTTGACAATGGCCTGCTGCAACTCCACTTTCCTTTCCTGAATATATATCAAATAATAGTTAAGATACAGTGAAATTTGAAATATTTCAAGACAGTCATAAATCCTCTTAAGACAGGTTCATTGTTGCAACGAAAGGAAAAAAATGTGAGGAATAAATAACCAGTTCCCAACATTTGAACCAATTCCAAACTGGGAAGTAACACTCACTGAAACAGATAACAGAAAAATGGCAATATGATTTTTTTTTCAGTTTCTTTTGGCAGGATGTAGTGATTTTGGATGCACGGGTGCCAACTTCGCTTTCTAAAAGACTTCATTCAGACTAGTTTTACCCTGAGGATTTTGTGTGATATTTTAGGACTGCCAAAATCACCAAAAAGATGTGTTGTAACAAACAGGCTACTATTCAAATTTCCTCTGAACATAGTGTTCCATTTATAGCATACCAAATGGATTTTCATGTAAGGAAACGACTCAGTAAAATTTATTTCCATTGCTTGGGTTTGAACAAGCAAGCTGTTGTAATAAAATATGCAAACAAACAATAGGAAAGTTTCAATAGCAGCCCCACAGCAGTATAATCGTGTGGAGGGGCCTTGATCCACTAGAAGGTGCATATTGGCAATGGAGCGAAACTAGAAAAAATAAATCCTCCGTGAATTTAGGCAAAAAAATTCCCATGGGATGTAGTTTCCCATTTTTCTATCCCCCTTTGTGACACCCACATACATTATGCGACCACCATCATCTTTTTGTTTGTTTTCTTGTTTATCATTATATACCTTTATGTTTTGCTTAAGATCAATTGACTTTTCATGGTTATAATGAATATGTCATGCATGTCAAACAGTATTTTTTAGAACAACATTTGTATGTGCATTAGCTTATTTAATCTGTATGTAAAATTCTGAATAACAGCCATCCTGCTACGCAATATCCTACTACAACATATTTGGGGTTGGCTGTTTGCTATGCATCGTACCTAAGATTGATATGAAAACAAGAGTTAAGAGACAAGCTCAAGTGGTTTAGAAATTAGTGAACTACACGCCTGCATACAATTACGAACTCCACAACCAAAACTGACACAAGATTGATGAAGTGGCCCCCAAATTAAATACAACTCATTCTATAATAGATATAAAAAGATTCATGACATTTGCTTTACTATTTAAGATTTCAAGAGAGTTGGTCCTTGGGAGATTTTCACCAAACATGTTTTTGGGAGAGTTGGTGCGTGGTCCTTCACAGCAACATGAACAATGCAGCAAGATTGTAGTGTATACTAATACTAATACGTCAACTACTGTGACCTCTTACAATCAGCCTATATATCCACAAGTAATTAGAATTTGAAGTTACCTGTATATCACGAAATTTAGCTTCTTCAACAGTCAATTTTGATGCTATTTCTGCTACCTGCTTGTACTTCTCTTCATATTTCTTGCCCAATAACTCTGCCTGTGACATACAACCAAGTGATAGGAAATTCTTTTCACATCTTAAACTTGCATCACTTGCAGAAAAAAGTAGTATACCTCACGCTTATCAGCAGATGCCCTTTCAGTAATCTCATTTAGTCGATTATCACATCTGCTTTTATATAGAACCTGAAATACAAGAAAACATAGGATACAGTCACCTATTAAAAAAAAAGATTCATAGCATACAGTCACCTAACGTATTAATTTTAAATAAATATTTTTAGAAATCTTACTGGTTTCAATCCAATAAAATCCTTAACCTTATCCACGTGTATCAACATTTTCTCAAAATTGAAGTTAGTAGTGACAGTTTATTAAGGAGCATGAAATTGCTCCTTACTCTTCAGTCTACCTAACCAGGCTTCAACTATGGCTTCAATAGAACCAGAGATCCTACTTTAAGTTACTGTAGGATGATTCACATGTGTCATGGCAAATCAGTCCTCCCAGCTAAATTACATGGCTTTGGTACACCGAGCGTGTTTGAATAAGTTCATACCATCCTTATACTTATGTACACGAGAGTATTTAGCTTAAAATTATTGTGTGAAAGCCAAGTAAAACCGAACATGTGAAAATTTTCACGTTAATAAAGGTCAAACTTCAAAGATACCTACAAATTTATTTTTAACCTAATTGGCATGAAACCGCTCCATTAATGCAGACACAACTTTAAAGCAAGACGTCACCAGCAGCATGGCATAGCAAGTATACATAGATAGTTTATTTCAACCATGTTAAACCTCAAAATGCAACATCAAACTGAGATCAAAATAAAAAGTAACCAAGATATGAATTACTCACCAGTTCCTGCATTTTGTTGCGGTACAGCTCAATCTTCTCTTTTGAATCTAAAATCACATTCTGTGTTTCTTCATCCTACAACAACAAAGAGAAACATTTTTTATTTATAATTTCTCAGAAAGTGTAAGAGAATCAAATCATTTACAAGTATGCAGGCCTGGTTGAAGATATTACAAAATATGGAGAATTGATTTTGGGTTATGAAGGTAATTCTCAGCCCCCGTATTTCATTTTGAATTTACTTGTGGTGAAATTATATTTATGACAAAAAGTTAACTTTTGGGTCCATAAGTAATTTTGGGCCCCGTAAGACCATAGTTAATTCTGAAGGGGCTACCAAACAAGCACTAGGGGGCTGTGAAGTTGTTTTGGTGGGTCATTTTCCTTAAAGTAAATAGAAAACATCATCATCAAAGTAAGACAAAAAACATCAATGAATTGGGACCTTCACTCTCCCAAATTTAGTTTGTACATGAACAAAAACTACAAAGGCAAAGCAAATACCTTTTTCTCTGCAGTTTCCTCTTGAGGCTTGGAGTTCAATATATTCTGCTCACTCTTATCTGTGTGGTTCAAAAAGTTATCCTCCAATACAGGAGTTACTGACTTTTGCTGATTGTGCTGTACAATGCCATCAGGCCGGGGAGAACTTCCTTGCACCGGTGGCCCTAAACCAGCAGTTGGTGCTACTGGCTGAGCTCCTGGCATCCCTTGTTGCTGTTGAAAACCTTGGGACAAATAAAACAAAAAAAAATCTCACCAAGAAACAAACAAAAAGGAAAAAGAAAATTTAGGTTAGTGTGAAAAAATGGAAAATACCTGGGTTGATTCCCCAGGCTGCATTTCCATAATTCATTTTGGGATGGCCCATCATAGACATCAGTGTCTCATCAAACATAACATTGCTTGGGAGAGACTGTGGAAGAGTGTGTCCTTCCCTATATCGCTCCATCAAATAAAGAGCAAAGCAAAACTCCTTCAAAGAAAGCATGCTATCATTGTCCTGATCAGATAAGTCCCACACCTTCTTTAAGACATCTGCAGAAATTCCACGAAGATCTTATAAGGTTTTCTGTCAGAGAAATAATAAAAACTTCATCCAAAGACCTGTCCACCTATCCAAGAAAACTCCAAAACTAATGAAGTATGTAATCAGACAGTACTTGCCAAGAAAAAATTGCAGTTGCAGCCAGCATAATGTTCTACGCAAAAAATGTGGACCAACATGAATTGGTTGACAATTAATCTACTTGTGTAAGATGAACATGAGAATTTGGAATTGGTTGCCTTTCTTGGATCATATTAATGAATTTATAAATGTGGAGTGAATCTCAGGTCTCATAACTGTCGCTTACAACATAACCCTGCTCAAAATATTAGTGTTTGTGTTGCTTTCCTTTTAAAAAATTAATCAGACAAAACACCAAGTAGGATAGAACATGAGGATTTTGGCAATAATTGAGTTTCCATGGATCATAACCCCCTAGATTTCAACATGGGGAGTTGTTCTTGTTCTATATCTCTGATCTAATAACTATCATCTATGATCTATTGCTGAATGATTTTTTAATTAGTGTGATATCAAAGCTAAAACTGAGGATTAATATGTTGGATTTCTAGGTTCATGATCAAATACACTTGTAAATGTTAGTTGATCTCAGGTCTAATAATTATAACCTACCACAATCCTTTTCGATTTTCAAACTCTCAGTATTTTTGTCACTTTCCTTCACAGAAAAAATTATTATGATAACAAGTAATTCATAGTAGGTCGTATGACTTAGATTAAAATGGGTGGATTCCAACCTGTCACCATTTCAACTCATGCAAATCTCAGGGCAGTTTCTTACACAGATACATGACTACTTGTTTCTTTGGATTTGGGTGATGGTTCTACAATCAAACTTTAGGAGGACACTTGGGTAGGAATATTGAATTCTTAGGGCTTTTGCTGGCTAAGATATCTGACCTCCATGCATAATTTTCCTACCAAAAACAAATCCATACCTCTTGAAATACTCACATTCATAGAAACCTAAGTGAAATAAGTTAGTGACTTAAAAGTCATTTTTACTTTTACTCATTTCAACTCACTAACTTTAACACTGTTTGCATGAAAAAAGAAATAGAGAGCAAACCAATAGAGTGGAAAGAAATACATGAAATAAAATAAAATAAATAGAAAACGAGTAATTTGTTTAGTTGTTTGGATTGAGATAGAGGAAAGAAAACATAATTACGTTGAATGATAGTTACATCCTTATGTATAATTAAATATCAGACCTATTTTTAATGTCACTTTTTCTTGGCTTCTGTCCCGTTTTCTTGCTTATAATGAAGAGAAAAACATCCTTGTGGCCACCCTGATCATATTCTCTTCCTCTTCAGTTTTAAAGAAGGGAAAATTTGTGAAAATCTGTGTTTCTTATCTCTAATTTTCCTGTGTTCCCTTTAACTCTTACTGAGACTTCTATTGGTCCTCACGTCAAATGGACAAATCATCTTAGGCAAGAAATATGCTCTTACTGGCAATCAATCACCAAGCATTCAATACCATAAAGCATTGTTAGTCTTATTTTCGTTAAGTAAATATTTCATATGAGCTTGGGCATCTTTGAATACAAATAACACCTGAAGCATTTCTCCATTTCATACACCCAATTTGAATTGTATGATTTTATCTTCCTCTATTTATGTCACCTGGTATGATATTACATCAAGTACTGAGTGACTTATGATAAGACCTCAATTTTTCACCTCCAACCCAATGCTCAAATGCATTTTGCTGAACTTGCATTCCATATACTCAGTTTTACTTCTACTTAATTGAAACCCATGTGATTACAAGGCCTCTTTCCAAATGAGAGCATATAAAATAACATATAATCAAAAAGACATGATCTGACTCCATACGATATTGCTTTCAAATATAATACATCAAACCCCAGCTGACAAACTACAGAGAATGTTTTTAGCTTACTAATGCTTCAGCAGACATGCTCTGGATTCTTAAATATGAACCGACTATCCATCACTATTCTTAATCAGGAGGAGCAGCCACAACAATTGTATTCACACATTACTAGTCATGATTAAACATGGACATTAAACACCTCTTTTGCTACTTAGACTTTGGTTTTTTTTCAAATAAAGTCAACATATTTTCTCACCCTCATCAGACAGACAAACAACATAAAAGTATCCAGTATCACTACACAGTAGGAAGTTCCTTGTCAATCAGGAACAGCATTAAGCTAGACCAAAAAACGATTTGAATTCAAATGGCTAAACCTAAAACCTTCGGCTGATTTATGTTTCTGTTAGTTATGCAACATTTCATTGACTGGCTAATTCATCAACATACCAAAATGCTGTTGTTAGACTGGTTGTACATGGGTTTGGGTACTACCACTAGTATTGTTTTAATTCATTTGGCTTTTCAAAAAAAAAAATCAACACACCAAAATGCATTAACACTACATCAAACAGTAATCAGTTGCAAGGAAAGAAGTTTTACCTATTGGTAATCGCCAGCTTAAAAATAGATTGCGTGCCTGCTCCCCGGTGATTTTCCCATCCCTATCAGTGTCAACTTCTATAAACACCTTAGTATACTTTTGCACATCTGAAGGCTTCATTTTTGGCCAAGAAAGCTGTGAATTATCAGAACTAGTATTTCCAAGTCCAACTGACACTCCAGATGATGTAAGTAGAGAAGAAGATACTGGTGGCTTCTGCTGGCTTGTGTTTGGTGCAGATTGTGCCCGCTGAAGCTGACTATTTGCAGGCAGCATTGATGAGTATGCACTCTGCAAAGAATCAAGTGAATTTTGCTCAGTTGCAGGTTGGGCACTGGTGGAAACAGGAACAATGGCTGATGAGACACTGCTAACAGGATAACTCTGTCCAGTAGGCTGCTGCTTTGGTGCCGTTGAGGCAGTAGAGAATAAATCATTGCCCAAAACGGAATTAGAAGGGAATCCATTTCCAGAAAGAGTCAATGCTCTACTGTTAACAGCCGATGACTGGGGCATCGATGAGACTGGAGACATTTGCATTGATGAAACTGGAGATGGTGACGTCGATGTTTGCAAGGAAACAGATGGATTGACTCCTGCAGGTCTGGTAGCAACCATACCCGGTCTTGCACTATTCCAATCACTTGAAAAACTAGGATTTGAGAGACTATGACCACCCATGCCAACTCCTTTAGAAACATCAGGACCTGCAAAACCCTGTTGTGGACGTGAAACCTCAGGACCTGCAAAACCCTGTAGTGGACGGGAAACCTCAGGACCTGCAAAACCCTGTAGTGGACGGGAACCCTCAGGGCCTGCAAAACCCTGTAGTGGACGGGGAGCACTACTAGCAGGCATGGATTGAGGCGGTCTCATGCCATGACTCTGCTGGGAAGAATAATATTGCGGGTTTACAGCAGGACCAGCCAACCCTTGTCCTCTGTAGGCAAAACCTTGAGACGCTGTGGGTGCAGGCACACCCATCTGCCCAACAGAAGCAGCACCGGGTACCCGATTCGGTTGCTGCGCAGGAGGTACAGCAGCAAGATTAATCTGCGGCGCAGGGATTTTAGCAGCAGCAGGACCATATAACGCAGCCTTCACAATATCAGGCGTTAAATCCCGCTTACTCTGAGCCACAGTTACTAACCTCAGAGCATTAAAAAACTCCGCCCGCCCAAGAAAACCAGTTTTGGCCTGATCAGCATACGCCCATACCTGTGACTCACACCAACCACAACAACCATTTAGCTAGATTGAGTTTCAACATTTCCAACAAATGAAGCAGTGACTAAAACCTAAAACAAAGATACTAAGCAAAGAAGCGAAAAATCGTAGCCAATCCTAAGCCTCAATGAGAATTAGATAAAACGCATGTAGAAAATGATCAATAAAAGTGTAGCGGCATGATTTTTTTGCTCCAGATTAGAAAATTAGAAGAGGAAAAAACCTGAGCGAGAACTGGTTTGGGCAAGTTGGATCCCAGAAAGAAAGAAACAGCTTCAGCTCCACTGATTCTACCATCTCCGTCCAAATCTGCTCTCCTGAAATACGCTTCGAACTGATCCATGTTCGGTCCTGCCATCGCCGATTAACCGTCTTCGACCTCCAAGTAGATCGAGCGTAAGGATTTGTTTCGTGGAAGAAATGAGGGAATTGATGAATTGAAAAGAAAAAAAAAAGAAATAGAATTTCTCCGTATCTGGATTCGAAGATTTGGAAGAATTGAAGGGAAAATAGAAAGTGAACGGCGCGAAATTATTTTCACGGCGAGGTTGGTTTCTCCGATTACAACGACCGCAACACAGGGTGTGTCTCAACGGGGAAATTTCATTTACATCTACATCTACAAAGTAATAGAAGAATAATAATAGTGCCCCCGTTCATACACATAAAGACACAAATTATTTAATTAACAAATAATAATAATTCCCGTTGTATTTTTTTATAGAAAAAAATAAAGATGGTGTATTTTCGGAAACGGTGGTTATTTTTATTTCGTTAATGAATTTCCTTATCCATTCGATTTCCGGGCCTCGATTAATGGACTTTATATGAATTTTAATTAATTGATACCATTTTATTTATATTTATTTACTACCCAATTATTTAAACATTTATATTTAACTAAAATTTTAATTAATTGAAAGAATAATTTTTGTTGAGAAGATTGTTGTATGACGAATGAAATAATTATGCATATTCTGAATACAATAATTTTCTCATTCACTATCAAGCATTTTGATGCTTAAAGCCAACGTGGATATCGGTGGCTCTTTGCAATAAGAGACTGCCACTTAAAATTACTTGAAACAACAAAGAATCCTCGAGTTCATTATAGTACAAGTTTTTCAACCTTTCACCTCGTGGAGATATGTCAATTTGCCAGCCCTACATAGTTCATACTAGTTTAAGAAAATCAAACTATAAAATAACCTGAGTTTATATGAGTTGTTTAATTCAAAATAGGAATAAACTGTTTTTGAGACTTGTCAGAATACCCCTAGTAAAGGATTGAATTGACAAATGTTAACATACAAGGGACTGCCTACTAATACAATGATATTCTCCCTTAAAAGAAAACTATGTTATGTATGCAAATATATATATAATTAAATAAAGGCTTGAGCAAGAGTGATAAGGTTGATTGGGAAGAGGTCACAAGTTTAAATCGTCTCCACTGATAATTCTAACCATTGACCCCTCCCTGTCTGTGTCTTATAGATCCCATGTTGTGAAACATGATAAAAAAAAAGGTTTGAGTTTGCTTATTTTTTCACGTAAAGATTTCAATGTTGCTAAAAATGACTGTTGGGATATTTTCTCAATTATTAGCTAACCTTTTACTAGGTTGTTTAATTAGCATTTCAAATGTGGTTGCACATGTTCGATCCACATTCATCGCAATGTTTCGATTTTTCATTTTGTTGATAAAAGGATAAAAACATGTACCTCAGGATCTATTTTACATCATGCTAAGTAAAGTCCTAATTGTGTTAGAATTTTCATTTATCCATCGTAAGTTCTATCTTTTATCTAAGTGCGGAGCATTTGGATTAACGGTTAGGCTTTTTTCTGCATGTACATTCTAAATTGGTTCTAGGTAGGTGCTTTCATTTCTTTGATTATACAAAATGCAGTTGTGTTATTGTTTTTTAGGGTTCCTCCAAGGACCAAGTAGAGAGATGTTGCACTATAGATAGGGGATTAAACTTGTTTAACTAAATATTAGAAAGCATTTAAACTTTATTAGTATTGATGTTATAAATGAGTTTATCCAACTTGTGAAATTTTACAAAAAAAATAAGTGATTTAGCTAATATTGAGTATACCAAATTACGATTTGTATACGGTGTTTAGTATATAATAAAACAAAAGAAGCCCAATGTTTTCTTGGTCCAATCTATTCCTTAACCTTTGGTATATTCTTCAGCATATTCTTAGCTTTCTTTTGCTGTAAATATCAATAGATTCTAGATAATATTAGCTGTATTTTGTAGCTTTTTCTTTATTCCTTTATTTGTTTTGTCCTTGTTATTGCTTATCCAAATAGGATCTCTCATTGTATATATATTGCCTTCATTGGGATAATAAAGGATATATGAAAATTGCATCATTCTTTTGTCTTTACACCTCTGTCCTTTTCTCCTTTTATGGTATCAAAGCGCCCTCATATTGCTGCTAATCCAGTCTTTCATGAGCGTACTAAGCATCTAGTTTAGGGTTTAGGGTTTATGCGATTGCTCCCTGTTTCTTCCTCCAACCAACTTGCTAACATGTTTACAAAGGCCCTTCCTCCTCGTCTATTCACTGTTAATCTGTCCAAGCTGAAGTTGTTTGACATTCATACACCTCCAGCTTGTGGGGGGTAAAACAAAAGAAGCCTAATGCTTTCTTGGTCCAATCCATTCCTTAACCTTTGGCATATTCTTCAGTATATTCTTAGCTTTCTTTTGCTGTAAATATCAGTAGATTCTAGATACTATTAGCTGTATTTTGTAACTTTTTCTTTATTCTTTTATTTGTTTTGTCCTTGTTATTGCTTATCCAAATAAGATCTCTCATTGTATATATATTGCCTTCATTGGGATAATAAAGGATATATGAAAATTGCATCATTCTCTTGTCTTTACACCTCTGTCCTTTTCTCCTTTTATATAATACTGGTCTACTAAGAATCTGGTATGTTCTCGTTATTGGAACACATCTACAAATATCATCACGTATGTATTTAGTATGTGCTTATGCCCTTTTGCTGTACTAGTGTGGCATTAGTTGAGGACTAACAGGGGGTACGAGACTCTAGGGTGCTAACTTGAGACAACAAATACAACAAGTTATGTATTGATACGGACATTATGAAATTGATACTAGTACGAGCATCATACCTATATCAATAAAAAAATTCAAAAAGATATTTTTTTATTAAAAAACATTATTAATATTCATCCATTCTGATTTATACTAAATAATTTAAACACAAATTCCAATAAAATGATTATACTTTTATTTTTTTATCACATGCAATATTAGACATATTATAAAAAACTCTCATTAAATTTATATAGGCTAAAACCCCTTTCAGCCCTCTTAAAGTTTAGGGATTAGGAAAAAGCCCTTAAAAAAAAACCCTTAGGTTTTGGCCCTTATAAAATTTTAGGGTTTACGAATTTAAGGAAAACGTTAGGTTTGGCCGTTAACTGATGATGTGGCTAACGTTTGTGTCACCTCATCAGTGCCACGTGACAATTTTTTTAAAAAATAAAAAATAAAAAATCCACATTATCAACTAAAACCCATTTTTAACCCTCTTAAAGTTTAACGATTAGGAAAAAGCCCCTTAAAAAAAAAACCTTAGGTTTTGGCCCTTATAAAATTTTAGAGTTTATGAATTTAAGGGAAAAGCCCTGAACTGAGGCGGCATGAGTTTGGGCTACCTCATCAGCGACACATGTCAAAAATATTATTAATTAATTACATTGGGGTCTAGTTGGCTGCTTATGTGTGAAATTATAAATTAAATCCCAAATTAAGAGAGATGGAACCACTCTTTATGTATTTTGATACAGAGGATGAAGAAGATGAAGGGACTTTTAATTAGGGTTTCTTAATTTATGGTTTAATCTATAATTTCACACGTAAGCAGCCAACTAGACCCCAATGTAATTAATTAATAATATTTTTGACATGTGTCGCTGATGAGGTAGCCCAAACTCATGCCGCCTCAGTTCAGGGCTTTTCCCTTAAATTCATAAACCCTAAAATTTTACAAGAGCCAAAACCTAAATTCTAAAATTTTATAAGGGCCAAAACCTAAGTTTTTTTTTTAAGGGGCTTTTTCCTAATTGTTAAACTTTAAGAGGGTTAAAAATGGGTTTTAGTTGATAATGTGAATTTTTTATTTTTTAAAAAATTGCCACGTGACACTGTTGAAGTGGCACAAACGTTAGCCACATCATCAGTTAACGGTCAAACCCAACGTTTTCCTTAAATTCGTAAACCCTAAAATTTTATAAGGGTCAAAACCTAAAAGTTTTTTTAAGGGCTTTTTCTTAATCCCTAAACTTTAAGAGGGCTGAAAAAAAAGGATTTTAGCCATTTATATAAATTCCCTCTTTAAATTTTAAGGTGGGATTATAGTACCACAAAGTAATAAATAATGTCATCAACAGTGCCTAGGAGATTGTAGCGACAAGATGATGGCCTGAAAAACCAGACATAAGAACAACAGCAAGTGGAGGTAATTGCTCAATTCAAGAGATTCAAAATGCTGTTAAAGTGACATCGAAAGTAGGTTGCTGCCAAGGTAATATAGTTTGATGCGAGAAAATTTTGAGTGCTTATGGGTTAGAAATTGTTACCTTAATCATCGAAGGGAGGGTAAGCTATTTTTCGTGGACACGACTTCAGTTTAACGAGTGGTTTTCGTATTTGTAAGATTACATGAACATGTTAACGAAGCCTAATGATTTTTTTTTTTGGTCAGCAAACAGAAAAAGAACTTTTATTAGATAAGTAAGGTAATAGTACAAAGAGGTACTGACAAAACCTGTTCTATTAGAAAGGAAAGCCACCTCTTATGACAAAATTTACATCAAACCAGCCGTATAATAGAAACAACATTGACCACCAAGAAGATATACCCCCACCAGAAATGCATATACACCATGAATAGTCAGGAGGTGAATTGCCACATAAACTATATATTTTCCAAGCATAGAGAAGAATGATTAAACCAATCAAACAAGGAACAGGCATGACCTCTAATTTTCACCCTAACCCAATACCACACCCAAGTGCAAACAGTATCAAAAACCTTAACAGAGGAAGAGACCATACCATTGAAGATCCTAACATTTCTGTCCACCCAAATACCCCACACCATAGACTACCATACAGAATTCCATACTAGATAAGCCTTTTTGTTCTGAAACCAAATCCTATGTTGTAGATAGTGCTCCTCACAATTTTTAGGCAGGGCAGTCAAGAGCTCCATCCATTGGTAACAATTATCCCAAATATGTTTAGCAAACTTGCATTGGAGTAATATATTCTCAATAGTACTAACTACCAACAAACACATTAGCTCAACGAAATCAAATGCAATGCGAATTGGGAGAAGCAATCAGGTTCAAAACTTGTAAACATAGTAACAAATCACATCAATGCTTGTTCACACAGTTAGCTCTGCAAAGCGCCTAACAAAACAATTTATACAATTACAGTATGCATGTGAATATATATATATTTATATTATACCACATCATTAGTGGTTCGTCAACATATTTTGATGAAAGCACCTATATATAACAGAACCATCAGCAAACTTGAGTCCACCAAGCTGCAATCAAGCACAACAGTTCCAGAATTGAGTCTTCAACCCATCAATTTCACAGATTTCTCAAAGAAAATAAGAGCTATAGCAGCATGCAACTTCTATCTTACCCATCAGTTGTTCAAATCCTGCATCAACAAACCAACAAAAATTAGATTCAATTCTCCAAATTTTGTTCCCTTCCTTGTCTAATTAAATGCCAGTCAACTTTTAGGTGAAAAGTAAAACCAAGTATTTCCCTGGCTGACAGCCAAAGGCCAATCCAATCGAGATGTAGATCATCTGAGTGTATTTTATTTCTCCCAACAAAGTTTTCTCTATAAATACAGTAGGTTTCGAATCCCTACGGCGTGCTTAAAGAACCCAATTATCTATAAATTGTGTCAAGCTTTGTTGGTTAATGTCATTCAATTTCAATTTCAATTCAAACATGGAATGTGTTCCATACTCCCACCCCACAAAGTATACAAGTTACATGCTCGACTCAACCCAGGAGTGACCATTGTACCTTGAATACTAGGAAGAAATATAATGAAAAACGGAATGTGAGATAAAATACTAAACAAGAGCACATAGACAAGGCAGAGAGCTGTTAACACATAATAGCATCTAATCTAAAGCTGTTATTTGATTGAAAGATGAATACCTATGTCAGGACTCTGAATGTACATATCCTTGACCCTATGAGGTGATAAATTCTCATAGGTCTGAACTTGAAAGCTTTCAGGGCGAGTTTTTTTCTCTTTTGGAGACTCAACTTCAGTCTCAGCTTCTGGCTCTACATTATTTGATGCTGGAGCTAGTTGCTTCCGCTTTGAACGGGCTCTCCTGTTCTGAAACCAATTATAAACATTTGTCTCCGATATCTGGCCATGCTGGCTCAGTTCCATAGTTATATCCTTGATCTTCTGTTTACTTGGAGTGCCATTTCCTTCATCAAAAATGCGCTCAAGTACTTGAAGTTGAATAGGCGTTGGAGTCCAACGCTGCCTTGCAGTTATCTTGTGCCCGGAGCACGCCATCAATGGATCACAATACAAATTACCCAGCCTCAGTCCTGAACCATATCAATTGCTTAGCTTAATTGTCCTTTTAATCCTACACTACCACGTTTATACATAATACTTTATGATTTTTTAAGGTATTAATCACGTATATATGCAGTACAACTAGAGCCAAGTTTTTTTCACCTTCAAAATATATGGTTAGTGAAAATCAATCTCAGATTATTATGATAGCAACGCAACTACAACTCTTTAGTATTAGTCTATGTTTATAAGTTTTAATTGAGCTAATTTTGTTTCCTAATTTTCAGGAGGAAATTCTCCCTAAGAATATTTTAGAAACTAGCATTCTCTAAGACTCAACGGACACAACAGGTGAAGCGATGACAGTATGTGGAAGCTGATCTACTTATTTGGTGGTAAGTGTATGCAATTTGCATTAATAGTAAGTAATTGGAGTGAAAAATAATAAGGTGTGGGAAAGGGAAAGAAACCTGCGAGGTCTTGTTGAGTGGTTACAGCTTTGTGCATCTCAACGAGCTGCTCGCAGATAGTGGCATAGACAGAAATCTGTTGTCGGAGAAGTTCCATTTGGTCGTCGGTCATCACTTTCACGTACAACCCTCCCATACCATTCGACGTCTCTGCCTCCATTTGCACCCTAAACAACCAAATCTTTTCGCTTTTTTGCATTTCATCAACTCACACTCAACAAAAAGGAAACCACCGTAGTTTACTGCGCAATTTTCTTTCATTCCGCAATTCCCGCAATTAACCATCCTTAACCTTTATACTGTTGCTTCGTTTTTCTATATTAAAAATACTTTTTTTCTTCTTCAGTTTTTTATAAGTGAATCAGGGATATATTTAGGCTTGGATGCATATCAGATGGAAAGAATTAAGAAAACAATAAATAATACTAAAATTATGTGAGTATTTATATAAGTGTTCTTCAAGTGTTGAGCTATGTTTTAACCTTGTTGAACCCACCAAACCTAATCACCTAAATTTTTCCTTTTAAAAAAACTAAAATGTACTCATACAAACATATACCATGTTTAGTATTAACAAAAATTATTACTTATTAAACTTATCACATCGTTGTTGGTGCATGGATAAGCTAATAAAATTAGTATTAAGATTATGTTTGACAAGGTTATGAGTAACAATCTAAGTTAGTTGTCAGTATTAAGGTTATATTCTATGTTGCATGGATATGGGTACAGTACTGGGTATGGGAAATTTTAAAAATACAGGGTACGGGTACGTTAATATAATAAAATATTAATTTAATAAAAAAATTAAATATATGTAAATAACACTAAATTAAATAACAAAACATGATCATAACTCATAATGTTAACAAAAAGTCTAATACATGAATTGTTCATCAAAATAACAACTAGCATCATAAAATAAAAACAAACATCATAAATTCTAAACATAACTGAAGATGTCACACTCTAACAGTGTCAATGTCATCATTTCCATTTCCATCACTAGTAAATAAAACAACTTCAATATCTGGCTCATTAAGAGAAAGAGATGTAACTTCTAAGATACCAGCTCCTTCAAATGGATCCCATTCATCTCCATAATATCCCACATCTCGCTCTCATCCTCATTATAGCTCTTTCTCTTTCTCGAGAGAAGACGAAGATTTGAATGGATGAAAACTAAATCCTCCGCTCTTTTTGGATTTAGCCTATTCCTTCTCATGGAATGGATGAAAGAATATATACTTCAATTTCTTTCACAACAAGAAGATAATGATGGTTGTGAAAGGAGTTTGAAGGCAAGGGCTTGAAGTTTAGGGATTGAAGCACCATACACCGCCCACCAATCAATAGGATTAAGATTCCATCTATCTTGTAAGACATTAAATTGACCAAGCTCTTCCCCTCCACATGAAAATTTAGCATACTCTTGTATTGCTTCTAATCTTTCCTTTGAATCTGAAAAGTAGCTTCCCAAGCACTTATTTCTCCCTATACAAATTTCATTGTCCCTATGTGGAGCAATTCGATTTGGAGCTTCATCAAGCCATTGCCTATAATAATACCTATTTGACAAAGTATAAGCAATTAGTTCAAGTGAATGATACCATGGAAGAAAACAAAATAAATTGAAACAATAACAATTTACCTAGGATTAAGTGAATGGGCCAAGCAATGGAGTGGAGTGTAGCTCTTTGACCATCTATCTATAAGGATATTGTAAACCACTTCATAAAATGAAGAATGTTGATCCAACTCCTTGCCCTCATGTTGATAGATTGCTAATTTCACTTGCTCAATCATGTAATCCTATTTCTCATATACCAAATGAAGGGTCGGCTCATTAGTATCACAAGCACGAAGCATGTCATAAATAGGCTTTGTGAAAGCAAGAAGATAATCAACTTGATCCCACCAATAATCATTGAGAATGATTTCTTTCACAAAATTTACCTTCTCGACATCATCTTCTTTATAAGTAGACCATTGATCACTAATAACCATAGATTGGAGACCATGTTTAATGGTTCTGAATCTTTTAAGCATGATAATGGTTTATGCAAATCTAGACTCAACAATAGCAAGAAAATTCAACTACACAAATTAATTAAACATGGCTAGTCTCATAGAATGGTTCAAGATAAAATTCTTTATGAAACAAGCATCTTCAGCAATGTTACAAATCCATTGGCACTATCCAAAGACAACCTCATTGTTTGGTGTACTTTTTGGATCACAAATTTTTTTAGAGCAAGATTCAATATATGCACTACACATTGAGTCCAAAAAATATAAAGATGGATAGATTCTACAATAGAACCAGCTGCCTTACAAACAAGTGCATTATCAGTAATAATTTGGACTATATTTTGAGGTCCTACCTCTTCAATGGTAGCCAAAATTAGATTTGCTATATAATGCTTGTCCTTTAACTCACCTGAGCCATCAATAGCTTTCAAGAACATAGGTCCTGAGGAAGAGGCTGCCACGAAGTTTATTAATGGTCTCCTTTGTACATCAGTTCAACCATCAGTCACTATGCTAACACCCTTTTCTGTCCATGTATCCTTCATAGGTTAAAGCAACTTCATTATATTGGCTTTTTCTCTTTGCAAGTAAGAAGTTCTTATAGAATTATAGCTAGGTGGAAGGAAACCCGAGATGGGGTTATTTGCAGCATATGTAAATGCACTTATAAAGTATGGATTCCTAGCAACATTGAATGGCAGGCCGACAAAATAGAATAGCCTAGCTATTTCACATGAAAGATGATCCCTAGCCTAATTATTAAAAGTCTTTCCTATTGGGGTTTCAGCAGCTTTTCTTCTTTTAACCCTATCAAGAGATAAATTCAAACTAGTAGGTAAAGGAACTTGCACTGGTTTTGCTTTGTCAACAACTCTACTTTCAATCAGTTACATTTCTTCTAAACATTCATTTGATACTTGTGCTCAACTTGCAATCTGTTTCCCATTTTCCTTCAACAAATGAGCCTTGACTCTAGAATAAGAACCCTTATCAGATATATTGCAATAATTACAACGCCAATTAACATTCCCTCCCCCATCTTTCTTATTTTATAAAATAGTCACATATGTCCAAAGGGGATTATTACCCTCGATATTTCCAGTTGTGTATCTACTAGACACAAGATTACTTGTACAACCAGTAACTGTGTGTGAGGAAGACATTTGTAAAAAAAATCATTGTATTTAATTTCTAATTCTAATTTCTATTTTCTATCACAATAGAATATATTCAATCAATTTAACCCCACAGGCACAATATTTAATTTATTCTAATTTCTATCCCAATAAATTATATTCAATCAAATCCACAGGCACAAGCATTATTCCTGTCCACAATAAATAATTTCTATCACAATTTCACAATAATAAATTGATAAAAAAATCACAATTCTTCCCCCCCAGGTTTACTGTGCAGACTAAGCAAGCATTATTTTCCTCACAAAATCAAAATCCCAATGTTTGAAGGGAAGGGAATGTAACCTGGAAGAAGAGGAAGCAGGGCTACCACAGTGAATAAGACAACCCATGATTGCCATGGTGAGGTGAGATGCGACTGCCACGATGAGGTGAGAGAAGCACGAGACAGAGACAGAGACAGAAGCTCGACATTGAGGGGAAGCAATGGATGAAGGAGACTGAGAGAAGGATGTTGGAAAAAAGGTAATATTTGATTCCCATTTCAAAAGCTGTGAACACCTATTTTTGTCCGGCAAATATATATATATATATATTTAAAAAAAAGAGCAAAAATATATATATTGAAAAAAGTATATATTTTTTATTTAAAAAAAGCAAAAAAATAAAAATTGCATAGTGACTGTGTGCATAGTGATCGTTAGAATAGTACCCCTTATCCATTTCTATAAATACTCAATCTCTCTTTATTTCCTACCACACTTCTCCTTTCATCAACCTTTTTCCATAATTTTTCTCAAGCAATGACCAATGGATGTCGAAGCCAAAAGGAAAGAATAAGGGAAGGAAACCGATGTTTGGTGTCTACCTTCTTGCTCCTTGTAGCATGGGTAGTAATTTATCTTTATTGGATATTTTATTTATGGCCACATGTGTAATAAATAATTTATGTTTCCATAAGAGTAAGTGATTACTCATTTGTATTCAAAATTTTAAAAAAATTTTAAAAAGGCCCAAAAAACAGAAAAAAAGAGAAAATGGGCAAAAAAATAAAAAAACAAAAAAGCAGGCTAAAAAAGCCAAAAAAATAAAACAAACAAAACAAAAAAAAAATGGGCCTAAAAAAACAAAAAAACCAAAAAACTGAAAATAAAAAAAGGAAAAAGAAAATGAAACTTTCGGTGGTTTTATTGGTGGAACCCAGTTTAGTTGGATAATTAGAGAAAATTAGGGTAATTGACATCAAATTTGGACAATTTGGAAAAGTAAGAAAGTGATGTCATTTTATGAGAAATCCAATGCCAATTTTCTTCTATAAATAGAAGGTGATGCTAAGGTAAAAGGGGGAGAAAGAGAAAAAATAAGTGAAAGAGTGTTAAATTTTTATGAGATTTTTTAGAAGTTCTTGTTTTCTAAAATTATGTTATGGAGTTTCATTCTAGTTTATCTTAGTATGTGAACTTTGTAAGCCAAAATACCGTCCAAGTATTGTAACCGGTGTCCAAACACCCTTGAATTGAGTTCAAATGAAGCCAAAAGCAAGAGAAATCTATAAAGATCAATCTCCCAAAGTTTGTTCTTGTTCTTCACTAATTGTTGTTGTACTAAGATATTTTTTTTAATAAATACGAGAATATTCATTTATCTTTGTTTATTTGTCTTTATTTAATTCTTATTTATTTTTCTACACTTATTTTTCTTTATTTATATTCCTGCACTTTATTTTTCCACACTTTATATTCCTACAGTTGTTTATTTATCCATTTATTTTTCTGTACTTTTATTTTTCTTTATTTACTTTTCTGTAATTTATTTTTCTTTATTTAATTTTTTGCACTTTTATTTTTGTTAACTTGTTTTTCTGCACTTTATTTATCTGTACTTTATATTTCTACAATTATTAGTTTATTTATTTATTTGCTACATTTTTATTTTTATTTATTTATTTTTCTGCCCTTTAATTTTTATTTATTTATTCTTCTGCCTTTTATTTTTATGTATTTATTTTTCTACTCTTTTATTTTTATTTATTTATTTTTCTACCCTTTATTTTTATGTATTTATTTTTCTGCCATTTTATTTCTATTTATTTATTTATTCCCTTTTATTTTTATTTATTTATTTTTCTACACTTTTATTTTCATTTATTTATTTATATGCACATTTATTTTTATTTATTTATTTTTCTATACTTTTATTTTTATTTTTATTTATTTATTTTTCTACACTTTTATCTTTATTTATTTATCTATGTGTACTTCTATTTTTATTTATTTATTTTATTGCATTTTATTTTTTTCTGTAGTTATTTATTTTCTTACGCTTCTATTTTTATTTTTATTTTTATTTTTCTGCACTCCTATTTTATTTTTCTATACTTTATTTTTCCATCCTTTATTTTTCTACATTTATTTATTTACTCTATAATAATTTTGAAATTATCTTTTACATAACCATTTAATTTTATACTTCATATATATACAATTTCTTATATTTAGTTTTAAATGATTATTTACTTATTATTATTTATCCTTTCATTTCTCTTTATTTACCCATATTATTTTATTTGTTTATTTTTTGATAATTTTTAATTTTTTTATATATATACATAATTATCCATTTTATTTATTTCCATGATTTCCTATTATTTTCTCTGTACAACTTTTTGGTAATTAAGAAAAATTATTATCATAAAAAATGATAAAGAGCAAGACAGATAAATAGTGTGTTATTTATTCATCTATCTTTCTTTTAAATTCAAAATAAGATTAATTTAGATGAGACATCTTATTAATCTTATTTTTCTAAAAAATAATTGAATAAGATTCATTTGTTAATTTTAATTAATTAAGTGTATATATTTCTTTATTTTCATATTGATGTATTTAATTCCATTTTTTTCCTTTTTTTGTTTATTCTTTTTTTACCCTTTCATTTATTTATTTGTTTTTTATGAACCATATATTTCCCAATAAAATCAATGGATTGTCTTTTTATTTACTAGAAAATAATGGAGACGAGATGTCTCATTGTATTTTTTTATTTTACTGTATTTTAATTACTTGTTTGTTTATTTTTTTCCTTTGAACTAAAAATGATGAAAATTTAGGTGATGTGTTTTATTATTTAATTTTGTTTTATATTTTTTAAAATGTCCTCATTATTATGTATATTGTCTGTAAATAGCATTTATCATTATTGTTTTTCTTTTATGAAGGGTGAAATATTTAATAATTATTTTTCTGAAAAATTATACATGGTCAATTTGGGAAACCATTTTAGGACGGACAGTGTGGGGTGCTAATACCTTCCCCTCCTGTAATTCGACTCACGGACTAAACAGAATCTCATTTAAAAAAAAAAGAGTGCTATTTAAAGGTTTTTCTGATATTTTCCTTGATAAATATTAGTAGCGACTCTCTGAACCCTTTATTTTTTCAGGACATCTAAGGGCCTCATTCCAAAGTAGTTTTATTTTATTGTCTTTAACCAGTCGCGTCATGTACCGGGACCCCGATCGCGACAAAAGCCCTAAATTTCCTGACCAAAAAAGTGTGTTTCGGTAAAAATGTACCGAAGCTGTGCCATAGCCTTAGTTTTCTTCCCTTGTTTCTGGTGCATATTGGGTGCGTATCCCAGCCGTACCCGCCGTGTACCTGTACTGACACTACCCAGTGCGGGTACGTCGCCCATTTTGGCGTACCCGTGCTTCAGAGGTTATATTTAACAAGGACATTAGTAACAATCTAAGCTAGCTTATAGCTTATTTCACTAGTTTAAAAGTTTGTTAGACAAAATAAACTTGATTGATAAATGAGTTTGTTTTAGTAGCTTGTAGCGTTTTATAGGAAGCTATATGAATTGACTTTAGAGCTTATAAGTTTTGAGCTTATTTTATTTTATCCTTATTAATTAATTTATTTATTAAAATCATTTATATCTATCTTAAAAATATGTACCTTTTATGTCATCTTATATTTATCAACTAGTTTTAACAAACATAATTTGATTTAATCAACTAGTTTATTGACTTTCAACTTCCACCTACCGGCTACTAGTTTGAAGTCTTAAGCTAACTAATTAGCTGTTAATTAGTTTATCCATTAGTTTTTTCAATCAGATCCTAAAATTTAATTGAAATATATTGCCAGCTTAAAAATTTTATATTATCATCCACATATGACTTGTCAAATGAATAAAGTTTAACTAAGTATTTGGTTACTACAAATATTCTTCAAATTAGATTAACTCATATCTTTTTTATTAGGATTTAATTCATATCATTTTGAAAATGTTTAAACGTAGTCCCTACCCTAGTGATATTCTATTTCTAACTTGACTACTAAAAGTGTTGACATTACTTACTAAATTCTTTATTAGTCAAATCAATAGTTAATAAAAAAAACATTTCTAATAGTCGAAACAAAATTCAAAAATTTCTAAAATATTAAATATTAAATGTGACATCCCTGGTAATTTAATACTGGGAAAGATACGTTTAATATTTAATAAAGTTGGAATTAAGGAAAATGGAATTTTAAGTGGATGTATGATTTAAATGGTATTTTGAAGGGTTAAGGTAAATTAAAAGGAATTTTTAAAGAAAATTGCATCAGGACCCGGACGCGTAGCGTTAGTGGGACGCGTAGCGTCAGCATCACAATCAGATTAAAATAGGAACATGCAAAACAGAACCTGCGTGCTTCTTTCTCTTCTATTTTCTTCCTCCCTTGTGATTTGAGCTCTGGACTTGGTAGGAACTTCAATTTCTTGCGTTTTTAGACTTGGGGAAGCAAGGTAAGGCACATGGAACTTCCAATTTCAAGTTTCTTCTTCTCCTTCTCTTTTCCCTCCCTGGAACAGAACCGTGCATGCTAATGGGAAGCCATGATTTTATGTTTTGCAATGATAAAGAGTTTAATTATTGTTCCTAGATTGATGCGTATGATGAAAAGCTAAGGGGTTTTGCATTCCTACACTTGTAGGTTCGGATTTAAGGATTGGAAGGTCGCTTGATACGGGGGGTCTTAAAAACGAGGATCAAAATTGGAAATGAGCTTTGATGAACTTCGGAGGAACCCGGCAGTCGATTGGAAGCTTTGGAAAGCTTGGAATCGAGGTAAGGAGGGTGTGTTGGGTTAAGGTTAATATAGAAATATGTGATGTCAATGGCGTATAGGAAAATGGTATATTATAGCTGCTTTTAATCATTTTAAATAGTTTAGATAATATATGATGAATTGTCAAGTATGCGAAATTAAAGTAAATGAGATCATTATAGTAAATAAAGTTGGATAACTGATGAATTGTTAAATGGTTAAGTAGTATATTAGTATTATGTTAATGAGCGACCTAAAAATGAGGAAGTATAGATAAATTATAAGTTTTGAGATGGTAACTAAGAAATAAATAAATAGATGAGCTAGTAATTGAATAGGTTGGCATGTGGCAATCACAAATTATAGGATAGCTTACATGAACTAAGTAAGATTTGTGAAGTATCGTGATATGGGATGAACATATGTATATATTAAGTAAGTGAAGTGAAATCGATAATGGAAAATAGGATGATTGGTAATTGACAATATATGCATAAATGATGTTAGTAGTGACCATAATAAAAAGTTGATAAAGAACTAATATAAAGGGAGCTTAGAACAAATTAGAGTAATCGTAAGTTGTGAATGAAAGACACGAGCTAATGTTACATTCAAAACGATTGTGTAGTTCATATGAATAAGCAAGGATAAAGTAAGTGGTATGTGCTAATAATGTAACTGATAATAACCCTTGTAGAATATATAATGTGTGTGATGATATGCGCATGCTGTAACACCCTCTTATATACACGAGATATATATGTATTCTTCTTGCCTTAAAAAAACTTTTAGAAAGATATATATATATATATATATATATATATATATATTTATCACTCTTTATCTCGTGTATACAATGATATATATACATCTAATTTCCTTTGAATATTGAAAGTAAAAAAAACTTTGTCTTTCAATATTTGTTCATAATGGCAAAACAATTTATAGAAATCATAAGTGATAAATCATTACAGTATTATATCCGAATGAGAAAGTTTATCAAATTTTAACCTTTACCTTGTTACAATTATCTAACTTGATATTGTAATAAGGCAAAGTAAAACTAAACTATACCTCTACTATAAATATGACCAATCATTTTCTAGTCCTTGAACCATCGAGTTTTGGAATCCTACTCTTGTCATATCTCTTCATCTATCTGATTGAGGATGAGACCACTTTACCCTCTGTAATTACATATCCTTCCATCTTGGACTACTAGCTATATATCACATAACATATATTTTGGACACAAAACTCAAACAAGAAGGAGTGAGAAACATAATATAATACTTTACAGATAAGACATAAGCATAAGAGTTTTCACAATCTAATATAATAATTTCAATCACAATCATATACATAATCAATTATGAATGTAGAGTTTTCATAACATAACAATTATACTTTCATTCACAACCACCCACATAGAATGTCATAATCACATGAATGTCATGTAATGTTTTTAATACTACCATCTCATTCATTCTATGCATGTGGGCCCTTAAAGTTTTAGTTTGCACTAGGCCAACAAGGAGTTTACACTGTTCTATAATTCTGGATAATAATAACATAAATGCCTTCATGGCATATGAACAGCTCAACTGGCGTAGAAACACTTAGAGACTAGTTAGACTGAGAAAGTTTTATTGTGAAAGTACCCGACACTAGGGAGCGACCCCAGGTCACCTGAAGCACCCTTTCACACCCTCTACTCCCAAGGCTCGTAATTAAGCCTCCTCTAATGTATCCTGAGTTTCTATAATCTGTCCCCAGGCAATATCATATCTTATTTCTCTTTAATGATTCATGATGCATGAACTACTCGCATATTTAGTTGGTTAAGACTTTTAGAAACTCAATTATTAAATACCATAAAAGTTCACAAAATCATCTCAATAAACTGTACATTCCCATAAGTTCTTCTTTGAACTTCTATTATATAGAAATAAATTTAGTACAGTTTTCAAATTCACATCTCACCAAAATTGAGTTTCCAAGCCTTAAATATCTCAAAACTTTCTCTTAAAAGACTTCACATATTTACATAATCTTTTCCAATTTGAATCTTAACTAGATTGAATTTAGAAATCTCGACTATAACAAAATATCCTTTAGTTATTTCATTAGGGAAAACCAATTTAAATTTCTAATTTCTAAAAGAAAATATTTTTTTTAAAATCATTAACTAAGAATACTTAAAACTATAAAAATTTTCTTTAATTCAAGAATTAATTATCTCAACCTCTGATTTTCATAAAATAGCTTCTTTATAATACTAGATTTTATTCTAGAGATTAAAAATAAAGTTAATGAAAATTATTTCTAAGAAGAAATAAAAGACTAAAATAATGATAAAATACTTTCTCTTAGAATAAAAATTTAAAGAGTAAGATAAGAAAATTCTTACTGAGTTTTAACTTTCCGTCATGCTTGTTATATGCTCAAACTCCATATCACAAGGTCATCAATCATTCATCAATCACAATCAAGTATTGTAATATCATCAATCAAATATCATCAAATCACAAATATTATTAAGCACAGTCTAGTATTATAAATCATAATATCATTAATCAAAATCAAATATTATTAATTATAATCAAATCAAATCAACTAAATATCAGTCATTCAAATTTTAATGGTTATTTAGATTAATAAAATTAATTTAGGTCTTTATAGTCCATTCCTCGTATAGGTTTATGTAGGTCCATATAGTCCAATCTTTGCATAGGTATAGTTCAGTCCATACAGGTCATAATAGTCCAAGTCCTTGCATAGGTTCAGTCCAGTTCGCATAGGTTATCCAGGTATTTATATAGGTATTCAGATCAAGTTACACAAGATACTTAATTTAAAATTTATTATAATTTTTTAACTTAAATAGTTATTATTTTAAAATAATATTATTATTAAATTTTAAAGGAGTAGGGGACTCCTCCCATTATTCTTATGTCTTTGCATATTATATTCCTATCCCCTCCCCCTTATCTCTTGTATCTTGATTCGTTATGGAAAGTCCGTGCGGGCTTTGTCTCCGAATTCTAATATATACTAATTTCACTTTAATATAGTTATAAGATGAAAATTAAGATTTCTACTTAAAACAAAAATGGTAAATTTTAAATAGTAAATAGTGAAAAGTAAATCGTAAATAGTTAATAGTAAATCATGAATAGTAATAGTAAATAGTCAAACGTAAATAGTAATGGTAAATAGTAAAATATGAATAGTAACTGTAAATAGTAAAACATGAATAGTAATAGTAAATAGTAAAATGTGAATAGTAAAGGTAAATAGTAATAGTAAATATTAATTTACTATTTGAATAGTTATTTACTATTTGTAATAGTGATTTACTATTGACATAGTAATTTACTATTTAGAATAGTAACTTAAAATAATATTATATCTAGTATAATACTATTTTAAAACGATATGAAAATAAACCTAAAACGTATAAAAGAGAGTTATTTTTACCTTATGATTTTGGCAGAACCTCCTTCCAAAAATTTTATTTCTCTCTCTTACTCCTACCACTATCTTTCTAACACTACTATATTAAGAAAACTTAATTTGAAAATATGATTTCCTTTGTTAGAAACCTCGGTATTTATAGAAAAATTTTTCACTATGTATTTCATTATTTTAATATAAAAGTACTGTGTAATTTTTAAAATTTTTGTTTCTGGTTACTGTGTAAGTTTGAAATTTTCTTTCACGCACAGTGTTTTGTATAGTAAATGTCGGTTGAATTATTAAGTCAAATAGTAACCATTCACTCGGTATATTTTAAATATTCAAAATGAAACATCCATCCTTAGAAAACAAGGTCCGACAACCCAAGGAAATTTTTCGCGAATTAATTTCAATTTCAAAACGAGGTTTCAGGACTATACCATAACACTATTGTCATTATACATACGTATTTCCATGCGGTGGGACAATCCATGGTCACCACTCCCAAAACATCATCGTCATCATATCACATAGTACGTCCAAAATGTGCTTAGACTTCCAGTTGAAGTCATCAGATACCTAAATCCATTAAACATATATATACACATCAAAATGAGCACACGCTAGAGCCGGCCAAGGCGATACTACCCTAACAACTATATTAATATACACATATGTATATTGATCCCCAAGACCACGATGGCTCCTACCGAGTAATCACCAAGTATCTATATATATTAAATGACAAATACGGAATCGAATTTGATATTCATCATATTACGTTGCCATTTAATTTAATATTACAGAACACATTCATACTATCTAATCATCTCACATAATCACGAATATTTTCAATAGCTGTCTCACAATGTCGAATGATTCTAATGGCTGCCTCGCAGCTTCCAGTATCCATCAATGACTGTCCCACAGCTCATTGATGTCACAGTGGCTGCCCCGCAGCTATGTAATGCATGCGGATCCATTCTAATGATGGGATATTGTGAACACCTCTTTTGGTCCGGTCCAAGTGGAACGAATCTTCTTTTATACTGAATTCTGATTCAGAATGGTCAAATCTGAATAGGATGGCTCCAAAATAATCAGAACCGAGTGAGATAACTCAGAATGAAGCGTTTCCAAGTGGAATATTGCCCTGTTGGAGGCAAATCCGAGTGGAATGACTCAAAAATGATCAGATCCGAGCAGGATGGCCCTGAATGAAGCTTTTCCGAGTGAAATATTGCCCTTTTGGGATAAATCCGAGTGAAATGACTTAAAGAATGATCAAAACCGAGTGAAATGACTCAGAATGGATCAAATCCGAGTGGAATATGCTCCTGTTGGGATAAATCCGAGTGAAATGACTTAAGGAATGATCAAATCCGAGTGAAATGACTCAGAATGGATCAAATCCGAGTGGAATATGCTCCTATTGGAGTGAATCAGAGTGGAATGACTCAAAAAGGATCAAATCCGAGTAGAATTACTCAGAATGAGTCAGTTCCGAGTGGAATGCTTCACTGATGAAGGTGAATAGGAATGGAATGACTCCCTGTCAGAGCCATTCCGAGTGATGAATAGCTGACTCTGTTGGAGGATGAATGCTGAGAAGGATTGCTTTCTGATTGCATCTAATCCGAGTGAAGAAGTGCTGATTGAAGTGAATCTGATTGGGGAATGTTTTCCTGGGCGAAGGCTGAGTCCGAGTGAAATAATCCCAACATCCGAGTAAGCACATCCGAAGGAGAAATGTTAATTGAAACCTTCTAATTGAAGTGTGAAGTCCGACTCTTAGTGAATCTGGGTGGTCAGATTTTGATGGGAAGAAAACCGATTCCGAGTGAAAATGTAAAAGTTTCCAAGCCCTGATTGCAAAGAAGGTCAACTCCGAGTGACAAATCCGAGTGATAACGCCGAATGAATATTTGCCGACTGAGCCATTCTTCAATCAGTTTCGTTGTCAATCTTCAATCGGTTTCCGAGTGACAACGACTGAATGAAAGGATTTCTGAATAAATGTGTCCGATTGGACTGAAGAAAGGAAAATCCGTGTGAAATCCTTCTGAAGACGACTCCTAAGTGAGTGCACCGAGCAGCTGATTACCGAGTGAAAGCCATTCCTAATTGGAAAATAAGGGCGAGTGATTGCACTAAACAATTAACGACTGAATGAAAATTCTGAGTGAGGAGAAGGCTCTTTCCGAGTGAAAATTGCCAAGATCCCAAATTCTGAGTGAGAAGGCTCTTTCCGGGTGAAGAATCTCCAAGGTCAGTTCCGAGTCATTCCTTTCTCACCCACTCCCGAGTGAGTACTCTCACTCAAATCCGAGCTATCCTTTCACCCATTCCCGACCCAATTTTCAGTCAGAACCGAGTGACACTTCAGTCAGTCAGCCCTCTTCAAACCAATTCCGTGTCATCCCTCCTCAAACCAATTCTGAGCCCCCATTTTCATCAATTCTGAGACACTTTTCACCAATTTCGAGTGATACTTTTCAATCAGCACCGAGTCCTCTTCAATCGGTTCTGAGTCAATTTTCACTCGGTCTGATTGATTGTTCCAATCAGAATTGCCTTGTTTGTCCCCTCAATCCAATTGCACACTTTTTCACTCGGGTTCTCCTCACAGCGACCCAATACCGAGCAAAACTTCCACTCGGCCTTCCATAGGAGAGCTCCTCCCAGAAGAATTCTGACTCGGAAAGGACTATTTTCTCTCGGAATTGACTCGAACTGAGGATGAATGCTGACTGAGAGGCTAATCCGAGTCATCCTCTCTCGGATTTCCACATTGTCTCTCGGATTTCAATATCCTCTCTCGGATTTCCACCATGCTCTCTCGGATTGCACGTGCTGATTTGGATTCCCACGATCCCAGTGGATCCAGGAATCCTGGGAGTGGCAGACAAGGGGGCGGAAGTGGAGGAATTAAAAATTCCCACCAGCCGCTGTCCCCCACTACCAGGCTGCCTCCACTCTGAGTGGAAGACTGAGCTGGCCTTCCACTCGGAAAAGCCTATAAATGGATAAGGGCTGGAACTTTGAAGGAGGCTAAGGCATTCATTAAGAGAAAAAACTCTGCCCATCTCTCCACTCACCAGCTCCGTCCCTCTCTTCACTCACCAGCTCCCTTCCTTCTCCTCACCAGCACCCTTCCTCCACTCACCAACTCCGTCCCTCTCTTCACTCACCAGCTCCCTTCCCTCTCCTCACCAACACCACCCGGTACAGCCCCTCTCCTCACCAGAACCCTTCACACCTCACTGTTCAGCATCCTGAGACCAGCTCTCCGGCTCCATCACTCGGTTTCTCAACTTTCACCCGGTATTATACTTTTCACTCGGTATTTTCACTTTTCACTCGGTTTTTCCATTTTCACTCGATTTTACTATTTTTACTCGGTTTTTCCATTTTTCACTCGGTTTTTCCCTTTTTCTCACTCGGTTTTCTCTTCTCCCACTCAGTTTTCGCTCATTTTTCCCTCTCTTTTCCGAACCTACTGTTTCCCTTTCTCTCTTGTAGCTTCTGCTACCCTCCTCTTTTGCTTCGTAGTAAAAAATATAATAAAGGGAAATAAATGTTTCCTATGTTTTCTTTCAAATCTAAATAAAATCAAAAAAGAAACAAATCATTTTTAGTCAGTGTCGTACAGAAAATACTTCCGTCTACACAACCTCTATAGGATCCGTACACGTGCAAAGAACTTCGTCTTGTATGGGTTCCTCACCAAAATGATACCCACCAACATTTTCCCAATCTTTTCCTAAAAAAAAAACACTCAGAACTACGTAACCCTAATTTCTTGATAATTCAAGAATACGTAGGAGTAGGACCTCAACTCCTGTCGGGCCCATCTCTCTTGTTTCCTTTTACTGATTTATTTCCTCACTTTCGTGTCCCTTTCATAAATGTTCCTTTTTTCGTCGCTTCCGTAAAAATCAATTTAGACGTGATGTCTTGTTGATTTTCCCCTAGTTTTTTTTTGTTCAAGCCTCGCCATAATTCATAGAGAAGGGATACTTAGGACGAGACGTCCTGCTTATCTCTTTCCTATCCCTGTCCTTTTTTTATTCGGGGATGTCTAATTTAGACGTGACGTCTTATTAGCATTCTCTTTCTCTCTCTGTCTCATATCGAAGTCGAGTTTAATTCGGATGAAACGTCCCGTTAACCTCCCTTCGACATTCTATGTTTGTACAAGTTCACTTACTCCCTTCCGTCGTTTTCAAATAAAAATACAAAAAAGGAAGAAACCATGTTTATTTAAGGCTATTTATATTGCGCTTTCAACCTTGGTACTGTTTCTGACAGGCGATGTAGGGTGCTAATACCTTCCCTACTCGTAACCGACTCCCGAACTTGAATCTCAATTTTTAACCAGTGCTTTACTAAACCTAGTTTTTTCCAATGTTTTTCCTATGAATAAAAACGTTGGTGGCGACTCCCTGTTTCATACCTTGGTTTTCTCTCTTCGCCGCGCCGTCGTGATCCAGGTTGCGACAGATATTAATCAAAATAATATATCTCAGCTCCCAGTTGATTCGACCATTTTATAGGTACCAAACCGCTTGCCCACTCATGCAACACAATCACTCCCAGCGACAGCGGTAGTGTTGCGGGCTAGCCCTGAGTCCCACTCTAAGGCCAGCCTTGAGTCCCACTCAAGGACTTCTATGGAGTTCGAAGAAACCACCACAGGGTCTAAGCCCTCCCATCTGGGCCAGCATTACAGGGCCCTACAGTCCTATAAGCTTTATTATGCAAATGCTATGCACAAACATCAACGATATCTCATTCTCATCATCAAATAAGCTACTCTAGCTTGTCAATAACATTATTACATAACTCATCACATTATCTTAAATTCAATTAGAGCATAGCAATTATATCATCATCAATACCTCATACTTATCAACTATACATAGGAACGAAAATCACAATCAACTCATCGTCATATAGCAATATCACATCACCAAGCATCTCATGCTTATTACATACAATAGGGGATAGTTATATAATCATCACATATCAAGAGCAAACATAATCATATCTTCAATTTTTATAAAATATCTAACTATCCCCTAATCTGTTCCTAACTCATGCATTTAAAATATATAATGCTGCCTGTGAACATCATTTTTAATAATAAAATTAAATAATAATTTATTATTTTTCTTTTCCCACCATCCCAGGAAATCAGACCAGAACCTGGATCTGGTTCCCCACTAACCCCCCACTAAACTTCATCTTCTTCTTTCTTTATCTCTTCATCCTGAACGGACCTCTATCCCCCTGAATCTCTTCATCATAAACTCAAGAACAAAAATAATAACCCATAAAAAAATCCAGAATTTTCATTATCTCCCTCATTCCACCAGAATAAAAAAAAAACAAAGAGCCAAAACCATACCCCTCACCATCCTCTCAACCACCTCTACCATTACCAAACCAAAAACCACCATCACCATTTCCTCCTTCTCCAAAAGATCTAACAACAACACTCACCAATCAATCTTCATCAATTCACCAATAAAAAAAGTTTAGTACAACCAAAATTCTAAAAAAGAAGAAAAACATCAAATGACATAATACAACACAACAACCAAAGAGAAGGAGGAAGAAATAGACCCACCACCGGCCACCGATTCTTCCCCTCCGATCTCCGTCACCCTCTCTCTCACTCTCCTCTCTCTCGGTCTCTCTCTCACTGGCCCCTCCCTTCTCCACCGTCGACCACCCCCTCTCGGCCTCCACAACTCCCACCGCGTCGTTGAGCTCCGCCCCATCATCTTTCCTCTGTCGTCGGACCTCCCTCTGTCTCCCTCCGCCCCTCTCTCGGTCTCTCTCTCCCATCCTTCACTTTCCCTCTCTCTCCTCTATCTTCTCTCTTCCGCCGCCCCCTTTTTCTCTTCTCTTCTTCTTTTACTTCTCTTCTCCTTCTTTTTGTTTTAGTTTAAGGTTTTCTTATTTTTGGGCCTCAGCTGATGAGGCCCATTTCTATTACCATTCTTTTCTTTTCTTTTTAGGATAATGGGCTCCAAAGCCCAATTTGTTTTGGTAATGCTTTAAAAAAATTTTAAATGCTTTTAAATTATGTTCTTATTAATAAAAGTTACTTGTTAGTAAATAAATATCTTTTCTTTAGTCATTGTTTATTATTATTTAAAAAAGATTTTTGAATAAAAAAACAATAGTTTGTTATTTAAAAATAACAAAATCTGAAAATCATTTTAATAGTAAGTGTTCCCTCTATGTTAAAGTTTAAAAAATGAAAAGTATTAAAAAATCTAAATATCTTTTTAAGAATAAAAATAAATATCTTTATGTTAATTCAAAAAATAAAAAAATAAATATTAAATATGTGTTTCTCTTAGAATAAATATCATGATCATATGAGTGATGTCGTGCGAAATTACTTTTGCGTACATCGTTATTACTAGACTTCGAAGGATTGTACACGTGCGAAGTACTTCGCCTTGTATTTCTCCTTCCATTAAATCCCTTTCATTATTAAAAGATCAAATCAGTTAAAAATTATTTTTAGTATAAGTTTTTAAATATTATTTCAAAAATTAATTCCAAATAACTATGTAACCTTGATTTCTCAATACATTTGAGAATACGTAGGAGCGGGAATCAATTCCTGTCGGGCTCATTTTCTCGTTATTAATTTCTATGCCTCTGCTATTATTTTGATTAATTTCATATAGTCAATATTTTAAATTTTATTGTCGTAAAGAGGTTAATTTAGACGCGACGTCTTGTTAATCTTATGTTTTTATTTAAAATAATATTTTCTTTAAAATGAGGTTAACTTAGACGCGACGTCTCGTTAATCTCATGTTTTTTTAATATTTTTATTAGAATATTATTTTCTTTAAAATAAGATTAATTTAGACGCAACGTCTTGTTAATCTCATATTTTTTAATACTTTTATTAAAAAATAATATTTTTTAATCAATTTTATTTTTTTATTTTATTTTATTTCATTAATTTTATTTTAATCTTTAAATTCATGTACAAATTAAGGTTAATTTGGATGATACGTCCTGTTAACCTTTACTTTCACTCTGTTTTACTTTTTTTCTTATAATTGTTGTTTGGTCAAGTTTTTTTTACTATCATAGCTTTGTTATTTCTTAGTGTTACTATTTTAATCTTCTACTATCATTATTTCTTATCTTACTGTCACTGTTTAATCTTCTATCGTTACTGTTTTCTTCTTTCTTACTGTCGTTGTTTGGTCAAATTTCTTACTGTTATTGTTTGGTCTATTTTGTCTGTTTGTGTCTGCGTTGTCGTTTTGTATGTTTCTTTTCATAAAAGAAGTTAAAATAATTTCTAGACTATTTTGAAATAATCGCTATCAATTTGAGGTAACCGTTTTATAATGGACATAATACCTTCCTCACCTGTAATTCGACTCTCGAACTTAGAATTTCATTTTCATAACCAATGTTTTAAAATAGGTTTTCCCAGTATTTTACCTTTAAAAAATATTGGTGGCGACTCCCTGTTTTCTTTTCGAAAGGATTTTCAAAACCCGTTTTATTTTTAAGGGTCGGCCATCCCGTCACGATCCTGGTCGAGATAGATGGCGACTCCACTGGGGACAATTTAGAGAGTCAAGCCAATCGAGTTGATAGCGCATGTTTTTTAATAGTCTTTTAATTATTTGACTTCTTTCCTTTATTTTATTGTCTGTCATCATTTGTATGTGATTCCTGTTTATTTAATTCTCATCGTTTACGTTCTATTGATATTTGTACATTATTGAACCCTAGGGTAGACGACTTTGTGTTATTGTTCTATGTTTGTTCTCTGTACAGGATGGGATAAGGTACATGTATTGAATGCCCTTTCACACACTACACTCACAATTTACACACACTTATGAGTGATGCCCTATACCTGGGCCCCAAGTGAAGCTTAAGTTAGGGGAGGTTGGTAGCGGTGTTGTTTGGAATGTACTTCCCATCCGGCGATCGTAAGAACCTTAACTAGAGTTCGACCTTTCATGATGTACGCACCTAGTATATTCCCTACTGTTGTGGTCACATCATGAGTAGGATCTTGACTCTAGTGACCTTTTAGAAGTCTAGTACAAGCCACCCAATGTGAGGAGTCCACTGTTAGACAGGCTATAGGTCCCAGAAAAAGACTTTCAGAAAAACCTAACTTAGGGCACAAAAGGGTAGACTTTACTATACTTTATCTCATTCTTGCTTTCCCTTTAAATCCAAATTGATGAATTGCTTACCCGTTCAAAGGATTACTTTATTCCAAAAATGACTCACTTTTTTTTTAAAAAAAACTAGTAATCCTTTAACGGATGAGCAGCTCCCTCTCTTTTCATGTACTTAAGTCCTGGGTTATAAATCTTCCCAATCGTCAAAACTAAAATGAAAACAAAAATTCTCTTCAAGCAAAATATTGATGATGTTTAGAAGATCCATGACCTACACGACTTTAGTTTCACACGAGTTTTGCTGACCGTTACTTCTCAAGTGAAAATGTTTTCCAATAAACTAATAAGGAAGTAGCGGTTTACAAAACATGACAGTAACTGAGTTTTTCTCCTTTCTCTTTGTTCTTGTAGAAAGCTGTTTGTAACTTAGCGAGTACCTTCGAGCAATATGGAGATTAACATTAGATCTGATAGTTGTGACACAAATGTAACCGAATTAAGAAAAATATTGCACGTTAAGGCCAAGAGGATCGACATGGGTAGTCTACAAACAATGGGGAGAAAATTAAACTTAACACAGAAAATGGCTTTTACAAGAAAGTATGGGAGGATTCTAAAGCTCTTAGAAGTGGAAGTGCAAACTGAGGCGATCACTGCCTTAACATAGTTCTACGACCTAACTCTCAGATGCTTCATATTTAGGGACTTTCAGTTGACCCCATCTGTTGAGGAATTTGAATAAATCTTGGGGATGCCTTTGGAAGGACAGATACCATACCGTCATCTTGATCATCATGCAACTGTCACTTCCATCGCCCGTGTTCTAAAGATCCATCCCGAAACCTTAAGGAGTGTGCAACTAAATAGAAATCAGACTCTCGGATTCACTCGGGAATTTTTTGAGAAGCACATACAGGTCCTGGCAGAAAAGGAAGATTGGGAAGCCTTCATGGATACTCTAGCTATTACCATCTACGGTGTTGTCTTATTCCCCAACATTGATAACTATATGGATTATGATGCTATCGCTGTGTTCCTAGCTCGCAAGCATAGGCTTGAAAATCCTGTCATAATTGTATTGGCAAATGTGTACTGTACTATGGATTTCTTCCATACACAAGGCGGAAAGAGAGTTATTTGTTGTCTATTTGCTTTGTATGTATGGCTCACATCTCATGTCTTTCACCAAGTCTGTAAGGCCAAATGCCCTGTTTCTGATCTAAAACTGTGCCAACTAGCGGTGAAGAGTGGGCGTGAGTGGGCCAATCACCTTGTAGGGCTTATTGCTGAGAAAGTCGGATGGTATCCCCAATGGTTGGAAGTTGAATCAATCGTTCATCACTGCGGAGATTACCCAAATGTTCCCCTTATTGGTATACAAGGATGCGTCAACTATAATGCCATCATAGCCAAGCGTCAGCTAGCTTATCCTTTGCTTGGACCACCTGATGAAGAGTCGCTCACTCCTTTCATCTTGTATTACTCAAAGGGAAGCTATGCCTCTGCCATTCGGGATATAGCGAATGTGTGGGAGAAAGTCCACTGAAAAGGAAAAGAATTAGGGGCCCGGAGCCATGCTGTGAGAGAAGAATATCATGAATGGATCCTGAATAGGGTCTCTATCGTTAAATTACCCTTCAGAAGTCCCTCTTATCTCCCGGCAAGCACTCCTGTTCCATCACTTGTCGTGGAAGATAAAGCAACCAAGGCGTTAAAAACCAAAATAGAAGAGTTGACTGCCAAGAGCAAGAAGCTAGAAGAAGACTTGCTGAAATGCCAACAAGAATATACCCTTCAGAAAAGGGAAAACTTGGAGAACAAGCAAGCCATTGAAGAGATTAGAAGAAAACGGAAGTTTGAAGAAGACTACATGATAAAACAAGACCAATGTCTTCGAGCGGCCAACTTTCAGCAAAAAATAAAGAGCAAACAAAGTGATATCATCTTGGCAGAGAAACATCTTCTGAAAGATATGTTGGCTCAATCCAAAGAAAATAAACAAAATGTCATGGTGCAAAAGGAACTTCTGCAGTCACAAGTCCACAAATTGGAACAACAGCTTAGTGAAGTAGTGAAGGCTTGTGAGCAGGAGATAAATGGGGAGCAACAATGCGCCATGAGCATTAAACAAGATTGTCAAGAGGCCATACACCTCTTGGAAGCTGAGTTAACACAACGAGATGAAACTGTTTACTCATGGATGGATCATTTTGCTAACCTGGCATATTTGGCTAACGGGGCTCTAGAAGATCTCCCGCTTTTGCTAAAACAAGCTGAAGGAATAGCCAACCCTCTCAATACTCCCAGAGAAATTACAACGTTCTTAGATTACTGTAGAGGACGAATTTGTAAAATGAAGGACATGATTGCCCGGGCCAGGAATGACTAATTTATTTTCCTGTATTGTAACCAAGCCCTTTTTGGCAGTGATGTACCCTTTTTATGGAATTTCAAAATGAAGGATTCCTTTGTCTTCACAACTATCTCATGTTAATTTTTGTTTAATGCTTTACTTAGTACTTTTGAATGTGACATTCTGAGGAATGGTCGAAGGATTCGTCAAGTCCCGACATCACTTCCTGAATCATCTCGTTTTACTTTTCTTGATTTTGTTATTTGCTTATCTTTCTAAATTTTGTATTCCCTTCTTTAGACAGCACGGGGATGCACCCTTACAAAACCCAACTATAGAAGAAGCTCATGGCTGAAACAGAACAAATGAATGAGAGTCTCAAGAATGAGAATAATCAGTTAAGGGAACAAGTGGCAAAACTAACGAAGTTCCTGGGAGGATCACTGAAAAAGGCTCTTCTGCAGGGAATGAGGAACAACCACCTACCCCACTACATCCCCCAGGTTTTGGTCCGACACCGGGCCAAGCTGCAAATCCCACAACAGTTCCCCTCACCATTAATACTGAGAACCCCAATCAAGCTACTGACCCTCACACCAAGCCTCATGACCTGCCATATGGTTATGTGCCACCACACACTTTCATTGGCCCAGATGGTAATCCTATACCCTTTCCACAATATGGCTTACCTCCAGGATATTTCCCTCCTCTATTAACCAACCCCCATGATGGCGATACCCTACAGTTGATAAATCCCCAAGTTCCAAACCCTACCCAAACGACTATTCCACCAGTTAACCAAGCCCTAAGTCCTCAAACCACCCAAACTCAAACCACCCAAATAGCTCAGCCGATCCATATCGCCCAAGCGACAGCCCAACCACAAGGTCCTGCGCTAAATACTAGCCTGATGAACCAAGATCATTTGACAACACCTTTTTACCCATATTACGGTTACCCGTATGGGTACATGAACTCTTACACTGCCAATCCATAAGGTGTGACTCAAACAATAAACCCGGTTATTAATCTTGGCACAACCATAAATTCCCAGCAAAAGGGGAAGATAGAGATCCTGGAAGAGCGATTACGGGTCATGGAAGGTGTGGAAGGCCTTGGCTTAACAAATGCTTCTAAACTTTGCTTAGTTCCAGATGTTATTATGCTACCAAAGTTTAAAATGCCAGATTTTGACAAATACTGAGGGATGACCTGCCCTCGAAACCATATTACAATGTACTGTTGAAAGATAGCTTCTCATGCCTCCAATGACAAGCTACTGATACATTGCTTTCAAGATAGCCTAACTGGGGCTGCACTCACTTGGTACACTCATTTGGAGCGAACTTGTATTCGTTGTTGGGATGACCTGGTGGATGCCTTTCTGAAGCAGTACAAGTATAACTTAGACATGGCGCCTGATAGAATTCAGCTCCAAAATATGACAAAGAAGGATAATGAGACATTCAAGGAATATGCACAATGCTGGTGTGAGACGGCCGCACAAGTAGATCCCCCACTCTCGGAAAGAGAGGTAGTCACCATGTTTATTGACACACTCCAATCACCTTTCTATGATAGGATGATTGGCAGTGTTTCATCCAATTTCTCTGATATTGTCATTATTAGAGAAAGAATAGAGAGTGGTCTAAGGACAGGGAAGATTTCCAAAAGCCCGTCCGGGGCACCCACTATAAAAAGATCAGCACCAGGTGAGGGGAGAAAGAGAGATAGGGAAACCAACTCCATCTCTTATGACCAAAGGAAAGCTCAATCCAGATCATTCAGCCCTACCACTTTTCAACATGCCAATCATTTTCCTCATGCACCATACCCATATATGGTAGCCGCTGCACACAGCCAGATCCCTTATCCCGCCTCACCACAATCCCACTTTCGTCCACCCATCATTAGGGCACCAAATCCACAGTCAACATCGTACAATCCCCTGCAACAGTGGTCTCAACCCCCTAATCCCAACCAAAACCAAAGAAGACCAAATAATGAATGAACACCGGTCCAATTTGACCCAATTCCTATGACATACACTGAACTTCTACATCACCTTATTCGATACTACCTTGCAGTCCCTTGTCCTGCTAAACCATTGGAACCTCCCTACCCTAGGGGATATGATCCAAATGCCCGATGTGATTATCATGCTGGGACACCCGGGCACTCCATGGAGAATTGCATGGCCTTAAAGTATAGAGTACGAGATTTGATAAAAGCCAATTGGTTAGATTTTACGAAAGGTATTCCAAATGTGTCCACAAATCCCTTACCCAACCATCAAGGTTCTGGGATTAATGCTATGGAAGAAGATGAGGAGTGCGTGACAAATGTCTCTGACGTTAAAAAGCCGTTGAAGGAGATTCATGCCCAATTATTCGGGAGAGGTTTAATAAGACAACCTTGGGACTTTGAAAATGATAATAAGCAGACTGTTAGCCACCAAAATTTTTGTAAGGTACTCCAGGGACTCATGGATAGTCATATCTTCTGAGTCTATAGGCGTCGCGACAGTGATGTGAACATGGTTCATGGGCAATCAGAAATGTCAGTGCCTAAGCCACTGGTAAATTACCACACCAAGAACCCCACAACGACTATAACTCCTACGCATCAACCTGTCACAATCCAGACACCTGCTCTCTTTATGTTCAAAGATTCTCGCGCTGTTCCTTGGAGATATAATGTGGAAGTAATAGCTGAAAGCTCATAAATGAATGACCCATTTTTATCAAACATATCAGGGATAAAAGGAGTGACTCAGAGCGGTCGAGTTTACTCCTCACCGGAATTGAGAAAAGAACCAAGCCCAGTGAGTGGAGCTAGTAGTAGTGGGAAGGCCAAGTTGGTCAAAGGGGACATTGATGGAGAAATCAAAAGAGCTATGACTGATAAGGAAGCTCAGGAATTTTTGAAATTTATTCACTAGAGTGAGTACCAAGTGATAGACCAACTGAACAATACCCCCACAAAGATTTCCCTCTTATCACTTTTACTGAATTCTGAACCCCACCGAAAAATTTTGATGAAGGTACTTAATGAGGCTCATGTAACTCACGACATCTCCGTCGACAAATTTCAAGGAATAGTGGGGCACACCGCTGCTGACAATTACCTATCATTTACAGATGACGAGATACCTGTGGAGGGAATGAGACACAATAAAGCCCTCCACATCTCAGTTAAGTGTCAAGATCACATATTGACGAAGGTGCTTATTGACAATGATTCATCGTTAAACGTCATCCCAAAATCTACATTGGCCAAGCTCCCTTTTGATGGGACCTATATGAAACCAAGTTCTATGGTGGTGAGAGCATTCGATGGTACTAGAAGGGAAGTGATAGGTGAAATTGAGCTTCCAATTCAAGTAGGGCCATGCACCTTCTAAGTTCTCTTCCAAGTGATGGATATTATGCCTGCCTATAGCTACCTATTGGGTCGACCCTGGATCCACTCAGCTGGAGTGGTTCCCTCTATTTTACACCAAAAACTAAAGTTTATTATTGATAATAAGTTAATTATCATTTCTGGCGAAGAAGATTTTCTGGTTAGTAAACCCCTATCCACCCCTTACATCGAAGCTGCAGAAGAGGCACTTGAAACTTCCTTTCAAGCTTTGGAAATTACAAATGCCACATATGTTGGAGAAGGAAATGTAGAAATAAAGGCCCATATGCCAAATGCATCCCCGATGATGGCCAAAATGATGTTACGAGGAGGGTATCAACCTGGGAAAGGCTTGGGGCATGGCTTGAAAGGGAGAATAGAACTGGTGCATCTTCCAAAAAATAAAGACAGGTATGGTTTGGGATACCGACCTTCAGCAGCTGACAAAAGAAGTGTAGCGGAGGAAAAGAAAGAGAGGAGGATTGCTCGTTTAGAGGGTTGTGAACCCCACATTGCTAGAGCCCCCCTATGTGATCTCTACCAGAGCTTTCGAAGTGTGGGTCTGGCACCCCATGATCAAGTAGCTGTTATTGAAGATAATCCCTGTGAAGATGGAAGCTTTGTGATCCCTTGCTCACCAGACAGAGATCTTTGTAACTAGGAAGCCATCGAGCTACCCACAACTTTAAATTTTCTATCAAAGTAATTGGCATAACTTTAATGACTCGTTGACCTTATTGTTATGCCTAAGGCTTTGGGGTATTTTTTTGTAATAAGGGCAAACACATGTTTTTATCATTTTCAGTTTCCACAATAAATATGTATTGAATTCCAATCCTTCTTACTTTCCCTATCTTTGTATTGATTCCCTTATCCTTTACTTATTCGTTTTTTTATTATTCACCATAATAACCTGAATAAACACAAATCCAAAGATGATCCTCTTAAGAATAATGAGCTTGCAATCCCATTTCACGACTTTGACCACCCGGTTGATTATGCTGACGAGGAATATGAGGAAGTTTATGATCCTTCACCTGAGTTAACAAGGTTATTGGAACAAGAGGACAGAGAAATTCAGCCTCATTTAGAGATAGTTGAGATTATTAATTTGGGGAATGAGGAGAATAAGAAGGAAGTTAAGATTGGTACCTCCTTGAGTAAGGAGCGGAGGCAAGAACTGATTAAGCTGTTAATGGAGTTCTATGACATCTTCGCTTGGTCGTACCAAGACATGCCCGACCTTGATACTAGCATTGTTGAGCATAAATTACCACTGAAGCCAGACTGTCTCCCGATAAAGCAAAAACTGCACCGAATGAAGCCCAAAATGCTCTTGAAAATCAAAGAAGAAATTAAGAAGCAGTTTGATGTCGGATTCTTAGCAGTGGCAAAGTATCCTCAATGGGTAGCAAATATCATCCCTATCCCAAAGAAGGATGGAAAGGTACGAATGTGCGTAGACTATCGGGACCTAAATAGGGCTAGTCCCAAAGACGATTTTCCTCTACCACAGATTGATGTCTTGGTTAATAACACAGCCCAACATACCATCTTCCCATTCATGGATGGTTTCTCTAGGTATAACCAGATTAAAATGGCACCCGAAGACATGGAGAAGACCATATTTATCACCTTGTGGGGTACCTCTTGTTACAAAGTGATGTCCTTTGGTTTGAAAAACACTGGGGCAACCTACCAAAGGGTAATGATGACCCTCTTCCATGACATGATGCACAAGGAGATAGAAGTTTATGTAGATGATATCATTGCCAAATCTGGAACCGATGAAGAGCATATTGTTGATTTGAGAAAGCTTTTTGAAAGGATAAGGAAGTTTAAGCTCAGGTTGAACCCAGCCAAGTGTACCTTTGGCGCAAGATCAGACAAACTGTTAGGGTTCATTGTAAGCAAGAAAGGAATAGAAGTTGATCCTGACAAGGTCAAAGCGATTCTTGAAATGCCTCCTCCCTATACAGAAAAAGAAGTCAGAGGATTCTTAGGAAGGTTGAACTATATTGCTCAGTTTATCTCACAACTGACAGCAACCTATGAGCCGATCTTTAAATTGCTTCGTAAGAACCAACCGGCGTAATGGAATGAAGATTGTTAAATGGCTTTTAAGAAGATAAAGCAGTATTTGTGGGAGCCACCGATCTTGGTACCGCTGTTAACCCGACGATGGGGTCTGAACCGTTCGTTTCTACCACCGGGTTATTAATTGGCAAGCACACCAATCGTTTGTAGTTTTCAAAATTTAGATATCGTTCCACTAGGATTGAAAGTCCAATAACAATAATAATTTTCTATTCACTATGGTAAATGTGAAGAAAGTTATAGACAAAAGAATGATTTATATACAATTTATACAGTATTCACAGGATAGCATGATTGAGTAGTTCATGAGCTAAAAAAAAATAAAAATCTATCTAAAAAGTTGAGTTGCAATCTAGAATAGGTAAGATACTTGAGATAAACACAGATAAACAAATTATGTTGGAAATTGGATCCCTAATCTAGAATAACAATGAGGAACTCAAGACATGCATATTTAATCATCAAGTTTCATGTCATTGCAGCTTAAAATCATTATAACTGATCCCTTGTGATATAAATTCTAAGAATTCACCGTAAAGTCCGATCCCTAGTGAGCTTTCTCAGTAAAAACTTGCATTAAGACCTGGCCTTATGGCAACAATGGTTAACAACCCTATAGAATTGAGATACCAAGGGAATTCCAACTTTTACTTTCATCAAAACAAGTTTCAATACGGCATGAATAATCATTCTCCCGTTTGACATTCATACTAATAAAACAAGTTTCAATACACATGAAAATCATTCTCCTGTTTGACGTTCATATTAATAAAAAGTTAAAATACTAACATGGACTTGAATCATAAACATGCAGAGGTCGAATTCACAACATTATACTCAATAGATTAGTTCACCAATTCCAACATAAACAAATTAGTTACATATGGTAAAAGTAGAAACAACACTTACAGAGTTTGACATTATGAAGACGATGGAAACTTCACGATACAACGATCACAATACACCACAACACTCTCAAGTATCTAGAAAACTATTCTAGAACTACAAACTCTAAAAGAAATACTCGAAACTCGAGTATAGAAGAGAGGAAAGAACTCTGAAAATAGAGAATGGGATATGATGAATGGTGTTGGATGGCCCTATTTATAGGGCTGAGCAAGGGTACTGACACTACGCGTCAGTGTGACGCTACGCGTCAGTCCCCTGACTCAGCCTCCATTAAGGTAGCTTGTAGTGGCCACCTTGTAATATTATATTCAATCATGCTTGGCCATGTGTCCCTGTCTCCACTATGTTTTGGCCAATTATGCTGAGTGGAGTGGCCAATAATGGGTCACTAAGTGAGTGCTTGGCCAGCTTGGCTGTGGAGTCCAAGCAGCACTGACGCTACGCGTGGCTGTGACGCATAGCGTCAACATTAAAAGTAGCTATGGACGCTACGCGTGGGATTGATGCTACGCGTCAGATCCTCCAGTATAATTTTATCTTGAATTCTTTACTTTTTCACTGCAAAACTAAAGAAAATTGATCAAGGGCAGATTATTTCCAACAACATCCATTTATTGAATTAAAACCTAATTTTCTAACAAATTATCCAAATTTTTATTATTTTTATGAAATTTTTATTAAAAGATTTATTGTAAATTTGAGGACTAACAACCACCGACTCCTGGAAGGCCACTTATCTTGTATCTGACTGTGTTGGATGAATCTATGGGTTGCGTATTAGGGTAACATGATGAGACTGGGAAGAAAGAACATGTCATTTACTACTTGAGCAAGAAGTTCACTGACTACGAAATGAGGTATTCGGCTCTAGAGAGAACTTGTTGCGCATTAACATGGGTAGCCCGATGTTTAAGGTAATATATGCTAAGTCACACTACTTGGCTGGTTTCCAAAATGGACCCTATCAAGTATATCTTTGAAAAACCCGTCTTAACCGGAAGAATTGCCCGATGACAGGTTCTATTAACTGAATACGACATAATCTATGTCACTTAGAAAGCCATAAAAGGGAGCGCTCTGGCGGACTACTTAGCCCATCAACCCGTAAGTGACTACCAACCCATGCACTTTGAGTTCCCAGATGAGGATATCTTGGCATTGTTTAATGAAGAAGATACCCAGAAAGACAAATGGATTTTGAGATTTGGTGGAGCTTCTAACGCAATGGGGCATGGGATTGAGGCCATCCTAATTTCACTAGATAAAGAATTCATCCCTGTGTGCACCAGACTTTGTTTTAACTGTACTAATAACATCGCTGAATATGCGATATGCTCTCTAGGGATCCAAGCAGCATTAGATGCAAAAGTAAAGAAGTTAGAAGTCTACGGGGATTCCGCCTTGGTCATTCACCAACTAAAAAGGGAATGGGAGACTAGAGACTGCAAGTTGGTTCCTTATCAAGCTCATATCAAAGAGCTAATCAAGGAATTTGATGATATCTCTTTTCACCATGTCTCCCGGGATGACAATTAAATGGCTGACGCTTTGGCCACCCTTGCATCGATATTTAAATTGAACAATGATTGTGATATGCCCCTTATTGAGATAGAAAGACACAACAAGCCCGCATACTGTCAAGTAATAGAAGAAGAGTCGGATGGAAAACCATGGTACTATGGTATCAAGAGATATATCCAGAGTCAAGAATACCCTGAGGGCGCCACAGAAAATGACAAAAGAACCCTAAGAAGGCTAGCAATGAGTTTCTTCTTGAACGGTGATGTTCTTTACAAGAGAAATCATGATTTTATCCTCCTTCATTGCGTCGATACTATTGAAGCAAACAAGTTCATGGCAGATATTCATGAAGGATCCTTTGGAACTCATACCAATGGGCATGCCATGGCAAGAAAGATCTTGAGGGCTGGATACTATTGGATAACCATGGAAGCCGGCTGTTTCACTTATGTTCGAAAGTGTCACAAGTGTCAGATATACGCTGACCATCTTCATGCACCCCCATCATCCCTGAATGTCTTATCAGCACCGTGGCCATTCTCAATGTGGGGCATGGACGTTATTGGACCCATTGAGCCGAAAGCTTCAAATGGTCATCATTTCATCTTGGTTGCCATTGATTATTTCACCAAGTGGGTGGAGGCAGCTTCATACGCCAATGTAACAAGGAACGTTGTGGTCACATTTGTCAAGCGAGAATTGATATGTCGGTATGGCTTACCAAATCAGATCATTACTGACAATGGCACGAATTTGAACAATAAGATGATAAAAGAACTATGTGAAAGCTTTAAGATTCATCATCATAATTCCTCTCCTTATCGACCGAAGATGAATGGGGCGGTTGAGGCGGCCAACAAGAATATTAAGAAGATCATACAGAAGATGGTTGTAACATACAGAGACTGGAGCGAGATGCTCCCTTTTGCTTTACACGGGTATCGTACCTCAGTCAGGACTTCGACAGGGGCAACTCTGTTCTCTCTAGTATACGGTATGGAAGCGGTTGTACCTTTTGAGGTAGAGATTCCATCCCTTAGGGTAATAATGGAGGCGAAACTAGAAGAGGCTGAATGGGTCCAAGCTCGATATGACCAATTGAACTTGATAGATGGGAAGAGACTGAATGCCCTCTGCCATGATCAGTTGTATCAGAGGTGTATGAAACAAGTGTTTAAAAAGAAAGTACGACCTCGACAATTCCAAGAAGGGGAATTAGTCCTCAAGAAAATTTTACCAATCTGAAAGGACAATCGAGGCAAATGGACACCTAAATATGAAGGTCCATATGTTGTGAAGAAAGCCTTTTCTAGGGGAGCCTTGATACTCACGACCATGGACGGTAAGGACTTACCGATGCCCATAAATGCGGATGCGGTCAAGAAATACTTTTCCTAGAAAAAGAATATCAAAACAAAAAGAAAAGAAAAATAAAAAGTAAAAAAGATGCTCGCTAGGCTGAAAACCTGAAAAGGTGGCCTAGGCAAAAGTTAGAGCGACCTGGTGAGTCGAAAACCTGAAAAGGCGGCTCAGGCAAAAATTAGGGTCAAAAATCCCGACAGTATGACTAAGACTTCCCATGAAAAAAGTGCAAGTCCAAACTGGGGCACATAGGTCATGACTGAATTGCTTTCTCAGAAGCAGAGTCGAAGGGTGAGCTTGAAGTCATGATATGGGGTTTAAGATGTGCGTTATCCTCAGAGGTTTACTAGAAGATCAGCAAGCTTTCCCTGTTTTATCCATTATCAATCTGTGTATTAGACTTTTTTTGTTTTCCCTACTTCCCTCTCCCTGTACCTACTTAACTCGTGAAAAAATGTCACCCTTTTTTGACACATGTTTATATTGTGAATTTCATGGATATAATAAGACATGTTTTTCTTTATCAAATAAAATGAAAAAAATAATATTTAAAGTTGTGGGGGGCAAGATGCTCCTATTGCTCGATCTCACCTCAGGCAATCATTATGAAGACTGAGCCCAGACACGCTCTTTGAAGCTAGAATTACCGCATTCATTCTGTTCAGTCATGAGTCGCCTCAAGTCTGTAGGGATCATGGTTCTGTAGGAAGTCTTCTCAGATTCTTATTTATTTTGCTTTGTACTACTAACTATTTTCTGCAGGTTATTGCAATAAACAGTCATGTCGAGTCTCGACAACTCGATCAAGTTCTTTTCCCCAGTAGGATCATGATCGCTAAAGCTGGCACTCTCAAGGTCTCCTCCTTAATTGCCAAAGCTGACACTTCTCAAAGCCTCCTTCATCGCCTAGGATGGGCATTTTCAAATTTCTTTTATCGCCTAGGATGGACACTTTCAAATTTTCTTTCATCGCCTAGGATGGGCACTTTCAAATTTCTTTCATCGCCTAGGATGGGCATTTCAAATTCTTTTCATCGCCTAGGACGGGCACCTTCAAATTTCTTTCATCGCCTAGGATGGGCACTTTTAATTTTCTTTCATCGCCTAGGATGGGCACTTCAAATTTCTTTCATCGCCTAGGATGGGCACTTTCAAATTTCTTTCATCGCCCAAGATGGGCACTTTCAATTTTCTTTCATCGCCTAGGATGGACACTTTAAAATTCCTTTCATCGCCTAGGATGGGCACTTTCAAATTTCTTTCATCGCCTAGAATGGGCACTTTTAAATTCCTTTCATCGCCTAGGATGGGCACTTTCAAATTTCTTTTATCGCCTAGGATGGGCATTTCAAATTCTTTTCATCGCCTAGGATGGGCACCTTTAAATTCCTTTCATCGCCTAGGATGGGCACTTTTAAATTCCTTTCATCGCCTAGGATGGGCACTTTCAAATTTCTTTCATCACCTAGGATGGACATTTCAAATTCTTTTCATCGCCTAGGATGGGCACCTTCAAATTTCTTTCATCGCCTAGGATGAACACTTTTAATTTTCTTTCATCGCCTAGGTTGGGCACTTCAAATTTCTTTCATCGCCTAGGATGGGTGCTTTCAAATTTCTTTCATTGCCTAGGATGGGCACTTTCAATTTTCTTTCATCGCCTAGGATGAGCGCTTTCAAATTTCTTTCATCGCCTAGGATGAGCACTTTCAAGTTCCTTTCATTTGCCTAGGATGTGCACTTTCAAATTTCTTTCATCACCTAGGATGAGCACTTTCAATTTTCTTTCATCGCCTAGGATAGGCACTTCAAATTCCTTTCATCGCCTAGGATGGGCACTTTCAAATTCCTTTCATCGCCTAGGATGGGCACTTTTAAATTTCTTTCATCGCCTAGGATAGGCAATTTTAAATTTCTTTCATCACCAAGGATTGGCCCTTTTATGTTTTCTCGTTGCCGAATTTGGCACCCTCTTTAAGCTTTTGTTGTAAAGGATTGGCCTTTTCAAGCTCTCATTGACAAGGCTGGAACTTTTAAGTTTTTTTTTTGATGACCAAAGTTGGCATTGTTTAAGTCTTCTTTTTGTCAAAACTGTCACCTCTTTGAAGTTGTTGATGTCAAGATCATCTCTAAAGAAAGGATGTTCATGTCTTTACTTCCTTTCCTCAATATGAATGAATCATTCATATTATCGTAAAAAGAAAGTAAATAGGGGAAACTGTGAACATCATTTTTAATAATAAAATTAAATAATAATTTATTATTTTTCTTTTCCCCACCATCCCAGGAAATTAGACCAGAACCTGGATCTGGTTCCCCACTAACCCCCCACTAAACTTTATCTTTTTCTTCCTTCATCTCTTCATCCTGAACGGACCTCCATCCCCCCGGATCTCTCCATCATAAACTCAAGAACAAAAATAAAAACCCACAAAAAAAATCTAGAATTTTTCATTATCTCCCTTATTCCACCAGAATCAAAAAAAAAAAATAGAGAGCCAAAACCACACCCCTCACCATCCTCTCAACCACCTCTACCATTACCAAACTAAAAACCACCATCACCATTTCCTCCTTCTCCAAAAGATCTAACAACAACACTCACCAATCAATCTTCATCAACTCACCAACAAAAAAAGTTTAGTATAACCAAAATTCTAAAAAAGAACAGAAACATCAAATGACATAATACAACACAATATCCAAAGAGAAGGCGGAAAAAACAGACCCACCACCGGCCACCGATTCTTCCCCTTCGATCTCCGTCACCCTCTCTCTCACTCACCTCTCTCTCGGTCTCTCTCTCGTTGGCCCCTCCCTTCTCCACCGTCGACCACCCCCTCTCAGCCTCCACAGCTCCCACCGCGCCATCAAGCTCCACCCCACCATCTTTTCTCTGCCGTCGGACCTCCCTTTGTCTCCCTCCGCCCCTCTCTCGGTCTCTCTCTCTCTCTCATCATTCACTCACTCTCTCTCTCTCCTCTATCTTCTCTCTTCCGCCGCCACCCCCTCTTTCTCTTCTCTTCTTCTTTTACTTCCCTTCTCCTCCTTTTTGTTTTAGTTTTAGGTTTTCTTGTTTTTTTTCTATTACCATTCTTTTCTTTTCTTTTTTAGGATAATGGGCTCCAAAGCCCAATTTGTTTTGGTAATGCTTTAAAAAAAATTAAATGCTTTTAAATTATGTTCTTATTAATAAAAGTTACTCGATAGTAAATAAATACCTTTTCTTTAGTCATTGTTTATTATTATTTAAAAAAAGAATTTTGAACAAAAAAACAATAGTTTATTATTTAAAAATAACAAAATCTAAAAATCATTTTAATAGTAAGTGTTCCCTCTATGTCAAAGTTTAAAAAATGAAAAGTATTAAAAAATCTAAATATCTTTTTAAGAATAAAAATAAATATCTTTATGTTAATTCAAAAAATAAAAAATAAATATTAAATATGTGTTTTTTTTAGAATAAATATCATGATCTTATGAGTGATGTCGTGTGAAATTACTTTTGCCTACATTGTTGTTACTAGACTTCGAAGGATTGTGCATGTGCGAAGTACTTCGCCTTGTATTTCTCCTTCCATTAAATCCCTTTCATTATTAAAAAATCAAATCAGTTAAAAATTATTTTTAGTATAAGTTTTTTAATATTATTTTAAAAATTAATTCCAAAGAACTATGTAACCTTGATTTCTAATACATTTGAGAATACGTAGGAGCGGGAATCAATTCCTGTCGGGCCCACTTTCTCGTTATTAATGTCTATGCCTCTGTTATTATTTTGATTAATTTCATATAGTCAATATTTTAAATTTTATTATCGCAAAGAGGTTAATTTAGACGCGACGTCTTGTTAATCTTATATTTTTATTTAAAATAATATTTTCTTTAAAATGAGGTTAATTTAGACGTGACGTCTTGTTAATCTCATGTTTTTTAATTTTTTATTAGAATATTATTTTCTTTAAAATGAGATTAATTTAGATCAGACGTCTTGTTAATCTCATTTTTTTAATACTTTTATTAAAAAATAATATTTTTTAATCAATTTTATTTTTTATTTTATTTTATTTTATTTATTTTATTTTAATCTTTAAATTCATGTACAAATTAAGGTTAATTTGGATGATACGTCCTGTTAACCTTTACTTTTACTCTGTTTTACTTTTTTTCTTACAATTGTTGTGGTCGAGTTTCTTTTACTGTCATAGCTTTGTTATTTTTTACTGTTTCTATTTTAATCTTCTACTGTCATTATTTGTTTTCTTACTGTCACTGTTTAATCTTCTATCGTTACTGTTTTCTTCTTTCTTACTGTTGTTGTTTGGTCAAATTTCTTACTGTCACTGTTTGGTCTGTTTGTGTCTGCATTGTCGTTTTGTATGTTTCTTTTCATAAAAGAAGTTAAAATAATTTTTAGACTATTTTGAAATAAGCGCTATCAATTTGAGGTAACCGTTTTATAACAGAGAGTTGTGAGGTGCTAATACCTTCCTCACCTGTAATTCGACTCCTAAACTTAGAATTTCATTTTCATAACCAGTGTTTTAAAGTAGGTTTTCTCAGTATTTTACCTTTAAAAAATATTGGTGGCGACTCCCTGTTTTCTTTTTGAAAGGATTTTCGAAACCCGTTTTATTTTTAAGGGTCGGCCATCCTGTCACGATCCCAGTCGCGACACTCCCCATACTTGGAATCCTCGATTCCTGAGTTTGAACGCTCCTCGGTCGCTCCAAGTCAATCACTGAATTCCGGTTTTCAAAGCCAGAATTTCTAAATTAATAATAGTCATTTTTAATAATTCACATGCTACGTTAAAATCACATATTGACGTTAACCTTATAAATTTTAAGAATTCTAAAATTTAAAAATGATTATTCTAAAATAATTAGTTTCTAGATTCCTCATCATTAATCAGATTTTTCTCTAAAAGTCCTTATCCTTTTTTTTCTTAGTTTCTAAAGTTAACACTTCCTTTATTTTAAAAGGTCACCAAAGTGGTCACTAAAATGGTTGCTAAGATTTATTACTAATATTTTCTTCTCTTACTGTTAATATCTATTATACCAAAATCCATTTATTTCCAAAATCTCCCTTTGGCCTAAGTTATAAAATCTTCAAACCATGTGGCGATATTGCTATACCTAAATTTTTTCGAAATCTAATAGTTTCAAACATCAAGGTACATTTATTTACCAAATTTGAGGAATCATTATTTAGAAAAATTGGGAGTAAAAACTTCATTATTTTAATTAATTCTCTTAAAACTTTAAATCCTATTATTATCCATTCTTAAATTATATTATTCTAAGAATTCTTCAAAAAGAAGTCTAATTCCTTAATCTTAAACTTTTTCCAAGTAACTTAAAAATTTAGGATTACCCGATCAAAAATTCTTTTCCCGAACGTGATATTTCTCAAGATAATTTGATACTGATTAACGAACGATTAACTACCTAATAATGGGGCTTACCTGAGAATATGTTACAAATTACATAACGATCCCGAATTAAAATTTTAAATTAATACAACCATATCAAAAGTAACCGAGCCTGCCTAAACGCTAATCGTCACTAATTCCTCTTCGAGTATCCGATCTCAATAAAATTGCTCCACATACACGAACGTTGTATCATGCTGACTAAATCTTTAGGATATCGATTAGTTCAAAAATGTAGCGCAATCGTCGGTTTAAAAGAAATTCTATGGTTTAAGATCCGACTGTTGGATCGCGATGAAATTTAAAACGTAAGTTCCTAAATATGTAACCATCATCACAACACAACTGGAATTGCAATCAAATGAGCTAGAGACCCCCTTTACCCTATTTATAGATGCTGCCCAGAGAGAGTAATTAGAGATTTCGCCGAAAACTCCACCGATCGCTCCTAACGTATTCTTATCTTTGTCTAAGCTTCCGATCTTTAGAAAATGAACATGCATGGTTAAAATAAATGGAGACAACCACGGTTTGGCTTCTAAACAACAAGAAGGAGATCATTTATTTTCCAAAAATGAAAGATGATTTTGATTTAAGAAAACCAAGAAAATATTTAAGGGGAAGAATTGTCAAGACCCACCTTAGAGAAGCTTGAGTGGCTCGCGGTTTCTAGCCTTCAAATAGCAAGGGAACACCATTTAATTTCTAAGCAAAACAGAATTTGACCAGAAGAATTTAAGAACAATTATCAAGAAGAAAAATTTGCCAAACTTACCCCAAAATGGCTTAGGAGCACATGATTTTGGGAGCTCTAAAACAAGTAGATGAATTTGTTCTTCAAGAATTTTGCATGCAAGAAGATATAAAATTGATGTGCTGATTTTGGAAGATTAAGAGAAAGAATGTTGATGATAAGATGAAAGGATTGAAAGGTTTCTTGGTCTCTTACCGTGAATGAATGTGAAATGGGAGGGAATGTCATGCTGCAATATTATAATACGGCTGCTTAAAAAAAAATTCAAGAGGGGATATGCATGGCTTAGTGGTCTGACCAAGAATGGAATAAACATGGGCTGGAAGAATTGTTTTAAGGGAAAATTGGAATCATTTATGCAATTCATGACGGGTTGGTTGATGGCATGGTATAAAGCATAGCATCATGGGTACCATAAAAGAAAAGAAAGACAGATGAATGTTCAGAATCCTAGGTTTTGTTATGGCTCCAGCAACGTGAATGGAATAGTGGCAGAGTGGAAAATAGCCAAAGGAACAACATGTGCATATGACATTATGGGAAGGGATTATTTTAATGGTTATTGTTATATGCGGCTGGTGGAGGCAGCATCTAGATGGGGTGGTGCTAACCATGGGCAGAGTTCTCCTGGGGCTGACACGTGCCCCAGGAGGTGACTGGTGCAGTGGTGAGTTAAAAATTGGTGACCGGAAAATTAAATTGTCACCCAATGATTTTTGGCGTGCAGGATTTTTAAGAACTAGAAAATAATCACGTTAAAAACAATTTTGGGATAATTCGTGGAGTCAGAATCAGAGGAAACTCCCAACACAAAAGTTGTAAGTCTTCTTTTTCTATTTAAATCGATATATCATTTACGATGATCCGATACCTGTAGCCGAGTTATAATCAAAATACAACAGCATGCTCTAATCATCTTCAAATCAGGTAGGTGTTTAGAAATTAATTCACCAAGAATTCTCCTTTAAGAATTGAGTTTTTTAGCCTTCATAACAATTGTAGATATTTTTGATAAGGATCTATACCAAAAAGAACGAAGTGGTTTGAGTCTCGGAAGGGGGTGATATAACAATTTTTCTGGGACCTGTCAGCATAGTGATGTGAAACTCATGGACTGGAAAAGATTCTAAAAATTGTACCAATATGTGAGGATTTGGCTTTTGAAGTCTTCACGACAAATGTAGATAATTTTGTTACGGTGAGTTAGACACCAAGTTTGAAAGAAACGGAGGTCGTATGAGAGAGTTATGAATTTTTGAATGAACCATGCGCAGAGTAAAAACGTGAATAATCATGGTTCTAGGATGGATTTACTTAATCTTTGAATTTGAGCATGACAGAGTGGGAATTTAAAATTGAGACTAGAAATAGAGATTCAAGATCTCTTCGAAATGAAGTGAACAAACCAAAATTATTCCAATCAAGCATCATTTTGGACTATTGGGTCCAAAATACCAACGATGCGCATGAGAGGAATAAGCCACTAAGCCTTAATGAGTTATTTTCTAAAATTTTGAAACTTGGGATGTTACACAAAATCGATCCTTTTCGAAATTTAGCAATATTATATCAGTTTTCACTAATTTTATAATAAGTAATATAAAGTTTAAATTTTAAAAATCTAAAATTTTCTGTTAATAAAAATTTATTGGTACGTTTTCATTTTTTTTATGATTGGTAAAAATCAAGATTTTACTCAAACCGATAATTTTTACATAAGTCTACTTGAAATGGATTTTAGAAAATTTTCTTATAATTTAACTTCACTTTTTTGTAAATATTTTAAATTTTAAGTAACTTTATATTAATTTAAAATTATTTAAAATATATTATTTTATTAAAATATTTCAAAATTTTAAAAAATTTCTAGAAAATCATAAATATTATGTAGATCAAAAAGTTCTAAAGAACCATAGTCTAAATCCTTCAAAATTTTATTTTAAAATTCTAATAAGAGTTAAATCATAAATATGTAAAAACATAAACATAAAATAAAAGTTGTGAATAAGAAAGATATTCAAAATTCTTAATATAATTTCATTAATCAATGAATACTAATTAAGTCATTTTAAAATTCTCATTCATAAATATTTTCATTTTATTATTATTATTATTATTTTATTTTATTTTAAAAAACAAATAATTAAATATAAATACCAAAATTTCATAAAAAATGATAATAATAAACTAACTTATAGTAAGTATTTCTCATGAAAGATATATTAATATCTAGTTTCTATTTGTGTTGAAAATGGGATGTTACATATGCAATGTGTGCCCTTGACTTTAAGGGTATGAGATACTTGTCGTGAAGTTGTGTAGTAGATGGTATTAATGTATTATTATCATTAATGATTGTATCGATATATAATATATTGAGATTGTGTAGTATTGGCATTGACTGTATCCCTTTTATATCTGCTAATGGAGATTGATGATTATGGTTTATGACATGCCAGTAGTATTATATCATGTAATGGTGAGCCGAATGGTGTATGATAATAGAGATATGTGATTATTATTCCATATTGTGGCGGTACGTTGGTGGGATTGGCAAGTGGGCCACCCTGTATTATGATCACATGTCAGTTTCTGACATATGTGCATGAGATTGATGATGTTATAGCCCTATTGATGAAAATAGATATTGAACTGCATGTTAATGATGAAGCACCCTGGACACTGTTGAGGGCAGGGAGTGGTCGCCGGTGCGTTGGCACGATCAAGGAGCGACTCTTGACAGGCTTCTAGTGGAGGGACTGTATGGCTATGCTTATATTTGTATATGATTGATTATGTGATTATGTGGTAGAGGACGACCGACAGTATGAGTTACCCTCGTTTTTGGCTTCTGTGGTCAAGTTTAACTCAATTGAGATACCCAGAGGTCTATGACCCAGTGGTTGAGGGGGAGCCAAGTCGGGCTCGGTGAACCAAGTCGGGTTCATGAGGTGTCAAGTTGAACCCCCAGCTGAAGATTGATCCTTAGGTATCCAGATACCAAGAGTCATATGTATACGAGTCAGTTATGGATTAAGTGAACTAATGATTGTTGTATGATTAGTAATGAAATATGAATTAATGATGTAGTATGTTGAATGTATGAATATTTAACGATCTATGATGTTTATGGTATGCGATGTCTATTGTTGAGATGATATAATATTGATAGATACAGAATAATTAATTAGAGGATAAGTGGCTAGGCATGTATGTGTGGATTTAATGGATCAAGATATGATGATAATCAATATAATTGTACAAGTATATCAATGTGAATGGAAAAATAAGAAAGGGTGTGAAAGGTAATTGCTAACATTGGATAACCATGTCTAGGAGCGTAGCTATGTCATACATTTTCCTAGTTTTGATATTTATTTCTATATTAATGCTTAATTCCAGTCACTCACCCCCTGTATTGTGGTTTAGTGACTATTAGCAAGTATGGATGCACACCGTGGAGGCAAGCGCTAAATGAGGCCAGACGAAGAAGAAGTTAATGCGATAAGGGATATATACATATATGTGGTTGTATATATTTATTTATTGATTTTGTAGGGATATGTAGTTGTGTTACTCTATGGTTGTGGTGTGTAATTCGAATTAATGTGTATTGATGTGATGGTACCAAGTAGCATGGAGCTACTTGCGTATTTAATTGATTGTGTGAGTGCATGAGATTGGCAGGTATTGCAGTGTGTGTATGTGATTTATTAAAACTTTAGTGTTTAATATCGGATTGTATGATTATGAGTTGATGCATGACTGTTGATGATGGTTATGATTAGGCTTTAATGAATAAGTCATAGGTATAAGTTATCCGAATATCGGCATGGAGCCAATATGGAATGATTGATTATTGGTATGGACAGGTATTAATGCGTGTATGATTGGTATATGGTGTATGTGATGTAATTAGGAAAGGTATTGCTGAATTAATTGGTCAGAGGAGTTATGCATGTAGGATGTTTTGTAAGTTTAAGGAACCGAATAGGTGAATTTATGATCTGGTGGGTTTTGGAACCCCTGGAAGGTACCAATAGGTCCTCTAGGACATTTAGGAACTGTGTGAATTAGCCTTGGGCCAATTGGAACCCATTTAGGATGTTTGGTGCAAGGGTTTTGCACAAAAAAGGTTTAAACTGTATTTTATGCATAACTTACACATATGATGGAATTTTGGCGAACGGACGGCGCCAAGAATGGGGAATGTAACGCCCTCAGTTGCACTTTAATAAATTCTATAAAAATTCATAATTTCTTTATTAAAGATATGATTGTTAAAAAGAAACTATTGGAATAAATTGCATATATCATTTTTGAAATACCTCATAAATATTATTAAAACTTTATAAAGTAATTTTACATTCATCTGAAAAAAAATAAATATTAAACATTATAAGAAAGAGAGGAAACTCCATGGCCCAGAAACAGTTACTTAATAACATTATTTATTCATTGGACCACAGTATTCATACCGAGCTCCCTTTCTAGAACGTGCTATATTTACTGTCGAGATTCTTCGATCCTTCCCTCTGAACCATCAATTTAAAACATATAAAACAAAAACATGAAGAAAAGAGTGAGAAATATAATATAATATTCCCGAATAGAACATAAGCAATAAAGGGTTTTCACAAGCTAATATTTAATAATATCAATCACAATCACATATTCAATTAATTATGAATGTATGAATGTTATGCAATGTCAACTTACATATATATGTGGGCCCTTAAATTTTAATTTGCACTGGGCCAACCAGGAGTTTACCCTGTTCTATAAGTCCGGATAATAATAATAATATGAATAACTCAACTGGCATGGAAACACTTAGAGAATAGTCAGATTGAGAAGGTTTTTATTGTGAAAGTACCCGATACTAGGGAGCTACCCCAGGTCCCCTGAAGCACCCTTCCACACCCTCTCATCCCAAGGCTCGTAATTAAGCCCCCTCTAATGTATTCTCGGTTTCTATAATTCGTCCCCAGACAATATCATTTTGTTTCACTTTAATGATTTATGATGCATGAACTACTCGCGTATTTAGTTAGTTAAGTCTTTTAGAAACTTAATTATTAAATACGATAAAGGTTTACAACGTTATCTCAATAAACTGTATATTTCCCCAATTCTCTGAATTTCAGTCATACAAAAATAAATTTGGTACGGTTTTCAATTCTCACAAAAATTGAGTTTCCAAGCCTTAAATATCTCAAAACTTCTCATAGAAAACTTTACATATTCTTTCTCAAATTTAATCTTAACAATATCGAATTTAGAAATCTCAATTATTTCCAAATATCTTTAGTTATTAGGTTGGAACAAAATAATTTACTTTTGAAAATTTTATTTTACTTAAAGAGAATAATTCTTAATTTATTTAAAAAATACTTAAAATTATAAAATTTTTCTTTAAATTCAAGAATTAATTATTTCAACCTTTTTATAAAATAATTTTTATAAAATGACTTCTTTTTTTTGAAATAAATATTAGATTTTTTTATTCTAAATATTAAAAGTAGAGTTAATAAAAATAATTTCTAAGAAGAAATAAAAGATTTAAAATAATAAAAATTTAAAGAGTAAGGTGAGAAAATTCTTACTGAGTTTTAGTTTTTTATCATGTTTACTATATGCTCAACTTCACATCATAAGATCATCAATCATAATCAAATATTATCAATCACAATATTGTTAACCAAGTGGCCTCAATTACTCAAGAGAGGGGGTGAATTGAGTATTAAAAATTTTCGTTGGAATGCTTTTGAAATTAATTCTTTTGTAATCAATTTAATAAATATGAATAATACACAAAAGAATAAGTAATAATGTCAAATTAATAACGAAGTTATTTTAGCACTTAGAAAGTAATAATTAATATTAACACAATTAATATAAGAGTATTACTTAGATTATTTTAACAAATTAATCTAAATAATTAATTAAGCAATTTATATCAAGTTAATGGTGTACTTAAATACCCAAGCAAATTAAATCTCAATAATAAAGGAGTTTAAGGATGAGAGATTTGCAAACCGATATAACAAGTTCCACCACACCGGTGTACGTCTCGCCTTCAAGCAACCCACTTAAAGGATTCCACTATAGAGAATTTGAGATACCAGCTTTAAGCAATTACAGCTTCTTAGTGTGCCACACTCAAGAACTTAATCCTCACAAGCAAAAGAGCAACCCACTCAATCTCACAATCTCTCAATTACAAGGTTGAAACCCAACCCAAAATCTCTCAGAATTTGTAAATGTGATTTTACAAGCGTGACTCTCTCAATAAAGTGGATATACAATTTTTTAATCACTTGAAAAATATTTTTCTTCTCTTGGAAAGGGATATGCAAATTTAGCACTCAAAAATATTTTTCTCACAATATAACTCTCAAAAAAAATTATTTGCAAAGAAAAGAGAATCAGAGAGTAAGCAACTTAGAGAGAATAAGAGAGTAAGAAGGAAGCAATGAATTTTTCGTTGCTGCAAGGTGTGTTTCTACCTCTTCACTTCTTCTTCTTTTATAGGCGCTTAAAGGGACTTGCTGCCAAAAATTTATTTCCACCGGTTCCTTAATTTATGCATTGGAAGACTTAATCCGCCAACAATCCATGTTTCCTGACTTGAGAAGTGCAATTGTCTACCTTAATTAATGGAATCGCCGTTTAATTTGAGTCTTTGAGAGAGGAATCAGCGGAGTTAAGTTTCTAAAAACGCGTACTGATATTTTCCATGATTCAACACATGATTCCAGTGAAGAATCGATTCCTCCAGACTATTTTTCCATCAAAAACAACAAATTAATCGATTCCTGGCAAGGAGAATCGATTCCTGGCATCATGAATCGATTCCTATACTTAGTGAATCGATTCCTGGCTTTTCCAACATGAATGAATCGATTCCTATAGGGGGAATCGATTCCCAACCCTATGAATCGATTCTTGCATTAGTTGAATTGATTCCTGCCTCATTTTATACCTGGGAATCGATTCCTAGAGCTCTGAATCGATTCCTGTGCTTCTCCTGCACATGTTTCCTTAATTTTGATGCGTTTTGGACAATATAGCTCATGGTTCTTTGATTCCTTTCATTCTTTGGCACTTAATGATTATATTACCTGTCTATAAATGCCTTGAATCAATTTTTTGGACTTTATCAATTTAATTCTTGATTTCTTAACCCGAATCAACTTGATCTTCATGATTTATAATTAATTTCTTGTACAACATCCTTTTTATTTCTTGATCCTTCAATTGTTTGTCATTCATCAAAACTTGTTTCAACATACAAATATAAATATCATCAATCAAAATCAAATATTATCAATCATAATTAAATATCAATTAAAATTAAATATTATTAATTATAAATAATTCAAATCAATTAAATATCACTCATAAGTGTAATTCAAATCTTAATGGTTATTTAGATTAATAAGATTGATTTTGAGTCTTTATAGTCTATTCATCGCATAGGTCTATGTAGGTCCATATAGTCAAATCCTCGCATAGGTATAGTTCAGTCCATACAGGTCATAATAATCAAAGTCCTTGCATAGGTTCAGTCCAGTTCGCATAGGTTATCTAGGTATTTGCATAAGTATTTCAGATAAGTTACACAAGATACTCAATATAAAATTTATAATTTTAAGTTAAATAATTATTATTTTAAAATAATAATATTATTAAATTTTAAAGGAGTAGGAGACTCCTCCCATTATTCTTATGTCCTTTCATATTATATTCCTATCCTACTCCCCCTTACCTCTTGTATCCTGATTCATTATTGAAAATTCGTGTGTGTCTCGTCTCCGAGTTCTAAAACATACCAATTTCATTTTAATATAGTTACAAGATGAAAATTAAGATTTCTACTTAAAACAAAGATGGTAAATTTTGAATAGTGAATAGTAAATCATGAATAGTAACAATAAATAGTGAAACATAAATAGTAACGGTAAATAGTAAAATGTAAATAGTAACAGTAAATAGTAAAACGTGAATAGTAAAGGTAAATAGTAATAGTAAACAGTAATTTACTATTTGAATAGTAATTTACTATTGAAATAGTATTTTACTATTCAGAATAGTAACTTAAAATAGTATTATATCTATTAATAATAGATTTCTAAAACGATATGAAAATAACCCTAAAAATATAAAAGAAAGGTATTCTTACCTTAGAATTTTAGCAGAACCTTATTCCAGAAAATTTATTCCTCTCTCTTACTTCTACCACTATCTCTCTAGCACTACTATATTAAGAAAATTTAATCTGAAATTGTAAATTCTAACGAAGAATTCCTTCGATATTTATAGGCAGGAAAGTTACTATGCATTTTATTATTTTATTATAAAATTACTGTGTAATTTTTGAAATTTTTATTTCAGATTACTGTTTCAGTTTGAAAATTCTATACATGTACAGTGTTTTGCATAGTAAATGTCACCTGAATTATTAAGCCAAATAGTAACCTTTCACTCGGTATATTTTAAATATTCAAAATCAGTCCTTTTTGAAATTTAGCGATATTATATCAGTCTTCACTAATTTTATAATAAGTAATCTAATGTTTAAATTTTAAAAATCTAAAATTTGCTATTAATAAAAATTTATTGGTACGTTTCCAATTTTTTTACGATTGGTAAAAATCAAGATTTTTCTCAAACCGATCATTTTTAGATAAGTCTACTTGAAATAGATTTTAGAAAATGTTGTTATAATTTAACTTCACTTTCTTATAAATATTTTTAATTTTTAGTCACTTTATATGAATTTAAAATTATTTAAAATATATTATTTTATTAAAATATTTCCAAATTTTCAAAAAATTCCAGAAAATCATAAATAATACGTGGATTAAAAAGTTCTAAAGAACCACAATCTAATTCCTTCAAAATTTTAATATAAAAATAAAAATATGGGTGTTACAACCCTACTCCCCTTAGAAAAATTTCGTCCTCGAAATTTACATTATTCAATAAAACAAATGGGGATGAGACTCTTTCATCTTAGTTTCTAGTTCCCATGTAGCATCTTCTCCTCTTGTTTCGCTCCAAATGACCTTTACGTGTGAAATTGTCTTGTCCCTTAGCTTTTTTATTCTTCTATCAGCTATTCTGACAGGTGGTGCATCATGTGTAAGATTATCTTTAACTTGTATGACATCAGGTTCAATAATGTGTGTAGGATCAGATATATACTTTCATAAATTTGACATATGAAAAATGTTATGGATATTAGAAAGAAAAGGTAGTAATGCTATTTGGTAGGCAAGAGGACTAACTTTATGAATTATTTGGTATGGACCAATAAATCTAGGAGTTAGTTTTCGAGATTTCATTGTCCGACCGACCCTAGTCGTAGGTGTGACTTGCAAGAATACATGATCGCCTTCTTGAAATTCGAGCGGCTTCCTTCTTTTGTCATAGTAGCTTTTCTACCTGCTCTGTGCTGCGTTCATCTTTTCTTGAACCATTTTGATTTTATCCGTGGTTTGTTGTACCAACTCTGGTCCTAGCATCAAGTTTTCACCAGTCTTAAACCAACATAGCGGAGTCCTACATTTTCTTCTATATAATGCTTCAAAAGGTGTCATGCCAGTGCTAGCATGGAAACTGTTGTTGTAGGTGAATTCCACATATGGTAAGAATTGATTCCAACTTCCTTCATGCTCTAACACACAAGCTCGTAACAAGTCCTCTAGAGATTGAATTGTTCTTTCTGATTGTCCATCCGTCTGAGGATGATATGCTGAACTTAGACGCAGTCTTGTTCCCAAAGCCTTGTGTAAGCTCTTCTAGAATTGTGATGTAAAACGAGGGTCCCGATCAGAAACAATACTTGAAGGAATTCCATGCAATCTCACAATCTCCTCGATGTATAATTTCGCTAGTTTCTCCATAGGGTAACGAATATTAATGGGAATAAAGTGGGCAGATTTGGTTTATCTATCAACTATTACCCATATTTAGGTAAAAAAGTCACAAAATCCATGGTAATGTTATCCCATTTTCATTCTAGTATTTCCATTGATCGTAGCATTCCATGGGGCATTTGATGTTCTACTTTAACCTTCTAGTAAATTAGACATGCAGGTACGTACTCTGCCACCGCTTTCTTCATTCCAGGCCACCAAAATAACTTCTTCAAATCTTGATACATTTTAGTAGCTCCGGGATGAATGCTCATATAACTTTTGTGGCCTTCTTCTAGAATTGCTTTCCTCAACTCCTCTTGATCAGGGATACACACTCGATCCTTATACCTCAACAATTGGTCATTTCCCACATTGAACTCGACTTCTTTTCCTTATTTTAAGAGTTCTTTCTTTTCTTGCAGGAATTCATCCTTTTGTTGATCCTCTAAAACTTGCCTCAGGAATTCACTTGTCACTTGCAACGCTCCTAATTTATAGCTGTTAGCATTAACCTTTACTGCTAGGTTATGATCTCTGAAGTTCTCTATCAATTCCAGCTCTTTAATCATCAATGTAGACACATATAGAGACTTTCGACTCAAAGCATCAGCTATTACGTTCGCTTTTCCAGGATGGTATTGCAACTCAAAGTCGTAGTCCTTTAAGAACTCCATCCATCTCCATTGCCTTATGTTTAACTTCTTTTGGTCGAATAAATACTTGAGACTCTTATGATCGTTAAACACATCGAATGTTGCACCGTATAGATAATGCCTCCAAATCTTTAAGGTAAAAACTATAGCGGCTAATTCTAAGTCATGGGTAGGGTAGTTAATCTCATGTTGCCTTAATTGGCGTGATGCATAGGCTACAACCTTCTTGTCTTACATGAATACACTTTCTAGTCCTTGTTTAGACGTATCACAATAAACTTCAAAACTTCAATATGGATCAGGAAGTACTAACACTGGCGCAGAAGTAAGTCGATCTTTCAGCTCTTAGCTTGGTCAGTGGGTATGCTAACTTTGAAAATCCTTTGATGAATCTCCTATAGTATCCAGCCAAGCCCAAGAAACTTCTAATCTCAGTGATTATGGTTGTAACACCCTCTGTTACCCCTTAATAAATTATAGAAAAATTCATAAATGTTTTTTAAAAGATATGATTGTTAAAAAAAATTATCGAAATAAATTACATACATTATTTCTGAAATACCTCATAAATATTATTAAAACTTTATAAAATAATTGTACATTCATCTGAAGAAAATAAACATTAAACATTATAAGAAAGAGAGGAAACTCCATGGCCCAAAAACAGTTACTTATTAACATTATTTATTCATTGGACCAAGGTATTCATACTGAGCTCCCTTTCTAGAACGTGCTATATTTACTGCCGAGATTCTTCGATCCTTCCCTCTGAACCATCAATTTAAAACATATGAAACAAAAATACGGAGAAAAGAGTGAGAAACAGAATATAATATTCTCGAATAAGACATAAGCAACAAAGAGTTTTCACAAACCAATACATAATAATATCAATCACAATCACATACACAATCAATTATGAATGCATGAATGTTATGCAATATCTTCATCATAACTTACCTATATATGTGGGCCCTTAAATTTTAATTTGTACTGGACTAACCAGGAGTTTACACTGTTCCATAAGTCCGGATAATAATAATATGAACAGCTCAACTGACATAGAAACACTTAGGACTAGTCAGATTGAGAAAGCTTTTATTGTGAAAGTACCTGACACTAGGGAGCTACCCCAGGTCCCCTGAAGCACCCTGTCACACCCTCTCATCCCAAGGCTCGTAATTAAGCATCCTCTAATGTATCCTCAGTTTCTATAATTCGTCCCCAGACAATATCATTTTGTTTCACTTTAATGATTTATGATGCATGAACTACTCACGTATTTAATTGGTTAAGGCTTTTAGAAACTCAATTATTAAATACCTTAAAGGTTTACAACATCATTTCAATAAACTGTACATTTTCTCAATTCTCTAAATTTCTGTCCTCAGAAATAAATTTGGTACAGTTTTCAATTCTCACCAAAATTGAGTTTCTAAGCCTTAAATATCTTAAAACTTTCTCATGTAAAACTTTACATAATCTTTCTCAAATTGAATCTTAACAAGATCGAATTTCAAAATTTCAATTATTTCTAAATATCTTTAGTTATTAAGTTGGAAAAAGAAAATAATTTTCTTTTAAAAATTTTATTTTATTAAAAGAGAATAATCTTTAAATCATTAACCAAAAATACTTCAAATTATATAATTTTTCTTTAATTCAAATTTTAATTATCTCAACCTTTTTATAAATTAATTTTCATAAAATGACTTCTTCTAAAAAAATTTATTCTAAATATTAAAAGTAAAGTTAATAAAAAATTTTTTAAGAAGAAATAAAAGAAAAAAATTTAAAGAGTAAGGTAAGAAAATTCTTACTGAGTTTTAGCTTTTTGTCATGCTTGCTATATGCTCAACTTTATATCATAAGATCATCAATCATAATCAAAAAATGTCAATCACAGTTAAACATCATCAATCACAAATATAATCAATCATAATCAAATCAATTAAATTAAATATCATTAATACATATCATAATTCAAAATTTAAATGGTTATTAATATAGTTGATTTTGAGTTCTTTTGGTCAGTTCCTCGTATAGGTCTATGTAAGTCCATATAATCCAGTCCTTGCATAGGTATAGTTCAGTCCATATGGGTCATAGTGGTCCAAGTCCTTGCATAGGTATAGTCCAGTTCATATAGGTTATAAAAGTACAGGTCCTTACATAGGTGTGTTAGAGTTAGTTACATCAGATATTTAATTTAAAATTTATTATAAATTTTAAGTTAAAAATGTTAATATTTTAAAATAATAATATTATCAAATTTAAAAAGAGTAGGGGACTCCTCCAGTTATTCTTATGTCTTTTCATATTATAGTCTTATCTCACTCCCCCTTACCTCTTGTATACTGATTCGTTATTGTAAATTCGTGCACGCTTCGTCTCCGAGTTCTAAAACATACCAATTTTATTTTAATATAATTACAAGATGAAAATTAAGATTACTACTTAAAGCAGAAATGGTAAATTTTGAATAGTGACTAGTGAATAGTGAATAGTAAATCATGAATAGTAACAATAAATAGTAAAACATGAATAGTAACGATAAATAGTAAATCATAAATAGTAATAGTAAATAGTAAATTGTGAATAGTCATGGTAAATAGTAAAACGTAAATAGTAAAGGTAAATAGTAATAGTAAATAATAATTTACTATTTAAATAGTAATTTACTATTAAAATAGTAATTTACTATTGAAATAGTATTTTACTATTTAGAATAGTAACTTAAAATAATATTATTTCTAGTATAATAATAGATTTCTAAAAATGATATGAAAATAACCCTAAAAAATATAAAAGAGAGGTATTCTTATATTATAATTTTAGCAGAACCTTCTTCCAAAAAAAATTTATTTCTCTCTCTTACTTGCACCACTATCTCACTAGCACTACTATATTAAGAAAACTTAATCTAAAACTGTGAATTCTAAAGAAGAATTCCTTCAGTATTTATAGGAAGGAAATTTACCATGGATATCAGAACTAGACCGGACCGGCCGGTCGGACCGGTCGAACCGGGAACCGGTACCTTGTTCGGTCCGGAACGGGAAAAAATCGGTCAACAATTGAACCGATCAAAAACCGGTAAAACCGGTCAAAAACTGGCCAAAACCGGGAAAACCGGTCAAAAACCCGATTTGCAATTTTTTTTTAATTTTAGAAACCTTTTTAGTGCGGTTTTGTGAAGAACCGCACTAATAGACCATGCACACTAAATAAAATTAATATTTTTTTTATTTTACTTAGTTTGGACTAGTGTTTTTAGACCTTTTAAGTATGTTATAGTAGGATGTGTACTATTTTAAGGTTTTTTTACTATGTAATATTTTAATTCTAACATATTTATTGAATTTATTTGATAAATAATATATTATTTTTGATCTAATTAATTATTATTTAATATATAAAATAATAATAATAATAATTTATTATTACGAGTTCGACCACTAGTTCAACCACTGACCCTTGAACCGGTGCCTCCACCGGTTCAATGACCGGTCTGGTTCTGAAAACGTTGAAAATTACTATGCATTCCATTATTTTAATATAAAAGTACTGTGTATTTTTTGAAAATTCAATCCTGGTTACTGTGCATCTTTTAAAAATTTCATACATGCACAGTGTTTTGCATAGTAAATGTCGGCTGAATTATTAAGCCAAATAGTAACCTTTCATTCGGTATATTTTAAATATTCAAAATCAGTCCTTTTTGAAATTTAGCGAACTAATTTTATAATAAGTAATATAAAGTTTAAATTTTAAAAATCTAAAATTTTCTGTTAATAAAAATTTATTGATACCTTTCCAATTTTTTAACGATTAGAAAAAATCAAGATTTTTTCAAACTGATCATTTTTATATAAGTCTACTTGAAATAGATTTTAGAAATTTTTCTTATAATTTAACTTCATTTTCTTATAAATAGTTTTAATTTTAAGTCACTTATATGAATTTAAAATTATTTAAAATATATTCTTTTATTAAAATAATTCAAAAATTCCAAAAAATCATAGATAATAACGTAGATTAAAAAGTTCTAAAGAACCATAATTTAATTCCTTCAAAATTTTAATATAAAAATAAAAATAAGGGTGTTACATTGGTTGGTCTCTCCCATTTTAAAACTGCTTCCACCTTTGAAGGGTCTATAGCTATTCCTCCTTGACTAATTACATGTCCTAAAAAGTTTACTTCTTCCAACCAGAATTCACACTTCGACAGCTTTGCATATAGTTGTTTCTTTTTCAGGATTCACAACACAACCTTCAAGTGTTCAATATGTTCTTCTCTGCTTTTAGAGTACACTAATATATCATCAATGAACACCACTACAAATTTATCTAGATATGAATGAAAAATCCTATTCATGTAATCCATGAATACAGGTGATGCATTAGTTATACCAAAAGGCATTACTAGATATTCGTAATGGCCATAGCGTGTTTTAAAAGCCATTTTTGATATATCTTCTTTCTTCACCCTTATTTGATGGTATCCAAACCTCAAATTAATTTTAGAGAACACCGTGGCACCACGCAGCTGATCCATCAAGTCGTCAATCCTTGGTAGAGGATATCTGTTCTTGATCGTCACCTTGTTCAGTTGTCGATAATCTACACACAACCTCATGCAACCATCCTTATTCTTAACCAATAGCATTGATGCACCCCAGGGGATACACTGGGTCGTATAAACTGCTTCTCTATCATCTCTTCAAGTTGTTTCTTCAACTTTGCTAATTCTAGAGGTGACATTCGGTATGATGTAATTGAAATGGGTCCAACTCCAGGTACTAGATCAATGGCGAATTCCACATCTCTTTCTGGTCGTAAACCAGGGATATCTTCAGGAAAAACAACAGGAAATTCACACACAACTGGTAGATTTTTTATTTTTGATTCTTGGTCTCCTTTCGTTGAAATCAATAGTGTAACACCCCCTTATATACACGAGACATATATCTATTCTTCTTGTTTTTTTTTAAAGATATACATATTTATCACTTCTTATCTCGTGTATACAAGGACGTATATACATCTGATTTTCTTTGAATTTTGAAAGTAAAAAGTTTCAAATTATTCATAATGATAAAATAAACTTTCAGAAAATCATAAGTGATCAAAGATTACAGTATCATATCCAAAGAATAAGGTTTATTAAAGTTTAACCTTTACATTGATTTACAATCATCCAACTTAATATTGTATTAAGGTAAACTAAAACTAAAGATTTAATACCTCTACTTCGACTGTAACCAACTATTTCTTTATCTTCAAACCATATGATTTTGAATCCTATTCTTGTCACATCTCTTCTCCTATTCGATTGAGGATGAGACCAATTTACCCTCTTGTAATTTCATCCTTTCATCTTGAACTTCTAGCTATATATCATATAACAAATTTTGGACACAAAATTCAAACAAGAAGGAGTGAGAAATAAAATATAATACTTTACAGATAAGACATAAGCATAAGGGTTTTCACGATCTAATATAATAATTTCAATCACAATCATATACATAATCAATTATGAATGTAGAGTTTTCATAACATAACAATTATATTTTCATTCACAACCACCCACATAGAATGTCACAATCACATGAATGTCATGCAATGTTTTTAATACTATCATCTCATTCATCCTATGCATGTGGGCCCTTAAAGTTTTAGTTTGCACTGGGCCAACCAGGAGTTTACACTGTTCTATAAATTCCGGATAATAATAACATAAATGCCTTCATGGCATATGAACAACTCAACTGGCTTGGAAACACTTAGAGACTAGTCAGACTGAGAAAGTTTTTATTGTGAAAGTACCCGACACTAGGGAGCGACCCCAGGTCACCTGAAGTACCCTTTCACACCCTCTCATCCCAAGGCTCGCAATTAAGCCTCCTCTAATGTATTCTCGGTTTCTATAATCCGTCCCCAGGCAATATCACATCTTATTTCCCTTTAATGATTCATGATGCATGAACTACTCGCATATTTAGTTGGTTAAGACTTTTAGAAACTCAATTATTAAATACCATAAAGGTTCACAAAATTATCTCAATAAACTGTACATTCCCAATTTTAGAAATCTCGACTTATAAAATATCCTTTAGTTATTTCATTAGGGAAAACCAATTTAAATTTCTGATTTCTAAAAGAGTATATATATTTTTTAAATCATTAATTAAGAATATTCAAAACTATAAAAATTTTCTTTAATTCAAGAATTAATTGTCTCAACCTCTGATTTTCATAAAATAGCTTCTTTCTAATACTAGATTTTATTCTAGAGATTAAAAATAAAGTTAATGAAAATTATTTCTAAGAAGAAATAAAAGACTAGAATAATAATAAAATACTTTCTCTTAGAATAAAAATTTAAAGAGTAAGGTAAGAAAATTCTTACTGAGTTTTAACTTTCCGTCATGCTTACTATATGCTCAAACTCCATATCACAAGGTCATCAATCATAATAAAATATTATCAATCACAATATCATCAATCATAATTAAATAATGTCAATCACGATCAAATAATATCGATCACAATTAAATATCATCAATAATAATTATAAACAAATCAATTAAATATAATTCAAATTTTAATGGTTATTTAAATTATTAAAATTGATTTTGAGTCCTTATAGTCCATTCCTTGCATAGGTCTATGTAAGTCTATATAATCCAGTCCTTGCATAGGTATAGTTTAGTCCATATGGGTCATAGTGGTCCAAGTCCTTGCATATGTATAGTCCAGTTCGTATAGATTCACTAGTGGAAAAAGGACCTTTAAGCACGGTTCTGGGGACCCTTTAAGCACGGTTCCAGAACCGTGCTTGTTCCCACCGTGCTTGTAGCTTAGGACTTTTAAGGACGGTTCCCAACCGTGCTTGTATATGGCTTTTAAGCACCTAATTGGGTATTAAGCGTTTAGTTAAGTTTACTAAATTCGAACTGAATTTTTTTGACTTTTACATAGAATATTCATATATGTGTGGATAACATATACATTTTTCTATAGATATATTCAAAATGTTTGATTTGTGCTTGAGCCGGATGATGAAAAATTATCATGTCCGGTTCTTTCGGAGGATGGATCTATAATAATTCACCTATCCCAATAACAAAAAAACCTGATTTGAATGATCCTGTATTAAGAGCTAAATTGGCTAAAGGAATGGGTCATAATTATTATGGAGAACCTGCATGGCCCAATGATCTTTTATACATATTTCCAGTAGTAATTTTAGGTACTATTGCCTGTAACGTGGGCTTAGCGATTTTAGAACCATCAATGATTGGGGAACCCGCGGATCCGTTTGCAACTCCTTTAGAAATACTACCTGAATGGTATTTTTTTCCGGTTGAAATTAACCGTGCTCGTAGGTGGGCACTTTTAAGCACGGTTCCTCCTGAACCGTCTTCGTAGCTCTGACTTTTAAGCACGGTTCCTCCTGAACCGTGCTCGTATGTGGCACTTTTAAGCACGGTTCCTCTTGAACCGTGCTTGTTTCTGCTGGACTTTTAAGAACGGTTATACCATAACCGTGCTTAAAAGGGTGACTTTTAAGCACGGTTAACACCATAACCGTGCTTAAAACCTTAATTTTTTTTAAAAAAATTTTATTTTATTTTTTTTCTTTCCCAGAAACCTGTAAACAGTCCCAGACAGTCCAATGATAAATAATAATGAACGTTTAAAAAAAATCAATCAAACTGTCTAAACATCAAATATGGTATATAAAATGCACAATAAGTAATTAAGCTACACTAATAGGTATATAACTACACAGTAATAATATAATTAATGACAGAAGTCTATTGGGCTCCTTCCTTGAGTTGAAGAAGGCTGGAGGCCCATTGGTTTCTGATTTCGTCAATGTATCCTTCAGGGAACATTGAGGAAGAGTCTCGAAAGTGCTGTAAAGAAGACATAATCATTAATAAGTGAGCAACAAATTGTAATAGTAATATGTCAAAACCAAATAAATTAAAGTAGGCAGCAAAAACTTACAGTTGTCCATCCGTCTACTATACCAGATTGGACAATGGTGAGCATCGTCTTCATCATAAAATACCCACACTCAAAGCTGCCATCCTGCCGATAAGACTACAAGGTACCATACATTGATTTCATAATTAGTTATTGTTTTTGTTACTAATTGAGGTAACTTTAAAAGTAATGCTTATTAATTATTGAAGTGCTTACTTTTGGGAAGACCCACTCTAGTCTTTTCTTGCTCACTTTGCCGCGTAGTAGATGGTACCCAATTAAAGCCCTGTAAGAGAATAAAACATCAGTTTAGTTAATAGAATGACTTAATCAAATATGTAAAGTTGTTTTATTTTTTAAAAATCAACTTACCCGTCGAGTATTTTCATGTAGTCCGCACCAGGACTCCCATACAACGAACAGAAGCATGCAGCAATGCCGTCCTTCGGGCAAATGACCAACAGTTGCCAGTGAAGGCTGCAATGTATCATTGAATATTAACAACATAATCCATTATTAAATTGACAAAAATAACTAAATATTTATTAGACTCTTACTCTCTATGAAGTGGTGCAAGGTACACAGTCTTGTTCAAGGCATGCATCCAATTCTGGATGTATGCCTGAATCTCCTCTTTGCTGTTCCCACGAAGTTGTATTAGAGAGGGCTCCAGGAAACCATAAGTGTTATCGACACCTCTCTCTATGCAAAGTCTATGTAAAAACCTAATCAAATTTGTAGACGTTTAGTGTTGTAAAAATATAAATTTAATTCACACTATCATTGAATAAAAAACATTATACTTACAGCTCCCAACACTGAATCACTGAAATGTTCAACATCGTGTTCCCCACTAGGACCTCACACAAGTCAGGTCGTGCAATGTACACTGGGATAGCACTAGGGAAACCAAAAATGGATTCCTCCCATGGGATCGGGATAGTGCAATTGCGAAGCCCAGCCGATATGTCCCATAGTCATTCTATCGGATCAAGGGGGGCTCTGGCTTCTTTGATGGGGCAACACCCTGTTAAAATAGTTAAAAAATTAGAAGCAACTTATGATTATTGAAACCATAACTTAATATATAGTTGATGCTTGGGTAAAGAGCATACCTGGGGACCGGAATCTGACACAAGTCTGGTCGGCCACATAAGGAAGTGTCCTACAGCCTGGCCGACCAGATGTACCTCAGATGTTGGAATGGGAACAACTGCATCTGCCTCAAGGACCTGTACAACCGAAATCCTTGACACACCATCGGGCAATTTCTGATGGTGAACCAAAGGGCCTTGGTTATACACTGAACCAATAGCAACTGGCTCTTCCACTCCATCCACAAATAGGTCACACTGACGGCAGTCTCCAAGATTTACGTCGTCATCGTCACCGTCAGGTGCAGCACATGACCCCTTCGTGCTGACCCGCCTAGTCTGCATAATTACACAACATTTTAAAGTTATTCAACAAATAATGATAACGAATCATAGGTGAGTCTTTTCTTAATGTACAATGTAACCTGTGGGTCCACCACTGGTGGCGTAGGTTGACATTGTTGACTGAATGACGCCATCATCTCACTCCGAAACCGTGCCATCTCTTCCTGAAGCAGCCTCTGCATTTCCTCCTTTGCCTCTGCCTTCACTGCAGCAACCTTCTCCTCAAAGGTCTTCTCCAAATCAGATATGGACTGGGAAGGGGTGGCTGGATGGCCGAAATAGCTTCGGAGGCCTGCAGAGAAAGAATAATTAGAAATAAAAATGTTATCATACAGAATCTAAGACTATTAATGTAAACGTACCATGACCTCGACCAGCTGCACGTACACGTCCAGGGTGCTCTGGTCGACCGATGGCGGCGGTCAATATATCATCCCTACCATGTGGGACAAATGACCCTTGGGTCGACTGCTCAACCAAGGAATCCTGCAACCAAAAGTCAGTGATCAGTGTTAGGGTTTGATGGACATTTAACGTTTCATAAAAAGTAGTGATAAGCTTTATACTTACAATCCTTGAGACAACCTCCTCAATGTAACACCCTCTGTTACACCTTAATAAATTCTAGAAAAATTTGTAATTTTTTTTTCTAAAGATATGATTGTTAAAAAGAAACTATCGGAATAAATTATATACATTATTTCTGAAATACCTCACAAATATTATTAAAACTTTATAAAGTATTTGTACATTCATCCGAAGAAAATAAACATTAAACATTATAAGAAAGAGAGGAAACTCCATGGCCCAGAAGCAGTTACTTATTAACATTATTTATTCATTGGACCACGGTATTCATACCGAGCTCCCTTTCTAGAACGTGCTATATCTACTGCTGAAATTCTTCGATCCTTCCCTCTGAACCATCAATTTAGAATATATGAAACAAAAACACGGAGAAATGAGTGAGAAACAGAATATAATATTCCCGAATAAGACATAAGCAACAAAGGGTTTTCACAACCAATACATAATAATATCAATCACAATCACATACACAATCAATTATGAATGCATGAATGTTATGCAATATCTTCATCATAACTTACCTATATATGTGGGCCCTTAAATTTTAATTTGCACTGGGCCAACCAGGAGTTTACACTGTTCCATAAGTCCGGATAATAATAATATGAACAGCTCAACTGGCATGGAAACACTTAGAGACTAGTCAGATTGAGAAAGTTTTTATTGTGAAAGTACCCGACACTAGGGAGCTACCCCAGGTCCCCTGAAGCACCCTTTCACACTCTCTCATCCCAAGGCTCGTAATTAAGCCTCCTCTAATGTATCCTCGGTTTCTATAATCCGTCCCCAGACAATATTATTTCATTTCACTTTCATTATCCATGATGCATGAACTACTCGCGTATTGAGTTGGTTAAGGCTTTTAGAAACTCAATTATTAAATCCCTTAAAGGTTTACAATATCATTTCAATAAACTGTATATTTTCTCAGTTCTCTGAATTTCTGTCCCACAGAAATAAATTTGGTACAGTTTTCAAATCTCACGGAAATTGAGTTTCTAAGCCTTAAATATCTAAAAACTTTATCATATAAAACTTTACCTAATCTTTCTCAAATTAAATCTTAACAAAATTAAATTTAGGAATCTCAATTATTTCCAAATATATTTAGTTATTAAGTTGGAAAAAAATAAAATAATTTTCTTTTAAAAAATTTTTTGTTTTATTGAAAGAGAATAATTATTAACCAAAAATACTTAAAATTACAAAATTTTTCTTTAACTCAAGATTTAATTAAATAAATTCTCATAAAATGTTTTCTTTTTAAAATAAATACTAATTTTTTTTATTCTAAATATTGAAAATAAAGTTAAAAATAATTTCTAAGAAGAAATAAAAGATAATAAAATTTAAAGAGTAAGGTAAGAAATTCTTACTGAATTTTAGCTTTCCGTCATGCTCGCTATATGCTCAAACTCCACATTACAATATCATCAATCAAAATCAAACAATATCAATCATAACTAAATATCATCAATCAATCAATCATAATCAAATCAATTAAATATCATTAATACATATCATAATACAAAATTTAATGATTATTAATATAGTCAATTTTAGTCCTTTTGGTCAATTCCTCGCATAGGTATATGTAAGTCCATATAATCCAGTCCTTGCATAGGTATAGTTCAGTCCATATGGGTCATAATGGTCCAAGTCCTTGCATAGGTATAGTCCAGTCCATATAGGTCATAATGGTCCAAGTCTTTGCATAGGTATGTTGGAGTTAGTTAAACCGGATATTTAATTTAAAATTTATTAAAAATGTTAAGTTAAAAAGTTAATATTTTAAAATAATAATATTATTAAATTTAAAAGGAGTAGGGGACTCCTCCCATTATTCTTATGTCTTTTCATATTATACTTCTTATCTCACTCCCCCTTACCTTGAATTGTTACCCAAAATGGATTTGCTTTGCGCCTCCGATTTCTAAAAATATTAATACCAATCTTATTTCAGTATAAGCATAAGACGAAGATTAAGATTACTACTTAAAACAGAAATGGTAAATTTTGAATAGTGAATAGTGAATAGTGAATAGTAAATCGTGAATAGTAACAGTAAATAGTAAAACGTGAATAGTAACAGTAAATAGTAAAACGTGAATAGTAACGGTAAATAGTAAATTGTGAATAGTAACGGTAAATAGTAACAGTAAATAGTAATTTACTATTTGAATAGTAATTTACTATTGAAATAGTAATTTACTATTGAAATAGTGTTTACTATGCAGAATAGTAACTTCAAATAATATTATTTTCAGTATAATAACAGATTTCTAAAAACGATATGAAAATAACCTAAAAAATATAAAAGAGAAGTATTCTTACCTTAGGATTTTGGCAGAACCTTCTCTCCAAAAACTTTTCTTCTCTCTCTCACTTCCACCACTATCTCACTAGCACTACTATATTAAGAAAACTTAATCTGAAATTGTGAATTCTAAAGAAGAAATCCTTCGGTATTTATAGGAAAAAAATTTACTATGCATTCCATTATTTTAATATAAAAGTACTATGCATTTTTGAATTTTTTATTCCAGGTTACTGTGCATCTTTTGAAAATTTCATACATGCACAGTGATTTGCATAGTAATTGTCGGCAAAATTATTAAGTCAAATAGTAACCCTTCACTCGGTATATTTTAAATATTCGAAATGAGTCCTTTTTGAAATTTAGCGATATTATATCAGTCCCTACTAATTTTATAATAAGTAATATAAAGCTGAAATTTTAAAAATCTAAAATTTTCTGTTAATAAAAAATTATTGATACGTTTCAAATTTTTTAACGATTGGAAAAAATCAAGATTTTTCTCAAACCGATAATTTTTAGATAAGTCTACTTGAAACGGATTTTAGAAAATTTTCTTATAATTTCAATTCACTTTCTTGTAAATATTTTTAATTTAAGTCACTTATATGAATTTAAAATTATTTAAAAAATATTATTTTATTAAAAAAAATTCCAAAATTCCAAAAAAATTCCAAAAAATCATAAATAATACGTAGGTTAAAAAGTTCTAAAGAACCATAATTTAATTCCTTCAAAATTTCAATATAAAAATAAAAATAGGGGTGTTACAACTCTACTCCCCTTAGAAAATTTCGTCCTCGAAATTTACATTAATCAGTAAAACAAATGAGGATGAGACTCTTTCATCTCAGTTTCTAGTTCCCATGTAGCATCTTCTCCTCTCGTTTCACTCTAAATGACCTTTACAAGCGGAATTGTCTTGTCTCTTAATTTTTTTATTCTTCTGTCACCTATTCTAACAGGTGGTGCATCATATGTAAAATTATCTTTAACTTGTATGACATCAGGTTCAATAACATGTGTAGGATCAGATATATACTTTCGTAAGTTTGACACATGAAAAACGTTATGGATATTAGAAAGAAAAGGTGGTAATGCTATTTGGTAGGCAAGGGAACTAACTTTATGAATTATTTGATATGGACCAATAAATCTAGGAGTTAGTTTTCGAGATTTCATTGCCCGACCGACCCCAGTCATAGGTGTGACTTTCAAGAATACATGATCGCCTTCTTGAAATTCGAGCGGCTTTCTTCTTTTGTCATAGTAACTTTTCTACCTGCTCTGTGTTGCCTTCATCTTTTCCTGAACTATTTTGATTTTATCCGTGGTTTGTTGTACCAACTCTGGTCCTAGCATCAAGTTTTCACCAGTTTCAAACCAACATAGCGGGGTCCTACATTTTCTTCCATATAATGCTTCAAAAGGTGCCATGCCAATGCTAGCATGAAAACTGTTGTTGTAGGTAAACTCCACATATGGTAAGAATTGATTCCAACTTCCTTTATGCTCTAACACACAAGCTCGTAACAAGTCTTCTAGAGATTGGATTGTTCTTTCTGATTGTCCATCCGTCTGAGGATAATATGCTGAACTCAGACGCAGTCTTGTTCCCAAAGCCTTGTGCAAGCTCTTCCAGAATTATGATGTAAAACGAGGGTCCCGATCAGAAATGATACTTGAAGGAATTCCATGCAATCTCACAATCTCCTCGATGTATAATTTTGCCAGCTTCTCCATAGAGTAACGAATGTTGATGGGAATAAAGTGGGCAGATTTGGTTAATCTATCAACTATTACCCATATTGAATCATGTCCTAATGGAGTTTTAGGTAGAGAAGTCACAAAATCCATGGTAATGCTATCCCATTTCCATTCTGGTATTTCCATTGATTGTAGCATTCCAGGGGGTTTTGGATGTTCCACTTTAACCTTCTGGCAAATTAGACATGCAGCCACATACTCTGCCACCGCTTTCTTCATTCCAGGCCACCAAAATAACTTCTTTAAATCTTGATACATTTTAGTAGCTCCGGGATGAATGCTCATATAACTTTTATGGCCTTCTTCTAGAATTGCTTTCCTCAACTCCTCTTTGTCAGGGATACACACTCGATCCTTATATCTCAATAATTGGTCGTTTCCCACATTGAACTCAACTTCTTTTCCTTGTTTCAAGAGTTCTTTCTTCTCTTGCAGGAATTCATCCTCTCGTTGAGCCTCTAAAACTTGCCTCAGGAATTCATTTGTCACTTGCAACGCTCCTAATCTGTAGCTGTTAGCATTAACCTTTACTGCTAGGTTAAGATTTCTGAAGTTCTCTATCAATTCCAGCTCTTTTATCATCATCGTGGACGCATGTAGAGACTTTCGACTTAAAGCATCAGCTACTACGTTCGCTTTTCCAGGATGGTATTGCAACTCAAAATCGTAGTCCTTTAAGAACTCCATCCATCTCCGTTGCCTCATGTTTAACTCCTTTTGGTCGAATAAATACTTGAGACTTTTATGATCGCTAAACACATCGAATGTTGCACCGTATAGATAGTGCCTCCAAATCTTTAAGGCAAAAACTACAGCGGCTAACTCTAAGTCATGGGTAGGGTAGTTGATCTCATGTTGCCTTAATTGTCGTGACGCATAGGCTACAACCTTCTTGTCTTGCATGAGTACACTTCCTAGTCCTTGTTTAGACGCATCACAGTAAACTTCAAAACTTCGATGTGGATCGGGGAGTACTAACACCGGCGCAGAAGTAAGTCGATCTTTCAGCTCTTGAAAACTATTCTCGCATTGTGTCGTCCACACAAAAGGTTGTCCTTTCCGTGTTAGCTTGGTCAATGGGTATCCTAGCTTTGAAAATCCTTCAATGAATCTCCTATAGTATCCAGCCAAGCCCAAGAAACTTCTAATCTCAGTGATCGTGGTTGGTCTCTCCCATTTTAAAACCGCCTCCACCTTGGAAGGGTCTACAGCTATTCCTCCTTGACTAATTACATGTCCTAAAAAGTTCACTTCTTCCAACCAGAATTCACACTTCGACAACTTTGCATATAGTTGTTTCTTTTTCAGGATTTCCAACACGACCTTCAAATGTTCAACATGTTCTTCTCTGCTTTTAGAGTACACTAATATATCATCAATGAACACCACTACAAATTTATCTAGATATGGATGAAAAATCTTATTCATGTAATCCATGAATACGGCTGGTGCATTAGTTACACCAAAAGGCATTACTAGATATTCGTAATGGCCATAGCGTGTTCTAAAAGCAGTTTTTGATACATCTTCTTTCTTCACCCTTATTTGATGGTATCCAGACCTCAAATCAATTTTGGAGAACACTGTGGCACCACGCAGCTGATCCATCAAGTCGTCAATCCTTGGTAGAGGATATCTGTTCTTGATTGTCACCTTGTTCAGTTGTCGATAATCTACACATAACCTCATGCTACCATCCTTATTCTTAACCAACAACACTGGTGCACCCCAGGGGGATACACTGGGTCGTATAAACTGCTTCTCTATCATCTCTTCAAGTTGTTTCTTCAACTCTGCTAATTCTAGAGGTGACATTCGGTATGGTACAATTGAAATGGGTCCAACTCCAGGTACTAGATCAATGGAAAATTCCACATCTCTTTCTGGGGGTAAACCAGGGATATCTTCAGGAAAAACATTAGGAAATTCACACACAACCGGCAGATTTATGATTTTTGATTCTTGCTCTCCTTTTGTTGAAAGCAATAGCATGAATCCTTGAGCCCCTCCTTTTAAAGAGGCACTCACTTGGTTGGCGGTTAGAAATCTCGAATCCTCAGGATTCAAATTCATTGGTTCTTTAAACATTATGGTTTTATTATGACAATCTATTAGAACATGATTGTCAGACAACCAATCTAGCCCAATAATAACTTCTAAGCCAGAAAGGGGTAAACAGAAAAGATTGGCCTTAAAGTCCCTACCATCTATGACAATAGGGCATTTCCAACAGGCTTTAGAAGTGACAATAGGATTGTTTCCAGGAGTATGTACAGATAAGTCAAATGGTAGTTCTATCACAGGTAATTTTAGTTTTTCTACACAGTCATTGGCAATAAAGGAATGTGATGCACCTGAGTCATACATAACAGTTAAAGAAATCTTATTAATGATACACTTACCTTCTACCATGGAATCAGCATGAGATGCTTCTTCTCCAATGATTGCAAAAACCTTTCCTTTTGCTTTCGGCCTTCCGACTGCACTGTGCGCGCCTCCTTGAGTATTTATGCTTGTACTTGCACCTTCAGGGTTTTCTCTCTTCATCTCTGGGCAATCCTTGATGTGATGACCTGGTTTGTTACACTTAAAGCAAACATAAGTGTTTTTAGGACAATCTCTTTTCAAATAGGGTCCTCCACAGATAAAACATTTAAAATTTGGTGCAGATGTTGGGTAATAGCTTCCAGTTGAAGCTTGGGGTCTATTAGGAATAGATGCTGCTCCAAACCGGCAAAATGGTGCTTGGTAAGGCTTATTCCTTCTGAAGTCTCTTCTTTGGTTATGGTGAGGTCCTCCACTTCTTATTTCTCCTGCCTTGTGAATGGGCTCACGACTTTTGGTCATTCTATCCTTATGGTCTTCTTCAAAGATCCTGCAACGATTTACTAATACAGAAAATTCACGGATTTCCTGCATTCGTATAGCTTCCTTAATTTCTGGCCGCAGTCCATTTACAAACTTTGCACACCAATCTCTTTCATTAGTAGCATCATTATAATGAGAATGAAAACGAGATAGCTCTTCAAACCTGGATGCGTACTCTCCAACGGTCATATTTCCTTGGGTCAGCGACAGGAATTCGAATTGTCTTTTCTCTTTAACATCAGCTGGAAAGTATTTCTCCAGAAACATATCCTTGAAATAATCCCAAGTGATCTCCACATCGTTGACTTCGAATTGTCTACGCGTGCTATCCCACCAATGTTCAGCATCCTCAGATAAGGCATAAGTAGCGAAGACTACCTTATCAGCTTCATTACATTGTAATGCTCGAAAGATCTTCTCTATCTCTCGAATCCAGATTTGTGCTCCATCAGGGTTATATCCTCCCTTGAAACGAGGTGGATTGCGCTTTTCGAATAGGTCCAGTCTTCTTAAGGCATCATTACCTTGACCTTCACGTGCTCCCATTGCATTGATTAAGCATTCTACAACTCCAGCAAGATCGTTTCCAGCCATTAGTTTCCTGTTTCATAGTAACTGAGATTTGTCACATCAATCACAGTTACTACCAAGTCAGATATTCTATTTTCTATTACCTATACAGAGTTTACAAACAAAGCAAGATAGACCTTTTCCCCAGGCCTATTGGATTAACTGCTCTGATACCACTTTGTAACACCCTCTGTTACACCTTAATAAATTCTAGAAAAATTCGTAATTTTTTTTTCTAAAGATATGATTGTTAAAAAGAAACTATCGGAATAAATTATATACATTATTTCTGAAATACCTCACAAATATTATTAAAACTTTATAAAGTATTTGTACATTCATCCGAAGAAAATAAACATTAAACATTATAAGAAAGAGAGGAAACTCCATGGCCCAGAAGCAGTTACTTATTAACATTATTTATTCATTGGACCACGGTATTCATACCGAGCTCCCTTTCTAGAACGTGCTATATCTACTGCTGAAATTCTTCGATCCTTCCCTCTGAACCATCAATTTAGAATATATGAAACAAAAACACGGAGAAAGGAGTGAGAAACAGAATATAATATTCCCGAATAAGACATAACCAACAAAGGGTTTTCACAACCAATACATAATAATATCAATCACAATCACATACACAATCAATTATGAATGCATGAATGTTATGCAATATCTTCATCATAACTTACCTATATATGTGGGCCCTTAAATTTTAATTTGCACTGGGCCAACCAGGAGTTTACACTGTTCCATAAGTCCGGATAATAATAATATGAACAGCTCAACTGGCATGGAAACACTTAGAGACTAGTCAGATTGAGAAAGTTTTTATTGTGAAAGTACCCGACACTAGGGAGCTACCCCAGGTCCCCTGAAGCACCCTTTCACACTCTCTCATCCCAAGGCTCGTAATTAAGCCTCCTCTAATGTATCCTCGGTTTCTATAATCCGTCCCCAGACAATATTATTTCATTTCACTTTCATTATCCATGATGCATGAACTACTCGCGTATTGAGTTGGTTAAGGCTTTTAGAAACTCAATTATTAAATCCCTTAAAGGTTTACAATATCATTTCAATAAACTGTATATTTTCTCAGTTCTCTGAATTTCTGTCCCACAGAAATAAATTTGGTACAGTTTTCAAATCTCACGGAAATTGAGTTTCTAAGCCTTAAATATCTAAAAACTTTATCATATAAAACTTTACCTAATCTTTCTCAAATTAAATCTTAACAAAATTAAATTTAGGAATCTCAATTATTTCCAAATATATTTAGTTATTAAGTTGGAAAAAAATAAAATAATTTTCTTTTAAAAAATTTTTTGTTTTATTGAAAGAGAATAATTATTAACCAAAAATACTTAAAATTACAAAATTTTTCTTTAACTCAAGATTTAATTAAATAAATTCTCATAAAATGTTTTCTTTTTAAAATAAATACTAATTTTTTTTATTCTAAATATTGAAAATAAAGTTAAAAATAATTTCTAAGAAGAAATAAAAGATAATAAAATTTAAAGAGTAAGGCAAGAAATTCTTACTGAATTTTAGCTTTCCGTCATGCTCGCTATATGCTCAAACTCCACATTACAATATCATCAATCAAAATCAAACAATATCAATCATAACTAAATATCATCAATCAATCAATCATAATCAAATCAATTAAATATCATTAATACATATCATAATACAAAATTTAATGATTATTAATATAGTCAATTTTAGTCCTTTTGGTCAATTCCTCGCATAGGTATATGTAAGTCCATATAATCCAGTCCTTGCATAGGTATAGTTCAGTCCATATGGGTCATAATGGTCCAAGTCCTTGCATAGGTATAGTCCAGTCCATATAGGTCATAATGGTCCAAGTCTTTGCATAGGTATGTTAGAGTTAGTTAAACCGGATATTTAATTTAAAATTTATTAAAAATGTTAAGTTAAAAAGTTAATATTTTAAAATAATAATATTATTAAATTTAAAAGGAGTAGGGGACTCCTCCCATTATTCTTATGTCTTTTCATATTATACTTCTTATCTCACCCCCCCTTACCTTGAATTGTTACCCAAAATGGATTTGCTTTGCGCCTCCGATTTCTAAAAATATTAATACCAATCTTATTTCAGTATAAGCATAAGACGAAGATTAAGATTACTACTTAAAACAGAAATGGTAAATTTTGAATAGTGAATAGTGAATAGTGAATAGTAAATCGTGAATAGTAACAGTAAATAGTAAAACGTGAATAGTAACAGTAAATAGTAAAACGTGAATAGTAACGGTAAATAGTAAATTGTGAATAGTAACGGTAAATAGTAACAGTAAATAGTAATTTACTATTTGAATAGTAATTTACTATTGAAATAGTAATTTACTATTGAAATAGTGTTTACTATGCAGAATAGTAACTTAAAATAATATTATTTTCAGTATAATAACAGATTTCTAAAAACGATATGAAAATAACCCAAAAAATATAAAAGAGAAGTATTCTTACCTTAGGATTTTGGCAGAACCTTCTCTCCAAAAACTTTTCTTCTCTCTCTCACTTCCACCACTATCTCAATAGCACTACTATATTAAGAAAACTTAATCTGAAATTGTGAATTCTAAAGAAGAAATCCTTCGGTATTTATAGGAAAAAAATTTACTATGCATTCCATTATTTTAATATAAAAGTACTATGCATTTTTGAATTTTTTATTCCAGGTTACTGTGCATCTTTTGAAAATTTCATACATGCACAGTGATTTGCATAGTAATTGTCGGCAAAATTATTAAGTCAAATAGTAACCCTTCACTCGGTATATTTTAAATATTCGAAATGAGTCCTTTTTGAAATTTAGCGATATTATATCAGTCCCTACTAATTTTATAATAAGTAATATAAAGCTGAAATTTTAAAAATCTAAAATTTTCTGTTAATAAAAAATTATTGATACGTTTCAAATTTTTTAACGATTGGAAAAAATCAAGATTTTTCTCAAACCGATAATTTTTAGATAAGTCTACTTGAAACGGATTTTAGAAAATTTTCTTATAATTTCAATTCACTTTCTTGTAAATATTTTTAATTTAAGTCACTTATATGAATTTAAAATTATTTAAAAAATATTATTTTATTAAAAAAAATTCCAAAATTCCAAAAAAATTCCAAAAAATCATAAATAATACGTAGGTTAAAAAGTTCTAAAGAACCATAATTTAATTCCTTCAAAATTTCAATATAAAAATAAAAATAGGGGTGTTACACTCAACATGTGATGAAGTGTACTGACCACTCTTCTTCGTCCTGGCACGCTTCCATTTTTCATGTCGTGTGGGTGGAGAGGGGGGATCCACAATAGTGGCGTCAGGGTGGCTACCTTGACGCTGCATAGCTTTCTCCTCCACTATCCGATCCTCCAATAATCGGTAACCCCCACGTGACAACGTGTGAGGGCAGTCATTTTTCCCCTTAATTTCCTGTGCTTTCATGCGTCTTGCCTGCATCAAAAACAATTCAAAGCCATTTATACGTTATACATTCTCCGATAACTAGAAATACATAATCAGTAAAACATACATACCATAAACTCGTCCGTGTGCCTGGATGCCACAAACGCATCCTAAGTCTGCCGATCTATGGATGTGTATCTATCTCCAGGAAACTCACCCTGCTTCTTCCCGTAGACATACCTAAAATTTAAAATATTTGAATTAACTAATTGATAACTTAAAAAATGATGAGTTTAAACATTTATATTTTAAAATTAAAATATACGTGGAGGTCAGGTTGCTCTTGAATGTCCTCCATCGGTCAGCGATCTCAGACATGATCTTTCTGCGTAGTGTATCAACTGCTGGAATATCCCAAGCATCCTACAAGTGCCAAATAATCAAGGATGAGATTATTATGCATAAAAAACTACAATACGAGTAAATAAATGTACAGATAATTATACTTACAACAACATCAACCCAAATTGCATTCTTCACGACCTCCTCAACACTATCCCAATCAGGGATAATGATGGACACCTTCGTCCGTGCCAAGACACCTAAGTAACTTTGAAACTTGGCAGCGTTGGGTCCTGAAGTCCTCCCAGTGCAAATATCAATGTCAACATGGGTCCTCTGACCCTGACGGCGCCTAAGTGCAACACTGGTCATCCGAGTAACACCTCTCCTCCTAGCTGAGGAATCTGTGCTCTGGGAGTCAGATCTCACATGTGAATCCTGATCAGCCATAGGTATCTGTTCAAAAAAACAAGAATCAGTTTATAAACATGACGAATGATATATAAACATGGTGAATGATATATAAACATGATGAATGATATATAAACATGAGGAATAATATATAACCATACCCTATGTTTCCCATAGACCCTCCTGGTGGTCATTACGAGTCGCAACTATATCATCTATGAGATCTTCCACAACGTCCGTTGGTGTACGTGTTGTTAGACAAGGTATGTCTAGGACATCAAGACATGGATCCTCAATGTTGTGTCTACCTTGGAGAACAACTGACCACCGTTTATCGGATGGGTCAACAACGTAGAAAACTTGTTTTACTTGAGCTGCCATAATGAAAGGCTCCTCCTTATGACCAACCTTGTTTAAGTCCACTAACGTAAAACCAAAATCATCTATTTTGACACCACTTTTGCTATCAACCCATTTACATTTAAAAACAGGCACTGTGAAACGACCGTAATCAACTTCCCATATATCTTCAATGACACCAAAATAACATAACTCAGCCATGACAGGGTTTTTGTCCTTTGAAGTGGAAAAATGCATTGCTTCGGCCACAACCATAACTCCACAGTTCTGCACCGTACTCTTGTCATCTTGAATCCTTGTATAGAAAGAATAATTATTTATGTCATAGCCACAATAAGTGATTACATCAAAGTTAGGTCCTAGTGCCAGTCGATGCAACGTCTCTGAAGCAAATGTATCTTTAAGAAGGGTCATTTTGAACCACTGCATGAACGTTTTGTTGTGTTCGTTCAACACCCACTTTTCAGCCATTCTAGGGTTGTTTCTTTTGACTATGTCTTTATGTGCAGCTAAATACGGGAGCACAGCGTCTGTGTTGTTCAAAATATAAAAGTGTGCTTGGAGTACTTCATCACGTGACATGCTTTTAATTTTTTTCCCAATGGTACCTTTCCCATCCAATCGCCCTTCGTGACGAGTCTTCGGAATACCAATGCTTTCAGCCTGTGACATATAATCTGTGCAGAACTCAATTGCTTCCTCTGCAATGTACCTTTCTATTATCGATGCTTCGGGACAGCGTTGGTTCTTCATATAACCTTTCAAAATTTTCATGTATTGCTCAACAGGATACATCCACCTCAAGAACACTGGCCCACACAAACGGACCTCCCTCACTAAATGGATGATTAAATGTACCATTATGTCAAAGAATGAAGGAGGGAAATACATTTCTAACTGGGATAGTATAAGAAACCCTTCCTGTTCCAACGCTCCCAACTCATCGTGGGCGATTACTTTGGCACATATGGCATTGAAAAATAAACACACCCTTGTTATCACATGTCCAACATTTTGAGGGAGAATGCCACGAATGGCAATGGGTAGAAATTGTTGCATCAGCATATGACAATCATGTGACTTCAAACCAACTAACTTCAGATCCTTCAAGGAAACACAAGTGTTGATATTGGAACCGTACCCAGATGGAACTTTGACACTACGCAACGATTCACACAAACTTTGCTTCTCTTTTCTAGACAAGGTATGACATGCTGGCGGTAAATATGTTCGTTTGCCCTTTACTTGTGGGTGCAACTCCTCACGTATACCCAACAACTCCAAGTCCAGACGCGAATTCAGGCCATCCTTCGTTTTTCCAGGTATGTTTAACAGGGTTCCAACCAAACTATCACACACGTTTTTCTCCACATGCATCACATCAATACAGTGCCTCACATCAAGCTCTTTCCAATATGGCAGATCGAAAAATATTGACCTTTTCTTCCATGTGTTTTTTGAGATAGACTGCTTCTCAGACTTACCAAGAACCACATTCACTTCTTTCACATTTTCATATACTTGTCGACCAGACAACGGCGAGGGAGGCATTTCAAACTCTTGTGCACCATTGAACGACTTCTTCAACCTACGAAGTGGATGATTAGGTGTGAGAAACCTACAGTGTCGAAGATAAACATTTTTCCTTCCATGATGTAGTCGATCAGAACTAGTTCCCTCCTCACATACAGGACACGCTTTATGTCCTTTGACGCTATAGCCCGAGAGGTTACCATACGCTGGAAAATCATTGATCGTACAGAATAGCATGGCCCTCAAATTGAATGATTGTCCTGTTAGCCCGTCAAACACATCAACCCCCTCTACCCACAACATTTTCAGGTCTTCAACTAACGGAGATAAGTATACATCAATGTCGTTCCCTGGTTGTCGTGGACCAGAAATCATCATTGATAACATAACGTACTTCCGCTTCATGCACAACCACGGCGGCAAGTTGTAAACAAACAACAAAACAGGCCAAGAACTGTGGTTTGTGCTTTGGTTCCCATATGGGTTCATACCGTCTGTGGCTAGTGCAAGCCTAACATTTCTTGGGTCACGGGCAAAATCTGGAAACATCGTATCCATTTTCTTCCACTGTAATCCATCTACCGGATGCCTAACTAATCCGTCAACAACCCTTTCATCAACGTGCCATCTCATAAGCTTCGTATCATCTGCATTGGCAAATAGACGCTTTAGTCGTGGAACTATAGGGAGATACCACAACACCTTCGCAGGAGACCCTTTTTTGCAGAAATCATCAGAATCAACCTCTTTCTTCTTATACCATGACACCCCACACCTAGGACATCGATGCAGCATTTCGTACTCACCATGGTATAATACACAATCATTTGGGCATGCATGTATCTTCGTATACTCCAAGCCCATAGGACACAACACCTTTTTAGCCTCATAGTTACGATTTGGCAAAGTGTTACCAACTGGGAGCATTTCTTTCAACAACTTAAGCAAGTCAGTGAAGCTTTTATCTGTCCACCCATTTATCGCTTTCAAATTAAATAATCGTAAAACTGCTGACAACCTCGTGAAATTAGAGCAATTCGATACAGCGGCTTTTCAGAATCCTCACATAGACTCCCATATATGTGAGCTCTTTTAAAACTTTCTACCCCTACATCACGGATCATATCCTCAAGTCGGTCATCCATGTCATCATCAACCTCATGAGCAAAGCTTTGGTCTTTTGTTTGAAAACTAGTACTTGGCACCTCAACATGTTCACCATTCCATATCCATCGCGTATAACTCTGAAGAAATCCATCACACAACAGATGTTCTCGCACCTCTGTCAATTCTAGTTGGCACATGTTTAAGCATTTAACACAAGGGCAAAAATACATTCCATTCACCTCTTCAGCATTTCGTATCACGTACTCTATGAATGTTTTAACTCCACCCTCATATTCTGGACTTATACGTGATACAGCTATCCAACTTCGATCCATACTCTCTGTTTACAATACCCGTAAATTTAACGGTGCTATGAATCTTACTTTCTTCACAAAGGTGGTGGCCCTACCCATTCAGGATGAAAATTTTTCTATACCTCATAACCACATACAACTTAGGAGTCATTTTAAAATTTGATAAAATTTCGGCAGCATTTCGCATTGGTCTCTAAGTACACGAAATGAAAGTGGTGAAATCAAATTCAACCACAATCAAATATGCACCCAGAGAACAATACAAAACTTAACTAACCAAAACTTTATCAAATTTTAAAATAAGTCCTAACTTGTACATAGCAATGATGCATAAAAAAATTGTTCATCCCAAACTGTCTAAACAGACAATTCAAGATTCAACACAAACGATGAAATCAATTAATTTAATTACCATTTGTGTCGAATCTCAAACGGGAAACTATGGTTCGCTCATAAAATTAATAAATCACAAACTCATATAAAGGGGACTAAATAAACTTATCACATCATAAACAAATAACAAATCATAATTGCCAAACAAAATTAACAAAACAAAATTAAGATTTAAAACTAAAGACACTAATTAGTTTACCACTACCAATTTTTTAATTTAGTCAGGTACAAATTAGATTTCCAATGTAATATTGGGGTCTTGAATAATAAACAAAACTACTTATTATTATGTTACAATGTTAAATTGCCTAATCAACATTAATTATGTATTTAATAAATCTTAAATTGCCTAATCAACATTAATTATGGAATTATTTCATTTTGTTACAATGTTCATGTTTAATACAATTTATTATTTTACTCTTACAACAAACTTTTTATTTAATTGAACTTATCAATTTTTATGTATTTCATTTTTTTAAACTAATCTAAGGAATAATACTAATTAATTTTTATGTATTTATTTACTTCAAAATATTATCTTTTTAATTTTAATTAAATTTAGATACCAAATTAATAAACACAGAAACCCAAAATAAATTTATCATAAGCATTCCTAATCTATAACTAACAACATTAACTTATAGCAAACAACATTAATCTTAACATTCTCATTTTCCAAATACCACTAACATTGCATCATAAACAAATTTCCAACCAAAATAACCAAAGGAGGAGAATGGGTTTAAGGAAGAACCTGAAGAAGCGTGTACAAACGGAAGCCTTCGTGGAAGAGACAAGAAGCTTCGTTGTTGCCCAATGGATGAAGGAGGAAGGATGACGCTTGCTACTTTGGTAGCTTTGAGGGGGAAACACGAAATGGAAAGAAGGATGAAGGAGGCCTCGTGAAGGAGGGGAAATGCAACGAAATGGAAAGAAAGATGAAGGAGGCCTCGTGAAGGAGGGGAAATGCAACGAAATGGAAAGAAAGATGAAGGGGGCCTCGTGAAGGAGGGGAAATGCAACGAAATGGAAAGAAAGATGAAGGGGGCCTCGTGAAACGAAATTTTCAGATGGAGGGAAACACGAAAAATACAGAGAGAGGGAAGAAGAACGGACCTTGAAAAGAGAAAAAGGGGAACCTATAAGCACGGTTTAGCATGAACCGTCTTGGTAAGTCACCCTATAAGCACGGTTTAGCTGGAACCGTCTTGGTAAGTGACCCTCTAAATTTTTAAAATTTATTTGAAACACCTTTAAGCATGGTTTTCGACCAACCGTGTTTGAAAAGAAGGCCTATAAGCACGGTTACAGTATAACCGTGCTCGTATGTGACATGAAAAATTTTTAAAAAATAAATTTAATTGGCCTACAAGCACGGTTTGAAGATAACTGTCTTGGAAACTACCTACGAACACGGTTCCCCTACAACCGTGTTGAAAAACCTTCGTCAAAATCACAAAAATGCCACCGCCTCATTTCTAACCACGGTTCCCCTATGACCGTCCTTAAATCCTGTCCTCGTATGTATATTTTGCACTAGTGATTATAAAAATCTAAGTCCTTGCATAGGTATGTTAGAGTTAGTTAAACCAGATATTTAATTTAAAATTTATTAAAAATTTTAAGTTCAAAAGTTAATATTTAAAATAATAATATTTTTAAATTTAAAAGGAGTAGGGGACTCCTCTCATTATTCTTATGTCTTTTCATATTATACTCTTATCTCACTCCCCCTTACCTCTTGTATACTGATTCGTTATTATAAATCCGTGCACGCCTCGTCTCTGAGTTCTAAAACATACCAATTTTATTTTAATATAGTTACAAGATGAAAATTAAGATCACTACTTAAAGCAGAAATGGTAAATTTTGAAAAGTGAATAGTAAATAGTAACAGTAAATAGTAAAATGTTAATAGTAACGGTAAATAATAAATCATGAATAGTAATGGTAAATAGTAAATCGTGAATAGTAACGGTAAATAGTAAAACATGAATAGTAAAGGTAAATAGTAACAGTAAATAGTAATTTACTATTTGAATAGTAATTTACTATTGAAATAGTAATTTACTATTAAAATAGTGTTTTACAATACAGAATAGTAACTTAAAATAATATTATTTCCAATATAATAATAGATTTCTAAAAACAATATAAAAATAACCCTAAAAAATATAAAAGAGATGTATTCGTACCTTAGAATTTTAACAGAACCTTCTTCCAAAAAAATTTATTTCTCTCTCTCTTACTTCCACCACTGTCTCACTACCACTACTATATTAAGAAAACTTAATCTGAAATTATGAATTCTAAAGAAGAATTCCTTCGGTATTTATAGGAAAAAAATTACTATGCATTACATTATTTTAATATAAAAGTACTGTGTGTTTTTTGAAATTTAAAACCTAGTTACTGTGCACCTTTTAAAAATTTCGTACATGTACAGTGTTTTGCATGGTAAATGCCGGTAAAATTATTAAGCCAAATAGTAACCTTTCACTTGGTATATTTTAAATATTTAAAATTAATTCTTTTTGAAATTTAGCGATATTATATCAGTTCTCACTAATTTTATGATAAGTAATATAAAGTTTAAATTTTAAAAATCTAAAATTTTCTGTTAATAAAAATTTATTAGTACGTTTTCAATTTTTTTACGATTGGTAAAAATCAAGATTTTACTCAAACCGATAATTTTTAGATAAGTCTACTTGAAATGGATTTTAAAAAATTTTCTTATAATTTAACTTTACATTCTTGTAAATATTTTTAATTTTAAGTAACTTTATATGAATTTAAAATTATTTAAAATATATTATTTTATTAAAATATTTCAAAATTTTCAAAAAATTCCAGAAAATCATAAATATTATGTAGATCAAAAAGTTCTAAAGAACCATAGTCTAATTCCTTCAAAATTTTATTTTAAAATTCTAATAAGAGTTAAATCATAAATATGTAAAAACATAAATATAAGAACATAAAATAAAAATGGTGAATAATAAAGATATTAAAAATTATTAATATAATTTTCTTAATTAGTGAATACTAATTAAGTCATTTTAAAATTCTCATTCAGAAATATTTTTATTTTATTTTTTTATTATTTTAAAAAACAAATAATTAAATATAAATACCAAAATTTCAAAAAAGTGATAATAATAAACTAACTTATAAGTATTTCTCAAGAAAGATATATTAATATCTATTTTCTATTTGTGTTGAAAATGGGATGTTACAACTCTACTCCCCTAAAAGAAATTTCGTCCTCGAAATTTAATATTGTTAATAAATCATACCACAGTTAAACTAACTGAACTGTTCTAAAATATATTTCTAGTTTCCTTGACAATTGTGTACATTTTCCTTAACATTTCCATTTATCTTCTTTTAATCTTATCAGTATTTTTTTCCTTAACTCAAAAATATTACCCGTTTTAATTTTGTCAACCATGCTCATCATAAATTGATGGTTAACTCTAAACACCTCAATAATTACATTTCTCAATCTATTAAAACCTTACTTAATATAATCCATAACATCCATTAATTAAAATTCCTACTCGTAACATAGTAAAATGGACTGCTAAGAATTAATTACTAGACAACTAGCTGTTAACAACTAGCTATTGGACTAGCCGTTTATGACCGTTGCAACTCTCCCTCCCTTGCTTGCTTATAAATTCTCATTCCATTCTTACTTCCTATCACAACTTTAAGGTTTCTTAGTTTCTCTCTTCTATCCAATTTCTTCAATCTTTTCCTTTAAGTAATATTGTACTACTCGATGGCCAACCTCCCTAGAAACGACGAAGAACGAAGGCGATATGGACTACAGTTCGTGGTAACAAGTGTCCCATTTCTTATAATCATTATGGTGATTTCTCTAGTTTGGATAATTTTTGTATTGCCAATACTCTTAGACCTCTATCTATGATGTACTAGATGTTCTACTTTATTTTCCTTAATGTAATCGTATATAATAAATTATCCTAGTGAGAAAGGATAAATATGTCTTAGTCCATGTTGTACTTGTTTATCTAGTTAAATCCTTGTGTTCTTTGCTTCATGACAATCTAGGGTATATAATCATTTCTTATTGTCTTCTATAATGAATTAAATATTCCTTAACTAAGTGATTGCACATCCCATCATAATTGACTACAACCATTACATAGATTTGATAAATTCTCCAATCTTAAATGATCACAAATCACTACGTTGACTTAGAAATACTCACTTGAATTTTTTTTATGGGTAACTAAGATTTATGTAATTTTCTTCATAGGAAAATCAATAAGTAAAGGTTCATATCTACTTCCTCATAATTTACTAACACATTTCTTTATTTTAAATCTACAATAGTCATTACATAACAATGATTTATATTAGGTATGTATATTCATCGAACAAAATTGATGACTAAAAGAAAATAACTTGATAAGCATGTATCATATTGTTAGGAATCACAAAAATATTTTATGTCACAATTTCTAAATATTAAACCAATATCGATGTCTCCCAAAGATCTATAATACTTATTTTAGGTCATTGATTGACATATTTATCACAATAAATCACTTAAAAAATTAAAAAATATATGGTTAATTACATTCGATGTCACAACCATAAAAGTTTCATTAATTCATATATTTATACACATAACCATCACATATATTATTCAATCGTAGACATCATAAATGAAAACTTCATCAAATCAAACAATAATTAACATATCTTATATGTCATACAAAAGAAAAATCAATACAAATAGCCACAAATACAATTCCTAATATGATTATTTGCTATACCAAACAAGTTAGTGAACAAATTATCATATTTCTTTCATAAAGCATACATCCACACATTTTTCTTTTCAAAATATATCACCAAAGGAAAAACTATGATTCTATCTTAAACAATTTGTTATACTAGTTTGAGATTACAACAGTTATCTACCCATTGGAATTCTAATTCACACAAGTATCTGTACAACTTCAAGGACATGGTAAGGAATATCCTAATAGAATTTATTGAGTTTATATCCATTTCTCCATATACCACATTAACCTAGGGTTAAATTTATTGATCTTAACATCCTTCATTTGACATGTCTTTCACTACTTAGTGCAAATCATTCGGGGTGATCAATCCCGGTAGTTTATAACTAAGTAGTCAAAGCCATGACAGCTCCAGTCTAGAATTCATACCAAAATATTTCTAAGAATTTTCTATTGTCTTATCTCTCTTATTGTCTCATACCATATTGTAAAACAGGCAAATGTTAGAATATTTCATTATCACATATTAATCAGAGAATCAAACACCATACAATACATTTGGAATAAAAGGAAATAACTGCATTAGTTAATTTACCGTATCATTCCACCATACATTAACGCCCGTACTTAAACAATGTCAAGAAAGACTTCAGAATGGTCAGTTTCTGATAATCCCTACAATAACATTTTTCAAGTAACAGGCTATAGAGTTCTAACTTATACTTCTTATGAACTTAAAATTAGTTCCTACTTTCTATACTCCTAATTTTTCTTCACTTACTTCTTACCATCTACTCCAATAAAATTTCCTCCTTTGTCAACCATAAAATCTCTTGACAAACTTAACCATCAGAGTACACTAACACGCTAGTAAGACCATACCCCAAGCCGATTTGGATGAACTGCTCTGATACCACTTTGTAACACCCCCTTATATACACGAGACATATATCTATTCTTCTTGTTTTTTTGAAAGATATGCATATTTATCATTTCTTATCTCATGTATACAAGGACGTATATACATCTGATTTTCTTTGAATTTTGAAAGTAAAAAGTTTCAAATTATTCATAATGATAAAATAAACTTTCAGAAAATCATAAGTGATCAAAGATTACAGTATCATATCTAAAGAATAAGGTTTATTAAAGTTTAACCTTTACATTGATTTATAATCATCCAACTAAATATTGTATTAAGGTAAACTAAAACTAAAGATTTAATACCTCTACTTCGACTGTAACTAATTATTTCCTTGTCTTCAAACCATGTGATTTTGAATCCTATTCTTGTCACATCACTTCTCTTATTCGATTGAGGATGTGACCAATTTACCCTCTTGTAATTTCATCCTTTCATCTTGAACTGCTAGCTATATATCATATAACATAAATTTTGGACACAAAATTCAAACAAGAAGGAGTGAGAAACAGAATATAATACTTTACAGATAAGACATAAGCATAAGGGTTTTCACAATCTAATATAATAATTTCAATAACAATCATATATATAATCAATTATGAATGTAGAGTTTTCATAACATAACAATTATATTTTCATTCACAACCACCCACATAGAATGTCACAATCACATGAATGTCATGTAATGTTTTTAATACTATCATCTCATTCATCCTATGCATGTGGGCCCTTAAAGTTTTAGTTTGCACTGGGCCAACCAGGAGTTTACACTGTTCTATAAATTTCCAGGTAATAATAACATAAATGCCTTCATGGCATATGAACAGCTCAACTGGCTTGGAAACACTTAGAGACTAGTCAGACTGAGAAAGTTTTTATTGTGAAAGTACCCGACACTATGGAGCGACCCTAGGTCACCTGAAGCACCCTTTCACACCCTCTCATCCCAAGGCTCGCAATTAAGCCTCCTCTAATGTATCCTCGGTTTCTATAATCCGTCCCCAGGCAATATCACATCTCATTTCCCTTTAATGATTCATGATGCATGAACTACTCGTATATTTAGTTGGTTAAGACTTTTAGAAACTCAATTATTAAATACCATAAAGGTTCACAAAATCATCTCAATAAACTGTACATTCCCATAAGTTCTTCTTTGAACTTCTGTTATATAGAAACAAATTTAGTACAGTCTTCAAATTTAGATCTCACCAAAATTGAGTTTCCAAGCCTTAAATATCTCATTAGGGAAAACCAATTTAAATTTTTGGTTTCTAAAAGAATATATATATTTTTTAAATCATTAATTAAGAATACTTAAAACTATAAATATTTTCTTTAATTCAAGAATTAATTGTCTCAACCTCTGATTTTCATAAAATAGCTTCTTTCTAATACTAGATTTTATTCTAGAGATTAAAAATAAAGTTAATAAAAATTATTTCTAAGAAGAAATAAAAGACTAGAATAATAATAAAATACTTTCTCTTAGAATAAAAATTTAAAGAGTAAGGTAAGAAAATTCTTACTGAGTTTTAACTTTCCGTCATGCTTACTATATGCTCAAACTCCATATCACAAGGTCATCAATCATAATAAAATATTATCAATCACAATATCATCAATCATAATCAAATAATGTCAATCACGATCAAATAATATCGATCACAATTAAATATCATTAATAATAATTATAAACAAATCAATTAAATATAATTCAAATTTTAATGGTTATTTAAATTATTAAAATTGATTTTGAGTCCTTATAGTCCATTCCTTGCATAGGTCTATGTAAGTCTATATAATCCAGTCCTTGCATAGGTATAATTTAGTCCATATGGGTCATAGTGGTCCAAGTCCTTGCATATGTATAGTCCAATTCGTATAGATTATAAAAATCCAAGTTCTTGTATAGGTATGTTAGAGTTAGTTAAACCAGATATTTAATTTAAAATTTATTAAAAATTTTAAGTTCAAAAGTTAATATTTAAAATAATAATATTTTCAAATTTAAAAGGAGTAGGTGGACTCCTCTCATTATTCTTATGTCTTTTCATATTATACTCTTATCTCACTTCCTCTTACCTCTTGTATACTGATTCGTTATTGTAAATCCGTACACGCCTCGTCTCCGAGTTTTAAAACATACCAATTTCATTTTAATATAGTTACAAGATAAAAATTAAGATCACTACTTAAAGCAGAAATGGTAAATTTTGAATAGTGAATAGTGAATAATAAACAGTAAATAGTAATAGTAAATAGTAAAACATGAATAGTAACGGTAAATAATAAATCGTGAATAGTAACGATAAATAGTAAATCATGAATAGTAACGATAAATAGTAAAACGTAAATAGTAATTTACTATTTGAAATAGTAATTTACTATTTGAATAGTAATTTACTATTGAAATAGTAATTTACTATTAAAATAGTATTTTACTATACAGAATAGTAACTTAAAATAATATTATTTCCAGTATAATAATAGATTTCTAAAAACGATATAAAAATAACCCTAAAAAATATAAAAGAGATGTATTCGTACGTTAGAATTTTAACAGAACCTTCTTCCAAAAAAATTTATTTCTCTCTCTTACTTCCACCACTATCTCACTAGCACTACTATATTAAGAAAACTTAATCTGAAATTGTGAATTCTAAAGAAGAATTTCTTCGATATTTATAGGAAAAAAATTACTATGCATTACATTATTTTAATATAAAAATACTGTGTGTTTTTTGAAATTTAAAACTTGGTTACTGTGCACCTTTTGAAAATTTCATACATGTACAGTATTTTGCATAGTAAATATTGGCAGAATTATTAAGTCAAATAGTAACCTTTCACTCGGTATATTTTAAATATTTAAAATTATTATTTTTTTTTGAAATCTAGCGATATTATATCAGTTCTCACTAATTTTATGATAAGTAATATAAAGTTTAAAATTTAAAAATCTAAAATTTTCTATTAATAAAAATTTATTAGTACATTTTCAATTTTTTTACAATTGGTAAAAATTAAGATTTTACTCAAATGATAATTTTTAGATAAGTCTACTTGAAATGGATTTTAGAAAATTTTCTTATAATTTAACTTTACATTCTTGTAAATATTTTTAATTTTTAGTAACTTTATATGAATTTAAAATTATTTAAAATATATTATTTTATTAAAATATTTCAAAATTTTCAAAAAATTCCAGAAAATCATAAATATTATGTAGATCAAAAAGTTCTAAAGAACCATAGTATAATTCCTTCAAAATTTTATTTTAAAATTCTAATAAGAGTTAAATCTTAAATATGTAAAAACATAAATATAAGAACATAAAATAAAAATAGTGAATAATAAAGATATTAAAAATTCTTAATATAATTTTCTTAATTAGTAAATACTAATTAAGTCATTTTAAAATTCTCATTCAAAAATATTTTCATTTATTATTATTATTATTTTAAAAATAAATAATTAAATATAAATACCAAAATTTCAAAAAAATAATAATAAACTAACTTATAGTAAGTATTTCTCAAGAAAGATATATTAATATCTATTTTCTATTTGTGTTGAAAATGAGATGTTACAAATAGCATGAATCCCTAAGCCCCTCCTTTTAAAGAGGCACTCACTTGGTTGATGGTTAAAAATTTCAAATCCTCAGGATTCAAATTCACTAGTTCTTTAAACATTATGGTTTTATTATGACAATCTATTAGAACATGATTGTCAGACAACCAATCTAGCCCAATAATAACTTCTAAGCCAAAAAGGGGTAAACAGAAAAGATTAGCCTTAAAGTCCCTACCATCTATGACAATAGGGCATTTCCAACAGGCTTTATAAGTGACAATGGGATTGTTTCCAGGAGTATGTACAGATAAGTCAAATGGCAGTTCTATCACAGGTAATTTTAGTTTTTCTACAAAGTCATTGGCAATAAAGGAATGTGATGCACCTAAGTCATACATAACAGTTAAAGGAATCTTATTAATGATACACTTACCTTCCACCATAGAATCAGAATGAGATGCTTCTTCTCCAGTGATTGTAAAAACCTTTCCTTTCACCTTTGGCCTTCCGACTGCACTATGTGCACCTCCCTGAGTATTTATGCTTGTACTCACACCTTCAGGGTTTTCCCTCTTCATCTCTGGGCAATCCTTGATGTGATGACCTGGTTTGTTACACTTAAAGCAAATATAAGTATTTTTAGGATAATCCCTTTTCAAATAGGGTCCTCTACAGATAAAACATTTAAAATTTGGTGCAGATGTTGGGTAATAGCTTCCAATTGAAGCTTGGGGTCCGTTAGGAACAGATGCTACTCCAAACCGGTGAAATGGGGCTTGGTAAGGCTTATTTCTCCTGAAGTCTCTTCTTTGGTGATGGTGAGGTCCTCCACTTCTCATTTCTCCCACCTTGTGAGTGGGCTCACGACTTTTGGTCATTCTATCCTTATGATCCTCTTCAAAGATCCTGTAGTGATTTACCAATACAGAAAATTCATGAATTTCCTATATTCGTATAGCTTCTTTAATTTCTGGCTGCAATCTATTTACAAACTTTGCACACCGATCACCTTCGTTAGTAGCATCGTTATAATGAGAATGAAAACGAGATAGCTCTTTAAACCTGGATGCATACTCTCCTACAGTCATGTTTCCTTGGGTCAGCGATAGGAATTCGAATTGCCTTTTCTCTTTAACATCAGCTGGAAAGTATTTTTCTAGGAACATATCCTTGAAATGATCCCAGGTGATCTCCACTTGGTTGACTTCGAATTGTCTACGCATGTTATCCTACCAATGTTCGACATCCTCAGATAAGGCATAAGTAGTGAAGACTACCTTATCAGCTTCATTACATTGCAATGCTCGAAAGATCTTTTCTATCTCTCGAATCCAGATTTGCGCTCCATCGGGGTTATATCTGCCCTTGAAACGAGGTCGATTACGCTTTTTGAAAAGGTCCAACCTTCTCAAGGCATCATTACCTTGACCTTCGTGTGCTCCTATTGCATTGATTAAGCGTTCTACAACTCCAACAAGATCGTTTCCAGCCATTAGTTTCTTGTTTCACAGTAACTGAGACTTGTCACATCAATCACAGTTACTACTGTATTTTTATGTTGATGTAGGTTTTGATAATGACACAATAAATAGAGAAATATCAAGGATGTTATCAAAGCAATTAATTATGTTTGATATGGCATTTAAAATGGTTGATCTCTAAATTTGATAAAGGCATTTAAAGAAGCTCAAATTCGGTGAAATAAATTTATCAAAGTGCCTAAGGATCAAAGAATTGGAGCCATGATTGAACAAATATCAAAGAGGGCTAAAACAAGTTAAATATATTCATACGTTCCAAATTGCCCAGAATCTTCAAATTTTCATAAATAAATCAATTCATATTTCACATGAATAGATTTATTTTGTTCAAATTTGAATTTCGAATTTTGAATGCTGACAAAGTTGCAAGAAACATGGAAACATGTATTGATTGAATCAAGGAGCATTGGAGACATAAATAGCAAGAATCAAGGTCAGGAAATTTATGCATGGAAACAAGGAACACAAAACATGGAATGTTTTGTGGATTTATGTTTTTGAGGAATTAAAAATTGGACAAATTGCATGTGCCCTTGCCTATAAATAGAGAAGGAGTTGAAGGCAAAACTTGCACCAAGCATTTGAAGCATTACCATTTGCTTTCTTCCCCCTCCATTCTCTTGCTCTTCTTCTTGCTCTCTTTATTCTTGATTGGCATATTTATTGAAGTTATTTTTTGAGAGTTAATTTGTGGGGAAAATTATATTTGTGTACTTAATTTGTATATCCTCTCTTTGAGAGTTATTATCTTGTGTAAGCTTTAAACTTGTATATCCACTCTATTGAGAGAGTTTCCTTGTATACTCAAACACCAAACACCTTAGAAGCTTTGGGTTGGGTTTCAACCTTGTAATTGTGAGATTGAGAGATTGGGTGGGGTGCCCTAGTACTTGTGAGGATTGGATTCTTGAGTGTGGGACACTAGGAAGTCACAATTGCTCAAAGTGTATCTCTAATCTACAATAGTGGAAATCCTCTAAGTGGGTTGCTTAGAGGCGAGACGTACACCGGCGTGGTGGAACTCGTATACATCGGTTTGCAAATCTCTCTTCCCTAAACTCATTTAATTTGTACACTTAACTTGTTTGCTTAATCCATTGTTTCATATATTTGACTAAGTGCATGATACATTAAGTTGAAAACTATTTTTTGAATAACATTGTTAAACTTGGACTTAAGCAACACTCTTGAATTAATCTTTCTAAAGTTCTATAAATTGCTTTGTAACTAAATTGATTCATTATCTAAACTCTTTAAGTGGTTATTAGTTTGTCTTGTGTATAATTTGTTGTTACTTGTAATCTAGTTTATTATCTTAAATAAACATAGTAACAAAAGAATCAATTTCAAGAGCATTCCAAAGAAAATTTTTACTACTCAATTCACCCCCCCTCTTGAGTAATTGAGGCCACTTGGTTAACAAGTGGTATCAGAGCTTGACTCTTGGTAAATCAAGCTTAACGGCTTCAAGAGAACAAATGGCCTCAACCTCATATAACATGTTTCCCGAGGGTGGTGCTACAAATCGACCTCCCGCTTTTAATGGTGAGGGCTACGCTTTTTGGAAAGCAAGAATGAAAATTTTTGTGCAATCAATTGACTTGAAAGTATGGAATGCTATTGAAAATAGTCCTTTTGTACCTATGCATACTATTAATGACAAACAAGTTGAAAAACCTATGGATGAGTGGACTAGTGAGGAAGAGAAGAAAGTACAATATAATTATAAAGCAAAAAATCTTATTACTTCAGCCTTAGGTCCCAATGAGTTCTTTAGAATAATTACATGTAATTCTGCTAAGGAAATGTGGGATACCCTTCAAATAACTCATGAAGGAACCAATGATGTTAAGGATTCAAAAATTAGCACTTTAACTAGCCAATATGAAAGTTTTAGGATGAATCCAAATGAAGCTATTTTAGATCTTCAAAAAAGGTTTACTTTGATCATTAATCATCTCATTACTCTTGGCAAATCTTATTCTAACAAAGAGCTCATTCACAAAGTGTTAAAAAGTCTTACTAGGGAGTGGCAACCTCTTGTTATGGCCATTAAGCAATCTCCCACTATAAATGAGATGTCTCTTGCAACCTTGTTTGGTAAATTACAAGAACAAGAACAAGAGTTGAAAGATTTAAGACAAGCGGAGGAAGAAGAAAAGGCATCAAAGAAGAAAGGATTAGCTCTCAAAGCTACTTCAATGGTTGAAGATGAAACCGAGAGTGATCTTGACGAGGAAGAAGAATTAAGCCTATTTGTGAAACGATTTGGAAAGCTAATGAAGAGCAAGCGCTTCCAAAGGAACTTCAAACCATAAGGTAAGAAATCTAATCTTAAAGAAAATTCTACTTCACCTACTTGTTTTGAATGTGGTAAGGAAGGACACTTCAAAATGGATTGTCCAAATCTAAAGAAGAAAAACAAAGAAAGAAAAGAAAGAAGAAGAGCATATATTGCATGGGATGAAAACGAGATAAGTAGCTCGGATGAATCGGAGAATGAAGAAGCAAACCTTTGTCTCATGGCCAATCACCAAGATGAAGAAAATGAGGTAAACTTTCATGACTTAGATAAGGATGAATTACTTGATGCTCTTGAAGATTTGTATGATAAATTTACAAAAGTCTCTAATAAGCTTAAATTATCTAGAAAAACAAGTAATACTCTAGAAATGCATCTCATGGAAGTTTGTAAAGAAAATGAATCTTTAAAAGAAGAGTTAGCAAATGTTCAAACATGCTCTAGGACCAAACCTTGTGAGTTTGTAAAGAAATGTGATATGCTAGAAACTAAGGTTTTGGACTTGAATAAAACTCTAGAAAAGTTTACAAGTGGTAGAGACAATATAAATGATCAAGCATGCTCTAAAACTAAGCCTTGTGAATTTGCTAGGAAATGTGATATACTTGAAAAGAAAGTATTAGACTTAAACACAACGCTTGAGAAATTCACCAACGGTAGAGATAACTTAAATGCACTTCTTGGAAAACAACGTTGTATGTTTAACAAAATGGGACTAGGTTATAATCAAGGATCACATGCTCATAAGAAAGATAAACATTACAAAAATTTCTTTGTGCCACCTTGTAAATCATCTACACCTTTTGTAAAATGTAATCATTGTGGTCTTAAAGGTCATAACTCTTATAATTGCAATGTTAGAAGATTAGGACCAAAAGTAGTGAGAAAAGTATGGGTTCCTAAGGGAACATTTTCACAAACTAACCTACAAGGACCCAACATAAAATGGGTACCAAGCTCTCTAACTTGAATTGTTTTGTAGGTATGTTTTAAGGCAAGTAACACCCATTGGTACTTAGATAGTGGGTGTTCTAAACATATGACGGGAGATAAAAGTAAGTTTATATCACTTACTCCACGAAACAAAGGATTTGTTACATATGGAGATAACACAAAGGGAAGAATACTTGGAATCGGAAATGTTGGTAAAAATTCTTCCACCTCCATAAATGATGTATTATATGTTGAAGGACTAAAACACAACTTGCTTAGTATTAGTCAATTATGTGATAAGGGCTATAAAATTATTTTTGAATCAAATGGTTGCATAATTGAAAATAAACTAAACAAGGAGATAAAGTTCGTTGGTCAAAGAGTAGATAACATTTACATGATTAATCTAGATTGCCTTGCTTCAAATGATGTACAATGCTTTATAACTAAAGAGGATGAATCATGGCTTTGGCATAGAAGAATTGCTCACATTCATGTAGACCATTTAAATAAACTTGTTTCAAAAGATTTAGTTATTGGTTTACCAAAATTGAAATTTGAAAATAAATTTTGTGACGCTTGTCAAAAAGGAAAACAAGTAAAGGCTTCTTTTCAAGCAAAAAATATTGTTTCAACAACTAGACCTTTACAACTCTTACATATGGATTTATTTGGACCTTCGAAAATCAAAAGTTTTGGTGGAAACTATTATGGTCTTGTGATTGTGGATGATTACTCTAGATATACATGGACATTGTTTCTTACTCATAAACATGAAGCATATCAAGCATTTAAGAAACTTGCCAAGGTCATCCAAAATGAACAAAATTTAAAAATAGCATCCATTCGAACGGACCATGGGGGAGAATTTGAAAACCAATCTTTTGAAAAATTTTGTGAAAAGTTTGGCATTGAACATAATTTTTCGGCTCCAAGAACTCCACAACAAAATGGAGTAGTTGAAAGGAAAAATCGATCTTTAGTGGAGCTTGCAAGAACTATGTTGAATGAAGCTAATATTTCAAAACATTTTTGGGCCGATGCGGTGAACACCGCTTGCCATGTTATGAATCGTTGATTAATAAGGCCTATATTAAAGAAAACCCCCTATGAACTTTATAAAGGACAAAAACCAAATATTTCTTACTTTCACATTTTTGGATGCAAATGCTTTGTCTTAAACAATGGAAAGGAAAATCTTGGCAAATTTGATGCAAAATCTGATGAAGCAATTTTTCTAGGTTATTCATCTACTAGTAAAGCATATAGACTCTTTAACAAACGAACCTATACAATTGAAGAGTCCATACATGTTAAATTTGATGAACTTAACCAAAATCCTCCGAGAAAGGAAGTTGATGATCTTATAGGTACCTTCCAAGAAATGAACTTGGAAGACAAAGAAGAAGCCAACAATGAAGGAAGTACAACACAACTTGGTAAACAACAAGATTGGGTAACCTTAAAGGACCATCCCTTGGACAAAATCATTGGAGAAATAACCAAAGGGGTAAGTACTCGAAATGCCATTAGAAATGCATGCAATCACTTAGCTTTTGTATCTCAAATTGAACCCAAAAATATTGATGAAGCCATTATTGATGAACATTGGATGTTGGCCATGCAAGAAGAATTAAACCAATTTGAAAGAAATGAAGTTTGGGAACTTGTGCCAAGACCCAATGACCATCAAATAATAGGCACCAAATGGGTTTTTAGAAACAAACTAGATGAAAATGGAATAATAACTAGAAACAAAGCTAGGCTAGTTGCTAAGGGGTATAATCAAGAAGAAGGAATAGACTATGAAGAAACGTATGCTCCCGTATCTAGGTTAGAAGCCATTAGATTATTATTAGCTTTTGCTTGTTGTATGGATTTTAAACTTTATCAAATGGATGTCAAAAGCGCTTTTTTAAATGGCTATATTCAAGAAGAAGTTTATGTAGATCAACCTCCCGGTTTTGAAAATCATAAATTTCCAAATCATGTTTTTAAATTGAGAAAAGCTTGGTATAAAAGACTTAGCAAATTTCTTTTAGAAAACAATTTCGAAAGAGGAAAGGTTGATACTACACTATTTATAAAGCGTAAAAACCATGACATTCTTTTGGTACAAGTTTATGTTGACGACATAATATTTGGTGCTACAAATGAAAGTCTTTGTCAAGAGTTTGCTAAATTCATGCAAAAAGAATTTGAAATGTCCATGATGGGAGAACTCACCTTTTTCTTAGGACTACAAATTAAACAAACAAATGAAGGAACTTTTATTAGTCAAACAAAATATTGTAAAGAATTACTCAAACGATTTGAAATGGATAAGGCAAACGAAATAGCAACACCAATGAGCACATCTTGCTACTTAGATAAAGACGAGAAGGGTAAGGATGTAGAAATAACTAAGTATCGAGGAATGATAGGATCCTTACTTTATTTAACTGCTAGTAGACCCGATATTATGTTTGCGGTATGCATGTGTGCTAGATATCAAGCATGTCCTAAAGAATCACACTTAACTGCCGTAAAAAGAATTTTGAAATATCTTGTAGGTACTCAAAATGTTGGTTTATAGTATCCCAAAAGCGTTGAATGTAATCTTTTAGGATATTCTGATTCTGACTTTGCGGGTTGTAAGCTTGATAGAAAAAGTACTAGTGGCACATGTCATTTACTTGGTAGTTCCCTTGTTTCTTGGCATAGTAAGAAACAAGCAAGTGTTGCATTGTCAACAGCTGAGGCAGAATATGTAGCAGCCGGTAGTTGTTGTGCTTAAATTCTTTGGATGAGACAACAACTTCTTGATTTTGGTATTACCTTGGATAAAGTCCCCATTAAGTGTGATAACACTAGTGCAATAAATATATCTAAGAATCCGGTCATGCATTCAAGGACCAAACACATTGAAATAAGACATTACTTCATTAGATACCATGTTTTGAAAGGAGATTGTGTACTTGAATATGTTGAAACTTCAAAACAATTGGCGGACATTTTTACAAAACCCCTTCCAAAAGACCAATTTATAAATATTAGAAGGGAGTTAGGAATTTTGGAAATTTCCTAATTGATTTATTTTATCACACTTTCTTACTCTTTGAACATAATTTTGCAAATCTTTAACTTAAAGATTTCAACTCATCTTTTCCATAAAATTTTCATTTCTTAGAAAATAATGCCTTACTTTGTAATATAAATACATTTTTTTTCTCTCACATTTCCAATAATCAACTTAATGCTCTACAAATCTCTTGTCTTATTTAAGACCCCGTGGAGTCCCCATTTATTTTAAACATATTTTGACACAAAGATAATCTCCTATATACAACATGGATCTCAAAAATAAATGGCAAATGACCTTTGATTTTCTTGACTCTCTTGTGCAACAAAATCATTGGCAACTTACAAAATCTAAATCCTTGTATAAATCCCTCATAAAACAACCATCTAGTAACATGATTCTTTAAACTTGCATAAAAAGAGCTAGATGAATCGATTCATACTTAGATGAATCAATTCCCATGAGACATTATGTGCCTATATGCTTTGAATGATTTCGTGATGTATGTTGCATTGTCATCTTACTTCAAAATGTATGCATCTACCTTTAAGTGGTATATGTTTATCAAATAAGGAAATCTTTTTGATGATGCCAAAGGGGGAGAGAAATACATACATTTAAAGGGGGAGAGAAATATATAAGAAAAGGGGAGAAGATATACATTTTCTAAATGACATAAAAATATCTTGTAAAAGATGAGAGTTCTTTATAGTGTTGAATGATTAAGGGGGAGATGATTAAGAGGGAGAGAATATATTAAGGGGGAGAGACCGTATTAAGGGGGAGAGACCTTTTATATTAAATATTCTCTTGATAACTTGTGCCTCTAAAGTCATAAACATAATGGTATCAAATTGTATGTGATAGGGCAAGTCATTCTTGCAATATATTTGAATTATTGTGATACTAACATCCCAAGAGATAAACATTTGTTGTCATCATCAAAAAGGGGGAGAATGTATTTTTATGTTGATGTAGGTTTTGATAATGACACAACAAATAGAGAAATATCAAGGATGTTATCAAAGCAATTAATTATGTTTGATGTGGCATTTAAAATGGTTGATGTCTAAATTTGATAAAGGCATTTAAAGAAGCTCAAATTCGGTGAAATAAATTTATCAAAGTGCCTAAGGATCAAAGAATTGGAGCCATGATTGAACAAATATCAAAGAGGGCTAAAACAAGTTAAATATATTCATACGTTCCAAATTGCCCAGAATCTTCAAATTTTCATAAATAAATCAATTCATATTTCACATGAATAGATTTATTTTGTTCAAATTTGAATTTCGAATTTTGAATGTTGACAAAGTTGCAAGAAACATGGAAACATGTATTGATTGAATCAAGGAGTATTGGAGACATAAATAGCAAGAATCAAGGTCAGGAAAGTTGTGCATGGAAACAAGGAACACAAAACATGGAATGTTTTGTGGATTTATGTTTTTGAAGAATTAAAAATTGGACAAATTGCATGTGCCCTTGCCTATAAATAGAGAAGGAGTTGAAGGCAAAACTTGCACCAAGCATTTGAAGCATTACCATTTGCTTTCTTCCCCCTCCATTCTCTTGCTCTTCTTCTTGCTCTCTTTATTCTTGATTGGCATATTTATTGAAGTTATTTTTTGAGAGTTAATTTGTGGGGAAAATTATATTTGTGTACTTAATTTGCATATCCTCTCTTTGAGAGTTATTATCTTGTGTAAGCTTTAAACTTGTATATTCACTCTATTGAGAGAGTTTCCTTGTATACTCAAACACCAAACACCTTAGAAGCTTTGGGTTGGGTTTCAACCTTGTAATTGTGAGATTGAGAGATTGGGTGGGGTGCCCTAGTACTTGTGAGGATTGGATTCTTGAGTGTGGGACACTAGGAAATCACAATTGCTCAAAGTGTATCTCTAATCTACAATAGTGGAAATCCTCTAAGTGGGTTGCTTAGAGGCGAGACGTACACCGGCGTGGTGGAACTCGTATACATCGGTTTGCAAATCTCTCTTCCCTAAACTCATTTAATTTGTGCACTTAACTTGTTTGCTTAATCCATTATTTCATATATTTGACTAAGTGCATGATACATTAAGTTGAAAACTATTTTTTGAATAACATTGTTAAACTTGGACTTAAGCAACACTCTTGAATTAATCTTTCTAAAGTTCTATAAATTGCTTTGTAACTAAATTGATTCATTATCTAAACTCTTTAAGTGGTTATTAGTTTGTCTTGTGTATAATTTGTTGTTACTTGTAATCTAGTTTATTATCTTAAATAAACATAGTAACAAAAGAATCAATTTCAAGAGCATTCCAAAGAAAATTTTTAATACTCAATTCACCCCCCCTCTTGAGTAATTGAGGCCACTTGGTTAACAACTACCAAGTCAGAGATTCTATTTTCTATCACCTATATAGGGTTTACAAACAAAGCAAGATAGACCTTTTCCTCAGGCCTATTGGATTAACTACTCTGATACCACTTTGTAACGCCCTCAGTTACACTTTAATAAATTCTACAAAAATTCATAATTTTTTTAATTAAAGATATGATTGTTAAAAAGAAACTATCGGAATAAATTACATATATCCCTTCTAAAATACCTTATAAATATTATTAAAACTTTATAAAGTAATTTTACATTCATCTAAAGAAAATAAATATTAAACATTATAAGAAAGAGAGAAAACTCCATGGCTCAGAAGCAGTTACTTAATAACATTATTTATTCATTAGACCACGGTATTCATACCGAGCTCCCTTTCTAGAACGTGCTATATTTACTATCGAGATTCTTTGATCCTTCCCTCTTAACCATCAATTTAAAACATATGAAACAAAAACACGGAGAAAGGAGTGAGAAATAGAATATAATATTCCCGAATAGAACATAAGCAATAAAGGGTTTTCACAAGCTAATATTTAATAATATCCATCACAATCACATATTCAATTAATTATGAATGTATGAATATTATGCAATGTCTTCATCATAACTTACATATATATGTGGGCCCTTAAATTTTAATTTGCATTGGGCCAACCAGGAGTTTACACTGTTCCATAAGTCTGGATAATAATAATAATATGAACAACTCAACTGGCATGGAAACACTTAGAGACTAGTCAGATTGAGAAGGTTTTTATTATGAAAGTACCCGACACTAGGGAGCTACCCTAGGTCCCCTGAACCACCCTTCCACCCCCTCTCATCCTAAGGCTCGTAATTAAGCCTCCTCTAATGTATCCTTGGTTTCTATAATCCGTCCCCAGATAATATCATTTTGTTTCATTTTAATGATTCATGATGCATGAACTACTCGCGTATTTAGTTAGTTAAGGCTTTTAGAAACTCAATTATTAAATACCATAAAGGTTTACAACATTATCTCAATAAACTGTATATTTCCTTAATTCTCTAAATTTCTGTCATACAGAAATAAATTTGGTACAGTTTTCAATTCTCACCAAAATTGAGTTTTAAAGCCTTAAATATCTCAAAACTTCTCATAGAAAACTTTACATATTCTTTCTCAAATTGAATCTTAACAATATCGAATTTAGAAATCTCAAGTATTTTCAAATATCTTTAGTTATTAGGTTGGAACAAAATAGTTTACTTCTAAAAATTTTATTTTACTTAAAGAGAATAATTCTTAATTTATTTAAAAAATACTTAAAATTATAATTTCTTTAAATTCAAGAATTAATTATTTCAACCTTTTTATGAAATAATTTTCATAAAATGACTTCTTTTTTTTGAAATAAATATTAGATTTTTTATTCTAAATATTAAAAGTATAGTTAATAAAAATAATTTCTAAGAAGAAATAAAAGATTTAAAATAATAAATTTTAAAGAGTAAGGTAAGAAAATTCTTACTGAGTTTTAGCTTTTCGTCATGCTTGCTATATGCTCAACTTCACATCATAAGATCATCAATCATAATCAAATATTATCAATCACAATATTATCAATCAAAATCAAATATTATTAATCACAATTAAATATCAATCAAAATCAAATATTATCAATTATAAACAATTCAAATCAATTAAATATCACTCATAAATGTAATTCAAATCTTAATGGTTATTTAGATTAATAAGATTGATTTTGAGTCTTTATAATCCATTCCTCGCATAGGTCTATGTAGGTCCATATAGTCCAATCCTTACATAGGTATAGTTCAGTCCATACAGGTCATAATAATCCAAGTCCTTGTATAGGTTCAGTCCAGTTCGCATACGTTATCTAGGTATTTACATAGGTATTTCAAATCAAGTTACACAAGATACTCAATTTAAAATTTATTATAAATTTTAAGTTAAATAGTTATTATTTTAAAATAATAATATTATTAAAATTTAAAGGAGTAGGGGACTCCTCCCATTATTCTTATGTCCTTTCATATTATAATCCTATCTCACTCCCCCTTACCTCTTGTATCCTGATTCGTTATTGAAAATTCATGTGTACCTTGTAACACCCCTAATTTTGTTATTTCTTATTTAAAATAAAATTTCAAAGGAATTTGATTATAGTTCTTTAGAACTTTTTGATTGTTATATAATTTATAATTTTTTGGAATTTTTATATTTTTTTCATTTTTTTTGAGAATGACAAAAATACCCTTAACCTTTCATCTAATAACCAAAATGCCATTGCCGACATCATCGCTTACATCATCATCGCTTACATCATCGCTTACATCATGGATAGTAAAATAAATAATTAAATAATCTTAAATAGTAAAATTTTCTTCCTATAAATAGATGGCTCATTTACAACATTTCCACACCAAAAATTAGAGAGAGAATCTAGAGAGATAGTGCATAAGAAATTAGTGGGGAGTAAATTCTTTTGGTAAAAAGAAGTTCTGCTGGAGGTGTAAGGTAATAACTTTCTTCTATATTCTTTTTATAATTTTAGTTTATTTTTTTAGCACTCTTAAACCATTGATATACTAGTACTATTATGAATAAGTTACTATAGTAAAAATAAATTACTACTGTGTTATTTTTACTATTTACCGTTACTATTCAAAATTTACTATTTACTATTACTATTCAAAATTTACTATTTACTGTTATTGTTCATGATTTACAATTTACCACTACTATTCAAAAAGTTACTATTCATAATTTACTATTTACTATTACTATTCAAAAATTACTATTTATCGTTACTATTAATGACTTACCATTTACCGTTACTATTTATTATTACTATACATATTTACTATTTATCATTCTGATAACAATCTTAATTTTCATCTTAAGCTTATACTGAAATAAGTTAGTATTAATATTTTGTTAGAACTTGGAGGCGCAGAGCGAATTCACTTTTGGTAGCAAATCAAGGTAGGGGGGTGAGATTAAGGATATAATATGAAAATACATAAGAATATTGGGAGGAGTCCCCTACTCCTTTTAAACATAACAATATTATTATTTTAAAATAATAACTTTTAACTTAAAATTTATAATAATTGTTATTAATAAATTAAGCATCTTGTGTAACTTTATATCTAAAATATTTAAGAACTTGAACTATTATGACCTATGCGGACTGGATTGAACCTATGCAAGGACTTGAACTATTACGAAGTTGACTGAACCTATGCAAGGACTTGGACTATTTATGACCTATATGGACTAAATTAGACCTATGCAAGGACTGGACTATCTTGGATTTACATAGACCTGTGCGAGGAATTGACCATAGAAATTAAAACAAACTTTATTAATTTAAATAACCATTGAATTTTAAAATTATCATATTTATAACTGATGCTTAATTATTTGATTTGATTATGATTGTTAATATTTATTTATGTTTTATGATGTTTGATTGTGATTGACAATGTTTGATTATGATTGATAATCTTGTACTGTGGAGTTTGAGCATATAGCACGCATGACGGAAAGCTAAAATTCAGTAAGAATTTACTTATCTCCTACTTCTTTATTTACTTATTCATATTTATTCAAATTACTTTTAAGAAATTTCTTAGATTTCAATAAAACTACATAAGTTTTTAGAAATCTCTTTTATATTTTAATATATATGTATATATCTTTACTAAAATTTAGATTTTTTTTAGTTAGTTTATTAAAAAGAAAAAGAAAGAGAAATTATTTTATAAAAATAAATTTTTACTAATATTTTAATATATACATATATATACATATTATTCAAATGTATAAAAATATTATATAAAATTTTCAAGTACTAAGGTTTTAAAGATTGATAATTCCAAATTCGAGTTTTTAGAAATTGATTTTGAATTGACCTATAAATTTTCTAAAGAAGGTTGTGAAATATATTTAAGGCTTTGAAACTCAAATTTATAAGGAGATTTGATTTGTGATTTGAAAAGGAACTGTACTAAAATTCTATGTGCGTATTTGAGAAGTTGAAAATTACAGTTTACTGGGGTGGCTATGTCGCGATTCGTAGGCCCTGATAATATAATTAAGTTTCTAAAAGCCTTAACCAACTAAATACGCGAGTAGTTCATGCATCATGAATCATCGAAGAGAAACAAAATGATATTGTCTGGGGACGGATTATAGAAACCGAGGATACATTAGAGGAGGCTTAATTGTGAGCCTTGGGATGAGAGGGTGTGAAAGGGTGCTTCAGGGGACCTGGGGTAGCTCCCTAGTGTCGGGTACTTTCACAATAAAAACCTTTTCAATCTGACTAGTCTCTAAGTGTTTCCATGTCAGTTGAGCTGTTCATGTTATTATTATCCAGAATTATGGAACAGTGTAAACTCCTGGTTAGCCCAGTGCAAATTAAAATTTAAGGGGCCTACATATATAGATAAGTTATGATGAAGATATGGCATATCATTCATACATTCATAAATTGATTGTGCTTGTGATTGTGATTGATATTATTATACTAGTTTGTGAAAACCCTTTATTGCTTATGTCCCATTTGGGAATATTATATTCTGTTTCTCACTCCTTTCTCTATGTTTTTGTTTCATATGTTTTAAATTAATGGTTCGTACAGAGGGAAGGATCGAAGAACATTGACAGTATATATAGCACGTTCTAGAAAGGGAGCTCGGTATGAATACCGTGGTCCAATGAATAAATAATGTCACTAGGCAACTGCTCTTGGGCCATGGAGTTTTCTCTCTTTCTAATAATATTTAATATTTATTTTATTTGGATGAATGTAAAATTACTTTATAAATTTTAATGATAATTCATGAGGTATTTCAGAAATAATGTATATAATTTATTCCGATAGTTTCTTTTTAACAAACATATCTTTAGTAAAAAAAAAATTATTACAAATTTTTCTAGAATTTATTAAGGTGTAACAGAGGGTGTTACATGCCTCGTCTCCGAGTTCTAAAACATACCAATTTTATTTTAATATAGTTACAAGATGAAAATTAAAATTTCTACTTAAAACAGAAATGATAAATTTTAAATAGTGAATAGTGAATAGTAAATCATGAATAATAATAGTAAATAGTGAAACGTGAATAGTAACAGTAAATAGTAAAACATGAATAGTAACAGTAAATAGTAAAATATGAATAATAAAGGTAAATAGTAATAGTAAATAGTAATTTACTATTTGAATAGTAATTTACTATTGAAATAGTAATTTACTATTGAAATAGTATTTTACTATTTAGAATAGTAACTTAAAATAATATTATATCCAGTATAATGATAGATTTCTAAAACGATATGAAAATAACCCTAAAAATATAAAAGAGAGGTATTCTTACCTTAGAATTTTAGTAGAACCTTCTTCTAAAAAATTTATTTCTCTCTCTTACTTCCACCATTATCTCTCTAGCACTACTATAATAAGAAAATTTAATCTGAAATTGTGAATTCTAACAAAGAATTCCTTCGGTATTTATAGGCAGGAAAGTTACTGTGTATTTTATTATTTTATTATAAAAGTATTGTGCAATTTTTAAAATTTTCGTTTCTGGTTACTGTGCAAGTTTGAAATTTCATACATGCATAGTGTTTTCCATAGTAAATGTCGACTGAATTATTAAGCCAAATAGTAACCTTTCACTCGGTATATTTTAAATATTCAAAATCAGCCCTTTTTGAAATTTAGCGATATTATATCAGTCCTCACTAATTTTATAATAAGTAATATAATGTTTAAATTTTAAAAATCTAAAATTTTCTATTAATAAAAATTTATTGGTATGTTTCCAATTTTTTTACGATTGGTAAAAATCAAGATTTTTCTCAAACCGATCATTTTTAGATAAGTCTAATTGAAATGAATTTTAGAAACTTTTCTTATAATTTAACTTCACTTTCTTATAAATATTTTTAATTTTAAGTCACTTTATATGAATTTAAAATTATTTAAAATATATTATTTTATTAAAATATTTCCAAAATTTCATAAAATTCCAAAAAATCATAAATAAAACGTAAATTAACAAGTTCTAAAGAACCACAATCTAATTCCTTCAAAATTTTAATATAAAAATAAAAATAGGGGTGTTACAGGGAAAACGTGTGGCCCGTGAAGTTTTATGGCAATCGGACCTAAAATGGGCCAATTGGGTAGGTTAGAAGTTGGCCGATTGACCTAAAATGTGCAGCGCCAGGGTTGTGATTGGAAGCTCACGCGTAGCACGCGTCAGACCTCTGTTTCAGTTTTTATGTTTCTTTTCATCTTTTATGATTTTGGGATTCTTAAATTGATTATATATTTTATATATTGAAGTATTTTTATGAAATGGGCATTTTCTAATTACAAGTTAAATTAATTATTTAATTTGTGAAAAATTTATTATGAAAATCAATAAAATGAATAGAAAATAAATGTAAAATTATTTAGGATGTCACATTAAACCTAATAAAAAATTGTTATAAACTAGGTCTAAACAGGAAAACACTTATAAAGACTTTTTTTGTGAACTCAATTGTGTCTTTAACAAAAAATAAAGACTAATCCATTTAAGGAGTATAAATCATTAAAGTGTATCATGTCTCTCGCAACAATACATATAACAAGATTAGAAAACTCGAAAATATACTTAAATGACCTTATTATCTACCAATTTTTTTTGTAAACAAATAAAAGACTAAATATTATTGATGACAAAGGGTTTAAGGGTCAAAGTTTATGGTCTTTAGTGACCATAAAAGCCTCAATTATTTATTTAACCAAAATAAATTGAATATGTGTCAAAGGCGGTGGATGGAATTATTAAAGAACTATGATTTTAAGTTAAGATACCATCTAGGAAAAGTAAATGTTGTTGCGAATACTTTGAGCTAAAAGTCCTTACATGTTTTAGTTATGATGGTGAAGGAAATGGAATTAATAGAAGAGTTTTAAAATTTGAATGTTGGTGTGGAAATTCGTAGTCCAATGAAAATCACCTTGGAGACGTTGATAATTCGCAATGAATTTCTTGGGTTGGTGAAAACTTGACAGATAAATGATAAGTATTTGGCTGAGATGAAGGAATCTCAAGTCGGTGGGGAGAACTCGTTCTTGTTAAAAGGTTTAGATGGTATATGGCATGTGAAAGGACGTGTTTATGTTCCACGTGGTGGCAATATGAGAGAAATCATTCTTGATGAGGCTCACAAAAGTGTGTTTAATATACATCTTAGTGCTACAAAAATATACTACGATCTAAAGAAGAATTTTTGGTGGTTAGGCATGAAGCATGATGTAGCTAATTTTGTTGCATCTTGCCTTGTTTCCTAAAAGGATAAAGCATGACATTGCTATGGACTTTGGTTTACCTATAACACGTGCTAGAAATTATGTAATATGGGTGGTTGATGATCAGTTAACAAAGTGTGCACATTTCTTACCCATGAACATGAAAAGTCCATTGCAGAAATTGACACAATTATACATTAAGGAGATTGTTAGATTACATGGTGTGTCATCTAGCATTGTGTCTGATCATGATCCTCAGTTTACTTCCCAATTTTGGGGAAGCTTACACTATGAGTTAGGCTCTTAGCTCAAGCTTAGCTCAGCTTATCATCCTCGGTTTATCCTATTGGTCAAATTTATGTACAATAACAACCACCACAGTAGTATTGGTATGACTCTTTATGAGGCACTTTATGGAAGAAGATGTAGAACGCCTCTATGTTAGTTGGAAATTGGTGAGAATTTGATGTTAGGGCCAGAAATTATTCAAGAGACCACTAAGCAAAGTAAGATGATTTGAGAAAAGATGAAAATTGCTCAAGACCAACAAAAAGTTATTATGATAAGAGGAGGAAACCACTTGAATTTCAAGTTAGTGATTATGTATTTTTGAAGGTCTCTCATGATAAATACATTAATAGAGCCTTAAAGAGTAGAAAGTTAAGCCCTAGATTCATTGGATCGTATGAAGTACTCAAGAGAATTGGTGATGCTGCATATCAGATTGCGTTTCCTCTACAAATTACAAACTTATATAATGTGTTTCACATATCGCAATTGAGGAAGTATATTCTTGATCCCTCACATATGTTATCTATTAAAGACATTAAAGTCAAAAATGACCTATTTGTTCCTCCTATCTCTGCTCATATAGTTGACCATTTTGTTAAGAAGTTATGAAACAAGTTAATTCCATTTGTGAAAATGGCTTGGGAACATGGTAATGAGGTGACTTTTACATGGGAACGCGAGGATGATATGCAGAATTGGTTTCCTGAGATATTTGAATCAAGTTTATCGAATTTTAGGTATGAAATTTCTTTTTAGGTGGGGTGGATTGTAACATCCCAATTTTAAGCTAATTGGGGTATTTTTAGAAAAATAAATTAGACATGCAATTTATTTACAATGATCTATAATTAATTAATTAATTATTCGATGGTTAATATATTTAAAATTTTAGAACAACCCATTAGGTTAAAGAATTAATTCCAAGATTGTTTGAGCTCATTTCTATTTTTCTGACAATTGTTGTTGGAAACATTGAAAACATTGTTGTCTGTATATTACTTTGTAAATTAAACCAAAAACTTCTAAATTCTTTTCTAAGAGATCCATGACCCTTAATTATCATCTTGTACCATATTTCATTCAAGTTGCATTCCAAACATCTAGTTTCGCATTACCTGTATATATGAACAAACGTCTTGACCTAGTCACGTTCCAATTTTCCCTCACCATCTCTGCCATCCTCACAGCTTAAACTACCACCTCACTACTCCATGCCATGTTACCACATTAGCATTGCAACCTCTCTTATCCCTCTCGTGACACATGGAAACACCATGCACTCCATGCTCTTTCACATCACCACCCTACACCACTTCACTTCATTCTTCACTTCATCACAATTCTTCACTACCATCACTTCACTCTCGGGTTCTCTTTCACTCTCTTATTTCACTCCACCTTATTGCTTCATCTCATCATCATACCACCGTGAGCCATTCCACTCTCATCCACTTAATCCTCTCGTGCTCTATCATTTCTCTTTGTGGCCAAAACCACATCACCACCCTCTTCTCTTCATCTATCTCGCGAGTCACCACACATCATTGTCCTCTCATTTTCTCTCTTTGCCTTGTCCATTTCTTCATCCACCCGAGACCATCATTGCGCCTCTTCACGTGAGCTTTCTCTTTTCCTCTTGAATGCCATCACATTCGTAGCCACCATTGTTGTAAAGCTCAAAGGTTTCGTTGAGGGTTAACTGAACATTTGATTAGAGGCCCAATCAAAGTCAAAATGAAGGATTTTGGTCACCGATCGATGCGAAATCGACGTCGATCAGTCAAACACTTTCCTTGCCTTGCATGCATGTTGATCCCACATGCATGATCATTACTTCTTTTATTTTTGTAAATTTGGAAATTTTAAGTTTCGATGGTATTTTTATCTGTTTTTATGAGGACCTTTTGTTAAGTTTTTGGAAAAATCACTAACACAAAACCTGTTCCTCTTTCCAATGAGCTAAAAAAACACCTAAATCCAATGTCTATAGCAAAAATTATGCCCAACATAAAATCACTGTGTTGGCTGGGATTTTAGTTTAATTTGTAATTCGGGGCGCCATATACTCTACATCAAGTGTTAGAAAAATCATTAATAAATAATAACAATTACTTTACATTTTTATATGTTATTACATATAAGTCAAACATGTCTACAGTGGACCAGAGAGTTTTAGACCATCAATAGTTTTCGATCTAAAAAGTGTTTTTTACACCAATTTTTACCCCGATTATAAAAATAAATGGTATAATAACACCTTAAACCCTAAACACTTTTTATACCAGTTATAGAAAACCAATGTAAAAAGTTTCATTTTTTACATTGGTTATAAAAATAACCCATGTGAAAAATACCTTTTACATTGGCACCATTAATTACTAGAGAAATTGTATAATATTTAAATTTTTAAATTACACAAAATATTATTTTTATGAAATAGAAATTAAAAAATATCATTTTTATTCCAAACCTGTTTAATAGGGATGATAAGAATAAAATAGGAAAAAACATGATAGAATAAGCTATCATATCTTACATTTGTTGCGTCAACAGGATATAATAAGTTATCCAATTATCTTATTGTTTGTTTATCTTATCACATTGATCATTTGTAATTTCTATCATAAAGAAAAGCCGAGTTAGAAATAGGCAAAATAGGATAAGGACTATATTTGTATATATTATTATTATTATTATTATTATTATTATTATTATTATTATTATTATTATTATTATTATTATTATTTCCCATTATTATAATATTATTTATTATATTGTTATTTTCATTTTTATACTATATTATTATTATTTATTATTATGATGATATAGTTATTATTTTAATTTTCATATATTATTATTATTTTATTATAATCAATATTTTATTATTTTTATTATTATACTATTATTTATTATTGTTGTGATCTTCATTTTATATTATATTATTGAAACTATTTTATTATTATTACTAAATTTTTATTATTTTACTTTTCATATATTATTATTAAAATTATATTATTATTTTATTATAATCAATATTTTATTATTATTTTATTCTTATTATAGTTATACTATGATAATAAAATTATTAATAAGAATGAGTTTATCCAACCATTATCCTATTATGTTGTTGTCATTACACACACACACACACACACACACACACACATATATATATATATCATATTTATTTATCATATCATAATCTTTATATTCTATCATTAAACAAGCGCTTACTAACCGAGATAAAAATGTATAAATTTATAATTTATGTTTTGTTTTTGAAAAATTTCTTATTCTTTTCTCATAAACCTAACAAACAATTATATTTTTAACATTATTTTGTCATTACTCTATCCAAACTAACCACGCAACAAAATTTCTTATACTTTTATTTTTTATTACTTTTACTTATAATTCTTTTGGTTATTTTTTTCTCATATTTTTCACAATAACCAAACAAAATGCATATGATACTCTCTTTTCTACTTGAACTGGTCTAATCTAGGGTTAAAGATCCGGAGTAGGGACCAGCCTCACAAGTCAAAGATAGAAATGTTTGTACACTGGTACAGTGGATATCCGGTATTATGGTCCGAACTCTCAGTGGGAAAATTCGGCCTTGTTGTCCTGGAGATCCTACACACCAAGATTTCACGTTATAGAGGGGGCGAAAGGTGATATCACCTGTGAAGATTCACCGACGCTCAAGTCAGTGAAACAGAATAAGGATTCCAGGGAATTTGAGCAATGTAACATTAAAAAATAGAGTAAGAATAACGTAACCTTTTATGAGTGTAAGAATGGACTATTTATAGGTGAGCATAGAGAATGAATCGTTAGGCACAGGTGGGGCCAGGAGACAAATAGTACACTGCTCAGTATATGATTCTGACACGAGATGCAGGGAGAGCCGCGTTTCTCACATATCCTCCCTACGGCTATACCTTGTACCTCCTGTCGGGTGACGTGGATACTTTCCGGTGTGCAAGGTAAGAACCTGGACATACCGGTATGGAGAACGCCTCATACTAATTTACAGTTTGAATGTATACCTATGAGCAGTGTTAAAAAAACCGGTTTGGATCGGCCGGTCAGATCGGTAACCGGTGGCCCAACTGGTCTGAACCCTTAATCAGATCGGAAATGTATTTGATCCGGTGTGACCCGGGTTGAACCGGCCAATTTTCTAAAAAACCGGTGACCCGGTGGTTGAACCGGTCTAATAAATTATTTTTTCATTTATTTAGCATACTAAACGACGCCGTGTGGATTTGGCTGTGTTTCATTAAAAAATTGAAAAAGCAATGCACAATTCACGTGCTGCAGCAGATGCACTTTAACTTCCTATCTTTTCATGAATTTTTAATCTTTCTTTTCTATTTCTTTTATCAACTTATTTCCAAAAGGGCATATTTGTGTGAAGGATTTTCTTGTGCTGGAGCTATGATATATCTAATATATTTATTTGCATTAACATCACCATCATTGTATGAAATTTGATATTTACTTTCATTAAATACTTTAATTTAGAATATGAAATACTTGAAACTTTAAAATACATAGGTAGTATTTTTTTATTTTTATTTTTTTAAAATAAACTAAGTCAATCGGTTCAACAAATGAGTCAATCGGTTCGACCATTGACCCAGTAGCTAGACCGGTTCGATCACCGGTCCGGTTTTAATAACACTGCCTATGAGGTCGGTAACACAGTGAGAACGAATGTAATTACCTATCTGTTCCCAGGTATCGGTATCGAGACCGAATCACTCTTATAAGACAATTCGGACCTAAACACACACATTAAAAAATATATTAATACATTAATTTTTGTAAAAAGACATGATAACATTTTAATTTTATCTTTATTTAAATTAAAATTCTAACATATATGAATAAATGCATTTTCCAAAACAATGATAAACATGAGAAAAGACATGAAATTGAATTGTTTACCCTTTATTCTAAAATATTTAAACCGCTATTAAAACATATTTAAATCAAAGCTTTCATATTTATTCTTACTTTAGAAAACACAATTATTAATATTAAAATAAAATTTAAATTTAAATTTAAATAGAAATATAATTGAAATGTTATGATATCTTTGTATAAAAATAATATATTAATTTATATTTTTATATTTATATTTTGATTTGAATTACCTATGAAGTGATGGGAGAGAGAGAGTATATTCAGTACATGTCATTAATTATTCAGAAACATCATTGTCATTTTAATGCGCCTAAGTCATGAATAAAATATATTTAAAGTTTTGATGAAAAACTGACCATCGGAAATATTTTTTGTGTGTTAGGCTAACGTTGTTACATTAAATATCACTAAAAAATATTTTGAAATATCAGTAAAAATATTTTTGTGTTATAAAAATGTTAAATTGGTCAAGATACGAGTAAATAAAGTCTTGAATTTAAATTTCGATACTTTTATTGTAAAAAATAGGAAATTATGCACAAATAAGACATTAAAAAGGTTGGGAGAAATTATGCAGAAATAAGATATTTTATAATATTATTTATTTATTTTTGCTAAAATTAATTCATAACTTTAAATTAAAATAGAAAAACTCTTCACTAGTCAATTTATGCACTTTCCGGTTGCTAGTACTTTTGTTCAATCTTTCTCTATAGAAAAAAAAATTGTAAAAATAGTTTAATGTAATTGTAAAAATGACTTTTTCAATTCTTTTTTTGTTGTCTTGTTAGTAAAGGAAATGAGTTTCTTTTTAGTTACTAGCTATATATAAGAATAGAAGTTGCGTCTAATCTCTAAGTGGGGAAAAGAATGATGAGCAACACAATGATAAAAGATAACAAGAAAGTGGTTAATGAAGAAGTGATACCCCTTCTCACCCCGTTCAAAATGGGAAATTTTAACTTATCCCACAGGTAGGTATATACATGTTCATTACACTCATCGTCTTTTGTTGTTGTTGTTGTTGTTTCCTTTGTGATTTTGATAAATTGAATGCAAAACAGGATAGTTCTTGCACCGTTAACAAGAACCAGATCATACAATTTTGTGGCTCAACCACATGCTGCTATCTATTATTCTCAGAGAACAACAAATGGTGGCTTTCTGATTGGGGAAGCCTCTGGAGTGTCTGACACTGCACAAGGGTAATCTTTCATTCTCAAGGGATTTTTTATCATTATTACAACACTAATTAATATTTTAAACATCATTTCAGCAATTAAATTAATCAAGATTGAGTTGAGTTGAAGTTAAAAATAGTATAAAAAACCATATTACAAGTATAAGAATATATATTTTTGATATAATATTATTAATAACAAATTATATAAAAATTAAGTTGAGTTGAAGTTGAAAGTAGCATAAAACAATCATATTATATTTATAATAAATATAAGAATAATAAAAATGGTATGAAAATATTATATATCATCCTTTTATTTGTTTTAAAATATTATAAAAAAATAAAACAACACATTCTTTAAAAATATTTAGGTTGGTTTAATCCTTACTTTTACTAATTCAACCTTATTTTTGGATCGGTTTTCAACTAATTTTGATAAGTTTTGGTAGGATTTTGACCAATTCTAACGACTATAAATCCATTCAATTTTTTTCACTTTTCTAAATTGGTGTCCTTGCCGATTTCTAGTTAAACTAACTGTTTGGTCTATATATATATATTCCTTTATTTAAAAATGTTACCTCCCCTTTCTCAAATATTAGAAATAAACTAACTCATATTTATTAAGGATGTTTTACAAGAGAACTCCATTTTTTTATCAACAAAACATGGTACAGTTAGGAGAAACAAAACTTGGATAATTTTTTCATTAAAGATTGGGCTTTGATTTATGGTTGGGAATACCTTAAGCTAAAAAAATATAATTTTGTTTTCATAAAAACTAACCACATGTTAGATTTGTAACAGATCATGCTCCTAGAAATTTTTTTTCTTAAATTGAAAACTGAAGGGTTATTTTTATATATATAAAAGAGTGATTCAAATGACATCAGTAACTGCTGATGAGTAATTATTATAGGCGTGTCAAAAATTTACTCCCTCATTTATCTCACTTTCACAAAAGATAAAAGTCTAAAATCCCGACAGGATCATACATGATGGGCGTTTATGTTCATTTCTATTTAATTTGTTAATGAGATAAACAAATACTTTATATATTAAAAAATATACTTAATATTGTTATTTTAAATCTTTCTATTTTATTTTTATTTTTCTCATACTTCTTACTTTCAAAGTTAGAAAATGTTAACACTAATAAAAGTATTATTAAAAGAATAAAGTTAATGCAATATTAAAAGTCTAAATTCCAAGTAAAACAGACAAATAAAAATAATTTTTATATATGTGTATGTATAATGTAACACAAAAAATATTTTACAAAATGCGAAGGTCATGGTACTTTGTATAACCTAACGTGTGATAATCAGAGACTAAAATTTTTTCAATGTTTGACTGTTTATGTCATACAACCATTGTAACGACCTAGATAATTAGATCAGGGTAGACCCACATTTAAAACTAGTACCCGAAACGGGGTATAAATCTCAAAACGTGAAAAAGTTAATGTGCTAGCTAAGTGTTGGGTGTGGTTACAGCCACCAGCCAACATAAGTACGCTTAGCCATCTATGCATGCTTACGCCCAGGCATGGGAGGTCACCATGCCTAGGTCGAGTTATCTCAACGTGCCAGCGTAGTGATGGTGCCCATCTAGCCCAGGTCCAAGCTCCTAGTGTTGTGACACCTAATGTTGGGCGTAGTAACGCTCAACGGTAGAGGCAACTCTCCCTTGTCCAGACACTCATCGTCATGATGCCCAGGAGTAGGCACCCCTTTGGCCTTAGCACCCAACGTTAGCATGCCCACACACTTAACGTGGTGATGCTGGAGCATGTCATTTTCCCCATTTTCATCCCTGGGACCAAGCACTCATACATCAATTCTATCTAATCTCATGCATGGTAACAATACCTACCCATAATGATAAACATGAATACATCCTAGGTACAACAAACACAAATTTATGCATGACACTGCACAAATACATAAGACACCACATTTAACCAGGGTACCATTCGTTAACCATCATGGCATTAACTAGGTCAATTTAGATAGCAACCTAATCAAGTACAACCTGACATGCAATTATCATCCCATTTCATCGATTCAACACACTTAGGCAATTCCTGACATGAATAAATAACAATTCATTACACTAGATAATTCCTGCCCATTTCATCAAACATTAACTTTCCATAGCATCACATACATACATATGCACCTGGATCACTTTCCATGGCTCAATCAAGCATCCCACAACATAGTCATCATCATCAACCACATACTATCTCCTGTGACACATCTACCAGTTACCTAGTCCACTAATAGTTCAAGCATTTCTAACCAAGGCATAACAATATCAACTAATCAAAACTACACAGCCTACACACGCACATATAAACGCACACACAAATATATATATATATATATATATATATGTGTGTGTGTGTGTGTGTGTGTGTGTGTGTGTGTGTGTGTGAGAGAGAGAGAGAGAGAGAGAGAGAGAGAGACAAGCACCATCCAATATTTGAGACACTTCATCATGCTTCACCATCTGTGATTTTATTTGTTTTTTTATGATTAAAAGGTATCCAAATACACCTGGTATTTGGACAAGGGAACAAGTGGAAGCATGGAAACCAATTGTGAAAGCCGTTCATGAGAAAGGGGGCATTTTCTTTTGCCAACTTTGGCACGCTGGGAGAGTCTCCAACTATGGTAACTTTCTTGTCTTCAACTATGGCAACATTTATAAACTCGTTAAAAATTTTACACGAGTTGAAGTAGGATTTACTTTGAGTATATATTTCAATGTTGAATTTGCTTTGACTTGAGTCAAAATCTAAAAAAAATGTAAGTTTTACTAATTTAACATTACAAATCAGTATATATAAAAAAATTACAAATCAACTTAGGAATTCTTTTTATGGTGGCCATTAAATAAAATTTACTAAACATGCTATAGATATTTTAAATTTTTGTGGGAGCCATAGACCCTTTCAACTCCTTAAAAAGCTCCCCTACTGTATATATAATTTGGTACATGTTTTTAGCTAAAATAAAATAAACATTTAGGTTACATATGTTCTCTTCCTTAAATTATTTTTTATTTAATTGTTCAACTTCATTTGTTATTTTTGAAACTGGTTATCATAAATGGTTGTTACACTTAAAAAATTCCAAATTTATAAAAATCAATTGACAGTTAACCAAACAAAGTTTAACAATTTCGTAACATTTTATGTGTGTATATATGTAGATAAAGATTGAATGGAGGAAAAAAAAGAAAATTGTTCCTTTTTTTCTTGTTCTACCACAAAGGGAAATAAAAGGAAATTATTTTTAGTGCAAAATAGTTAAATCAATTAATACAAAATTCAAGAGAATGAGGTTATAAAGCTAACTTTATTAGTTTTCATTTTAGGTAGTAAATTATTATATGCTAATTAAAATTTCATCAATTTCATGGCAAAGTGTCCATAAAAATATAGCAGAGGTGCATGGGGGAATAATGGAGGATTTACATTAAGATTTTTAGCCCGTCATGATAAAGTACATTGATTATATTGCTATAAAGATATAAACTAATTTCACCATATATTTCTTTATCATCTTCCCTTCCAATATTCAAACAATAAAAAATAATTTCTCCATACACTCTATTTTAACTACATGCAATGGGAAGAAAAATGATGTTATAAATATTGATGATGGCATGTTTAATAGTTTACCAGCCAAATGGGGAGTCTCCAATCTCAAGCACAGACAAGGAAGTTGTAAACAAAGGTAGCAGCACCAAGTATCCACCTCCGCGTCGTCTCAGAACCGATGAAATCCCTCACATCGTCAATGACTTCAGATTGGCAGCCAAAAATGCCATTGAAGCAGGTACCAAACCTTCTCAACATAACCCATATATCCAATCATTCATCTAAAATGTACCTTATCATGATACAATTCAATGACATAATAATCTGCTAAGGGGTCTAGCTAAAATTAGTAAAACGGATAAGTTTTCTTAAACGGAAAGAGCTTTTTCATGTCACAGGTTTTTCATATCAAGTTTAAAAAGCCTACGTTAATTTAGGCTTTACTTTTTATGCCTAAACTCATCTTTTTTTCAAGTGACTCATATAATTATATAAAGAAAAGATTGAGGTTGTTTGACTGGCGTTAAGTGTAGGAATTAATTTGGGTTTTGACTTCATTTGTCCAAATCGTTCATCTAGCGAACGAGTCTAGTCGGTCCATCAGAATAAACTCATTTCACCAGTTCTAAACTTAATTAGTTAAGTAGGGTGCATGAACTATTATAAACTTCCCTCATGTTTAATTCTTACTAAAATAAAAAGATTTTATTTAAGCTTTTTGTTGCATGTGGGAGAGCATCATCTTTTAATTTGATTGGATAAATGAATTATTACAGGGTTTGACGGAGTGGAGGTACATGGAGCCAATGGGTACTTGCTTGATCAATTCATGAAGGATATGGTGAATGACAGAGATGATGAGTATGGAGGTAGCTTAGAAAATCGTTGTCGTTTTCCACTGATGGTAGTTAAGGCCATAGCTGATGAAATTGGAGTTGATAAAGTTGGTGTTAGGCTTTCCCCCTTTTCTGATTATTGTGCTTGTGGAGATTCTAACCCTCAAGCATTAGGCGTTTACATGGCACAATCTTTGAGTCAAATGGGTATTTTATATTGTCATGTGATTGAGCCAAGAATGCTCACAATGTTTGACAAAAGAGAGACTGATATGGCACTCTTGCCCATTAGAAAAGCTTTTAGTGGAACCTTTATTGTTGCTGGTGGCTACAATAGGAGTGATGGAAACAAAGTTATAGCTAGTGGTGAAGCTGATTTAGTGGCTTATGGACGTTTGTTTTTGGCAAATCCTGATCTTCCTAGAAGATTTGAATTGGATGCTGAGTTAAATAAGGCTGATAGAAGCACTTTTTACACAAGTGATCCTATAGTTGGATACACAGATTATCCATTTCTTGAAAATAATAATTGAATGGTCTTATTAATAGTTCATTTTCATTGCAACATTTGATTCAAGTTGTTTCAACTTGATTGAATAATACAAGGAGTTTTACTCCATTCTTATTTGATTGTGTCATTTATTGTTTTTTCTCCCTTAAAAACATTTCTCAATTTGTTTTATCCACATTAATGAAAATTAAAAAGTGAGGGTAGAAACTTTAATAAATCTATAATTTATCTTATATGTAATTGTAACAATTTTAATTCAAGTATTGATATTTCAAATAATATAATAGTTTTACCATTCATTTAGTTTATTTAAAAAGAGTTAATAAACCAACAAATAAATTAACCAAAGTCTTTAAGAAAACCTATCAACTTTTTAAAAGTCTATAATTTTTTTTATTAGTTTTTTTAGCCCCCTACGGTATCCCCTTATTAGTTTCACATGTTTATCACGAGGTATGGTAAAACCGGAGTAGTTTTTTGTATTTATAACACCCTGACAATAAACGATGAAAACATAAGGGTTACCTTAATTAAAAACCATTAAAATCCCTAAATTTAGCACTAGTTAGAAGAGCCTAGGTAATCGATTACACAAAGCTGGTAATCGATTACTTGCAAGCATGCTGCATAGGGAAAAATCATGGTCCTCTAGTAATCGATTACCAGCAGACCTGTTTTGTAAAATTATGATGGATTCCATTCCGGGATTAACTTTCGAGCCCCTAACTTATTCATTTTAACTCTAAATGACACTAAACTTTCACACAAGCATAATCACACTATTTAAGACCTATAGGGATTGACCACACTAAAAAAAACTCTCAAAAATGAATAAGATATGCGACAGAATGCATTTGAACCATTTCTAAGATATCATGCATCATAAGACCAACCGAAACCCATCCAATTGGGGCCAAAACACCTTAAGCACATTTTATATCTAGCATACAAGTTATACAACTAGTCCAGAGGTTCTGAAACCTCATAAATTCAAATATCATCTATCCAGTTAATAAAATCTGCCTAATTAACATAGTTTTACCATAACACAATATCATATTCTACCAATAACAAGACTAGGAAACATCCATCACTATATCCACATTGACCTTACATTCTAGATCTAATGCCAACCACAGAACCTCCCATTACACATATACATATTTTTAAGCAAGGACCTGGGCATCAAAGTATGATTCCATATCACTACGTTACATAATTCTAATTATTCCACATCATCACCTATACACTGATCAACATTTACTTTGTATAGAAAGCATTAATCACACAACCATTCACATACATATTTATACAACCATTGCCACAATTCTAACCCCATAAAAAATGCCAGGTATTCAAAATCCCCATCATTCATATTCACACATGCATACATACACATACATATACACACATATAAACAAAAAACCATCATAAGGATTTGCAAAACAATATCATCAACATCAGAATCATCAACCACATAACTTTCCTCATGGCATTACATTGAACTTCACACTTCAGGCTCACCAAGTCATATCATCATCACCCTCCTAAAAATTCATTGAAACCATGAGTAGATGGCTGAGTACCACTTAAAGCAGTTAATAAAAGCACCACATGAGTTTGTAACCAATTACCACACCATAATAGATCATTCAACATAAAATTTACAATAATTGTAGAATAGAATCAAATCCACACATATACTTGCATCAATTAAACATCAAAGCTTTTCACAATTAATTCAATCATCCATCTTCAAATACAAAAGGCACTAGGCTTCTAAATATCAAAATCATCTATCTCCGAACATATCATCAATACTTCATCACTATGTATAACTTGAAGAGTTCACAATTGTATGTACGAATGTCATGGACTTTGAAAATCATTCATTTCAATTCATAAAAACATGTTATACGGATCCATCTTAATCAATAGGCAAATCATAGTGTCAAGGATAACTCACTCAGTGAATTGTAGCACTATAAGCAGTGGTACCTTAACCACACAGTGATTCGTAGCATTATAAACGGTGGTAGTCGAGAAATGCTCAATGAATCATAGCACTATAAGCGGTAGTCTCATAGACAAATTGTAATGTAGGGTGAATCGTAACGCCAATAAATGCATATGATGTCATGAGGTGCAATAATGCATATGATGTGAATCTTAGCGCATATAAATAATTTTGATTCTGACATCATATCCTAGCTCCACTAACCCACTTTATATTCTTAATTCAACAATCATCATTCATCGCTTGATATTTCTCAAATCAACATTTGGAGCTAATCAACACAATCCAATATCATATAAATAAATCAAGCATCACATGTCATCACAATCATAATTGATATCATTGTTTAAATCATACCAATATCAAACATAAACTAATTGTCATTGACAATGTCCAACAACACATAATTTATAATCATCATCAACATTAACATAGTTCCACATCAATAATACTCAAAATCGAAACACAACATCATTGTACCATACAAGGCACCAACACCTCTATCATTATTAAATATGAATCCAACTCCGAAATCAATTTTCCTATTCGCTACTCAAGCGTTAAACCCTCTTGTACGTATAACATACCTCTTGGTGATCCGACTTTGCAAAACACACTTCCGGCCAACCAAATCCTTAATTAAAACTTCCTAGAATCACCAAAACCATTACTTTAGCCATAATTCAAACCATCAATCGCTGAAACAACAACTAAACACCATTTTGTTATGATTCCAAATAATTAAAACTTACAGAAACACAAAACAATCGCCAAACCACATCAAATCACTTCCGATCCCAGTTTTCCGCTTATCTGATAACTCCTAAAAATTCATAATAATTGTTTTAATAACCCTACACTATGTAAACATGCAATTCAAAGTTAAAAACACCATTCCTACATAGTTTTGGTAATTATCGACTTACCGGAATACGACTCACTTGTCATCAACCCTCTGAAAAGCTTCCGTAACCCTGATACTTCGTCAATTTCCTCTAAAATTAATTCCTTATTGTTGCCAAAACAAACCCAAGGCATGATTTAGAAATTAGGCACAACGGGTCCAATTTCCATAGCCGAATGGGAAACGGAATAGGGAATGGTGTTGGCCTTACCTTGCAAGCTCTACAATGTGAAATTAGTGGCTTCTCAAGCTTCACCTTGCAACTCCCACGGCTACCACGACCCTAAGGAGAGAATAAGAAAGAAACTCAAATGTAATGACATGCATAGAGAAAGACCCGTGAGGTGGGGAGGAAAGAGGGTAGGAAGATCATGCACATACCTCAATGATGCAATCAAAATTGATGAAGAAGAAAGCACGAGAGAGATGGTTGCACGGTGAGGAAGAAGGAGCAAGAAAGCACGAGAGAAAGAGAACTATCAAGAGAGTAGATGAAGCTGTAAGAGATAGAGAAAGAAAAGTGAAAGAATGAATAGAAAAAAAAAAGAAGAAAAGAAAAATTTAAGGAAATGGATTAAAAGAATTTAATTTAATAAGTTTAATTTAAGTGAAATAATTAATTTGATGCTAGAACTTTAATTTATCCCAAAATTTAAATTAGAATGTTACAATCCCTAAGCTAAGTTGGCTCAACTTTTTCTCTCTCCCTACATTTAAATGATATTATGCCCTTTTAAAAAAATATGACTGAGTTTTAAATAATACATACGGAATAACTTAATTTTCATGATCATCACAGAACTTTTTAAAATTTTCAAACGGGTCTAATACTTCCAATTAACTAAAGTGGCTTTTAATCATGCAATGGGAGCCCTAGTCTTGTCAGTTTTTATTTTTAAAAAATATGTTAGAATTATACCTAAGATTCACCTTTTCCTATCTGTAACATTGCTTATGCGAACAGAAGCATCTGTGTGGGTTTTCTAAAAAAGAAATTTGAGTGAAAAAGTGTTACGGGATCTTTGAACTCTCACCCATGAAAAGTTGACTTTTTAATTTTTATTTTTATTTTTATTTTATTTTATTTTTAATTATTGAAGGGTCTTAAATGTGACAAAGTTTTAAAAATAGGATTTTACATTAAAAAATATTAAAAGGAAAAATAAAAGACTTTACTCTTTCTTTTCTCTTAATTGATTACCGTATTGACTAATTTTTTAAGAAGTTTAAGAATTATTAAACACATGCCAATTTGTCTAATTTAATGGGTGAATTTGGCCGATCATGCACAATTTTCAAAAGGGAAAAATATATGTTTTATTATTTGTATTTTTAGAATTATTTTATAGGAAGTCATTTATTTAATAGGCTTTAAATGGAATTGATTTTGAAATTTATTATATACAGCTGGTTGTTTTCAAACATTTTACGAAGTTGGGATTTTTTTTTATGCCGTAAAGGTTGGAGACGACTTCTCCAACGTGTGACATGTCACAGTTATCCAGACGCTAAAGACACGATACAACTTATACCGCATCAGGGTCATGTCGTCTTGAATGGAGACGATTTCCCACGCTCTGACACGTCAAAACCATATGGCACAAAAACGACTCCCCTATGTCGTTTTACATTATAACGACTTTAGACTTAAAAAATTAGGTTCCTAAATTATCTTATAAATACAATCAACTAATTTTTTTCAACATGTTAAAATGAACCCTACACTAAATAATTTCTAAATAAAGTAAACTAATTTTTCTTAACTCATAATTAAATTTAACACCCAACTTATTTTATAAATCTAGTCAACTAAATTTTTTGACCTATTATCACAAAAATTGTTTCCTCATAAGACGACACTCACATGTGGTACATTGTCATGGAACCGCATGCAAAATTGACTTTAAAGTCGTACATATCCTCTACGACTTATAGAAAGTGCCCAATTGACATAATTTGTTCCAAAAGGCCCCTTGCAGGTAACAAGTTTCAAAATGGGCACCATTGGTGTAAAAAAGCCAATGTAATACGAAACTAATAAATCATTATGACATCATCTTGACCATCACTTTTACAAAATTTTATACTTTTACATATAAAATATATATTAATCAAGGGTTCAATTTTAAATTCAATGGATAGAAAAATTTCAATAAAAGCTCCATCATAGTATGAAATGAAAAGTCTCAATTTAAACAGAGTTACCTCAAGTGCAAGATAGTTATGGTTAAACCAAAAAAATTAAGTGTAGGTAGGTAAACAACATATTATTTATTAAATGAAAATAAATAATTAAATACCAAATTGAAATTTGTAGATTTAGTCTATTTAATAATAATAATATTCAATTGATGGGTTGGATTTATTTATTTATTTTTACAATTAAAAATGTATAAAACCTGAGGTTTTAATGTAGAGCCGCTAAGGGATAAAAACAAGACAGTTTTGTTTCATTCTATTGTAAAATATTCAAATAAGGGAGGAATATTTTTCCTGTTTTTTTTAGTAATCCACCTTGTTTGGTTTTAATACATTCAACTATCGCACCGATGTAAAGAGAAAGAAATCAATAGTAATTGACACAATATATCAAATTTTAACTTCAGTATGAATTCGAGGATGTTATAAAATAAAATAAAATTCGAGGACAATACCAAAACTGGAAAAAAATAACTCAAAAGTTTTTCGATAGTGAGGTATAAATTTAGACAGAAAACTCCACTAATGGTGAGTGTTAATCAAATCTTAAAGAGAAGATATCCTTGTTAAATAAAGGTCAAACAAATAATCAAACTCCACTTACTGCTAGTGACCAATGTGATAAAAAAAAAGATATGTTAAAATAAAGAGGAGGCTCTCTACTATTTCCTCCATTGTTCCTTTATTTAATTAATTTCTTTTATAGTTCCCTTACCCCACCACTCTCTCAGACATTGAAGTTGAATAGGCGTTGGAGTCCAACGCTGCCTTGCAGTTATCTTGTGCCCGGAGCACGCCATCAATGGATCACAATACAAATTACCCAGCCTCAGTCCTGAACCATATCAATTGCTTAGCTTAATTGTCCTTTTAATCCTACACTACCACGTTTATACATAATACTTTATGATTTTTTAAGGTATTAATCACGTATATATGCAGTACAACTAGAGCCAAGTTTTTTTCACCTTCAAAATATATGGTTAGTGAAAATCAATCTCAGATTATTATGATAGCAACGCAACTACAACTCTTTAGTATTAGTCTATGTTTATAAGTTTTAATTGAGCTAATTTTGTTTCCTAATTTTCAGGAGGAAATTCTCCCTAAGAATATTTTAGAAACTAGCATTCTCTAAGACTCAACGGACACAACAGGTGAAGCGATGACAGTATGTGGAAGCTGATCTACTTATTTGGTGGTAAGTGTATGCAATTTGCATTAATAGTAAGTAATTGGAGTGAAAAATAATAAGGTGTGGGAAAGGGAAAGAAACCTGCGAGGTCTTGTTGAGTGGTTACAGCTTTGTGCATCTCAACGAGCTGCTCGCAGATAGTGGCATAGACAGAAATCTGTTGTCGGAGAAGTTCCATTTGGTCGTCGGTCATCACTTTCACGTACAACCCTCCCATACCATTCGACGTCTCTGCCTCCATTTGCACCCTAAACAACCAAATCTTTTCGCTTTTTTGCATTTCATCAACTCACACTCAACAAAAAGGAAACCACCGTAGTTTACTGCGCAATTTTCTTTCATTCCGCAATTCCCGCAATTAACCATCCTTAACCTTTATACTGTTGCTTCGTTTTTCTATATTAAAAATACTTTTTTTCTTCTTCAGTTTTTTATAAGTGGATCAACGAGATATTTTTTTTTATTGCATTAGGCAGTTAATTTTTAGATCGATATTTGTTATTTTTAACAGGTGTTGCAATACCACCAATTATTAACATTTATCAATTTTAACTATTAAATAAAAAGTATGATACCAATTAAGGTTGATTGGTTAAAAGTTTAATTTGTGTTTATAAGAATCAGGTTTCAACTTTTACTAATATCAAAACTTTCTTAATAGATAATATGCGAGTATTTATATAAGTGTTCATCGAGTCTTGTGGTATTGTCTTTACCTTGCCGAACCCACAAAACCCAATTACCTAAATTTTTTTAAAAAAAAAACTAGAATGTACTATATACCATGTTTATTATTAACAAGAATTATTACTTATTAAAATTATCACATAGTTATTGTTGTAGTGATAAGCTAACAATGTTAGTATAAAAGGTTATGTTGGTAAGGTGATAAGTAGCAATTTAAGTTAGTAAATTAAGGTTATATTGACAATATTATAAGTAGTAATTTAAGTTAGCTAAATGAGTTTATTTTAATAGTTTGGTAGTGTTTTGTAGAAAGTTACTTGAATTAGCTTTTAAGTTTATAAGCTCCAAACTTATTTTATTTTATCCTTATTAATTATTTATTTTTAAAATTACTTGTATCTATTTTAAATGTATTATGTTTATAAGTTGGTTTTAATAAACACAATTTAATTTAATTAACTTATTTATCAGTTTTCAACTATTAGCTTTAGGCCTTAAGCTAACTTACTAGCTAGTTTATCCATTAGTTTTGTTAATTAGACCCTAAATAAATAATTTAATTAAAATATATTATCAACTTAAAAGTTTTATATTATCATCCACATATGATTTGTAGTATGAATAAAAAAGGTTTAACTAAGTATTTATTTACCACAAATATTCTTCAAATTATATTTAGTACCACAGTTGATATTTTATTTTTAAGTTGACTATTAAAAGTGTCAACCTTGTTTATCCAATTTTTTATTATTCAAGTCAATATTAATAAAACATTTCTAATAGTTGAAACAAAATCAAAACATTTTTAAAATATTAGGGATTAAACATAATAAAAAATTGTTAGGAAGTAAATCCAAATAGGAAAACACTTATAAGGCCTTTGATGTAAACTCAATTGTGTCTCTAACAAGAAGTCAAAGACTAATCCATTTGAGGAATACAAAACATTAAAGTGTGGTTTGTCTCTCACAATAAAATCTTTTATAAACATAAAAAATTAAAAAATCGGACAACATACTTAAATAACTCAATTATCTATACAGAGTTGGTGGCTGATTGGGCTTTTTCCTTGATCAAAGCAAATCAGCTCGCCGCCTTCTTGTTATCAAAAAGTCGGTTGAATCGGGCGGGCAGAACGTTGAATGAAATAGGTAGTCAGGTTCTTTACAACCCTTGTCTTTTGATATGATAGGTCCCCCTTATCCCTTATGTTTAGGAGCTGGATCCGCCCAAAAACAACCAGTCTTGTGGTGGTACGGAAGGCATGGACTCCGCAAACGTCTCGCGCCCCCTTTACTAATAAAGGAAAGAAAGTCTCAACTAGAACCACATTCCTTTTGCATGAAAAGACTAGATATTATTGGTAAAAAAAGGGAGCACAAAGGGTGCTCTAACCCTTAATACAAAAGACATCATCAACAATCTTCAAACAAGTTTCTTTAGACAAAAAAAAAAGATTAGTATATAAGCCATTCAACATATTGGAAAGAAAAAACATTCACCTTTTGTCCAGTCAAGTCCATGAACTTAGTTTGATTTTATCGAGAATTTCAATCATGTTGACAACTCTTTCTTTAAAGATAATTATTGTTCCCCCTTCAACATGAGAGGTGGTCCTCACCAATCCCTCATATCTCTCTCTAATATCAAATAATGGATTAGTTTACATTTTAAGCTATTGGGCTGAAGCCCACCTAATGACTTTTGTATAAAAGCACATGTTATTCACATTGTAACCTAAGTGACACATCATAGAGATTAATAAAACTAATTCCTAGGGAGATTTTCCTAGGGTTTTGTGCTCTAAACTCTGTGTGTAAACAATTATATTTCTATGCAACTATAGAGTCCAGACATTTAAACACCAAACCATCTTAGAACATGATAACAAACCTCAACAAGTACAGGGAACCCCGGAAAATAAGCCACATCCTCTGGCTTTGAGAGTTTAACAACAATTTCAAACAGAAAACTTATACTTAAGTAAACAACTTCCACATGCATCTCAATCCAAAGCACTCGTATCCCCAGTGTTATAGAGAGAGTAATAGGCATGTCGCATTAAAAACTCACCCAGGGATGAATGCTTATTACCAATTGTTGTAGGCTTTGTTCGTTTTCTAGAGACCGAATATTTAATCAAGTATAAATGAATATAATTTATATTTATATATGTATTGATTAAAAATTAAATTAAAAAATTATATATATATATATATATATATATATATATATTATATATATATATTATAATCAAAAGTCGACAGCAACGAATGCTTAATAATTGAACATATAATTCAAACGTGACAAGAAGTAATGTGGTCATATCTTGTATCCTGTCCACGGAAAACCTTTTTATTTTCATGAATTAAAATATATACATTTAATAAAAATATGTAGTAGTGTGTTTTAAATATTATACATATATAGATAGATAAACATGTTTAATTAAGTTATTGTCTTCGAAACCTTTTATAAAGAGAGATACATATACACATGAACGTGTTTCGTTAAGTTTTTAATCTTTCAAAAGTTTTGAAGATTTGTAAGTCTTCTTAAATTTTGTGAAAAGAATTGATGTTCGGTTTTACTTGTTTGTTTACTGTCCTTACCAATAATGTGGTAAATAGAAGGCTTATCATATAGGGGTGTCAAAAGAGCTGGCTTGTCCTTCTAGACTAACCCGATAAAAATATTAGGGTAGGAAAATCTTGAAAAAATGATTTAAAAAGAAAGGAAAATGTATTATGGATAGAAAGTTGACGAGTTGGTATGTCTAATAGTTGGTCTGTCTAATTGGAGAAAAGAAAACTAATAGAAAGTTTATCTCTCCTATCCCATCTCTTGTTGATGGTGGAATAAATTTTGATGGTGGATAGAAGATACAATGTCATTTTGAAGGTGAGTAGCTTTGAGTTATAAAACTTACTTCATTAATTGAAAGTGATTATAAATGAAGATGGGAGGAAAAAAATTGATGTTGCTAGAGAATTTAACAAAACAGAAAATATTGTAAAAAAATTAAACATAAAAAATTAATTTGACAAAAAAGATTAAAATAGGAAGTCAACAATTTAAATAAATATAAATGAAAGTTGTATTTTTTTTTTAAAGTCTTCCCCTCAAATATCTAATGAGTGAGTAAGCTTAAAAACTAATTCATAATTCTAATACTCAACACACTAAGTAATAAAGAATTAACCAAATTATTTATTATATCTACATAGATCAAAGATCCAATCATTAACCATATCCTAACAAATTAAACTACCACACCAATTAAAATATATTAAAAGGTAAAAATAAAATACTTCCACTCATTCTTTTTCTTAATTGATTACAATACCATTTCTCCTATAAGTATGTTTAGGAATTATTGAAGCACACCTAATTCAACTCACGCAAAGATTTTGTGTGGTCTATAGATTTAATAAACTTAGGAGAGTGAATTTAAGTTTATTAAAAAAGAAACATTTAATTATAAAATTTTAAGGTATTATGATAATGCTCTCAACACTTATATACTATTTATATCATTTTATTTTTATTTTATTTTATATGAGGCTGTTTTAACTGGGGTAATTTATTTAATAAGCTTTTTAACACTATCTTTGCTTAATATCTTTTTATAGAATGTAAATTTAATTTATCTAACCGTTAAGTTATATGATATCATTTTCATTATTATACTTACAAATTTTCAGACCAATCAAATAATCGTAAATGTGTACTTGTAAAAAATGTAAATATGCCATTCTATAACTAAGATTTAGATATACTCTAAAAAACGTGTTATTTGTTAAATTAGGATAAATGTCATCATCTACCCAATGTGATAAAAAAAAAAGATATGTTAAAATAAAGAGGAGGTTCTCTACAGTTTCCTCCATTGTTCCTTTTTTTAAAAAAAATTAATTTCTTTTATAGTTCCCCCTTACCCCCACCACTCTAATATTTATAATTCTTCATCAATGCACAACAATCCCATATCTAAATAACCCAATAAGTGTTTGATATAGGATTTAATTGTACGAATAACATTGATTATTCTGTATTTATATTGCCAATTTTGGGATTGAATTTCCCCCTATTTTTAGTTTTTCCTTTCTTTTAAAATCCTAGGTATAGTTTAGTGTTTCCCCTAGTTTACGGACAATATATTTGTATTAGGAATTTATAATTTCAAAAAACCCATTGGATTTAGGTAGTTTGCACGTTTTTGTTATTAAACTAAAATTAATACATTTCAAGTTCAAAGTATATATCTTACGTTAAAAGTTGAGATCTCAAAATTTAGACTGGCCAATTTAATATAAGTATAGGAAAATTAGATTAAGTGTGCGTTTAGGTGTTTTTCCCTTCAATTGAACCATGTTGGATTTAAAAAGTCTACGTTGGAGGTGACGGAAAAGTTACTTTCATTGGTTTAATTTGATTTAGTTTTCTTAAATATGAAATATTAATATTAATATTTAATAAAATATGAAATATAAATAATATATATTGAATATAAATGTTAAATAGTAAATATAAACAATAAATACAAATATTAAATATTTACTAAACCTTACAATAACTAAACATATTAAACACAAATCATGTTTATCCAAATCAATTTTACTTAACCAAGTTTTGTAAGCCTTGTCTCCTCTAAAGAAATTTGCTTATTCCTTCTGTAACTCTGCATTTTACTTAAATAAGAAACATTATGATATGGTAGGCTAACTTTTACAACAAAAAGACATTTCAAGACTTCAAGTTTTCCACCCAAACATACTTATAATTTTTGTAGGTGCTATCTCATTCCCCAAAAAATAAGTGAACAAAAATTATTAATACTCTTCATTTTCTCATGAATCATCTCAATATGCTTTGTAGTTTGCTACACAATTTCAAGCCACAACATCAAACTTTCACCGGTCTCTAACCAACATAAAGGCGTCCGACACTTCCTGTCATATAAAGCCTCAACAGGAGTCATACCGATAGTCTTGTAGTAACTGTTATTATAGGTAAATTCGATCAAAGGAAGAAACCGCTCCCAACTACCATCATGCTTTAGCACACAGGACCTTAAAAAGTCCTCCAAACTCTAAATGGTATGCTCTGACTACCCATCTGTCTAAGGATGATAGGTTGAACTCAATCGGTGCTTCGAGCCTAACTCCTGGTGCAAGCTTCCCCAAAACCGAAAAGTGAACCTCAGATTTCTATCCGACACAATGCTAGATGGAACACCATGCAGTCGAACGATCTTACTTATATATAATTGTGCTAGTCTCTACAATGGATACCACATACTGATAGGCAAGAAATATGCAGACTTCGTCAATCTATCAACAATACCCCAGGGTAAGCCAACTATAAAATCCATAGCAATTGTGTCTCATTTCCACAATGAAATCTCAAGAGGTTGTAAACCACCAGATGGCTTCTGGTGCTCAGCCTTAGCCTTCTGACAAATAATGCATGAAGCAACATAGTCAATAACATCCTTCTTCGATCTTGGTCACCAGAAACTCAATTTCAGATCCTAATACATCTTTGTAGTACTTGGATGGATACTTAACATGCTCCTATGAGCCTCATCAAGAATCATCTTCCTCAATCCACTAGAATTAGGCACGTAAATTCAGCCTTTGATCCTTCAAATACCATCAAAACCTTCAGTCAGTGATAGGTCCTTACCAGTAGCTTGAGTTTTTTTCAACTCTAAGAGATGAGGATCAGACAACTGTTATTCATAAAACATTTTCAAAAACTCATTGGCTATCTTCAAAGTAACAACAATCACCTTATCATGTGAAGAAACATCTACAGTCAAATTTAAATCTCTAAACTGTTCTAACAATTCCATCTTCTTCACTATCATAATAGCAACATGTATAGATTTCCTACTTAAGACATCAGCAACAACATTTTCCTTTCCCAAATGATATCTCAAATCAAAGTCATAGTCCTTCAGAAATTCCATTTATCTCTTCTGCTTCATATTCAACTTCTTTTGATCAAATAGATATTTCAAGCTTTTATGGTCACTATACACCTTAAATTTGGGTTTATACAGATAATGTCTCCAAATTTTCGGTTCAAAGACCATAACTGCTAGCTCCAAATCATGTGTGAGACGATTCTATTTGTGAGGTTGCAATTGTCTCAAAGTATAACCAATAACTCTACCATTCTACATCAACACAAGGGCCAGCCTGGATGCATCACCATATACCCCAAAGCTCTCATGTAAGTTAGGCAATGCTAACACGGGAGTGGAAGTCGACTTGACTTTCAATTCTTAAAAAATCCTTTTACATTTAGGGGTCCATATAAAAGGAACATCTTTCCTGGTCAATTTTGTCATAGGCAATGCAATCTTGAAGATTCCCTCAATAAACCTCCAATAATAACTAACTAGATCCATGAAACTCCTCATCTTAGTAACAGATTTAGGCCTCTTCCAAGCCATAACAGCTCCACCTTGGATGGATCAACAGTTACCCTATCCTTAGAGATAACATGTCCTAGAAATTGAATCTTATCCAACCAGAAATCATATTTTGACAACCTGGCAAACAACTGTTTCTCTTTCACTACCTGTAGTACCAACAAAGATGTTTTTCATGCTCCTAATATGACTTGGAATAAACCAAGATATCATCAATAAACACCACTAAAAATTAATCCAGATACAGGTGGAAGATATTATTCATATAGTTCATAAACACCACAGGAGTGTTTGTCACACCAAATGACATTACCACATATTTAAAATGGCTATAACAGGTCCCAAATGCCATTTTGGGGATATAAGAAGTGTTGACCAAGATTTAGTGGTATCCAGATCACACGTCGATCTTGGTGAAGACCGAAGCACCCCTCAGTTGATCAATTAAATCATCAATCCTCTTCAATAGGTATTTATTCTTTATTGTCAACTTGTTCAACTGATGATAATCATCACATTACCTCATGTTACCATCTTTCTTCTTGACCAGTAATACTGGAGCACCCCACGGTGATAAACTGGGTCGAATGAATTGCTTCTCTAACAGTTCGCCAACTTACTTTTTTTGCTCGGCCAGCTCAACTGGGGATATTCTACATGGAGCACTGGAGATTAACTCAGCTCCAGGTATCAAATCAATAGAGATCTCAACATCCCTCTTAAGAGGAACACCTGACAAATCCTCCGGAAACACCTCCGAAAAATCATATACAATAGGGATTTCATCTATTTGGGATCCATTGTTTCCATCAGCCAAAGCTAACAACATGAATAGCTAGGATATACCTTGGACTGTGAAGTCTTTGACATCCCTCATTGGAAAGATCACCCTTTTGTTCTGGCAGTCAACCATCACCTTATTTGCTGATAGTCAATCCATACCAAGAATAACCTCCTACCCTCAAGCAGCATGTCAACATCCATACATTTAGTCACTATTCTCTAGCAAGAGCCTTTAGGTATACACACACATAGATCATGCTTTAACGTGGCAACAGGAAGCTTCAAGCGCCTAACACACTCTTCAGAGATGAAAGAATGTATAGCTCCTTAATCAAATATCACAAATAGCTCAGAACCATTCACAAAGTACTTACTTTGCACTAGATCACCAGCCTGTGCATCTTGCTCAACATTAGTAGCGAATACCAAACCTGCAGCTTGTGGGTTAGCATTTCCACAATGGTTGTCTTCCTCTCGATGATCAGATTTCCACGGTTACCATTACCGCTGCCTTCACAGTTACTGTTTCCACGGCCTGACCTTTGAAGCCTCTACGATTAACATTAACATTTCCAACTTGTTGATTCTGAGGACAATTAGGGTAAATGTGCCCTTTCTCATTGCATTGAAAATATATAATCTCTTGTCTATCACAATCTCTAGAAAAGTGATCACGACAACCACCAAAACAAGCACCACAACCATCAAGCCCTCTTGATTTAAAGAACGATCTACCTCTACCAGAATTATCTTGCTTCTTAAAGCTAGGCTGTTGAGGATTCAAAGAAGTATCACTTTTGCTACTTTGGCCCATATGGGCCTTATCATCCTCCTCAAATATTCTACATTTGCTCACTAAAACCAGTATTGGATCTCCTGATATTTAAAATCCTTTATCTCAGGCCTCAAACCATTCTCAAACTTGATGTACTTGGAACCCTCGGTCCCTGCCTACTGAAAAAATGGGATAAAATAAACACAACTCTTCAAACTTTGCTGTAAACTCTTCCATAGTCATAGAACCCTACTTGAGTTCCATGAACTCTAATTTTTTTTCGACTCCTCACAATATTTGGAAAGTATTTTTCTAGAAAACAGGCTTTGAAGTTTTCCCTTACCAATGGGTGCCAGCAGCTACCATCGATGCCTTAGTAATTTTCCACCAGTTCTCTACTTCATTGCGAAGCATATAGTAATTTTCCACGAGTTCTATACTTCATTGTGAAGCATATAAACAACATACTCAACCTAAATACACTGAAGGCTACCAAAGATCCGCTCCAAGTCTTGAATCCAAGCATAAGCTGGTTCAGCGTTGAACCCTCCATGAAACTCATTTGACTTCCGTTTCAGGAAGTGATCCAAACCCTGATGATCCTAGACCTGAGGTTATGCCTGCCTCTCTAGTATATCGGTGAAGCGTTAGAATGCTTCCGCCATAGCATCCATGCTCTTATGACCTGCCATATCTTATCCTAAAAATTAACACTAAACATCAATACCTTTTCAAGGCTAAGAGTATGCAATCATTCATAATTGATCATAACATTAGTTCAACGCTTAACATTTTATCACATCCTATTCCAATATTTACTAGGTTATTCATGGGGTCTATTAACAATACTAACAATTTGCCACACAATATTACATAACCACTTGCACGTAGTAAGCATACCCTAGCCTTGGACTTTGAAAGTCTGCTTTGATACTACTCAAAATTGTCACACCTAAATGCTCCATTAAATAAAAACCCGGGGAAAAACTTTTTCTGATTAATTACGAACCCTAGTTGGTTGCTCGACAATCACAAACATTGATTAAATTAACTTAGAGGGGTTTAGGCAAAAGCTTGGTGGAGTTCCAACATGTTTTTAGCAAGTCATAGAGGTCATAAGCTACTGTGTAATTGATTACTTCAATCCTATAATCGATTACCACCACTAAAACAACAATCCATGTGTCAGGATGTGTCTGGTAATCGATTACCATAATTGTGTAATTGATTACTAGAGAGTTTCCTGCACAACTCTAGTTCCGCTCTATCGTAATCAATTACACTAATCTGTTAATCGATTACCAGACAGATAGAATGCGATCGTTATAGTGACTTGACTCTTGTCTCTTCAAATTCGTTGTCTTTTTCTTTGTTTGATGTCACCTGCTCATGGGGGCTGGTATGGACACCGAATCAATTTGTTATTATTTTACTTTTCATATATTATTATTATTTTATTATAATCAATATTTTATTATTTTTATTATTATACTATTATTTATTGTTGTTGTTATCTTCATTTTATATTATATTATTAAAACTATTTTATTATAATTATATTATTTTATTATAATTAATGTTTTATTATTTTTATTATTATACTATTATTTATTATGTTCTTATCTTCATTTTGTATTATATTATTAAAACTGTTTTATTATTATATTGTTATTATTTTACTTTTTATATATTATTATTAAAACTATATTATTTTATTATAATCAATATTTTATTATTATATTTATATTATTATAATAAAATTATTGATAAGAATGAGTTTATCCAACCATTATCCTATTATGTTGTTGTCATATATATCCTATTTATTTATATATATAACAATATTTATTTTCTGCCATTAAATGGGTGGTTACTCATGATGCAACTACGAGAAAAATGTATAAATTTATAATTTGTGTTTTGTTTTTGAAAATTTTCTTATTCTTTTCTTATAAACCTGACAAACAATAATATTTTTAACATTAACTTATTTTTAAGTACTTTTTAGGACCCATTTGTTTAAGTTTATTTTTAAGTACTTTTTAAAAAGAACTTGTTTTTATAAGTGTTTTTTAATGAGCAGATCAGAGTTGCTTCTTTAAATAAGCTGAAATTAACTTATTTTCAGCTTCTGCTTATTTTTAAAACTTTAAACAAACACATCAAAATTTAAAATAAGTGTTTTTTTAATTAAAAATACTTATCTCTTAAAATAAGTTTAAACAAATAAGCCCAAAATCTCATACTTTCTTTTTTTATTACTTTTTCTTATACTTTTTTTGGTTATTTTTTCTCTCATATTTTTCATGATATCCAAATAGAATGCATATGATACCTTTTTTTTTTCTATTTATAAGACAATTCAGACATAAACACACATATTAAAAAAATATATTAATACATTAATTTTTTGTAAAAAGACAAGGTAATGTGAAAATAAATTTTTTCAATTCTTTTGTTAGTAAAGGACATGAGTGTCTTTTTGGTTACTAGCTATATATAATAACAGAGTTGTGTGTCTAATCTCTAAATCCATCGCATAGTGTGAACAAAGTGGGGAAGAGAATGATGAGCAACACAATGATAGAAGAACGAAACAAGAAAGTGGTTAATGGAGAAGAAGTGATACCCCTTCTTACCCCTTTCAAAATGGGGAATTTTAACTTATCCCACAGGTAGGTATATACATGTTCATTATACTCTTTGTTTCCTTTGTGATTTTGATACATTGAATGTAAAAACAGGATAGTTTTGGCACCCTTAACAAGAACTAGATCATACAACTTTGTGGCTCAGTCGCATGCTGCTATCTATTATTCTCAGAGAACAACAAATAGTGGCTTTCTGATTGGGGAAGCCTCTGGAGTGTCTGACACTGCACAAGGGTAATATTTCATTCTCAAGGGATTTTTTTCTCATGATTACAACAATAATTAATGTTTTAAACATCATTTCAGCAATTAGATTAATTAAGATTGAGTTGAGTTAAAGTTAAAAACAGTATAAAAAACCATATTACAAGAACAAGATTGTATATTTTAATATAATATATTAATAACAAATTATAGAAAAATTAAGTTCAGATACATATAAGAATAAGAAAATGGTATAAAAATATTATATATCATCCTTTTATTAAATTTAAAAGATTATGAAAAATAAAACAAGACATTTTTTCTAAAAATATTTAGGTTGGTTTAATCCTGACTTTTACCAATTCAATCTTGCTTTTTGGACTGGCTTCCAACCAATTTTGATAAGCTTTGGTTGGGTTTTAGCTGATTCTGATAATTATGAATAACTGATGACCTAATCAGTTTCTAGTCAAACTAACTAATTTAATCCTCATATATATTCTGTTATTTAAAAATAATACCTCATATTTCTTAAATATTAGAAATAATTAAAGACTATAAAAGTATAATTGAAAAATATGTATTAAATGTTACATTAAATTTATAATTGGATATATATTTAAGACAAATAAAAAAATTTAAACTATACAAATAAAAATGAATGAAGAAAGTATATTTTATGAACAACTACTATGTTTTTTATTTAGTTTTTTATGATTAAAGGTATCCAAATACACCTGGCATTTGGACAAGGGAACAGGTGGAAGCATGGAAACCAATTGTCAAAGCAGTTCATGAGAAAGGGGGTATTTTCTTTTGCCAACTTTGGCACGCTGGGAGAGTCTCCAACTATGGTAACCTTCTTGTCTTCAACTATGGCAACATTTATAAACTCATTAAAAATTTTACACGAGTTGAAGTAGGATTTACTTTGAGTATATATTACAATGTTCAATTTGCTTTGACTTGAGTCAAAATCTAAAAAAATGTAAGTTTTATTAATTTAACATTACAAATCAGTGTATAAAAAAATTACAAATCAACTTAGGAATTCTTTTTGTGGTGGCCATTAAATAAAATTTACTAAACATGTTATAAATATTTTAAATTTTTATAGGAGCCATAGACCCCTTCAACTCCTTAAAAAGCTCCCTCATTGTATATATAATTTGGCACGTGCTTTTGGTTAAAATAAAATAAACATTTAGGATACATATGTTCCCTTCCTTAAATTATTTTTAATTTAATTGTTCAACTTCATTTGTTATTTTTGAAATTGACTATCATTAATGAATGTTACACTAAAATTTCCAAATTTATAAAATTCAATTGAAAGTTAACAAAACAAAGTTTAACAATTTCGTGACATTTCATGTATGTGTATATAGAAATAGATTAAGTGGAGGGAAAAAAAAGAAAATTGTTCCTTTTTTTCTTGTTTCATCGCAAAGAGGAAAATAAAAGGAAATTGTTTTTCGTACAAAAGAGTTAAATTAGTTAACACAAAATTCAATAGAATGAGGTTACAAAGCCAACTTCATTAGTTTTCATTTTATCTCTACTTCTTGTATTTGTAGGCAGTAAATTATTATATGCTAATTAAAATTTCATTAGTTTCGTGCCAAAATGTCTATAAATATATAATAGAGGTGCATAGGGGGAAATAATGGAGGATTTACATTAAGATTTTTTGTCCCTGATGATAAAGTGCATTTATTATATTGCTATAAGGATAAAAGATAATTTTATCATATATTTCTTTAACATCCCTTCCAATATTCAAACAATAAAAAATGATTTCTCCATACACTCTATTTTAACTACATGCAATGGGAAGAAAAATGATGCCATAAATATTGATGATGGAATGTTTAATAGTTTACCAGCCAAACGGGGAGTCTCCAATCTCAAGCACAGACAAGGAAGTTGTAAACAAAGCTAGTAGCACTAAGTATCCACCTCCGCGTCGTCTCAGAACTGATGAAATCCCTCACATCATCAATGACTTCAGACTGGCGGCTAAAAATGCCATTGAAGCAGGTATCAAACCCTCTCAACATAACCTATATATCTAATCTTTCATCCAAAATATACCATGACATGATACAATTCAATGACATAATAATCCGCTAAGAGGTCTAGCTAAAATTGGTGAAACGGACAAGTTGTCTTAAACAGAACAAGTTTTTCATGCGGCTGATTTTTCATATTAAGGTTAAAAAGCCTACACTAATTTAGGCTTTACTTTTTTGTCTAAACTCATCTTTTTTCAAGCGACTCATATAATTATACAACGAAAAGATTAAGGTTGTTTAACTAGCGTTGAGTGCAGGAATTAATTTTAGTTTCGACTTCAATTGTCCAAACCGTTCATTTAGTGGACGAGTCTAATTGGTTCATCAGAACAGACTCATTTCACTAGTTCTAAACTTAATTAGTTAAGCAGAGTGCATGAACTATTATAATCTTCCCCCGTGTTCAATTCTTGCTAAAATAAAAAGACATTATCTTTTAATTTGATTAGATGAATGAATTATTGCAGGATTTGATGGAGTGGAGGTACATGGAGCCAATGGGTACTTGCTTGATCAATTCATGAAGGATATGGTGAATGACAGAGATGATGAGTATGGAGGTAGCTTAGAAAATCGTTGTCGTTTTCCACTGATGGTAGTTAAGGCCATAGCTGATGAAATTGGAGTTGATAAAGTTGGTGTTAGGCTTTCCCCCTTTTCTGATTATTGTGCTTGTGGAGATTCTAACCCTCAAGCATTAGGCATTTACATGGCACAATCTTTGAGTCAAATGGGTATTTTGTATTGTCATGTGATTGAGCCAAGAATGCTCACAATGTTTGACAAAAGAGAGACTGATATGGCACTCTTGCCCATTAGAAAAGCTTTTAGTGGAACCTTTATTGTTGCTGGTGGCTATAATAGGAGTGATGGAAACAAAGTTATAGCTAGTGGTGAAGCTGATTTGGTGGCTTATGGACGCTTGTTTTTGGCAAATCCTGATCTTCCTAGAAGATTTGAACTGGATGCTGAGTTAAATAAAGCTGATAGAAGCACCTTTTACACAAGTGATCCTGTAGTTGGATACACAGATTATCCATTTCTTGACAATAATAGTTGAATGGTCTTATGAATTGTTCATTTTTCATTGAAACATTTGATTCAAGTTGTTACAACTTAATTGAATAATACAAGGAGTGTTACTCCATTCTTATTTGACCGTGTCATTTATTATTTTTTTCTCCCTTAAAAACATTTCTTAATTCGTTTTATCCACATTAATGAAAATTAAAAAGTGAAGGTGGAAACTTTAATAAATTTATAATTTATCTTATATGTAATACGTGTGTATTTTGTAACAATTTTAATTTAATTATTAATATTTCAAATGATAACTATTACTATTATATATATGGTTTTACCATTTATCTGGTTTATTTAAAAAGAGTTAATAAAATAATAAATGTATGAACTAAAATCCTTAATTATTGAGAGCCTACAAAATTTTTAAAAGTTTATAAATTTTTACGAGTCTTTTTTTCGCTCTTCGAGTTAAATTGACTCAACTTCTTCTCTCTCCTTACATTTAAATGATATTATGCTTTTCTAAAAAAATTATAACTAATTTTTAAATATTAAATACAAAATGATTCAATTTTCATGATTATAACATAATTTTAAAAAATTTTAAAACAATCCTAATACTTCCAATTAACTAAAGTGCCTTTTAATCATGCAATGGGAGACCTAGTCTTGGGAGTTTTTATTTAAAAAAAATATGTTAGAATTATACCTAAGATTCATATTTTCCCATTTGCAGCATTATGAAAACAGAAGCATCTGTGTGGGTTTTCTAAAAAAGAAATTTGAGGGAAAAGTGTTACGGGATCTTTCAACTCTCGTACATGAAAAGTTGACTTTTTAATTTTTAATTTTATTTTTTAATTATTGAAGGGTCTATACATGACAAAGTCTAAAAAACAACATTGTTACATTAAAAAACTATTAAAAGGGTAAAAAAAAAGCCTTTACCCTTTCTTTTTTCTCAATTAATTACCGTATTGACCAATTCTTTAAGAAGTTTAGGAATTATTGAATCCCATACAAATTTGCCTAATTCAATGAATGAATTCAATGAATGAATTTGGTCAATCATGCACAACTTTCAAAAGGGAAAAATGTATGTTTTATTATTTTTATTTTTAGAATTGTTTTTTGGGAAGTGATTTATTGAATAAATTTTTAACATTAACTTTATCTTTTCATTGAATATGATATGCATTTTTAAATTTAATGGAGTCAATTTTCAAACTTATTATATACAGGGTTTGTTTTCAAACATTTTATAAATTTGGGGTTGTTTTTTTCTAGTGTCACATGTAACATCCCAATTTTTGATTAGTTAGAGTATTTTAAGAAAATAAATCAGGTACTCGATTTATTTTTAACAATTAATTAATTAATTAATTATTCGATAGTCGGTATATTTAAAACTTTAGAACGACTCCTTAGGTTAAGAAATTAATTCTGAGATTTTTTGAGCCTATTTCTATTTTCTGACAATTGTTGTCAGAAAATGTCGAAAGCCTTGTTGCTTGTATAATTCCTTCGATTGGTCCTAACGCTTTTCAACTATTCTCCTAGGACCCAAATCCATTATCTTGTACCCTATTTTATTTTATTCTAAATTTTCACTCACCAACATCACTTTGCCACCTTGTCTCTCCTAATCACGCCACCTCATGCATTGTCACCCATCTCTTCCTTGCACGACACATGGCAACTCCATGCAATTTATAGGTCGTTTCTGTTCCAATTTTATCATCGCATCACCGTACATCACCTTTCAATTGCATGCTTCACTCTCACTCCTATGCATACCAATATTTTCACTTCAATTAATTAATTCCATTCCATTTCATGCCAAGTACAAGTCAGTGTCTCATTGCCATTATTTCTTCCAAATACTTTAATTTCTTCACTCCACTTAACACTATTGCCATTATAATTTCACTCTTCATTCTTTCCTTTTTATCACACTTCATTTCACTTCTATTCATCCTTAAGACCCCACCGTAGATCACATGCCACTCTTGATCTCTCATTTCTCTTCATCCTCTTTAAGTCACTCACCATAATAACATCACTATTGCATACACTTCAAATTCTTCACTTTCATTTCTCTTCAAATTAGTCATCATCGTGCCTCTTCCATTCTCGTATACAAGCTTTCTCTCTTCCTTAGATCCTTTTTGGAGCATAGCCACGACCACTGAAATGATCACAGGTTTTGGCGTCGTCAACTGATCGTTCGATAGAAGGTTCAATTGAAGTCGAAACAAAGTAGCACAACCATCGATCGGTGTGAAATTGGCGTTCGTGAGCTAAATCACTTTACATCCTTACATGCATAGCCTTTTCTTTTTCCATTCATGCATGTTGGAATTTCCTTCTATGTTTGCTAGAATTTAAAATGATTTCATGAGGATGATCTGTCCACTTTTTGAGAAAATCGTCAACATAAAAGTTGTTCCTCTTTTTTCCCTCTTTCCAACGAGTCAAAGAACACTTAAATCCGACGTTAGATCAAAAGTTATGGTCAAAATACAAAAATTGTATTTTTTGAAAATTTATTTCAAGACAACAACCTATTTTCACAATTCTATTCTTTTTGGCTCAAAACTAAGTTTTGTTGTCTTCATAAAAGTTGTATAAAATTTGATTACAAAAATTTTAAGACTTAAATCTGACACTCATAGCCCAAGTTATGTTAAAAATAAAGAAGCATACACGAAGTTATTGCTTTTTCCGTAAATCAGTGGCTAAAACTGAAAACTAGGAATTATCTACTTGGAATTAATTTTTTGTGTCTTTATGAAAATGATAGAAAATTATGTTGTGAAAATTTTAAAATTGGAATCACTTGAATCCGACAATCTTAGCTAAAATTAAGCCCAAAATATGAAAGTATATGCAAATCGCCAGGCTAGGATTAAAATTTATAAGTTTCTAAATAGTGGATAAAACCCCTAAATAAAAAAGATATAGAAAATAAATTACAAAGCCTCGTAAGGTTTAAAATAATATTTAAAAATTTGTCAGCCTCGTAAGGTTTAAAATAATATTTAAAAATTTGTCAAGCTTACCCTAGGCTCTCGCTTTGGCCTTTAAACACTAAAATGGGGGCTGTTTAGGAAAAAGAATTCTGGAAACCTAATGTATATGGACCCAAGACAATATTTGAAATTTTTAGAAGCAAAGCATAAATTTATTATCTAGAATTTGAGTTGATTGGCTTAATTAAGATATTTCTAAGGTACAGAGAGTTGAGTTTCATATTCTAAATGCATGACACGTAGTTATTGATAATATATATATATATATGTATGTGTGTGAAGATATATGTCATATTTACCTTGAATGGAGTATGTGTTTCTTATTTGCATATGTGGATTGCCGAAGATTAATCTGTGCTGGCAAATATGTGACTAAATTTCATTTAGAATATGTGCGGTGTGCTATATGTGTTAATAAATATGGATGTAATGGTATTGATTTTTAGTTAGGTATTGAGCGTTATGCACACCATATGAAATGTGTTGATAAGCGTGATGATGCCTTCTTAATTATTATTTTATAATAAATGTGAATTACGTAACAATTGTGTGCCACTAAGCCTAAGTATGAATTTAAAAACCCACTGAAAGTGATGATGAGGTACGCGATTAGAACTCCACCATGGAATGGTGTTGAGTGTGGGCAAAGCCTTGAAAGTTGGTGGTTATTAAGTAGTTGAGACGTTAAGTTGGAAGGCATACACAATTGCTTCTCAATCTAGAATGTTAGGGGTTCCATGAGGAGGCCCAATGAGAGGGTGGCCCTATGCACGGGCATTATTATTAATTACTGTAATGATTCCTTGGTCGAATCACAAAGCTTCTCACAATAAATGATTGGAGGGGAATCCTGTAAGGAGGCCTAGTGGTAGGGCAACTTAATGAATAAGCATACGCCCGGTGATTCCATTATGGATAAGGTATTCCTTGATGAGTATTCAAAGGAGGTTTGTAACATGTCGGCAATTATGGTTGTGTTTATACCATAGGTTACCTTGGGTGGCTGTTAGTGTTACATATAGACGAGGCGGTTCGGTATTGATAAAAGAGATATACATTGGAACTGATATATGTACACATTATTATACTACAGTATATATATATATATATATATATATATAATAGCACACTTATGTATAATTACTATATTTTTATATTTACCATAGTCTAATCCACACTAGCATTATTGTTGTTGATATTACTTTGATGAACATATGCGTTTAGCATATGGTCTCGTGACATGCCAATGAGAATAAGTACCAATGAGAAGGAGGTATCCATGTGTGGCAAATGATAATTAATGAAAAAGTGAGAGAAATGGTCTAACCTCTATGATTATTGACTGATAAATATTCGCTTGTGAATACGTCATTAGTATGATTTTATGTTTGTACATGTGCTTCTGACCTAATTTAATATGTCGTTGTATCGTATAATTGTCGGTTACTTCCCTTTGGAGAGTATATGGTTTTATATGCACACGTATATGTTATTACAATTGTAATGTACTCATCATTTTGAATGTGTGACTCACTCTCTCATATGGACCATTTTTAGACTTATGATGCAGGTCTCATGGCAAGCAAAAGACTTCCTTTGGAGAAAGATATTTTTTATGGTCGAAGGTAAAATAGTGGTAGGAGCGCCTTGGCAGGCAACTTTTGTAAATTTGTTTTTTTGGATGCCATTGTAAAAACATTAACTATTTCCTTCCATTATTTTTATGTATAACTCTGATGTGTAAAGTATATATGACTTGTGAAACATCCCGACTTAATAGGGACAAGCCCGTAAAACCTGAGGAAATTTTTCACGTTCCGAACCGAAATCGGGAGAAATAAAAAAAATGGAGTCAGGGTGTCACTCGCTTAGCGAGATCCTGATTCGGTTAAACGAAACCAGTAAAAGTCGCTTGAGCGAGCTCCTACTCGCTAGAGCGAATCCCTACGCTCGGTGTGCCCCATCATTCAAAATCGGGACCTCCTTCCACTCGGGGTATGGTCCCATCAGATCATACCTCACTCAGAATTTCTCACACATAGTTAGATGCTTATTCTTCACCTGGAAGGTCTCATCTCGGACATGGTTCACTCGGAATCATTTTAACCTTCATCCGGAAATGATTCACTCGGTCATTCCTCACTCGGAAACATTTTAACCTTCCTTCACTCGGAAGTAGTTCCCTCGCTCATGTCTCACTCGGAAACATCTTGACCTTGCATCCCTCGGATGTAGTCCTCTTGGTCATGTCTCACTCAGAACTATTGTAACCTTTCTTCACTCGGAATAGGCCATCTCGGTTATGTATCACTCGGAATCATCTTGACCTTTCCTTCCCTCGGGAGTGGTCCTCTCAGTCATGTCTCACTCGGAACTATTTTAACCTTCCTTCACTCAGAAGAGGTTCTCTCGGTTATGTCTCACTCGGAAACATTATGACTATCCTTCCCTCGGAAGTAGTCCTCTAGAACACGTCTCACTCGGAACTATTTAACCTTTCTTCACTCGGAAGAGGTTCTCTCAGCTATGTCTCACTCGGGAACATCTTGACCTTTGACATTTCTTATACAACAACACTCCTAGGATAATTCAAGCAACATCATAGCATTACTTATATATATTTCCACAATCCGGGATAGTTCAAACTTATGTATATATATTCAAAACAAAATGATATACATATGAGCTGGCAAAGGCTATATCACCACTATATATAATAAGTACACTACATCTATACAAGTACTCCTCATATGGACTTGATGATCTCTTATCTTTCGCCATCCCGGCCTAAATCCACTGAAAATATAGCCACAAGTAGGGGTGAGCATTATACATGTTAAATGACAGTTACTGACTCGGATTAATCATCCAATTCTTAACTATGCCATATGATGTCTCAAACAAACAACAACATATACTGTCATTCAATGTAATTACTCATATAATATCATTAAATCAGAATTTACTCAACTCATTCATCGCTATATAATTCATGTTATTCTCAATAATACATACACACGACTATACAAGTCACATTGCTCTTAGCAACATTAATCAGTGTGCAAACATTTAATCAGTCAGATGCAATTGTTCATTATTAAGTTTTATGTTGCAACATAGGCTCTCAGCCTTATACTCAGCTCTCAGCTGATCCGGCCGTTTTACTGGTACCAAACTGTTTGCCCTCTCATGTAACATAGTCACTCTCAGCGACAACGGTAGTGTTACGGGCAGCCCTGAGTCCCACTCAGTCGGCTTGCCTTGAGTCCCACTCAAGGTCTTTCATAGTATCTCATGCATATACATTTGATTACCATTTCAATAATAAGCGTCTCATGCTGTATGCCCTCGGCATTCACATTATCATCAACATGCATCTCATGCAAGCACTTGGTATTCTCATTATCATCAACATGCATATCATGCAATCACTAGGCATTTTCATTATCATCAATATGCATCTCATGCAATCACTCGGCATTCTCATTATCATCAACATGCATCTCATGCAATTCAACATGCAATCATGGACGAAAATCAACATAACACTATATAACTCATAGGTATCACATATCCGGGTATTTCATAAGTTATCACTCAACCAGAACACACCAATCATCACATTTCAAAGTTATAAAACAAACAGTATAGCAATTTCACCTGGAACCCATCCATAAACCATTCATTTGAAATGTAAAACACCCCATACCTGGAATAAGAGATTCCAGAAGCTCCTCGAGTTATTAAACATTGATCGATCATTCTCCGATCATTCTCTCTTGACTAAACGACCTTCGATTCCAGTCGTCAACCTCCGAACTCAACTTCGGAGAAACCTCAAGCTGTCCGCTCTCTCGAACAGTTCGACCTTACCAACAAGAGAGGATTTCAAGACTCATAGACACCCCAACGCTGCCCACAAGGAGGGGATGAAGAAGCCTGATTGAATTTTAGAGGGAAAACAGGAATTGTGCCGTTGCATGCACGAAAGGAGAAATGAGCTCAATTCTCTCTTCTCTTTCCCAGCTCAGTGTGAGTGGAAGATAGAGAGGCCGAAACCACTTATATTGTCAAGAGGGGCACATGCGTAACTTCCATGACATTTTTATTTATTCAGCTATTAACTTTAATTTGCCCATTAACGCTCGATTAGGATGTTACAATTCTCCCCTCCATCAAAGAATTTCATCCTCGAAATTCAAATATAGTTGACTTCAATAAAATAGTTCAGGGTAGTGCTGCCTCATAGCATCTTCACGATCCCATGTGTAAGAAGTACATCGGTTCTGTTGCCATGCTATCTTAACTAATTGTACGTCTTTGCTTCTTAAGCGTTTCACCGACCGATCCACAATACCAGTTGGCACAGCTACTGTAGTCAGATTCTCTCTGATCTCAACCTCATCATCAGGCATCTCATGAGTAGAGTTAGGTAAATATTTTCTCAATTGGGAGACATGAAACACACTATGTAGATTTGACAAGTGAGGCGGCAATGCAATCCGATATGCTACAGGACCGACCCTTTCCAGCACTTCATAGGGTCCAATATATCTAGGGTTCAATTTTCCACTCTTTAAGGCTCGTCCAACACCCTTATTAGGAGAAACTCTCAGGAATACCCTATCACCGACTTGAAACTCAAGAGGTTTCGTTCGCTTATCATGGTAACTCTTCTGTCGGTCTTGGGATGCCTTCATATTTTCTCTAATTATCTGAATCTGATCAGAAGTTTATTGCATAATTTCTAGCCCCAACATCAAACTCTCACCGGTCTCCAACCAACATAGAGGTGTTCGGCATTTCCTGCCATATAAAGCCTCATACGGGGCCATACCGATGCTGCTATAGTAGCTATTATTATAGGTAAACTCAATCAGAGGGAGGTACTGCTCCCAGCTACCACCATGTTCTAGCACATAGGACCTCAACAAGTCCTCCAAACTCTGTATAGTACGTTCGGACTGCCCATCCGACTGGGGACGATAGGCTGAACTCAACCGGAGTTTCAAGCCTAACTCCCGGTGCAAGCTTCCCCAAAACCGGGAAGTGAACCTCGGATCCCTATCCGACACAATACTAGATGGAACACCGTGCAGTCGAACGATCTCACTGATATAAATCTGAGCTAGTCTCGGTAGTGAATATCTCATATTGATTGGCAAGAAATGTGAAAACTTCGTCAATCTATCCATAATGACCCAGATAGCATCATGACCCGCTCGGGTCCTGGGTAACCCCATCATAAAATCCATAGCGATTGCATCCTATTTCCATACAGGAATCTCGAGAGGTTGTAAGCCACCAAACAGTTTCTGGTGTTTAACCTTCGCCTTTTGACAAATAATACACCGAGCCACATAATCAACCACATCTTTCTTCAATCCAGACCACCAGAAGTGCAATTTTAAATCATGATACATTTTTGTAGTGCCCGGATGGATACTCAGCATACTTCTGTGAGCTTCATCAAGCACCATCCTTCTCAAATCACCAGAACTAGGCACATAAATTTGGCCTTTCACTCGGTAAATACCATCAGAACCCTCGGTTAAGAATAGGTCCTTGCCTTTAGCCTGAGTTTCCTTCATCATGGCTAAATAAGAATCTGACATCTGCTGTACATAAATAAGCTTCAAAAACTCATTGGCTATCTTCAAAATACCGAGAGTTACTTTTCGAGACGATGAAACATCCACATACAGGTTCAAATCTTGGAATTGCTCAAGTAACTCCATCTCTTTAACCATCATAACTGCCATATGAATGGATTTCCGACTCAAGGCATCAGCTACAATGTTTGCCTTTCCCGGGTGGTATTTCAAGTCGAAATCATAGTCTTTCAGGAACTCAATCCACCTTCTCTGCCTCATATTCAACTCTTTCTGGTCAAACAAATATTTTAAACTTTTATGATCACTATACAGTTCGAATTTAGAGCCATACAGGTAATGTCTCCAAATTTTCAGTGCAAAGACCACAACTGCTAACTCCAGATCATGGGTGGGATAGTGTTGTTCATGCGGTCGTAATTGACGCAAAGCATAAGCAATCACTCAGCTATTCTGCATCAACACACATCCTAGACCGAGTCTGGATGCATCACAATAGACTACGAAACTTTTCTGTAGATTCGGCAATGCCAATACAGGGGTAGAAGCCAGTCTAGCCTTCAACTCTTGAAAACTCCTTTCACACTCGGAAGACCACACAAAAGGAACATTCTTCCGGGTCAGCTTAGTCATCGACAATGCAATCTTAGAGAATCCTTTAATGAATCTCCGATAATACCCGGCTAAACCCATAAAACTTCTGACCTCAGTAACCGACTTAGGTCTCTCCCAAGTCATCACAGCTTCGATCTTTGAAGGATCAACCGAGACACCTTCACTAGAGATGACATGCCCCAGAAAATGGATTCTATCCATCTAGAAGTCACATTTAGATAACTTGGCAAATAATTGCTTATCTCTCAGCACTTGAAGTACCGATCGGAGATGCTCTTCGTGCTCCTCATGAGACTTTGAATAAATTAATATATCATCGATAAATACCACCACAAACTGATCCAAGTAAGGGTGAAAAATATTGTTTATATAGTTCATGAACACAGTCGGAGCATTAGTCACTCCGAACGGCATTACCACATATTCATAATGACCATACCGGGTCCTGAATGCCATCTTCGGAATATCAACAGCTTTCACTCGGATCTGATGGTATCCCGATCGCAAATCAATCTTAGAAAAGACCGATGCACCACGTAACTGATCAATTAGGTCATCAATCCTAGGCAATGGATACTTATTCTTGATGGTCAGCTTATTTAATTAGCGGTAATCAACACATAACCGCATGCTACCATCCTTCTTCTTGACGAGTAACACCGGAGCACCCCACAGTGATATACTCAGTCGGATAAACTGTTTCCCTAGCAACTCATCGACTTGTTTCTTTAACTCTGCTAACACGGTAGGGGACATCCTATAGGGAACACTGGAGACTGGTTCGGCTCCAGGAATCAGATCAATAGAGAACTCAATTTCTCTATTGGGAGGAACACCCGGCACATCCTCCAGAAATACCTCAGGAAAGTCACGGACAATGGGAATATCATGCACTCCGGATCTACCCTCTCCATCAGCCAAACAAAGCATCACAAGTAATTGGGATATACCTTGGACCGTGTAGTTGTCGGCAGTCCGCTTCAGAAAAATCACCCGTCGATTCTAACAATCGACCATCACTTTATTGGCTGATAGCCAATCCATGCCAAGCACAATGTCAAGGCCCTTCAAGCGTAAGCATATCAAGTCGGCAGTAAAACTCCTATCACCCAACGTGAAGGATACGTCTTTACACATCATTGATGTCCACAGTTTAATACCGGTCGGATTGGATACATCCAAAGTCTGATCCATATCAACAACAGGCAGTCTCAGACGCCTCACACAATCATCAGCAATAAAGGAGTGTGTAGCTCCAGAATCGAACACAATATCAAGTGTATGTCTACCGAGTGAACACTTACTCTGCACCAAGTCGTTTGCCTGAGCAGCATCCTCGGCATTAATAGCATAAAGTCTGCCTGCAGCCGGTGGGTTAGCATTTCCACCACAGTCATTTCGACCAAACATCATGTTACCACGACCACCATTTCCTCGGCCATCCCGATTACTGTTTCCACGGCCTCTTCCCCGGAAGCCTCCACGGTTTGCATTAATGTTAGCTTGCGGTAATTGAGGGCAGTTAGGGCGGATATGCCTTTTTCATTACACTGATAGCATACAACATCATCCTCACTATCACAGTCTCGAGCAAAGTGGTCACCACCACATTTAAAGCATTTGCCATCCCTTGGACGACCAACTGTATGACCACCACATGTACCCCGACCTCTGAATCTGGAGGAGGGTCCACCTCTACCAGAATTGCCCGGCTTCTTGAAGTTAGGCTGCTGTGGCTTCAAGGAAATATCTGTCTTGCTACTTTGGCCCGGTTGAGCCTTGTCATCTTCTTCAAAGATCTGACATTTATTAACCAACATCGGAAAACTCTAGATCTCTTGATGCCTGAACGCCTTCTTGATCTCCGGCCTTAAACCACTCTCAAACTTTATACATTTGGAACCCTTGGTTCTCGGCTGCTGAAAAGGAGGATAAAATAGACACAGCTCCTTAAACTTAGCAGCATACTCTTCTACAGTCGTAGAACCTTGTTTCAGTTCCATGAATTCTAATTCTTTTCTGCTCCTCACGGTATCAGGGAAGTACTTCTCTAGAAAACATGCTTTGAAATTCGCCCAGATTAACTGGGTACCAGTATCTATCATTCTGGCTTTGGTAATTTTCCACCAATTTTCAGCTTCCCTACGAAGCATATACACAACATACTCTACCTTTTAAGCCTCGGTGCAGTGAAGACTACCAAAGATCTGCTCTAGATCCTGAATCTAAGTGTAGGCTGGCTCAGGATTGAATCCACCTTGGAATTCACTTGGCTTTCGCTTCAGGAAGCGATCTAAACCATGGTTATCATCGGCTTGAGGCTGGTTCTGCCTCTCAAGAATATCGGCAAAGCACTGAAATGCCACCGCCATAGCATCCATACCGTGACGATTAGCCATGTCTTATCCTGAAATCAACACCATTTCAAGGATAAGAATATCGAACTATTTACAGCCAATCACATTACAGTTCCAACACTCAACAATTTATCACGCAATGTCATACAACTTCATAGCATATAGTCAGTATTCCTTGGCCTTGGACCTTTCAAGTCCGCTCGGATACCAAAATGAAACATCCTGACTTAAAAGGGACAAGCCCGTAAAGCCCGAGGAAATTTTTCGCGTTCTAAACCGGAATCGAGAGAAATAAAAAAAATGGAGTCAGGGTGTCACTCGCTTAGCGAGATCCTGATTCGGTTAAATGAAACAGTAAAATTCGCTTGAGCGAGCTCCTACTCGCTAGAGCGAATCCCTGCGCTTAGTGTGCCCCATCATTCGAAACCGGGACCTCCTTCTACTCGGGGGATGGTCCCATCAGATCATACCTCACTCGGAATTTCTCACACATAGTCAGATCCTTATTCTTCACCTTGAAGGTCTTATCTCGGACATGGTTCACTCGGAATCATTTTAACCTTCATCCGGAAATGATTCACTCGGTCATTCCTCACTCGAAAACATTTTAACCTTCCATCACTCGAAAGTAGTTCCCTCGGTCATGTCTTACTTCGAAACATCTTGACCTTCCATCCCTCGGATGTAGTCCTCTTGGTCATGTCTCACTCGAAACTATTGTAACCTTTCTTCACTCGGAATAGGCCCTCTTGGTTATGTCTCACTCGGAATCATCTTGACCTTTCCTTCCCTCGTGGTCCTCTCAGTCATGTCTCACTCAGAACTATTTTAACCTTCCTTCACTCAGAAAAGGTTCTCTCGGTTATGTCTCACTCGGAAACATTATGACTATCCTTTCCTCGGAAGTAGTCCTCTCGGACATGTAACAGCCCAATTTTTAATTAAATTTGAATCGGTAATTAAATAGCGAAAAATTAAAGTTTCTTAGAAAAATAAGAAATAAATCTTAGAAAATAGGAAATTTTATTCCGGTTACGGGGATATTTTTATTTTATAAATCGGATTTAAACTGAGACTAAAAGAAAATAAAATGCAACAATAAAACGTAGAAATTATTTAAAAAAAAAAAAAAAAAAAAAAAGAGAGAAGAAAAATCTTCGTGAGATTTTTCTCACGAAGTTTCCAGCTCCCTCCTTCACCGCCTTCATCCACCGCCAATCTTGCCTATATAAATGGCATCCAACTTCATTTATTTCACAAACCAAATCACCCACATCCTTCTATCCTCTATTATCTTCTAATTCAAACCTTCAAACCTTCGTTTCTACAACTCTAAGGCCTTCAATTTTGGAATCCTAGAAATCATTTTCCATTGAAGATTCGAGGAGAAACAAGGAGCTTGAGCACAAACCGAGTTCGGGAATCTGAAATTAAGGTAAGAAAGAGGGGATAGAATATCGGATAGATGGAAATTAGATTAGAAATATATCAGTATTTGACTAAATAACATTAAATATGAATAGTTAAATTTTTTAGTTAAAGGAATTAAATTTTGAAATTTATATTAATACATTGAAATATGACATATAATATATTTCTAATGTTATATAATGATTTAACATCATTTGGTATGCTTAAATTGCAAATTGGAATGGTTAAAACGTAAAAATTCACAAAAACTACATGCTGTTTTCGTAACAGCATATGCAGGACCCTATTAGTGCGGTTCCTGTTACAACCGCACTAATAGGTAGCGCACTAATAGGTTCAGAATTTCCATTTTAAGTTCTTATTGGTACTTTTGTTAATTTCCTTTATACTATACTACCTTATATGAATATATCATTATTAAAATATACTTTAATCTTAACTACTAAGACATTACAATTTATCAAAATCTAATTTTTTTAACAAAATAATAATAAAGTTATTTAATTAAATAAATGGATGAAATAACTTTTGAAAACATGTTTCTACATTCCTTGAAATAAAGAGTATGATAAATCAATAAATGCTATGGAAAATGTGTTTCCATAACCTTTGAAATAATAATTATAGTAGTTTACATGAAACATGTTTCCTTATTGTTTGAATTATTAAATATAGTAATTAGTTGATATTATGTTTCCATATTTTTAAATATAGTATATGGATTATACTTGTAAATATGATGAAATGTCGTATCTTCTTGAATTTTACAATAAATTCTTATTGTTAAAATTATGAATAAAGTTATTAAAATAAATTTAATGCATTCATGCATCATATGCATTGGCCGTTCAAAGAATCCGCAGGGGGGTTCTTTGAGGGGGTTCCCGGTGGGGGAACGCGCTCTGTTGAGCAACAGACCTCTGTGGTGGTTTTATACCACGGCCGTCTTAAGGGCTAAGCAGTGTGTCCTTAAGGGGGGTCCCGCAACACTTGTTATTGATATTATGATGTTGTTATCCGATGTGGTGTTGCATTATGGGGCGCGGTATCGGTTGGATATCCGTAAAAATATTGTTGTTGAAAATCACTGCAGATTTTCCCACCAGAATGGATCCATCATGCATTTTCATTCGTATAAAGAACGGAAGATAATAACAAAAGTATAATACAAAATACTTGTTTGGCATCTGCATCGCATAGCATCCTACTTGTGGTTGTGTTTGTCTAATTTAATTTCTATTTATTTGATATTTTATCTCACTCTTTCTGTTACTTGTGGCAACCCTTTAGTGGTTAATCAGGAAGACATGTGACAAAGTGGATGATGCTTGATGTGGATGAATTATGAAGGCTTTTGATGATGATGCTTGCTTGCATGGCTACTTTGGCTATATTATGCATATGCTATGTTTTGGTACTTTACATCTTTATATTTTAAAAAGATCTAGGTGCCTGTTGTAAAATATAATATGTATGAGACTCTGATATTATGTATAATAAAATAAAGTTAGTTATGTAAAAGTTTCGTACTCTGATATTGTATCAGTAACCTCTGGAATCAAGTTGTGAATCACTTGATAATTACCAGGCGAAAGATAAGTTATCCAAGGGATTTTATATGGAGATGGTAATTATCTTGGGATTTTCAAGTTGGCTCCAGGGTGTTACAGGACACGTCTCACTCAGAACTATTTTAACCTTTCTTCACTCGGAAGAGGTTCTCTCAGCTATGTCTCACTCGGGAACATCTTGACCTTTGACATTTCTTATACAACAACACTCCCAGGATAATTCAAGCAATATCATAGCATTACTTATATATATTTCCACAATCCGGGATAGTTCAAACTTATGTATATATATTCAAAACAAAACGATTATACATATAAGCCGGCCAAGGCTATATCACCACTATATATAATAAGTACACTACATCTGTACAAGTACTCCTCACACAGACTTGATGATCTCTCATCTTTCACCATCCCGGCCTAAATCCACTGAAAATATAGCCACAAGTAGGGGTGAGCATTATACATGTTAAATGACAGTTACTGACTCGGATTAATCATCCAATTCTTAACTATGTCATATGATGTCTCAAACAAACAACAACATATATTGTCATTCAATATGATTACTCACATAATATCATCAAATCAGAATTTACTCAACTTATTCAGGGCTATATAATTCATGTTATTCTCAATAATACATACACACGACCATACAAGTCACATTGCTCTCAGAAACATTAATCAGTATGTATACATTCAATCAGTCGGATGCAATTGTTCATTATTAAGTTTTATGTTGCAACATAGGCTCTCAGCCTTATACTCAGCTCTCAGCTGATCCGGCCGTTTTACTGGTACCAAACCGTTTGCCCTCTCATGTAACACAGTCACTCTCAGCGACAACGGTAGTGTTACGGGTAGCCCTGAGTCCCACTCAGTCAGCTTGCCTTGAGTCCCACTCAAGGTCTTTCATAGTATCTCATGCATATACATTTGATTACCATTTCAATAATAAGCGTCTCACGCTGTATGCCCTCGGCATTCACATTATCATCAACATGCATCTTATGCAAGCACTCGATATTCTCATTATCATCAACATGCATATCATGCAAGCACTAGGCATTTTCATTATTATCAACATGCATCTCATGCAATCACTCGGCATTCTCATTATCATCAACATGCATCTCATGCAATTCAACATGTAATCATGGATGGAAATCAACATAACACTACATAACTCATAGGTATCACATATCCAGATTTTTCGTAAGTTATCACTCAACCAGAACACACCAATCATCATATTTCAAAGTTATAAAACAAACAATATAGCAATTTCACCCGAAACCCGTCCATAAACCATTCATTTGAAATGTAAAACACCCCCTACCTGGAATAAGAGATTCCAGAAGCTCCTCGAGTTATTAAACGTTGATCGATCGTTCTCCGATCACTCTTTCTCGACTAAACGACCTTCGATTCTAGTCGTCAACCTCTGAACTCAACTTCGGAGAAACCTCAAGCTGTCCGTTCTCTCGAACAGTCTGACCTTACCAACAAGAGAGGATTTTAAGACTCCAAGACACCCCAACGTTACCCACAAGGAGGGGATGAAGAAGCCTGATTGAATTTTAGAGGGAAAACAGGAATGGTGCCGTTGCATGCACGAAAGGAGAAATGAGCTCAATTCTCTCTTCTTTTTCCCAGCTCAGCGTGAGTGGAAGAGAGAGAGGCCGAAACCACTTATATAGTCAAGAGGGGCACATGCGTAACTTCCATGACATTTTTATTTATTCAGCTATTAACTTTAATTTTCCCATTAACGCTCGGTTAGGATGTTACAACTTGTGTGTGCCTTCTTATATCATTACATATGAGAAAGGTGTTTGTTTATCAATCCGTATTTGTTTATTATCTACATGGCGTATCAACTTACGTTGTGGTGATGATGTATTTATGCACCATGAGAATTTTATCCTAAAAAAATTTAACTTGTAATTTGGGGTGCCACATCGCAAGGATTGGGAGTAGCACTAAAGTCTTATAGAGGTGGGACGATTCCCCAACGAGTGACACATGTCATTGTCATCTAGAAGCTAGACGACATGACACAACATATGTCACATCAGGGTAAAACGACACTCACGTAGTCTAGAATGGGGATGATTCTTTAATGCTCTAACACGTGTCAAAGTCGTATAGCACAAAAATGACTCCCCTATGTCTTTTACATTGTAACGACTTCCTATATCAAATATAGTCGCAAAATTACAAGGATACAGTTTTTCTTGATTTTAACACCCATATACGTCCTCTTAACCGTAAAGCAAACCATAAAGCCTATCGTAAACCATAAACCGTAATTTTTTTGCAAGATGAGTTATTTTCTGGGTAAGGATTTAGATTACAGTCTACCCACTGAAGTAGACAGTAATAATTTGTGCATGCATGATGTAACACCCTCTGTTACACCTTAATAAATTCTAGAAAAATTCATAATTTTTTTTTTAAAGATATGATTGTTAAAGAGAAACTATCAGAATAAATTATATACATTATTTCTGAAATACCTCACAAATATTATTAAAACTATATAAAGTATTTGTACATTCATCCGAAGAAAATAAACATTAAACATTATAAGAAAGAGAGGAAACTCCATGGCCCAGAAGCAGTTACTTATTAACATTATTTATTCATTGGACCACGGTATTCATACCGAGCTCCCTTTCTAGAACGTGCTATATCTACTGCCGAAATTCTTCGATCCTTCCCTCTGAACCATCAATTTAGAATATATAAAACAAAGACACGGATAAAGGAGTGAGAAACAGATATAATATTATTGATTAAGACATAAGCAACAAAGGGTTTTCACAAACCAATACATAATAATATCAATCACAATCACATACACAATCAATTATGAATGCATGAATGTATGCAATATCTTCATCATAACTTACCTATATATGTGGGCCCTTAAATTTTAATTTGCACTGGGCCAACCAGGAGTTTACATTGTTCCATAAGTCTGGATAATAATAATATGAACAACTCAACTGGCATGGAAACACTTAGAGACTAGTCAGATTGAGAAAGTTTTTATTGTGAAAGTACCCGACACTAGGGAGCTACCCCAGGTCCCCTGAAGCACCCTTTCACACCCTCTCATCCTAAGGCTCGTAATTAAGCCTCCTCTAATGTATCCTCGGTTTCTATAATCCGTCCCCAGACAATATCATTTTATTTCACTTTAATGATTCATGATGCATGAACTACTCGCGTATTTAGTTGGTTAAGGCTTTTAGAAACTCAATTATTAAATCCCTTAAAGGTTTACAATATCATTTCAATAAACTGTATATTTTCTCAATTCTCTGAATTTCTGTCCCACAAAAATAAATTTGGTACAGTTTTCAAATCTCACTGAAATTGAGTTTCTAAGCCTTAAATATCTAAAAACTTTCTCATATAAAACTTTACATAATCTTTCTCAAATTAAATCTTAACAAAATCAAATTTAGGAATCTCAATTATTTCCAAATATCTTTAGTTATTAAGTTGGAAAAAAATAAAATAATTTTCTTTTAAAAAATTTTGTTTTATTAAAAGAGAATAATTATTAACCAAAAATACTTAAAATTACAAAATTTTTCTTTAACTCAAGATTTAATTAATTAATTCTCATAAAATATTTTCTTTCTAAAATAAATACTGATTTTTTTATTCTAAATATTGAAAATAAAGTTAATAAAAATAATTTCTAAGAAGAGAAGATTTAAAGTAAAAATTTAAAGAGTAAGGTAAGAAAATTCTTACTGAATTTAGCTTTCCGTCATGCTCGCTATATGCTCAAACTCCACGTCACAAAATCATCAATCAAAATCAAGCATTATCAATTATAACTAAATATCATCAATCACATCAAATATTATTAATCACAATTAAATATCAATCAAAATCAAGTCAACAAAGCATTATTTATAAATATTATAATTCAAAGTTTAATGGTTATTAATATAGTCAATTTGAGTCCTTTTGATCAATTCCTCGTATAGGTCTATGTAAGTCCATATAATCCAATCCTTGCATAGGTATAGTTTAGTCCATATGGGTCATAATGGTCCAAATCCTTGCATAGGTATAGTCCAGTCCATATAGGTCATAATGGTCCAAGTCCTTGCATAGGTATGTTAGAGTTAGTTAAACCGGATATTTAATTTAAAATTTATTAAAAATGTTAAGTTAAAAAGTTAATATTTTAAAATAATAATATTATTAAATTTAAAAGGAGTAGGGGACTCCTCCCATTATTCTTATGTCTTTTCATATTATACTCTTATCTCACTCCCCCTTACCTTGAGTTGTTACCAAAAAGAGATTTGCTTTGCGCCTCTGATTTCTAGAAATATTAATATCAATCTTATTTCAGTATAAGCATAAGACGAAAATTAAGATTAATACTTAAAACTGAAATGGTAAATTTTGAATAGTGAATAGTGAATAGTGAATAGTAAATCATGAATAGTAACACTAAATAGTAAAGCGTGAATAGTGACGGTAAATAGTAAATCGTGAATAGTAACGGTAAATAGTAAATCGTGAATAGTAACGGTAAATAGTAACAGTAAATAGTAATTTACTATTTGAATAATAATTTACTATTGAAATAGTAATTTACTATTGAAATAGTGTTTACTGTGCAGAATAGTAACTTAAAATAATATTATTTCCAGTATAATAACAGATTTCTAAAAACGATATGAAAATAACCCAAAAAATATAAAAGAGAAGTATTCTTACCTTAGGATTTTGGCAGAACCTTCTCTCCAAAAACTTTTCTTCTCTCTCTCACTTCCACCACTATCTCACTAGCACTACTATATTAAGAAAACTTAATCTGAAATTGTGAATTCTAAAGAAGAAATCCTTCAGTATTTATAGGAAAAAAATTTACTATACATTCCATTATTTTAATATAAAAGTACTATGTATTTTTTGAATTTTTTATTCTAGGTTACTGTACACCTTTTGAAAATTTCGTACATGCACAGTATTTTGCATAGTAACTGTCGGCAGAATTATTAAGCCAAATAGTAACCTTTCACTCGGTATATTTTAAATATTCAAAATGAGTCCTTTTTGAAATTTAGCGATATTATATCAGTCCTTACTAATTTTATAACATGTAATATAAAGTTGAAATTTTAAAAATCTAAAATTTTCTATTAATAAAAATTTATTAATACGTTTCCAATTTTTTTAACGATTGGAAAAAATCAAAATTTTTCTCAAACCGATAATTTTTAGATAAGTCTACTTGAAACGGATTTTAGAAAATTTTCTTATAATTTCAATTCACTTTCTTGTAAATATTTTTAATTTAAGTCACTTATATGAATTTAAAATTATTAAAAAATATTATTTTATATAAAAAAATTCCAAAATTCCAAAAAATTTCAAAAAATCATAAATAATACGTAGATTAAAAAGTTCTAAAGAGCCATAATCTAATTACTTCAAAATTTTAATATAAAAATAAAAATAGGGGTGTTACAAATGACTTGATGTTAATGGCAGATTCGACAAATAGTGACAATGATGTTGATATCCTTAGGGAGTTAAATGTTGAAGGATCGTCAAGTGCAACTCTTTCTAATTTTCTCCGGTAACAAGTGGTAAACCTAGTAGGTAACAATTTAAATGAAATTTAGTTATTTATAAATATTCAGATAATTGTTTAGAAAAGTGAATAGTTAATTGTTATTCTTGTTCTGTAGGTATTGTTGAAGCTTCGTACTGGAACCATACAACCCATTTCAATGGGTAAATTGGGGGGCCAGATCAGGAAGACGATGTTAAGGAAGTAGATGGTTGGAAGAGCGGTGACGAGTTGTTTATAGAGGTAACGTTTAACACGAAAAGTGATGTATAGAATGCATAAAAATAGTACTAAATGAAGTTGCATCAAACATATATAATTATGGAGTCAAAATCGATAAAGTTGGTTATGAAGTATGCCAACCAGATTAGTGGATGTGGCTTGTGCGTGTGGGAAATTTCATCCAAAAAATCAAACAACTAGGTTATTACCCAATATAGTTGTCTGTATATTGATGTGAATGCGGCTCTTTCACAAGACCACAAAAAATTGGACTCGGATCTAATTATTCAGTCATACTATGTAGTATTGAATTTTATTTATTTTTTTATTAGTTCTTATTTTTCAAGTTGTTATTAATGGATGTCATTTCCAGGATTGATGAAGTAAGAACCATTAGTGTCTATCACCTTATATCAAGAAAGAGTTAAACGTGTATTTGGTTTTAATGTTAGCTACCAAAAAGACATGGAGAGCCAAACAAAAAGCCATTGTTAAAAAATTTAGGGATTGGGAGCAGTATTATGTATTTCTTCAAAATTGATTGACTCATATGAAAGAGGTTATTGTTAGTTTAGTGTACTTAGTGCATACATACAAGGTTAACCCGTATTTTGTATAATTCAATGTGTCTTCTGTACTTTCAAGTCGTATTGTGATGCGTTCAACTATTGCAAACCCGTTATTTAGGTAGACGGTACCTATTTTTATGGGAAGTAGAAGGGTACGTTGTTGATTGCCACCATATAAAATGGAAATAGTTCAATGTTGTCATTGGCATTCACCTTTGTTGAAGGTGAAACCTTGGACAATTGAAGTCGGTTCTTGAAAAATTTAAGATTGCATGTTACTCAAAAGAGTGTAGTATGCATAATTTCTAATCGCCACAAAAATATCTTGAGTGTAATGCGTGAGCGTGACCATGAAATTAGGGGTGGGCCCACCCATGGGTCATCATATATATTTCATACGTCATATTGCTAGCAACTTCAACCTCAAGTTCAAAAAGCAGGAGTACAAAAAGGATATGTTAAAAATGGGTAATTCTTTTATCATTCAATTTTTTTATAATATAATGTGGTTTGTATTTTACCTAATCAGCACTATAATTATTTATGTAGAATACAATCCTACCAAGCATTTGTTTTATCAAATTTTTGAGAAATTGCATGAACTGAGTTCAGAAATTGCGATGGATTGACATTATCCCTAAAGGAAAATGGTTATTAGCCTACAATGAAGACAGTCATAGATTTGGCCACATGACAACCAACTGTCTAAAGCTATGAATAATGTTTTAAAGAGTACCCAAAATTTTCCAATTATGACATTAGGGAAGTGCACATATGCTCACATGGTGGAGCATTTTATGAGATGTGGTGAATGAGTTTGGGTTGAAATAAGTAAGGGCCAAAGATACTTCTCTACTGTACTTGAGACGTTATCTATGTATAGAGCACAAGTGTGTTCAATTGATGTGTATAGATATGATGTTGCTTCAACAAGATTTGAGGTTGAGGAGAGATCTAAAATAAGCTCACAGAGAGATCATTCTGCCTAGGTGGTAAACCTTAATGAATGGTGATGCCAATATGGATGGTTTTAGGCTTTCAAGTACCTGTGCAAACATGTTATCATTGCATGTAACATTTTTAATGTAAAATTTTTTCAGTATGTTGACCTGATGTACTCCTTAGAGTACATTGCCAAGCTTTATGCAAGTCATTGGTATCTAATTAGCGATGATTCTTTTATCCCTCCCATTGACTAATCTTGGATTCTTATTCTAGACGAAGAAATGTTACGTTCAAAGGGATGACCAAAGTCAACCCCAATAAGGAATGAGATGGATTGGGTTGAATCCCAACTTGGTCAAAAATATGGTCTTTGTTGACAATCAACCCACGACAAGTCAAATTGTCCAACAACAATTGAGGGTGGCTTCAGGGGTGATGATGGTGACTATTAAGATGTATCTTTGTTTTAACTTATTTTTGTTATATGTTATATGAATGTTGTATTATTTCAAATTATGCAACATTGTTCTAAATATGCTTCATATTGTCAGTACCTTAAATAAAGTTCACGGTAAATACAATGGAAAAAATAACAAATACAATATTTCATAAATTGTTCGACGATAAAATTTACAAAAGTAACAATAAATATGCTATACAAAATAGGGGCATACTATGGAAGTCTTGGGTGCTTATTAGGGGACAGGGAGCAAGGCTGGTATTACCATAATTTGCCCTTGGTGAGTTACACCTAACGTAGTCAACTTGTTCTTTCACATGTGTATCATTTATTGCTTCCAACTCTTACTTAAGCGCTAACAGCAACTGAAGCAAATTGTGTTTAAATCAAACCCAGACACATTTTCCTCAAACATACCAAACAACTGAGAACCAAAACAAGATGAACTACCTATATCACATTGAGAAGGTTTGCATGAGATGTGTTGATTCTTGCCAAATTACTGCATAACCATGTTTGGTTGATGCCACTTTGCAATTTGAAAGCAAATCAATGGAACAACTGATTTTCATGCAACCTGTCCTCGTAAGCAGATCTCAGGAAGATTGTCGATCACTTGGTTGTTGTAAGGTTGCCAAATGAACTTTAAAATAAACATAACTAGTTAATATGAGAATACGAAATTTGTTACTACAGTCAACGCAAATTACAAAAGTTAAACATGTAAAACATACATTAATTATTTTTCCTTAACCCATCAAGTTAAGTCATGTAAAACTCCAACTCAAAACCAAAATGCTTGTTGCCTGCTAGGTCCAGCCATCTACACCTATATTGACCAACTTCTTCCACTACAATTAGACAGCATAGGGCAAACTATAGTATTCTCTGCAAGGTGTACAACTATACCAACATGGTTAACCTAGATATGTTCTTCTAAGGATAATTGGTAGCGGTACAAAGCTGCCTGTATAGGTATCTAAGTGCAATTCACCTTATGCATACCTCCCACAAGCATCCAAATCCTCAAGCAAGTGAAAGTATCTCAATGGTACTCTACTTAATGATTGGTTTGAAAATATACATCCCTAATTAGTCTTAGTATATAAGCATGGGTGAATCGTTCAAGCTCCTCTCGCTTTCACAACATTGCTAGTGTTGTCTTACAGCCAAGACAAACTCAAACATTACCGATAAAGCATGGATCAGAAGGGCAACTTCCTAATTATTCTTGCACATAAGCTGGTCAATCTGCGCTACTAGCAATTACTACAATGGCAAGGCCATTAATGCTTAATCCTACAAGTAATATCCTACAGAGTAATAATTCATTCTCCGACAGATAGATAAAAGGTATGTGTCTCCATCGTTCAACTAAAGAGGTTACTAACATAACAGAGATGCGGAAGTGGGCAAGTTTTGTTACTTCATAAAACCCAACCCTTGCAAATGTGAAATGATTTATTCTGATATATCCTTCCTGAATCATAGAGCTCTTCTAATTTTTAACATTCGGTCTAGTTTTCCATTCTAAGCATGGTTTGATACATATTTTTATTGTAACTTTAACCGTGACGGGTTCAACGGTCCAGGATTCACTAAATTATTATAATTTCTAAATAAAGTAAGCTATTTTTTTCTAACTTACAATTAAATTCAATACCCCACTAAATTATTTTATAAATCTAGTCAACTAATTTTTTTCAACGTATTAAAATAAACCCTACATTAAATATTTTCTCAATAAAATAAACTATATTTTCTAACTTATTATTAATTGAACACTACATTAAATATTTTTTAAATAAAGTAAACAATTTTTCTAACTTATAATTTAATTCAACACTCCACTAAATTATTTAATAAATCTAGTCAACTAATTTTTTTCAATATATTAAAATGAACCCTACACTAAGGATTGTCTAAATAAAATAAACAAATTTTTTCTACCTAATTATTAATTGAACACTACTATAAACATATTGTAGATAGAGTGCACTACTTTCTTTAAACTACACAAAACTACACTTATTTTTTTGTAATAATTAGTATATTTACCACATACAATATTATTTTTTTTCCAAACTATATATACATTAACTATATAGACTATGATGGTTAGGAGAACAGACTTAGAATTGGGGGATGAGCAAGTCTGCTCACTTTTTCAAACTAAAAAATGATATTTAAACGAAAGAACGATTTGCACAGCGGAGCAGACTTTTACAAATCAGAGAAGATACACAATAGAGTAACAGACTCTTGTAAGAGATAAGGAAAGAAACAGCACACAAGAGATTTATACTGGTTCACTTCCAACGCAGAAGTTACATCCAGTACGTTCAGACTTGAAGGGTTTTTCCACTAGGTAAAATATCTCTTTTACATAAACACCACAAACCGTGCCCTTGAGTAGTGAATCCAACCACTCTTGGCTTAAGCACCGACCTTGCTTTTGAGTATTCTTGACACCAGTCAATACTGGCTCAAACTGAGTATTCTTTTGCAACACCCACTCATGGGGCAGGCCCAAGTATTCTTTCACAAGCCACTTATTGCTTAAACCCAGGTATTCTTTCTAAAATCTCTTTAGGTCAACAGTGTTTTCCAACAGGTCAACCAGACCTGTGCTTACAAGAAATTGGAAGTATTAATAGAATCAAAATAAATAAGTCTTCTAACTTAGTTGAGCTAAGTGATAACCTTGATAATCAGGTTTGTGAAGAAAGAGAATGACTTATTTTCAAATAAGACTTAGTACATGTACAATATGTAAGATAGGCCCGAAATGTACTAAGCCTGGAAGCTTGATGAGAAAATGATATGCTTAGAGAAAATGTTGATGTGAGAAAAACATATTTCTGACATGGATTGCTAGTGCTTCTGAAATGAGAATGGTCTGCACGTAGCGAGCTTTCATTTTCTTCATGGCAATATTTCTTGTTCTTGTATCTTTTTCTTGAGCAGATTGTCATTTCTTCTTTTTCATGGGCTTTTGCATACAAACATCTGAAGCTTGTTTGTATTTTTCCTTTTCTTATTCACACTACTTTTTGTGTGATTTTCCCATCTCCATTTTTTTCTCTCTAACAAGCTATTTCTCTTTTTCTTTCTTTTATCTCATACTTTTTATGTTTCTTGCTCCACTTCTCTTCATTTCTCTTTGCCCGCTTGAATGGAGAGGTTGATTTTATATATATAAGATTTCCTCGTTGGCCCCAGAGAGAGAAGATGGTTGTTAGGTGACCATTGAAAGTGGATACAATTGTTGAGAGAGTTGTTGCATAAAGGAAAAAAGCTTTTTGGTCAGAGAGAGTCGTTCTTCACAAGTAATATAGGTCAGAAAGCTTTGAGACTTGTGTAATCATAGGCAGAGTAGGAGTAACATAAGTTTTCACTAAAGAGGAAGGTTCTTTGAGTGCATGAAGCACATATGAAAACTTGATGCTTTTAGGATAAATCAAGGTCTACCTTGCTTTATCAATCTTCTCATAGATCTTTTTTATATCCTGATCCGGACTACCAATATTCTTTGCACCAGATTCGTACGGGGACGACCTTTGAAGTGATTCAGGGTTTAGTGATCCATAAGGTGTTGATGATGAGACTCATAAAGAGCAATTGTATTCTTGTTAGAGAAATTACAAGAAGTCTGAAACAGCTTCTATTTTGATAAAGCATGAGGATAGAGTCTGGTGGATAAAGGTTACCTTGATGAGAAAACTCTTCCATATTCTTGATGCTTGCAGTATGGCTTGGCGAGTTTAGGTCTGGTATGAGTCCATATGAGCTTTTTTTCGTTTGAAAATGTTCCCAGATCTTGTTTTCTTCTTTGATGTACTTTCTTCTTTATTTCGTTTTACCAGACTTGTGCTATGCAAGATGTAACAGCCCAATTTTTTAAGCAGTAAATTAGATAGTGAAAAAATTAAAATTTCTCAGAGATTTTAAGTTATCTAAGAGATTTTAAGTTATCTAAGAGATTTTATATGGTAAGGGTAATTATCTTGAGATTTGCAAGTTGGCTCCAGGGTGTTACAACTGAAGTGGTATCAGAGCAATGCTTCATAAAATATAAAGAAAACTATAGGAAGTAACTAGAGACTAACATAAGATAGCTTGAAGTGTGTGAACCTTGATTGCTATTTGCCTGAAATTTATGTGCTTGTGTGTTATGTGTGCTTTTTGTATGATAAGATAATAGTTGGTTAGATAGTGTAAAATTGTTAAAACTTTGAGTATATTAGATACTCAGTAACTGAATGCAGTGGTACTCATACCTGTAGGATAAGAAATGGCTAGACGTCAGAACGATGATGCCATGGCTGCTGTATTCAATCGCTTTGCTGAGATCCTTGAAACACAGGAACAGCAAAGGTTAGCTGAAGGAACCCATGGAATTGACCGTTTCCTGAAAAGGAAACCTACCCAATTTAAAGGAGACTATAATCCAGAGGTGGCTTACCTGTGGATTAAAGAAATGGAACATATTTTTCGATCCTTACCTTGCACTGAAGCCTAAAAGGTAGAATACGCTACCTATATGATGGTAGGGGAAGCAGAAAATTGGTGGATCTTCGCTCGTGATAGGTTACTTGAAGCCGGTAGGCTACTCAACTGGGATAATTTTAAAGAAAGCTTTCTCGAGAAATATTTTCCTGCTAGTGTCAGGAGCAAAAAGGAATTAGACTTTTTAGAATTAAAGCAAGGGAATATGTCTGTCGGAGAATACACTACCAAATTCGAGGAACTATCATTGTTCTATCCTCCTTTCCAACAGCCAGGGACTGAGGCTTCTAAATGCGTCAAATTTGAAAATGGCTTAAGGCCAGAAATTAAAGAAGCCATAGGACATCAGGAAATTAGAAGTTTTCCTACTTTAATCGACAAATGCAGAATCTTTGAAGAGAACCATCGGGCCAGGATCGAGCAAGAGAAAAGCAATAAACAATTGAGACCTCAACTAGTGAACTTTAAAAGGCGAGGAGCATTTAATCAGAACCGATTTCGAGGAGGATCATCTTCTGAAGGACGCGTGAACCAACCAATCACATGGAACTGCTACAAATGTGGAGGAAATCATAGAACCCGTGATTGTACACAGACATATGTTACCTGTTTCCAATGCAACCAGAAGGGACATATTCGTCCTAACTGCCCACAACTTTACCAAGGCACTAACACTGTGAATGTTAAAACTGAGAACAACAACAATGGAGCCAATAGAGGAGGAGCCAACTTTCGAGACGGACGTAATACCAATGGTCGCGGAGGACTAAATGTCAAAGGCACAGCTGGTCGAGGACGAGAAAATGGACAGCTAGTGAATAATCAGAACAAATCACCAGCAGCTGGCAGAGTATTTGCAATTAGTGGATCAGAGGCATCGCAGGCAGATGACTTAGTACAAAGTGAGTGCATTCTTAACAATACTACTTTATCAGTTTTATTTGATTCTGGTGTGACACATTCTTTCATTGCTGAAGAATGTGTTAGGCGTCTGAATTTACCTATAAAATCTATGCAATATGATTTGCTTGTCTCTACTCCTACTGGTAACCATCTTAGGACAGCTAACGTGTGTGAAGGTTGTTCTATACATATAGGGGGTAGAAATTTTAACGTGAACTTAGTATGCTTACCATTAAAGGACTTGGAAATTATCTTGGGGATGGATTGGCTATCTGCTAACCATGTCCTTGTGGACTGCCGTAATAAAACCGTGATCTTTCCACCTGACAAGATGGAGTGTCAGGAGTATGATGCCTCACAAAACCCTATAGGATATTCCTTGAATAATGAAGCCCAATTATTCATGGTATTTGCATTTACAGAAGGGAAAGTTATTCCTGATGTAAGTAAGATACCAGTAGTCTGTGAATTCTCAGAAGTATTCCCTGAGGATGTTCCAGGATTACCTCCTGAATGAGAGATAGAATTCTCTATTGACCTAATTCCTGGAGCAGAACCCATTGCTAGAGCACCCTATAGAATGTCTCCAATGGAACTCACTGAACTAAAGAAGCAAGTGGATGAGTTATTAGAAAAGCAATTCATACGACCTAGCGTATCTCCATGGGGAGCACCTGTACTACTAGTTAAAAAGAAGGATGGTAGTATGAGACTTTGTGTCGATTATCGCCAACTGAACAAAGTGACAGTTAAAAACAAATACCCGTTACCAAGGATCGATGACCTTATTGATCAATTACGAGGAGCTACCGTGTTCTCCAAGATAGACCTGAGATCGGGATATCATCAGATTCGTGTGAAGACTGAAGATATTCCAAAGACAGCCTTTAGAACACGCTATGGCCATTATGAATATTTAGTTATGCCTTTTGGTGTAACTAATGCCCCAGCCGTGTTCATGGACTACATGAACCGGATATTCCATCCATACCTTGATCAATTTGTCATTGTCTTTATAGATGATATTCTCATCTATTCCAAAACCAAGGAAGAGCATGAGAAGCATTTGTACTTAGTGCTATAAATACTCAAAGAGAAGCAGCTATATGCCAAACTATCTAAGTGTGAGTTTTGGCTTAATGAAGTAAAAGTCTTAGGCCATGTGATATCTAAGAATGGAGTGTCAGTCGACCCTGCAAAGATTGAAGCTGTAATAGCTTGGGAAAGGCCGAAGACTGTCACAGAAATCAGGAGTTTCTTAGGACTTGTGGGTTACTACCGAAGATTTATTGAAGGATTCTCCCGAATTGCCCTACCAATGACTCGATTAACCTGTAAAAACAAACCTTTCATTTGGACTCCTGAATGCGAAGCAAGTTTCCAAGAATTAAAGAAAAGATTAACAACTGCACCGGTTCTAGCTTTACCAAACCCCCAAGAAAACTTTGAAGTTTATTGTGACGCTTCAAAGTTGGGACTTGGTTGTGTCCTAATGCAACAAAGAAAAGTAATTGCTTATGCTTCAAGGCAATTACGACCACACGAACTTAATTACCCTACTCACGACTTAGAATTAGCGGCCATTGTCTTTGCTTTAAAAATTTGGAGGCACTATTTATACGGTGCAAAGTTTGAAGTTTATAGTGACCATAAGAGTCTCAAATACCTATTTGATCAAAAAGAATTAAATATGAGACAACGCCAATGGATGGAATTTCTCAAGGACTATGACTTTGAGTTGAAGTACCACCCGGGGAAAGCCAACGTGGTTGCTGACGCGCTTAGTAGAAAAGCTATTCATATGGCAGCTTTAATGATAAAAGAATTAGAAATGATTGAACAATTTAGAGACCTAAACATAGCAGTTGAGGAGAAATCTACAGTAAATATGGTTGTAGGAGTTTTGAAAATCACTAATGATTTTCTGAAAATGGTGTGTGAAAAACAAAGATTGGATGTATGTCTTCAAGAAATGATCGAGACACAACATAATGGAAAAGATCTGGGATTACAAGAAGGTTCAGATGGAGTATGGAGGATGAAAAGAAGAATATGTGTCCCAGAGGATGCAGAACTAAAGAAGATGATTCTAGACGAAGCCCATAAAAGCATGCTTAGTATTCATCCTAGATCTACGAAGATGTATCAAGACTTAAGAAAGGATTTCTGGTGGAAGAGGATGAAAAAGAAGATAGCTGAGTATGTTTCATCTTGCTTAATATGTCAGAAAAGTAAAGTAGAACATCAAAAACCATCTGGTGGATTACAACCACTAGAAATCCCTGTATGGAAATGGGATGACATTGCCATGGACTTTGTGTCAGGCTTGCCTAGAACACAAAGAGGCAATGATGTTATCTGGGTGATAGTCGATAGATTAACAAAATCAGCCCATTTTCTTCCAATCAACATGAAGTATTCACTTGAGAAGTTGGCTCAAGTGTATATAAAGGAGATAGTGAGATTACATGGAGTACCATCAAGCATAGTATCTGATAGAGATCCTAGATTTACTTCTCGATTCTGGGGAAGTTTACATAAAGAGCTTGGTACCAGACTGAAGTTAAGCTCTGCCTACCATCCACAGACTGATGGACAGTCAGAGAGGACTATCCAAAGTCTGGAGGATTTACTAAGAGCATGTGTATTAGAACATGGTGGAAGCTGAGAACATTACCTTCCACTAATCGAATTCACATATAATAACAGTCATCACTCAAGCATTGGGATGGCACCATATGAAGCATTGTATGGTAGGAAGTGCAGGACACCAATTTGTTGGTTAGAGACAGGTGAGCACCTGACTCTTGGACCAGAAATTGTCCGGTAAACGACAGAGCAAATTCGGATGATTAGAGAAAGGATGAAAATTGCACAGGATCGGCAGAAGTCATATTATGATCAAAGAATGAAGCCATTAGAATTCCAAGTTGGAGATTATGTATTCTTAAAGGTATCACCCAACAAAGGAGTTGGAAGAGTATTAAAAAGCAAGAAGCTTACTCCAAGGTATATAGGGCCATATGAGATCCTGAAAAGAATTGGTAAAGTGGCATATCAGATTGCATTGCCGCCTCACCTTTCCAATCTTCATAATGTGTTCCATATCTCACAATTACGAAAGTATGTACCTGACCCAGACCATGTGATCGAGAATGATGATATAGAAGTTAAGGAAAACCTTACAATCCCAGTAACACCAGTGAAGATAATGGATAGAGACGTCAAGCGACTAAGAGGCAAGGAGATCTCATTGGTAAAAGTGGCTTGGCAACAAGGAGATGAAGTAAGCATGACTTGGGAGCGAGAAAATGAGATGAGGAATCAATATCCTGAATTATTTTAACCAGGTACGTTTAAATTTCGAGGACGAAATTTTTATAACGGGGGGAGAGTGTAACAGCCCAATTTTTTAAGCAGTAAATTAGATAGTGAAAAAATTAAAATTTCTCAGAGAAATAAGAAATGAAACCTAGAAAATAGGAAATTTAATTATGAATACAAGGATATTTTCAGTTTGACTTAAAACGGAAATAAACGAGAATGGAATGTAGAATAGAATAATAAAATAAAATAAAAATCTGCTACAGTAAAATGCTACAGTAAATGTCACATGAAAAATGTTGAAGAATGTAGAGAATTCGTGAGAATTCTCCAACTTTCCACCGCCTCATGTCAATTTCGAGATGCTACAGTGATTTGCTACAGTGATTTGCTACAGTAATTTGCTACAGTGACCGACATTGAAAGCCTATAAATAGAGCCCCAACCTCCCACATTTCCTCAGACCAAAAACCTCACTGATCCTATAACCTTTCATCTCCCTCTTCAAGCTCTCAAAACCTTCTTTCTTTAATTTTCGCATAAGGAGAAATTACGCAAACTTGAAGATTTGAAGAAATACAAAGGAGTTTAGCATAAGGAAAATTTAACGATCTTCACTTGAGGTAAGAAAGAGGGGATAGAATATCGGATAGATGGAAATTAGATTAGAAATATATCAGTATTTGACTAAATAACATTAAAGGTGAATAGTTAATTTTTTTTTAGTTAAAGGAATTAAATTTTGAAATTTACATTAATACATTGAAATATGATATATAATATATTTCTAATGTTATATGATGATTTAACATCATTTGGTATGCTTAAGTTGCAAATTGGAATGGTTAAAACGTATAAAATCACAAAAACTATATGTTGTTCTCGTAACAGCATATGCAGGACCCTATTAGTGCGGTTCCTGTTACAACCGCACTAATAGGTGGCGCACTAATAGTTTCAGAGTTTCTATTTTAAGTTCTTGTTGGTATTTTTGTCAATTTTCTTTTACTATACTACTTTATATGTATATATCATTGTTAACATCTACTTAAATCTTAACTACTAAGACATTAAAAATTATCAAAATCTGAATTTTCTTAAACAAAATAATATTAAAGTTATTTAATTGAATAAATGGATAAAATAACTATTTTGAAAATATGTTTCTATATTCCTTGAAATAGATAGTATGATAATTCAATAAATGTTATGGAAAATGTGTTTCCATAACCCTTGGAATAATAATTATAGTAGTTTACATGAAAAAATGTTTCCTTATTGTTTGAATTATTAAATGTAGTAATTAGTTTATATTATATTTCCATATTTTTACATATAGTATATGGATTATACTTGTAAATATGATGAAATGTCGTATCTTCTTGAATTTTACAATAAATTCTTATTGTTAAAATTATGAATAAATTTATTGATATAAATTTACTGCATTCATGCATCATATGCATTGGCCGTTCAAAGAATCCGCAGGGGGTTCTTTGAGGGGGTTCCCGGTGGGGGAACGTGCTCTGTTGAGCACAGACCTCTGCGGTAGTTTTTTACCACGGCCGTCTTAAGGGCTAAGCAGTGTGTCCTTAAGGGGGGTCCCGCAACACTTGTTATTGATATTATGATATCCGATGTGGTATTGCATTATGGGGCGCGGTATCGGTTGGATATCCGTAAAAATGTTATTGTTGGAAATCACTGCAGATGTTCCCACCAGAATGGATCCATCATGCATTTTCATTTATATAAAAGAATAGAATATAATAATATCAGTATAAAACAAAATACTTGTTTGGCATTTGCATCGCATAACATCCTACTTGTGATTGTGTTTGTTCTGATTTAATTTCTATTTATTTGATATTTTATCTCACTCTTTCTATTACTTGTGGCAACCCTTTAGTGGTTAACCAGGAGGACATGTGACAAAGTGGATGTTGCTGAATATGGATGAATTATGAAGGTTTTTGATGATGATGCTTGCTTGCATGACTACTATTGCTGTATTATGTATATGCTATGTTTTGGTACTTTACGTCTTTATATTTTATAAGATCTAGGTGCCTGTTGTAAAATATAATATGTATGGAACTCTGATGTTATGTATAATAATAAGAAGTTAATTATGTAAAGGTTGCGTACTCTGATATTGTATCAGTAACCTCTGGAATCAGGTTGTGAATCTCTTGATAATTACCAGGTGAAAAATAAGTTATCTAAGAGATTTTATATGGTAAGGGTAATTATCTTGAGATTTGCAAGTTGGCTCCAGGGTGTTACACAAGAGCTCCCTCTTTTTTTTATAACTCGTGCTTTGTATTCTGAAACACTTAGATAAACTATTAAATGTTAACAAGCCATGACTTGATTAAATTAGAATACTTAATGTTGGTTATCAACAAATCTAAGATTTCTTCATAAGTCTTCTTGGTTCTAACAGAGTATAATAAACTACAAATAATAATATAAACAATAAAAGAAATAAACTAGCATAAATATATAACCACATTATAACAAACTTACAACAATACATTATAAAACCTCTTCATCCAAAAAACAAATTATTTTATTTTAGTTTTTCACGATAAAACAATACAAAAGAATACATTATGAAATTAAAACACTAACCTTATCATAAAATGAGAGTATTGATTGTTGGAGGAGAAGTGACCATTTTAAAAAAGAAAACATGGGGAAAGAGGTAGAAAGATAGGGTATTTATGGTGTTGGTTAGGTTGTGAAGGAGAAAGGGGCAGACAGGTTTGAATTGAAGGTGGGAAGGAATAAGAAAACTGGTACATGATGGGACAAGATAGGGGTATAGTCATCCCTTCTCAGGACGACAATGCATGGGTCAATTAAAGGGTGTTGTTCGTTGCCAGGACGATGCTACTTTACAAAAATCATTTCCCTAAAAGATGACACTCACACGTGGCATGTAGTCATGGAATCGTACCATGCAAGGATGACTTTAAAGTCGTACTTATCCTTTGCAACTTATAAAAAGTGCGCCACTGACATAATTTGTTGTAAAAGGACCCCTGCACATAATAAGTTTCAAAATGGGCACCATTGGTGTAAGAAAGCCAATGTAATACATAACTGATAAATCATATGACATCATCTTGATCATCATATTTACAAAATTTCAAACTTTTACATGTAAAAAAAATACATTAATCAAGATCTTAATTTTAAATCTTGTAGATAGAAAAATTTTTAATGAAAGCTTCATCATGATATGAATAGTCTCGAGTTAAATAAAGTTGCGTCAGGTGGAAGGTAGTTATGGTTCAACGAAAAAAATAAGTATAAGTGAATGACATATTATTTGTTAAATGAAAATAAATAATTGAATACCAAATTAAAATTTTGGAGATTTAGTCTATTTCAAATAAGAACTTATACATACTATTTCTCGAAAACATCTTGTCCATCTCCCCTAACCACACCCACAAGTCCCTTCAATAACTTTTGCACCTTTCAAATTTTCCTCCAACTCATTCACCAACATCATTCTTTTAATTCTAACCTTAAAAGAATTGTTGATTCGTTATATGCATGTTATAATGATAATTAAAAAACAGTAAGAGTGGAAATTTTAATAAATTCCTAATCCATCTAGTGTGTATTTTGTGACAAATTTAACTATTTTTAATATTTCAACTAAAAAGTATTATTATAGTTTTACTATTCTTAGTGTTCATAAAAAACTGTTAATAAATAACAAATGCATGAAATTAGTCAAAATCTTATGATGCATTTGTTTCCTTATCCAAGTAGCTTTAGGGTTCGTTTGGTTTTTAATTTGGGAAACGGAGTTGGAGAAATAGAGAAATTTAAGGGTTGATATTGATCCTTCACACCGTTTGAGATAGTCAAAACTCCGTTTGACCGTAGTATTTATTTTTAGGGTTGGTCAATAACCAACCAAGGTTGTGAAGCAAACACACCCTTAATCATGTTAGAGGAGCAAGCCAACTCTTGTCAATTTTTCTCCAAAGAAATGTAAAAATTATACCTGAGATTCAAAATTTCCAACCTGTAACGTTGCTTATGGAAGCAGAAACATTTCCGTTTGTTTGCTTTTTAAAGAGAATTGGCAGAAAGTGTTATTGGATCTTTGATCTCTGACTGATGAAAAGTTGGACCAAGTAATTTTTATTTAATTATAGTAGGATTAGGATCCCTATTTAACAGAAAGGGGTGATAATAGAGTCGTTGATTGGGATCCGGATCTCATACTTTTTTATTCAATTGAAATGTTTGTACTGATAGAAAATTATATTGAGTACCACACACTGAAGACTTTCTGCTCTTCATAAAAAGACTTGATCCTTCGAATATCTATCATTATGAGCAGTTAGTTTATCCGTTTAATTAAGATGACACAAATCTAATGTTGATGGATGAAAATAAAAAAGTATTCAATTTCTTCAAACCACAGTTTGTGTGGAAATAACACCATCAAAACATGTTCTATTTCTAACGCACAGACCATGGAGGTTTTCATAGGTTTTGCAGAGGACATACTTGCTTTTTGAAAAAGCCATACAATGGGCATTCATTTTATTTGATACCAGTGAGTTAGATTAATTATTACAGCAACATTCTCTTCCAAGTCCTCATTTAAAAAATTAGGTGATTTCAACTAGCTTGATGTGCCAAATACAAGAAAAACATGATAAAAGAATGAACGCAAAATTCCAGTACATCTAAAATAAATTTAAGCCCACCAAATTGTTTACTACCATGTATAGAGTAATCAATAGAAAACTCAATTGCTAAGAAAACAAACAATTAAACCTGTCAAACCATTTGAACCTTCTTCAACGGTGATAATAGCCAATCAATGATTGTTCCACAACCAGGAAGAAATCGCAAATAGATCAGTTCCCCACAGTTAATACTTTAAACAGGAATTAAACATAGTTCTGCATTCACTAACAATTACCATAAAAAACCATCAAGTACTGGGGTGTTTGGTTTGCAGTTGGGAAAACGGAGTTGAGTTGAAGTGAAAATGTTAAGGGTTGATATTAATTCTTCACACCGTTCGAGACAATCAAAACTTCGTTGACCCGTAGGATTATTTTTCTCCTTCTACAAAATACCGTTCTGTTTCCTACAATCCTCAACCAAACCACGCCTACAGTACGCTCAGACATTAGAACGGCATATCAGTTGGTACTGTTCAACTATTAACTTTCGGGTAAAAATGATAACCCAAGTATATTGTCACAAATGTAACCTGATTTCATTGAGAATATCTGAATCAAACTAGAACTCTACAAAAGATAATCACCAACTAACTAAACTATTGGATAAAGACTAATAATCAATTCCCTTCCTTTGACTATTCACGTTTTGCAAATGCAAAACAAATGGGAAGGAAAGGGAAAATATTTTCTAGAAACAAGAAATATGTGTAGCCCATCTACTTAATTGCTACAGTCAGTCCACTTCCTAATCTTCATCCTCCTCCTACAAAGAATAAAAGACACAATAACTACACATGAAAATTACCCATATTTAAGGACATGATGGACAAAGTAGTTTAAGCAAACCTCGTCACTTCCATCATCGTCATGCACTTCAGATATCGATTTCTCAGATTCTTCATCTCCACCAGTGGGCCCTTCAGTCTAAAATGCAAAAACATGGGCACAACAACTCCTTGAACAATAATGTAGAAAAAAAAGGAAAAATCCAAATATTTCCCATAACCAAAAAAAAAAAAAAAAAACATAACCAGCTATGTGCACCTACCTGTTTCTTGTTATAAGCCCTCATGCTTTTCTCGTACTCCGCCTTTTGTTTCTCTGCCTTTGCCGCATAAGGTGCTTTGTCCTAAACAATTCACCACCATTCAATTAACACATTTCACAATTGAAATGTAATATATAGCAAAAGATAAAATTAAATACATACAGCATCACACATGGACTTCCATTTTGCTCCAGCAGCTTTACCCACCTGAAAGAATCAATGAAATTTACATAATTAAGAGACCAAAAACAAAATATCAGAATGATGCAAACACAACACTTAAATCACACTAAACACTTACAGCAGACACTGCCTTGTTTTCAGGATTTTCCTTGTTGAATTGTTTCCTAAACTCACCCCTTTAACAACAACACACAATTCAGGAAACAGCCACAATACGAGCAAGTAACATCACACCATGCAGCAGTAACAACAAGCGTAAAAAAATGATCCAGACACACTATACACATAAGAGAACCTAACTCATCATCAAAATGTATTGAAGTGTTAAAAAAATTATAATTACATGAAAACGAAGAAAGCACTGGGAGGCCTCTTTGGCTTGTTAGGATCTTTCGCCGCCTTTCCCTTGCTCGGCTTTCTGCCACCTTTTGTGACGGCGGCACCCTTCTTATTCACTGCAAGCCTAGAAACCAAAGCAAAACGGATACTATCAATAACCACGAATCAGTAAAACGAACAAATCGCGAATCAATCAGTAAAATACAGATATTAAACCGCGACTTTATTTATGTCAGATCTCGGATCTATATAGGCCTGAAACCTAACTTTGACGCTTTTTCATCAAAAACCGTAAGTAAAATAATAAACAAAATGAGATTAATTGAACAAAAAAAACAACAAACGAGGAGAAACTTACTTGGAATCTGCTTCCCTAGAATCGGTCTTTGATCTGCCTCCTTTCATGACGGAAACTGCAGGATAACACAATAGGTGAGTGTTTTTGGAACGAATTGATAGAAAATCGTAAAGAAATGAGATGAAAATTTACCGAAAGGAGAGGGAATGGAGAGAAAGAGAAAGAGAATATGGCAGAGAATGCAGCAATGGTGTGTGATATTAAGCACCTTAGGGGGGAAATTGAAATTCAATTGCGAACGAAATGAAATCAAGGGCGGGTCAGGGATTTAGGCGGGAATTGAAATTTAAATTTAGTGCCATGTCATTGATCCGTGTGCTCTATTTCTATTGGCTGTGTTCTTCCTAAGCTTATATTACCGTTACCATTTTCTTTCTTTTTTTGGTGAAAACCGTTACCATTTTCAGATTTCTATGTTCTTTCTTTCTTGGGTCCAGTCCACGTCTCCTGAGCCCATTCTTGGTAAAAAAATAAAAAGGAAGTTACCTTTTTCTACCCAACCGCAACTAATATACAGAGCCCGTTTGCACTTGTCATATAATTGCATTTGAAAAATTAAAAGTAAAATTTCACCCAAAAAAAATAAAAGTAAAATAAAATTTAATTAGTATACATTTTCAATTATGAAACCAATTAGAATTGATCGTAAATATGAACTTTAAATTAGTTATAAAATTGACCCCAAAAAAAATTTCATGCAAGAACTAAGGGTGATTATTTACCTCATAATTCATGATTGAATAAAAAAAATTACACTAATAATATGCTTAAATTAAATTCAATAAAATAATAGTTAAAAAGTAAAATTATAGTTTAGGTCCGTTATACTTTTTTCCAGTATAACTAAAAAGAAAGTCGGTATCATTATTGGCATGGAGACATGGCAAGAAATAGCTGTAGCTACTAACCTTGGAACCTAAGCACAAATACCAATTATTTCAATTTCGTTTCCCTTAGTAGTTCCTCAATTGATTCAAATGGCTAAGAATAGGGCTGCACACATGAACGACACAGCAAATAGTGTCCATGCATGCAAATGGCAACAAAAGCCTTAGATCAGATACACTTCGACCTTGTAATAACATTACAATCATCACAAAAGCCTAGGAGAAAATGAATGGCAATAACAATGATAACCTCGGAATCCACAAAAACAACCAAAGTAACAGCAACAATACCATTTTTTCAAAACAGGAACCAGAATTTCATACCTTTCACGAGACCAAAAAAAATTACATTTTTTCAGAAAAAATAGAAAACCAGGATAACCCCAGAAGGTGAAAACCATAACTATCAAGGAGATTCTATTTGAAGACATTTATAAGACCAATCATCTTTTAACAAAGAGATAAATATCGACAATCATAATATTGTATGATTTTTTTATATATATCTCAACCACATCACTTGAATTCATGGTAAACCTATCAAATTTTATGATGTTTGGCTTGTTGCAATATTCTAGATTAATTCGAGTTTGATGTTTTCGTCAAAACTTTATGACTCAATTGAGCACATTGTCTTTCTTATAAATTGGATATCCATAATCATCAAGACAAGAAGAATTTGTTTTTTTTAAAAAAAAAAACATTTTGTCTTTCATGCGAGGTGAACCAGGTCGAGCAATAGCATAGGGTCAATATGTGACGACCCGCGTCAATTTACCTTTTATTTACACTCGGTTAATCAATTTCACAATAGATTTTTCACGTTTAATAAAAATTTAGGTCTTAATATAAAATAATATTTACTTAAACATACTGAAAATAATAACCGATCGGAAATGATTCAACTCGGTCTTAGTATAAAATAGTATTCACTTAAGTATATTTAAAACAATAAAAGCGTTTATAAAATAATATCCGATCGGAAATACATCCATTAATAAAGTGGAGTTAGAAACAGCGGAAGAAAAACAAAGGCAGAAGGGTCATTCGTCTGAGCGAGACCCTGGTCTGCATAGGCGAAATCCGAGAAGGTCGCTTAAGCGAGTGCCGACTCGCTTGAGCGAATGCCACACATTAAACCTGAGCGGACAAAACATACAAGGAAAGCCAACAGTCGGGTTTCACTCGGAAATAGGTCCACTCGGTCAACTCTCACTCGGGAACGACTTAACCTTCACTCGGAAAAGGTTCTCTCGATCATGTACCACTCGGAAAAGGCCCTAACCTTACCCTACTCGGAAGAGGCTCTCTCGGGCATAACTCACTCGGAAACATTCTCACCTTCACTCGGAAGCACTCTAATCTTCACTCAAAGATATTCTACTCTTTCTTCACTCGAAAATAGACGAGTGATACACAGGAACGAACCGACACCAAACCAACTGACCCTCGCTCAGACAAGAATGAATTCGCTCGGGAAATGTTCGCCCGGTAATCGACTCTGCTACAGCAAACACTCGAAAATCTAATACCAATCATCATACAACATAAATTCACATCTGATTCAAACTTAGTTCAGCACACAACATATAGCATCACACACTCGAAAAACTCATTATACATATATATTACACAATTCATTCAAAATCACTCGGGCCTTGGCATCGATCCTCCACTTGGCGCGCCTCCAGGGCTCCGACCTCCTCCCTGTCACTTGTTACTAAATTGAAAACTACAGCAAGGGTGAGTGTTTGGCATCATAATTAATCTAGAACGGAAATTAACAATTTACATGCATATAAACTCCGTTCCATTTCTTTATCAATAAATTGCCAGTCACACTCGACAATTAACTCTCACTCGGCAAACATAATAATTCACACTCGTTAAATTTAACAAATTGCATTCGGCACATATATAACTCACTCAGCAAATATATCAAATTGCATTTTGCCAATGTATCAATTCATACTCAGTGAATATATCAAATTTCACTCGGCATTATATCAAATCATACTCGGAAAACGTAGCAAATTACACTCGGTAAATATAATTAATCATACACACATCACAACTAATAATTTAATTGTCACCACTGACTCTCATACAAAATTGACGCCTAGTATCCGGATACTAAAGGATCAGCCTTCAGCTGGGGGTCCTACTTGACACCCCGTGAACCCTGCTTGGTTCACCGAGTCCTGCTTGACTCTCCACCTCGACCACTGGGTCCTACTTGACCACTGGGTAGCTCAACTGGGCACAAAAACCACGGGAGCCGGAAATGAGGGGCTAAACATACCGTCGACCGTCCCACACCACATAATCATACATATAATTTACATTTCTCATATCAAGCGGCCATCAATAACACATACTCATCACTCGGGCGACCTGCTTGTCAAGCCCGGCTTCACATTGCCACTACACCGATTGTCACAGCATCAACCATTTCAAAATCATCATTATCATAAGCCACACACACACCCAATCCTCAACCGATCGGTGTCCATACTCACACATGCATAAACGTACACACAACTTTCATTCAATAACATTTTCTTACCATGTTCACACAGTTCAACGACTCGGACTCGAAGTATGTCCTATTCTAATTAATCATAACTCGAACACCCCTTACCTCGGTTCCAAGCTTCGATAATCTGCTCCTGGTGCCGATTACGTCCTCTGAGCACTGGGTTCACTGTCTCACTTCTGAATCCAGCACCAGCTCCATCAATTAGTCTTTCGTTGTTCGATCTGCTGCCTACGGGGTCAGAATGTAAAACTCGTTAGCTTTACACTATCCTCAACTCTAAGGACCATTTTCGAGCTCACACTTACCAGGGGAGTGGAGGACAGACCCACACACAGCCATGCATGGCCACTCGGTTAACAGAGAAAACGAAAGGGGGCAAGGAAACACAAATGTAAATGGATTAATGGACTCACCTTGAGACCACGGTCACAGAAATGGGCTTATCACACGGTTTTGATACGAACAGAGTCCTCCTCTAGAGCATGCAACTCACAGCAATAGAGGAAGGAGAAAACGAAGAAGAAAGAAGCAGATGAAGGAGAAAGAAACAGTGGCTCGCGCGTATGTGAGTGAATGAGGGAAGAGAGAGATAAAGAGAGAGAGACCACCTTTATTAAGGCCCAGGGGCAACCGGTAACCTCCCCAGCCGGTTACCTCCCCATTCCCATTACCGTTTCATTTAAACAGTTTAATCAAACTCCTTCTCCTTCTAATCGCTCCTCATTTATTATTAACCAATCAAATAATTTTATTTACATTCACAATATTTAACTATTTATAATTTCCCAATAATTCATAAAAATATCAAATAAATTCCTAAAACAATTTTTAATATTTTCCACTACACATAGTTTCACTAAATTGTCCGGGATGTTACACAATGCATCATGTGTTTAGACACCACATGAAACAACTTTAGAAATTTATCTTTGTTAGTAACTCAACACATATAAAGGAATCATTCATTTGAATAGAATCCAATTTTTATCCTTTTATGGGAGGGAATTTTAGTTTCGGGACTAAGATGAATGTTTAAAATTTATGAAAAAGATATTTAGAAAGTTATGTGGAGTTCTATTAAAACATATTACCAGTTCACATCAAAAACTAAATGAAGCTACAATTTATTTTAGACCAGGGATGAAACCTTAAAAAATAGATTAAGGATCAAAATTAAAACCTGTTAATTTAAAGTAACAAAGCCGTATCAACAACACCTTCATGTTCATCTAATAATTCTTCAAATTCATTTATTTGATTATAAGAACCAAAGCACATATATTCGTCTGTAAGTAAAGAATTATTCAGTATATAAGATAGTTAGGTGGAAAGAAATGGAAGAAAATAAGAAGTTTCTTCCCTGCATGATACTGCAAATGTTTGAATATCATTCCTTATATATTGGTTTAAAAATTCAAACAGTTATAAAACAAAACGTATATGAAATAGATAGAGAAATATAAAATGTAATGGGAGGTTAAAACTACTGAACCTATTCTGAAATTACTCTAACTGAATTACAATAGTAATCATTAATCCTAGTAACCCCACCGTAAAATATAATTGAAAAATATTTTGAATTTATCATAAATAGTAGTGTATAACTTTTTACCTTTTTTATGAGTTCCTGCTAATTAAATGTGTAATGATTAAAATTGTACATTATCATTCACACTTTAATTTCACTCATGTATAGGTTCTTCTTCTTGCCCAAAACACTACTTCAAAGAATAAATTCTGTATTTTTTTTTTACCGTTCAATTATATACTATATACTCCTATTGTTTATCTATTGTTCAAATCACCTGAACAGTATCCTTACACTCTGGAACACTTTTCTCAGTAGATAAGAATTTATAATATCAGCAAATGCTTTAGTATTATATTGATCACATTGGTACTTTATATTTGCAATATAATGTATAAGAGAAAAACGAAGCTTAAATCAAGGAACCATGATGTTTCAAAGTCTATAATGTATAATCTGTATTTTATTTTCTTTTGAAACAAAACAATTATTTAACCAAAGTTTAAAAGCAATGAATTTCAACACATAAAAATACCAAATTAATATGATGTTAGAAACTTAAAATACCAAATTAATACATTTGAAACTTAAACTTCCAAAATAATCAAAATAAAATTAAAACATTAAAAAACAAATTACAAGATTAAAAGACAAAAATACTATTAGTGTTTTTTTTAAGTTTTTCACTCGGGTATCTGCTAAGCCGGAAGTTCAAAGACTATTCCTTAGTCTTAATTGTCAACCCACTAGGTTGTAGAGAACTGATTAAATAGTTTGATTCATATAAATGAGGAATTGAATCTAAAATCACATATTTAAGGGATGAAGTTTTAAGTATCATACTAACAATATTGATTAGAATTTACTGATAAAGTTAGCTACACAAGGTGAAAATTAGTGAATTTCTATGCTATTATGAGATGAAGTTTATTGGATATAGATTATATAGTCCTATTAGTATAAAGAACCAAAGCTTTGTGAACTGAAACTAAATAATAATAATAATAAGGACATCTACGAAAGACACAAACAAATGAGAATGGTTATTCAAAAAAAAATGAGAATGGTTAAAAATTGAGAGCAGAATTTCAATTGAATTCAAGGGTTTCACATAAAATCCAATAAAGACAATTAATTCTCTCGAAGGGAAAATGCAATTTGCATTGAAAATCTCAGAAAGCTCAACGACTTGGCTGTTACAAACATCTATAAATGATCCCTTTTTTTCTGGAAATCTCAGTGAACTATAGAAAAAACAATAATGATAACATTACACTGAGATAAATGAAGAAGAATCCATCTTCTATGGCCTCGTGCGGAGTAGAGAATGAGATCTAGTAGTTGGAGATGATTCAAGTAAGGGAAAATAGGATAAAGTTATGACAAAGACAAAAGTTTGAATTGTATTAATAAACAAAAAAAAATTAAATTGTTTTATGCCAGAGAAAATGAAAGAAAAAGTGATAAAAACAATTTGAAATTTGAAAGAGATTGTGTAAATCCCTCAGAATATGGTAACTTGACATCTTTTTACTTTCAATTTCTTTTTAAATCAACATGTTATAACAAAACATAACATGTTGGTTTGAGGATCTGTAACATGTAAACTAATCTGCCATTCGTCTAACCCAAGTCTTCTAAAGAATAAGAGAGGAAAAGATATTCATTAAGATGAAACAACATAAGCAACATCAGAAGAGAGTAATTAATAACATTGATGTGGAACATCCTCCACCCAATATCCATCTTCCACCTCAGAAACAAACTTAGCAAACCAATCAGCAATTTTATTAACAATCCTCCTAACAAGAGGTAAAGACTAAACAAAGTAGATAGTCCAACACATCAACAAGATAACTTCTTCAAGGAGTTTTCCGTTTCCACCAACATGCAATCTCCAAACAATCTGTTTCAACTGACACCAATTGGATTGCCCATTTAAGAGCTCGAGCCTCAGACACAGGAGGAGACCGTGAGAAAATTTCATCAGTTACATACTCATTCAACCTTTGGCTACCTTCAACAAGCACCCCTTGCCGTTCTTAATCATCCACTTCCCACTTTACCACTTTATCCCACTTTTCACCTTCAACAAACACATCCTTTGCCTTTCTTAATCATCATCATCAAATAAAATTAGATTGAGAATAAACTTAAAAAAACATGACAACAAAAGATAAGGGACGTATGAAATTTTGCATATGCAGGAAGTAATTACATAAGAAATTTTATAAATTTCAATTAAACACCTGTACTTCTATTCAAAAGCTACTCCTAGTGTTAAACAAAAAGTTATTTCATGATGTTATAAGTTTGTAAGTTGTAAGTCTTAATAAAATGGGTCTAGGCCCCCTTCAAGATTTAACAAACACCCAACGTGCCACGGTACACAATTGTCCACCCAAAAAACATATGGGCGCAAGTAAATACTTTTACATTTGTTTAATGTCATTTTTTAGTTGTCTTTGACTTCGGTAACTCTCTAAATGCCTTCCTATTTTCTAACTACATTCACAATAATATTTTCTTAAGGCTTCTTTTGCTTTCAATTCTTTTCATACTTGTTACTACATTTTGTTGGGACACCTTGAAATGGTCGTCGGTGAACTTCTTTGCCAAGCCTGCCCCTAACTACGAGATGAGGAGACGTAATTGAAATTATTAACACACCCCAAATGTCACAACTGAACAGAAATCATACATAATGACAATGATAGATTAAATACGAAAATGATAGATTAAATACAACACGACGCAAACCAACCGACTAAATTGAACCAATGTGTTCGAAAACAACTAATCTAACGATGAAATTGATACACTTGGTCCTAACCATAGTTCAAGCTGATGACTCGTCCCAATAAATGTTTAGTTAATCAAACTCTTCCCCACAAAATTGATTGAAATAATATAGATCACTACATTATAGAGAGAAATCCATAACGCATACCCATAATTATTTAAAATTCAAGCACAAATGAAAATGACAACAAAATAAATCTATAAAATAAACAAAATTCAATAATTTAGGGATAGCAAATTCGTAGCTAAAAATGCAAATTAAAAAATTATAAATAGTACAAAAGGCTCCAAAATTCAATTACTCTCTGTAGATTCAATTATTAACTATTGGTTCGATCTAAAACAACTACAATTACAATTAAATCTGCAACATAGATAATATCCTTTAACATACAGTACACCGACAAACAATACTAACATCTAAAATTTATACGGGAAAACTGTTGGAACATACGGAATTATAGCAAACATAGTTACCGAAAAAGCAGACCTACAGTTAACCCAGTCGAACCTTCGACAATAAGAACAGCAATCAAAGCAGGTTTCACAACCAGGAAGGAATTGAAAACATCATCAAAATTTATTATTTCAAAAAAGTACACAAACTCAAAAATTCACAACAGAACTAACAGATAAAACAGCAAATCGCCACCATTAAACAAATGAAAGAACCGCCAATTAAAACTAGAAAACATATACGGAATCAAAGTTAAAGCGGCTAACTGCACCATAGTCGTGGTAGTAAGAACACAAAGTAAAGTCGAAAACATAAGGTCGTGTTCAACAAAGAGACCGAATTAATTTCGAAGCATTGATCGCATATATACAACTAGCGATACAGAAGAAGAAAAATGACAAGCAAATTATATTGACACAAAAGTAACTTGATTTCATTGAGAATATCTAAATCAAACTAGAGCTCTACAAAAGATAAACACCCCTTAACTAAACAGTAGGATTTAGAAGTACAAATAAAGATGAATTCCCTTCCTTTAACTATTCACGTTTTGGAAAGACAAAACATATGGAAGGAAGGAGAACGGAAATATTTTCTGGAAGCGAAAAATATGTTTCTCAGGAATGATCGACCATCTAACAAAGACGACCAAATCATCAAAACAACCTACTCAAACTGCTATTCTCTGTCCACTTCCTAGTCATCATCCTCCTCCTGCACAGAGAAAAAAAAAGATAGAGAATAACTACACCGCAAAATTATTCAAAGACAAGGACATGATATTGTATGCAAAAGGTATTTCGAGTAAACCTCGTCACTTCCATCCTCATCATCATCTTCATCATTCACTTCAGATACTGATTTCTCAGATTCTTCTTCATCCCCACCAGTAGGACCTTCAGCCTGAATACAAACAAATATGTAAGCGCATATCCTAAGAAAGCAAGAGAGAGACATCCCACATATCTCCAACTGCAAACAAAAACAGCACCAGGATTGCCCCCACCTGTTTCTTGTTATAAGCCCTCATGCTCTTCTCATACTCAGCCTTTCGTTTTTCGGCCTTTGCAACATAAGGTGCTTTGTCCTAAACAATTTGACATCATTTCAATAATCAACTTTATAATTGAATATACAAGATACAACAAATCTACAAATTAAGTACATACAGCATCAGACATGGATTTCCATTTCGCTCCAGCAGCTTTGCCCACCTGGAAGTTTAATATAAAATCAATCACCTAAGAAATTTATCGCTTATTTTCTACAGAGAAAACACAACACGTAAATCGCAATAGACACTTACAGCAGACACCGCCTTATTGTCGGGATGCTCCTTGTTGAATTGTTTCCTGAACTCCTCCCTTAAAAAAACCATACAAAATTCAGAAAACAACCAAAATGTAAAATATAGCAGACACATGCAAGAGTAACAACAAAATTCACAAATCACAAACAAGATCAAGAGCACTCGTCATCCTTAGCATTGGGTATTAACAATATAGTCAATATTTAATATACAAACTGCTATGACCATAATTATAATTGAGTGAAATAAATAGAAACACCAGATTTACCGTTGAACAGGGTAAAGGTTTTGCTGAGAACAATATTCGGTGGAAAGAGTCTAACAGAGAGCGCATCGGAAATCAAATGTATCGAAGAGTAAAAAATATAATTACATGAAAACAAAGAAGGCACTGGGAGGCCTCTTTGGCTTGTTAGGGTCTTTGGCCGCCTTTCCCTTGCTTGGCTTCCTCCCACCCTTCGTGGCGGCAGCACCCTTCTTATTCACCGCAAGCCTACATAATCGAAAGCAAAACCGAAACAATTAACATGGACGGAAAAATCAAAACACAAATCACGAGCCAACACCGTACAATTCAGATATTAAGCCATGGTTTGATGTAAGCCAGATCTGGGATCTGAATAGGTGTGAAATCAAGCCTTATCGTTATCTCAACCGTACAAAAAAAAGATGATGAAATAGATCAACAGCAAAAGGGGACGGAACTTACTTGGCATCGCCTCTCTTAGATTCGGCCTTGGACTTGCCTCCTTTCATGACGGAAGCTGCAGAGTAACACGATCTGGTGAGTGATTTCGGCGTGAAATCGTAGAAAACGAAGAAAATCGCGAAAAAAGTGAAGAAAATCGCCGGAAAATACGTACCGAAAAGGTTTGGGAGTTAGGGTTTGGGTGAGAGAAGGGAGAGAGAGAGAGAGAGAGAGAGAAAAGATGAAGAAGGTATGAGAGGATAGGCACGAATGGGGGGAGATATTAAGCCCCTAAGGGGAAATTGAAATTCAATTGCGAATGAAATGAAATCAAGGAGAGGTCAGGGGTTTAGGCGGGAATTTAAATTTAATGCCATGTCATTGATCCGTGCGCTCTACTTGTGTTGGCTGCGTTGTTCCTAAGCTTATGCCACCGTTACCATTTTGTGTTTTCTTTGTGCTTTCTTATGCTTCGTCACTGCATCGCCGATCATGTTCTTCTTGTTCGCTTCCCACACACACACTTGGGTCCAGTCCACCTCCCTCAAGCCCATTCAACCTCTGCCAAAGCCCATTTGCTTTCGAATATTTCTTCTTTACCAAACTCCGTTTTTTTTTTCCAGACCAAAAAAAAAAAAACTCCGTTTTTTTTCCCATAAAATACTCTTTTTATAATTGTATTTTAAAAATAGGTTTAAACATGTCGGAGGTGAATATAAATTTTTTTAAAAAGTAGAATTTGTCTTGGGTTCTTATGAAATTATCTATTACTAATAGTTGTATATATCATTCAATTTTCTTCATTAAGATATAGTATTATTGTCATGCATCGAACTACTGAGTCGACTTCCCCGACGGTCTAAACCGGGTATTCACTTCTAGTCTCTCTCCCTCCATTTGACTGATGCCATTAAGATGAGAGCGATGCAGCGACAGAGGCGACATTAGCTGCGGGAGAAGCAACACCCCTTTCTTATGGCTAAGTCAGGCTTTTCCCTACTCCTCATCTTTATCTCGAACCATGTTACCATTCGTTCCGAGTCGCCAAGAGCTTCTTCCCAATTTAACAAAACAATTTAGAAAATTACATTAAAGACAAATTTTTTATTGTGCTTATTCCTTCCCTTTCTCTCAAAGAAAATTACACTCAAGTTAGTACAATACATGATACCAAAGTTCAAGCGTTTAGGGTAGATTAAACGTACATTGACTATAGTAAATGAGTGGTATTTATACAAATCGAGTGGTGATTCTATGTCATGATGCTTATGTCAATACTTTAATGTAAAGTACGGGGAAAGCTGACACATAAGCATATGCATGTGCGTATTGGTATGTCCCTAATATGACACCCAACCTTTATCTGATGATAGCCTACCAACGATACTAATTATTAGGTGTTTGTGGGGCTTACTACTTTAGGAAACATTAAGATACTAGGTAGACTTGTTTGACCACCAAAATCAAACTTATACCAATTTGCTTATTTAATACGACGGTCATGTATTTTGTTCTTAACGTTTGAAAACTAGTCAAGTTTTATATGTATGAGTGTGAGTGTGTGTGTGTGTGTGTGTTTAGACATAATCTAACGAGACTTAAACCAATAACATTTTATATCTCACGTAGTTTAGTTACACAAATGGTGGATCTTGCACATTAAATGATATGCAAAAACCTCAAGTAGAAACTTCTTATATATTTACTCAAATACAACATAGAGGATGAATTGTTGATGTCTCAGTTTCAAAATCAAAGGGAACAAGAAGGAGGCATGACTAACAGGTGCACCAGTTCAATAATTCACACATAACATAATCGTGAAAATGGACATCAATGCATGGATAATACTACTTTTATGAAAATCCAATGTACATTGATGCCCGATTTGATCGAAGGTTTAGGATGCACAAATATATATTTCTTCATATCGTAGATGCACCAAGTGTCTGTGATATATATTTTTAACACAAGGTTGATGCAATTGATAGAACAGGTTTATCAACACTACAGGAATGTGTCGTTACCCTTCACATATTATCATATGGTCTAACAATAGATAACGTTAATGATTATGTTCAGATTAGAGAATACATTGCAATGAAATCCTTAGAAAAAATTGATTCAATTTAGATTTGAAAAATAATACGTTGTCTTATCAACAGTCAATTTTTTTATGCAAACTTAACATATATGTTCAAGTTTATTAGGTCGAGTAGAAAAAAGTAAGCATTTAATCTAAGTTCAAAATTTAAAAGTCAACTTGTACAACTTAACCGAATTAACTTATTTTTGTAACTTTAGTTTTTGCCATAACTTTTTCAAGAAATACCAGCCAAGTTAGTGCTCAAGATATATATATAAATATATATATATATATATAGATAGATAGAATGACCATTAACTATATCTAAAAATTGACTTGGTCATTATGTTAATCACTAAATCATTTCTTAGTGGTTGAAATGATTAAAATTGCCAAAAAATGAGTTTTCTTAGCCTTAGAAATGGGTTTGTTGACTAATATAGTGTCCAAATCGATTTGAAATATTATTTTAGTGATCATCATTTTCTAGCAACTAAATTAATGGTCATCTTATATTCTATGGAAATGAAGGCCAAATTGATTATAATCATTTTTTTAAATCATTTTTTTAAAATAAAAAATGATTAACACGAATGCCTTTTCGTAAAGCTGATTAAAATGTATATTTGGATGTTGTGCAAAACAGGTTTTGATAATGTCAAACATGACACAAACAAATGTATGAAAATTGGCGTAGCTGAACAAGTTCAAATCAAATAGCTTAATCGTCAAATATTACAAAAATTTCACAAGCTTCAAGAGAAGTATTCTTATAGTTTAATATTATGTTAAAGAAATTTCTTGGGAAGGAAATTCATGGGTTCTCAAGTTTGATTTTTTTATCAAAATCTTTATCAAACATAAAAACACATTCATAAGTTTCAAAAGGAAACCATTCACGCATTAACTTTCAATCTTACCAAGTAAGAAGATTGTCTAGTGTTTTTAAAATGTGTTTTCATAAAACTAGAGGTCAATGATTGATTATCCTGATGAGGCAAATCAATTATTGAAGGTTGGAAAATTTGTCAATAAATCATAGGATTTGTGATCGATTACCATGAGGTAATGATTGATTACCACTATTGTGGTAATCGATTATCTAGTGTTGTAAATGGCATATGACTTTCCATAAATTCACATAATTGTTGGGTCATAACCCATACCTTCGAACTCTAATGTCTCTAGATGGCTATATCAGGTTAAGGGCTTTATACATACGAGTTTATAACCTATTTTCCATAAAAGACTCACATAATTTTATAGTCAATTGCATTGAATTTAGCCTTGAATCATTCTTAGGCTCATCTTTTCCATTCTTTGAGTTTCTATAAGCTTTAATTTGTAATGTCCGCTTTGTTGAGAGTTTATTCATATTATAATCTCAATTTCGAGATTGGGAATCCTTATAAAAGTTAGGGGATAACCTTTGAGCTTTGTTATTGAGAAATAATGAGAAATGTGGTTGCATGCATTAGTGTGAGGGTTAAGTTTTTGGTAGAGGACATCAAGAAGATGTGATTGTTTAACTCGTACATAAATCTTCAATATTGAATTTCTTTAACTGGATTTCTTAGACTCCTTACTTTCAGTAACTTAACTTGTGCACTATCTTGTGGTTATAGAATTGATTTAGACTTGTTATTGTGCTTTATCTAGCTGAGTATTAATTTATGTCTTACACACTTTAATTCAATCAATTTTGTTTTGAATATTAATCATTATTCAGAAATATTTGTTGTGAAAGTTTGAAAACTTAATTCACTCATCTTTTGAGTATAGAAATCACTTGGTATCAAAATGATGACTCTTGAATTGCTCATACAGGTAAATGAGTCCTTGAAAATTGTTCACTACATAACTAAAGATGAATCTCAAGATCCTTATTTGCTATTATAATTAAATTATATTTAAGATCAATGTTTCATTTAAAGTTATACCATATCACATAATAGATCAGACTCCTAACTAACCTATAAATATATACCACTTTTGGGGACATTACTAGTATTTTAGATGGACATGACTAATACATTAGTAATAAATGACCACGTTATAAGGGCATATGTTATTTTTTGCTATTTAATCAAACGGATTTAAGAATAACTTCAATTCCTAAAAAAGTTATAGTCTTGCATATATAATAATTTTTTGCAACTGGTTTACACGTGGACTGTTATGGTACAATAATATTTTTAATTTAAAATTAATATAATATTCTATATTTTTGTTTACTATAACCATTATTAACTCATAATCTTATATTATTTAATTGATAATAATATTTAATAAACTAAAATAATTTAAGAAATGGAAAAACAAGAGAACATATCACGTGACAAGTTAATGGAATGTTTGAAAATTGCATAAAAAATACTTTATTTGAAAAGTATTTGTTTCAACAATTTATTATTGAAATAATCATTTATGCGAAAATCTATTTAAATGTTTGGATATGATTATGAAAACAAAAATTAGATAACTTCATGCACCTCTTTATTCGTCGGTGAAATATGCATGGATAACTAAATTAAGCATTTAAAAGGTACCCATGGATATTTGATCTCTTGTATCCACCTTTAGTGACCTTAAATATTGAGATCTCATGATGATAAAATGGAACAAATAGGAAAAACAAGACACACATATTGCTTTTTTACTTTTTAACCTAAATGGGATTAAGTCAATAAAAGATAGTGACTCCAACATTAAATGAGTTACCATCACTACTTATTTATCACACTACAAGGGTGTGCAGTGAATGGCATGTGTCATATATGGAGGCTTCACGATAATTACTCGTCATATGATTAAACACCAATCATAAGACCCTATTCTACCATTAAAATTAAATTATCTTTTGATTTAATATTGTATTTAAGGATACACCGAACCATACAATGCATTAAACTCCCAACCAACTTAAAAATGTATACCACCTATATGGATCCATGAGTAGCTCTTAAATGGACACAATTAACACGTTAATAATAAAAGACCATTATTATAAGGACATATACTATTTTTGGCTATTTAATTAAATGATTAATTTCTCATCACTCCTATCATTAATAATCACTAGCATAATGTTTAGACAACGACATAAATTCCTAATTCATAGATATAGTCTTTAATATGTAATAATTTCAGTAAACAATTTACATAGGGTCATTATGGTAGGATAATATCTATAAATTAAAATTAATAAATATTTTATTATTTTTATTTACTCTAACCATTGCTAAAAGATTTACAATATTATATTATTTAATTGATAATTATTTTTAATGAATTAAAATAATTTACAAATAAAGAAAATAGAAAAACATGTCACGTGACAAGATAATGGAAGAACTTTGGTATATGCTTTGAAAACATCTAAAAAGTAATTTATTTTAAATTTTATTTATTTTGATAATAAATAATGTTAAAAAATATATAAGTGTTTGGATATGATTATGAAGAGAATAATATTTAGATAACTTTATACACCTCTTCATTCATTAGAGAAATATGCAAGGATCACTAACACTATTAAAATGTTCAAGTTGAGGATTTAATTGTTGGGATTTCATAATGATGAAACAAAACAAGTAGGGAAAAAGAATACATTGACTTTTTACTCTTTGTCCTAAATAGGGTCAAGTGAAGAAAGTAAGGTGACTTTAATTTTTTAAAGGAATGACCATCATTAGTCAAGTATCACACTCTAGGAACTTGTGTCGAATGATGTGTTTCATGTGTGGACAGTCCATGGATATTGCTCACCGCGTAATTAAACATCAATCACAAGGTATTATTATGCTATTTATATTTATATTAAATCATCTTTCATTTTAATATTACATTAAATTCGCACCAAACCATTCAACACATTTAACTCCCAACCAACTTACAAACATAAACTACTCATGAGCACATGTTTAGTGGTTTAAATGGACACACCTAATACTTTAAAAATGGATAACCACTATTATAAGAGCATACCTTGTTTTTTGTTATTTAATAAGATGAATTAACTATTTATCACTCTTCTAGCTAACAACCATTAACATAATGTTTAAAAAATCAATTTCGGTTTACACATGGATTATTATGATAGGATGATATTTATAATTTAAAATTAGTCTAATATTATATAAACTTTATTTACACAACTACTAAATAGTTTACAAATTTGTATTATTTATTTGATAATAATTTTTAACAAATTAAAATAATTTACAACATCAGAAAGTAAAACAATATGTCATGTGATAAGTTAATGAAAAAAATTGAGTATGTTTTTGAAAAAAGTCTAGAAAGTATTTTATTTTGGAATGTATCTATTTCACTAAGCAATTGTGTTAAGATCTATTTGAATGTTTAAATATGATTATGTAAAATAGATAATTTAGGTAACACGTTTTGTTTGGTCAGCATTAAAAAATGTTTTTTAAGTTTAAAATTACCAAAATATATATTAAAATGGTAACTTATCAAAGTTTTGTTTTTCCACTTAACCTTCCATCATTTTTTTATTAACATGTAAAGGTGGCAAATTCGGCTTAGCCCCGTGGGCCAACCCGTTTGGCCCGTTGAAAATAGGCAGGGTTAGGCCCAGATTTTAAGCCTGTTTTCCTATATAAGCCCGGCCTGTTTTGGCCTATAAAAAACGAGCTCTGTGCGGGTTGGCTCGGCCCGTCAGACCAATATTAAAATACTAAAAAATATTTTTATATTATGATATAATTTATATATATTAAAGAGGTTATGTTTTCCTGTTTTTCTAATTTATATATGTTATTATAAATTTGATAGTATAATATTATAAAATATAAATAATAAAGTTTTGTTTCCATCAAATACAAATATAATTTATTTGAACTTTTAATTAAATAAATTGGCCTTAATTATAAAAAAACTAGTTTAAAAAAACCTTTAAAATAGTATAAATTTAAAATAAAAATAGCATAAATAATTTGAAGAAAAAAACGGGTCGACCCGTTTGGCCCACGGGCCATATAAAAAACAGGTTAGGCCAATGTTTTTGGCACGTTTTTCTTTTTTTGGCCTGGCCCAGCCTGTATTTGGACGGGCTTATGCGGGTCTTGGCTCAGCCCGTTTTGCCACCCCTATTAACATACTTTAATTCCTTTTTGCAAATTGTAGCTATTACACACTTTAATTCCTTAATACAAAATCGTGGCCTGTGACATAAGTCATTTTCAAATTAAGGATGAGCGATGTGCCACCTGCAAAAGGACTTTGATGCAAATTAAAACAATATACATATATTTATACTATATCTAGTGGATTCTGTTGATATTTCTTTTGTCCATCATTTGATGTCCTTATATTCATAAATGGAAATGATTTATTTGATTTCCTATTTTAGGAAATAGATCAACACAATGTTAGGATATATTGTTGCTCAAGTTAAGGATGGTTGGGGCCCTTGATAGTGTATATATGTTCACGTAATTTGTTGGAATAGACGGAACAAAATTTTCACCCAAAACAATTATTTTAGCATGGTATGAGAGCAGCACAAGCTCTGATATTAAATCACATAAGGGTAGAATTTTTTTGCAATTTGGCAACAGTTGAAGAAGAGATACACGAAGAATGAACCAATAAAGCTCAAAGGAATGAGGGCAAGAAATGTAACGCCCCGTATAATTTTCCGAATAAATTTTTCGCGTTTTTGAAAGATCAATTTAAAATTCATAAATTAAACTCAGAGTTCACATAAAATTCGATAATTGCGGAATATTATCATGCATACTAGTCGTGATTAATAAAATTCATGAAATATTTGCATAGCGGAAACGATTTAGAATGATAACAGTACATGATACGTTATATTTATTACAACCCATTAAATATAAATAAAAATCAAAGTCCAAGTAGTAATTCATATAAGCATCAATCAGGGCATCACTCTTCATTCTGCGTAGCATTCACTGTAAAATTTAATGTAAGAGTGAGACAGAATATAGAATAAATACAAAATAAATAAAATTGCACAAACACAATCAACAAAACATAATGTTATGATGAATATGCCAAACAAGTTCATTTATAATTATTAAGTCTTTAATTAGTCAAATGATGTCATGCTGGATCCATTTGGTTTAGTGGGAATACTGCAGTACAAGGTCTCATAGAGACATTGGTAGGAATTAATACAGTCATGGATCCTTACAGCCCCATGACCAACACATCGCAAAAATAGGGCTTTAACTCATCATAGAGTAACCCCTCACCAGGGTAGGCAATCATGAAACCCCTAAAATTCCATGGTGCGTCCAAATGCTTATGATGCATGAATGCCTTTAATTCTCTTTATCATTTAACATACCATGATATTAATATTTCTAAAACCACATGGAAAACCACAAGTCCTCAAAGGACACATCACATATAATAATTTTCAGAATCATGGATTTACTGTTTCAACCACATGTAACAATAACCACAAGGCATTCATGTACATATATATTAATTATGTCATTCATAATTATTCACCACCAAAATATACAACTGTATGATACTCATTGAAACGTAACAACATCAATAATAAATCATAATCACTTAAGAGTTTAATAATAAATTGTTACTCATAGAGAAAATATCATTTTCATTCATAATAACCATTATAATTAACTTTCAGCATTTCTAACAGCAACATACTCTAGTAAAACAATCATAACATGAGCAAATCATAACCTTTTCATGTGATTCCACTTTCTATAGCTTAATAATACAATTATCTACAACTTTCATGAAGAACACAATTTCAAATTCCAAACAGAATTACCACTTATTCACGAAATACCACACTGCCTGAAGGTGAGTTTTCCAAAACGTACATATATTAGTAATTTGAACGTTTCTGGAGCTACAAAAATGATTTTGGCATGAAACTAGTTCTAAATTATCCTCAACACAAATATATACAACTTTCATGAAGGCACCAACCACTAATTCTCACTACACAATTCCCAGTTTTAAAAATAAGATTCGGATTTCAAATTAACAGAATTACAGCTTGTACATACTTTAGTATTTTAGGCATAAGTCAAGCTACAAAAATCATTTTGACTTAAAACCACTTTCTATAGATCCATAACATAAATACCTACAACTTTCATGAAGACATCAAAGGCTGATTATGTACGTACAAGTCCCAGCATATTAATATATACACAAAACATGGGATAAATATTCCACTCAGATATGCTGTAGTATTTTGGCTATAACTTTTGCTACACATACTCAAATTAGTCGGTTCAGGTCTCAAAATTCATATAATAAAAAGATCTATAACTTTCATGAAGACACTGATCATTAATTCTCACCACAAAATTCCCAGTTTTAAAAATAAAGTTCGTATCTCAAGTTAACAGATTTACAGCTTGGACATACTTCAGTATTTTAGGCATATCTCGAGCTACAAAAATCATTTTGACTTGAAACCACTTTCTATAGATTCATAACATTAATATCTACAACTTTCATGAAGACATCAAAGGCTGATTATGCACATACAAGTCCCATCATATTAATATATACACAAAACATAGGATAAATCTTCCACACGAACATGCTGTAGTATTTTGGCTATAACTTTTTCTATACATATTCAAATTAATTGATTCAGGTCTCAAAATTCAGATAACAAAAAGATCTACAACTTTCATGCAGAAGTCAGAGTCAAATTCACACGTTTTCAATTTCAAAAATGAGCAACAAGTTATGAAGTTAATTCTGGAATCCTAGAACAACATACAATTCTACCCATTTCATAGTTATTCACAACCCTGTCCCCTCTTACTTGTTTTGCCGACTGGAAATGGTCTCCTTGCTATCCTTGCTCCTGTTCGAAGGTGTATTGAGGAAGAAGAGTAAAAGAGAGGAAGAAGGTATTCTCTGAAGGTAGGTCTGAGCAGAAGCAATGTTAATAATGTAAGGACAAGTGGGGAACAACTTTCCCTTGAGTGGATGTTTAGTGCTATTAGTGCGTTGATAATGGGAATTAAATAAGAAAGTGGGCTTATAATGGTCCACTTCTGGCCGTCCTACACACTAGAGGTGAATAATGGGTTTAGATGCATTAAAATATGCATAAGAGACAAGAAAGGAGTCAAAAAGTTACTCCTGCGCTGAATACCGACTGGAATCCACTCGGTTAGCCTCTAAGCCGACTGGAATTGCCAGTCGTTGTGAAGAAGAAGGGAATCTGAGTCCCTCTCACTCAAGCGAAATCCTCTCTCGCTTGAGCGAGTGCCATATATAACACTGGCAGAAGGGAGTTTCGCTCAAGCGTTTCCGACTCGCTTGAGCGAGTCATACTGTCCTAGCTCAGAATTCCTCTGAAACCGACTCAAGTACTCGGTTTCTCACTCGGTAGAATCTGTCCAGAACCGACTCCCACCTAATTGGACACTCACTCGGAATTGTGTCTTCTTGAAAACTCGGTCAGATTTCTCTTCCTTAGAGGTAACTCAGTCGGAGTTGACTCAGACACTCAAAGTATCTCACTCGGCAGAACCTCTTGACACCGAGTCAGCTCTCAATCAGTCTCTCACTCGGTAGTTTCAAATCAAATCATTCTTAGCCGACTCACACTTACATAGTCTATCACTCGGCTATTTATTCTAATTCTGAGTCATCACAAGCAGTCTTTCACTCAATTAAATCTTCCAGACTGGTCCACACTCTTTGGTTTGTCACTTGGTAGATTACTACAAACTGACTCATTCTACTCGATTGTGCACTGGGTAAAATTAATTAAAACCGATTCCCGACACCCAGATTTCTACTCGATAGAATAATCCTTATTGATCATCATTCACTCAGCATTTCACTTCCAGAACTGATCAACATTAGATCGGCCATTACTCGGCAATTCCTTTCCTTACCGACTCGTCTCTAAATTGATTACTCACTCAGTATGTCATCCCAAAACCGACTTCTCATCAGGTTGATCCTCACTCGGTTAATTCATTCCAAAACCAACTATTCTTAATTTTTACCGTATATCCTCAACAGGTGCCATCCCACTCAGAATTACACACTCGGAGGCACTCCACTCTCGAGTTCCACTCGGAATTACTCCGCCCTTTCATCATTAGGAGGAATTCACTAAGCCATCTCACTCGGACTTATTCGAATCTTATCCACTCGAAATATGTATAATATTTTTCACTCGGATATCAACACTTAGGAATATAGAAGTATTTCCCACTCGGGTTTCACTCGGTTAATCATTACTTAGTCAAGATCAAACCAACTTCTTCAACTACGTTTCACTCAGAGTCCACCAGGTCCATTACCACTCCGAAAAAGGCCCATACATACGAGTCTCACTCGGAATTTGGCTTATATACATGAGACTCATTCGGTTATTCATCTCTTGGCATCACAGACTAACCTTCCTTGAATTGTTCTTCACTCGGAAACCTTTTAAGGCTTTCACCAGAAAAGAAGCCATATGCATAAGTTCCATTCGGAAACGAATTTTCCTTTGCTCTCCTCTCGGAAATAAAGCACTCGGGAAACTTTCACTCAGAAATGAAAATACTTAACAATATGACTTAGAATTGAGTCGTTGGAGAAATACTTGACTCAGAAGTGAGTCTTTCTGAGATGTTTGACTCGGAAATGAGTCATTTAGATATAATTGACTCGGAATTGAGTCTTTGGAGAGTACTTGACTCGGAAATGAGTTTTTCTAAGGTGTTTGACTCTGCAGTGAGTCATTCCAGGGTGAGTCACTCGGATTCTTTCACCCAGAAGTGGTTCTATCAGTCAACTTCACACAAAAGTGTCTCTGGGGCAAGGATTCCACTCGGAATAAATCCTCCCGGCCATGTTCCACTCGGAAAACACAACCTTCACTCGGTATTTCCATTTTTCACTCGGAATTTCTCTTAGTCACTCGGAATTTTTCTCTTTCACTCGAAACAGGGTGCCTTTTTCACTCGGACAGTCCTTTCTAAGGCATGTTTCACTCGGAAAATGAATCTTATCATTAAAGGTCTATGTAAATCCTATAATTATACCCAAAAATAAAATTTTTGGAGTATTATATATCATCCATAGAGTGTTTTATTCATTGATTAACACTTATAGACCTTCTATACCTCATAATTTACAAAATGGGACTATTATTAAAAAAATAGGATGTTACATTTCTCCCACCCTAATAAAAATTTCGTCCTCGAAATTTCAAAGCTGAAATCATTCCGCACCATCATCAGGAACACAATCTTATCACAACTATACATATTCATGCTATTATTATACCATTATAAGACATCATCCCCCAAAACTTATTATCAAGTCCTAAACTTGTCTAAATCCAATTTACATGCTCATGTTAGGCTTCGGGAATTCTTCTCCCAAGACTAAGACTCTTTAAATCTTAAAGGGCTAACCGCACTTAACAACAACAATACTATGTCCCTTAGCCTTAAGACCTCTAAATCATCACATGAACCATTCAACCATCATCAAAAATCTATTCAAACTCATTATAAACCTATCGGATCTGTCTAAGATCATTACCAATTCAACTATTTCAAAATGACATATCCATTCATCAATTTAAGTATCTATTTCCCTAATCCACTATCAATGGCTTACAACCATTTTTAACATCATCATAAACATCAACAACCTAAATTAATTCCTCCAATCACTCAAATACTCATATATACTTCCCTCCTAATTCTCAATAATCGTCATCAATGATTCAAACAGTCAATTCCCCATATATAATTATCCTAGAGTATTAAAAGTCATCAGAATCATCAACTTACCAAAAAAAAAATCTTTAACTCATTATACTTTTCATCAAAACCTAATGATTATTTCTAATAACCACTAATCTCCATTACTTATAACACCTACACATACATAATCATGGTTTTCCACAAAAATAACTTTCCATAATATCATTACTCATTTCCCCCAAAGCCTAGAGTTAGGGTTTTACTAAAATCAAACAGTCACCCTTAACAGCCATTACCTTCCATCTCAAATCTTAAAATCTTCGTATACCATTTCACACCTATCCAAAGATACTTAAGACATATTCCACTTTTGGGTTTCTCATGAAAATGGTTTATATTCTTAACCCATTCATAATGCACTCTCCTATCACCATAGAAACCAAAACCTAAAACAACAAAAGAGTATAAGAATTTCACCTTAAGCTCCACGCTATCCCTAGCCTTAGTATATCCATGAAAATAAAGAGAGAATATAGAGTTTCCAAACATTTGAACCATCTTCATAATGAAGAATAAGAAAGCATGGTTGGTTGGTATGGAAGGAGACTCACAAAATGGTTGTCTGAAATGGGATTTTCTTCTAATGGAAATATCACGGTCTCGTTATGACGGTTTACTAAAACTTGATTCACCGATAACTAATTCATTGCTAGGATTACTTCCAGATTCTTTCAAAAATAAACAAGAAGATTGACAAGGGAGTTCCTACCCTCTATGAGCTCAGAACAATCGTTACACGCCTTAGTAATTCCTAAGTTGTGTACCGTTAGGAATGGAAATAATCAGGTCATATATTATAGGCTTCACGGTTAATTGAAAACGTCTAACTTACTTCTGTGTAGCACCAGAATCAGACAACACAGATAAAATACTACCATTGATCTCACACTTACTTTGCATAAGATCGCCTGCTTGATCTGCCTCTGAACCGCTAATGGCAAAGACTCTTCCTGTTGTTGGTTATGATCTCTCATCTGTTGGCTCTCTATACTGTCTTAGAGGTTGAATAGCACGAGCGTTTCCTCCACGGACTTCTTGATAACCAGAACCTCTTGGATTATTTATGGTGTTATTGTTGTTTTGACGGTTCTGTGGACAATTTGGGCTGATGTGGCCTTTCTGATTACAGCGAAAGCAAGTGACATCTCCTAAGAGTCTGTTGCAATCACGTACATGGTGATTACCTCCACACTTAAAACACTTTATATTCATATGATTGTCGCCTCTCTCAGAAGATGATGATAATCCCCCCTTGAAGCGATTTGGATAAAACGATCCTCTCCTTTTGAAGGCAACTGACTGAGGTTTTAGTTGTCTATTAGCCTTCTCTTGTGCCAATCTGGCTTGATGATTTTCTTCAAAAATTCTTAGTTGATTTTGCCTTTCTATAGCTTCAGCCAGACGGTTGATAGCAGCTGCCATAGCGTCGTTCTCGTTCCTTTCCATCCTATATTCATGGTTTGATTTATACTAATCCTATGGGAAAATATATCGTATGTATATATATATATATATATGTAATATTATAACGTAACTACAAGTATTCTACAATTTATCAGATAAGCAATAAGTCATATAATACACATTTATCATATCATCAAGCTAGTAATCAAACAAATCACTTTGCATTTTATCAGTCAGGCACAAGTCATATAGCACATACGTAACATATTATCAAACAAATAATCAAACAATTCACATAATATATCAAGAATCAATACATGTCATAGCAATTGGTCCTGAATTTTTGAAAATGCTCTGATACCACCATTGTAACACCCCGTATAATTTTCTGAATAAATTTTTCGTGTTTTTGAAAGATCAATTTAAAATTCATAAATTAAACTCAGAGTTCACATAAAATTCGATAATTGCGGAATATTATCATGCATACTAGTCGTGATTAATAAAATTCATGAAATATTTGCATAGCGGAAACGATTTAGAATGATAACAGTACATGATACGTTATATTTATTACAACCCATTAAATATAAATAAAAATCAAAGTCCAAGTAGTAATTCATATAGGCATCAATCAGGGCATCACTCTTCATTATGCGTAGCATTCACTGTAAAATTTAATGTAAGAGTGAGACAGAATATAGAATAAATACAAAATAAATAAAATTGCACAAACACAATCAACAAAACATAATGTTATGATGAATATGCCAAACAAGTTCATTTATAATTATTAAGTCTTTAATTAGTCAAATGATGTCATGCTGGATCCATTTGGTTTAGTGGGAATACTGCAGTAAAAGGTCTCAAAGAGACATCGGTAGGAATTAATACAGTCATGGATCCCTACAGCCCCATGACCAACACATCGGTAGGAATTTATACACTCATGGATCCCTACAGCCCCATGACCAACACATCGCAAAAATAGGGCTTTAACTCATCATAGAGTAACCCCCCACCAGGGTAGGCAATCATGAAACCCCTAAAATTCCATGGTGCGTCCAAATGCTTATGATGCATGAATGCCTTTAATTCTCTTTATCATTTAACATACCATGATATTAATATTTCCAAAACTACTTGGAAAACCACAAGTCCTCAAAGGACACATCACATATAATAATTTTCAGAATCATGGATTTACTGTTTCAACCACATGTAACAATAACCACAAGGCATTCATGTACATATATATTAATTATGTCATTTATAATTATTCACCACCAAAATATACAACTGTATGATACTCATTAAAACATAACAACATCAATAATAAATCATAATCACTCAAGACTTTAATAATAAATTGTTACTCATAGAGAAAATATCATTTTCATTCATAATAACCATTATAATTAACTTTCAGCATTTCCAACAGCAACATACTCTAGTAAAACAATCATAACATGAGCAAATCATAACCTTTTCATGTGATTCCACTTTCTATAGCTTAATAATACAATTATCTACAACTTTCATGAAGAAAACAATTTCAAATTCCAAACAGAATTACTACTTATTCACGAAATACCACACTGCCTCAAGGTGAGTTTTCCAAAACGTACATATATTAGTAATTTGAACGTTTCTGGAGCTACAAAAATGATTTTGGCATGAAACCAGTTCTAAATTATCCTTAACACAAATATCTACAACTTTCATGAAGGCACCAACCACTAATTCTCACTACACAATTCCCAGTTTTAAAAATAAGATTCGGATTTCAAATTAACAGAATTACAGCTTGTACATACTTCAGTATTTTAGGCATAAATCAAGCTACAAAAATCATTTTGACTTGAAACCACTTTCTATAGATCCATAACATAAATACCTACAACTTTCATGAAAACATCAAAGGCTGATTATGTACGTACAAGTCCCAGCATATTAATATATACACAAAACATGGGATAAATATTCCACTCGGATATGTTGTAGTATTTTGGCTATAACTTTTGCTACACATACTCAAATTAGTTGGTTCAGGTCTCAAAATTCACATAATAAAAGGATCTATAACTTTCATGAAGACACTGATCATTAATTCTCACCATAAAATTCCCAGTTTTAAAAATAAAGTTCGTATCTCAAGTTAATAGATTTACAGCTTGGACATACTTCAGTATTTTAGGCATATATCGAGCTACAAAAATCATTTTGACTTGAAACCACTTTATATAGATCCATAACATTAATATCTACAACTTTCATGAATACATCAAAGGCTGATTATGCACATACAAGTCCCAGCATATTAATATATACACAAAACATAGGATAAATCTTCCACACGAACATGCTATAGTATTTTGGCTATAACTTTTGCTATATATATTCAAATTAATTGATTCAGGTCTCAAAATTCAGATAACAAAAAGATCTACAACTTTCATGAAGAAGTCAGAGTCAAATTCACACGTTTTCAATTTCAAAAATGAGCAACAAGTTATGAAGTTAATTCTGGAATCCTAGAACAGCATATAATTCTACCCATTTCATAGTTATTCATAACCCTGTCCCCTCTTACTTGTTTTGCCGACTGGAAATGGTCTCCTTGCTGTCCTTGCTCCTGTTCGAAGGTGTATTGAGGAAGAAGAGTAAAAGAGAGGAAGAAGGTATTCTCTGAAGGTAGGTCTGAGCAGAAGCAATGTTAATAATGTAAGGACAAGTGGGGAACAACTTTCCCTTGAGTGGATGTTTAGTGCTGTTAGTGCGTTGATAATGGGAATTAAATAAGAAAGTGGGCTTATAATGGTCCACTTCTGGCCGTCCTACATATTAGAGGTGAATAATGGGTTTAGATGCATTAAAATATGCATAAGAGACAAGAAAGGAGTCAAAAAGTTACTCCTGCGCTGAATACCGACTGGAATCCACTCGGTTAGCCTCTAAGCCGGCTGGAATTGCCAGTCGTTATGAAGAAGAAGGGAATCTGAGTCCCTCTCGCTCAAGCGAAATCCTCTCTCACTTGAGCGAGTGCCATATATAACACTGGCAGAAGGGAGTTTCGCTCAAGCATTTCCGACTCGCTTGAGCGAGTCATACTGTCCTCGCTCGGAATTCCTCTGAAACCGACTCAAGTACTCGGTTTCTCACTCGGTAGAATCTGTCCAGAACTGATTCCCACCTAATTGGACACTCACTCAGAATTGTGTCTTCTTGAAAACTCGGTCAGATTTCTCTTCCTTGGAGGTAACTCAGTCGGAGTTGACTCGGACACTTAAAGTATCTCACTCGGCAGAACCTCTTGACACCGAGTCAGCTCTCAATCAGTCTCTCACTCGGCAGTTTCAAATCAAATCATTCTTAGCCGAATCATTCTTAGCCGACTCACACTTACATAGTTTATCACTCGGTTATTTCTTCTAATTCCGAGTCATCACAAGCAGTCTCTCACTCAATTAAATCTTCCAGACTGATCCACACTCTTTGGTTTGTCACTTGGTAGATTACTACAAACCGACTCATTCTACTCGATTGTGCACTCGGTAAAATTAATTAAAACCGATTCCCGACACCCAGATTTCTACTCGGTAGAATAATCCTTATTGATCATCATTCACTCAGCATTTCACTTCCAGAACTGATCAACATTAGATCGGCCATTACTCGGCAATTCCTTTCCTTACCGACTCGTCTCTAAATTGATTACTCACTCAGTATGTCATCCCAAAACTGACTTCTCATCAGGTTGATCCTCACTCGGTTAATTCATTCCAAAACCAACTATTCTTAATTTTTACCGTATATCCTCAGCAGGTGCCATCCCACTCAGAATTACACACTCGGAGGCACTCCACTCTCGAGTTCCACTCGGAATTACTCTGCCCTTTCATCATTAGGAGGAATTCACTAAGCCATCTCACTCGAACTTATTCCAATCTTATCCACTCGAAATATGTATAATATTTTTCACTCGGATATCAACACTTAGGAATATAGAAGTATTTCCCACTCGGGTTTCACTCGGTTAATCATTACTTAGTCAAGATCAAACCAACTTCTTCAACTACGTTTCACTCAGAGTCCATCAGGTCCATTACCACTCCGAATAAGGCCCATACATACGAGTCTCACTCGGAATTTGGCTTATATACATGAGACTCATTCGGTTATTCATCTCTTGGCATCACAGACTAACCTTCCTTGAATTGTTCTTCACTCGGAAACCTTTTAAGGCTTTCACCAGAAAAGAAGCCATATGCATAAGTTCCATTCGGAAATGAATTTTCCTTTGCTCTCCTCTCGGAAATAAAGCACTCGGGAAACTTTCACTCAGAAATGAAAATACTTAACAATATGACTCAGAATTGAGTCGTTGGAGAAATACTTGACTCAGAAATGAGTCTTTCTGAGATGTTTGACTCGGAAATGAGTCATTTAGATATAATTGAATCGGAATTGAGTCTTTGGAGGGTACTTGACTCGGAAATGAGTTTTTCTAAGGTGTTTGACTCTGCAGTGAGTCATTCCAGGGTGAGTCACTCGGATTCTTTCACCCAGAAGTGGTTCTATCAGTCAACTTCACACAAAAGTGTCTCTAGGGCAAGGATTCCACTCGGAATAAACCCTCTCGGCCATGTTCCACTCGGAAAACACAACCTTCTCTCGGTATTTCCATTTTTCACTCGGAATTTCTCTTAGTCACTCGGAATTTTTCTCTTTCACTCGGAACAGGGTGCCTTTTTCACTCGGACAGTCCTTTCTAAGGCATGTTTCACTCGGAAAATGAATCTTATCATTAAAGGTCTATGTAAATCCTATAATTATACCCAAAAATAAAATTTTTAGAGTATTATATATCATCCATAGAGTGTTTTATTCATTGATTAACACTTATAGACCTTCTATACCTCATAATTTACAAAATGGGACTATTATTAAAAAAATAGGATGTTACAAGAAAGCTCTATCTCCCTATGAGCTGAGTGCAAGTGACAATCTTGGAAACGTGATCAGCAAGTGCAATTATGAGATGAAAACTATAAAGAATGAGCTAGAGCCGTGAAGATCTTGCTAAAGGCTTGAAGGAAGTGGGGGTTCATAGATGGAACGCATAAAGAACCACTAAAAGATGCACCGGAAAAGGAAGGTTGATGGACTGTCCAATCCATGATCGCGTCTTGGATCTTAAATACCATCGAACCAAGCTTGCGCTTCATCGTAGCTTATACGAAGAATGCAAAAGATATGTGAGAAGAAATTAGGGAACGTTTCTCAGTGACCAATGGACCAAGAATTCAATAACTAAAGGCTAAATTGGCATAATGAAAACAACAAGGGATAACCATGGTAGGATACTATAGAAAATTGAAGATGTTGTGGGATAAGTTAGGAAACTATGAAAATATTCCAAGATGTACATGTGGGGAATATAAGTGTAATCTTGGACCCTAATTTGAGAAACAAAGAGAAGAAGAAAAGGTCTATCAATTTCTGATAGGTCTAGAAGACGTGACTTATTGGACAACACGTTCTAATGTATTGGCAACAGATCCCTTGCCTTCTTTGAATCGAGTATATTCTATCATGGTTGTGAACACCTCTTTTGGTCCGATCCAAGTGGAAAGAATCTTCTTTTATACTGCATTCCAACTTAGAATGATCAGATCCAAGTAGAATGACTGAGAATAGAGCACTTCCGAGTAGAACATAACCACTGTTGGGATAAATCCGAGTGGAATGATTCAAAAAATGATCAAATCCGAGTAGAATGACTCAAAAATGATCAGATCCGAGCAAGATGACTTTGATGGAAGCATTTCCGAGTGGAATATAGACCTGTTGGAGGCAAATTCGAGTGAAATGACTCAGATTAGAGCATTGCCGAGTGGAATATAGACCTGTTGGAGGCAAATCTGAGTGAAATGACTCAGATTGAAGCATTGCCGAGTGGAATATAGACCTGTTGAAGGCAAATCCGAGTGAAATGACTCAGATTGGAGCATTACCGAGTGGAATATAGACCTGTTGAAGGCAAATCCGAGTGAAATGACTCAGATTGGAGCATTGCCGAGTGGAGTATGACCTGTTATGGGCAAATCCAAGTGAAATGACTCAGATTGGAGGTAAATCCGAGTGGATGGTTCCCTATCAGATGCATTCCGAGAGAAGAGGGACTGACTGTGAACAAATACCGAGTGAAGGATTACCGATTGCAAGTCTGACTTGAGGACAGGTCCCCTTTTCTAGGCACAGGTGTTTCTGGGTGGAACTTTCCCGTTTGATACCACTCTGATTCAAGATGATTACTCTTAGACAATGAGTCCATAATTCAAGATGATTGTCAGGCAAGCCGAGTGATATATTTGAAAGAAATCATGGTCAAACGAGTAAAGTGTCATTTTGAGTCCGACTCCAATGAACACATCCGAATGGATTGTCGATTGAAACATTCTGACTGAAATATAAGGTCGGATTCCGAATGAATGCACTCGGTAGATTGAAGCTGAGTTCCAAGTTCTGAGAGGAGAAAAGACCGTCTTCGAGTGGTCAGATTCTCAATTCTAATCAAAGTGAAAAGGATGTCTCCGAGTGAAAACACCCGAGTGAGCACATCTGAGAGCCAATTATTGATTGAGACCCTTCTGATTGAAGTGTAAAAACCACTTCCGAGTGATTGCACCAGGTGGATTATGGAACCCGACTCCTAAGGTCAGTTCCGAGTAAAACCTTCAAGCAGTGAAGTATTGAGTGTCACTTTTGAAGACATTCCGAGTGAATGTTCCAAACAGGGACAAGATCCGAGTAGCACACCTCCGATTGAAGTGATTCCGAGTGAATGCTTCAAACAAAAATAAGATCTGAACCAAATACTTCCGATCGAGAGAATTCCGAGTGAAACACTGATTCAGTCAGTCAGTTCCGACTCACTATTCTCAGTCAGTTCTGACTCGCCATATTCAGTCAGTTCTGACTCACCAGACTCAGTCAGCTCGGAGTGAAACACTGATTCAATCATTTCTGAGTCACCTTTTAATTGGTTTCTGAGTGAAACACTGTTCAATTAGTTCTGAGTAAAGCTTCAATCAGCTTCCGAGTGAAACCATGGTGAAGAGGACTCCCAAGTGAGTGTACTGAGCAGCTGGTTGCCAAGTGAAAGTGATTCCTGATTGGAAAATAAGGACGAGTGAGTGCACTGAACAATTGACGACTGAATGAAAATTCTGAGTAAGGAGAAGGCTCTTTCCGAGTGAAAATGTCCAAGAGTCCAATTTCTGAGTAAGAAGAAAGGCTCTTTCCGAGTGAAGAATCTCCAGTTAGCACCGACTGAAGAATCTTCAGTCGGTTCCGAGTCATTCCTTTCTCACCCACTCCCGAGTGAGTACTCTCACTCAAACCCGAGCTATCCTTTCACCCATTCCTGAGCCAATTTTCAGTCAGAACCGAGTGACACTTCAGTCAGTCAGCCCTCTTCAAACCAATTCCGTGTCATTCCTCCTCAAACCAATTCTGAGCCCCCATTTTCATCAATTCTGAGACACTTTTCACCAATTCCGAGTGACACATTTCAATCAGCACCGAGTCCTCTTCAATCGGTTCTGAGTCAATTTTCACTCGGTCTGATTGATCGTTCCAATCAGAATTGCCTTGTTTGTCCCCTCAATCCAATTGCACACTTTTTCACTCGGATTCTCCTCACAGCGACCCAATACCGAGCAAAACTTCCACTCGGCCTCCCATAGGAGAGCTCCTCCCAGAAGAATTCTCACTCGGAAAGGACTATTTTTCACTCAGAATTGACTCGAATTGAGGATGAATGCTGACTAAGAGGCTAATCCGAGTCATCCTCTCTCGGATTTCCACTATCCTCTCTCGGATTTCTACCATCCTCTCTCGGATTTCCACTATCCTCTCTCGGATTTCCACCATCCTCTCTCAGATTTCCACCAAGCTCCCCCTGTTCACCCTTGCTGACTTGGATTCCACCACCCAAGTGGATCCAGGAATCCTGGGGGTGGCAGACAGGGGCGGAAGTGGAGGAATTAAAAATTCCCACCAGCCGTTGTCCCCCACTACCAGGCTGCCTCCACTCTGAGTGGAAGCCTGAGCTGGCGTTCCACTCGAAAAAGCCTATAAATGGACAAGGGCTGAAGCTTTGAGGGGATCCGAAGGCATTCCTTAAGAGAAAAAACTCTGCCCATCTCTCCGCTCACCAGCTCCGTCCCTCTCTTCACTCACCAGCTCCCTTCCTTCTCCTCACCAGCACCCGTCCTCCACTCACCAGCTCCGTCCCTCTCTTCACTCACCAGATCCCTTCCTTCTCCTCACCAGCACCCTTCCTTCACTCACCAGCTCCCTTCCTTCTCCTCACCAACACCACCCAGTACAACCCCTCTCCTCACCAATACCACTCGGTACAGCCCCTCTCCTCACCAGCACCCTTCACACCTCACTGTTCAGCATCCTGAGACCAGCTCTCCTGCTCCATCACTCGGTTTCTCAACTTTCACTCGGTATTCTACTTTTCACTCGGTATTTTCACTTTTCACTCGGTTTTTCCATTTTCACTCGGTTTTACTATTCTTACTCGGTTTTCCCATTTTTCACTCGGTTTTTTCCACTTTTACTCGGTTTTTCCCTTTTTCTCACTCGGTTTTCTCTTCTCCCACTCAGTTTTCGCTCATTTTTCCCTCTCTTTTCCGAACATACTGTTTCCCTTTCTCTCTTGTAGCTTCTGCTACCCTCCCTCTTTTGCTTCGTAGTAAAAAAATATAATAAAGGGAAATAAATGTTTCCTATGTTTTCTTTCAAATCTAAATAAAATAAAAAAAGAAACAAATCATTTTTAGTCAGTGTCGTACGGAAAATACTTTCGTCTACACAACCTCTATAGGATCCGTACACGTGCGAAGAACTTCGTCTTGTATGGGTTCCTCACCAAAATGATACCCACCAACATTTTCCCAATCTTTTCTTAAAAGAAAAAAAACACTCAGAACTACGTAACCCTGATTTCTTGATAATTCAAGAATACGTAGGAGCAGGACCTCAACTCTTGTCGGTCCCATCTTTCTTATTTCCTTTTACTGATTTATTTCCTCACGTTCGTGTTTCTTTCATAAATGTTCCTTTTTGTCGCTTCCGTGAAAATCAATTTAGACGTGACGTCTTGTTGATTTCCCCCTAGTTTTTGTTTGAGCCTCGCCATGATTCATAGGGAAGAGATACTTAGGACGAGACGTCCCGCTTATCTCTTTCCTATCCCTGTTCTTTTTTTTCCCGAGGATGTCTAATTTAGGCGTGACGTCTTATTAGCATTCTCTTCCCCTCTCTGTCTCATATCGAAGTCGAGTTTAATTCGGATGAAACGTCCCGTTGACCTCGCTTCAACATTCTATGTTTGTACAGTTCTCTTACTCCATTCCGTCGTTTTCAAATAAAAATACAAAAACGGAAGAAACCATGTTTTAATTAAGGCTATTTATATTGCGCTCTCAATCTTGGTACTGTTTCTGACAGGCGACGTAGGATGCTAATACCTTCCCTACTCGTAACCGACTCCCGAACTTGAAATCTCATTTTTAAACCAGTGCTTTACTGAAATTAGTTTTTTCTAATGTTTTTCCTATGGATAAAAACGTTGGTGGCGACTCCCTGTTTTCCTTTTCGGAACGAAAATCATTTTGAGGGTCGGTCGCGCCGTCGCGATCCAGGTTGCGACAATGGTGTAAGAAAAGAGAATGAAAACAATTTCCAAATCAAAGGAAAAGAGGGATGACTGTAGGGTTCGCTATGTAGATAGGATATAAGGGAGAGGACGAGGTGATGGGAAAGAAGTGACAATGATGTGCTCTCATTGTGGCAAACTAGGAGATAATGTAAAAGAATGCTTCCAAATTATGGATTACCCCAACTGGTGAGGTGAACGACCATGAAATAAAGGTGGAAGGGGTGGAAGAAGTCAGTCGTGGGTCGGTGGAAGCAGTATCGTTGGTACTGAAACGGAAGGAAAAAGGAACGAAGTGGCAAGTCTAAGCAACGAGTAGTGGAGTACAATTCTTGACTTGTTGAATTCTAGAAAAATCAATGAAAATGAGAAGATGATTGGTAAGGATGTTTGGATCATAGATAATGGTACCTCTAATCATATGACAGGAACACTGAATGTTCTTATTAACAGGTGGGCTATAGAAGGTTGTCTGTGGGGTTACCAAACGGTGAACAAGTATTGGCAAATATAGAAGGAGATATTGTTCTTGAAGAACTCAATTTAATGAATATGTTATATGTGCCAAAATTGAAATGTAATTTAATATCAGTATCCCAATTAACAAATGAGGCACAGTGTTTAATGTTGTTCACTGACAAAGTTTGCATAGTGTAGGACCGCACTTCAAGAATGCTGATTGGAGTGGGTGAGTGGAAAGATAGGCTTTATTTGTATCATAGTGTGAGAAGAATGCAAGCTCTTCAAACTGGCATTGAGAAACAACTTGAGCTTTGGCATAGGAGAATAGGACATCTATCTATTAAAGTGGTTAAAATGATTCATAATTTAAATAGTAATTGTAAATGTGAATACTCCAATAAACTTTGTAAAGTCTGTGAAAGATCAAAACAAACAAGAGACAAGTTTCCTTTGAGTGGTTTTCGAGCCTCAAATATTTTCGATTTAATACACTGTGATCTATGGGGACCATATAGGATCTTGTCAACTTATGGGGCATCTTATTTCCTTACTTTAGTTGACGATTACTCTTGAGTTGTGTGGATTTATTTGTTAAAAGAAAAGAAATAAGTTGCATGCACAATGATCAATTTCTTTTCCCTAATTGAACGACAGTATAGTAAAAAGATTAAAATAGTGCGTAGTGATAATGAATCTGAATTCATGTGTTTGAAACTGTACTTTATGCAACATGGAATACTTCATCAAATATCATGCATAGGAACTCCTCAACAAAATGGACAAGTGGATAGGGAACATCGACACATTTTAAATGTAGCACGAGCAATACGATTTCAAGGAAAACTTCCTCTTCATTTTGGGGGGGGGGGGGAACGTGTCTTAGCTATTGGGCATTTGATTAATATAACTCCATCATTACTTCTTGGTGGTAAGATTCCATATGAAATAATAAATGGGAAGGAACCGTCTTATAGCCACCTACGAGTGTTTGGTTCTTTGTGTTATGCTTACAATTAAGGGAGAGAAGGAGATGAATTTGACAGTAGAAGTAAGAAATGTGTATTTATTGGTTACCCATATGGACAAAAGGGTTGGAAGTTGTTTGACTTAGAAAAAGGAAATATATTTGTCTTACGTGATGTCAAATTTATGGAAGAAGAGTTCCCATTTACAAAATTTGAAGAAGACAAAACTAGTCCATAAGAACAACCTCATGAAGAAATAACAGTGATCGAAGAACTAGGCAGTAGTGGCCAACATGATGCTGGAATGGTTGCAAATGACTCTGAGTCTGAAGAGTTTGAAGCGACCATCTTTGAAAAAGGGGTTCTCTCAACCATGATCAAGTGACAATGGAGGTTAAAGATTCGACAACACCCGTAGCACCCAATGTTGTCACTGTTGATACTCACTCTTTTCTTGGTAGAGGGCAGTACATTAAGGTGTCTTCAGTGAAACTTGTAACATCCTGGTTTTGAATTAATTACCAATCAAGGTTAATTACATAATTAAAATTATTGGTTGAATAATAATGATAATAATGCCAGGAAATGACATTGGTGCTCTTGGAGGTGCTATGAGAGCTTCGGTTCTCTCTTTCCCTCTCTCCCTCGTGATTCCCACGCTGATGGGATGGGAGATTGATGGGATGTGATGGCTGATGGAGTGGAGCTGTCACGGCAGTGAAGAGATAAGGGCTTTGGCTTCTCATTTTTCACTCACTCCTTGCTCATTTTCCCTTGGGTTCAAGGAGAACCACTCCTCCGTTCTCTCTTGAGTTTTTGGAAGCTTCTACTTTCTCTTCTGGCTATCTCTTCATCTTCATCTCCTTTATCTTCTTCTTCCACTCGCACGCTGAGTAGAGCCCGAATGGGAAGTGGAACACGAAGAGGAATAACGTGGTTGAGAGAGAGATCTATGTGGTGCTGTATGTTTTGGAGGCAGGGAATCCTCCCCTGTTTTTCCTAACCGCGTTGGGTGCTTGGAAGCATGGGGTCCTCTATTGTTGGTGAGGACTGCATGTGCCTTGGAAGCTTGGCATGGAGTCTTGGTGGTAGATCTGCTCGTGAGGAAGCAGCTGTTAGTTCTTCCAAGTTGAGAGCAGAGTGTTGTGTGAATAGCTGGATGTTGGGTCGTTCCGTTAAGAACAAGTGACCAAAGGGCGATTAGTCGGTACTGCCAGCTCAGGGAGCTTCTGGGATCTTCATTCCAGTTAATGGGGGCTAATTTACATCTCAAATGTATGGTTTATGGACGAGTTCCGGGTGGTTTCGCTTTAATGTGTTATGTCATGCATGAAGTATGTTGATTGATATGTTGTAATTGAGTATTGGTGCATGAAACACCCAGATTTGTGACTATTGAGGTCTGCGTGGTGTTGTTATGATTCCGTCCATGAGATGTATGATGATAAATATGAAATGCTGAGTGAATGCATGGAAATGTTGGCTTTAATGAGTATGCCGAGTGAATGTATGATATGTTGTGGCTGTTAATGAGGAAGCCGAGTACATGAGTTATACTGATCCCCGTGTATAATTTTGTGTTTAAATGCATGAGATGCTTGTTATTGAACATGCAAATGCTGAGTGCATAAGATGGGGGACTGTTGTGTTATTCCCGAGTGGATATTATATGAAATAGCATGTGATGCTTGTTGTAAATGATAATTCCGAGTGGGTGGCATTGTGATTGTCGAGTGCATGAGATGTGGATCGGTTATGTTAATTCACGTTTGGGATTTTATATTAAAAAGCATGCGATTTGCCAAGTGCATGTGATTACCGAGTGCATGTATTGTGTTATTGCTATGCCGATCCCTGTTTATGAATAATAATGATGAAATGCATTGGATGTATGTTATTGATATTTGAATGCCGAGTGCATGTGTGTGGAAAACATAATGAAAGACCTTGGGTTGGACTCAAGGCAATGCCGAGTGCATTGGCGTTGGACGCCTGATGAATAAGACCGTATGCATCTGATTCGCCACTGGAAATGCTTGGAGCATATAGCGTTGGACGCTTAATACCGATCGGCAATCAGATGAGTACGTGTTAAATATGATAAAAGACCTCGGGTTGGACTCGAGGCAGTGCCGAGTGCACTAAGCGTTGGACGCTTAAAGACCTTGGGTTGGACTCAAGGCAAGTCTACCGGGTTGGACTCGGGGCTGCCCGTAACACTTCCGTTGTCGCTTGGAGTGACTGTGTTACATGTGAGGGCAAACGGTTTGGTACCTGTAAAATGGCCGAATCAGCTTGGAGCTGAGAAAAGGCTTAGAGCCTATGTTGCAACAATAAAAATTGATAATAATTAACCGGATCCGGGTGAAATGATTGTGTGCACACTTATAAATGTCATTGAGCTCAATGTGAATTGTTTGGATATGTGGATATGAATTGATTGGGGTGAATCCGATTAGATTAATGCATGTATACTGATATATTTGCCGAGTGCAATATGCTGTTATGGTTGTCGTACATGCTGTGATGAATATGATTAATATAGCCATGAATGATTGATGTGAATTCCGACTGAGTGAATATATGTAAATTGGTACTGTTGCCGAGTGCAAGGTGATTGTGAATGTTATGAATTACTCAGTCTTGTATGAATTGCATGAATCCCGAGTGGATGAAGTTGTTGTAGGGTTCATATTGAATGGCAGAGTGCATTATTGCTGATTGAGTTATGTTATTGAATGGTTGAGGATTCTAAGATTAATCCGAGTCAATAACTGTCATTTAATATGTAAAAGCTCACCCCTACTGTGGCTATATTTTTCAGTATATGCAGGTCGGACTGGGAATAAGGGATGGCCTCAAGTCCGAGTGATGGCACTCCAATGGTTGAAGTGCACATATAGTATATATAAATATATTGTAAATTGATATGTTAAAGCCTTGGCCAGCTCTCTTGTAATCCGAACGGATTTAATTATATGGGTTGTCTATCGAGTGTGTGAACGAGTATACATTGTATATATATATATATATTTTACATTGTTATAAAGTTACCCGAATTGTTCATTATGTGGTGTTGAGAGAATAATGCTAAGTATATAAATTCCGAGTGGAATATTGATGGGAGAGCCATTGCCGAGTGAGGCTATTGTTTGTCTGGCCTTTTCCCGTGTGACGAAGGCTTAAAATGGTTCCGAGTAAGATGTACTTGAGTGGGCTACTTCCAAGGGAAGACTAGTCCATATGTTACCGAGTGAAAATATGAGTAAACCCCGAGTGGGGAAAGGTTTGAATATTCCCGAGAGGAAATCCCGAGTGAACCTCTTCTGAGGGAAGAGTAATTGTAGTGGTTCTGATTGAGGTTAAGTGATCTCCGAGTGGGGAAGATCAAATTATGCCGAGTGCAGAATGGGTAATGTATCCCGAGTGAATCGTGGTTGAATTATACCGAGTGGTATTGGACTGGGGAAATACTCCGGGTGAGGGAAGCTTATGGACTCCGAGTGGAGTATCCGAGGGAATCATTTCCCGAGTGAGATTCACCCGTGTGTTATAATTGTGATTTGGCTAAGTAAGAATTTACCGGGTGAACCATGTATGTGGGGACTGTTCCTGAGTGAACGTGGTCCCGATTCCGAGTGAGGAAATTATCGAGTGTGGGGGTTCGCTTCAACGAATGAGGATTCGCTCCAGCGAGAAATGGGCTCGCTCAAGCGCTGCATCTTCCACTGGTCTGTTTGACCGAAGCTGAGTCTTGCCCATGTGTGGCTTCTGACTCGGTCTTCCCTTCTCTGATCGGTTTTGCATTCCCTTGCCTTTATTCTGTTTTAATTTACCCTAACGCCTAACTTGGAATGATTGTGAACGTTTGGAATGTTCTAAATTTTGAAAAAAATTTCCCTGGTCAGGATTTGGGTTTATTTAAGTCGGGTTGTCTCAAAACTCAAAGACTATGTCACCAACATTATGATACATAATGCCTCATCGCACCACTTTCCAACTCCGGCAGCCATATCAGGTGCGTGTTATGCATTGACAAACTATGTTTCCTGTAATTGTTTTTTTCTGTCACCGCACTTTCCTTGCTGCTACAGATGAAGAACGTGAACCGGTACATTACTATGAGGCTATCAAAGATGCTTAATGGATGGAGGCAATGGAAGATGAAATAAAAGCACTCCAAGATAATGACACATGGGAGCTCACGATGTTGCCTCTCGGGAAGAAAGCCATCGGTTGTAAGTGGATTTACAAAATTAAATATCACTTCGACTGGAGCCTTGAGCGGTTTATAGCTTGGTTAGTTGTTATTGGAAACCATTAAGTTGAAGGGATGGACTTCACCGAGACCTTTGCTTCTGTGGTCAAGATGGGCATCATTCGTACTGTGTTAGCTGTGGTACCAGCTAAGAACTAGGAACTTCATCAGATGCATATACATAATTCTTTCCTTCATGGGGACTTTGAAGAGGAAGTTTACATGAAATTTCCCTCTAGCTACCAAGTATCACAATCAGGTGCAGTGTGCAAGCTCCATAAATCCCTCTATGGCTTGCGGTAAGCCCCTCGATGTTAGTTTACCAAACTTTTTGCTACTCTAACTCAGTATGGCTTTCAACAATCTTATTTTCACTACTCATTATTCACCATTCACTAAGGAAACATGAAGTTAGCGTTGCTAGTTTATGTTGATGACCTTGTTCTTGGAGGAAATGATGCGGGTGCCATTCGAGAGTTCAAAAACTATCTTTATCGTTGTTTTCATATGAAGGATTTGGGACGTCTTAAATATTTCCTTGGGATGGAAATTTCTTGATCTCCCATCGGTATCTATCTTTGCCAACGAAAATATGTCTTATAATCGAAGTCGAGTTTAATTCGGATGAAACGTCCCGTTGACCTCGCTTTGACATTCTATGTTTGTACAGTTCTCTTACTCCATTCCGTCGTTTTCAAATAAAAATACAAAAAAAGGAAGAAACCATGTTTTAATTAAGGCTATTTATATTGTGCTCTCAATCTTGGTACTGTTTCTGACAGGCAACGTAGAGTGCTAATACCTTCCCTACTCGTAACCGACTCCCGAACTTGAAATCTCATTTTTAAACCAGTGCTTTACTGAAATTAGTTTTTTCCAATGTTTTTCCTATGGATAAAAACGTTGGTGGCGACTCCCTGTTTTCCTTTTCGGAACGAAAATCATTTTGAGGGTCGGCCGCGCCGTCGCGATCCAGGTTGCGACAGATGGCGACTCCACTGGGGACACTTAAGAGAGTCAAGCCAGTTTGGTTGAAAGCGTATTTTTATATATAGCCTTTGTTAGATGGGATTTCTTCCCCTTGTTTATTTTCCGTAAATTGTTATGAATGTCTGTTCTTGTTTTAATTGTATCTCGTTATCTGTTTCATTGTCTATTGTTTTGCATGTCTGTTGAACCCTAGGATAGAGGACCATATTATTTTCCTGTAATTATTGAACCCTAGGGTAGACGACTTTGTATATTTGTTCTGTGTTTGTTCTCTGTGCAGAATGGGGTAAGGTAAAAAGGTATTGAATGCCCTTTCACACACTACACTCACAAATTACTCGCACACACTTATGAGTGGCGCCCTATACCCGGGCCCCAAATGAAACTTAAGTTAGGAGGGGTTGGTATACGGAATCGTATAGGATGTACTTCCTATCCGGTGATCGTGACAACCCCAACTAGAGTTTGACCTCTTGTGACATACGCACCTAGTGGTCCCCCACTGTTGCGTCCCTGTCATGGGTAGGATCTTGGCTCTGGTGACCTTCTAGAAGTCTAGTATAAGCCACCCGGTGTGAAGAGACACTTTTAGACAAGCCCTAGGGTCCAGAGAAAACCTTCAACAAAACCTGACTTAGGCCACGAAAGGGCAAACTTTACTTTACCTTATGTCATTTTCACTTTCCTGTTATTAAAAAGGGATTATCTATCACCCAAAGATTCGCTTAGTCTTGGAAAATCTTTGGAACACACAAGCATTCTTCGGGTGAATGGATGATTCTCTTTTTTGTCATGTATCTCTGAGTCCAAAGTCATAGGTTCTCCTAATCGTCAAAGGAAAAATCCACAAAAAAAATTATACTTCATTTCCCTCTGGTTGAAGTGGCAATGACGATTGGGAAAACCTACGACTTTTGAGCTCGCATGAGTTTTAGAAATCCATGTCCCCCCCCACTTTTTTAACTTGTATCAAATCCCTGGGAGGAACATTGGTCTTTAGGACTTGATAATAACTGATTCCATTCTTCGTCTTGATGTTCGCAGGGGACGATTCCGAATTTGTCGGTATTTCTAAGTCAGTATGGAAATTAACATGGGACACAGTAATTGTGATATAGGGGTGACTGAATTAAAGAAGTTATTGCACCTCAAGGCTAGAAAGATCGATACTGACAGTCTACAAGCACTAGGGAAGAAACTGAGCTTGACACAAAAGATGACTTTCGCAAGGAAGTATGGGAAGATCCTGAAACTTTTGGAGGTAGACGTCCAAACAGAAGCCATCACAGCTCTGGCTCAATTCTATGACCCACCTCTCCGCTGTTTCACTTTTCAAGACTTTTAACTGACACCCTCCATAGAAGAGTTTGAACAAATATTGGGGATGCCAGTGGAAGGACAGATTCCTTATCGCCATCTGGACCATCATGCATCAGTCACTTCTGTCGCTCGCATTTTGAAGGTCCATCCTGAAATGTTAAAAGGTGTACAAATGAACAGAAACCAGATTCCCAAATTTACTAGGGAATTTCTGGAGAAACACATGCATATCCTGGCAGAGAGGGAAGAATGGGAAGCTTTCATGGATACCTTGGCTCTCACTATCTACGGAGTTGTCTTATTCCATAACTTAGACAACTACGTGGATTATGATGCTATAGGTGTCTTCACTGCTCGCAAGCACAGACTGGAAAATCCCGTCACAGCAGTATTGGCCAATGTCTATTGCACCTTGGATTTCTGCCATACCCAAGGAGGAAAGAGGATTATTTGCTGTTTGCCTGTTCTATATGTGTGGCTCACATCCCACGCTTTTCATCAACTATACAAAGCCGAGTGTCCCATCTCTGATTTGAAATTGTGTCAGTTGGCAACGAAGAATGGGCGCGAGTGGGCTAATCACCTTGTGGGCCTTACAGCAGAAAAGGTGAGATGGTGTCCTCAATGGCTAGAAGCTGAGTCCATCATTTATAGCTGTGGAGGATATCCAAATGTTCCTCTAATGGGGACACAAGGTTGTATCAATTATAATCCTGTTATTGCTAAGCGGCAGTTGGCTTATCCTCTACTTGGGCCGCCGGATGAAGCACTGCTTACTCCTTTCGTTTTGTACTATGCGAATGGGAATTACACCTCCACTATTCGGGACATAGCCAATGCCTGGAAGAAGGTCCATAGGATGGGCAAAGAACTGGGAGCACGAAGCCATGCTGTGAGAGTTGAATACTTAGATTGGGTGGTGAACAGAGTCTCCATCGTGAAATTGCCTTTCAAGAGCCCTTCATACCAACCTGTGGACACAGTTCCTCCGCCGTGCATTATGGAGGACAAGGTTACCATATCGCTAAGAGCCCAAATCGAAGAGCTGAAGGCAAGGAATCAAAAACTGGAAGAAGACCTCCTGAAGTGCCAACAAGAGTGCACCCTCCATAGGAAAGAGAATTCCAAAGGAAGGCATGTTATGGAAGAAATGCGGAAAAAGAGAAAGATTGATGAAGATTACAGAATAAAACAAGATCAATGCCTTCGGGCGGCCAATTCACAGTTAAAGATGAAGGGTCAGCAGAGCGATGCTGTATTGGCCGAAAAACAAATTTTGAAGGACATGCTGGCACAATCCAGAGAGAAAGGGAAGGAGACCTTGGTACAGAAAGAGATGTTACAAACCCAGGTCCACAAATTGGAACTACAACTTGAGGAAGTAATAAATACCTGCGAACAAAAGATAAACACAGAGCATAAAAAAGCCCTTGATGCTGAACGACGTTGCCAGGAGACTACACAGGCTCTGAGGGTAGAGTTGGCCCAAAGTGACGAAATCATTCATTCATGGATGGATCATTTCGCTAAATTGGCTTACCTAGCCAATGGAGTCCTGGAAGATTTTCCCTCAATGCTGAAGCAAGTTGAAGGCATGATCAATCCCCTGTCCACTCCCAAAGAGATATCATCATTTCTGAGCTATTGCCAGGAAAGACTTTGTAAAATGAGGACCATGATTGCCCGAGCCAGGAATGGTTAAAGTTTTTGTAATCTGAATCTTTCTAGCAACGTTGTATCATTTGGAAGAATAAAATAATGAAGTTCTTTTCATCTCCACAAGTTGTCTCATGTTAATTTCCGATCTACTGTTATACCAAGTACTTTTGAACGCGACGTTCTGGGGAAAGGTTAAGGAATACGTGTCAAATTCGGAATTGTATCCCGCGTATGCCCATTTATTTTTGTTTTATCTTCTTTAACTGTTCCCTTTATTTTTCTAACCGTTTGTCGTGATTCTTTAGACACTACGGGCAAGCACCCCTACGCGACCAGGCTCAAGAAGAAACTCATGGCCGATATGGAACAAGAAAATGAGAATTTGAGAGCTGAGGTTAATCAGTTGAAAGAACAGATGGCTGAAATAGCCAAGATGTTCGAAAGGAGAATCGCAGAAAGGGATTCTTTAGCGGAAGTTGAAAATGCTAGGCAGCAACCTCCCATTCCCCAACTCGCTCAAGGTCATGCTGGAAGACCAAGCTCAAACCCTGCAGGGCCTACCGTTACCATTCGCCTTGGTAAGTCGAACCCTGCCCATGTTCAACAACACACTTTTATTGATAAAGAAGGGAATGTCATACCCTTCCCACAGTATGGGTTATCCCCGGGCTATGTCCCACCACTCCAAGAGGAGCCGGATTATCAGGAAACAATCCTTCACGCGGCTCAACCAAACATCCCACTTGTCCGGAATCCTCAAATGATTCTGATCTATACACAGGCTGAACAACCACAAGCTGCCCAAGCCACAGCTGGACACCAAGCCTCAATGCCGAATGAGAGCCCGGCACATGTTGACTGACCAGTCAGGAGTGCTAGTCACTATGTCGTTATAGGTCCAAGTACTGCCACTGCTGCTACCTAGGAGGGAAGATTAGAGTTCTTGGAAAGGTGTTTAAGAGAAATGGATGGAATGAATCGATTTGGATTAGGCAGTGCTGCACAACTCTGTCTAATTCCTAATGTTGTTATTCCTCCCAAATTCAAAATGCCTGAATTTGATAAGTATCAGGGGCTGACATGTCCGAAAAACCATCTTACCATGTACTGCCGGAAGATGGCTTCGTATGCCTCCAACGACCCTCTGCTCATCCATTGTTTCCAAGATAGTTTGGCCGGAGCACCTCTGACTTGGTACAACCATCTTGAACGATCTCGTATACGCTGTTGGGAGGATCTGGCAGATGCTTTCATGCAACAGTATAAGTACAATTTGGACATGGCGCCAGATAGAGTACAATTGCAGAACATGTCCAAGAAAGACAATGAGACGTTCAAAGAATACGCCCAACGGTGGCGTGAAGTAGCAGCGCAAGTTGACCCACCTCTGTCTGAGAAAGAGGTGATCTCAACATTTATTGACACACTCCAATCGCCATTCTATGACAAGATGATTGGAAGTATTTCATCCCACTTCTCCGATATCGTCACTATCGGAGAAAGAATAGAGAATGGCCTCCGGACAGGGAAGATCACCCGAGGTCCAGCTGGGGTTAATGCAGCAAGAAGACCCTCCCATGGGGAAGGGAAGAGAAGAGAGGGAGAGACTAACCTAATCTCCCATAATCAGAGAAGAAACCAGCCGAGGCCACCCACCCCGGTCGCCTTTCCATCAACCTATCATAATACACCACATCCATATGTGGCTGCCGTTCAAACACCACATCCACCACATTTCCGCCCGCCTGTCATGCGACCGCCTGCACCACTATAGGCACCATATCAACCACCACAAGCGCCATACCAACAGCCACAAATGAACCCGCCGAATCCAAATCAGAGAAGGCAAAACAATGACCGTGCCCCATCGCAATTTGATCCAATTCCCATCTCTTACACAGAGCTTCTCCCTTACCTCATCGAAAACACGATGGTAGTGCCATGCCCTCTAAAGCCACTTCAGCCGCCATATCCTAGAGGATATGACCCGAATGCACGGTGTGATTACCACGCTGGTGCACCGGGACATTCTACTGAGAATTGCCTGGCACTGAAGTTTAAGGTAAGGGACCTAATCCGGGCCGACTGGATAAGCTTTAAAGAAGGAAGCCCAAGTGTGACAACCAATCCCCTTCCAAACCATAAAGGACCGGATGTCAACGTTATAGAGGGGGATGAAGAATGCATTTCCAAAGTAGAGGACATCCAAATGCCTTTGGAAATAATACACTCCCATATGCTGAAGGTGGGATTAATAGAAGGGTCATGGGATGAAGAGTATAATGACCTCCAGTCCGCAAAGCGAAGGGGCTTCCAGGAAACCCTTCAAAGACTCATGAATGCTTGAGTCATAGAGGTCTGCAGGTGCCATGAAGGACGAATAAATATGGTACAGGGACAGGGTAAGGCACGAGTTCCGAAACCCCTGGTCGTATACTATAACAAGGATACACCAGCGGCTTCGGCTCCTGCCAAGACTGTCTTCACGGTAAGGGCACCAACCCCTTTCCCCTTCCAGAGTTCCCACGCTGTGCCATAGAGGTACAATATAGATGTGGTCGTCACCAATCCAGAGGCGGTCAACTCTATGCCATCCTCTTCTATTACAAATATAGCCGGAGTGGGAAGAATGACACGGAGTGGAAGGGTATATACGCCACCTGAGCCCAAACAAGGCAAGGCTACCGGAGAAGGAAAAACTGGGAAAGAAGTAGCCTCTGGCGAAACAAAGGGGGCTGTGACTGAAGAGGAAGCCCAGGAATTTCTGAAGTTTATTCGCCATAGTGACTACCAGGTGTTGGACCAATTGAACCACACCCCTACAAAAATTTCCCTGTTGTCTTTACTAATGAGTTCCGAACCACATCGGAACACGTTGATGAAGGTGTTGAGCGAGGCACACGTGAAGCATGACTTACCCGTCGAACAATTTGGGGGCATAGTGAGGCATATCGTTGCCAACAATTACTTGACCTTCACAGATGAAGAAGTACCTATTGAAGGAAGAGGGCACAACAAAGCCCTCCATATTTCTGTGAAATGTCAGGATTATATCCTGGCAAAAGTACTTGTGGATAATGGGTCTTCTTTGAACGTCATGCCAAAATCCACATTGGCAAAACTGCCTTTTGATGGGACATACATGAGACCTAGCTCCATGGTTGTGCGGGCTTTCGATGGGACACGTCAGGAAGTCATAGGAGAAATCGAATTGCCTATACAAATCAGACCCTGTACTTTCCAAGTACTCTTCCAAGTGATGGATATCGTGCCCGCCTACAGCTGTTTATTAGGGCGACCATGGATCCACTCGGCGGGGGTGGTCCCCTCCACGCTGCATCAAAGACTAAAATTCATCATCAATAACAAGTTGGTGACTGTTTCTGGGGAGAAGGACCTTTTGGTCAGCAAACCCATATCCACTCCATACATTGAGGCCGCCGAGGAAGCCCTCAAAACATCCTTCCAAGCCTTGAAGATTGCCAATACAACAAGCGTTGTAAAGGTGTCTTTCCCTAACGTACCTCTAATGGTGACGCTGAACATGTTGCGGAAAGGGTACCAACCCGGAAAAGGATTAGGGCGGGATTTGGAAGGCAGAACCCAACCGGTGAGTCTCCCGAAAAATAAAAATAGATATGGTTTGGGATATAAGCCCACTGTGATGGATAAGAAAAAGGTTGAAGAGGAAAAGAAGGGGAGGAGAGTTGCTCGCCTTACTGGTCAAGAGATCAACACTGCGAGAATCCCTATCTGCGATCTCTATCAGAGCTTCAAGAGCGCCGGAGTGATATATCCGGATCAAGTTTCCATGGTTGAGAACGAGCCTGACCTCAATGTGGAGCTGGTATATGCTTGCCATCCAGATCAAGAGCTGAGCAATTGGGAAGTCATGGAGTTCCCTACAACCATTAACGTTCTATCAGAGTAATCACTGTATTTCATAATTTGGTGGTCCCCTTGCTATGCCCAAGGCTCCGGGACCCGTTTTGTAACAAGGGCAGAACTTGTTTACTTTATTTTTGAAAACCAATGAACACATTTTATTTCCCATCACCTCATCTTTGTGCACTCTCTGTTTCTTAAAACCTTTCACTTGTTTGTTTCTTTTTTCACTTTATAATATAACCCGAATGCAGACCCAAAAATGATTTCCCTGAGAATGACAAAAACCTAGATTTATTTCATGACCCTGTTTATCCAAATGATTGCGTCTACGAGGAAAGTGAGGAAGACTTTGGACCCTCATCTGAATTGACGAGATTGTTGGAACAAGAGGATAAGGAGATCCACCCACATCAGGAGGAAATTAAAATCATCAACCTTGGAGATGAAGGAGAAGATAAAATGATCAAGATAGGTACCTGCCTGAGTAAAAACCAGCAAGATGAATTGATTGAACTGCTCCGGGAATTTCGGGATGTGTTTGCTTGGTCATATCAGGATATGCCAGGGTTGGATAACAGCATAGTGGAACATAGGTTGCCTCTGAAACTAGAGTGTCCACCAGTTAAGCAAAAGCTACGGAGAATAAAACCGGAAATGCTTCTCAGGATCAAGGAAGAGGTCAAAAAACAATTCGAAGCCGGCTTCTTGGCCGTAGCCAAATATCCATAATGGGTAGCCAACATAGTCCCGGTCCCGAAGAAGGATGGAAAAGTGCGGATGTGTGTGGACTATCGAGATCTAAACAGGGCCAGCCCTAAGGACGATTTTCCTCTGCCGCATATTGACATGTTGGTCGATAACACAGCCCAACACTCCATCTTCTCCTTCATGGATGGTTTCTCCGGGTACAATCAGATTAAAATGGCGCCCGAAGACATGGAAAAAACCACGTTCGTCACTTTGTGGGGTACTTTCTGTTACAAAGTAATGTCCTTTGGTTTGAAGAACGCAGGGGCAACCTATCAGAGAGCAATGGTCACTTTATTCCACGATATGATGCACAAGGAGATAGAGGTCTACGTGGATGATATCATTGCGAAATCCAGAACCGCGGAAGATCATGTCCACGACTGAAGGAAACCGTTTGAACGGTTGAGAAGGTTTAAGCTTAGATTGAACCCTGCCAAGTGCACGTTTGGCGCAAGGTCAGGCAAACTGTTGGGTTTCATTGTAAGCAAGAAAGGAATTGAAGTGGATCCCGACAAGGTCAGGGCAATCCTAGAAATGCCACCTCCTTGCACAGAAAAAGAAGTCAGAGGGTTCTTGGGAAGATTAAACTACATCGCTCGGTTTATCTCACAATTGACATCGACCTGCGAGCCGATCTTCAAGCTACTCCGCAAGAACCAACCGGGGCAATGGAATGAGGACTGCCAAACGGCTTTTGAGAAAATTAAGCAATACTTGAAAGAACCACCAATATTGGTACCACCAACCCCTGGGAGACCACTGATTTTATACATGACGGTACTGGATGAGTCCATGGGCTGCGTATTGGGTCAGCACGATGAAACGGGGAAGAAAGAACATGCAATATATTACCTAAGCAAAAAGTTCACTGATTGCGAAATACGATACTCCATATTAGAACGAACTTGTTGCGCGTTAGCATGGGCTGCGAAGCGCTTAAGGCAATACATGTTGAGTCACACTACCTGGCTAGTTTCTAAGATGGATCCTATCAAGTACATCTTTGAGAAGCCAGCCCTGACCAGAAGGATTGCTCGATGGCAAGTGCTGCTAACTGAGTACGACATAACATATGTCACTCAGAAAGCTATAAAAGGGAGCGCTTTGGCTGACTACCTAGCCCATCAACCCGTAAGTGATTACCAACCAATACCATTCGACTTCCCAGACGAGGATATTCTGGCATTGTCCGACGAAAAAGAAGGCGGTAACAAAGACAAATGGATTTTAAGATTCGATGGAGCTTCTAATGCTTTAGGACATGGAATTGGGGCCATTTTGATTTCGCTAAAAAGAGAATTCATCCCTGTCTGCGCCAGGATATGTTTCGTTTGTACCAACAATATCGCTGAATATGAGGCGTGCTCCTTAGGGATCCAAGCGGCATTAGATATGAAAGTAAGGACACTGGAAGTCTACGAAGACTCTGCTTTAGTCATCCACCAGTTGAAAGGTGAGTGGGAAACCAGAGATAGCAAGCTACTCCCCTATCACGCCCACATTATGGAAATGATCAGAGATTTCGAAGAGATTTCTTTCCATCATGTTCTTCGGGAAGATAATCAGATGGCTGATGTAACACCCTCGGTTAGATAAGACAACCCTTCTATAGGATCATCCTATTTAACTAAGAGTGTTAACAGGTTTCATAAAAAGTGAATATTTTTTTAAAAAATAAAAAGATGGCAGATCAGTGGAAGCAAATAGTGGATATATCACATAGTCATTCACAAACTTACAAATAATTGTACTCATAACAGAATGGGGCATGCAGGCACCCTTAAATATTATACAGTCATCCGGTGTCTTATTATCATTAATAAATATTCAATCTATATAAATTCTATCTTTAACGATCGTTCTCAGTGGGTTCAGCATATTGCTGTTCTTCATACTCGGGTTCTTGATTTCCTAATTCCTCTGAAAATTGTCAACAGTAAGGGTGAGTATAACCCAAGACCCTGAAGGTTAACCGGTGCGGACATAATCCAGTTAACAGATAATATCACAAAAATCACACAATTAACATATTCATAATGATAACAATCAAATATACTGTCATGGAATGCATGAGATTAGTTTATTATGATTTATCTTTGGTTAAGTCTCATGATGCATGTGGGCCCAATAAATCAATTCATCTTCATCTCATTCTTTGGAATTTCTCTATTCCATTCTAAAGCGATCAGGGTCCGCCCAAGCTCCCATTTTCACAAGGTACAAATGAACTCATTGGTTCTCATCATTGATTTATATATTTTTAGGACTTGGATCCCTGCGATCATAGTTACACTCCGTCATTTAGTCAAAGTACACTAGAATTGCATCGTCTCACCCGGCTATCAGGCGCGACTCTGATGCCATTGGGTTTCCGTTCCAGTTGTACTCCCAAGATTCTTCATGGAGATCGAACGTGAGTGTCCTCCACTGTACCAAGTGTATGCTCTAGATATTTTTCTCCTTTAAAAATATTTTCATGATACGAAATGCATTTATTTTATCATTTGATTCCTTGGGTATCTATGTGTTTCCAGTCTCATCATATTATTCTCAAGCTCTTGGATCCCATCATTCAAATGTTGTAAGTCATTCATTCTTATTCTAGAAAATATATCGATTATATCTTGACTAAAATTATACTTTGTATCAAGAGTAAAAATAATATTTTCCTTATTTAATTACTCATAATTAAAATAATAATATCAATAACAATAATACTAGTTAATAATAATAATAAGATTCACAATAAGAATAATAATAATAAGAAATATAGTAATAATAATTGTAACATTCCCAAAATAATTTAAAAAGAATTAAAGAAGAGTTTTTGAATGAAAATCCGAGTGAAATATGTTAAAAACAGGTTTTCCAAGTAAAAAGAGTTTGATTCTAAGTGTAATAAATAGAATTCCGAGTGAAATATGGCTTAGAGGAGTTTCTGAGTAGACTGAATGTAAATCCGAGTGGAATAACCATGATTCCGAGTGATATCAAACTGAATGGAATTTTCTAAGAGGAATTAAGATGTTTTCCGAGTAATCTACATGTAATTCTGAGTGCAATCCGACTGGAAAGATGTGTTCCGAGTGAAAAATCGTTCTGTTTGAATAGAATACATTCGAGTAAAGTAAATCCGAGTGAAACGAACACATTTCCGAGTAAAATGATTCTGAATGAGTTGTTTCCAAGAGATGTGGAAGTACCTCTCGGATTGATGTTTCTGGTTAAGTAGATTTCCGAGTGAAGTATATCTAGTGAATGGTTTACCGAGGAAAGGGTCTCGGTGATATTTCCAAATGAAACATTCCGAGTAGGTCTTTTTCCAGGATTGGGTTTCTGACTGAGGAAATATAATTCCGATTGGATATGTTTCTGAGTGTATAATTCTGACAAGACTAATTATCCGAGTTAAATTATGTATTTTTGTGTTTCAAAAGATCCGGTCGGTTATTGTGAATCAGATATTCAATTAAAAATCTGTTTGCAATATTTTTGATGTAAAACCGGTCAGATTAATATAAAACGGGTTGAATTAATGTAAGTTTGCCGAGTGAAATAATCCTGATTCTGAGTGGAATCAGGCTGAGGAGGTTTCTGAGTGAAATAACTATATATTCCGAGTGAAATTACTGAAAAGAGTTTTCTCAGTGAAAATAACTATATTTTCCGAATGAAATCACTGGAAAGAGTTTTCTGAGTGAAAATAACTATGTTTTCCGAGTTAAAGGTTCTGTCTCAATGATCTGGTCAGTTTATTATAAAACATGAGTGAAATTATGTATTTTTCAATGATTCGGTCGGTTTATACAAGACCGAGCTTGTTATTCACTGAATCCGACTTCTGTTCTATATTTCCTCACTGGAATTCACATGGACACCCAGGATTCTTAGTATCTTTTCAATTCAACAACAATCATATCCTTCGAAATTCAATATTTATCATATCATTCAATCATCATGATTAACAAAACTCAACACAGTAAATCAATCATACACATAAAATATATGAAACAAATATATAATGATTTAAAGCATGTTAATTCAGACAATTCCCGAACCTGCCCAGGAAAAGTGAGGACCAAAGGTACCCCAACTCTTCCTAACACTCGGTTTTCCCCAGAATACCCAAGGATATACCCCCCTTACCTTAATGGAAGTCCTTTGATTAGTAGAGAGTGTCCCCCTTGTTCCAACTCACAGCGAATAGGAAGGAAAACGGAAAAGAAAGGCCTTTGAATGTATAGAAGAATAAGAAAGAGTGTGTATTTTGCTAAGTTCTCTTGGGTCTGAAAGTTTCAGACTTGGAATGAGTTCTGCTGTCAATTTAATAATGAAAAAGGACAAGTGGGGGACAGTTTTTTGTGAGTGGGCTGCTAGTGGGCTATTAGTGGAGATAATGGACATTTAAATAAGGAGGTAAGCTATCTTAGTGCCTATTTCTGGCTGCCTACAAGCTATAGGGCGCATGATTAGATTAGATAAATTAAAATAGGCACTAAAAGACAAAATTGGAGTCAACACGTCAATTCTGACACTGAATACTGAGTGGAATTCCACTCGGTCAGCCTCTAAGTCGACTAGAATTCTATTTCCGAGTCCGGCTGAGGAGAACTCAGCAATTTCTACTGTTTCCTTTCCTTGGAGGGACTTAATCCGGTCTGATTTAAGCCGATTCAAAGTCTCTCAGATTCCCACTCGGTTAAGTCATCCTAAAACCGTGTCTACTCTCAGCCAGTCTCACTCGGTAATTTCAAATCAAATCTGAGTCATCTCAGTCAGTCTCACTCGGAAATGGTTCAGCCTCCTACATTTCACTCGGAATAGGCTCCCACTACCATTTTCCACTCGGTATCTATTTGCTTAGCATTACCAGCCGAGTAATGTCCTAATCATACACATATGAAACCATTCGGAATCCTTAACTTAACACTATTTCATCCATCAGCACTTCCCAAATAATTCAACAACACATTTCAGTCGGTAGGAAGCATCAAATCAACATAAAACATATGTATATATATATTCATTCACTCAGAATACTGCAATCAGAGAAGTTTCCTTCGGAAAAGGAAGCATTTGGCAAGGTTTGACTCGAAAACGAGTCATTCTAGGGTGTTTTCACTCAGAATTTTCACCCAGAAGTGGTTTTCTTGAACACACTTCACTCCAAATGTCTCCGAGGCCATGATGTCACTCGGTAGTAGTCCTCTCGGTCATGTTTTACTTGGAAAACATAACCTTCACTCAGAATTTCTTCATTCACTCAGAATTTCTTATCATTCACTCAGAATTTCTTTCTGTTACTCGGAATAGAGCCCTTTTCACTCGGAATTTGCAAAATATCATCAATGGTCTATGTAAACTTCATAATTATACACAAAAATGAAATTTTTGGATATTATGAACCATCTACAGGGTATTTATTTGCTAATTTTCTCTTACAAACCTTCCATACTTCAAAATTACAATATTGAAACTGTTTCTAAAAACAGGGATGTTACAGCTGACGCTTTGGCCACTCTCGCTTCAATGTTCAAAGTGAATAATGACTATGACGTGCCCCTTATCGAGGTAGAAAGGCGTCATGAGCCTGCATACTGCCAAGTAGTCGAAGAACAATCGGATGGAAAACCTTGGTATCACGACATTAAGAGGTATATCCAGAGGCAAGAATACCCTGACAATGCCACAGAAAACGATAAGAGAACCCTGCGACGGCTCGCCATGGGTTTCTTCTTAAATGGCGACGTGCTTTACAAGAGAATGACTCAAAAAATGATCAGATCCGAGTAGAATGACTCAAAAATGATCAGATCCGAGCAAGATGACTCTGATGGAAGCATTTCCGAGTGGAATATAGACCTGTTGGAGGCAAATTCGAGTGAAATGACTCAGATTAGAGCATTGCCGAATGGAATATAGACCTGTTAGAGGCAAATCCGAGTGAAATGACTCAGATTGGAGCATTGCCGAGTGGAATATAGACCTATTGAAGGCAAATTCGAGTGAAATGACTCAGATTGGAGCATTGCCGAGTGGAATATAGACATGTTGAAGGCAAATCCGAGTGAAATGACTCAGATTGGAGCATTGCCGAGTGGAGTATGACCTGTTAGGGGCAAATCCAAGTGAAATGACTCAGATTGGAGGTAAATCCGAGTGGATGGTTCCCTATCAGATGCATTCCGAGAGAAGAGGGACTGACTGTGAACAAATACCGAGTGAAGGATTACCGATTGCAAGTCTGACTTGAGGACAGGTCCCCTTTTCTAGGCACAGGTGTTTCCGGGTGGAACTTTCCCGTTTGATACCACTCTGATTCAAGATGATTACTCTTAGACAATGAGTCCATAATTCAAGATGATTGTCAGGCAAGCCGAGTGATATATTTGAAAGAAAACATGGTCAAACGAGTAAAGTGTCATTTTGAGTCTGACTCCAATGAACACATCCGAATGGATTGTCGATTGAAACATTTTGACTGAAATATAAGGTCGGATTCTGAATGAATGCACTTGGTAGATTGAAGCTGAGTTCCAAGTTCTGAGAGGAGAAAAGACCGTCTCCGAGTGGTCAGATTCTCAATTCTAATCGAAGTGAAAAGGATGTCTCCGAGTGAAAACACCCGAGTGAGCACATCTGAGAGCCAATTATTGATTGAGACCCTTCTAATTGAAGTGTAAAAACCACTTCCGAGTGATTGCACCAGGTGGATTATGGAACCCGACTCCTAAGGTCAGTTCCGAGTAAAACCTTCAAGCAGTGAAGTTTTGAGTGTCACTTTTGAAGACATTCCGAGTGAATGTTCCAAACAGGGACAAGATCCGAGTAGCACACCTCCGATTGAAGTGATTCTGAGTGAATGCTTCAAACAGAAATAAGATCTGAACCAAATACTTCCGATCGAGAGAATTCCGAGTGAAACACTGATTCAGTCAGTCAGTTCCGACTCACTATTCTCAGTCAGTTCTGACTCGCCATATTCAGTCAGTTCTGACTCACCAGACTCAGTCAGCTCCGAGTGAAACACTGATTCAATCATTTCTGAGTCACCTTTTAATTGGTTTCTGAGTGAAACACTGTTCAATTAGTTCTGAGTAAAGCTTCAATCAGCTTCCGAGTGAAACCATGGTGAAGAGGACTCCCAAGTGAGTATACCGAGCAGCTGGTTACCAAGTGAAAGTGATTCGTGATTGGAAAATAAGGACGAGTGAGTGCACTGAACAATTGACGACTGAATGAAAATTCTGAGTGAGGAGAAGGCTCTTTCCGAGTGAAAATGTCCAAGAGTCCAATTTCTGAGTAAGAAGAAAGGCTCTTTCTGAGTGAAGAATCTCCAGTTAGCACCGAGTGAAGAATCTTCAGTCGGTTCCGAGTCATTCCTTTCTCACCCACTCCCGAGTGAGTACTCTCACTCAAACCCGAGCTATCCTTTCACCCATTCCCGAGCCAATTTTCAGTCAGAACCGAGTGACACTTCAGTCAGTCAGCCCTCTTCAAACCAATTCCGTGTCATTCCTCCTCAAACCAATTCTGAGCCCCCATTTTCATCAATTCTGAGACACTTTTCACCAATTCTGAGTGACACTTTTCAATCAGCACCGAGTCTTCTTCAATCGGTTCTGAGTCAATTTTCACTCGGTCTGATTGATCGTTCCAATCAGAATTGCCTTGTTTGTCCCCTCAATCCAATTGCACACTTTTTCACTCGGATTCTCCTCACAGCGACCCAATACCGAGCAAAACTTCCACTCGGCCTCCCATAGGAGAGCTCCTTCCAGAAGAATTCTCACTCGGAAAGGACTATTTTTCACTTGGAATTGACTCGAATTGAGGATGAATGCTGACTGAGAGGCTAATCCGAGTCATCCTCTCTCGGATTTCCACCATCCTCTCTCGGATTTCCACCAAGCTCCCCCTGTTCGCCCGTGCTGACTTGGATTCCACCACCCAAGTGGATCCAGGAATCCTGGGGGTGGCAGACAGGGGCAGAAGTAGAGGAATTAAAAATTCCCACCAGCCGTTGTCCCCCATTACCAGGCTGCCTCCACTCTGAGTGGAAGCCTGAGCTGGTCTTCCACTCTAAGTGGAAGCCTGAGCTGGCCTTCCACTCAGAAAAGCCTATAAATGGACAAGGGCTGAAGCTTTGAGGGGATCCGAAGGCATTCCTTAAGAGAAAAAACTCTGCCCATCTCTCCACTCACCAGCTCCGTCCCTCTCTTCACTCACCAGCTCCCTTCCTTTTCCTCACCAGCACCCTTCCTCCACTCACCAGCTCCGTCCCTCTCTTCACTCACCAGCTCCCTTCCTTCTCCTCACCAGCACCCTTCCTTCACTCATCAGCTCCCTTCCCTCTCCTCACCAACACCACCCAGTACAACCCCTCTCCTCACCAATACCACTTGGTACAGCCCCTCTCCTCACCAGCACCCTTCACACCTCACTATTCAGCATCCTAAGACCAGCTCTCCTGCTCCATCACTCGGTTTCTCAACTTTTACTCGGTATTCTACTTTTCACTCGGTATTTTCACTTTTCACTCGGTTTTTCCATTTTCACTCGGTTTTACTATTTTCACTCGGTTTTCCCATTTTTCACTCGGTGTTTTCCACTTTTACTCGGTTTTTCCCCTTTTCTCACTCGGTTTTCTCTTCTCCCACTCAGTTTTTGCTCATTTTTCCCTCTTTTTTCCGAACATACTGTTTCCCTTTCTCTCTTGTAGCTTCTGCTACCCTCCCTCTTTTGCTTCGTAGTAAAAAAATATAATAAAGGGAAATAAATGTTTTCTATGTTTTCTTTCAAATCTAAATAAAATAAAAAAAGAAACAAATCATTTTTAGTCAGTGTCGTACGGAAAATACTTCCGTCTACACAACCTGTATAGGATCCGTACACGTGCGAAGAACTTCGTCTTGTATGGGTTCCTCACCAAAATGATACCCACCAACATTTTTTTCCCAATCTTTTCCTAAAAGAAAAAAAAACACTCAGAACTACGTAACCCTGATTTCTTGATAATTCAAGAATACGTAGGAGCAGGACCTCAACTCCTGTCGGGCCTATCTTTCTTATTTCCTATTACTGATTTATTTCCTCACGTTCGTGTTTCTTTCATAAATGTTCCTTTTTGTCACTTCCGTGAAAATCAATTTAGACGTGACGTCTTGTTGATTTCCCCCTAGTTTTTGTTCGAGCCTCGCCATGATTCATAGGGAAGGGATACTTAGGACGAGACATCCCACTTATCTCTTTCCTATCCCTGTTCTTTTTTTTTCCCGAGGATGTCTAATTTAGGCGTGACGTCTTATTAGCATTCTCTTCCCCTCTCTGTCTCATATCAAAGTCGAGTTTAATTCGGATGAAACGTCTCGTTGACCTTGCTTCGACATTCTATGTTTGTACAGTTCTCTTACTCCATTCCGTCGTTTTCAAATAAAAATACAAAAAAGGAAGAAACCATGTTTTAATTAAGGCTATTTATATTGCGCTCTCAATCTTGGTACTGTTTCTGACAGGCGACGTAGGGTGCTAATACCTTCCCTACTCGTAACCGACTCCCGAACTTGAAATCTTATTTTTAAACCAGTGCTTTACTGAAATTAGTTTTTTCCAATGTTTTTCCTATGGATAAAAACGTTGGTGGCGACTCCCTGTTTTCCTTTTCGGAACGAAAATCATTTTGAGGGTCGGTCGCGCCGTCGCGATCCAGGTTGCGACAATGGTGTAAGAAAAGAGAATGAAAACAATTTCCAAATCAAAGGAAAAGAGGGATGACTGTAGGGTTCGCTATGTAGATAGGATATAAGGGAGAGGACGGGGTGATAGGAAAGAAGTGACAATGATGTGCTCTCATTGTGGCAAACTAGATGATAATGTAAAAGAATGCTTCCAAATTATGGGTTACCCCAACTGGTGAGGTGAACGACCATGAAATAAAGGTGGAAGGGGTGGAAGAAGTCTGTCGTGGGTCGGTGGAAGCAGTATCGTTGGTACTGAAACGGAAGGAAAAAGGAACGAAGTGGTAAGTCTAAGCAACGAGTAGTGGAGTACAATTCTTGACTTGTTGAATTCTGGAAAAATCAATGAAAATGAGAAGATGATTGGTAAGGATGTTTGGATCATAGATAATGGTACCTCTAATCATATGATAGGAACACTGAATGTTCTTATTAACAGGTGGGCTATAGAAGGTTGTCCTGTGGGGTTACCAAACGATGAACAAGTATTGGCAAATATAGAAGGAGATATTGTTCTTGAAGAACTCAATTTAATGAATATGTTATATGTGCCAAAATTGAAATGTAATTTAATATCAGTGTCTCAATTAACAAATGAGGCACAATGTTTAATGTTGTTCACTGACAAAGTTTGCATAGTGTAAGACCGCACTTCAAGGATGCTGATTGGAGTGGGTGAGCGGAAAGATAGGCTTTATTTGTATCATAGTGTGAGAAGAATGCAAGCTCTTCAAACTGGCATTGAGAAACAATTTGAGCTTTGGCATAGGAGAATAAGACATCTATCTATTAAAGTGGTTAAAATGATTTATAATTTAAATAGTAATTGTAAATGTGAATACTCCAATAAACTTTGTAAAGTCTGTGAAAGATCAAAACAAACAAGAGACAAGTTTCCTTTGAGTGGTTTTCGAGCCTCAAATATTTTCGATTTAATACACTGCGATCTATGGGGACCATACAGGATCCTGTCAACTTATGGGGCATCTTATTTCCTTACTTTAGTTGACGATTACTCTTGAGTTGTGTGGATTTATTTGTTAAAAGAAAAGAAATAAGTTGCATGCACAATGATCAATTTCTTTTCCCTAATTGAACGATAGTATAGTAAAAAGATTAAAATAGTGCGTAGTGATAATGAATCTGAATTCATGTGTTTGAAACTGTACTTTGTGCAACATGGAATACTTCATCAAACATCATGCATAGGAGCTCCTCAACAAAATGGACAAGTGGATAGGGAACATCGACACATTTTAAATGTAGCACGAGCAATACGGTTTCAAGGAAAACTTCCTCTTTATTTTTTTGGGGGGGGGGACGTGTCTTAGCTATTGGGCATTTGATTAATATAACTCCATCATTACTTCTTGGTGGTAAGATTCCATATGAAATAATAAATGGGAAGGAACCGTCTTATAGCCACCTACGAGTGTTTGGTTCTTTGTGTTATGCTTACAATTAAGGGAGAGAAGGAGATGAATTTGACAGTAGAAGTAAGAAATGTGTATTTATTGGTTACCCATATGGACAAAAGGGTTGGAAGTTGTTTAACTTAGAAAAAGGAAATATCTTTGTCTTACGTGATATCAAATTTATGGAAGAAGAGTTCCCATTTACAAAATTTGAAGAAGACAAAACTAGTCCATAAGAACAACCTCATGAAGAAATAACAGTGATCGAAGAACTAGGCAGTAGTGGCCAACATGATGCTGGAATGGTTGCAAATGACTCTGAGTCTGAAGAGTTTGAAGCGACCATCTTTGAAAAAGGGGTTCTCTCAACCATGATCAAGTGACAATGGAGGTTAAAGATTCGACAACACCCGTAGCACCCAATGTTGTCACTGTTGATACTCACTCTTTTCTTGGTAGAGGGCAGTACATTAAGGTGTCTTCAGTAAAACTTGTAACATCCTGGTTTTGAATTAATTACCAATTAAGGTTAATTACATAATTAAAATTATTGGTTGAATAATAATGATAATAATTCCAGGAAATGACATTGGTGCTCTTGGAGGTGCTATGAGAGCTTCGGTTCTCTCTCTCCCTCTCTCCCTCGTGATTCCCACGCTGATGGGATGGGAGATTGATAGGATGTGATGGCTGATGGAGTGGAGCTGTCACGGCAGTGAAGAGATAAGGGCTTTGGCTTCTCATTTTTCACTCACTCCTTGCTCATTTTCCTTTGGGTTCAAGGAGAACCACTCCTCCGTTCTCTCTTGAGTTTTTGGAAGCTTCTACTTTCTCTTCTTGCTATCTCTTCATCTTCGTCTCCTTCATCTTCTTCTTCCACTTGCACGCTGAGTAGAGCCCGAGTGGGAAGTGGAACACGAAGAGGAATAACGTGGTTGAGAGAGAGATCTATGTGGTGCTGTGTGTTTTGGAGGCAGGGAATCCTCCCCTGTTTTTCCTAACAGCGTTGGGTGCTTGGAAGCATGAGGTCCTCTATTGTTGGTGAGGACTGCATGTGCCTTGGAAGCTTGGCATGGAGTCTTGGTGGTAGATCTGCTCGTGAGGAAGCAGCTGTTGGTTCTTCCAAGTTGAGAGCAGAGTGCTGTGTGAACAGCTGGATGTTGGGTCGTTCCGTTAAGAACAAGTGACCAAAGGGCGATTGGTCGGTACTGCCAGCTCAGGGAGCTTCTGGGATCTTCATTCCAGTTAATGGGGGCTAATTTACATCTCAAATGTATGGTTTATGGACGGGTTCCGGGTGGTTTCGCTTTAATGTGTTATGTCATGCATGAAGTATGTTGATTGATATGTTGTAATTGAGTATTGGTGCATGAAACACCCGGATTTGTGACTATTGAGGTTTGCGTGGTGTTGTTATGATTCCGTCCATGAGATGTATGATGATAAATATGAAATGCTGAGTGGATGCATGGAAATGTTGGCTTTAATGAGTATGCCGAGTGAATGTATGATATGTTGTGGCTATTAATGAGGAAGCCGAGTACATGAGTTGTACTGATCCCCGTGTATAATTTTGTGTTTAAATGCATGAGATGCTTGTTATTGAACATGCGAATGCTGAGTGCATAAGATGGGGGACTGTTGTGTTATTCCCGAGTGGATATTATATGAAATAGCATGTGATGCTTGTTGTAAATGATAATTCCGAGTGGGTGGCATTGTGATTGCTGAGTGCATGAGATGTGGATCGGTTATGTTAATTCACGTTTGGGATTTTATATTAAAAAGCATGCGATTTGCCAAGTGCATGTGATTACCGAGTGCATGTATTGTGTTATTGCTATGCCGATCCCTGTTTATAATAATAATGATGAAATGCATTGGATGTATGTTATTGATATTTGAATGCCGAGTGCATGTGTGTGGAAAACATAATGAAAGACCTTGGGTTGGACTCAAGGCAATGCCGAGTGCATTGGCGTTGGACGCCTGATGAATAAGACCGTATGCATCTGATTCGCCACTGGAAATGCTTGGAGCATATAGCGTTGGACGCTTAATACCGATCGGCAATCAGATGAGTACGTGTTAAATATGATAAAAGACCTCGGGTTGGACTCGAGGCAGTGCCGAGTGCACTAAGCGTTGGACGCTTAAAGACCTTGGGTTGGACTCAAGGCAAGTCTACCGGGTTGGACTTGGGGCTGCCCGTAACACTTCCGTTGTCGCTTGGAGTGACTGTGTTACATGTGAGGGCAAACGGTTTGGTACCTGTAAAACGGCCGAATCAGCTTGGAGCTGAGAAAAGGCTTAGAGCCTATGTTGCAACAATAAAAATTGATAATAATTAACCGGATCCGGGTGAAATGATTGTGTGCACACTTATAAATGTCATTGAGCTCAATGTGAATTGTTTGGATATGTGGATATGAATTGATTGGGGTGAATCCGATTAGATTAATGCATGTATACTGATATATTTGCCGAGTGCAATATGCTGTTATGGTTGTCGTACATGCTGTGATGAATATGATTAATATAGCCATGAATGATTGATGTGAATTCCGACTGAGTGAATATATGTAAATTGGTACTGTTGCCGAGTGCAAGGTGATTGTGAATGTTATGAATTACTCAGTCTTGTATGAATTGCATGAATCCCGAGTGGATGAAGTTGTTGTAGGGTTCATATTGAATGGCAGAGTGCATTATTGCTGATTGAGTTATGTTATTGAATGGTTGAGGATTCTAAGATTAATCCGAGTCAATAACTGTCATTTAATATGTAAAAGCTCACCCCTACTGTGGCTATATTTTTCAGTATATGCAGGTCGGACTGGGAATAAGGGATGGCCTCAAGTCCGAGTGATGGCACTCCAATGGTTGAAGTGCACATATAGTATATATAAATATATTGTAAATTGATATGTTAAAGCCTTGGCCAGCTCTCTTGTAATCCGAACGGATTTAATTATATGGGTTGTCTATCGAGTGTGTGAACGAGTATACATTGTATATATATATATATATATATATATATATATATTACATTGTTATAAAGTTACCCGAATTGTTCATTATGTGGTGTTGAGAGAATAATGCTAAGTATATAAATTCCGAGTGGAATATTGATGGGAGAGCCATTGCCGAGTGAGGCTATTGTTTGTCTGGCCTTTTCCCGTGTGACGAAGGCTTAAAATGGTTCCGAGTAAGATGTACTTGAGTGGGCTACTTCCAAGGGAAGACTAGTCCATATGTTACCGAGTGAAAATATGAGTAAACCCCGAGTGGGGAAAGGTTTGAATATTCCCGAGAGGAAATCCCGAGTGAACCTCTTCTGAGGGAAGAGTAATCGTAGTGGTTCTGATTGAGGTTAAGTGATCTCCGAGTGGGGAAGATCAAATTATGCCGAGTGCAGAATGGGTAATGTATCCCGAGTGAATCGTGGTTGAATTATACCCAGTGGTATTGGACTGGGGAAATACTCCGGGTGAGGGAAGCTTATGGACTCCGAGTGGAGTATCCGAGGGAATCATTTCCCGAGTGAGATTTGCCCGTGTGTTATAAATGTGATTTGGCTAAGTAAGAATTTACCGGGTGAACCATGTATGTGGGGACTGTTCCTGAGTGAACGTGGTCCCGATTCTGAGTGAGGAAATTACCGAGTGTGGGGGTTCGCTTCAGCGAATGAGGATTCGCTCCAGCGAGAAATGGGCTCGCTCAAGCGCTGCATCTTCCACTGGTCTGTTTGACCGAAGCTGAGTCTTGCCCATGTGTGGCTTCTGACTCGGTCTTCCCTTCTCTGATCGATTTTGCATTCCCTTGCCTTTATTCTGTTTTAATTTACCCTGACGCCTAACTTGGAATGATTGTGAACGTTTGGAACGTTCTAAATTTTGGAAAAAATTTCCCTGGTCAGGATTTGGGTTTATTTAAGTCGGGTTGTCTCAAAACTCAAAGACTATGTCACCAACATTATGATACATAATGCCTCATCGCACCACTTTCCAACTCTGGCAGCCATATCAGGTGCGTGTTATGCATTGACAAACTATGTTTCCTGTAATTGTTTTTTTCTGTCACCGCACTTTCCTTGCTGCTACACATGAAGAACATGAACCGGTACATTACTATGAGGCTATCAAAGATGCTTAATGGAGGGAGGCAATGGAAGATGAAATAAAAGCACTCCAAGATAATGACACATGGGAGCTCACGATGTTGCCTCTCGGGAAGAAAGCCATCGGTTGTAAGTGGATTTACAAAATTAAATATCACTTCGACTGGAGCCTTGAGCGGTTTATAGCTTGGTTAGTTGTTATTAGAAACCATTAAGTTGAAGGGATGGACTTCACCGAGACCTTTGCTTCTGTGGTCAAGATGGGCATCATTCGTACTGTGTTAGCTGTGGTACCAGCTAAGAACTAGGAACTTCATCAGATGCATATACATAATTCTTTCCTTCATGGGGACTTTGAAGAGGAAGTTTACATGAAATTTCCCTCTAGCTACCAAGTATCACAATCAGGTGCAGTGTGTAAGCTCCATAAATCCCTCTATGGCTTGCGGTAAGCCCCTCGATGTTAGTTTACCAAACTTTTTGCTACTCTAACTCAGTATGGCTTTAAACAATCTTATTTTCACTACTCATTATTCACCATTCACTAAGGAAACATGAAGTTAGCGTTGCTAGTTTATGTTGATGACCTTGTTCTTGGAGGAAATGATGCGGGTGCCATTCGAGAGTTCAAAAACTATCTTTATCGTTGTTTTCATATGAAGGATTTGGGAAGTCTTAAATATTTCCTTGGGATGGAAATTTCTTGATCTCCCATCGGTATCTATCTTTGCCAACGAAAATATGTCTTATAATCGAGACTAGGTTGCTTGGTGCTAAACTTGCTCTCACTTTATTGGAAGAAAGCCGTTGGTTAGCATTAGCGAATGGCCCACTACTTTCTGAACTTAGCCAATACCGTCGTCTCATTGAACGCCTAATCTATCTCTGTTTCATATGTCCCGAGCTGTCCTATAGTGTTTACATCTCGTCTCAATTCATGCAGAACTCCCAACAGGACCACTGGCAGGCTGTGTTGCGCGTGGTGCGATACTTGAAGGGGCATCCTGGTCAGAGTGTCCTCTTGCCTCGTTCCAACAATCTTTTTCTTTTATGGATGGTGTGACTTGGATTGGGCAAGTTATCCTTTGACTCGTAAGTCACTTACTGGTGGGTTCATTACGCTTGGCGACTCACCAATCTCTTGGAATACCGAGAAATAACCCACTGTTTCTAAATCCTCAGCTGAGGCCGAATATCACTCCATGGCTAACATCACCTGTGAGTTGAAATGGCTAAAATACATTCTCTCTAACCTTGGCATCACTCTCAGTATGCCCATTAAGCTTTGCTGTGAGAGCCAAGCCGCACTTCACACAGCAAAGAACCTGATTTTCCATGAACACATGAAACACATCAAAGTTGATAGCCACTTTGTTCGGAATGAAATTTTCCAAGGACATCTCAATCCATCCTATGTAGAGATGGCAAAATAGGCTAGCCCGCATGGGCTGGCTCTGTAACACCCCTATTTTTATTTTAATTTATTACAGAAAATTTTATATTAAAATTCTGATGGAATTTGACCACAGACCTTTAGAAGTTTTTGATCAGTATATTTTTCAGAATTAATTTTAAAAAAATTTAAAAAATAATCATTTAAAAAAATGAAAAATTACTATTTGCACCACCCCCTAAATTACTATTTGCACCACCCCCTAAATTACTATTTACACCTCCCCTTCATAATTTAGCCGCCTTCACGAGAAAACTTACTGTGCAATTCTGAAATTGTCAAACTTTACACAGTAATCTATATGAAAATTTCGATTCTTGTACAGTACTTTTATAATAAAATATTCAAATGCACAGTAAATTTCTTTGCTATAAATAGAGGGGCGAGGCACCGAATTTGTCGTCGAAAATTGAAAACTTAGTAGTGTTGGGAGGAGAGTGCTAAGTGAAGTGTGGAAGATATTTTCCAAAGAAAAGAGGTTCTACCAAAATAATAAGGTAAGAATACCTATCTTTTATATTTTTTAGGGTTATTTTCATATCATTTTAGAAATCTATTATTATACTAGATATAATATTATTTTAAGTTACTATTCTGAATAATAAATTATTATTTCAATAGTAAATTATTATTACGAATAGTAAATTACTATTTACTGTTACTATTTACTATTACTATTTACCGTTACTATTCATAATTTACTATACCATTACTATTCATGATTTACTATTTACCATTACTATTCATGATTTACTATTTACCATTACTATTCACGATTTACTATTTATCATTTACTATTTACTATTCACTATTCACTATTCAAAATTTACCATTTATGTTTTAAATAGTGATCTTAATTTTTATCTTATGTCTATACTGAAATAAATTGGTATTAATATTTCTAGAAATCGGAGGCGTAAAGCGAACTTTCTTTTGGTAACAATTCAAGGTAAGGGGGAGTGAGATAGGAATATAATATGAAAAGATATAAGAATAATGGAAGAAGTCCCCTACTCTTTTTAACTTTAGTAATAATAATATTATTTTAAAATAATAACTATTTAACTTAAAATTTTATAATAAATTTTAAATTAAGTATTTGATCTGAAATACCTATACAAAGACCTGGATAACTTATGCGAACTGGAGTAAACTTATGCAAGGACTTAGACTATTATGACCTATATAGACTGAACTAAACCTATGTAAGGATTGGATGATATGGACTTATATAGTCCTATGCGAAAAATGGAATATAAGGACTCAAAATCAATTTTATTAATTTAAATAACCATTAAAAGTTGAACTAAATTTATGAGTGATATTTAATTGTTTTGATTTGATTATAATTGATAATATTTGATTTTGATTGATGATATCTAATTGTGATTAATAATATTTGATTCTGATTTATGATATATAATTGTGATCGACAATATTTGATTGATAATATTTAACTGTGATTGATAATAATGGATTGTGATTGATGATCTTGTGATGTGGAGTTTGAGCATATAGCAAGCATGACGGAAAGCTAAAACTTAGTAAGAATTTTCTTATCTTACTCTTTAAATTTTTATTCTAAGAGAAAGTATTTTATAATCATTTTAGTTTTTTATTTCTTCTTAGAAATTATTTCCATTAGTTTTACTTTTAATCTTTATAATAAAAAAATCTAGTATTTATTTTAGAAAAAAGCAATTTTATGAAAATTAATTTATAAAAAGGTTGAGATAATTAATTCTTGAATTAAAGAAAAATTTTATAATTTTAAGTATTTTTAGTTAATGAATTAAGAATTATTTTTTTGTTTAATAAAATAAAATTTTCAAAAGTTAATTATTTTGTTTTCTTTCCAACTTAATAACTAAAGATATTTGGAAATGATTAAGATTTCTAAATTTGATCTTGCTAAGATTTAATTTGAGAAAGATTATGTAAAGTTTTATATGAGAAAGTTTTGAGATATTTAAGGCTTGGAAACTCAATTTTGGTGAGATTTGAATTTGAAAATTGTACCAAATTTATTTTTGCATGTTAGAAATTCAAAGAATAAATTGATGAAATGTACAGTTTATTAAGATGATACTGTAACATTTATGGTATTTAATAATTGAGTTTCTAAAAGTCTTAACCAACTAATACGCGAGTAGTTTATGCATCATAAATCATTAAAGTGAAATAAAATGATATTGTCTGGGTACGGATTATAGAAACCGAGGATACATTAGATGAGGCTTAATTGCGAGCTTTGGAATGAGAGGGTGTGAAAGGGTGCTTTAGGGGACCTGGGGTAGCTCCCTAGTGTCGGGTACTTTCACAATAAAAACCTTCTCAATCTGATTAGTCTCTAAGTATTTTCATATCAGTTGAGCTGTTCATGTTATTATTATTCAGACTTATGGAACAGTGTAAACTTCTGGTTGACCCAATACAAATTAAAATTTAAGGGCCCACATATATAAGTAAGTTATGATGAAGATATTGCATAACATTCATGCATTCATAATTGATTGTGTATGTGATTATGATTGATATTATTATATATTAATTTTTAAAAACCCTTTATTGCTTATGCCCCATTTGGGAATATTATATTCTGTTTCTCACTTATTTCTCTGTGTTTTTGTTTCATATGTTTTAAATTGATGGTTTAGAGGGAATGATCGAAGTATCTCGATAGTAAATATAGCATATTCTAAAAAGGCAATGAATAAATAATGTTATTAAGTAATAATATTTCTGGGCCATGGAGTTTTCTCCCTTTTTATAATGTTTAATATTTATTTTATTCAGATGAATGTAAAATCACTTTATAAAGTTTTAATAATATTTATGAGGTATTTTAGAAATGTTATATGTAATTTATTCCGATAGTTTCTTCTTAACAATCATATCTTTAGTAAAAAAAATTAATCATAAATTTTTTTAGAATTTATTAAGATGTAACAGAGGGCGTTACAAGCTCGAACCCGCTCGTAAAAATGTAATGCGATGGCCTAAAAATAAAATTTAAAATTAATAAGTAAGAAAAAAAGCCTAACCTTAAAAAAGCCTAAAAAAACGAGCCGAGTGCGGGTTGGCCCGTGAGGGCCGCAGACGGCGCGAGTATTTAAAAAAATAAAAATTATAGGGAGTTTCTCTTTTAGTTAGGCTTCCTTTCTTTTTACTTCCCATTTCACCATATATGAACTTTTGTAGACTTTTGTTATAAACTTTAATGATAAATATTTATAAAACGTTTTAAAAAAATTACAAATGTTCATAGTTGTTCTGCAAAAAAATGTTATGTAGTTTTAATTTTTTAATATAATTTTATTTTTTTATAAATTTATTTTTTTAATTTTTTTAAAGCGGACTGGCCGAAGTGGCCTACGGCCCGTTGAGGACCGGGCTATGGCCTTTAATTTCAAGGCCTGAATTTTTGCGGACCTTTTTTGGCCCCGGCCCTAAGTGGCCTGCAGCCCGATAAAGCCGTGCCCATTTAGGGCTGCCCACCCGAATTGCCAGTTATAATCCTATGTTCCTTCTCATGCTCAACTCATGGATCTTTTTACAAAGGCCCTTGGTACCAAACAATTTAATTTTCTGTTAGGCAAGTTAGGCATTCACCACTTACATGTTCTAACTTGAGGGGAGGTAAAACAATATACATATATCTGCACTATATCTAGCAAATTCTGTTAATATTTCTTTTGTCCATCATTTGATGTCCATATCTTCGTAATATGAAATGATTTATTTGATCTCCTATAGGAAATAGATCAGCACAATGTTAGGATATATTGTTGCTCGAATTAAGGATGGTCGGGGCCCCTGGTAGTGTGTATATATATAAAGGCAAGTTGTTGGAATAGACGGAACAAAATTTTCACACAAATACATGAACATCACAATGTGCAAAGAGTAAAATTGGAAAATAAAGTGCCAAGGCAATTGAAAAATTATAATCATAGTCTAAAAATATTAGATTATTCATATTACTTAGTGAAATCGAGGGATGATTCTCAAATCTTTTGAGTTGTTCTTCAAGTGTCGCTTCTAAAGTTCTAACTACTTTGGTTGATGATGTTAGGGGTTTCGTTTTTCTCTCAGGTATTAGTTTAGTATCCTTGCTTTTTTGCTTTCAAAAAAATTATCTTACAAAAAATTTAAATGAAATATTATTTAAATTAATATTACTAAGGTTGTTCGATTAAAACTATCTATGATGTTGGAATGCTTACTACTTGATTTCTAAAACACTAATAAATTAATTTAGGATAGCTTCTACATGTAGACATTCACCATTCTTATGTTTGTAAATGGCTCAAAGCCCAAAACAACAACTATATAACATTAAGCTCATATGTTTAACCTTATTTTAAGAGATAAGTATTTTTAATTAAAAAAGTACTTATTTTAAATTTTCATGTGTTTGTTCACTTATTTAAAAATAAGCAAAAGTAAAAAATAAACAAATTTTAGTTTATTTTAAGAAACAACTCTGATCTGTTTATTCAAAAAGGTACTTATAACAAAAGTACTTTTTTGAAAAACACTTACAAATAAACTTAAACAAATGGGTCTATTATCTATGGTCACCCCTTCTAACACTGCAATGCCTAAAGTTTAGGAGAAAAAAAAAACCAACCAAAAGCAGGCAGAGAATCAAATTGCATATATTGGTTCATCATAGCTTGGCAATACTTAGCCATAGAATTTGTAAGAGAGTTGCCTTCATGTTTAGTAAAAAACGAAATCACTTTATCCAGCTAATAATAGCATAAGATCCTAATCTCTTATTGTAACGCGGCACAAGAATGATAAACCAGTCATAAAAATTCCACAAAATGAATTGATACAAAAGAACACATCCTTACCCCCACCTTCCTAAAACCCCTTTCCACATAAATTCTTAAGCCTTGTAAGATCCCCTAACACTCAACCAACAAATGGGAACTTTCCCATGCCTTGTAAAGAAACCAAAAATGAAGTTTCCATGCGAAACACATCTCAAACCCCTACATGTAGTAGACTTCACATTTTAGTAGAGTGATTCATTGTTAACCCTTTGGTAAATGTACTAATTTGTTGTAGTTTTAGAAAAATTAAGTGTTATTGATCCTTAAAGTCTTGTTAGATATTATAGCAGATTGTGATTGATACCAATTCATCAAAAAACATATACATAGAAATTGTTACTTTCATACATAATTATGATTGACAATTTTGGTGTTTTTCTTAAGTCACAAACACAAGTTCAGATTAAAAAATGATATATAATAGGAAGAATGCTAGGATTGAATCTTACCTAAAAAATTTATGTTCATATAAATATTTGATCCATTACGTAATTGATTGAGTTATCGAAATTCAAATTTACCGTACCTAATTCCTCATGTTACGGATGCTAAATCTGGTCATCACTCAAAAAACAACCCTCTAACAATTAACGATAAAATTGGCGCTGATCCGGATCTTTCATAGGCTTAGGACAAAGCAAATATAAAGGTCCCTATAAAATAAATAAGTATTTTTACTAAAAAAAAGTTCCTTAATTTAAATGGTTGTTTTTATATTATTTAAAATCTAAAATGTTTAAAATATACAAGTAATTTTTATTGAAAAAGTGTTCCATATAATATTTTATGATTTCTAATATACAATAGTAAAAAGTCAACAAATCTTAAAAATAAAGCAAAAAAAACAAAATAATTGTTGTTTATCGATCACAACGTGTCAATCTAAAAAAAAGTCATCACTACATCAGGCATACATTATACATTTAAAATTTTATATTGATAATAACTAATAAATAAAATAACTAAATAAATATGTAACCATTGTATATTTTACTAACTAAATAGTTAATAAAGAAAAAGAAAATGAAGATGGGATTGTTATATTGGAACCTTATGCAAATAATAGGTAATCCAATTCTGAATCTGTCGAACATATCAAAACATATACATGATTCATTCTTCCATTTGAAACATGAATTTGTATGAAGAGATTAAATTACTAACTGTAAATAATTACATAAACAAAACCAAAATATTTACAGAAACACAAACTTACAAAGGTTGTTCAATCCCAACTAGAAAAGAAATCAATCATACATGATTATAAGTGAATCAACAAAGGAAGATTTACAAGGAATTAAGATGAAAAAATAAAGATGCTGATGCAATATGATAAAAAAAACTTCTAAAAGCATGTCTTTTATTTCCTTTATTTTTCCACCTATTTAAAATGGGTCTAAAGTTGCATCATATAGCTCACCCAGGTGAGTGCCTCCTTTTCATTTCTCTCTCCCATATGAGGATAACTCGTCTAGGTGAGTTGCCCAAGGCTTGCATCCTCTTTTTTCATGCTTTGCTTGGTTTTTTGGCCCCGTTTTCCCATAAAATGCAAAGAAAACATAAAATTAGGCTAATTTACACATACAACTAAATATTTACACAATAGATGAAAGATTTTCTAACTGTAGGGTGTTCTATTACTCAAAACAAGGTTAAACAAATAGGTATTTTGACCTAAAATAAACACTTATTAGTCATTCATATTAACTTTTAATTATTCATCTAAAGAAGGAAACTGATCAATAATTTAAGCAGAACCATTTGCAATAACAATGCGATGAATGGGTCATTAGAACACTTGTCAATTTTCTCTATTTTTTTATGAATCTCACTAATCCCACTACACCGAGATGACGGTTTGAGTAATTCTTGCATTTTGATGTTATGGGCTTAATAAGATCTTTTATTTGTAAGGTATTTGCATATATACAAGTACTTTTTCCAAGAACTTGTGTCTTTCTAATGTGATTGAATTTTCAACCTCTAAGAAACTCATCGAAGCACTACCCATTAGGGATTCTAATGTATTACATGACGTTTTCTAAATTTTTTCCATTTTAAAATTATTGAAATTATACACTTTGTCGAATTTATAAATATTTTTATTTTAAGCACATATAGCAACCTTTAATATATTTTTTATGATTTCAACCTTTTAAGGTTAAATTTTAATTTTTTACTTTCTTTTATCCTTTTTAGGAAATAGACTTTTAGAATTGAATTTTATAGCAAATGACAATTAAGGATAGAATGTTTTCTTTAATAAAATAGAAATACATTAAATAAAAAATAAAACATATTCATGTATTATTCTAATTTTTATTGTATATTTAAGTATTTAACATATAATGCTTAATTTCTTTTTATAATATTTTTATTTTATAAACCGTTTCATGGAAATAAAATAATTACAAGATACGAATTTGAAAGTGTGTAAAGGTGGTGTATTTCATCTTTTTTTTTGTTCAACATAGAACACACTTCAAGTATTTATTCTCTTACATTGATCAAGTGAGATCTAATATTATCTCCTTAATTTTAATGGGATCTTAAGGTCTTGTAATTAGTTGTCTAATCCGCATCAATATACTGCGTTGTGGGGTAAGGTATATGATTTGTCCAGTGTTTGAGGTACAAAAATAGCCTCGGACAACTGAGGTATGAAGTAACCTCACTGTCTCTCATTTTGTACATCGTCTCAGTGGAGAATAATATTATATACCTAGATCTAGTGGGGATCTAAGTTCTTCGCATTAAGGTATGAGTTTGAATTACAATCCGCACCAAAGTCAATAGGACACACCAGAGGTGCTTCTGTAAAAGATTCTCTGATGCTTAAGTCAGTACAGATATAATGGAAAAGTAAGGATTACAGAGGCTTTTAAGATTATATGTTTAGATCCCTCCAAAATGAGTTGTATTTATAGGGATTACCTGAGTAGAAGAAGTGATTTGACCTCCCTCCTAACTTACTGTAGCAACAATGTTTACAAGGACATGTTGCCCATACCTTATCAGACTCATGCTCAGATGTCAGGGTCTTGACTGGGGTCATAATTTTATATTTATACTTGCGTTCATTTGGAACATCCCTAGTGACTTCATCCACTACTCTTGGTTCTTTTGATGACATGGCATGGGTTTAAAGCACCTTGTCCAATAGTCTTGGAGTTCGATAGGCACCCCGGATCAGTCTTACTCCAAAAGACACTATAATGCTCAAGTCAGCATAGTGTATGATACTAGAACGCGTTCAGGATGGATTAAACGTACCTTTGACTATAGTAAGTGAGTGGTATTTAAATTAAGTAGTGATTCTATGCCATATTGCTTATGTCAATCCTTTACTAAAGTACAGAAGAAACTAACACATAAGATACGGATGTGGTTATTGGTATGCCTTTAGTATGACCCTCAACCTCTATTTGATAATGACTTACCATCGATATTGATTATCAGGGATTCCATGGACTTGTTACTACAAGGAACATGAAGACACTAGGCAAACCTATTTGACCACCAATATCAAACTTATGTTAATTTGTTTATTTAATACAAGTGTCGTGTATTTTGTTTTTAACGTTTGAAAACTAGTTGCTTTCTATATGCGTGAGTGTGAGTATGTATGTACGCGTGCTTGGACATAGTCTAATGAGACTTAAACCAACAACATGTTATATCTCACATGGTCTAGTTACACAAATGGTGGATCTTGTTCATTAAAGGATGTGTGGAAAACTTAAGTGAGAACTTATTGTATATTTACTCAATGATAACATGAAGGATGAATTATTGATGTTTAGGTTTCAAGGTCAAAGGGAACAAGAAGAAGGTACAACTAGTAGACGCACTCATTCAAGACTTCTTATAAAATGTATTAGTGAAGATGAACATCAATGCATGAACAATATTACTTCTATGAAAATCTAAGGTCCATTAATGCACAATTTTGATGGACATCCAGGATGCACAAACATTTATTCCTTCGTATCACAGATGCATTAGGTGCCCATGATATGTATTTTCAACACAAGGTTGATGCAACTGGTAGAATAGGCTTACCACCACCATGGAAATACATCATTGCCATTTATATATTGGCGCATGGTAATTTGGATTTGAAAAATATTGTATTGTCTTGACAAAAAGTCATTTTTTATGTAGGCTTAACTCATGTTGGAATTTGACAGGTTGAGTAGGAAAAATGAGCATTTAACCTAAGTTCAAGATTCAAAACCCAACTTGTATATACGAGTCTTGTTGATTTGATCGAATTAACTCATTTTTCTAACTTTAGTTTTTGTTATAACTTCTTGAAGAAATTCTAGTCAAGTTAGTATTGGATATATATATATATATATATATATATATATATATATATAATAATCATCAACTATATCCAAAAACTGATTGCTTATACAGGTAAGTAAATTCACATAAATTGCTCACTATATGAATAAACATCAATCACAAGATCCTTTTTTTCTATTATAATATTTAAGTTTAATGTTTTGTTTAGAGCTATACCATATCATGCAACACACTAAACTCCTAACCAATTTATAAAGATAAACCACTTATGGGGACATTATTAACATTTTAAATGGACATAATTGATACATCAGTAATAAGTAACCACTGTATAAGGGGATATGTTGTGTTTGGCCATTTAATCAAATGGACTAATCTTTCATTGCTCTTGTAATTATTAACCAATAGAACAATTTTTCAAAAACAACTTCAATTCATAAAAAAGTCATAGTCTTCAAAATGTAATAATTTTTTGAAATTGGTTTACATGTGGACTGTTATGGTATGGTAATACTTTTAATTTAAAATTAATATCATATTTTTTTATTTACTATAACCATTACTAATTTACAATCTTATATTGTTTAATTGATAATAATATTTAATAAATTAAAATAATTTACAAAATGAAAAAACAAGAGAACATGTCATGTGACAAGTTAATGGAGTGTTTGGAAACTACATAAAAAGTACTTTATTTTGAAAAATATTTGTTTCAATAATCAATTATTGAAATAGTCATTTATATTAAAACCCATTTGAATGTATGGATATGATTATGAAAAAAATATTTTAGATAACTTCATACACCTCTTCATTAGTTAGTGAAATATACATGGATAACTAAGTTGAACATTTAAAAGGTACCCATGTATAGATGCATGGACAATGAATCCTTTGATCTCTTGCATCCACCTTTAGTGACTTTGAGTATTGAGATTTCACGATGATGAAACAAAATAAACAGGAAGGAGACAGACATATTGCTTTTTTACTTTCTAACCTAAATGAGATTAAATCAAGAAAAGATAGCAACTCCAACATTAAATGAATGACCATCGCTATTCATTTATCACACTACACAGGCCTGTGCTGAATGGCACGTGTCGTATATGGATGTTCCACAACAATTACTCATTGCATGATCAAACACCAATCACAAAATCCTATTTTGCCATTAAAATTAAATCATCTTTTGATTTAGTATTGTATTTAAGGATACACCGAACCACACAATGGATGAAACTTCCAACCAATTTATAAACGTATACCACCGATATGGATACATGACCGACTCTTAAATGGACACAATTAATACATTAATAATGAATGAACATTATTATAAGGACACATACTATTTTTGGCTATTTAATTAAATTGATTAATTTCTCATCACTCTTATTATTAATAGTCACTAACATAATGTTTAAAGAAACAATATAAATCCCCAATTTATAGTTATAGTCTTCGATATGTAATAATTTTAGTAAACAATTTATATAGGGATCATTATGGAAAGATAATATCTATAAATTAAAATTTATATAATATTTTATTATTTTATTTACTCTAACCATTGCTAAATGATTTATAATATTATATAATTTAATTGGTAATATTTTAATGAATTAAAATAAATTATATAATGAAAAAAGAGAACATGTCACGTGACAAGTTAATGGAAGAACTCTGCTATATGCTTTGAAAACATCTAAAAGTACTTTATTTTGAAATGTATTTATTTTGGCAATCGGTTATGTTAAAATATACTTGAGTGGTTAGATATAATTATGCATAAAATATTATTTAGAAAGTTCATCCGCCTTTTCATTCGTCAAAGAAATATGCATGGATCACGAACAATGTTAGGATGTTCAAGTTGAGGATTTAATTGTAGGGACTTCATGATGATAAAATAGAACAAATAGGAAAAGGATACATTTTTTTACCCTTTGCCCTTGATGGGATTAAGTGAAGAAAAGAAAGTGACTTTGGTTTAAAATGAATGACCATCGTTATTCAAGTATCATGCTCTAGGAACTTGTCTCGAATGACACATTTCATGTGCAAACATTCCATAATATTGCTCAAGAATGATAACCCAAACGTAAATTTTCCATAAAATAATTTGATACAAACGAATCTGTTTCTACCACCACCTTTCTAAAGCCCCTTTCCACACAAATTCTTAAGCCTTGTGAGATCCCCTACAGCTCAACCAAGAAATGGACACTTTCATAAGCCTCGTAGAGAAATAAAAAATGAAGTTTCCTTACGAATCACGTTACATGTAGTAGACTTCACATTTTGGTAGAGTGAGTCATTGTTAACCCTTTGGTAAACTTACTAATTTGTTGTAGTTTCAGAAAAATTAATTATTGTTGATCCTAGACTTGTCAAATATTATAATGGATTGTGATTGATACTAATTCATCAAATAACATCTACACAAAAATTGTTACTTTCATACATAATTATGGTTGATGATTTTGGTGTTTTTCTTTAGTTACAGACACGAGTTCATTTTTAAAAATAAAATATAATAGGAAAGATGTTAGCATTGAATTTACCTAGTCCATTTATATTCCTATAATTATTTGGTTTGATTATGTAATTGTTCGAGTTACAAAAACTCAAATTAACCATACCTAATTCCTCAAATTACAAAGTCTAAATCTTATCCTTAATTGAATATCTTTCTAACGGTTAACGATAGAACTTGCATTAGGAACGAGTACTAATGGCTATTATTATTTTACCTTATTTTGATAAATCAACAATAATAGGTAATCTACTCCTGAATTCATTCGAACGTATCAAAACATGCACATGATTCATTCTCCCATTTGAAACATGAATTTAGATGAAGAGAAAGATTACATAAACAAAACCAAAATGTTTACAATGTTTACAGAAACACACACTTACAAAGGTTGTTCAATCATAACTCGAAGATGAATTAGCCACACATGATTATAGGAGAACCAACAAAGGAAGATTTGCAAGGAATCAAGACGAAAATTAAAAATGTTAATGCACGATGATCAAAAACTTCCAAAAGCACATAATTTGTTTCCTATGTTCTCCACTTCTTTGTAATATGTTCTAAGCTTGATAACTAGAACTGTCAAAAAAGGCCGGGTCTGCCCTAAAAAATAGGTGGGAATAGGCTTCAAAAAAGGAGTCCAAAATGAATGCGAGCCTTTTTAGCCTGCCATGAAAAAGTCTATACCCATTTAGGTTTTTTTGGACCGGCCTGCATAAGTCGCACTATGTTTTTTTAATTTTTTTTTTGACTTCCATGGAAAAAAGTACTTTCTACATTTTTTTATACTTGAATTAGGTTTTATAGTTGATTTGGAACATGTAAAAAAATTTGATATATTCTTAATAGTTATACTTTTTGTAAATTTTTTATAAAAAATAAATAAAATAATGCAGGCATATCAAAAGCCCGTGTAAGCCTACAAATACCTACCTAAGCAGGTAGTCTGTTAGTGGGTAGCCCACTAGGCTCGTCGAGCTGATGTTGGTTGGGCTCGAGCCCAACAAATTAGGTCCATATTCAAAGCGAACTTTTTTGTCCGACTTGAAAAACCCTTAGATTGATGCAGGTTAGGCTGGGTAGCCTATTTCTACCAATAACAAAGTAGGTCCAAAGTTACGCTATATGGCTCACTTAGGCAAGTGGCTTCTTTTTCCTTCCTCCCGCCTATGCAATGATGGCTTGCCTAGACGAGCTGCCCAAGGCTTGCATCATTATCTTTCCATGCTTTGCTTGACCTTTTGACCTTGTGTTCCCATAAAATGTAGAGAAAACATAAATTAGAATGATTTACACGTATAATTCAATATTTACACAATGGATGAAAGATTTACTAGTTACAATATGCTTTATTACTCAAAACAAGATTAAATAAATAGATATTTTGACCTAAAATAGTCACATATCAGTTATTCATATTAACTTTTAACTATCCATTTGAAGAAGGAAGATCAATAATTCAAGCAGTGCCATTTTTGATATGATGAATAAAAAAACCTTACGCTGAGATGACGGTCTAAGCAACCGTGCATTGAGTTGACGGTATAAGCAATTTTTGCATTTTAATGTTATAAGCTTAATAAGAACTTTTGTTTCCGAGGTATTTACATATATATAAGCACTTTTTCTAAAAACTCATGTTTCTAAAAACTCGTCGGAGCACTCTCCATTAGGGATCCTAACACATTACATAATATTTTCTCAATTTTTTATTTTTTAAAATATTGATATAATATACTTTACCTAATTCGTGATTATTTTTACTTTAAACACATATATAATGACTTTTAATATTTGTTTTTTTAATGTTTTCAACCTTCTAAAGTTAAATTTTAATTTTGTATTTACTTTTATCCTTTTTATAGGAAATAGACTTTTAGAAGTAAATGTTTTAGCAAACAGCAATTAAGGATACAATAATAAAATAAGAAAAAAACTGTGTTTACCGCATTAAATAAAAAACAAAACATATTAATGTAGTTTGTGCTTTTTATTATATATTTAAGTATTTACCAATAATGTTTAATTTCTTTTTTATAATATTTTCATTTTATAAAACATTTAATGGAAATAAAATAATTACACGATATGAATTTGAGCAAATACAATATTTTAATGAATGTATATATTACAATTTTACAAACAATGATAAGTCAACAGAAAAAATGAAAAAAAAATAAATCAATTAATAATTCCAATAAAAAAATCCATGTTATAAATAAATAAACAGAACTAAATATTTACAATTCAAAATATACCAGCTTTAACGTATAACGTTTAAATTTATTTTATCTTTCAAAAACATTTAAAGGAAATAGATTAGTTAAAAAAATCAAGAATTTTTTAAGAAAGAAACACGAAATTTCAGTATACATAGGTAGATATGAATCAAATAAGTAAAAAAATTGGGAACGGAATAGAGTGATAGGTAAATAGATGCAACTGAATTTTGAAGCATGGTTTCCTCGTGTTGAGAGAAACGCTATGACAGAAAGAAACGCGTTAGTCACGTGAGCGGCACGCATCGACCCAATAATCTTATTAATACTACAGACAGATATTTTATTTTCGTTTTATTATTTATAATTTTTTATTTATTTTGCGAAAAGGGGAGAGAAAGAATAGAGTTTTAGAGAGAGAGAAAGTTTGTTTGGGGAGCGAGAAAAGAGGAGGAAACAATGGGCGAGGTATCTGAAACAACCATGTCGACGACGAAGAAGAAGAAGAAGGGACGCCCCTCTCTTTTGGATCTTCAAAAACGATCCCTCAAAAAACAACAACAACAACTACAACAAAACCCCAATTCAAACGTTGACGACGATGACGATGAACGCAAACAGAAGAAGCACAAGCTCCTCAATTCCCATCTCCATCACCCAACATTATTCCCATTCGATTCTCCCTCTGACCCTAATCACAAGAGACGCAAGATTCACCACGGATCAAACCAAGCGGTGCGTTTTTCACCCCCATTCCAATTTTTTTATTTTTCAATCTTTTCGGATTTCGCGCGTAATATTTGTTATTTCCTTTTTAATTTAATTTTGCGGTGAACTCGTTGAACTGGGAACAACCAAACCAATCACTGGGATGTGTTTGTTTGACCGTTTAGGTTTTTTTTTAGGTTATTTAATTAATTTGGGGGAAAATCATGTGGGACACTGTCACTGACTCGCTTTTTTGCCCCAAATCTTAATCCTTCATTATTTATGCATTCCTTATTGGCTCTACGCTGGATCGACTCTTCGTTTTTCCACTCAATGCACGGATACGCATAAAAGCTTCAATTTGTCTTATCTTCTTGGGATCAATTAATTATTAAAGATAAATTCTTTCTGTTGCTTTTTTTTTTTAAAAAAAAAATTCCCCCCCGCTTCAACACGAGACTCTCTATTATTCAGCTGCTCGTGGGTTGTGGCTTTTATTAAAAAAAATGAAATTTTGTTTGAGTGTTTGTTTGAATTTGGATTCTTTTTGGAGGATTACTATGGATAAAAAGTGGATATTGTGTTTTAAATTGGAGGTACACGTCTTTATTTGATGATGGGGTGGTTTTTTTTTTTTGCAGGATGAGAAGGTTCCGAAAGCGACTGATAGTAAACATGGTATGAAGTTGTCTGAATTCGTGTTGTGTATGAATTGAAATGATTTTCTCAAATGGTGGAGCAAGTAGTGGGGGGGAATATTAATGGCGATTTTTATATTATGTGTTGACAGGTTCGCAGGGGGAGTCCGGTCCCACTACACCTTTGCCAGACAAAAAGCTCCTGCTGTTTATCCTTGACAGGCTTCAAAAGTGTGTCTCTTATTTGTTTCTTTCTTTCTTTATCTCTCTTTTTTTCTTTTTTTTCTTTTTTCTGAGTTGGGTGTTTGATCTGCACTGTTCAACCGTCTTGCAGAAAGGACACACATGGGGTGTTCTCTGAGCCTGTGGATCCGGAAGAGGTGCAATGTTTTTTCTGTTTTTTGGTTAGATTAGTTGCATTTGAGTTATCTTCTGGCTACTTGAATGCTCAACTCATTAACTCTGTTGCTGCAGCTTCCTGATTATCATGATATCATTAAAAACCCCATGGATTTTGGAACTGTTAGGAAGAAAATGGATGGGGGGCTGTATCTGAACTTGGAAGAATTCGAGGTTGGTGCTGCCACTGTTTAGAAAACAGCTTTCTAGAATATATATGTGGTTTTGCTTCTGCATTGAAGCTCCATTACTTTATATTTCACAACCTTGTTTTCTCTACTTTCATTCAACAATTTCAACTGCATGTTTTTCTTCTGTCCTGCGCTTGTTCTTAGTATTTTTTGAACTCCTATGAGTGACAAAATGGTTGAGACAAACTAACTCTATTTTTAGATACTGTTGCATACAATGTTATTACATGATACATGACGCTTAACTGACCTTCCTACATTTTCAGCCTTGTATGTTTATGTAAAGTTGCTGTCTTACATCCGCCTAGTGAGCAAACTAACCACTTTTCCTTTTTAGTTGATTCTCTTCAAGAAACATTTTTCATTAATTTGATACCTATGATTGGACCCTGAAATATAACTATAGAAGCTTGGCATATTAGATATTAAGGGATTCTTTGAACTTGTGCTTGGTGTAAGATTAGAAAATTTTTATTGGGAAGCCATGATCTATGACAAACCAATCAGTATTATCTCACATGCTCTAGTAGGAATCAGGAATGTCATTCTTGATATTTCATTTATTTCATAATTTCATTAAATTCAACAAGTAATTCTTGTAGTGTCCTTGTTTGGTATGACATCATTATAATCCCGAGCGATGACTGTTACCTGCTGTGCTGCCCATTTTAGATTCACTGATTTGGTAAAGTTACAATCTTGTTCATTGTAGCAGATCTGCACCAACCAATCCAACATGACTTTGTGTTAGTTTTAGCCATTTAGTTTCTGGTTTGGGTTTATGTACTATCTTTTCATTCAATTTGAAACATACTGCTGCTTCATTATTGCAGAAAGATGTGTTCTTGATATGCTCTAATGCGATGCAATACAATTCATCGGATACTATTTACTACCGACAGGTTTGTTGTGGAGTCTTTGGTTAAACTAAATTATTTTCATCCTTTTTTTAGTGTTTTTAAATTGAAAATTTGACTTTTTTTGTAGGCCCGAGCCATGCAAGAGATAGCGAGGAAGGACTTTGAGAATCTGAGACAAGATAGTGATGATAGTGAACCGGAACCCAAAATTGTTCAGAGGGGAAGGCCGCCAGGGAAGCTCACAAGAAAGCCACTGGGCATGTCTCCCTCGGAGCGTGTTGGTCCAGAATCTTCCTCTGATGCAACTCTTGCTTCTGGTGGGGATATTGCAAGTGGCTCCAATGGCTATAATCTAAGAAAAGTGCCTGGAAAATTTCAGCCTTCAGATTCGTTTGCCAAGGCCTCTAACAACAATTTTAACAGTGGAGGTTATTCTAGTTGGACGTCTGAATGGGAGAATGAATTTCCAGGTTAGTAGTATCTATCTATCCCTTCCCAATGTTTGGCCAATTTGTTCTGGATTCAACAAGGGGCTAATGAATGCCTTATGTTCATAGGAATTATTTGTTTAATTGTGTATTTTGTTTTCAGCTTCTGTTTTAAAAGCTGTGTTAAGGTATGGAAAGAAGCAGTTTATGGTTGATGAGACAAGACGCGACACTTACAACAATCCAGTGGCTTTAGGAAACGAACCACCGGTATTGACCACAGTTGAAGATGAATTCAAGCAACTTCTTGCAGTATGAACATCTACCTTTTCTTTCTTTTTTTATTTATTTTCTGTTTTCTTCAACCAGAAAATGAAAACCTGAAAGCAAGTCAGGCAAATGTCTTCTATATATCCTGAGAATTCGAAAATTTTCTATTGTCACTTGGTTGCTGTTAGTATCCCATGCGCAGTCAGTTCTGAAGGAACTTTTGTGGGTTACTGAATCTTATGCTCCCTTTTTTTTTTCTTAAATCAGGTAGGTTTGCATGCTAAGCATAGTTATGCAAGAAGTCTAGCCCATTTTGCTGCAGATCTTGGTCCTGTTGTTTGGAAGATTGCTGCTAGGAAAATCAGCAGTGTTTTGCCAGCAGGACATGAATTTGGTCCTGGATGGGTGAGTGAAGATGACGTGTCACAGAGGCAACACTTCCCAGTTGGTGAAGATGAAAGAACTACAAACCCTTCTGCACAAGAGGATTACAGAAGTAGATTTTCTTCTCCCCCCGGATTGTTGCCTCTTGCAAATAGATCGTGCTTGCAAAGTGGAGACATGGTAACAAATAGAGAGCTGAATTACCAAGATGAGTTGAATCCAGTCAACAGCATTGGTGGTGGAATTGAATCCATGAATCCTATGAGGCTTCAGCAGGAATCCATGGTGCACTCTGATGATTTTGGTTCAAATGATCGGTTAGGTTCTAATTTTTCGTCTCAAATGAAGATGGTAAGACTTGCAGACATTACAGGGTCAACTAGTGCTGGGAATGTTCCTCAAATGTTTGACATGGATCCGGTAAGCAGCCGCATTGCACATACAAATATTAATCCTCTTCTTAAGAGCCAGTACTTAAACAAATCAAGTCAATTAGATTCCGGTAATTTATTGACCAGGGAATCTGGATTTGAGTTGCAAAGTTGGTCTCAAGGGCTTGCTGGAAGATCGTCTTGGCAGGGATTGGAAGTTCCCATTAGACACAATTCTTTTGCACATGCTAATGACTTACATGGGAAGATAGGAACACCTAACTCCTCTAGTTCCAACGTGGAGACTGGTTCTCAGTTGCAGCCCAATTTGGCATTACAGCTGTGATGATATATTATATATTTTTTCATTGAATCATCTCTCATATTGCTTACTAACATGATGGTGTCATGTTATAGGAAAGAAAAGACTTCAATTGTCCTTTTGTTTTAGAAGCAGAGCTTCTTTTGAAAATTTCTTTTTGACTTCATAATGTTGATTGGCTCTACCACTAAGTATACAGTTAAATTGGTATCAGCCAAGTCTGTATGACTTGTGATTGAGACGTTAAATGTTCAATATTTTTAAGTCACTTTTTCTTCCCACCTTTATTGCATCTCTTTCGATAGGTTCAATATAATAATTGCAGTGCCAATCGCACAATGTGACGGTTATTCTGGTTTGTGTCGTGTTCATTTAGTAGTACTGCGAACTTGAGCTTGGGACTTGTGTGTTATGAAATTAACTTGTACTGTGGTTTTGTGGCACCTTTATGCCATGCCATGCAAACTTTATGCTTTTTTCTTTCTCTTTATGGTTATACTTTCCGCTCTCTTTTTATTTTCAATCACGCTTTTGCTTCTTTTTATCTTTCTTTTTTTAACAACTAGATAAAATCATGCTGAAAGTTTAATTATTTAAATAAAGAAAATTAAAAATTTGGATTTTGGTCTTTCAATCATATTGTATTCGAGTTTCATTTGTTAAATATAATTTTATCATTTAATATTCTATTAAAAAGTGAAATAGAAATAAAAATATTAAATGACAGGAATGTGTAAACTATTATCGTTTGTATTTATTTTTTATTCATAATAATAATTAATCTTTTCCTTATTGCATTAAGAAATATTAAATTGAGTTAAGAAATGTCTAATGAATTTTGATAGAATATTCAAATTCGTCATTCAAAAATAAAGTTGTTTGTTGGTTAATTAGGTCGTTCAAAGATTTTTACCCTTAAATAAGTCCTTTAAATAGGTCAAACTAATTTTGGTTTTATCCATGCGAATCCGAGATACCTGAATTTAAAGGTAAGGACGAGTCGGTTTGTAACGAGTCTTGGGTAAAAATGAGTTATTTAAAAGGTTTATACTGACTAGGAACGAACGAGTTCGGTTTAAAAAAATGAGAACCGATCATACCCTAGCCTGACCGAGTAAGTCTTGCGTAAATTATGATTACATTACATTAACTTATTGTAGTTTTTAGAGATTACATTACATTAACATACTATAGTTTTTAGTTTTAAATATTAGTTACTGGATGCATTATGCAAATCCTCATCAAGCAAAATTAAGATTATATTGAGTACCATTGGCCACGGCTGTAAGTACTAAGCAACTGTGTGTGCTATATATGATTATGACTTAAGGAATTAAAATGTATATTTCAGTGATGTATTTTGGGACTACGTTTTTATTTTATAAAAGCTTTGAAATGTTTTGATACGCAAGGTGTTTGCTAAAATTATTTTATATGCAAAAGGTTTTTGACAAAAAAATAAAATCAAATTTTCCTAAGAAACTTAACAGAAAAATCTGATCGAAAAAATTGAGAATTACAATTAACCGAACTCGAGCAAACCGACTATAGTATTGAATGAAAATGAGTTATTATTTATATTTTATGGATAGCAACAGGTGCACTCAAAATTAACCGAATCCAACCGATGAAAAACCCTACCTTTAAATATTGATTTGATTCATATATTGGTTCTTAAACTATTTTTAGTGGTTAAAACAACTATTTTTAAGCAGTTTTAAGTGTTAAAAAAGATTTAATGATGAATATATATAGACTAAATCAATCTTTGAGGAGTTATAGGGGACACAAATCTTTATTTTTACTCTATTATGTTTAATTCTTATTTCAGAAAATATATAAAATATTTTAACCAAAATAATAATAAATTCGATGATATAATACATTAAGATGAATAATTTGTAATCTTTGTTTTAGTTGAGTAGAGATGTTATATTAACAGTGGAATTTAATTTGAAAAAAAATAGAAAAAAGAGCAAAGAATAGCATGGGCATTGGCTTAGGCGCTTTCCATTAAAAAAACAAAGAGCATGTAAGCTTAAAGCTGTTGATGTTGACCAAAAACAAAAGCTTACTAACAAAAACTGTTAAACTTGGGGAGAAAATTGCTTGCAGATGAGATGATGACACGTGTATGCCCATACCTCTCTTTATACATTATAAATATAAAATAGGTAAATAGATAGATTAACTTTTAATTCAAGAAAATTTTTAACAATCGTATTTAACACTACACCGATAGAAAAAGCAAATATGAAAAGTTTTAACTTATTAGAAGTCACCCTCTTTAACTATTAAAGAATCCCCCGTAATTTTTGGTAAAAAAAATTGTACTTACTCTTCCTTAAATATACTCTTAATACACATGTTAACCGATAAGTTTAACTCTGTCATCAAAATAATCCGACTAATTATGTGAATTTCCTGAGGAGTTATTTGGTTCCCTTTTCGTGCTTTATATTGCAAACTGAATTTTGTTCTTTAGAGGATTGTTTTCCATTAATAACTCAGTAAAGATGGTAATGGAAAGAAGAGTAGCCTCAAAATTGAATGCAAAGCATCAAATTATTCTGTTGCGAGAAAAAATGCAAGAATTTTCTATACCAAACTTGTCAACAAAAAGAAGAGAGGAATAGAAAAACAAAATGGAATGGAAGAAGTGCCCTGTGAAATGAAATCCACCACCACGAGTTGTTCATTAATTCAAGCTCTCTTTCCTATAATGTCCATTAATTGCTTGCTTGCTTGTTCATCTACTTTGTCTTTGCCAAGCCATTCTATAGCCATTGGGTGTGATGGATCCGAACCACGATTGTGTCAAAAATTTCAACCTTAGGTCTCTAACCTCACAGAATCTGTTTTGCCAATCCTTGGGTTCTATAGCCTGGAAGCCTAACCCAGGTGTCCTATCCTTAGATTTGGGATTCAAAGCCTGAGTCCAATCCACCACATACGCAGAAACCCTCCTTCTGAACTTGCTCTTAAACTCATCCCACGCTTGGTACTTGTAGTGATTCACCACCACTTCCTCCATCCCAATTTGCTTCGTCCTAAACCCCTTCTTCTCATCCACCTCAAAATGATGTATCACATTCCTCAGCCCACCATCCACCGCATCCACCAACACCACCGACTTGTGCCTCTGCTCCCCTTTCCTCCGACACGTGTATCCCTGCGTCACACCTTTCACCGGGTTCCCCTGTTGACCCGATGGCCCGAATTCCAAACACCTAATCGACACTTGCCCAACTCTTATACCCCTTTCCTCCGGCAACGCCAACATCGATCTCAACGAACCAAATTCATGTTCTTGTCCCCAAGATGGAGAAAACACGAACTCGTCTACGTCAACGTACATAACCCATTTGCACAGTCCCTTTGCCTTGGAATACAAAACACTATGGGAAAACCCTGCTTCTTGTGTCTTTGGCCAAATCCAAAACAACGTGGTAACATTGTAACCCTCCCCACGAAGCTCCTCGACCACATCGTACAAATCATCGTCGCTTCCGTTATCGTACAGCACGAAATTATCCACACCCACCTTTGAATGATACATTACCCATTCTTGCAAGAACTTCCCCACGTTGTAAACCATGGTGCAAGCGCACAGGAAGTGTTTCTCTTGGGCTTTTGGGGTTATGAAAGTGTTGGTGGGCTTTGGTTTGGGCCTGGGAGTATAATAGGCCACCGAAGGAACCACGATGTTTTCATTGACAATCTCGAGGGAGATTTTTATTCTCTGCGGCTCGTAAGAATAATAATCCAATTCCGATGGATCCGGGTGCGGGCAACGGAACACTTCTTGGACGGAGGATGTAACGTCGCTACGGATGACGTCTCCGAAGTCAAAGTCAAACACGCAACGTAGCTCGTGAGGTGACCTGTCGTATCGTTGGCGATTGTTAACTCCTTTGGCGAACAAAACGACGTCGTCGTCCGTGGAGAAAGACTCGTACACGAGAAAGTTCCACCTTATGAGTTCCGGTGTGGGGTTATGATTATGAAATTCGTTTTGTGTCGGGTCGGTGACCAGCATTGGTTGGGAGAACATGCGACGTCGTCGAACGGATTCTGGGAAGTCGCATTTGAAGGTGGTTCGGTTTGTGAAAGGCAAGGAACCGGAGAACGTGGCGAGGGATTTGACATTGTTGGGGAAAAGGCAATAGTGGTGCTGGTGGAGGGAAGATGATAAGGGCGTGTTTGGGGACACGATGACAAGAATCTCCCAATCGGGTAACAAAATGGAAACGGTGGTGGATAATGAGATTGAGGAGTCCTTGATGGAGGACACGCGGCGTGTTTGGCGCGCGAGTTCGTTGACGAGGTTGTTGGGGTTTTTTAGAATGATGACGTGGGAGGTGGTGTTCAATTTGCGATGGCGGTTATGGATGTCGGAATATTGTGGCCAGGAGGAAATGGCATTGCGCGAGGTGTGAAGGGAAAATGTGGCGAAGATGAGAATGACGAGTAAGGAAAGGAGGAAGGTGGTGTGGCGTTTGCGTCTCATGGTGGTGGAGAAACAAATCAAGAGGACATGGGGAATATGAAAGGTTATGGTTGTTTTTATGTATTCTATAAAGTGGAAAGGGTTCATAAATAGAAACAATGTGGAATAGCATGACATTTTGTGCCATTGACAGAAGGTGGACGATTGGTGATTCCGTTTTACTTACCTTTACGTGCTTCCAACATCTTCCTTTATTCTTGGATTGCCTTTGGGGGCTGTGTTTTCATCACACGTGGACCTCAAAATGCCCAATTACAAGGGGCTGCTAAACTCAATTTTCTTCCTTCTCTTGTCACTCTATTTTGGGTGAAACTAATTACTAACACAAACATTAATTTGTTTAAGATATAAAAAAAAGTTTTATCCACAACAACCTTCTAGTTATATGTATATGATTCAAACATATACCAATTTACCTAGTTTAAACATCACACCACAACAACTCCCGTAGGCGACATATACCTCAGGTAAGTTTTAGACAAAGAATATATATATATATATATATATACACACACACACATTAAAATGGATCTTTAATCACATTTAATTACATTAGTTTTAAAGTAAAAGATATTCATCCAATCTAGTTGTTTTAAAAAAATGCACATGTCCTATGTATATATGTTGATCAATTATTAATTAGTATATTTTTTAATTTGGTATTGATTATTATATTTTTTATTTGAATTTGACATCATTATTAACACCTAAACTATCATAATTGCCATACAAGTAAGCCCCTTTATTAGCTCTTAAATTTTCTTTGCATTTCTTAGAACTTTTCAAAGTTTTACCTAATCAAAATTCTAGCCGAATTCAATCATCAAATACAATGCTTCCTACCAATTTTGCTTCATTTTGGAGGAAATCCTTGTAAAATTAAAGCAGAGGCTATGTTATCACTGTGATATAATAGAGATAGTGTATGTAGAAGGATGCCTTTGATCATCCAAAGTACTAAATTTTCCTTCATAGATTTATAATAATATGATCCTGTTAAATTTTAAATGTTATAGTTTTATGATAAATATGTTTAATCTTATTTTTGGAATATTCTTAAACGTGTTTTTGATTAATTGAAATTTTCCTATCAATGACTGAATATTTTTTTGTATGTTTATGCATTGGTATGATTAAGAAATTACTTTATCCAAATGATCAAAATATTTCTGTAACAAGTTGGTATATAATTTCATTAAGATTGGATATATTTTTATAGTATATTATATATTACAATTAATTTGTGAAAATTCTCAATAATATATTGAAGTAGTAATAAATATTTTAGTTTAATATTAATTGTTAGATTTTTGAATAATTTAATAGATACTAAATATAACTCTAAGATAATGGTGAAATAAATGACAATTAATTTTATTGTGATGTAATGTTGTATTATTAATTGTGTTTGAAAAATTTGTTCGAGGAAACTAAGTATTAAACCCCTCTAATCTTCCCTGGAAATTTTCTAATGCAATTTACAAATACAATATCTCATGCAATAAGGAAAAGTTATTGACTAAAACATAGATAAATAAATATATAAGGTTTTGTTTATAATATTTAAAAATAAGTATATGACTAGAAGTATATAAAAGAATTTGAATTAAATTATGAAAGTTGGACTTTGAAGAAAACTATGGTATCAACATGAGGAAATTTGATTGGATATACGTGGATATATAGTTTATGAATTGTACTATCATGTGATATAATATGAGTATCTTAAAGTGAAATCCATAGTCGATGACATGATATTGAATGATCATGTATTATTACATTGTGATGGAAGTTATAATGGGGATGTCATAGGATCGACGAGGCACTAAAAATGTGTCTATGTTGACAAGGACCTCACCCATGGAGAAGCCTTAGGCCCTACACAGACTTTGGAGGTTGCCTTTGAGAGCTTTAGTGGTCTCTTGACTAGCCAATGAGGCACTCCATAAGGCTTTGGCTTCCTTTGTCACTTCTTTGGATGGGCCCAAACCCAAGGAGGAGCATTTGAAGGCCCTTGCTTACTTCACTTGCACTATTTTGGAGTGGGGGTCCTTTGAGCCTTGTTTGGACCTCCTTTGGGCCATCTTTGGGCCTTGTTATTTTTTGTATATATTTTAGTAGTCATTTTTATTTGTTTAGGAATTAATTAGGTTTAAAAAATAATTTTTAGTTTGGGCCTTGCATGGTCATAATTTTCATTTTGTGCCACTGTTTGACTTTGTATAGGTATATACTTGTTTTGGGTTACTTCTGGGTCATGTATTTTTAGATTTTAGGTTTTGGGTGAAGCTTTTACAAGCTTACCTAAACTAATTCTGAATTTCCTCTTGCTAGGAGGTATATATACCTCATTTCCTTTGTATTTCATTTATAACTTGAATTTTAAATGAGTTTTAGTTAGATAGAGTGTGACCTCTCTCTAGAATCTTGAGCACTTAGCTCTTTCCTTGCTGTTTCTTATCCTTGCAATTCCTCCCAAAGGTGGTGAAACACACATTGACGTTATCTCTTACCTCAAGAGTGACGGTTCCATAGATCTCTCCTTGACTTTCCACACTTTCATTTCTTATGCCTTAGATCTAGGTTTCCTTTGCAATTTCCACTTCAATTTCCTCTCCATACAAGTCATGGCCTACACCTAACCTTCACAAATTCAACACTTGACACTTTATTTGGAGTGCTTAGCTTGGATTTAGAAGAAGTTTCAAGAGGAAGATCTATCTCTCTCTTAGAAATTTGAAGAAATTCCTACATCATATGCCTTGGAAATTCAAGTGATAGGGTAAGTAACCCAAACATGACTTACCTTGCAAACCAAATTGGGGGTAAAAACTGAACAACTTGTCACATCTCGACGTCATGCACTACTTATGCATGTGTATTATATGAGATTGATTCCTAGGAAATTCTATAGAGACTTATATTTGGCCTAAAATTTTACATTGTAATGAGAATCTCTAACCCCTAGTTAACACTTTTTGATGTTAAAAGAAATAACAAGTCCTCTTGCATAAAGTGCTAAAGTATTAATAGATTGCATATGATGGTTCGGAGAACAAACTTAGAAGGGGGTTGAATAAGTCTGTTCACTTTTTCAAACCAAAAGTGATATTCAAACGTAAATGTGATTTACATAGCGAAGTAGACTTTTGAGAGAGCATATAAGTGTGATTGCAAGATTAACAGACTTATGTGGGAGATAGGGAGGGAGATGGCACAGGAGAGATTTATACTGGTTCACTTCCAACTTAGATGCTACATCCAGTACCTTCAAACCTGGAGGATTTTGACTATGTAAAATGCCTTTTTCACATAAACGGCACAGACCGTGCCTTTGAGTATTATTGAATTTAACCACTTCTGGCTTAAGTACAGATCGTGCTTCAAGTACTCTTGACATCAACTACTCCTGGCTCACTGAGTATTCTTTTGCAGCACTCATTCCTGGGGCAGACCCACATATTTTTTCACAAGCCACTCTTGGCTTAAACCCAAGTATTCTTTCAAAAGCCTTTTTAGGCAAAAGTGTTTCCCAACAGGTCTACCAGACCTGTGTTTACAATAAATAGAAAGAATTAGAACAAATAAAATAAGCCTTCTAACTTAGCTCAGCTAAGTGTTAACCTGATAAACAAGTTTGTGAAGAAAAAGAATGACTTATTTTAGAATAGGGCTTAGTACATGTACAAGATAAGAGGTACAACCTACATGTACTAAGCCTAAAAGCTTGATCAAAAATAATATGCCCATAATAGAAGAAGCTAAGACGTGAAAAGCATATTTCTGATTTAGATTGCTAGTGCTCTTGAAATGAGAAGAGATTGCATATAGCGAGCTTTCATTTTCTTCATGGCAATATTCCTTAGTCTTGAGTCTTCTTCTTGAGTAGATTGTCATTTCTTCTTTTTCTTGGGCTCTTATATGCAAGCGTCTGAAGCTTGTTTGCATTTCTTTCTATCTTGATCATACTATCTTTTGTGTGATTTGCCCATCTTCATTTTTTCTTTTTCTTTCTCCCATAAGCTCCCTCTCTTTTTCTTTCTTATTTTTATCTCATAACCTCATCGTGTATTGCTCTTTCATTTTTATGAATTGTACTATCATGTGATATAATATGAGTATCTTAAAGTGAAATCCATAGTCGATGACATGATATTGGATGATCATGTATTATTACACTGTGACGGAAGTTATAATGGGTATGTCATAGGATCGACGGGGCATTAAAAATGTGTCCATGCTGATAAAGACCTCACCCATGGAGAAGCCTTAGACTTTTTGGAGGTTGCCTTGAGAGCTTTAATGGTCTTTTGACTAGGTCAAGGCCCAAGAAAGCCAATGGGCACTCCATAGAGCTTTGGCTTCCTTCATCACTTCTTTAGATGGGCCCAAGCCCAAGGAGAAGCATTTGAATGCCCTTGCTTACTTCACTTGCACTATTTTGGAGTGAGGGTCTTTTGAGCCTTGTTTGGACCTCATTTGGGCCATCTTTTGGCCTTCCCATTATTGTAAATATTTTAGTAGTCATTTTTATTTGTTTAGGAATTAATTAGGTTTAAAAAATAATTTTTAGTTTGGGTCTTGCATAATCATAATTTTCATTTTGTGCCTGTCGCAACCTGGATCGCGACGGCGCGGCCGACCCTCGAAAAGATTTTTTTTCCGAAGAGAAAAACAGGGAGTCGCCACCAACGTTTTTATCCATAGGAAAAACAATGGGAAAAAACTAAATTCAGTGAAAGCACTGGTTTAAAAATGAGATTCAAGTTCGGGAGTCGGTTACGAGTAGGGAAGGTATTAGCACCCTACATCGCCTGTCAGAAACAGTACCAAGATTGAAAGCGCAATATAAATAGCCTTAAATAAAACATGGTTTCTTCCCTTTTTTTTGTATTTTTATTTGAAAACGACGGAATGGAGTAAAAGAACTGTACAAACATAGAATGTCGAAGCGAGGTCAACGGGACGTTTCATCCGAATTAAACTCGACTTCGATATGAGACAGAGAGGGGAAGAGAATGCTAATAAGACGTCACGCCTAAATTAGACATCCTCGAATAAAAAAAAGGACAGGGATAGGAAAGAGATAAGCGGGACGTCTCGTCCTAAGTATCCCTTCCCTATGAATTGTGGCGAGGCTTGAACAAAACTAGGGGGAAATCAACAAGACGTCACGTCTAAATTGATTTTCACGGAAGCGACAAAAAAAAAACACTTATGAAAGAAACGCGAAAGCAAAGAAATAAAACAGCAAAAAAAGAAATAAGAAAGATGGGCCCGACAGGAGTTGAGTCCCGCTCCTACGTATTCTTGAATTATCAAGAAATCAGGGTTACGTAGTTCTGAGTGTTTTTTTTAGGAGAAGATTGGGAAAATGTTGGTGGGTATCATTTTGGTGAGGAACCCATACAAGACGAAGTTCTTCGCACGTGTACGGATCCTATAGAGGTTGTGTAGACGGAAATATTTTCCGTACGACACTGACTAAAAATGATTTTTTTCTTTTTTTTTATTTTTGATTTTACTTAGATTTGAAAGAAAACACATGAAACATCCATTTCCCTTTATTATTATTTTAAAAAAAACTACGAAGCAAAGGATGGAGGGTAGCAGAAGCTACAAGAGAGAAAGAGAAACAGCAAATTCGGAAAAGAGAGGGAAAACCGAGTGAGAGAAGAGAAAACCGAGTGAGAAAGAGGGAAAACCGAGTAAAAATGGAAAAAACTGAGTAAAAAATAGAAAAATGAAAAAAAACCGAGTAAAAATGGTAAAACCGAGTGAAAATGGAAAAAACCGAGTGAAAAGTGAAAATACCGAGTGAAAAGTAGAATACCGAGTGAAAGTTGAGAAACCGAGTGATGGAGCAAGAGAGCTGGTCTCAGGATGCTGAACAGTGAGGTGTGAAGGGTGCTGGTGAGGAGAGGGGCTGTACCGAGTGGTGTTGGTGAGGACAGGGGCTGTACCGGGTGGTGTTGGTGAGGAAAGGGGAGGGTTCTGGTGAGGAGAGGGAAGGGAGCTGGTGAGTGATGGAAGGGTGCTGGTGAGGAGAGGGAAGGGTGCTGGTGAGTGAAGGAAGGGTGCTGGTGAGGAGAGGGAAGGGAGCTGGTGAGTGAAGAGAGGGACGGAGCTGGTGAGTGAAGAGATGGGCATAGTTTTCCTCTTAATCAATGCCTTAGGATGCCTTCAAAGCTTCAGCCCTTGTCCATTTATAGGCTTTTCCGAGTGGAAGGCCAACTCAGTCTTCCACTCAGAGTGGAGGCAGCCTGGTAGTGGGGGACAGCGGCTGGTGGGAATTTTTAATTCCTCCACTTCCGCCCCCTGTCTGCCAGCCACCTCCAGGATTCCTGGATCCACTTGGGTGGTGGAATCCAAGTCAGCTTGGGCGAACAGTGGTCGGTTTTTCTCCTTCTGACTCAGATTTAGTGCCTCAGTCGGTATACACCCATAATGGGAAACAATCCGAGTGGAAAATGTGCCTTTTAAGCACAAGACCGAGTGGAAAAAGGTACAAAAATAACTCGGATCCGACTGAAATGGTTCAAGGATGACTCGAAAATGGGTGAAATGTGACTCGGGTGAAAGTCACTCGGAAATGGGGGAAAGTCATTCGGAAATCGAGTGGAAAGGGGCTCGGAAATGGGTAAAAGGATGGCTCACTCGGTGCTGACTGAAATGGCTCGGAAATTGTGTGAAATGTGACTCGGAATTAGGCAAAAGGCTGACTCGGAATTGGGTGACAAGGATGGCTCGGTATTGGTGTAACACCCTCGGTTAGATAAGACAACCCTTCTCTAGGATTATCTTATTTAACTAAGAGTGTTAACAGTTTTTCATAAAAAGTGAATATATTTTTTTTTAAAACAAAGAGATGGCAAATCAATGGAAGCAAATAGTGAATATATCACATAGTCATTCACAAACTTACAAATAATTGTACTCATAACAGAATGGGGCACACAGGCACCCTTAAATATTATACAGTCATCTAGTGTCCTATTGTCATAAAATATAATATTCAACTAAATAAATTCTATCTTTAGTGATCGTTCTCAGAGGGCTCAGCATATTGCTGTTCTTCACACTCGGGTTCTTGAGTTTCTAATTCCTCTGAAATGGTCAACAGTAAGGGTGAGTATAACCCAAGACCCTGATTGGTTAAAACTGGTGCGGACATAATCCAGTCAACATACAATATCACATAAATCATATAATAGCATATTTACAATTATAACAATCAAGTATGTTGTCATGAAATGCATGAGTTAAGTTTATTATGATTATCTTTGGTTAAGTCTCATGATGCATGTGGGCCCAATAAATCATTTCTTCTTCTCATTCTTTGGAATATCACCATTCCAATCGTCTAGAGCGATCAGGGTCTGCCCAAGTTCCATATGGTACAAATGAACTCATTGGTTCTCATCATTGATTTAAATATTTTTGGAACTTGGATCCCTACGATCAATAGTTACACTCCGTCATTTAGTCAAAGTACACTAGAATTGCATCGTCTCACCCGGCTATCAGGCGCGACTCTGATGCCATTGGGTTGCCGTTCCAGTTGTACTCCCAAGATTCTTCATGGAGATCGAACGTGAGTGTCCTTTACTGTACCAAGTGTATGCTCTAGAGGTTTTTCTTCTTCAAAAATATTTTTATGATGCGAAATGCATTTATTTTATCAATTGATTCCTTGGGTATTCTATGTGTTTCCAGTCTCATCATATTATTCTCAAGCTCTTTGAATTCCATCAATTATTTAAACATTGTAAGATATTCGTTTATTATTTTAGAAATATATCTATTATATCTTGGTTAAAATTATATTTTGTATAAAGGGTAAAATAATATATTCTTTATGTAATTACTCAAAATTAAGATGTTAATAATGCGGTTAACAATAAAACTAGCAATAATAATAACAATATTAAGATTGATGATAATTATAATAATAATAATAGAATAAGAATAAGAATAATAATTATATTTTCTCAATAATTTTAAAAGTATTAGAGATTGAATGAAAATCCAAGCGAAAAACATTAAAAAAAACAGAGTTTTCCGAGTAAAATAAAACGGGGAAAATGTTGTTTGAGATAAATAGGGTGTTTTTCCGAAACATAATGTAGAAACAGTTTTCTGAGTGAAGTTAATATATTTTTCGAGTAAAAGGTTCTGTCCAAATGTTCAGGTCGGTTTTTCACAAAATCCGAGCTAACACACTAAGTCCGACTTCTATTTTATAATTCCTTGCTGGAACTCACATGAATACCCAGGTTCCTTAATATCTTCACAGTCCAACAACCAGCATATATTTTGATAAAATAATAATCACTTCAATCAGTTTAATTATACATATCTTGAATATGAAACAACAAAATACCATAACATTTAATCAAACAATTCAGAACTGATTACATACACTTAGTAACAATATATATATATATTTATATATGTATATACAATTAATAACAATTAAAGCATTTAATTCACATAACACTGAATCTGTCCTGGAAAGGTGAGGAACAAGTTCCTTAACCCTTTCCTTCACTCAGTTTTCCCACAGAGCACCCAAGAATATACCCCCTTACCTCAATGAAGTTCCTGGATAAGGAGAAAAAGGGTTCCTTTCACTGTCCTACTTCAAGTCCGCGTGAGAGAGGAAAAGAATTGAGAGAAAGAAAGCTTGCAAGAAGAGGTTATGTTTCGTATGTGTGTGTGTTCTAAGAGTGATAATAATGTATTAATAATGAGGGAAACAAGTGGAAGACAACATTTCCCATGAGTGATGGTTAGGTGAAGATAATGGCAACTTTTGACTCATTTCACTGTCAGCGTTGCATTTGATTGGAATAAAATATATAAAGGTATTATAATGGATGCAACTTTCCCCTGTGATTGGTTCGTTGTGCCACTCATTTTTGGATTTATGTAATTAAGTGGGCTGATCACTAATTGGAGTGGAATTAAAAAAAAAATGTTCATGTGAGGACGGTACTGAATGTGAGGGGCAGTGTGGAGTGTGAGGGCGGTGTGGAATGTGAGGTTGTATTGAATGAAGGAAAAGACGGTGTGTAATAATGAAGAGCGGTATGATAATGAAGGGCGGTATAATAATGAAGGGCGGTATGATAATGAGGGGCGGTATGATAATGAAGGGCGGTATGATAATGAGGGGCGGTATGATAATGAAGGGCGGTATGATAATGAGGGGCGGTATGATAATGAAGGGCGGTATGATAATGAGGGGCGGTATGATAATGAGGGGCGGTATGATAATGAAGGGCGGTATGATAATGAGGGGCGGTATGATAATGAAGGGCGGTATGATAATGAGGGGCGGTATGATAATGAAGGGCGGTATGATAATGAGGGGCGGTATGATAATGAAGTAGGGAAGGACGGTGTGTGTGAAGGAGTTAAGGACACCGTCTGTGGAAAGAGGGCGGTGTTATGATGAACACCGGCTCAGAGCTGTCCGGTGTGAACTCCTAATGTAAGGACGGATCCAGTAGCCATCCGATGTGCACATATGCTCATTCGGTGTGGTGTAAGTAAGCAAATCTTTTCTTACTTCAGCCATCTGATGTGACATAGGAGACGTTGGGTGGTTCCTGATTCGCTTTAGCTAATCTTTGCTCGGAATTCTATTCCTTTACTCGAAATTTCTAATTGTTCACTCGGAATTTGCATAATTTCATTAATGGTCTATATAAAGTCCATTATTATGCATAAAAATGATATTTCTGAGATACCACAGACCATCAACAGAGTATATATTGACTTATTTTTACTCACAAACCTTTCATAATTCAAAATTTACAAGAGTAAAAATTATTCCTAAAAACAGGGATGTTACATTCTCCTCCCCTTTTAGGAATTTCGTCCCGAAATTCAAGTTAAAACAATTGAGGGTACAATTCTCTCATTTTCTCCTCAATTTCCCAAGTAGCATTCCCATCATCTGTTTGACTCCAAACTACCTTGACCAAAGGGATTTCCTTGCCTCTTAGCTGTTTGAGGCGTCGGTCAACAATCTTCACTGGTGATGCTTCAAAAGTAAGGTTTTCTTTCAGAACAAATTGATCGGGACTTAGAACATGATCAGGGCTTGGTACATATTTGCGGAGTTGAGAGACATGAAAGACATTGTGAAGGTTTGTCAGCTCGGGTAGCAGAGCAATACGATACGCATGAGTTCCTATCTTTTGCAGAATTTGATAGGGTCCTACGTATCTGGGGCTTAACTTCTTGGCCTTCAAAGCTCTTCCTACTCCAGTGGTAGGAGTAACTTTGAGAAATACATGATCGCCTTCTTCAAATTCTAATGGCTTCCGACATTTGTCATAGTAACTCTTTTGTCTATCTTGCGAAGCCTTCATTGCCATTTGAATCCTCTGAACTTGTTCTGTTGTCTTCTGAACAATCTCTGGTCCAATTATTGTTTTCTCACCAGTTTCATACCAACATAAAGGTGTACGGCATTTTCTTCCATACAAAGCTTCATAAGGGGCCATTCCGATGCTTGCATGATAGCTGTTGTTGTAAGTGAACTCAATAAGTGGAAGGTATTCTTGCCAATTTCCACCATGTTCCAAGACACAAAGACGTAACAGATCTTCAAGAGTCTTGATTGTTCTTTCTGATTGTCCGTCTGTCTGTGGGTGGTATGCGGAACTTAACTTCAGACGAGTTCCTAGAGCTTGTTGCAGGCTCTTCCAAAACTGTGATGTGAAACGAGGATCTCGATCGGACACAATCGCAGTGGGAGTTCCATGTAATCGTACAATTTCCTTGATATAGATCTGGGTGAGTTTTTCTAGGGAATACTTCATATTGACAGGAATGAAGTGAGCGGTTTTTGTTAATCGATCCACAATTACCCAAATAGCATCATATCCAGCTGATGTTCTGGGAAATCCAGTCACGAAGTCCATAGCAATCTCATCCCATTTCCATTCTGGAATATTCAAAGGACGAAGGGTCCCACTTGGTCGTTGTTGTTCCGCCTTTACCTTCTGACACATCAGGCAAGCTGTTACATACTCAGCGATATCCCTTTTCATTCCTTGCCACCAGAATAATTTCTTCAAGTCCTGATACATCTTGGTTGATCCTGGGTGGATACTGTACTTACTTTTGTGTGCTTCATCCAGGATAGATCTCTTAAGATCTGTGTTGACTGGAATACAGAGCCTCTGTTGATACTTGATCACTCCATGTTTATCTTTGCTAAACTCTGAGACTCCTTCTTTTGTCTTTTCTGCTAGATCTTGTAATTCCTGGTCATTGGCTTGAGCTTCTTTGATTTGTTCTAAGAAATCATTGGAAATCCTTAACATTCCAACCATAAGGCTTCCCCTTTTTGGCGTTACTGCTAGATTCAAATCGCGAAACTGTTCAATCAACTCCAACTCCTTAGTCATCATATATGATAGACATAGGGCCTTTCTGCTGAGTGCATCAGCCACAACATTTGCCTTACCAGGATGATACCGGAGTTCAAAATCATAATCTTTGATAAATTCCATCCACCTACGTTGTCTCATATTCAACTCCTTCTGATCGAATAGATACTTCAAGCTCTTATGATCACTGAAGACTTCGAAGTATATACCATACAAATAGTGTCTCCAGATTTTCAAGACAAACACAACTGCAGCTAATTCCAAGTCATGTGTGGGATAATTAACTTCATGGGTTCTTAGCTGTCTTGAAGCATAAGCAACAACCTTTCTTTCTTGCATTAGGACACATCCTAGTCCTTGTTTTGACGCATCACAGTACACTTCATATGGCATGGCAGGATCTGGCAAAATCAAGACAGGTGCACTAGTGAGTCGTTGGCGTAACTCCGTAAAACTGCTTTTGTAACATCCTGCTTTTAATAATAGCTCTATTTTGTAATTTATGAAGCATGGAAGGCTTGTAAGTGTTAATTAATGAATAAAACACTCTATGGATGGCTTTTAATGCTCCAAAAGTTTCATTTTGGGTATAATTATGGAATTTTAGAGAAATTATTCAAATTCCGAGTAAAAAGGCTCTGATCCGAGTGACAGAGTGAAATTCCGAGTGAAGGATTACCAATTCCGACTGAAGGTTACAAAATCCGAGTGAGGCTATGGTATTTTCCGAGTGAGAATAGGCAAAGATACCGAGTGGAAGTTTGAGTGAGTGATGGTCAGTGTTGTATTAAGTTTACTGAGTGATAGATTGATTGAGGTGACTCGGTTTGGAGGTAGATCACCGAGTGATGACTGACCTGATGTTGAGTCGGTTTTGGCAATGAAAAACTGAGTGATTGGAGTCGGTTTCAGGAGATTTACCGAGGGGACTCAGTTTTCCTTTTTCTTCACACGACTGGTAGAATTCCAGTCGGACTAGAACTCGACCGAGTGAAAGGATGAAGGAAGAGGAGTCAGCTGAGTGAGATCGGAAAGAACACTTCTGATCCGTTCTGACCTCCAAGGTTAGGACGATTTCAAGACTTCAAAGAAGAAGATCGGATGTCAACTAATGCCACATTACATCGGATGACCGATGTATGGAGGACAACTTATGTGAAGCAGACCGGATCAACGTTTTACTGAATGAGCTATGGGTCGCATGACCATGAGACCGGATCAATGCTTTGTTATTAATGAACACCAGTTAGTTTCAAGGAAGGTTCATCCTTAGAACTGATGTTCACACCGGATAAATTGTACCGGTATTAAAGACCGGATTTAGTCCGTCCAGAGAACAGAAGACTACAGAAAAGGAAGGGTACAGTTTTCCTACAAAACTGGAGTCACACGTTTTGACGGAGTAATAAGCCTAGACGGGGTCTCATGCCTTGGCGGAGCAATAAGTTTAGGCGGAGTCACACGTTTTGACGGAGTAATAAGCCTAGACGGGGTCTCATGCCTTGGCGGAGTAATAAGTTTAGGCGGAGTCACACGTTTTGACGGAGTAATAAGCCTAGACGGGGTCTCATGCCTTGGCGGAGTAATAAGCTTAGGCGGAGTCACACGTTTTGACGGAGTAATAAGCCTAGGCGGGGTCTCGTGCCTTGGCGGAGTAATAAGCATTGACGAGGTCAAATGCCTTGGCGGAGTAACGTGAACGTCTTTTAGGGCATGAATATTTCTTAAGAAACACTCAACACCGCCCTTCACACTCAAGACCGCCCTCACACTCAATACCGCCCTCACACCCCACTCCGCCCTCACATGCAATACCAACCTCCTCAAATCCTCCAACATTGAACACCTTTTTAATTCCACTTCAACTAGTGATCAGCCCACTTAATCACATGAATCCAAAAATAAGTGGCACAACGAACCAATCACAGGGGAAAGTACATCCATTATAATACTTTTATATATTTTATTCCAATCAATGCAAAGCTGACTGTGAAAGGAATCAAAAGGCTCCATTATCCCACCTAATCCTCCAACCGATGTTCCCCACTCACTTTCTTATTATTAACCCAGTGATATGACTCTCAGAACACTCCTACATACGAACCACTTAGCAAATCACACACCCTTCTTCTTCTCATTTTATACGTTCAGAGGCTTTTCTTTCCATATTCATTTCTTCCACTGCGGACTGGAACGAGGAAACTACAAGACATATCTTGCTAATCAAAGGACTCCATTAAGGTAAGAGGGGACATGGTTGTGAATATTTGTAAAATGGGTAGAGTTGTATGCTGTTCTAGAATTCCAGTTTTAATTTCGTATCTTGTTGCTTAATTTTGAAGCTGAAAACGTATGAATTTGACTCTGACTTCTTCATGAAAGTTGTAGATCTTTTTGTTATGTGAATTTTGATACCTGATTCAACTGATTTGGATATGTATAGCAAAAGTTATAGCCAAAATACTACAGCATGACCGAGTGAAATGTTTAAGCTATGTTCTATGCATATTTTGATATTCTGGGAATTATACATGCATAATCAGCCTTTGATGTCTCCACAAAAGTTGTAGATATACATGTTAGGGATTTATAGAAAGTGGTTTCAAGTTAAAAAGATGCTTGTAGCTCTAGTTATGCTTAAAATACAGAAGTGTGTTCATGATGCAAATATGTTAACTATGAAATCTGAATCTTGTTTTCAATACTGGGAATTTTGTGGATGAATTAGTTGTTGGTGTCTTCATGAAAGTTGTAGATAATTATGTTAAGAGTATTTTAGAACTGGTTTCATGTTAAAATCATTTGTGTAGCTCTAAAAACATTGAAAATACTAATATATGTACGTTTTGAAAACTCACCTGGAGGCAGTGTTGTATTTTGTGGATAAATGGTATTTCTTCTTAGAATTTGAATTTATGATCTTCATTAAAATTGTATATATTTGTGTTAAGATTAATTTAGAACTGGTTTCATGCAAAAATAATTTTTGTAACTCCAGAAACACTGAAATTACTAACATATGTACGTTTTGGAAAACTCACCTTGAGGCAGTGTGGTATTTCGTAGATAAATAATATTTATGTTCGGAATTTGAAATTGTGTTCTTCATGAAAGTTGTAGACAATTATGTTATTGAACTATAGAAAGTGGAATCACCTAAAAAGGAGTTGATTTGCTCATATTATGACTGTTTTACTAATGCATGTCGCTGTTTAGAAATGCTGAAATTTACTTATGATGGTTATTATGGATAAAAATGATGTTTTCTCTATGAATAATAATTTATTATTGAATTCTTGAGTGATTATGAATTATTATGAATGCTGTTGAGTATCATACAATTTGTATATTGTGGTAGTGAATAATTATGAATAACGAAATTAATTTATATGTACATGAATGCCTTATGGTTATTGACATATGTGGTTGAAACAGTAAATCCATGATTTTGTGAATTATTATGTGTATTGTGTCCCTTGAGGACTTGTATTATCCAAGAGGTTTTGGAAATGTGGATATCATGGTATGTTAAATGATAAAGAGAATTAAAGGCATTCATGCATCATAAGCATTGGACGCACCATGGAATTTAGGGGTTCCATGATTGCCTACTCTGGTGGGGGGTTACTCTATGATGAGTTTAAGCCCTATTTTCACAAGAACCATGGAAGTGTAGGGATCCATGGTTGTGCAAATTCCTACTGGTATACTTATTTGTGCAGGAGCCATGAAGATGTAGGGATTCATGGTTATGCTAATTCCTATTTGTGTATTTGAAAGCGAGGACCATGAAGATGTAGGGATTCATGGTTATGCTAATTCCTATTTGTGTATTTGAAAGCGAGGGCCATGAAGATGTAGGGATTCATGGTTATGCTAATTCCTATGTGTGTACTTGAAAGCGAGGGCCATGAAGGTGTAGGGATTCATGGTTATACTAATTCCTACTGGTGACTCTATGAGACTTTTTACTGCAGTATTCCCACCAAAATCAAATGGATCCAGCATGACATCATTTCACTAATTAAAGATCTATTAAATGGACTTGTTTGGCATATTCATCATATCATTATGAGTTGTTGATTGTGTTTGTGCAATTTTGTCTATTTTATACTTATTCTATATTCTGTCTCACTCTTACATTAAATTTTTACAGTGAATGACACGCAGAACAAAGATTGATGCCATGATTGATGCCTATTTGAATTATTACCTGGACTTTGATTTTATGGGTTGTAATAAGTATAACATGTCATGTACCATTATTTTCTAAATCGTTTCCGTTACTTAAGTATTTTCTTGAATTTAATTATTCACGACTAGCATGTATGATAATTTTTCCGCTGTTATCAACTGTTACATAAACTCTGAATTAAACTTATGAATTTTAAAATGATCTTTCGAAAAAGCGAAAAATTTACTTGAAAATTTTAATTAACATTTGGGGGCGTCACAGCTTTCACATTTGTCAGTCCATTCGAATGGTTGATCTTTACGAGTCAGCTTAGTTAAAGGTGCTGCAATTCGAGAGAAATTCTCGATGAATCGACGATAATATCCAGCCAGTCCAAGGAAACTGCGGATTTCCGTCACATTCTTGGGTTGTTCCCAATTTAGTACAGCTTCTACCTTTGTAGGATCCACAGCAATTCCTTCCTTAGAGATGACATGTCCTAAAAATTTCACTTCTGTCAACCAGAATTCACATTTTGAAAACTTGGCGTATAATTGCCTTGCACGCAAAGTTTTTAGAACAATTCGGAGATGCTTCTCGTGTTCCTCATGACTCTTGGAGTAGACGAGAATATCGTCAATGAATACAACCATAAATTTGTCCAAGTACTCATGGAAGATTCAATTCATGTATCCCATAAAGACTGCAGGTGCATTTGTAACTCCAAAGGGCATAACAAGATACTCATAGTGCCCATAGCGTGTTCTGAATGCTGTTTTGGGTACATCATCTTTCTTTACTCTAATTTGATGATAGCCTGATCGCAGATCAATCTTCGAGAAGATAGTGGCTCCTCGTAATTGATCCATCAAATCATCAATTCTTGGGAGAGGGTACCGGTTCTTGATCGTAGCTTTATTCAACTGACGATAGTCAACACATAACCGTATACTGCCATCCTTCTTTTTGACTAGAAGAACTGGTGCTCCCCAAGGTGAGACACTGGGTCTAATCATTCCTTTCTCTAGGAGTTCTTCTAATTGCTCTTTGAGTTCACTGAGTTCCTTGGGTGACATCCGATAAGGAGCAATAGAGATTGGTCCCACGCCCAGTATAATATCAATACTGAATTCGACTTCTCGCTCTGGAGGTAGCTCTCGTATGTCCTCAGGGAATACTTCTGGAAATTCTTGAACAACAGGAATCTGTTCAAGTTGAGAAGTGGCCTTACCTTCAGTTTCAGTAAGGATCATGTATAATTGGACTTCTTTTGAGATTACCTTTTCTGAGCTAACAAGGCAAGAATTAGTGACTTGATCACATTCAGATGTAATAGACCCGTGAGAGATGGATCTATTATAACAGTCAATCAGAATATGGTTGGCAGCAAGCCAATTCATCCCTAGAACAATGTCTAGATCAATCAAAGGTAAACATATCAGATCTACCTGATAAGCTTTCCCTTCGATGTTGAGAGGACATTCTAGACATATGCAAGTAGAGCAAATGGGCTTATTGGCGGTAGTTGTGACAATCATTTGATAGGGCAGAGAGGTTGTAGGAAGCTTTAAATATTTTACACAATTCTCAGATATGAAAGAATGAGTGGCTCCAGAATCATATAATACATTTAATAGAGTACTTCCTATAAAGCATGTACCTTGCACAAGATCGTTCTCTTGTGATACCTCCGCACCATTCATGGTAAAAACTCTGGCATTTCCCCCTGGTCTTCCCGTTGAGTTGTTTCCAGGCCTTCCAGGTTTATTGTTTTGGTTGAAGTTGTTATTGCGGGAAAAAGTCTGCATTCTCGGGGCATTATTTGTAGGGGTATTTGCAGCAGGTCCCCTATTCCCTTGGCCTGTTGGTCGCACTACCTGTCTTTGAGTCATCTGTTGCTGGTTGTTAGTATTTTTGAACCAACAGTCAACATCATGATGTCCAGTCCGTCCATAAATTGTGCAGTTTTTACCGCTTTGGTTCTCCTGACCTCTAGGAGGAATTCGGTTGGCTGAGTTGAAAGGTCGGAAATATGGCCGATCTACTTGAAAATCCCTTCTTTGCTGTCGATCTGGCATGCGTCGTTCTGGCCCATGATTAGATGTTCCAGGTCGTCGAAGATTAGAGGTATTCTCAAATATGCGGCACCTGTCAACCAAAGTAGTGAATTGTGTAATTTGTTGACAACATATAACTTGGCGAATTTCTTGCCGTAACCCTGCTTCAAACTTTGCGCATCTTGACGCTTCTCCCATTTGGGTGTAGTAGGGACAACATTTAGCCAGCTCATCAAATTTAGCAGCGTACTCCCCAACAGTCATATTACCTTGTTTCATATTAAAGAATTCCTGTTCCTTCTGCCTCCTTATGTCTTCGGGGAAGTATTTGGCGAGAAATTCTGTCCTGAATCGTCCCCAAGTAATGATATGCCCATCAGTAGCTAGTCTGACTCTAGTATGAGTCCACCAGTGTTCTGCTTCTCCAACCAACATGAAGACAACAAAGGTTACACAATCCTCATCAGAACATCGTATAGCGGCAAAAATCTTTTCAAGGTGTTCAATCCATAGTTGTGCTCCTTCTGGATTGAAGCCTCCTTTGAACTGCGTAGGATTGTTTCTTTGAAAATCGGCTAATCCTTGTCTGGCAGAAGCATGAGGTAACTCTTGTCGTTCTATTACCTCCACAATTCTGGTAAGAAGATTCTCCATCACATGATTGTTATTTTGGCGTGCCATTAGGAATTTGCTGAAAGAATATCAACAAATAGATTCAGGGTATGCGTTATGTGGAGCATTCCACATAGGAGTGTTAGTCTTAGGAGTGTTATGGACTGTTCAATATTTCTATCAGAGTACGTGGAAACCTAATGGTCCACTCCACAAGCTTAATGAATCGACTATGCTTTGATACCACCTTTGTAACACCCTCGGTTAGATAAGACAACCCTTCTCTAGGATTATCTTATTTAACTAAGAGTGTTAACAGTTTTTCATAAAAAGTGAATATATTTTTTTAAAAAAACAAAGAGATGGCAGATCAATGGAAGCAAATAGTGAATATATCACATAGTCATTCACAAACTTACAAATAATTGTACTCATAACAGAATGGGGCACGCAGGCACCCTTAAATATTATACAGTCATCTAGTGTCCTATTGTCATAAAATATAATATTCAACTAAATAAATTCTATCTTTAGTGATCGTTCTCAGAGGGCTCAGCATATTGCTGTTCTTCACACTCGGGTTCTTGAGTTTCTAATTCCTCTGAAATGGTCAACAGTAAGGGTGAGTATAACCCAAGACCCTGATTGGTTAAAACTGGTGCGGACATAATCCAGTCAACATACAATATCACATAAATCATATAATAGCATATTTACAATTATAACAATCAAGTATGTTGTCATGAAATGCATGAGTTAAGTTTATTATGATTATCTTTGGTTAAGTCTCATGATGCATGTGGGCCCAATAAATCATTTCTTCTTCTCATTCTTTGGAATATCACCATTCCAATCGTCTAGAGCGATCAGGGTCTGCCCAAGTTCCATATGGTACAAATGAACTCATTGGTTCTCATCATTGATTTAAATATTTTTGGAACTTGGATCCCTACGATCAATAGTTACACTCCGTCATTTAGTCAAAGTACACTAGAATTGCATCGTCTCACCCGGCTATCAGGCGTGACTCTGATGCCATTGGGTTGCCGTTCCAGTTGTACTCCCAAGATTCTTCATGGAGATCGAACGTGAGTGTCCTCTACTGTACCAAGTGTATGCTCTAGAGGTTTTTCTTCTTCAAAAATATTTTTATGATGCGAAATGCATTTATTTTATCAATTGATTCCTTGGGTATTCTATGTGTTTCCAGTCTCATCATATTATTCTCAAGCTCTTTGAATTCCATCAATTATTTAAACATTGTAAGATATTCGTTTATTATTTTAGAAATATATCTATTATATCTTGGTTAAAATTATATTTTGTATAAAGGGTAAAATAATATATTCTTTATGTAATTACTCATAATTAAGATGTTAATAATGCGGTTAACAATAAAACTAACAATAATAATAACAATATTAAGATTGATGATAATTATAATAATAATAATAGAATAAGAATAATAATAATAATTATATTTTCTCAATAATTTTAAAAGTATTAGAGATTGAATGAAAATCCAAGCGAAAAACATTAAAAAAAAACAGAGTTTTCTGAGTAAAATAAAACGGGGAAAATGCTGTTTGAGATAAATAGGGTGTTTTTCCGAAACATAATGTAGAAACAGTTTTCTGAGTGAAGTTAATATATTTTTCGAGTAAAAGGTTCTGTCCAAATGTTCAGGTCGGTTTTTCACAAAATCTGAGCTTATTACACACTAAGTCCGACTTCTATTTTATAATTCCTTGCTGGAACTCACATGAATACCCAGGTTCCTTAATATCTTCACAGTCCAACAACCAGCATATATTTTGATAAAATAATAATCACTTCAATCAGTTTAATTATACATATCTTGAATATGAAACAACAAAATACCATAACATTTAATCAAACAATTCAGAACTGATTACATACACTTAGTAACAATATATATATATATATATATATATTTATATATGTATATACAATTAATAACAATTAAAGCATTTAATTCACATAACACTGAATCTGTCCTGGAAAGGTGAGGAACAAGTTCCTTAACCCTTTCCTTCACTCAGTTTTCCCACAGAGCACCCAAGAATATACCCCCTTACTTCAATGAAGTTCCTGGATAAGGAGAAAAAGGGTTCCTTTCACTGTCCTACTTCAAGTCCGCGTGAGAGAGGAAAAGAATTGAGAGAAAGAAAGCTTGCAAGAAGAGGTTATGTTTCGTATGTGTGTGTGTGTGTTCTAAGAGTGATAATAATGTATTAATAATGAGGGAAACAAATGGAAGACAACATTTCCCGTGAGTGATGGTTAGGTGAAGATAATGGCAACTTTTGACTCATTTCACTGTCAGCGTTGCATTTGATTGGAATAAAATATATAAAGGTATTATAATGGATGCAACTTTCCCCTGTGATTGGTTCGTTGTGCCACTCATTTTTGGATTTATGTAATTAAGTGGGCTGATCACTAATTGGAGTGGAATTAAAAAAAAATGTTCATGTGAGGACGGTACTGAATGTGAGGGGCGGTGTGGAGTGTGAGGGCGGTGTGGAATGTGAGGTTGTATTGAATGAAGGAAAAGACGGTGTGTAATAATGAAGAGCGGTATGATAATGAAGGGCGGTATAATAATGAAGGGCGGTATGATAATGAGGGGCGGTATGATAATGAAGGGCGGTATGATAATGAGGGGCGGTATGATAATGAAGGGCGGTATGATAATGAGGGGCGGTATGATAATGAAGGGCGGTATGATAATGAGGGGCGGTATGATAATGAGGGGCGGTATGATAATGAAGGGCGGTATGATAATGAGGGGCGGTATGATAATGAAGGGCGGTATGATAATGAGGGGCGGTATGATAATGAAGGGCGGTATGATAATGAGGGGCGGTATGATAATGAAGTAGGGAAGGACGGTGTGTGTGAAGGAGTTAAGGACACCGTCTGTGGAAAGAGGGCGGTGTTATGATGAACACCAGCTCAGAGCTGTCCGGTGTGAACTCCTAATGTAAGGACGGATCCAGTAGCCATCCGGTGTGCACATATGCTCATTCGGTGTGGTGTAAGTAAGCAAATCTTTTCTTACTTCAGCCATCCGATGTGACATAGGAGACGTTGGGTGGTTCCTGATTCGCTTTAGCCAATCTTTGCTCGGAATTCTATTCCTTTACTCGAAATTTCTAATTGTTCACTCGGAATTTGCATAATTTCATTAATGGTCTATATAAAGTCCATTATTATGCATAAAAATGATATTTCTGAGATACCACAGACCATCAACAGAGTATATATTGACTTATTTTTACTCACAAACCTTTCATAATTCAAAATTTACAAGAGTAAAAATTATTCCTAAAAACAGGGATGTTACAATTGGTGCACATGATTCAATCGGGCTTTTTGATTGATTTAGTCAGGAATGTCTAAAAGTCCTTTTTAATTGACTCAATCGGTACTTCAGAAATATTCAATCATATAGTAAGTTTCACTCGGAAGCTCATGATTTGATTTACTCGGAAAAATGTTGGTCGGATATATAGCTCAGGCTCATTCATCAAGCTTAGTCTTTACTCAGAGTTGTTTCAATTGTGCATCAACTCACTCGGATGTGCTCACACATCAACTCACTCGGATACATTTGCTCGGGAGTCCTCTTCACAATGGTTTCACTCGGAAGCTGATTGAAGCTTTACTCAGAACTAATTGAACAGTGTTTCACTCAGAAACCAATTAAAAGGTGACTCAGAAATGATTGAATCAATGTTTCACTCGGAGCTGACTGAGTCTGGTGAGTCAGAACTGACTGAATATGGCGAGTCAGAACTGACTGAGAATGGTGAGTCGGAACTGACTGACTGAATCAGTGTTTCACTCGGAATTCTCTCAATCGGAAGTATTTGGTTCAGATCTTATTTCTGTTTGAAGCATTCACTCGGAATCACTTCAATCGGAGGTGTGCTACTCGGATCTTGTCTCTGCTTGGAACATTCACTCGGAATGTCTTCAAAAGTGACACTCAAAACTTCACTGCTTGAAGGTTTTACTTGGAACTGACCTTGGGAGTCGGATTTTCCTTCACTCAGAATCTAGAACTCGGGTTCCATAATCCACCTGGTGTAATCACTCGGAAGTGGTTTTTTTTTTTTTACCTTCCGATCTGAATGGTCTCAATCGTCGGTTGACCCTTGGATGTGCTTACTCGGGTATTGGGATTGTTTCCAACCGGAGTCGGCCTTTACATTTCAATCAGAAGGGTCTCAATCAATAATTGGCTCTCAGATGTGCTCACTCGGGTGTTTTCACTCGGAGACATCCTTTTCACTTCGATTAGAATTGAGAATTTGAGAATATGACCACTCGGAGACGGTCTTTTCTCCTCTCAGAACTTGGAACTCAGCTTCAATCTACCGAGTGCATTCATTCGGAATCCGACCTCATATTTCAGTCGGAATGTTTCAATCGACAATCCATTCGGATGTGTTCATTGGAGTCGGACTCAAAAGGACACTTTTAGAGAATCTGGGCCAAAAGTAGTTCATTACCCGGTCGGACATTTACTCGTTTGACCATGTTTTCTTTCAAATATATCACTCGGCTTGCCTGACAATCATCTTGAATTATGGACTAATTGTCTAAGAGTAATCATCTTGAATCAGAGTGGTATCAAACGGGAAAGTTCCACCCGGAAACACCTGTGCCTAGCAAAGGGGACCTGTCCTCAAGTCAGACTTGCAATCGGTAATCCTTCACTCGGTATTTGTTCACAGTCAGTCCCTCTTCTCTCGGAATGCATCTGGTAGGGAACCATCCACTCGGATTTACCTCCAATCTGAGTCATTTCACTCGGATTTGCCCCCAACAGGTCTATATTCCACTCGGCAATGCTCTAATCTGAGTTATTTCACTCGGATTTGCCCCCAACAGGTCATACTCCACTCGGCAATGCTCCAATCTGAGTCATTTTACTCGGATTTGCCTCCAACAGGTCTATATTCCACTCGGAAATGCTTCCATCAAAGTCATCTTGCTCGGATCTGATCATTTTTGAGTCATTCTACTCGGATTTGATCATTTTTTGAGTCATTCCACTCGGATTTAATCATTCTAAGTTTGAATGCAGTATAAAAGAAGATTCTTTCCACTTGGACCGGACCAAAAGAGGTGTTCACAGTGCCATTTTGGGTCTTGTATAGGTATATACTTGTTTTGGGCCACTTTTGGGTTATGTATTTTTAGATTTTGGGTCTTGAGTGAAGCTTTTACAAGCTCACCCAAGACAATTCTGAATTTCCCCTTGCTAGGAGGTATATATACCTCATCTCCTTTGTATTTCATTCATAACTTGGATTTTAAGTGAGTTTTTTTTAGTGAGATGAAGTGTGATCTCTCTCTGGAATCTTGAGCACTTAGCTCTCTCATTTTTGTTTCTTATCCTTTTGGCTCCTCCCAAAGGTGGTGAAACAACACATTGACGTTATCTCTTATCTTAAGAGTGACGGTTCCATAGATCTCTCCTTGCCTTTCTACACTTCCATTTCTTAAGCCTTAGATTTAGCTTTCCCTTGTAATTTCCATTCCATATCCTCTCCATACGAGTCACGACCTACACCTAACTTTCATAAATTAAGCATTTGACACTTTATATGGAGTGCTTGGTTTGGATTTAGAAGAAGTTTCAAGAGGAAGATCCATCCCTCTTTTAAGAATTTGAAGAAATTCTTACATCATATACCTTGGAAATTCAAGTGATAGGGTAAGTAACCCAAGTATGACTTACCTTGTAAACCAAGTTTGGGGTAAAAACTGAACAACTTGTCACATCTCGACATCATGCACTGCTTATGTATGTGTATTATGAGATTGATTCCTAGGAAATTCTATAAAGACTTATATTTGGCCTAAAATTTTATATTGTAACGAGAATCTCTAACCCCTAGTTAATACTTTTTGATGTTAAAAGAAATAATGAGTCCTCTTGCATGAAGTGCTAAAGTATTAATAGATTTTTTATATATATATATATATATATATAAGTAATAATATGTATTATTAGATAGTATTGTTAATATGGTGTTATGTTAGGTGATATATGAAATTGTAGTTGGTAGAACAAATTATGTACAGGGAAAATAACCATACTTATAAGGTTATTATTTTTATTCTATTGTTGATAAGTGATTATATTATTTTATTTACTCCTTGTATTTTTTTCCTTATTCAAAATACATATGGATTTTGGTGAGAGTTGATTCTATCAGGAACTGACAGTAGTGAAATTATAAAAATCGATATTTATGACAATTAAAATGACTTTGATAACATATTATTAAAAAATGCAGAACATAAATGATTTTAGTATAGAACATAGAATTGTAAAATAAATGATCTGATAAGAAGACTTAAGCATGTAAGATATATATATATATATATATATATATATATATATATATATATATATATATATATATATATATATATATATATATATTTGTATAATTGATTGAACTTTGATTTTTTATGTATGCATTTTAGCTTTTATTTCGTTTAGTTTAAAAATTTGGGTGCTATAATAAGCAATCTTTTATCAACTTCTATATATAATTTTATATAGAATATAAGCTTGATTGAGAGGAAAAAAAAACAAAGGCTTCCCCCCTTTTTAATGATATAATAATCTATTATAACTATTTTAGATTTGTATTTAGCTTGGATACCCCTTGGAATTTCTTTAATCTTTATTTAAATTTCTTTTGTTCAACAATATTTTTCTTTTCGAAAAGTAAGTTTATTAAATTTACTGAATGAAAAAAGTTTATGAATAAGTGATTAATGTCCATGTAAATTAATGTGTTTAATGCAATGATACAGTATAGTTTTTTTTAGGAACTACAGTATAGTTAAGTTAGATGAATTAATTATTGATTACATGTTTAAATCTGCATGAGGAAACTTGATATGAAACATTTTGCAAAATTGACACGCGGTTCGATTGCATAACATCTAACATTTCATTCGCACAAATAGTTCAATTGGTTTTGCAGTCACAAATCAAATTGGGACCGGTTTTCACATGCTGGTAACCTATCATTTGCATCTTTTATCATTTAACTTTTTCAAAATTCAAATATCTCCAAAAACGATGGAAGCGAAAACAACGTTTTATAAACGTTACTGCTTCTTTCCCCTTTTTCTAAGACTCCGTTCGATTGCAAGAAAAAGAAAGAAACTGTGAGGAATAAAAAGGAAAGAGAAAAATATGAAATGGAGTGAAAAAAATGTACCTGTTTATTTGAGGATAAAATGATATGAAAGGGAAGGAAATTTGTCATTTTTAAAAATAAAAAAATAAATTAAGATTAAGTACTTATACAATTACAAAGTTACTCTTATATTTATTAATTACTATCTTCATCCTTAAATACAACCCACTTTTACCTAATTCACATATATTTAAAAAGTTGATAAATTTAGTTAAAATCATTAATTTTTTAAAAAATTTTATTGTAGTTTCTCAAAATTGCCCTTAGGTGGTGTTTGGTATGGAGGATCTTTAAACTTTCTTGGGAATATTATTTAAAACATTTCCTTATCCATGTTTGATATGAGATAAAAAAAATATTCTCAGGAATGTGAGATTCTCAAGAAACTTAATTATGAAGAAATTAATGTTGCGTTTAGTTCATAAGTTTTCTTAGAAAAATAGAAAATTATTCTTAGAAAAATTTAAAAAATAGAAAAACTGTTTATTTATAAATTATTTAAATTTTTTTATATAGAAAAATAGAAAACTGATTTTCTATTTTTTAAGAAAATCAGAAAACTCTTTTAAAAGGTTTTTTAAGAAAAGTAAAAAATAGAAAAGGTGATAACTGAATTACAAAATAATGTAATTGAATTACAAGATAAGGTAACTGAATTACAAGATAAAGACTATTGTAACAAAATGAGAATATGAAACAAACAGCTATTAATTCAAAAAGTTTTACTGCTACTATTTTGAAATATATTTAAACACAAACTCATTTGCTCTCATTTTAATATAACTTTAAATTTTTGTCACAATTTTTATGAGATGCATATAATATCATAAATAATATATATATAAGACATATCTCAATTAATTTGAATTAAAAAATATTTAAAAAAAATTAGAAAATTGAGTACACTTGAACAATTTTTTTAGTTTTTTAGTTTTTCAAATTGAAAAACAGTCACATTATCTAAATGAGTTTTTAAAATTTTTCTAACTATTCTAAGAAATAAAAAGTTTGGAAAACAAGCGGAAAACTTTTCCCAGAAAATTAGAATAATTTTCTGTAACTAAACGCAGCCTAAAAGTTTCACTTTCCTATTTCAACAGGTGGGTATCCTATTCATTCCTGGGAATAAAAAATTTTAGGACAAAAATATCCCCATTTTCTTCTCAAATCTTCATAAAACAAAAAGATCCCCGTATAAGTTTTTTTAATAACAAACATGGAAATGGAAAAACTAAAAAGATCCCCGTATAAGTTTTTTTTAATACCAAACATGAAAATAAGTTACCCAAGAAACACATTCTCGGGAAACACATTTATGGGAATCTCACTTAAAAAGATATCTCATACCAAACACCACCTTAGGGTGATTGTAACTCAATTCTCCATGTAATCCCTCTCCACTTGTTACTCAATTATTACAAAAAAAATAAATAATGTAATCTCATTTATTGTTATATTGATTCTAATAAAAAGATATTATTTTTTGGTAAAAAGTTAATTAATGCCATGAAAATTAAAAGAGTGTCTTATACCCTGAAAGTGGTTTTATATTTATGAGCGAAAATAATATTTTTTATAAACAAAATAACTTTTAAAATTAACACCTTCAAATTAAGATCTCATTTTAATTCAATATTTTTATAATTTGAAATATAATTATAAAATTATAATTTTCTCTAAAAATATATTTGAGTTATTTAAATGAATAAAGTAGTTAATAAAATAATACATTGCAGAGAGATATGAGGTGGGTAATTTTGAAAAAAAAATCACTTTCTTTTACACTTTCTACTATTTTCCCTTTTATATGTGAGTGAAAAATAAAAGAGGTGAGACCGATGTAAAGTGAGATTTTTTTTTTACATCTTTCTTTATCACTTTCTTTACTATCCAACAAGAAAAATACTTCTAAACAGTACCTGAAATATATATATATATATATATATATATATATATATATATATATATATATATATATATATTTGAAATCAACACCTTAAAAATGATTAATTAAAAATTATGTCTTGGAAATAAAAAACTATATTATATAAATTTTTAAAAATAACCGTTTGTTGTTGATTGCATAGATTAATTATAGTATGTTTATTTTTTAGTTGAAGTTTTTCTAAATATGGTTAATCTATTTGTCAAACGGAGTTTATCTAATCTCAAACTACCTACATGATTAATATTAACTATTGGATGAATTATTTTCATAACTATTATTAAATGAACAATTAACCGATTACTATATTCAATGTAAAATAGGACAAAATCAGGGGTGTTTGCGGTGCAGTTGGTTTTAGTTTTGCAACAGAAAATAAGTTGAACCACATAATAAAAAGATATGCGATTTTGATTGGTTCAGTTAAAATAAACAACAAAACTAAACCAAACCATTGCTCTTTAAATTGATTCCATTTGATGATTTTAAAACTTTCATTTTGAATATCAAATTTATCAATATCAATACGATAAATACACATTGTATGGTCAATCTTAAAGGTAACAAGAAATAAAAGAAAGATATAGTTTATATTTTTTACTACTTTTTACAAACGATTTATTATGTTTGGGTACTGATTCGGTCTTGAGATCGACCCCTAGACCTAGAGGTAATTTGACTAAAATCCATCTTCTGGAACCAGTATGACGCGATGACTAGTGTGAGTTATTCTCTCAACATCGGCATCTCATGTAATAGAACGGTTTAACAACGGCATCTGTGATTACACGAAAGGTCCCCAAACTGACCCCATTGCGAGTAGTCACTTAATACCAGAAGATCAGAGTTGACATGTGTCCTAACGTACCTAACAAGTAGCATGCAAGTGATTGATGGGTAGGTAAAGCCGCTACGAAACGTCTGCATTACGAATTAGTTTTACTGCATAGTAGCAGAGTAAGTACTGACACAATGTACTGAACACTTGGTGAGCAAGAAGACTCTTTCACTCCCCAAGTATAAATACTCACGCATCAACGTTCTCTAACCTTACATTTGACACTCTTTTTGGCCCCCGCAATGCGTAAAGGCTAGTGATTTGCTTCAAGAAATCACTCCAATACCTTTATTTCCCGTTGGAATCAAGGTATAATACCGGATCCCCACTAGACCAGTGTAATATTTGTAACATCATTTAAGTGAATTTACTTTTATATATTTTAGATGTAGTAAATTATAACATGAATGATACATGATAATTAATTAAATTATAAGATTATTTTATAGCTAGAGTATTACAATATTATAAATTAAAAATATATTTAAATATAATTTGATTAGATTTGATTGGAATTTGAGAATGGTAAGTATATCCGAAACCAAATTAGAGGTAGGATTGCGATTGGTGGACGTAACTAGTTTCAGAATTTACACTTTGAATAGGTTGGATGGTAGAATTAGTGAGAAATTGTAAGATTGGAGAGGGCGGGGAAGCAAAAGAAGCGATGATAGCTGGGACCGTAACGTTTATAAATGCGCACTACACTTTGAGAGCGACTCGCAGCAATCACGCACAGACATTAATGCAACCAAAGTGGAAATCAAATTTAAAAATAAAAATACTCACAATTACAAATGGTCAATCCACGATACCTAATAAATACACTTAGTTAGTAGAATTTAAAATCCAAGAAACAAAACAAACTCATTTATCAACATTATGACTTAGTTCCGTTAAACTAGTGTTCCATCACACGCCTCTGCTATCAGACAAAAACCAAACCATTTTCAGATACGCGTCTTCAATTTTATCTATCTTCCTCGTTTCCCTTCATTTTTTTTATTTTTTATTTTTTTTCACCATTATTTTTACTATTATTTTTCATAATTTTCAAGAGAGTGGAAATGCGAGATCCTCTCTCTGATTGAAACCATACCCATTTTTTAATTTAAATTATTTAATTTATAATTTATTAAGTTTTCTGTGAGAGTGTCTGAATTGTGTGATAAAGAGATGAGTTGTTTTTCCTGCTTTGTTTCTCGCCGGAAAGATGTGAGGAGGGTGGAAGTTGACAATGGCACTCGATCTGCTTCTTCTTCAGGTTCAGTTTTCCTTCTGTGTTTCTTTTGTTCTAATTTCCAAACTCAATTTTATTTTTCTTTGTAAAATATTTTTTAATCTTAAAAGTTTGCTGTTTGGATTTCGCAGGGAATGGAGGAGTGAACATTGCCGCTGCTGATAAGGGTTTCTAAATTATTATTATTATTATTATTATTATTATTTTAATTACTTTCTAATAATGCTGTTTTTTTGTTTATATATATATATTAGTATAATTAGAATTATTGTGTTTGCAGATGGTGAAAGGAAGAAAGAATTGAAGGGAAAGAGTGTGAGTAGTAGCAAAAGCAATAAAGCAGCAGCTAGTTTTGGCTTTCGCGAGCTTGCAGCTGCAACGAGGGGTTTCAAGGAAGTTAATTTGATTGGGGAAGGTGGTTTTGGAAGGGTTTACAAGGGTCGTCTCTCAACAGGCCAGGCAAGCTTTACATTGTTATTATTTTTGTTTAATTTTAATTTCTTAGCTCAGTTTGTTGAAGAGAATATGTAAGTAGGATATGTGAGTTGTTATAAACCCAGTGAAATGTCTTTGAATAAGCCGAAGTTAATCATTAATATGTTAATTTTGTTAAGAGGGTCGAACCCACAGCCTTCTTTCTCCTTCACAAAACTTTTATCATTTTTCTCCTTCACAAAACTTTTATCATTAGACCACCTCATTGTGTAAAATAAATTTGATTTTGGTGGATTTTGGTCATTTGAGAATTTGAGTTGTCTTGTAAATTAGTATGATTTTATAAATATATATATATATTTGCAGCTTGTTGCGGTAAAACAATTAAGTCATGATGGTCGCCAAGGTTTTCAGGAATTTGTGACTGAGGTTCTTATGTTAAGCTTGCTACACCATTCTAATCTTGTCAAGTTAATTGGCTACTGCACTGATGGAGATCAAAGGCTTTTGGTTTATGAATACATGCCTATGGGTTCCCTTGAAGATCATCTTTTTGGTAACCTTTAATTACTTTTGCCCCCCCTCCCCTCATGTCTGCACTTAATTTGTGGAATGTGGATAGTTACACAACTCATTGCTTAGCAGTTCTAGTTAATTTTTCAGGATGATTAATATAGTTGCTTTTGTTTTTATGATTTCCCTTTTTTGGTGGCATTTTATTCAATCTTTAATGTTTAACCTAAATAACAACTCCGGATGCAGGAAATGATATGAACTTGAAACTTTCCCTCTGGATAGGCGGCTTTAATTTATAGACAAGAAATGCATATGGTGCAACTGTGCACATTGCACACCTTGTTCTTATCATTTGTGTTTGCTTTAGAGGCTTATTTTTAACCTTTAGTGTGTTTTCTGTTGATGTGTTCTTCCTATTGGTGTGAATAGCTTTTGTGCACTTTCATCTTGAATGAAAGGTTCTGTGTGATTCAGTACAAATTGGACTATTGAACTTACTGGACCTGGTTTACAGTTTAGTCATGTAAGAAGAGTTGTGCCATTAAACTTAGTCCATTACGGAGAGAAATTATTGCATTATATGAATTGTTGAGGACAACGTCCCTGATTTTCTAGTATACAGGTCTCAGAGAAAAAAGAAGTCTTTTTACTGGATGAAAGAAGTCGAGCAAAGTGCATTCCTTGTTACTTATTATATTCTTTTGGAATTTAACTATTTTAATATAGGGGCCTTTAGCAGCTTCTGGATTTTTCAGCGAGAGTGATTTTCAACTTGGATTATTCTGTAATTATAAAAGAGATCAGAGTTGTTATATGCAGGTTGACATGTGGCAAAATTTAAGAAAGTATATTGGCCTAAATATTTAGTTAAGTTTAGTTTTGATTAAGTTTGCATTATTTGGAATTCCTTCAAAATATATCCCTATTAGTTTTTCATTTATGTGAACTTTTAATGATTAAATGCATCAATCAATTTATAACTTAATTTCTCATTTCAGATCCCAACCAAGAAAAAGAACCCCTAAGTTGGTGTGTTCGAATGAAGATTGCTGTTGGCGCTGCTCGTGGCCTTGAGTATCTCCACTGTAAAGCAGATCCACCTGTTATCTATAGAGACTTAAAATCTGCAAACATATTATTAGATAATGATTTCGACCCAAAACTGTCAGATTTTGGGCTTGCTAAACTTGGACCTGTTGGAGATAATACCCATGTTTCAACCAGGGTGATGGGAACATATGGTTACTGTGCACCAGAGTACGCGATGAGTGGAAAATTAACTCTTAAATCTGATATCTATAGTTTTGGTGTGGTGTTGTTGGAGTTGATCACTGGACGTAGAGCAATAGATCCCAGCAGAAGAACAGGAGAACAAAACTTGGTGTCATGGGTAAATGTTTAGGCTGTATAGTTTCTTTAACTTTGTTTGTCTTAGTTTTGCATGTAAGTGATTCCTTTAATATTTTCATTAGCATATTGTGATACTTCAAATTTTATTTTATATGTGAAAATGAGGAGAAACTAGAAAGTAGAGCATGTCTCATTACAGAAGCACTAACATGCAATAGCATCCTGCCTTCTCCATAAATTACAATAAATCCTTACCTGTGATTATTTGAGATGCTAACATGTCTTAACTTTCTAGATGACTGTGTATCTATATTAAGCTTCTCGCCACATACAAAATTACTTCTTATACTTGTGTTTTTTGCTTTTGTTTTATTGGGTCCAGTCTCGCCCATTTCTCAGTGACCGAAGAAAGTTTGTACATATGGTTGACCCTCTTTTACAAGGAAACTTTCCCTTGCGCTGTTTGCATCAGGCAATTGCTATTACTGCCATGTGTCTCCAGGAGCAACCAAAATTCCGTCCACTTATTGGTGATATTGTTGTTGCACTTGAATACCTAGCTTCTCAAAGTATCCCTGAAGTTCATAGACATCCACCACAGCAACCGCCTTCAGGAATGGACAGAAATTAATATTCACAGGTATCTCATTTTGAGTTTCATTTCTTTCTATGATTTTGAGTACAGATTTCCTCGTCAGTTTTCTCAGTGTAAGCTGCCAACTTGTCTATTTTGAATTGTAAGTGTTATTGCTTCAATTAAATTAGTGGCAGTGGAGATAAACTTCTTGATATAGCAGTATGAAACATGTAGATGTAGATTGATTACAATGGACTTGAGTTTATTCTTGTTTAGGCTTTATAAACATCCACGAGGTGCCTATGACACGTTTCTCGTCATTTCAACCAAATCAGGAAGGTGGGGGGAAAGAGGGTTTTCTATTGTTGATTGGGGTGTTTGGTTTCCCAACATCGTTTTTGCAACAACCTTGGCAGGAGCTGGTGTTATTTAGTGACAGTCAAAGCACTGATATAAAATGAAGGGTAGTTATGTTTCTTAACTAATAATTTAATTAAAAGAGAGAGGAAAGTACTTGGCAATTTTGTGTTTGTTTGTCCATATAGTCATATACAGTTATACTTTCTTCTTTACACTTGAGTATTGTTTTAAGAAGAACTACTACTATACCCGTGGGGATGCGGGCACTAATTAGAATATAAAGATATATTTAATTCATAATTGTATATGCATTTTTAAAATTTAAGACATGTTTATAATTTATCATCATTTGATGCAAAAAATGGTAATAGAATAGCCATCAACTTCAATATTTTCTTTTCCAAGTTTGGCAATTAAATTAATATCTTTAATATCTTTTCCATAATGAAATATAAATCTCAGAGCATGTCATGCTGTTGTATTATGTTGTTTAATTATATTAATATATAATGTATTATAAAGATAATTGATGTAAAAAATACAAGGTAACTTGACAAAAATATTATGTATTACTACAAAAATAGCAAAAATAGTGTGGAAAGCTAATTGAAAAAACAATAAATGAGTGTACTTAGATATGATTTTATTGCCTCTAAGCCAAATGCTACACAAAATAGGTCACAATCATTCCAAAGTTCTTCAATTTAGGTGGATTCTCTTTCACCTTAAGGTTGCATTATCAACCAATGTGTGAGTAGCGACAAGCTCTCTAGTCAATTTATAGTGAAAATTTTCGTTAGAAGAATTGTATTTTGGGAAGAAAGAATATTGATATTGTTAATGGTAACTTGAAAATAAAGGAAAAACAATTGAAAAGTCAAATTAATAACACATAGATGTTAATAATAAGAGTCATAAACGTGTTAAATAAAGAATAAAAAGTTACATACGTATTTCTAAGACTAATAGATACTCATTGTATCAATCACAATTGAAAGCAACATGTAATGACAACTAATGTAGGTTTTGGAAAACCTCTTTAAAAACAATATTAACGGTGATCTTTAAGATTTTTCCTATTAATATCTTTAGACTTTGTTTGCTTTGAACTCTAAGATAGCCACATACAATTGATTGTGACTAAATATAGGTTAAAGTAAGTATAATTTAACATTAGCTAGCGCTTGACATGTAACTATTCTACCGCCGTTGCTGTATTGGTCTTACAGAGCAATTCTGGACTATGATCCTGTATTCCAGGGTACGGAACAACGAGTGACGTATTTCCAAAAGTGCCCTTCTGTTACAAAGTAGTATTATTTACACAACTCACTCTTAGTAATTTAAGTTCAATTTTGAACAGGATTATTATAGAAAGATTTTTGCAAGAAGGTAAAACCAGCAGCTTTCATAAAGTTGTGTTTTGCTGGGTTATGTAACAATTGTTCCAGTTCCGTGTGCAACACTAATACAGCATAATGATTGTTACATGTCTCAATTTCCTTGACTTTTCTATTCATTTTCATCTTTTCCTTTTTTGCCTTGGAGGGGTGAGGATTATGCTTCTAGCATGCAGTTTAATTATGTGATTCTCTTGAGTTGCTTGTAGGATGTGTTCGTTGTTGTGTGATCCTGAAGAATAAAATTTCAAATAGAATTGCGTACATATTTTTCAGGGCAGAAATTGGGATTGCATTAATTAACCGGTTAATAGTTACTTAAAACTATGTTTATGTTGTTGGGCTTGGAATGACTTGGGAGTTGATTTGATTTGTAATTCAGTTTCGTTTGGAAGTTACTAAAAAAAGGGATTATTTAGATGTTTAGACGTGTTATGAAAAAAAGATTATTTAAATAATTTGTTTTGTTTAAATTGTAATAAAATAATATTTTTAACTTAACATTACTAGCATAGATATAAGAATTATGTAATTGAAAAAATGTAAAAGGTAAAATAGGAAAACAATGAGAGTGTGTTTGGTATATATTATTTTCAGAGATTATATCTATAATCAATTATATTTTGTTTGGATTGTTCAAGATAATTAATTGTTTTGTGTTAAACTAATAAAAAAGAGCATGAAATTATTTGTAATAATTGGATATGTATTTAAATTAATTAATTGAAGATGATAACATAAAAAAAGTTGAGAATAAAATAATATATTAGATTATAATTATAATGTTTCAAAATCTATTTATAGATTATAGTATGAAAATCATATTATAATCTATACTAAACATTTATTGAATGTATAGTATAAATAAGTACTTTTAGAATCAGAATGTAAAAAATTTAGATTCTGATTATAATCACTTTCCTTTTAAAAAAATAATAGATTACAATATTATTTTTTAGAAAATACCGAAACATGCAAATAAATATTTTTCCTAAAAACCCTGAAAATAAATACTAAACACACACTCTAGATCATAGGTTTTGATAACCTTGGTTCTTATGGCTGATTTTAAGTTGTTAAAAGTGTTAAGTTTATTATAGAAATGAATATATTTATTATCCTTTTATTTCTGTGACCTAATTATTGTATATATTTTAAGAAAATTTTATCATTTTCAGTGGTTTGATTTCGGCCTTTGAGGTGGGTAACAAAAAAAGAAGCAAATGTCCATTATGAAACTTGAACAAAGCCCGAAGATTATTATTTAGTAGGGATATGTGAATTGTTAATATATTATTTTTTGTTGATGAAAGGAGTACAACTCGTGATCCCTCTTTCATTACTTTCTTCCTTTAATAAATTAGATTATTTTAAAATCATTTTTCACCTAATATATTTCAATAATTAATTGTAACCATGATTAATTATATGCATATTAAATTAATCTTTAATCTTAATAGTTTCCATACACAATCTATTAGTATATTACTCTAGATTTATTAAATTTATCATTGGAGATAGTCTTAGCTGCATATATACAAGGTGCAAAGGTTGTGAGTAAAGACATGTCTAAAGGTGTGTATAAGGTACACATGATAATTTTTGAACAAGTAAAGTCATTGATAACATATACGTGATTAATCAAATTAGTTTTTAACTTATCAAAATGACGTTATAACCCTTTATATGTGTAAACCAGCTATCAAGTTGATCCTTGTTGTTAGAAGACATTAGTCAAAGAACTATGTGACATGTAAACTGTCCTGTGGTCATGTTTTAGGTTGATGTGAACATTTCAAACCTCTAATAATGAAATACATCAATCTGATCTCTAACTCATATAATATTACATCAAATTGATCTTTGTTCATATTAAAAAATATATGTTGTATTAGTTCTTTATCGTTTTTAATTTGTATCAAACAAGTCTTTAATGTATTATAGTAATCATGTCGTAATTATCTCTAATGTTAATTTAAATACTTCAAGCTAAATGTTGTGTACATGTGATTTAGTTACTTTATATTGATGTAAAGTTTAAAGTATAATTACTACAATGGATTGAGTGATACAAAAAGATGTATTAAAAACACAAAGTCCTTATTCATCCTTAACAAAATAGAAGTTAGTTTAGATGTCACCGTAGACATCCTAAGAAAATAAGTCAAACTATGCAAGAACAAAACAAAATAATTAATACCCTAATGCATTTGACAAGTAAAAAGTTATCCATACATGCATATGTCCCAAACAGTTGCATGCATATAATATAAATCAAAAGAAGAAAAGGAAAAAGAAATAAAGGACGCCATTGTCATTCTACTTTAGATGAATAGTAGTAGTAGTAGTAATGTAACACCTTCATTTTCATTATTTTTATTTTGTATACTATTGAAATTTTATATTAGAATTTTGATAGAATTTGAATATGATTCTTTAGAACTTTTAAATCATTATATTATTTGAGACTTTCAAGTTTTTTTTAAGAAATAATTTAAAAAAGTAAAAGTTTCATATCTTATGTTTATACTAAAATGAATTGGTAAGTCTTAGAACTCGGAGACGAACCGTGCACAGACTTTCCATAACGAACCAAGTTGTAAAAGGTAAGCGGGAGTGAGATAAGAATATAGTATGAGAGAACATAATAATAATGGGAGGAGTCTTCTACTCTTTTTAAACCTATAAGCAGCTATGATATTTTAAAGTAATATTTATTATTACCTTAAATAAATAAATAAATAAAATTTATTCAAAGTTTAAAATGTGATTTATATTGACTGACCTAATATAAACTGTATAATTTGGGAATTGAACCATTATGAACTCATATCGACGGAAGTAGACCTATGCGAGGATTGGACCATTAAGACTCGACATGGACTTTTATGATTACTATTAAAGTTAAACTATGATATATTTGAATATTATATTGTTGAATTGATTTGATTATATTTAATAATTTTGTGTGGATATGAAGAATGAGCATTTAGTAAACATGATGAAAAGCTAAAACCTAGTAAAAATACCTACCTATTACTCTTTAAATTTTTGCTTTAAGAGATATTATTCTTTTGTATTTTAGTCCATTATTTAATGCTTCTTTCTTTTAATAAATTATTTCTTGGTTTATATAAATACAATCATTTATTTAACTTTATTTTATGTTTCAAGAATAATTATTTCAAATAATTTAAAAACAAATCCTAGTCTGTTTTATATTCATATATATAAAGAAGTTATTTTATGAAAATGATTATATAAGATAATTGATTTTTGAATAAAAGAGAAATTTTATCTAATGTTAATAATTCATTATAATTTTTTTAAAAAGTATCATTTTAAGTTCCTATAAATATAATTAAACATGTAATAGTTTTCAAGTATTTTGGTTAATGGTTTAAAGTGATATTTATGAATAAATTAAAGTTTTAAAGTAAAAGATTTTGAGTACCCAACTTATTCACGAAAGAAAATTTTGATATATTTAAGAATTTAAAACTCAACGTTGATGAAGTTAAGTTTACAAGGGATTACGAAACTGTACTAAATCTTATGTATAAAAAATATTTGAGAAGATGTGAAAATGTATAGTTTACTAGGGTTCGTAGGCCCCACTATTATATTTGTTAATCAAATTTGTAAAAGCTTTAACTAACTCATTATGGGAGTAGTTCATGCATCATGAAAACTCATAAGAGAAAATATGTGATATTGTTTGAAGACGGATTATAGAAACTGATGATACATTAGAGGAGGTTCAAATTGCAAGCCTTGAGATAAGAGAGTGTGAAGACGTGCTTCAGGGGATTGGGTTCGCTCCCTAGTATCAAGTACGTTCACAATAAACTTTCTCACTCTAACTAGTCTCTAAGTGTTTCCATGTCAGTAGGGTTGTTCTTTTGCCTAATGGGTAATTATATTATTTGGATTTTGAAGAACAGTGTCAACTCCTGATTAACCCAGTGTAAAATAAAATTTTAAGGGCCCATATACATAAGTAGAAATGAATCATGGTTTGAGAATATTAAATTGCATTTATATACATTCATAATTGTTTGTGCATGTGATTGCGTTTGATGATATAATTATTATATATTTATGAAAACCATTTATTGTTTATGTCTATTTCTTTTATGTATATTGTATTATATTTCTTACTCCTTTCTTCGTGTTTTATTTCATATATTTTCATTTTGATGGTTCGTACAAAGTGGAAGATTGAAGGATCTGGACAATAAGTATAGTACGTTCTAGAAAGAAAGCTCAATATAAATACCATAGTCTAATTAATAAACTAAATTATTGAATAACTACTCTTGGGCCATGAAGTTTCCTATATTTCTAAAATTATTTAATAATTATCTTTTTTATTATGGATGAATGTAATAATATATTACTCCATAAATTTGTTTATTAGTGTAACGATAATCATAAGGTATTTTAGAAATCATTGATTTAAGTATGTAATTTATTCTAATAGTTCCCCTTTACTTAATAAAAAATTTATTTTTCAATTATCACATTTCTAGTCTTGAAACAATATTCTTAATTATTTTTTAAAAAAAACTATGAAAATTTACGTAGCCTTTGAGACTTAAAATGATTGATACCTAACCGAGGGTGTTACAAGTAGGGTTGTAAAAGTCACAATAATGGCAGTAGTAGACTAATGTGATTTCTTTAAGTAGGTTGATGAAAATTGGTTTGCAATCTAAGCCAATATGATTTAATGTTTGTGAGAATGAGCTTATTTGTATTCAATTTATTTTTTTATTACCGTGTTGGGTTTATATGGTATAGAATGCATTTTGTATTTCAAAGGAGAATGTATGCTCTTATTCCTTTTTATTTAACTAATGTGTAATTGAACTTTTATATTGTGTAGAATGCATCTTATATTTTGGGAGATAATAAAAGGTTTTCCTCTTTTTTGTTTAATAGATGTGTAATTTGACTTTTACTCTGTTAAATATGGATTAGGACTTTATGTCCTTAATAAACTTTTTTGTATCATCATGTTGTATCACTTTAATATCAATCTACTATCTTAATTTTGCTTATAACTGTTTTACACTAATTTTATTGAATAACATTTTTTTTGTGTTAAAATAATTTACAAATAACATTATTACATCAACATAAACTAACTAAGCCACATATACATCAACATCTAGTTTGAAATATGTAAATGAACATTAATACATAGTGTAATTACTAATACATTAGAGACTTCTTTGATATAAGTTACAAATGTAATGATATATATGTTACAGAGCAATTTGATGTAATATTATATACATAAAAGGCCCAACTGATGTATTTCATCATTGGAGGTTTGAAATGTCCATTTTGACATAAAATATGGTTATGTGGTTGCCACATGACAACTTAGATGACGCTTAATGTACCACGAGACACTTTGATTGACGTCGTTCAACGACCACATAGACCAACTTGATGGACAATTTACATACATTAGGGGTTATAACATTATTTTGATAGGTTATGATTAACTTGATCGATCACGCATACGTTAGGGATGACTTTGGAGTTTTACTTATTTCTACTCAGATCTAGAGATCTCAATGGAGATTGTTCTATTCATGGTCTAACATTTGAGGATTTTTTACCCATGGAAACAGGTATGGATAAAAAGTTGTAAGTTTAAGGGAGGAGAACATACTCCCTCCCTCCTATACACTTTTAAAATTATATAAATATCATACTTTATTACAAATAAATATATCATATCATTATTGAAAGATTAAAATATTTATGAATATTTTGACTTAAAGTTGTTAAGCTTAATTAGATTTAAATATGTTTTTGGTTTTTATAAAATAACAGTCTTATGATTTTGGTCCTTATAATTTTTTTTATGTTAGTCCCTATTTTAAATATGAATTTGTTAATTGTTGATATATGTAATTAAATTTCACATTAGTTTGTTAGTATGATTTTGAGATGTTTAATTGACAATTAACAATTCAATGAGTTAAAATACAATTTTTAACAGTAAAATTACTTTTAAACTGCAACAAATTAAACATCTTAGGGTTTAGGTATTTTAGAACAATTTGAATAAGGTAATGTGTAATTTAGTTATTTATATCAATAATTAATGAATTCTAAAACATCCAACCCTAATATAATAATAATAATACCGAGAAATTTTTTATTTTTATTTATATTTTTTCAAAAATATTTACATCCATCCTAGGATGTTCCAATATAACTCTACTGGTCCCCAATAATATATCATAGGCTTGAGTGTTCCAAAACCGCTCAAAGAAAATTTTTCAGTGCGTTAGTTCCTTGCGCATTGCTTAGTAAATTGAGTCAAATCGGAGTTACCCAACTCCAATCAAGGTAAGCCTAGTTGGTACACCTTTGTAACTCAAATAGCTACAATTGTTATGAAGTCGAGGGCCAACTATGCCCCGAAGACTGCCTAATTCACAAACTAATAGAACCAGCCCGGTTAGAATTTTCAGCCTGAACACCCTTTAGTATTTTGGGCATAACTTGGGCTATCAACCCCGATCGACGCAAATTGGGTATCAAAATGACAGCGACAAAATTCTCTACAACTTTCATGAAGAAGGTAAAGACTATATCAACTCACTTGAGCAAAAGTGCTCTCGCTTGGGCAAAAATGCTCTCGCTTGAGCAAAAATGCTATCGCTTGAGCAAAATTTTGGCAGAAACCACCCATTTGGCACTCGCTTGAGCGAGATTTTGTTAGAATGCACCCCCAAACTCATATAAAGGCTTGCTCAAGCGAGATTTGGCTCGCTTGAGCGAAAATATCAGCTCCTAACCCATAATTCAACTTCCAACCTACCTATTTTGCCTGTTTCAACTACGATTGCTACAAAACTTCATAGACACTATATTTTCACAATTTTAGAGTTGTTGGGACTGCCTGTTCACAAAAATTTAACATATGACTAAGATATGCACAAAATTATGTTTTACATATTTTAAGACAAAAGTATGCAACTCAAAGGCCATTTCTCATTAGATTTGGCCCATTCCAAATCCTATAAGTTTTAAATCATGCATATAACCTATTGAAACCATCCCATCGTATCCGAACCTCCTAAAACTCAATATGACCCTATCACTTCGTCAATTATGCATAAAACTCATGTAAAACCCTTATTTTTTATGTGTTCACCATCAAATCACATTCTAATGCATATTCTAATTCAATTACCATACATGAACAATTCCTGGACATATCATTCATGCAAATACATCAAAACACAAGTCTCAATTCCTGGATATAAAGCATTAAAGGCAATTTATATGGGACTATCTGTGGTCAACTATATCAACATATCAAAATAAGGCTACATTATCATTATACACATAAATCCAAACGTCCAAATCATATTCTAGACTTCCAGTGAAGTCATCAGCTACCTAGATCCACTACATGGGATATATATATACATCATCAAAATGAACTGATCTGTCCTGAACCGGGGCCAAGAGATCCGGTGTCTGGTCAGTCACAAATAGTAGATGATTACTTCTCTGAAGACCGGTTATACGAGTATCCGATTTATATATCTGATGTCTCTGTATGATGAGAGCGGATTGGGCGTCCTGGAGGTCCTTCACATCGTCCTTACACGTTGATGTGGGTGAAAGGTGGTGTCACCTGTAAAGATTCTCCGACGCTCAAGTTAGTGATGATATTCCAAGTGAGGAATGTTTTTCAGAGAGTAATTGTAAGTTGATAGAGTCAAAAAAGATCCCCCCTTCATTGATGAAGAGAGTTCATATACCTGGTTGGCTCGATATTCGAGGATCCGTTAGTGGGGAACCACTAACCTCCAATAACACCTTAAATTATTATTTTATTGCGCACTTACCAGTATGATTGGGTCAAGTGGCCATTTTATATTGAGCGTAGGGAGTATAGGCTAGAATTAAGGGACAAATTGATCATTCCCGTGAGCAGATTTTGGCTCGTAGTGCAGGGAATTATTGATTGGTCCCTGTAGCAATGCCTTCTGTCTTCTGTATAGTGACGTATATGTTATCCGGTGTCATGCTTTTATCCTGGACAACCGGTATAAGGAGAGCGCCTGATACGGAATTAGAGTCCGGATGTATACCGATGACACCGGTTGCACGTTGACGTCTTGATAAAGACGTTGACATATATCTTGTAGATCGGATACCGGTATCAAGACCGGATCATGAACTATTTACAAAGAGCCGACCAAGGCTATACTATCAGAAACTATACAACGCATATACATATATATACACGGTGCCTCCTGAACAATCATGGTGACTCCTCGTCATTCACCATCTCGATCCAATTCCACTGAAAAATAACCACATAATAGGGGTGAGAGTATTATATATTGAATGACAGCTACTGAATCAGATTTCAACCTATCCAATTTTACACATCACATCAATATAATCCATCATCACTTAACATAATTCATCAACCACGATATAATCAAAATATCAATTAGATCTCATGAGCTATCCAAAGCTTCATCATTCAAACACAATATGCAAATGCATATGCATACGGATCCGACTCTAGTGATGGGATTACACTGTAGTGTATAGAATTTCACAACATATCACTGTATATTTTTATTGGTACTGAACCGTTCGCCTATAATGTAACACCAGTCACTCTTAGTGACAACGAGAACAACAACTAGGTGTCACAGGTCGGCCTTGAATCCAATCCAAGGTAGTTGTAGATCCTGAAGGAAACCACCACAAGGTCTGTGCCTATCCAAAGGCTGCCCTCCCATCTGGACTGGCATCACAGGCCCCCTGCAGTCCTGTGTGCGTCCAAATATGCAAATGTTATGCCACACAATATAAAATCATCCTCAGACCACCAGATTACCATCACCAGGGTCCACCACTTGGTTACCATTACCAAGGGATTTCCATTTCAATTCACAACTCGCATAGCAGACATCAAACAATAGTTTCTCCATCAAACTACATTATTTGTTAAGCTACCTCAAGCTTTAATTATCATCTCAACTTATTCATCGTCATTACAACATAATTATCAAGCAACCTCATGCTATTATTAATACCACAACAACTATGAACGGAACCATACTTATCAAAAATTCATCAAATTGCATAATATCACAACATAAAGTCAATCAAATATTAACTACATAAATCACATCATCATAAATATCAACAATTCCTCATAAATAACATAATTAATCAATTTTAACTAAGCAAATATACCCCTATCCGTCCATAATCCATACATTTAAAATATTAATGCTTCCTACCTGGAATAATAAATCCCAAAAGCTCAAATAGCTATCCAACCGTTGTTTGAAAGCTATCCGGTCACCAATTCAAAGCCTCTAAAAATCCTAAAAAATGGATAATTAATTTTTAATAACTTATAAGCTATTATATTCACGTTTCGGAGCCAACCCACCAATAATTATTTCATTAACTAACGACTTACCGAACCAAGTCGTCAACTTTAAAATTCAATCCTGAATAAATCCTTTAGCTATCCATCAATTCAAATCACTCTGAAACCACCTAATTTCACGGGAATAATTATTATCAAGTTTTAAGACTCGCGGAATAACATCGTAGAAGCTATGGGCATCAAATTACTTACTTGCAATGGAGAAAAATCGAAATCCCAATGTTACCACAAGGCTGCCCATAACTAACAAAGCCCCTAAAACACCTTAATTTCATGAAAATGGAAGAGTTAGGAGGTGGGTTCCATGAATTGCCCCAAAACCGAGAATGAGTATCCGACTTTTACCTTGAATTGTTGAAATCAAAGCTTTCTCCTTATGTATCCATGGCTACCAAGAATTATTAAGGAGAAGGAGAGCTTGAATTTTGCTTTTGTTGAAGAAATTAGAAGGAGGGAATGGTGGAGATGAACTTGTGGAAGAGAGGAAGGCAACGAAACTGTTTTCCTTTTCTCTGCTTGCATGCGTGAAAGGTGAAGGAATAAGAGTGAATTTACAAGTTGTAAAACTAAGGACATTTAGGTAATTGCATATTCATTTCAATTAATTAACCTTTAACTTTAATTTGCCTATTACTTAGTTAAGGATGTTACAAATTCAAATTAAGAATTAAGAATTAAGAATTAAGAATTAAAAACAAAATATTTAATAAAAAAGGAATATAAGAGGAAAAATATATATTTATAGAGACTAAAACCAAAAGATAGGGAAAAAATCATATGTAAATCTTGAACTATAGTTGGTAGGCTTAACTTGTTTTATTTTTTTATTAATATTGTAGAGATTAAATGAAATGATTTTATATATTTAAAAATATTTTTTAGAATGCCACATAGGGAGAGGTTTCCGAGAAAAAAAGTCCTTTTCACAATTACTAATCTTTGAGTAGTTTTGGTCCACGTCCCACGTGTGTCATGCCTTGCATAAAGTCTACGTATATTTAGTTATTCACAATTACTGAAAACTCTTCTCCAAAAATGTATATTTAACCTATCTTTTCATAAGCATTTTGCGATTTCTGAAAAACAATAATGGTTTTTTTTTTATTTCGTTCAACTAGCACTTATTTTCCTTTACATTTAATTTGAATAGAATATTCTTAAAAGTATAAACTCATAATTATAAAAAGTTACAAAAGTTAAAACAAAATTTTTTTTGGAATCTTTTATTCTCAAAGATAATTTTTTTATTCTCATCAAATATCCCCTTAATTCTTGTGTATCCTCTTCTCCCTAAACTTGAAAGAAACAGAGACAAGAATTGAGAAATGTGAACGTGATCGTTGGGAAATCTGCGTAGTGTGTCGTTTTGTTTATTAGCAGCACTATGAAAGCGAAACTGTGTTTGATTATTCGAAAAATTTATATAAAAAGAGCAAAAACATAATAAGGATGTCTTGGAACAAACTTAACAAATTTTAGAAAAGAAAAGAAAAGAAAAATCACCCCAAATTTAAGATTGAGGAAATTAATGGGAAATAGATGAACAAATCTCAGATACGAATGTGACTGCACTCACTATATTGAAAGTGGCCGACACATAATTTACTATCTCAATACTTCTTACTCAGGGCTATAAAAATTGAATAACAATGACTCGTTAAAATAATTGAATTATTAGTTAAATTGGTTAATGTAATTTATTTTAAAAAATAAAAATAAAAAATTATTGGTATAATTTATGTATTTCATCTTTTAAAAATTTAAAATTTTAAAATCAAACAAAGAAAAATTTGTTGTTTTTTAATCTTGAGACCGAGACTAAGACTAAATGAGAAGAGAAGTTTAGTAATTTTTTTAAGTGAAAAAAATGATGTCATCTTATGAAAAAGATAAAACAAAAAAGTAATTAGTTAATCAATCCAGATCAATCAAGTTACTGGCTTTAATCAAAACTGGCCTGTTAAATCTAGTTCTCACTTGTCAACGTACAATTCTATAATAAATGAGTGTTCAGACTGATTGGGTTGTCAATTATTAATATGACTAACCATTCAAATCAATTTTAATAATAACGTTTTTTAGTTATTTTAATCATTTTTATATTTATTTATCTTTATTAATAGCCACTTAGTTTACAAAAAATAATAGTTATTTTATAATTTTATCCTAAAAAAGTTATAATAAAGATTCAAAAAAAATATAATCCACCCAAAAATTATTATAAAAAATTAAAGTAAAAGAATATGTAAATAATAATAAACAAATTAATAATGCATTTTATATAAATAATCAATTAAATATGTTTCTTAACTATTATTTAAACAATTATATTTTTGTACAAGAAAGTAAAGGTTGGGTTGGTAATTATCACCCAAAGTCACCGGCAGATAACAAAAAATCCAACTGTGTACTTGGGAATATTGAAAAATTCATATTATAATTCAATTGTGGTTTGTTTGGCAATTTTTTTAAAACAAATTAGAATATAATTTAAAAGTTAGATTAGTACGGAAAACAAATTATAATTAGATGAAATTTTTATATTATAATAGTAAGTTACTGTATTATTTTTCAGTAAACTTATGTATTTTTACTTTATTTCTATCATTTAATTAAATATATATTTAACTACAACAAATTATTGCAAATGAGCTTGTTGATGATGTGAAGAAGATGCGTAACTCATGCTTGATTTTTAAGATAGACTTTGAGAAGACCTGTGATGTTCTTGCGTCATTTTATAATTATTTTTAGACGATTCATAATTTTTACAATAAATTTTTTATAATTAAATAATTTAATTAAGACATAATTTAGGAAAATATTCATTTTCACCCAAAAGTCCCAAAACAATAATTATATAACTATCTAAGAGTGCAAAATACCATTTAAAATGTAAAATCCAAAATCAGGAAACAGGGGGATGACTACGCGTGATACCCAGAACGCATCAGCGTACCAGAACAATACATGATGCTGTTACACAATTTAGGCCAACCGACCAACTTCTAACCTACCCAAATGGCCCGTTTTAGGTCTGATTGCCACGAAACTTTAGGGGCCACATATTTTCCTCATTCTGGAACTATTGGCGTTGTTCGCTCACCAAAATTCTAACATATGCCCAAGTTATGCGCAAAATACAGTTTAAACCCTTTTGTGCAAAACCCTTGCACCAAACACCCTAAATGGGTTCCAATTGGCCCAAGGCCAATACACAGTTCCTAAATGTCCTAGAAGACCTATTGGTACCTTCTGGGGGTCCCAAAACCCATCGGCTCTCAGAATTATCTATTCAGTTCCTTAAATTCATTATTATCACTATATGCATAACTTCTTAAATCAATCAAGTTCATCAATCTATCATTAACCACATTACACACAATATTCATACATCTCAACAGAACGTGCCCATCACACTAGATCATACTATACTGGCTCCGTGCCAGGATCCATCCATTCCATACATTAACATAATTATCAACCATCATTATCATCAACAGTTATTATTATTAACTATTCAATGTGCACTCACACTTCATATATCATTTAAGCATGCATATATCTCAAGACCTGCTCATATCATGCAATCATGCAGTGGCTCTATGCCTCATAACACATAATGTAATAAAATGCCACTACACTACATCAATACACATTCATGCCAACAAATCAACTTAATTCAACATCTCTATAAATCAACAGCCACAATTATAAATATCTTTTCTTCTCACTTCCATATCGCCCTGACCTCATTTAGCTCTCGCCTACGCGGTGCATCCATACCTGCCAATAGTCACTAAACCACAGTACAGGGGGTGAGTAACCGGGATTACGCATTAATACAGAAATAACTGACAAGAATGGAAAAGATTAATCTAGCTACCCTCTAAATTATATATATATATATATATATATATATATATACATACACACACACACAAATATGCCAATTATCATTATTCTTCTTTCACATTCTCCAGTTCTTTGTCATTTTAATTATCATACCTTCTTGATTATGTTTATTACTAAAGTTAACACCATTATTACTTACGATGACTATTAACTGACCTACTTGTTCAATCATTTATCTTACAACTCATTATCCAATTACATTACGCACAAACTCAACGTATTAATCAATACTCAAGATCACGAATTCACCATCACCAGCTCAAATCAGCATCATATAAACATCATCATAAATACAAATATATAGGCCAAGGAGTGTAACACACAACTGACTCTCAAATAGATAATATGACACCCTAGTATCCAGATACTATAAGGATCGACCTTCAGCTGGGGTCCTACTTGACACCCTGTGAACCCTGCGTGGTTCACTGAGTCCTACTTAACTCCCCCTCAACCACTGGGTCCTACTTGACCACTAGGTAGCTCAACTGGACACAAAAATCACAGGAGCCGGAAACAAGGGTAACACATACTGTCGGTCGTCCTCCACCACATAATCACATAATTAATCATGAATAAATATAAGCATAGCCATACAATCCCTCCACTAGAAGCCTGTCAGGAGCCGCTCCTTGACCGTGCAACGCACCGGTGATCACTCCCTGCCCTCAACAGTATCCAGGGTATCTCATCCGTAATATACAACTTAATATAGTTAAAACATCATCAATCGTATACACAAATGTCAGAAACTGACATGTGATCATCACTCGGGCGGCCTACTTGCCAAGCCCATCAACACAAGCCATGTTATACCTTTTTATAATTACCATTTCATTATTCTTATCAAGTTATGCATCACTAAAATAATACACACCATACTACACATTGTTAATACTTATCATAATTCATAATCATAAATCAGCTCATCACACGTACACCTATCACATCTTCAATATATTATATCAATGCAATCATCAATTCACCACAACTATCAACATCAATCGTATTGTTCATTACCATTACTATGTACACACTTCTAATCGCATCAGCTCATTTAATTTATATCCTTATATACAGTAAATTGAATCATTATGCTTATAGACTTTACGCATACATATATATATATATATATATATATATATATACATATCATCACATCTCAATTACTAAATTCCAAAAACAATTAGTATTATAAAACTACCTTTCAACCCCGTAACCTTTTATTCATGTTTTACCATCATTAATTCATTATAGTTTAATCCCTACTAATTGCTTATTGAGCCGTCCATTATAATTTATAACCTCACATCTCCTCACCTAGTCTTGTTATCATACTATTATCATTCCTGCACATATTATCACTTACCAATTATCCTATTTTCCACTACCGGTTCCACTTCTCTCACTTAATATATACATGTGTTCATAAATACACCTAGGCCACCTAACTCGCCTTCTATTCCATAGCCTACCATATCCATATTTCACCCTATATCCTGATATTTCACAAATGTTACTTAGTTCACGTAAGCTATCCTATACTTTTATGATCATCACATATCCACATTTTTTATTACCTGCTCATCTAATTATTTATTTATTTCTTATTTATCATTTCAAGGCTTATAATTTACCCTTACCTTTTCATTTTCAAGTCTCTCATTGACATAATACTAATATACCACTTAACCATTTTACAATTTATCAGTTATCCCGACTTGTTTACTTTAATGATTCCATTTACTTCCATTTCACATACTTGACAATTTATCATAAATTATCTCAATTAATTTAAAGTGATTAAGAGCAGCTATGACATACCCTTTTTCCTATACTTCATTGGTGTCATACGTTTTTATATTAACCTTAACCCAACACACCCCCTTACCTTGATTCTGAGCTTCCCAAATCTTCCAATCAATTGCCGGATCCTTCCCAAAATCCACCAAACTCTAAAATTAAAATTAAAGAAAATTAAAGGAGTTACAATTAATTCCATAATCATCGAAACCACGACCCACAACTTCAAAACACTTCTGAACTTCGACCCAAGGTTATTCGGACCTACCATTTCCATTTCTAATCCTTGGTTCTGAGTTCCACAGCCTCGAACGACCTCTTGAATCTTCATTTGGAATCTATAATTATCAAAACAAAACTCCTTCATCCATTGCAGAACACGCATAACATTATACATGTTCCCACAAGCTTTAATTTTAACATAAACATGCAAAATGAAAGACCCCCTTGCATGGGTCAGTCACGGATAGAGAGATAAAGAGAAAAAAAGGGAAAAGAGAAAACATAGAATTCGTGAATCATGCAAGCATACCTTGGTCCCCACAAGTCCACAACGTAATTGGCCTTAAGAATACACCAAAAATCACTTTGAATTGAGCTCCTAGAGCTTGAGAGAGGAGGAGAAGGAAAATGGGTATGTTTTGCATGCTCTCGGGTTCAGCTGTCCAAGCTTCTTAAAATGGATAGTGACGCTGACGCTACGCGTCAATGGGGCGCTACGCGTCAGTGGGGCGCTACGCGTTAGGTCACTAATGTGCACCTGACGCTACGCATCAGTGCCACGCCATGCGTCAGGGCCCCTGATGCCATTTCCCTTGAAAATTTATTTAAAATCTTATTTTCCTTCCAAAATCCTTATTTATTATTATTTTAAGCCCCATTCACATTTTTATTTTATTTCCAAATTATCAAACATCTAGGATGTTACACTTATGATTCTTTATGTTGGGATTTTGTATTATATATGATGCGAAGGATGGGCTTTACAAGTAGATGAGAGCGTTGGATAAGGGGATGTTTGATGTCTTCATCTATGCCGATTCTTGTTAATGGAAGCCCAACAACAAAATTTACTATGAGAAGGGGTATAAGACAAGGTGATCCTATGGCTCCCTTCTTATTTTTAATTGTTGCTGAGAGGCTTAGTGGGCTAATGCGAGAGGCTGTGAAGTAGCATTTGTTCAAAGGAGTGTGTGTGAGGAGCAACAAGTTTGTGTTTCCCATTTGTAATTTGCAGATGATACGCTATTTTTTAGGGAAGAGTCTTTACAAAATATTCTCTCCTTGAAGAGTGTTTTACGATGCTTTGAGTTGGTATCTGGGTTGAAGGTGAATTTTTATAAAAGTAAATTGGTAGGTGTTGGGGTGAATGAGGAGGAGTTGATGCAGTATGCTGCTTTACTTAATTGTAAATTTCTGAGGTTTCCTTTTATCTACTTGGGAATTCCTTTGGGGGCTAACCCAGGGAAAATTAGTACTTGGGATCTTGTTGTTGCTATGTTTCGAAAGAAGTTATCCTCCTGGAATAAGCGTCATATTTCCTTCAGGGGTCGGCTTTGTCTCTTAAGATTGGTACTATCCTCTCTACCTATTTTTTCTTTTTGTTTTTTAAAGCTCCTGTTATTATTATTAATTTACTAACATCTTTCCAAAGATATTTTTTATGAGGTGGTAGTGAGGTGAGAAAAAAATTTGTTAGGTTAAATGGGATCGGGTGTGTGTTCAAAAGAGGCAGGTGGTTTGGGTGTGCGGGATTTGGGTAAGTTTAATTTTGCATTATTGGGAAAATGGGTTTGGAGGTTATTAACAGAAAAAGGTAGTTTGTGGTGTAACATCATTTTGTCAAAATATGGGTCTGGTGTTTACTCTGGTGATTAGGAGGTGTTTAAAAATGGGTCTAGATGGTGGAGGGGCTTAGGGAGTATTTTAAAATAATTAGATAAGGGTGAGTGGTTTAAGGTTAATGTGAAAAGAATTGTTGGGAATGGTACACATATTCGGTTTTGGTTGGATTGTTGAGTGGGGAGAGAGATTTGAAGTCATGTTTTCCAAGACTATTTTTAGTTTCTTCTCAACAGGATACTTCGTTGGCTAAGATGGGTGTGTGGGAATGTGATAAATGGGTTTGAGACTTCAGATGGCATAGAGAGTTATTTGTTTAGGAGCAAGAAGTGTTGTCATATCTTCACCAGCTTCTACATGGTTTTGATGGTGTTCATCTTAATTCTCAAGATACTTGGGCCTGGTTAGGAGATCCTTCAGGTAGATATTCTGTACGATTGACTTATAGTATTGTACGTCATGATCCAGATTTATGGGCTCCATCGTTTGCGCATTTGTTTTGGTCTAATAAGGTTCCTTTCAAAGTGGTGGGTTTTGTATGGAGGCTTATGTTCGATAGAATTCAAACTAAGCAAAATTTATCTTCTAGTGGCTATGTTATGGATAATTTATCTGTGCTTTGTGTCCTTTGTGAGGAGTGTGTTGAGTTGGGCTCTCATCTGATGTTCTCTTGCAAGCTTTCATACTTTTTATGGCAAAAATGTTATGATTGGTTGAGTTTTTCTTCAGCTTTGCATGATGAGTGTAAATGCAATTTTGAAGGACTTTTTGGGCTTGGGTTCTGGTTTTGAAATGAAACATGGGCTTGTTGCTATTTTGTTTGCCACTGTTTGGACGATTTAGGAAGGACGTAATAATGTTATTTTTAGGAATGAAAATGTTACACCGAAAATGTTTGAATTGGTACAACTTAGAAGTTGGCTTTGGCTTAAGTCTAGATTGAAAGGTTTTTATAGAGGTTTTATGGAATGGTATAAGAAACCTTCCTTATGTCTTTCAGGTTTGTGATTGTATAATTTTGTATATGGGTTAAGGTACCCCTTGTACTTTTTTAAATATTCTTTTTTGTTGATAAAAAAAACTATAACAAATTATTTTATACACTTTTTTATTTAATTTAATTATTTTAAACAATTTAGATTGTCATAATTTTTTTTTGACCAAACACATTAAACACATGTAATAATCAATTCCAATTATAATTGACTTGATTGTTTCCAAAGACAATCGTAGTAGATGGCAGCAAGCATTCCCACCCATCCATTCACTTTAATTAGTGTTTCCTCTCAATTTCCACGCTTTTTCTATGTGTCCTTCTCTTAAAAGGTTCTATTTGGAATTTGCTTCTTTCTAACTTTTTATTATTCCTGCTTTACACACATATATATAGATGGAAATGAGAGAGAAAGTGAAGAGAAAACAGATAAGGAAGAAGTTGACATTCATGAAAAGATGAAGGAAAGAAGAAAGTAAACAAGTTAATCATATCAATGAATGTATGAGATTAAAATATATTATTAAATATTATTCTAAAAATATCCTTAATAAATAATTAATGTGCATAGTGGCAAAATTAAAGTTATAAAAAATTTACGCCCCACTAGTTTTTCATTTAAAATACCATAATTCATCAACCATTATGAGAAGGTGAGTATGGTTAAAATATAATTAATCAAAGATAAAATAAGAACTTCAAAATGAATTAAGATAAAAAATATTTTTTTTATTTCTTATAAATCATTTGCTAGGACTGGAAGTAGTATTTTCCATCTATCGTCGTTAGATTATTTGTTAGTTTCGATAATTGATTTTTGCATATGAATCCATAATCCATGGGTAAATGAATTCTTAGAGGCTCGAAAATCTAACAATTAGGCTCTAATTAATAGGACTTGATTAGAAGAACCATTGAAAATCTAATAATTAGTCTCTAACAAATATTCTATCATCATGCTAAGCTCTCTCTCTTCTCCCCCCTCTCTCACGTTATTTATCAGAAAAATATTCAAGGTGTTTATTTTTTCATATTTGTTCTTATTTTTAAAATGTCATAATTAATATTAAAATAGTTTAATTTTAAATATAAGTAAATTTGAATGTTACATTATTTTTTATAAAAATAAATGCATACACATGGACATAACCGCGTAGGAATAGCAACAATGAGAACATGAATTTATTAGTCATGTAACATGTGTAGTGAGAAAGTAGAAATTGATGTCAAAAAAGGCACCTGCATTCATATAGTTGACAGTTAATTAACGTAAGACGAATATATCCAATTATTGATCAAACATCAATGCATTCTTTGTCTATTTGTATATGATTCAATTGACAGTGAAGAATGTCACTAGAATATATTTTACTTATTTGGGGAGTTTGTTTCTCAATTTCGTTACTTTCTGAGGCTGCTCAAAAACTATCAAGGCAGAAAAAACAAAAAAAAAAACATCAAGATGAAGACATTAATCAAGCAGGGAGATTATCATTTCCATCGATAATTAGTTATAAAAATAAAATTATGAAAATAATTTTTTTAATAATTAATATTGATTATACATGTTGTTTGAAATAATTAATTTTTTATTGAACTAATATTTTTTATTTAATCCGTTGACTTGACTTTAGTTTGGTTGATGCATATGGTAGTTGCCAGGTGTGAACACTTCTTTTGGTCCGGTCCAAGTGGAATGAATCTTTTTTATACTAAATTTCAATTCAGAATGGTCAAATCTGAATGGGATGGCTCCAAAATAATCAGAACCGAGCGAAATAACTCAGAATGAAGCTTTTCCAAGTGGAATATTGCCCTGTTGGAAGCAAATCCGAGTGGAATGACTCAAAAGTGATTAAATTCGAGCGAGATGACTCAGATTAAAGCATTTCCGAGTGAAATACAGCCCTGGTGGAGATAAATCCGATTGAAAAAACTCAAAAATGGTCAAATCCGAGTCATAATGAAGCATTTCCGAGTGGAATAGGCTCCTGTTGGGGGAATCCGAGCGGAATGACGCATAAATGATCATATCCGAGTAGAATTACTCAGAAAGAGTCAGATCCGAGTGAAATGCTTCCCTGTTGAAGGTGAATCCGAATGGAAGGCTTCCTGTCAAGCCATTCCGAGTGATACTCTGTTGAAGGATGAATGCTGAGAAGGATTGCTCTTTGATTGCAATTAATCCGAGTGAGAGCTTTCTAATTGCAATAAATCCGAGTGAAATATAGCCCTATTGAAGTTAGATCCGAGTGAAAGCTTTTGATTGATACTGATCTGAGTGAAAACAAGTCTGAGTGAATTAAAATCCGACTCAAAGTGTAACTGGAAGGACAGATTTTGATTGGACGAAAGCTTTTCCGAGTGAAAATACCCAGTTTCCAAGTCCTGAGTGGGAAGCAAGCCTTTTCCGAGTGAAAATGCTATGTTCCGAGTGAAACATTTTAGGAAGGAGTGAACCTGTGCCGAATGATCAATCTTCAGTCCGTTTTCCGAGTGATAACAACCTACTGGAAGGACTTCTGAATGAATATGTCCGATTGGAATGAAGAAGGGCAAATCTATGCAAAGTTTCTCCGAGTGGTTCAGGAGATACCGACTGATGAAGCTGAGTCTTTGATTCTAATTGAAGCATGAGGCCGACTCCGATTGAGTTGGGGAATAGTCGTGTGTTTCCGAGCAACCCAAGACTCGGACTTGTGAAGAACTTCTAAGAAAGTGCATCAAATAGGTGATTGCCGAGTGAAAGCCATTCCTGATTGATGAGTGAGTGCACCAAACAAGCCAATTACCGAATGAAAGCTATTTCTGATTGGAAAATAAGTAAAACGGTCAGATTCTGAGTGAAAAGCCAGTAGGATTTCTGAGAAAATCTTCACTCATCCTTCAAATAAGGGCCGATTAAACCATTTGCCCAATACCGAGTCATCACTCTTCAACCAATTCTGAGTCGTCCTTCTTCAAACAATCAATTCCGAGCCCATTTCCATCAATTTCCGAGCCAATCCTTCAAATACCGAATCCCCTCCTTTTTCACCCAGATTCTGAGCCATTCCATTAACCATTCCCGAGCCACTTTTCACCCGTTCCCGAGTCATCGTTGACCCATCTCCGAGTCATCCTTTACACATTTCCGAGTCAATTCTTGGTCAGTTCTTGCCAATTCCGTGTCATCCCTCATCAAGCCAATCCCGAGTCATGTTTCACCCATCTCCGAGTCATCCTTTACACACTTCCGAGTCTTCCTCTTTATTCAGTCGGCTCCGAGTCATCCTTTAGCCAACTCCGAGACCCTTTACATTCAACTTCCGAGTCTTTCTCTTCGATTTTCAATCGGCTCTGAGTCCTCCTTTACCTATTTTCGAGTCAATTTTTAACCAATTCCGAGTGACATTTTTCACCTATCTTTGATCGGTTTTTGAGTGACACTTTTCAGTCAGTTCTTGGTCAGTCTTCAATTATTTCTGACTCAGTTTTTAACCAATTCCGAGTGGCACTTTTCACCCATTCCCGAGCCATTTTTCAGTCAGATCCGAGTCACTTTTCACTCGGTTCTGACTGAATGTTCCAATCGGAATTTCTTTGATTGCCCACTCAATCCAATTGCACACAACATCAACATGATTTCACTCGGTCTTTTGCACAGAAGGGGCCTTTTCCACTCGGATTCAGGAGGCAAAGTGAAGACCGACCCTTTTTTAACTCGGAATTGACTCCCAATGTGGATGAATGCCGATTGAGAGGCTGATCCGAGTCATTTTCACTCGGAATTTTACCATTCTCACTCGGATTTCCATCATTCTCTCTCGGATTTTCACCATCCTCTCTCGGATTTCCACCCGGCTCCCCCTGTTCGCCCGTGCTGACTTGGATTCCACCACCCAAGTGGATCCAGGAATCCTGGGGGTGGCAGACAGGGGCAGAAGTGGGGGGAATTAAAAATTCCCACCCAGCCATTGTCCCCCACTTCACTCTGAATGGAAGTGTGAGTTGGTTTTCCACTCTGAGTGGAGGCCTGAGCTGGCCTTCCACTCATACAAGCCTATAAATAGGCAAGGGTTGAAGCACCAAGGGAGACATTTTTTGAAGGGAAAATTCTGCCAAAAACCTCCGTTCTCTCTCTCCTTCACACCAACTCCTCTCTTCTTCTCCTTCCATCGTCCCTCACCATACTGCCCACAATCCTCCTACTCCAATCCGTCCACACCCTCACTCAATCATCCTCATTCCTAATCCCAGCACCTTCCCATTCCCTCTAACCCCCTTTCCCTCTCGGACCAGCGTTCCTGCTCCATCACTCGGTTTTGCTCAACTTTCACCCGGTATTCCTCTTATCACTCTGATTTTACTATTTTTACTCGGTTTTCCCTATTTTTACTTGGATTTTTCATTTTTTCACTCGGATTTTCCTCTTTTCACTCGATTTTCCCTATTTTTACTCGGATTTTTCATTTTTTCACTCGGATTTTCTTTTTTCCCACTCGGATTTTCTTCCCTCACTCGGTTTTCGCCCATTTTTTTCTCTTTTCTCCGAATTTATTGTTTCTCTTTCTCTCTGGTAGCTTCTGCTTCCCTCTCCCTTTTACTCCGTAGTCTTTAAAAAAAATAACAATAAAGAGAAATGGATGTTTCCTTTTTTTTTCTTTCTTTCTTCTCTTTCAAATCTAAATAAAATTAAGAAAAAAAAACTTTTAAAGAACTACGTGACCCTGATTTCTCGAAAGCTCGAGAATACGTAGGAGCGGGAAATAGTTCCTGTCGGGCCCATCTTTCTTTATTTAATTTTTAGAGTTTCCATTTTTGTCTTGCTATCAAAAGGAGGAGCGAGATTAATTTGGACGAGACGTCCTGTTGATCTCATGTAAATATTTTGTGTTGATTTTTGTTTATTTTTTTGTTTATTTTGTCGTTCCGTACATTTTTCTTTTCACGAAGAAGTTAAAATAATTATTGGGCTAATTACAATGCGCGCTATCAAATTGAGGTAACCGTTTTTATAACGGACAGTCGTGAGGTGCTAATACCTTCCTCACCTGTAATCAGACTCCCGAATCATGGAATTTCATTTTTATAACCAGTGCTTTAACAAAAGGTTTTTCCAGTATTTTATCCTAAAAAAATATTGGTGGCGACTCCCTGTTTATCTTTAAAATTGTTTCGAGGGTCGGCCGTGCCGCCGCGATCCCGGTCGTGACAGATGGCGACTCCACTGGGGACTTAGAGAGTCAAGCCAGTCAATTTGATAGCGCATGTTTTAATTAGCATATTAAATATTTAAGTTCTTCTTTTATTTTTATTTCCTTGTCAATGTTTAGTTTCTGTTTTGTTTGTATTCTATCATTATGTTCTGTAAATATCTGTGTGATCATTGAACCCTAGGGTAGTCGACTTTATTTTGTTGCTCTGTGTTTGTTCTATGTGCAGGATGAGTAAGGTACAGGTATTGAATGCCTCTTTCACACACTACACTCACAATTTGCACACACTTTTGAGTGGGACCCTATACCCGGGCCCAAATAAAACTTAAGATTAGGGGAGGTTGATAGCGGAGCCATTTGGGATGTACTTCCTGTTTGGTTACCGTGAGAATCTCAGCTAGAGTTCGACTTATTCATGGTGCCCACACTTAGTATACTTCTTACTATTTGTGGTCAACATCATGAGTAGGATCTTGGCTCTAGTGACCTTTAGAAGTTTTAGAACAAGCCACCTAATGCGAGGTATCACTGATAAATGAACTTTAGAACCATAAGGAGACCTTCAGAAAAACCCACCTTAAGACACAAAGGGGCAAACTTTACTTATACCTTTTCTCATTCTCACTTCCTTTTCTGATCCAAATTAAGGGGACTGCTTGCCCATTTAGTGGATTACTTTGTTTTCAAAAAAATGACATACTTTTAACTAGTGATCTTTTAACGGGCAAGTAGTCCTTTCCTATTATGCAAAAGTCTTTGGGCCTTGAGTTACGGATGTTTTGAATAAAAAAAAGGTATTAAAAAAAATAAAAAAAATCAATTTTTTTTTTGTATTGACAATGATCAGAAAATCCGTAGCTCACATGACCCTTGATTTGTCATAAGTTTTGTCAAATCGAAACTTCCTTAAATACAAAAATATTTTCAAAGTTACTAGGGGAGTATCGATTTGCAAAACACGTCAGTTCTAATGATTGATTTTCTCATTTCTTTATGTTCTTGCAGGAAGCTATCAAGAGCTTAGCCAGTACCTCTGAGTGAAAATATGGAAATTAACATGAGATCAGATAGTTGTGGTACAAATATACCCGAGTTGAAAAAATTACTGCATGTTAAGGCTAGGAAAGTCGATACAACCAGTTTGCAAGCATTGGGCAAGAAATTGGATATGAATCAGAAGATGGGTTTTTCAAGGAAATATGGGAGGATCCTAAAGTTGCTAGAAGTGGAGGTACAAGTCGAGGCAATTACTGCTTTTATTTTTATTCAAAAAAGTTGCTAGAAGATGGGTATTAAATATTTAACTTCTTTTATTTTTATTTCCTTGTCAATGTTTAGTTTCTGTTTTGTTTGTATTCTATCATTATGTTCTGTAAATATCTGTGTGATCATTGAACCCTAGGGTAGTCGACTTTATTTTGTTGCTCTGTGTTTGTTCTATGTGCAGGATGAGTAAGGTACAGGTATTGAATGCCTCTTTCACACACTACACTCACAATTTGCACACACTTTTGAGTGGGACCCTATACCCGGGCCCAAATAAAACTTAAGATTAGGGGAGGTTGATAGCGGAGCCATTTGGGATGTACTTCCTGTTTGGTTACCGTGAGAATCTCAGCTAGAGTTCGACTTATTCATGGTGCCCACACTTAGTATACTTCTTACTATTTGTGGTCAACATCATGAGTAGGATCTTGGCTCTAGTGACCTTTAGAAGTTTTAGAACAAGCCACCTAATGCGAGGTATCACTGATAAATGAACTTTAGAACCATAAGGAGACCTTCAGAAAAACCCACCTTAAGACACAAAGGGGCAAACTTTACTTATACCTTTTCTCATTCTCACTTCCTTTTCTGATCCAAATTAAGGGGACTGCTTGCCCATTTAGTGGATTACTTTGTTTTCAAAAAAATGACATACTTTTAACTAGTGATCTTTTAACGGGCAAGTAGTCCTTTCCTTTTATGCAAAAGTCTTTGGGCCTTGAGTTACGGATGTTTTGAATAAAAAAAAGGTATTAAAAAAAAATAAAAAAAATCAATTTTTTTTTTGTATTGACAATGATCAGAAAATCCGTAGCTCACATGACCCTTGATTTGTCATAAGTTTTGTCAAATCGAAACTTCCTTAAATACAAAAATATTTTCAAAGTTACTAGGGGAGTATCGATTTGCAAAACACGTCAGTTCTAATGATTGATTTTCTCATTTCTTTATGTTCTTGCAGGAAGCTATCAAGAGCTTAGCCAGTACCTCTGAGTGAAAATATGGAAATTAACATGAGATCAGATAGTTGTGGTACAAATATACCCGAGTTGAAAAAATTACTGCATGTTAAGGCTAGGAAAGTCGATACAACCAGTTTGCAAGCATTGGGCAAGAAATTGGATATGAATCAGAAGATGGGTTTTTCAAGGAAATATGGGAGGATCCTAAAGTTGCTAGAAGTGGAGGTACAAGTCGAGGCAATTACTGCTTTGATTCAGTTCTATGACCCACCTCTCCGTTGTTTCACCTTCTGAGACTTTCAATTGGCTCCGTCTGTTGAGGAGTTTGAATAGATCCTGGGGATGCCACTAGAGGGACAAATGCCTTACCACCACCTTGGACGTCATGCGAATATTGTTACCATCGCTGATATCCTAAGGATTAACCTGGAAGTGTTAAGAAGTAAGCAATTAAATAGAAATCAGGTCCCGGGGTTTGATCGGGAATATTTTGAGAAGCACATGCACTTGCTGGCTGAGAAAGGAGATTGGGAAGCCTTCATGGATACCTTGGCTCTAACCATTTATGGTGTTATCTTGTTCCCCAACATTGACAATTACATAGACTATGATGTTATTGGCATTTTCCTTGCCCGCAAGTTCAAATCTGAAAATCCTATCACTGCGATCTTGGCAAATATATATTGCACCATGGACTTCTGCTATACACAAGGTGGAAAGAGAATCATTTGTTGTCTACCTGCTCTGTTGAGCCACACATCACATGTCTTCCACCAAGTCGGCAAAGTTGAATGTCCTATTTCTGATCTGAAGTTATGCCAGTTAGTAACAAAGAACGGGCGTGAATGGGCCAATCACCTGATGGGGCTCACAGCTGACAAAGTAAGGTGGTATCCACAATGGTTGAAGGTTGACACCATTATTCATCATTGTGGAAGCTACCTGAACGTTTCTCTCATGGGTACTCAAGGATGCATTAACTACAACCCTGTCATAGCCAAACGTCAGCTAGCTTATCCTTTGCTTAGGCCGCCCAATGAAGAATCTCTTATTCCTTTTGTCCTTCACTACTCAAAAGGAGATTGTACCTCTGTTATTCGAGATGTAGCAAATTCATGGAAGAAGGTCCACAGACGAGGAAAAGAACTAGGAGCTCGAAGCCATGCCGTGAAGGACGAATACTACCAATGAATCCTGAATAGGGTTTCCATTGTCAAGCTGCCTTTCAGAAGTCCTTCTTATCTCCCAACGAGGACACCTGTTCCCCCATCTACCCTTGAAGAGGAGGCCATGAAAACCAAGATAAAGGAGTTAATTGTAAAAAATAAGAAGCTAGAGAAAGACTTGCTAAAGTCTCAACAAGAATGCGCCCTTCAGAAAAGGGAGAACTTAGAAAGCAAGCAAACCATCAAGGAGATTGGAAAAAAGCGGAAAATTGAAAGGGATTACTTGAGGAAGCAAAGTCAATGCCTCCGAACAGCTAATACTCAACTGAGGATGAAGAGCAAGTAAAGGGATACTATGTTGGCTGACAAGCAACTCTTGAGAGACATGTTGGAAAAAGCCAAAGAGAACGAGCAAATTGCCTTGGTGCAAAAAGAGCTCCTACAATTGCAAGTTAGCCAATTAGAGCATCAGCTTAATGAGGTGGTAGAAGCTTGCCAGCATGAGATAAACGGCGAGCGACAGCACGCGATAGATACTGAGCAAGAATGTCGTGAGGCTATCCGTATTTTGAAAACTGAAATGACACAACAAGATGAAGTTATTCATTCATGGATGAACCGCTTCGCCCACTTGGCACATTTGGCTAATGGAGTTCTGGAAGACCTCCCGCTCCTGCTTGAGCAAGCTGAGGGGATGGTTAACCCTCTTAGTACCCCAAAAGAAATTGTAACCTTCCTTGATTACTGTAGAGAAAGGATTTGTAAAATGAGGGCCATGATTGCCCGAGCTAGGAATGGCTGATTTACTTTTCCTGCATAAAAAAAGATTGGCAGTAGTAATGTACTTTGAAATTCAGAAAGAAGGATTCTTTTGTCTCCACAACTATCTCATGTTAATTTCCATTTATCACATACTTATTACTCTTGAATATGACGTTCTGAGAAATGGTTGGAGGATACTGGCCGAGTTCCGCGATAGCTTCGTGCACCATACTATTGGTTTTTCTTTTACCACTTTTATTTAAATGCTTTCTTTTTAACAATTTTGTGTTTTGACTTACATTAGACATTACGGGTAAGCATCCTTATCCGACCCGACTCCAAACGAGACTCATGGCTGAAGCAGAAATCAGGGATGAAGATTTCAGAAACGAGTTCAATCAGCTGAAGGAACAGGTAGCTGAGTTGACCAAGCTTTTGGAAAAGAGAATCACAGAAGGGGACTCCTCTGCAGGTATTGAGAACACCCAACAGCAGCCTGCTACCGTACCACCCCCCCTTGGTTCCGACCCAGCAAGAACCCAATTACCTAACACAATGACACCCCCTGTCAACATTCATGTTGGAAGACCTAACCCTGCCATTGAGACCCAGCTACCTTACAGCCAGTCTTATGCACAACATACATTTGTCGGTCCTGATGGCAACCCAGTACCTTTTCCACTTTATGGCCTTCCACCAGGATACTATCCCCCGCTCGCTAACCAACAAGAAACCCACGACCAGCAAGCAGTGAATCCTCACGCTTCATACCCTACCCAGCCAAATATACCATCACTCCATCAAGCCCAAAATACGCAAGCCCATGACCCACAAACTTACCAAACCCAAAACACACAAGCCCATGACCCACAAACCTACCAGACCCAAAACACCCCAGCCCCGATGGTCCAGCCAACTCACAACGCACAAGCCCAAAACACACGAGCCCAGACGACCCAACCAAATTATGCTGTACAAACTATGGCCCAACCCCAAGGTCCCTCACCAAGTACAGGCCTAATGAATCAGTCCCATATGTTGCCTCCATTCAACCAACCACTGGGCTATCCATACGGATATGCAACCCCCTATATGACCAATCTCCAAGATACAACCCGCATGATGAACCCTGTAGCCGGTCATAGCACAGTTGCAGCTCCTCAAAAGGAAAAAATAGAAGTCTTAGAAGAGCGTTTGAGAATGATGGAAGGCGCTGGAAGTTTTGGACTGATAGATGCTTCAGAACTATATCTAGTCACAGATGTTGTCCTCCCGCCCAAATTCAAGATGCCAGACTTTGACAAGTATCGGGGAATGACTTGTCCAAAGAATCATCTCACGATGTACTATCGGAAGATGACATCCTACTCTTCTAACGACCAATTGTTGATCCACTGCTTCCAAGATAGTCTAGCAGGGGCTGCTCTTACATGGTATGCTCACCTTGAGCGAAATCATATTCGTTGTTGGAAGGACCTGGCAGATGCCTTCCTTAGGCAATACAAGTATAACATGGATATGGCGCCCAATAGGGTTCAGTTACAGAATATGGTGAAGAGGGACAATGAAACGTTTAAAGAATATGCCCAACGCTGGAGGGAGACAGCAGCGCAAGTGGACCCCCACTGTCAGAGAAAGAGATAGTCACGATGTTTATCGACACGCTCCCATCACCTTTCTACGGCAAAATGATTGGTAGTGTTTCATCCAACTTCTCTGACATTGTGACTATTGGGGAAAGGGTGGAAAACGGAATACGAACAGGAAAGATCACTCAGGGCTCATCTGGGGCAAGCATGACAAGAAGGCCGGCGCCTGGGAAAAGGGATGGAGAAACTAATTCCATCTCTTCTAATCAAAAGACGGCTTCGCCGAGACCATTCTTTCCTACTATGATTCAAGCTCCCAATCCTTATGTGGCCGCTACCACTCAGGGCCCGAGGGCTTATACTCCCCACTTCCGTCCACCCATGGTAAGAGCGCCAGTACCGCAACCCGTGCCATACCATCACCCGCAGCAAGTGACTCGACCACCCAATCATAATCAGAACACAAGGAATTCCAACAATGAGCGCCCCCCTGTGCAGTTCGATCCAATTCCCATAACATATACCGAACTTTTTCCAATCCTCGTTCAAAAGGGTCTGGTAGCTCCATGCCCCATGAGGCCGTTGCAACCTCCTTACCCAAGGGGATATGACCCAAACGCTCATTGTGATTACCATGCTGGGGCACCAGGGCATTCCACATAAAATTGCATGGCTTTGAAATATAAAGTAAGAGATTTAATCAAAGCTGATTGGATTAACTTTAAGGAAGGTAGCCCAAATATTGCCACAAATCCCCTGCCTAACCATGGAAATTCAGAGGTCAACGCCTTGGAAAATGATGAGGAGTACGTTAAGAATGTTGCTGACATAAGAATGCCATTAAGGATAGTTCATTCCCTTTTGCTTGAGAGGGGACTAATTGAAGGGACCTGGAGTGTGGAACATGATTGCGAGCAGACTGCTGAATACCAAGGTTTCTGTAAGGTCCTTCAAAGCCTTATGGACAGCCATATTGTGCAGGTCTGTAAACGCCATGGAGATGAGGTCGACATGATCGAGGAACAAACAGGGGCACGGGTCCCTAAGCCCTTGATAAATTTTTACACTAGGAACCCTCAAGCAGCTCTTGTTTCTGTACAACCAATCATCACTATTCAAGCACCCACCCCGTTTGCGTTCAAAGATTCTCAGGCTGTCCCTTGGAAGTACAACTCAGATGTGATCGTTGCAAGCTCGGCAACGAGTGACCCGTCTCCTTCGTCCGTCACAAATATTGTTGGGGTAGGAGGTATAACCCGAAGCGGAAGAGTATACACCCCTCCAGAGCCAAAGAAGGATCAGGTTACCGGAAATGCCAAGGTGGACAAAGAAGGGGCCAATGGTGAAATCAAAAGGGCTGTGACTGATGAAGAAGCCCATGAATTCTTAAAGTTTATTCGTTAGAGCGAATATCAAGTGCTTGATCAACTGACCTATACTCCTGCAAAAATCTCTTTGTTATCATTGTTGATGAACTCTGAGCCACATCAGAAGATGTTGATGAAGGTCCTGAATGAGGCCCATGTCAGTCATGACATTCCCGTTGATAAGTTTCAAGGAATAGTGGGGCACATTATTGCAGATAACTATCTGACCTTCACTGACGACGAAATACCAACAGAGGGGATTGGGCACAACAAGGCTCTCCATATCTCCGTAAAATGCCGAGATTACATCTTAGCAAAAGTACTTATTGACAATGGGTCGTCCCTCAACGTCATGCCAAAGTCTACATTGGCCAAATTACCATTTGATGGGCCTTATATGAAGCCAAGTGCCACGATAGTACGAGCTTTTGATGGAACTCGGAGGGAGGTCATGGGTGAGATTGAGCTGCCCATACAGGTTGGGCCGTGCACGTTCCAGGTCCTTTTTCAAGTCATGGATATCTCGCCTGCCTACAGCTGTTTATTAGGCAGGCCGTGGATCTATTCTGCTGGAGTGGTGCCCTCTACCCTGCACCAAAAACTAAAATTCATAATTGACAACAAGCTGATAATTGTTTCTGGTGAGGAAGACCTTCTGGTCAGCAAACCTCTGTCAACCCCTTACATCGAGGCAGCAGAAGAGGCTCTTGAAACTTCTTTCCAAGCATTAGAGATAGCAAACGCTACCTATGTAGGGGAAGGAGTCACGATGGTAAAAGTTCACATGCCAAGTGCATCTTTAATGATGGCAAAGATTATGCTGCGTGGAGGGTATAAACCTGGAAGAGGGCTAGGACGTGCTTTGAATGGAGAAATAGAACCTATACGCCTGCTTGATAACAGAAATGGTTTTGGATTAGGATACCGGCCCACGGCTGCCGACAGAAAAAGGGTAGAGGAAGAGAAGAGGGAAAGAAGGACTGCTCGTCTTACCGGCAGAAAATGAAACACCCCCTTATATACACGAGATATATATGTATTCTTCTTACTTTTAAAAAAAAACTTTTAGAAAGATATACATATTTATCACTCTTTATCTCGTGTATACAAGGACGTATATACATCTGATTTCCTTTGAATATTGAAAGTAAAAAAAAATTATCTTTCAATATTTGTCCATAATGACAAAATAATTTATAGAAATCATAAGTGATAAATCATTACAATATTATATCCGAATGAAAGAGTTTATCAAAGTTTAACCTTTACCTTGTTACAATTATCTACTTGATATTGTAATAAGGCAAAATAAAACTAAACTATACCTCTACTACAAATGTGAACAATCATTTCCTAGTCCTTGAACCATCGAGTTTTGAATCCTACTCTTGTCATATCTCTTCATCTAATCGATTGAGAATGAGACCACTTTATCCTCTTGTAATTATATATCCTTCCATCTTGGACTGCTAGCTATATATCATATAACATATATTTTGGACACAAAAATTCAAACAAGAAGGAGTGAGAAACAAAATATAATATATTACAGATAAGACATAAGCATAAGGGTTTTCACAAACTAATATAGTAATATCAGTCATAATCTCATATACAATCAATTATGAATATAGGGTTTCCACATACATAACACTTATATTTTCATTCATAACCATCCATATAGAATGTCACAATCACATGAATGTTATGTAATGCTTATGCTACTGTCTCATTCAGTTTATGCATGTGGGCCCTTAAAGTTTTAGTTTGCACTGGGCCAACCAGGAGTTTACACTGTTTCATAAATTCTGGATAATAATAACATAAATGCCTTCATGGCATATGAACAGCTCAACTGGCGTGGAAACACTTAGAGACTAGTCAGACTGAGAAAGTTTTTATTGTGAAAGTACCCGACACTAGGGAGCGACCCCAGGTCACCTGAAGCACCCTTTCACACTCTCTCATCCCAAGGCTCGCAATTAAGCCTCCTCTAATGTATCCTCGGTTTCTATAATCCGTCCCCAGGCAATATCACATCTCAATTCTCTTTAATGATTCATGATGCATGAACTACTCGCATATTTAGTTGGTTAAGGCTTTTAGAAACTCAATTATTAAATACCATAAAGGTTCACAAAATCATCACAATAAACTGTACATTTCCATAAGTTCTTCTTTGAACTTCTGTTATACTGAAATAATTTAGTACAGTCTTCAAATTCAGATCTTACCAAAATTGAGTTTCCAAGCCTTAAATATCTCAAAGCTTTCTCTTAAAAACCTTCATATATTTACATAATCTTTCTCAATTTAAATCTTAACTAGATTGAGTTTTTGAAATCTCCACAAAATATTCTTTAGTTATTTCGTTGGGGAAAACCAAAATAATTTACTTTAAACTTCTAATTTCTAAAGAAAATAATTTAAAATCATTAACTAAGAATACTTAAAACTATAAAAATTTTCTTTAATTCAAGAATTAATTATCTCAATCTCTGATTTTCATAAAATAGCTTCTTTCTAATACTAGATTTTATTATTGAGATTAAAAATAAAGTTAATAAAAATTATTTATAAGAAGAAATAAAAAACTAAAATAATTACAAAATACTTTCTCTTGGAATAAAAATTTAAAGAGTAAGGTAAGAAAATTCTTACTGAGTTTTAACTTTCCGTCATGCTTGCTATATGCTCAAACTTCATATCACAAGATCATCAATCATTCATCAACCACAATCAAGTATAGTAATCTCATCAATCACAATCAAATATCATCAATCATAATTGAATATTATTAATTACAGTCTAATATTATAAATCACAATATCATTAATCGAAATCAAATATAATTAATTATAATCAAGTCAAATCAACTAAATATCGCTTATAAATATAATTCAAATTTTTAATGGTTATTTAAATTAGTAGATTTGATTTTGAGTCCTTATAGTCCATTCCTCGCACAGGTCTATATAAGTCCATATATCCAGTCTTCGCATAGGTATAGTTCAGTCTAGACAGGTCATAATATTCCAAGTCCTTGCATAGGTTTAGTTCGATCCATATAGGATATAAAAATCCAAGTCCTTGCATAGGTTTAGTTCAGTCCGTATAAGTTATAATAATTCAGATCTATGTATAGATATTTCAGAATAAGTTACACAGTATATTAAATTTATTATAAATTTTAAGTTGAGAAGTTATTACTTTATAATAATATTATTAAATTTAAAAGGAGTAAGGGACTCCTCCCTTTATTCTTATGTCTTTCATATTATATTTTTATCTCACTCCCCCTTACCTCTTGTATACCGATTCGTTATTGAAAATCCATGCGCGCCTCGTCTCCGAGTTCTAAAACATACCAATTTCATTTTAATATAATTACAAGATGAAAATTAAGATTACAACTTAAAATAAAAAAATGGTAAATTTTGAATAGTGAATAGTGAATAGTGAATAGTAAATCGTAAATAGTAACAGTAAATAGTAAAACGTGAATAGTAACAGTAAATAGTAAAACGTGAATAGTAACAGTAAATAGTAAATCGTGAATAGTAATGGTAAATAGTAACAGTAAATAGTAATTTACTATTTGAATAGTAATTTACTATTGAAATAGTAATTTACTATTGAAATAGTGTTTACTATGCAGAATAGTAACTTAAAATAATATTATTTCCAGTATAATAACAGATTTCTAAAAATGATATAAAAATAACCCAAAAAATATAAAAGAGAAGTATTCTTACCTTAGGATTTTGGCAGAACCTTCTCTCCAAAAACTTTTCTTCTCTCTCTCACTTCCACCACTATCTCACTAGCACTACTATATTAAGAAAACTTAATCTGAAATTGTGAATTCTAAAGAAGAAATCCTTCGGTATTTATAGGAAAAAAATTTACTATGCATTCCATTATTTTAATATAAAAGTACTATGCATTTTTGAATTTTTTATTCCAGGTTACTGTGCATCTTTTGAAAATTTCATACATGCACAGTGATTTGCATAGTAATTGTCGGCAAAATTATTAAGTCAAATAGTAACCCTTCACTCGGTATATTTTAAATATTCAAAATGAGTCCTTTTTGAAATTTAGCGATATTATATCAGTCCTCACTAATTTTATAATAAGTAATATAAAGCTGAAATTTTAAAAATCTAAAATTTTCTGTTAATAAAAATTTATTGATAAGTTTCTAATTTTTTAACGATTAGAAAAAATCAAGATTTTTCTCAAACCGATAATTTTTAGATAAGTCTACTTGAAATGGATTTTAGAAAATTTTCTTATAATTTAACTTTACATTCTTGTAAATATTTTTAATTTTAAGCAACTTTATATGAATTTAAATATATTATTTTATTAAAATAATTCAAAATTTTCAAAAAATTCCAGAAAATCATAAATATTATGTAGATCAAAAAGTTTAAAAGAACCATAGTCTAATTCCTTCAAAATTTTATTTTAAAATTCTAATAAGAGTTAAATCTTAAATATGTAAAAAAATAAAAATATAACAACATAAAATAAAAATGGTGAATAACAAAGATATTAAAAATTCTTAATATAATTTTCTTAATTATTGAATACTAATTAAGTCACTTTAAAATTCTCATTCAAAAATATTTTCATTTTATTATTATTATTATTAAAAAAAACAAATAATAAAAATATAAATACCAAAATTTTAAAAAAATGATAATAATAAACTAACTTATAGTAAGTATTTCTCAAGAAATATATATTAATATCTATTTCCTATTTGTGATGAAAATAGGATGTTACAGAAAACCTCATACTACAAGAATCCTCATCTGTGATCTCTACCAGAGCTTTCGGAGCGCCGGACTGATGCCTCCAGACCAAGTGGCTGTCATTGAAGAAAGTCCCTGTGATAGTGTTGATTTTGTGATTGCTTGTCCACCAGGCCAAGAACTTCATAACTGGGAGGCCATTGAACTCCCCACGACTTTGAATGTTTCATCAAAGTAATTTGTTTATGCTTTAAGTACTTATTCGTCCCTCTGCTCTGCCTAAGGCTTTGGGACTCTTCCATGTAATAAGGGCAAAACAAAAAAACTTGTTTTTATCATTTTCATCAATAAACGCGTATCGAAATTCAAAAAAAAAACTCTTCTTGTATCCCTTATCCTTATTCTGAATCCTTCTTTTTACTCGCTTATTCTTTTTTTTTTATTTGCCATATCACACTAAATTGCAGATTCAAAAATGACTCTCTTGAGGAGAGTGAGGTCGCAATCCTGTTTCACGACTTTGATCACCCAGTTGATTACGCCGATGAGGAAGGTGGGGAAGATTGTGAGCCATCGCCTGAGCTGACAAGGTTGTTAGAGCAAGAGGATGAAGGGATTCAACCCTACCTAGACATAGTTGAGGTCATTAATTTGGGGAATAAAGAAAATAAGAAGGAAGTCAAGATCGGCACTACCCTAAGCAGAGAACAAAGAGAAGATTTAATCAAGTTGTTGATGGAATTTTGTGATGTCTTTGCCTTGTCTTATCAAGATATGCCTGGGCTCGATGCTAGCATTGTCGAGCATAGACTACCCTTAAGACCTGAGTGCCCTCCAATAAAGCAGAAACTACATCGAATGAAGCCAAAAATGCTTTTAAAGATCAAAGAAGAGGTTAAGAAGCAGTTTGATGCTGGGTTCCTAGCTGTGGCAAAATACCCTCAGTGGGTAGCCAACATTGTCCCTGTCCCAAAAAAGGATGGAAAGGTACGGATGTGTGTGGACTACCGAGATTTGAATAGGGCTAGTCCCAAAGATGATTTTCCCTTACCACAGATTGATGTTTTGGTTGATAATACAACTCAGCATTCCATTTTCTCATTCATGGATGGTTTCTCGGGGTATAATCAAATTAAAATGGCACCTGAAGACATGGAGAAGACCACGTTTATCACTCTATGGGGCACATTTTGCTATAAGGTGATGTCTTTTGGGTTGAAAAATGTTGGAGCGACTTATCAGAGAGCAATGGTGACTCTTTTCCATGATATGATGCATAAGGAAATAGAAGTTTATGTGGATGACATCATTGCCAAATCTAGAACAGATGAAGGGCACATTAGCGATTTAAGGAAGCTTTTTGAACGGTTAAGAAAGTTCAGGCTAAGATTGAACCCTGCCAAGTGCACGTTCGGTGCAAGGTCAGGCAAGTTGCTAGGGTTTATAGTAAGTGAAAGAGGGATAGAGGTTGATCCCGACAAAGTCAAGGCGATTCTCGAGATGCCTCCTCCCCGTACAGAAAAAGAGGTCCGAGGATTCTTGAGAAGGCTCAATTATATTGCCCGATTTATTTCACAATTGACAGCAACTTGTGAACCCATCTTCAAGTTACTCTGCAAGAATCAACCGGGGCGATGGGATGAGAACTGTCAAGCAGCTTTCGAAAAGATTAAGCAGTACCTACAAGAACCACCAATTTTGGTGCCCCCAACTCCAGGAAGGCCACTTATATTGTATCTGACTGTATTGAACGAATCCATGGGTTGTGTGTTGGGACAGCACGATGAAACTGGAAAGAAGGAACATGCTATCTACTACTTAAGCAATAAGTTCACTGATTGTGAAATAAGGTACTCCGCTTTAGAGCGGACTTGTTGTGCGTTGGCATGGGCCACTAAGCGCCTAAGGCAATACATGTTGAGTCACACCACTTGGCTAGTTTCTAAAATGGACCCCGTCAAGTACATTTTTGAAAAACCTGCTCTGACCGGAAGGATCGCTCGTTGACAAGTGCTATTAACTGAGTACGACATAATATATGTCACTCAAAAGGCCATAAGAGGAAGTGCCCTGGCTGATTACTTGGCACACCAACCCATCAATGATTATCAGCCGATGCAATTTAACTTCCCGGATGAAGATATCATGACACTATTCAATGAAGAAGGTGGTCAGAAAGAGAAATGGACCCTGAGATTTGACGGAGCTTCTAATGCATTGGGGCATGGAATTGGGGCTATCTTGATTTCACCCGATAAGGAATTTATCCTTATCTGCGCCAGATTGTGTTTTGAATGTACCAATAATATTGCTGAATATGAAGCATGCTCATTAGGAATCCAAGCAGCATTGGACGCAAAAGTAAAATTATTGGAAGTTTATGGGGACTCTGCTTTGGTTATCCACCAATTGAAAGGCGAGTGGGAAACTAGGGACAGTAAGTTGATTCCTTATTATGATCATATCAAGGAAATAATCAAAGAGTTTGACGAGATCTCTTTTCATCACGTTCTCCGGGATGACAATCAAATGGCTGATGCTTTGGCTACCCTTGCCTTAATGTTCAAAGTAAGTAGTGACTACGATATGCCTCTCATCGAAGTAAAGAAGCATTGTGAGCCTACATACTGTTAAATGATGGAAAAGGAGTCTGATGGGAAACCTTGGTACCATGATATTAAAAGATATATCTAGAGTCAAGTATACCCCGAGGGTGCTACAGAAAATGATAAGAAGACCCTAAGACGACTCGCCATGGGTTTCTTCTTAAATAGGGATGTGCTTTACAAAAGAAACTATGACTCTATCCTTCTTCGCTGTGTTGATGCTGATGAGGCAAACGAAATCATGAGGGATGTTCATGAAGGATCTTTTGGGACTCACGCTAATGGACATGCCATGTCTAGAAAGATCTTGAGGGCTGGTTATTACTGGATGACCATGGAAGCAGATTGCTTCACCTATGTTCGAAAATGTCATAAATGTCAGATATACGCTGACCATATTCATGCACCCCCGTTATCCCTAAATGTCTTGACGGCACCATGGCCCTTCTCAATGTGGGGCATGGATTTCATTGGACCCATCGAGCCAAAAGCCTCAAACGGTCATCGTTTCATCTTGGTCGCCATCGATTATTTCACCAAATGGGTAGAAGCGGCTTCATATACTAGTGTAACAAGGAATGTTGTGGTCAAATTCATCAAGCGAGAATTGATATGCCGATACGGCCTACCAAGTCAGATCATTACTGACAATGGTACGAATTTGAACAACAAAATAATGAAGGAACTCTGTGAAAGCTTTAAAATTCACCATTACAATTCCTCTCCTTATCGGCCTAAAATGAATGGGGCGGTTGAGGCGGCCAATAAGAACATCAAGAAGATAGTGCAGAAGATGGTAGTCACTTACAGAGATTGGAGCGAGATGCTCCCTTTTTCCCTACATGGGTATCGCACCTCGGTCCGAACCTTAACAGGGGCAACCCCGTTCTCTCTTGTATATGGAATGGAAGCGGTCTTGCCTTTTGAAGTAGAGATCCCGTCCCTTCGGGTAGTGATGGAAGCAAAATTAGAAGAAGCTGAATGGGTTCAAGCTCGATATGACCGACTAAACTTGATTGATGGTAAAAGATTGATTGCCCTCTGTCATGGTCAGTTGTATCAGAGGCGTATGAAACGAGCATTCGAGAAAAAACTATGACCTCGACAGTTCCAAGAGGGAGACCTAGTACTCAAGAAAATTTTACCAATTCAAAAGGACAATCGGGGCAAATGGACTCCTAATTATGAAGGACCATATGTTATGAAAAGGGCTTTTTCTGGAGGAGCCTTGATACTCACTAATATGGATGGCAAGGATTTGCCAATGCCTGTAAACACAGATGCAGTGAGAAAGTACTATGTTTAGGGAGGGAATGTCAAAAAAAAATCAAAAAAAAAAATCAAAAAAAAGGGGGAAAGAAAAGAAAATTAATGCTCGCTAAGCTGAAAACCTGAAAGGGCAGCTTAGGCAAAAGTTAGAGCGACCCGGTGAGTCGAAAACCCGAAAAGGGCAGCTCAGGCAAAAGTTAGGGTCAAATTTCTGGTAATGCAAATAAGACCTCTGACTCAAAGAAGTACGAGTCCAAGCTCGGGCACGTGAATCATTGTCGAACTTACCTTTCCAAAAGCAAAGTCGAAGGGTGAACATGAAGTCGTGTTGGGGGTTAAGGCTCTCATCGGTCTCAGAGATTCATTAGAGGATCCATGAATCTTCCCGGTTTTCACCTGTCCTTGACCTATTCTATGTGACCTCATTCATTTCATTTACCTTCTTTATTTTTCTTTCTCTGTATTTGTTTAACGTGCATGAATAAAATTCACCCTCTTCGATACGTGTTATGAATTTGGTAGATCTGATAAAAACATGTGTTTTAATAAAATAAAATGGAAGAATGGTAAACATTTAAAGTCGCAAGGGATAAGATGCTCCTGCTACTCGACCTCATCATGGGTGATCATCGCAGAGACTTGGTCAGGCACGCGCTCTGAAGCTATGGTTGTTTCATTCGTTCTACTTCGTCCATGAGTCATCTCAAGAGTCGTGGTTTAACAGGACCTACCCAGTTTTTTTGAATTTATCCTTGCACTACTTACCATTTTTCTGCAGGTTATCTCACAGACAGTCATGCCAGGCATTAACACCTCAATCAAGTCCTTCAAGTCCCTTCCTCGAATCGCCTCAGAACTCCTTCCCTAAATCGCCAAAGTTGGCACCTTTCAATGTTTTCTTCTTCCATCGCCTAAGTAGGCGCCTTCAGAGTCTCATCCTCAACTGTTAAAGTCCGTATCTCTCAAACTCTCCTCCCCAGTGGAATCAATCGCCAAAGATGGCACTTCTCAAGATCTCTTCCCCAATGAATCCCTAAATTTTCCAATCTCAATCAGGGGCAGTACCCCGAATCACCAAATTCTTCCCCAGTGGAACTACATTTCCCGAACAATTCAAATTGGGGCATCTCCCCAGATTTCTTCTGTTCCAGTCAAGGGGCAATTCCCCAAGAACCTTCAGTCATGTCAAACTGGGGCATCACCCCAGGTTCATTCTCTTTCAGTCAAGGAGGCAATTCCCTAAGATTCCTTCAGTCATGTCAAACTGAGGCATCGCCAAGAGCCTTTAAGTCCAGTGAGTTAATTTGGACGAGACGTCCTGTTAGCTCCTCCAATCTATGCATTTCCAATCGCCTATTCAGGCACACTTTAGTTTCCAGTCGCCTATTCAGGCACCCTTTACTTTCTGTCCGCCTATTCAGGCACCCTTTTACTTTCCAGTCGCCTATTCACCCTTTACTTTCCGTCCGCCTATTCAGGCACCCTTTTATTTTCCGTTCGCCTATTCAGGCACCCTTTACTTTTCGTCCGCCTATTCAGGCACCCTTTACTTTCCTGTCCACCTATGCAGGCACCTTTTACATTCCGTTCGCCTATTCAGGCACCCTTTACTTTTCCAGTCGCCGAAGTTGGCACCCATTTACCTTTTCCGTTCGCCTATTCAGGCACCCTTTACTTTCTGTTTACCTATTCAGGCATCCTTTACTTTCCGCTCGCCTATTCAGGCACCCTTTACTTTCCGTCCGCCTATTCAGGCACCCTTTACTTTCCGTCCGCCTATTCAGGCACCCTTTACTTTCCGTCCGCCTATGCAGGCATCCTTTACCTTCTAGTCTACCAGGGGTCAATCCCGATCTTCTCACTTCCTGTCCATTTGAAAACAATTTTTCCCGGTCAATTCAGAGTTCAAAAAAAAAAAACAAAAAAAAAAACAAAAAAAACAAAAAAAAACAAAAAACAAAAAAAAACAAAAAAAAGAGAGAGGAGAGAAGAAGAGAAACAGAAGTGGAGAATGCTCGTTTTTAAGAAAAAGAGGTCACACTTACTCGTGATTGCCCACACCATCAGTTGCCATACCGATCAAGAGGTCCCACTTGGCCCCCTACATCGGTGTTCATATCTTTACTTCCTTTTCACTTCAAAAACACAGAAGTTTCGTGTTTCTTTTGTGAAAAAGAAGTAAAGAGGGGCATCTGTGAACACCTCTTTTGGTCCGGTCCAAGTGGAATGAATCTTTTTTATACTAAATTCCAATTCAGAATGGTCAAATCTGAATGGGATGGCTCCAAAATAATCAGAACCGAGCGAAATAACTCAGAATGAAGCTTTTCCAAGTGGAATATTGCCCTGTTGGAAGCAAATCCGAGTGGAATGACTCAAAAGTGATTAAATTCGAGCGAGATGACTCAGATTAAAGCATTTCCGAGTGAAATACAGCCCTGGTGGAGATAAATCCGAGTGAAAAAACTCAAAAATGGTCAAATCCGAGTCATAATGAAGCATTTCTGAGTGGAATAGGCTCCTGTTGGGGGAATCCGAGTGGAATGACGCATAAATGATCATATCCGAGTAGAATTACTCAGAAAGAGTCAGATCCGAGTGAAATGCTTCCCTGTTGAAGGTGAATCCGAGTGGAAGGCTTCCTGTCAAGCCATTCTGAGTGATACTCTGTTGAAGGATGAATGCTGAGAAGGATTGCTCTTTGATTGCAATTAATCCGAGTGAGAGCTTTCTAATTGCAATAAATCTGAGTGAAATATAGCCCTATTGAAGTTAGATCCGAGTGAAAGCTTTTGATTGATACTGATCTGAGTGAAAACAAGTCTGAGTGAATTAAAATCTGACTCAAAGTGTAACTGGAAGAACAAATTTTGATTGGGCGAAAGCTTTTCCGAGTGAAAATACCCAGTTTCCAAGTCCTGAGTGGGAAGTAAGCCTTTTCCGAGTGAAAATGCTATGTTCCGAGTGAAACATTTTAGGAAGGAGTGAACCTGTGCCGAATGATCAATCTTCAGTCCGTTTTCCGAGTGATAACAACCCACTGGAAGGACTTCTGAATGAATGTGTCCGATTGGAATGAAAAAGGGCAAATCTGTGCAAAGTTTCTCCGAGTGGTTCAGGAGATACCGACTGATGAAGCTGAGTCTTTGATTCTAATTGAAGCATGAGGCCGACTCTGAGTGAGTTGGGGAATAGTCGTGTGTTTCCGAGCAACCCAAGACTCGGACTTGTGAAGAACTTCTAAGAAAGTGCATCAAATAGGTGATTGCCGAGTGAAAGCCATTCCTGATTGATGAGTGAGTGCACCAAACAAGCCAATTACCAAATGAAAGCTATTTCCGATTGGAAAATAAGTAAAACGGTCAGATTCTGAGTGAAAAGCCAGTAGGATTTCTGAGAAAATCTTCACTCATCCTTCAAATAAGGGCCGATTAAACCATTTGCCCAATACCGAGTCGTCACTCTTCAACTAATTCTGAGTCATCCTTCTTCAAACAATCAATTCCGAGCCCATTTCCATCAATTTCTGAGCCAATCCTTTAAATACCGAATCCCCTCCTTTTTCACCCAGATTCTGAGCCATTCCATTAACCATTCCCGAGCCACTTTTCACCCGTTCCCGAGTCATCGTTGACCCATCTCTGAGTCATCCTTTACACATTTCCGAGTCAATTCTTGGTCAGTTCTTGCCAATTCCGTGTCATCCCTCATCAAGCCAATCCCGAGTCATGTTTCACCCATCTCCGAGTCATCCTTTACACATTTCCGAGTCATCCTTTACACACTTCCGAGTCTTCCTCTTAATTCAGTCGGCTCCGAGTCATCCTTTAGCCAACTCCGAGACCCTTTACATTTGTAACATCCTGCTTTTAATAATAGCTCTATTTTGTAATTTATGAAGCATGGAAGGCTTGTAAGTGTTGACTAATGAATAAAACACTCTATGGATGGCTTTTAATGCTCCAAAAGTTTTATTTTTGGGTATAATTCTATAATTCATATAGATCCTTATTAATGAGGCCCAAATTCCGAGTGAAAATACCTTAGAAAGAACTGTCCGAGTGAGAAAGAGAGGCTGTTCCGAGTGAAAACTGAAAATTCTGAGTGACCAAAAGGAATTCCGAGTGGAAAATGGAAATACCGAGTGCCAATGGTGTTTTCCGAGTGGAACATGGTCAGGAGGACTTATTCCGAGTGAGATATTGTCTCAGAGACTCACTGCTGAGTCAAACATGTCAGAAAGACTCATTTCCGAGTCAAGTACTCTCCAAAGCCTCGTTTCCGAGTCGAATATTTCTGAAGGACCAATCTCCGAGTCAAACATAGCCAGACGTTACAATTCTGAGTGAAAACTCACTGAGTGCATTCATTCCAAGTGTAATACAGAGGAAAATATACTTCTGAGTGGAAGGATTTCCGACTGGGAACACACGGTGTAATCACCAAACAGAAACCTTATAGTTGTAAGTCCTACTTAACTAAATTACCGAGTGGGCAATCAATAGGAATGAGTCAGCATTGATGAAATTCACCGAGTGAAAGCTGATCAGGAGACGAGTCGGTTTGGAGATGAATTACCGAGTTAGACACTGCTCAGAAGATGAGTGATTATGAATGGTATACTGAATGATGAACTTGTAGAATACCCGAGTGAAATAAGGTTGGGATATGCCGAGTGGCATTTGATTGGGAGATATTCCAAGTGAGGGGACAACTATGAGGAAAGAATCGGTTTCTGAAAAGTCTTACCGAGTGGAATCGTGTGTGTATGGAGACTCGGATTTGGAATGAGGAACCGAGTGTTGAAGACTGTGAAGGGGGACTCGGTTTTCACTGAATGAAAGACTGGGTGAAGGATAAATAGGTTTGGATCAATTGTGCCGAGTGATAGATTATGTACGAGTCGGCTTAATAATGATTTGAAACGGCCGAGTGGAAAACAGAGAAGAATGACTCAGTTTCAGAAGAATTTTACCGAGTGAAAACTCGAGTAAAAGACTGACTTAGAGCTGACTCAGTATATGGAAGGTTTACCGAGTGGATATACTTGAATGAAGACTCGGTTACCAAATGAAAGGATGAGTGAGAGAGAGAGCTCGGTCTGGACAGGCTCTACCGAGTGAGGAACCAAGGAATTGAGTCTGATTCAGATGAATTCCGAGTGAGTATACATGACTCGCTCAAGCGAGTCGGATTTCGCTTGAGCGAGATGGACCCTGATGCATAACTCCTCTTTTCAATCAGCCTTCGCTCAAGCGAGCATCCTGCGCTCAAGCGCGCTCGGCCCTGACACTCTTTTCCCCACTCACGCCTAAGCGAGGACAGCACAACTCGCTCAAGCGAGTCCGAGTCCGCTTGAGCGAGAGGACTCGGTTTCCTTTCTTCTTCACACGACTGGAGGAATTCCAGTCGGTTTATAGGCTAACCGAGTGGAATTCCAGTCGGTTTTCAGTGCCAGAAGTGACTTTTGACTCTTTTCTTGTCTCTTATGCCATTTTTAATGCAAGCAACACCATTATTACTCCTTCTAGTGGGTGGACGGCCAGAAGTGGACCATTATAAACCACTTTCCTATTATTAATCCTCCATTATCTCCACTATCAAAGCACTAACAGCACTAAACCTCCACTCACAAGGATGATGTTCCCCACTTGTCTTGCATTATTAACCTTGCCTCTGACCAGAACTCCTGAGAAAAAGCCAGTAAATCTTCTTCCTCTCTTTTACTCTTCTTCGAACAAGTGAAAGGACAACAAGGAGGCCATTTTTCAGTCAGCAAAACAAGTAAGAGGGGACAGGGTTGTGAATATTTGTGAAATGGGTAGAATTGTATGCTGTTCTAGGATTCCAGAATTAACTTCGTAACTTGTTGCTCATTTTTGAAATTGAAAACGTGTGAATTTGACTCTGACTTCTTCATGAAAGTTGTATATCTTTTTGATATCTGAATTTTGAGACCTGAATCAAGTAATTTGAATAAGTATAGCAAAAGTTATAGCCAAAATACTACAGCATGTTCGTATGGAAGGTTTATCCTTTGTTTTGTGTATATATTGATTTACTGGGAATTGTACGTGCATAATCAGCCTTGGATGTCTTCATGAAAGTTGTAGATAATTAAGTTGTGGATATTTAGAAAGTGGTTTCACATTAAAATAATTTTGTAGCTCAAGTTATGCTCATAATACTGAAGTATGTACAAGCTGTAAATCTGTGAACTTGAAATCCGTATCTTATTGTTAAAACTGGGCATTTTGTGGTAAGAATTAGTGATCAGTGTCTTCATGAAAGTTGTAAATCTTTTTGTTATGTGAATTTTGAGACCTGAACCGATTGATTTGAGTATGTGTAGCAAAAGTTATAGCCAAAATACTACTGTATGTCCGAATGAAAGATTTGCTTCATGTTTAGTGCATATTTTGATATGCTGGGAATTATACATGCATAATCAGCCTTGGATGTCTTCATGAAAGTTGTAGATAATTAAGTTTTGGATTTTTAGAAAGTGGTTTCACATCAAAATAATTTTTGTAGCTCAAGTTATGCTCAAATTACTGAAGTATGTGCAAGCTGAAATTCTGAAATTCTGGAATTTTGGAAATCCGAATCTTGTTTTCAATACTGGGAATTTTGTGGTATGAATTAGTTGGTTGTGTCTTCATGAAAGTTGTAGATAATTATGTTAAGAGTATTTTAGAACTGGTTTCATGCAAAAAATCATTTTTGTAACTCCAGAAACACTGAAATTACTAACATATGTACGTTTTGAAAAACTCATCTTAAGGCAATGTGGTATTTCGTGAATAAGTAATATTTCTGTTCGGAATTTGAAACTGTGTTCTTCATGAAAGTTGTAAATAATTGTATATTGAGTTATAGAAAGTGGAATCATCTAAAAAGGAGTTGATTTGCCCATGTTATGACTGTTTTGCTAATGTATGTTGCTATTGGGGATGCTGAAAGTCACTTAAAAAGGCTATTTTGAAAGAAAATGATATTTTCTCTATGGATCGAAATTATTTATTAAATTATTGAGTGATTATGAGTTATTATAAATGTTGATGAGTATTACACAGTCTGTATATTGTGATGGTGAATAGTTATGAATGACATAATTAATATATATGTACATGAATGCCTTGTGGTTACTGACATATGTGGTTGAAACAGTAAATCCATGATTTTGTGAATTACTATGTGTATTGTGTCCCTTGAGGACTTGTATTATCCAAGAGGTTTTGGAAATGTGGATATCATGGTATGTTAAAAGAATTAAAGGCATTCATGCATCATAAGCATTCGGACGCACCATGGAATTTAGGGGTTCCATGATTGCCTACCCTGGTGGGGGGTTACTCTACGATGAGTTAAGCCCTATTTTGTTGTGTGCCATGGAGTGTAGGGATTCATGGTTTATGCAAAAGTCCTACTTATGATATTGTGTACTTCGGTACTTAAGCGCCATGAAGTATAGGGATTCATGGTATATGCTAAAGCCCTATTTGTGTCTCTATGAGACTTTTATTGCAGTATTCCCACCAAGACCAAATGGATCCAGCATGACATCATTTGACTAATTAAAGATCTATTAATGGACTTGTTTGGCATATTCATCATATCATTATGAATTGTTGATTGTGTTTGTGCAATTTTATCTATTTTATATTTATTCTATATTCTGTCTCACTCTTACATTAATTTTTACAGTGAATGACACGCAGAATGCAGAGTGATACCATGATGGATGTCTATTTGAATTATTATCTGAACTTTGATTTTATGGGTTGTAATAAATATAATATGTCATGTACTATTTTCTTCTTAATCGTTTCCGCTACTTAAATATTTTCTTGAATTTAATTATTCACGACTAGTATATATGATAATTTTTCCGCTGTTATTAATTGTTACATAAACTCTGAATTAAATTTATAAATTTTAAAATGATCTTTCGAAAAAGCAAAAAAAAAAATTTACTCAAAAATTTTAATCAACGTTTCGGGGCGTTACATGTTGGTATCAGAGCATTTTCAAAAATTCAGGACCAATTGTTATGACATGTACTGTCTCTCGACATAGTATGTGAAAATGTTTGATTTCTTGCTTGATAACATGCTAAATGTGTACTATGTGACTTGTGCCTGACTGATTAATTGCGAAAAGATTTGTTTGATTACCTCTTGATAATATGATAAATGTGTTATATGATTTATTGCTTAAACCGTAGACTAATGATAGTTATGTAGTGTTTATATATGATATATTATCCCTTAGAATTGGTATAAACCAAATTACGAATATAGGATGGCAAGAAACAACAACAACAACAACAACAATATGGCAGCAGCTTTCAACCATTTAGCTGAAGCCATAGAACGACAAAACCAACCAAGGAGCACTGGAGGACTCCATGGGTTAGACCACTTCCTGAAGAGAAAGCCTTCACAATTCAAAGGAGGTTATAATCCAGAAGGAGCGTATCTTTGGGCCAAGGAAATGGAGCGCATCTTTCGAGCATTGCCCTGCACAGAATACGAAAAGGTGGAGTATGCCACCTATATGTTGGTGGAAGAGGCAGAGAACTGGTGGATTCATGCTAGAATCCGTATGATCGAGACTGACAGACCCTTGATCTGGACCAACTTCAAAGACTGTTTCCTGGAGAAATATTTTCCAGCAAGTGTGAAAAGTCGCAAGGAGCTGGAATTTATGGAGTTAAAACAAGGCTCGATGTCCGTTGGAGAATATGCTGCAAAGTTTGAAGAACTATCTCTCTTTTACCCTCCTTTTCAACAGGCTGGTGCCGAAGAATCGAAATGTGTTAAATTTGAGAACGGACTGAATCTGGAAATCAAAGAAGCGATAGGGTACCAAGAAATTCGGAGTTTTCCCATTCTGATCAACAAATGCAGAATTTTTGAAGAGAATCATCAAGCCAGACTGGCACATGAAAGGGCCAATAGACAACTAAAACCTCAGTCAGTTGATTTCAAAAGAAGAGGATCGTTCTATCCAAGTCGCTCCAGAGGAGGATCATCATCATCGTCATCTTTTGATAGACGCAATAATATGAGGTGTCTTAAGTGTGGAGGTAATCATCATGTACGTGGTTGTAACAGACGTCTTGAAGAGGTCACTTGCTTTCGATGTAATCAAAAAGGACACATCAGTCCAAATTGTCCGTAGAACAACCAAAACAACAACAGGAACACTATGAGTGAACCAAGAGGCTCTAATTATCAGAGAAGCCGAGGAAAAGACACACGTACTGCCCAACCTCCAAGACAGAACAGGGAGTCCACAGATCAGAGGTTACAACAAACAACTGGGAGAGTCTTTGCCATCAGTGGTTCAGAGGCAGACCAAGCTGATGACCTCGTACAAAGTAAGTGTGAGATTAATGGTACAATCCTATCTGTGTTATTTGATTCTGGTGCTACGCATTCTTTCATTTCTGATGAGTGTGTTAGACGCTTTCAATTACCTGTGAAGCCTATGACATATGATCTGATTGTTTCCACTCCCACCGGTACACAACTTAGGACTGCTAAGGTGTGTAACGAATGTTCTATACTCATAGAAGGTAGACACTTTCTAGTTGATCTTGTTTGTTTACCTTTGAAAGATCTGGAAGTAATCCTAGGGATGGACTGGTTGTCGGCAAATCGAGTCTTGGTGGACTGTCACAACAAGACCGTGATATTTCCATCAGAAAATCTAAATTCTGACAACCTCAAGACCTATGTATTACAAGGTGAAAGTCAATTGTTTGCTTTATTCACTCTTTACAAGGAAGATGCCGGTTGTTTCTGAATTTCCTGAAGTATTTCCTGAGGATGTCTCAAGTTTACCTCCAAAACGTGAGGTAGAATTCTCCATTGATTTAATTCCAGGAGCAGGACCAGTGTCTAAAGCTCCATACCGTATGGCACCAATTGAACTGGCGGAACTGAAGAAACAAATTGAAGAGTTGCTGGAGAAGCATTTCATCAGACCTAGTGTGTCACCATGGGGAGTGCCAGTATTGCTCGTCAAGAAGAAAGATGGAAGCATGAGGTTATGTGTAGATTATCGTCAGCTGAACAAATTGACGGTGAAGAATAGATATCCTCTGCCCATAATTGATGATCTGATAGATCAATTGAGAGGCGTTGCAGTGTTTTCCAAGATTGATCTACGATCGGGGTATCATCAGATTCGTGTCAAGTCTGAGGATATTCCAAAGACAGCCTTTAGAACACGATATGGTCATTACGAGTACCTTGTGATGCCCTTCGGAGTGACCAATGCCCCAGCCGTATTCATGGATTACATGAATCGAGTATTTCATCCCTACTTGGATCAATTTGTCATCATTTTCATTGATGATATTCTGATCTATTCAAAAACTGCAGAGGAACATGAAAAGCATCTTCGAGTGGTATTGCAGATTTTGAAGGAGAAGCAGTTGTATGCAAAGTTATCAAAATGTGAATTCTGGTTGAAAGAGGTAAAATTCCTAGGCCATGTAATCTCAAACGAAGGAGTATCTGTGGATCCTTCTAAAATAGAAGCTGTGGTAAAATGGGAGAGACCTACTTCAGTCACTGAGATATGAAGTTTCCTGGGATTGGCTGGTTATTATCGGAGATTCATTGAAGGGTTTTCTCAAATTGCCCTACCAATGACTCGACTAACCCGGAAGAATCAACCTTTTTCTTGGACGCCAGAATGTGAGAAAAGTTTCCAAGAACTGAAGTTGAAGCTTACATCTGCTCCAGTCTTAACCTTGCCTAATCCACAAGAAGATTTCGTGGTTTATTGTGATGCTTCCAAAATGGGCTTAGGATGTGTTTTAATGCAGCAACGAAAGGTGGTTGCCTATGCTTCTAGACAGTTGAGACCACATGAGATGAACTATCCGACGCATGATCTAGAATTGGCAGCAGTGGTATTTGCTCTGAAAATCTGGAGACACCATTTGTATGGAGTCAGGTTTGAAGTGTTCAGTGACCACAAGAGCTTGAAGTATTTGTTCGATCAAAAAGAATTGAACATGAGGCCGCGAAGGTGGATGGAGTTTCTTAAAGATTATGATTTTGATTTGAAATATCATCCAGGAAAAGCAAATGTGGTGGCAGATGCACTAAGCCGAAAGTCTATTCATATGGCATCTTTGATGATAAAAGAACTGGAGATGATAGAACAGTTCAGAGACATGAACTTGGGTGTAGAGATGAAATCTTCAAAGAGTATGACTTTGGGGACTTTGAAAATAACCAATGATTTCCTGAAACTGTTAGGTGAAAGACAGAAAGAAGATTTGCCATTACAGGAGTTGAGAGAATTACAGGTGAATGGAAAAGATATGGGACTACAAGAAGGATCAGATGGAATTTGGAGAATCAGGAATAGAATTTGTGTACCAGATGATGTTGATCTTAGAAGGATGATTCTAGAAGAAGCGCATAAAAGTATGTTGAGCATTCATCCTGGATCAACTAAGATGTATCAAGATCTGAGGAAAAGCTTTTGGTGGCCAAGGATGAAGAAAGAGATAGTTGAATATGTGTCTTCATGTCTGGTGTGTCAAAAAGCCAAGGTAGAACATTAGAAGCCATCTGGTGAACTGCAACCATTAGAGATTCCTGTCTGGAAATGGGATGACATCTCAATGGACTTTGTGTCAGGGTTACCAAGAACACGTTCAGGGAATGATGCAATCTGGGTTATTGTAGACAGATTGACAAAGTCTGCTCACTTCCTCCCAATGAATATGAAGAACTCTTTACAAAAATTGGCACAGTTATATGTGAAGGAGATCGTAAGACTACATGGTGTACCATCTAGTATTGTGTCAGATAGAGATCCAAGATTCACTTCCCGATTCTGGGGAAGCTTGCATCAGGAATTGGGTTCAAAGCTTCGATTGAGTTCAGCTTATCATCCCCAAACAGATGGACAGTCAGAGCGTACCATACAAAGTTTGGAAGACTTACTGCGATCTTGTGTGATTGAACATGGTGGTAGTTGGGAGCAGTTTCTTCCATTGATTGAATTCACGTATAATAATAGCTACCACAACAGTATTGGTATGGCTCCATTCGAAGCATTGTATGGTAGGAAGTGTCGAACGCCACTTTGTTGGTTAGAAACTGGTGAAAGTTTGGCGTTAGGACCTGAAATTGTGCAGCAGACTACTGAACAGATAGAAATGATCAGAGAAAAGATAAAGGCATCTCAAGACAGACAGAAGCAGTATTATGATAAGAGGAGGAACCCACTTGAATTCCAAGTCGGTGAGCATGTATTTTTGAAGGTTTCACCTCACAAAGGGATTGGCCGAGCCTTGAAGAGTAAGAAATTGAGTCCGAGGTTCATTGGACCATATGAGATCCTAAAGAGGGTTGGTACAGTGGCATATCAGATTGCACTTCCTCCTCACCTGGCAAATCTGCACAATGTATTTCATGTATCACAGCTGAGGAAGTACGTACAAGATCCCAACCATGTGATTGCTGCTGATGATATTGAAGTTAGAGAAAATCTGACCATCTCCACAGAACCTACACAGATCCTAGAAAGATCGAATAAACGCTTGAGGAACAAGAATGTACCACTGGTAAAAGTTGCATGGAAACAAGGAACTGATGTAACTCTGACTTGGGAGCGTGAAGATGCTATGAGGACACAGTATCCAGAATTGTTTCACTGAGGAGTGCGTAATGATTAAATTTCGAGGACGAAATTTTTATTAGGGTGGGAGAATTGTAACATCCTGCTTTTAATAATAGCTCTATTTTGTAATTTATGAAGCATGGAAGGCTTGTAAGTGTTGACTAATGAATAAAACACTCTATGGATGGCTTTTAATGCTCCAAAAGTTTCATTTTTGGGTATAATTCTATAATTCATATAGATCCTTATTAATGAGGCCCAAATTCCGAGTGAAAATACCTTAGAAAGAACTGTTCGAGTGAGAAAGAGAGGTTGTTCCGAGTGAAAACTGAAAATTCCAAGTGACCAAAAGGAATTCCGAGTGGAAAATGGAAATACCGAGTGCCAATGGTGTTTTCCGAGTGGAACATGGTCAGGAGGACTTATTCCGAGTGAGATATTGTCTCAGAGACTCACTGCTGAGTCAAACATGTCAGAAAGACTCATTTCCGAGTCAAGTACTCTCCAAAGCCTCGTTTCCGAGTCGAATATTTCTGAAGGACCAATCTCCGAGTCAAACATAGCCAGACGTTACAATTCTGAGTGAAAACTCACTGAGTGCATTCATTCCAAGTGTAATACAGAGGAAAATATACTTCTGAGTGGAAGGATTTCCGACTGGGAACACACGGTGTAATCACCAAACAGAAACCTTATAGTTGTAAGTCATACTTAACTAAATTACCGAGTGGGCAATCAATAGGAATGAGTCAGCATTGATGAAATTCACCGAGTGAAAGCTGATCAGGAGACGAGTCGGTTTGGAGATGAATTACCGAGTTAGACACTGCTCAGAAGATGAGTGATTATGAATGGTATACTGAATGATGAACTTGTAGAATACCCGAGTGAAATAAGGTTGGGATATGCCGAGTGGCATTTGATTGGGAGATATTCCGAGTGAGGGGACAACTATGAGGAAAGAATCGGTTTCTGAAAAGTCTTACCGAGTGGAATCGTGTGTGTATGGAGACTCGGATTTGGGATGAGGAACCGAGTGTTGAAGATTGTGAAGGGGGACTCGGTTTTCACTGAATGAAAGACTGGGTGAAGGATAAATAGGTTTGGATCAATTGTGCCGAGTGATAGATTATGTACGAGTCGGCTTAATAATGATTTGAAACGGCCGAGTGGAAAACAGAGAAGAATGACTCGGTTTCAGAAGAATTTTACCGAGTGAAAACTCAAGTAAAAGACTGACTTAGAGCTGACTCAGTATCTGGAAGGTTTACCGAGTGGATATACTTGAATGAAGACTCGGTTACCAAATGAAAGGATGAGTGAGAGAGAGAGCTCGGTCTGGACAGGCTCTACCGAGTGAGGAACCAAGGAATTGAGTCTGATTCAGATGAATTCTGAGTGAGTATACATGACTCGCTCAAGCGAGTCGGATTTTGCTTGAGCGAGATGGACCCTGATGCATAACTCCTCTTTTCAATCAGCCTTCGATCAAGCGAGCATCCTGCGCTCAAGCGCGCTCGGCCCTGACACTCTTTTCCCCACTCACGCCCAAGCGAGGACAGCACAACTCGCTCAAGCGAGTCCGAGTCCGATTGAGCGAGAGGACTCGGTTTCCTTTCTTCTTCACACGACTGGAGGAATTCCAGTCGGTTTATAGGCTAACCGAGTGGAATTCCAGTCGGTTTTCAGTGCCAGAAGTGACTTTTGACTCCTTTCTTGTCTCTTATGCCATTTTTAATGCAAGCAACACCATTATTACTCCTTCTAGTGGGTGGACGGCCAGAAGTGGATTATTATAAACCACTTTCCTATTATTAATCCTCCATTATCTCCACTATCAAAGCACTAACAGCACTAAACCTCCACTCACAAGGATGATGTTCCCCACTTGTCTTGCATTATTAACCTTGCCTCTGACCAGAACTCCTGAGAAAAAGCCAGTAAATCTTCTTCCTCTCTTTTACTCTTCTTCGAACAAGTGAAAGGACAATAAGGAGGCCATTTTTCAGTCAGCAAAACAAGTAAGAGGGGACAGGGTTGTGAATATTTGTGAAATGGGTAGAATTGTATGCTGTTCTAGGATTCCAGAATTAACTTCGTAACTTGTTGCTCATTTTTGAAATTGAAAACGTGTGAATTTGACTCTGACTTCTTCATGAAAGTTGTAGATCTTTTTGATATCTGAATTTTGAGACCTGAATCAAGTAATTTGAATAAGTATAGCAAAAGTTATAGCCAAAATACTACAGCATGTTCGTATGGAAGGTTTATCCTTTGTTTTGTGTATATATTGATTTACTGGGAATTGTATGTGCATAATCAGCCTTGGATGTCTTCATTAAAGTTGTAGATAATTAAGTTGTGGATCTTTAGAAAGTAGTTTCACATTAAAATAATTTTATAGCTCAAGTTATGCTCATAATACTGAAGTATGTACAAGCTGTAAATCTGTGAACTTGAAATCCGTATCTTATTGTTAAAACTGGGCATTTTGTGGTAAGAATTAGTGATCAGTGTCTTCATGAAAGTTGTAAATCTTTTTGTTATGTGAATTTTGAGACCTGAATCGATTGATTTGAGTATGTGTAGTATTTGTAATATTTTCTTGAATGTCTTCATGAATGTCTTCATATGTTAGTAATTTCAGTGTTTCTGGAGTTACAAAAATGATTTTTTGCATGAAACCAGTTCTAAAATACTCTTAACATAATTATCTACAACTTTCATGAAGACACAACCAACTAATTCATACCACAAAATTCCCAGTATTGAAAACAAGATTCGGATTTCCAAAATTCCAGAATTTCAGAATTTCAGCTTGCACATACTTCAGTAATTTGAGCATAACTTGAGCTACAAAAATTATTTTGATGTGAAACCACTTTCTAAAAATCCACAACTTAATTATCTACAACTTTTATGAAGACATCCAAGGCTGATTATGCATGTATAATTCCCAGCATATCAAAATATGCACTAAACATGAAGCAAATCTTTCATTCGGACATACAGTAGTATTTTGGCTATAACTTTTGCTACACATACTCAAATCAATCGGTTCAGGTCTCAAAATTCACATAACAAAAATATTTACAACTTTCATGAAGACACTGATCACTAATTCTTACCACAAAATGCCCAGTTTTAACAATAAGATACGGATTTCAAGTTCACAGATTTACAGCTTGTACATACTTCAGTATTATGAGCATAACTTGAGCTACAAAATTATTTTAATGTGAAACCACTTTCTAAAGATCCACAACTTAATTATCTACAACTTTCATGAAGACATCCAAGGCTGATTATGCACGTACAATTCCCAGTAAATCAATATATACACAAAACAAAGGATAAACCTTCCATACGAACATGCTGTAGTATTTTGGCTATAACTTTTGCTATACTTATTCAAATTACTTGATTTAGGTCTCAAAATTCAGATATCAAAAAGATATACAACTTTCATGAAGAAGTCAGAGTCAAATTCACACGTTTTCAATTTCAAAAATGAGCAACAAGTTACGAAGTTAATTCTGGAATCCTAGAACAGCATACAATTCTACCCATTTCACAAATATTCACAACCCTGTCCCCTCTTACTTGTTTTGCTGACTGAAAAATGGCCTCCTTGTTGTCCTTTCACTTGTTCGAAGAAGAGTAAAAGAGAGGAAGAAGATTTACTGGCTTTTTCTCAGGAGTTCTGGTCAGAGGCAAGGTTAATAATGCAAGACAAGTGGGGAACATCATCCTTGTGAGTGGAGGTTTAGTGCTGTTAGTGCTTTGATAGTGGAGATAATGGAGGATTAATAATAGGAAAGTGGTTTATAATGGTCCACTTCTGGCCGTCCACCCACTAGAAGGAGTAATAATGGTGTTGCTTGCATTAAAAATGGCATAAGAGACAAGAAAGGAGTCAAAAGTCACTTCTGGCACTGAAAACCGACTGGAATTCCACTCGGTTAGCCTATAAACCGACTGGAATTCCTCCAGTCGTGTGAAGAAGAAAGGAAACCGAGTCCTCTCGCTCAAGCGGACTCGGACTCGCTTGAGCGAGTTGTGCTGTCCTCGCTTGGGCGTGAGTGGGGAAAAGAGTGTCAGGGCCGAGCGCGCTTGAGCGCAGGATGCTCGCTTGATCGAAGGCTGATTGAAAAGAGGAGTTATGCATCAGGGTCCATCTCGCTCAAGCGAAATCCGACTCGCTTGAGCGAGTCATGTATACTCACTCGAAATTCATCTGAATCAGACTCAATTCCTTGGTTCCTCACTCGGTAGAGCCTGTCCAGACCGAGCTCTCTCTCTCACTTATCCTTTCATTTAGTAACCGAGTCTTCATTCAAGTATATCCACTCGGTAAACCTTCCAGATACTGAGTCAGCTCTAAGTCAGTCTTTTACTCGAGTTTTCACTCGGTAAAATTCTTCTGAAACCGAGTCATTCTTCTCTGTTTTCCACTCGGCCGTTTCAAATCATTATTAAGCCGACTCGTACATAATCTATCACTCGGCACAATTGATCCAAACCTATTTATCCTTCACCCAGTCTTTCATTCAGTGAAAACCGAGTCCCCCTTCACAGTCTTCAACACTCGGTTCCTCATTCCAAATCCGAGTCTCCATACACACACGATTCCACTCGGTAAGACTTTTCAGAAACCGATTCTTTCCTCATAGTTGTCCCCTCACTCGGAATATCTCCCAATCAAATGCCACTCGGCATATCCCAACCTTATTTCACTCGGGTATTCTACAAGTTCATCATTCAGTATACCATTCATAATCACTCATCTTCTGAGCAGTGTCTAACTCGGTAATTCATCTCCAAACCGACTCGTCTCCTGATCAGCTTTCACTCGGTGAATTTCATCAATGCTGACTCATTCCTATTGATTGCCCACTCGGTAATTTAGTTAAGTATGACTTACAACTATAAGGTTTCTGTTTGGTGATTACACCGTGTGTTCCCAGTCGGAAATCCTTCCACTCAGAAGTATATTTTCCTCTGTATTACACTTGGAATGAATGCACTCAGTGAGTTTTCACTCAGAATTGTAACGTCTGGCTATGTTTGACTCGGAGATTGGTCCTTCAGAAATATTCGACTCGGAAACGAGGCTTTGGAGAGTACTTGACTCGGAAATGAGTCTTTCTGACATGTTTGACTCAGCAGTGAGTCTCTGAGACAATATCTCACTCGGAATAAGTCCTCCTGACTATGTTCCACTCGGAAAACACCATTGGCACTCGGTATTTCCATTTTCCACTCGGAATTCCTTTTGGTCACTCGGAATTTTCAGTTTTCACTCGGAACAGCCTCTCTTTCTCACTCGGACAGTTCTTTCTAAGGTATTTTCACTCGGAATTTGGGCCTCATTAATAAGGATCTATATGAATTATAGAATTATACCCAAAAATGAAACTTTTGGAGCATTAAAAGCCATCCATAGAGTGTTTTATTCATTAGTCAACACTTACAAGCCTTCCATGCTTCATAAATTACAAAATAGAGCTATTATTAAAAGCAGGATGTTACAGGACTTGTTTGGCATATTCATCATATCATTATGAATTGTTGATTGTGTTTGTGCAATTTTATCTATTTTATATTTATTCTATATTCTGTCTCACTCTTACATTAATTTTTACAGTGAATGACACGCAGAATGCAGAGTGATGCCATGATGGATGTCTATTTGAATTATTATCTGAACTTTGATTTTATGGGTTGTAATAAATATAATATGTCATGTACCATTTTCTTCTTAATCGTTTCCGCTACTTAAATATTTTCTTGAATTTAATTATTCACGACTAGTATATATGATAATTTTTCCGCTGTTATTAATTGTTACATAAACTCTGAATTAAATTTATAAATTTTAAAATGATCTTTCAAAAAAGCAAAAAAAAAATTTACTCGAAAATTTTAATCAACGTTTCGGGGCGTTACAACATTCAACTTCCGAGTCTTTCTCTTCGATTTTCAATCAGCTCCGAGTCCTCCTTTACCTATTTCCGAGTCAATTTTTAACCAATTCCGAGTGACATTTTTCACCTATCTTTGATCGGTTTTTGATTGACACTTTTCAGTCAGTTCTTGGTCAGTCTTCAATTATTTCTGACTCAGTTTTAACCAATTCCGAGTGGCACTTTTCACCCATTCCCGAGCCATTTTTCAGTCAGATCCGAGTCACTTTTCACTCGGTTCTGACTGAATGTTCCAATCGGAATTTCTTTGATTGCCCACTCAATCCAATTGCACACAACATCAACATGATTTCACTCGGTCTTTTGCACAGAAGGGGCCTTTTCCACTCGGATTCAGGAGGCAAAGTGAAGACCGACCCTTTTTTAACTTGGAATTGACTCCCAATGTGGATGAATGCCGACTGAGAGGCTGATCCGAGTCATTTTCACTCGGAATTTTACCATTCTCACTCAGATTTTCACCATCCTCTCTCGGATTTCCACCTGGCTCCCCCTGTTCGCCCGTGCTGACTTGGATTCCACCACCCAAGTGGATCCAGGAATCCTGGGGTGGCAGACAGGGGCAGAAGTGGGGGGAATTAAAAATTCCCACCCAGCCGTTGTCCCCCACTTCACTCTGAATGGAAGTGTGAGTTGGTTTTCCACTCTGAGTGGAGGCCTGAGCTGGCCTTCCACTCAGACAAGCCTATAAATAGGCAAGGGTTGAAGCACCAAGGGAGACATTTTTTGAAGGGAAAATTCTGCCAAAAACCTCCGTTCTCTCTCTCCTTCACACCAACTCCTCTCTTCTTCTCCTTCCATCGTCCCTCACCATACTGCCCACAATCCTCCTACTCCAATCCGTCCACACCCTCACTCAATCATCCTCATTCCTAATCCCAGCACCTTCCCATTCCCTCTAACCCCCATTTCCCTCTCAGACCAGCGTTCCTGCTCCATCACTCGGTTTTGCTCAACTTTCACCCGGTATTCCTCTTATCACTCTGATTTTACTATTTTTACTCGGTTTTCCCTATTTTTACTCGGATTTTTCATTTTTTCACTCGGATTTTCCTCTTTTCACTCGGTTTTCCCTATTTTTATTCGGATTTTTCATTTTTTCACTCGGATTTTCTTTTTTCCCACTTGGATTTTCTTCCCTCACTCGGTTTTCGCCCATTTTTTTCTCTTTTCTCCGAATTTATTGTTTCTCTTTCTCTCTGGTAGGTTCTGCTTCCCTCTCCCTTTTGCTCCGTAGTCTTTAAAAAAAATAACAATAAAGAGAAATGGATGTTTCCTTTTTTTTTCTTTCTTTCTTCTCTTTCAAATCTAAATAAAATTAAGAAAAAAAACTTTTAAAGAACTACGTGACCCTGATTTCTCGAAAGCTCGAGAATACGTAGGAGCGGGAAATAGTTCCTGTCGGGCCCATCTTTCTTTATTTAATTTTTAGAGTTTCCATTTTTGTCTTGCTATCAAAAGGAGGAGCGAGATTAATTTGGACGAGACGTCCTGTTAATCTCATATTTCTTAAATATCTCTTAAAAAAAGGCAGAGCGAGATTAATTTGGACGAGACGTCCTGTTGATCTCATGTAAATATTTTGTGTTGATTTTTGTTTATTTTTTTGTTTATTTTGTCGTTCTGTACATTTTTCTTTTCATGAAGAAGTTAAAATAATTATTGGGCTAATTATAATGCGCGCTATCAAATTGAGGTAACCGTTTTTATAACGGACAGTCGTGAGGTGCTAATACCTTCCTCACCTGTAATCAGACTCCCGAATCATGGAATTTCATTTTTATAACCAGTGCTTTAACAAAAGGTTTTTCCAGTATTTTATCCTAAAAAAATATTGGTGGCGACTCCCTGTTTATCTTTAAAATCGTTTCGAGGGTCGGCCGTGCCGCCGCGATCCTGGTCGCGACACCAGGGTAAGTGATAACTGTCGTTATCAAAGTTGGATCAGCTGGTCCGATTGGTTAAACTATGAATCGGCTAGGTGACCGATCTATGTCGATTCTTTGTTATTATCAATTCAACCACAGATCAATTCTCGATTTATTCACAGTTCACTTGAATCGGTACACTCACTAATTCAATGACTAGTCTAATTTTACAAACCTTGGTGAAAATCGAACCTAGCCAAAAACAAGACATATTAGAAAAATGAAAAACCTAAAATGTAGCTACTCTCATCCTTAGCTCAGATAAACACAATGTATTTGCATTGTTTCTATGTTAGGCCTAATGTTTCCATAATTTCACTCTTCCCTTTCTTCTCTTCCCTGTAATTGCAAGGCTTCGATTTCCTTTATGTCAGGGTTTCACTCTTAATATTTGTGCACCCTCTCTGTCTAGGACGAGGAGCATTAGGGTTTGATAGGCTAAGGTGGTAAGAGGTGATATACCGTGACACAATTGGAGCTCATTTTTTGTTTCACACTAGCCTCATCCGACTATTATATTATTGTCGCCACTAAGAAAAAGCAAGGTGAAGTGTGTGGCATTCTCATCTTGCTTCAAAGTGTGAATCTTATAGGCTTGAAAAAATGTTAAAAATGTTATGGGTTTGATGTTGAATTTGTTGGTGCTCTCATTCCCATTCTAACTTTATTTATTTTAGATCTTTCCTTTGTCCCCTCAAATCTTATTTCTAATGAAAAATCCAAACTTTAATTTTTGTTAGATGTTTAATTATTGTCTTCTCTTTAATCTTTAATGTAAAAAGATACTTAAATTTTAATCTATATTAATTGTATTACACTACTTGACTTAACTAATTGATATATTTGTCAACTAATACATGTTAGGCCTTTTATATCTCAAACAAATATAGGCATCACACCGTAGATATTTCTTAATGACCCTAGGGCGGCATCAATGGATCTAATTTTTTCAGGACTGTCACTAACTGCAACATTCATAGTAAACAAAACTATTTTCCAAGTTAAAGTTTGTTAATATCTGAACTGGTCTAGGTCGGGGTACAAGGTCTAGTGTGGCAACTAGCCCTCAAACGATGTTCATTTGTGTACGTTTTACTCCGATCTAGTAGAAATCCAGTATTGTATCTCTTATTCCAACAGGGAAATAAGAGCCTTGGAGTATTTCCACGAGTGTAATTCCACCAACCTCACGCATTGTGGGGTGAAATGGAGTATCACCTGCAAGGATACTCCAACGCTCAAGTCAGTGGGATATTCAGAGAGAATAAGAAAGCTTAAGTGTAAGTTTATAGTAAGAACTTTCTACCTTTCTTTTGTTAATTTGTAAGTTTTTATACCTTAGAGCAGTGGAAAGGTCGCTTCGAGTAGCTGCGTTTATCGTACAAAATGTCAGCATGATTCTGATCATTTACAAAAAAGCTGACATGCAACAGTGATAGTACCTACCAACTGTACCTTTCCACTAGTCACTTTACAAGTTACTTCCTCAGTACACGATTGCATAAATCAACTTTGACTTTTCAGTATTAAGAGAATAACTCATACCGATGTTAAGTCATAAGTCTCATGTGTAGTGTTGGGAGCCGATGTCAAATGTCAATAACTTGTGCGATGTCGGTCTTACATGACAACTTTTAACACTACTAAAAAAAACTTATTAGCGACGGACAAATACGGTCGCTAAAAAATGCTCTTGGCGTTGCTAACACCATTAGCAACGGCATTTATGATGGACATATAACCGTCGATATATATATAGTCGCTAACACAATAATGACGCGAAATCACTTTGTCATTATTTGTCGACGGTGTAATGTCGTCGCTAAAGCGGTCCTGATGTTGGTGACCCACGTAGTTGCTACGGGTGCCACACAACGACCACATTACCCCGTCGCTAAACCTGTAAAGTAGTAACCACAGAATGTCATCGCTAAAAGTATGTATGTAGCAACCACAGTATGCCGTCGTTAAAAGTATGTGTGCAGCGACCACAGAATGCCATCGCTAACAGTATGTATGCAGCGACCACAGGATGTCATTGCTACAAGTATGTGTACAGCGACCACAGGATGCCGTCGCTACAAGTATGTGTGCAGCGACCGCAGAATGTCGTCGCTAAAGGTCTGTATGCAGCGACCACTGGATGCTATTGCTAATATTTTATTTGTTTTGTATTTTAATTTTTTTGAATATTTTTACTTTAATATATTAAATTGTTATTAATATTCACAATGAAGGTTTAAATTTAATTATCAAATAAATTTAATTATTATTAATAAACACAATAAGGCATTTTTCTTTGATTTTAATTACAAATATTGAATATGGATTGACATAATAAAATAATAAATAGAGAGTGACATAAAAGAAATACTAAATGGAATCTGATATAAAGTATAAATCAAATATACAATGTCCATACATAAAAAAGTATAGAAAAGTAATCATGGTGGTGGGGGATCTTGTGGTGGTGGTGGTGGCGACTGGGAAGTAGGGAGAGGTAGCCTCACCATCAACTGCATCAATAGCTCCTGCTGCTGAGCAAGTTATCGACGAGTCTCAGTGTGCTGCTCCTCGGCCCGTTGGCAGTCCTCCTCGGCTCGTCGTCGGTCCGCCTCGGCCTGCTCCTCCAAAAGTTGCCTCTGGTGTCGTTCCTCCTGTAGCTCATTATTCAGGTTTTGAATGAACTGAACAACTTCCGCCAGAAGGCCAGAGGAGGAAGAGGTCTTCCCTTTTTTCACCAACTGTATGTCGACGCCGCCCAATCTAAAGTTCATCGCTTTCTTGTTGACACCGCCAACAGCCTCCATATAGATGACATTATCGTCAGAACAAGAAAGGGTGGGAGGTACCTCCCCCTCAGGTGTGGAGACCACCAACTCCGCCTCCTTCTTAGCCCTCATGGTAAGATAAGCCTCCTGCAAAACAGAGATAGATGATAAAAATCAGTAATATATAACTTGTAAGTTTAATTATGCGTAAGTTAAATTAAATTACCGCATATGTCCATGGATTTCTGGTTAACCCAAAGATGGCTACCGGTGCTCCTTCTGCTCCTGTTGTTGACAATATAATTATAATTACTAATAGATCATATTAACTTATTGATTAACAAACGGTAAAAAAAATGTAAACTTACAAATCTCTTTTTGTGCTCAAGGACCGAAATACAACCCCCACTATAGATAGAGGCTACAGCATCAGCCGCTCTGTTTGCCTTGTTCCGAGCACTCGCCTGCTGGAACAAGACACCCCCCACTTCTGGACCATCTCGTCCCAATGGTCCTCGAGGTCCAATGAGGGCGCTCGCCCTTGTCCCTGACCTTCCAAAGGGTACTCTTGATGATTTTAGAGGTCTTTGACCTTTCTAATCTCACCAATCATACCCTCTTCCCACTGATAATCACGCTGTAAAATGAAATGAGATTTTAAAATTAATAACAGGTGTATATTAGCCATAAATTCACAACAAAGGGAAGTGTTAACTTACCGAGAAGGTGTCAAACCACCTATCCTAGACAACCTTCCCAGCATCTGTCCAATAGATGTAAGGACCATCTCATTGGGCCTTCAAAACCTTAGTAATCACTTTGGTAATGCGACTACTATCAACAAAGTTGTAATAAACAACAATTATAAGTAAATAAAACAACATACAACATAGGGAGACTATCAAAATTTCGACAGAGTCTCCCCTGTAAATGTAACATTTCCAAATTTTAACGGTTGCCCTGTTACAAACAGAAGAGTTCCCAGTACAGTTCAATCTATTCAAGTACTAAATAAACTAATATACAACAAACCAACAAGCAATCTATAATAGTAGTAAATAAACTACCATACAAGTAACATACAACTATGTGAGTTTTATATACAAGCCAACTAACAAGCTACCAATTAAGAAACTTAAAACAAATTATTGTATACTTACTCGTCTCCGGCCGATAGTGGGACCAGCATGGGAAGGGGGATGCTGGAGGTGGGGTCGGCTCAAGGCCAGGGACCTCCAAACCACCAAGTGCTGAAGGAGTGGTGTAACATCCCATTTTATACTCAAATAGAAAATAGATATTAATATATCTTTAATGAGAAATACTTACTATTAGATAGTTTATTATTATTATTATTTTATGAAATTTTGGTATTTCTATTTAATTATTTTGCTTTAAAAAATAAAATAAAATAAAATAATAATAATAAAATAAAAATATATATGTCTTTTGAATGGGAATTTTAAAATGACCTAATTAGTAGTCATTGATTAATGAAATTATATTAAGAATTTTGAATATCTTTATTATTCACAATTTTTATTTTATGTTTTTATATTTATGTTTTTACATATTTATGATTTAACTCTTATTAGAATTTTAAAATAAAATTTTGAAGGAATTAGACTATAGTTCTTGAAAACTTTTTGATCTACATAATATTTATGATTTTCTAGAATTTTTGAAAATTTTGAAATATTTTAATAAAATAATATATTTTAAATAATTTTAAATTCATATAAAGTTACTTAAAATTAAAAATATTTACAAGAAAGTGACGTTGAATTATAAGAAAATTTTCTAAAATCCATTTTAAGTAGACTTATCTAAAAATGATCGGTTTGAGAAAAATCTTGATTTTTACCAATTGTAAAAAAATTGGAAACGTATAATTAAATTTTTATTAACAGAAAATTTTAGATTTTTAAAATTTAAACTTTATATTACTTATTATAAAATTAATGAGGACTAATATAATATCGTTAAATTTCAAAAAGGACCGATTTTGAATATTTAAAATATACCGAGTGAATATATGACTTAATAATTTAGCCGACATTTACTATGCAAAACACTGTGTAGGAACGAAAATTTCAAATGTTGCACAGTAACCAGGAACAAAATTTTCAAAATTACATAGTACTTTTATAATAAAATATTCAAATACACAGTGAATTTTTCTGCTATAAATACCGAAGGATTCTGAAGGAAAAATTCACAATTTCAGGTTAAATTTTCTTAATATAGTAGTGCTAGAGAGATAATAGTGGGAGTCAGATAGAGAAATAATTTTTTTAGAAAGAGGTTCTACCAAAATTATAAGGTAAGAATAACTCTCTTTTATATTTTTTAGGTTTATTTTTATATCATTTTAGAAATCTATTATTATACTGTATATAATATTATTCTAAGTTACTATTCTGAATAGTAAATTATTATGTCAATAGTAAATCACTATTACAAATAGTAAATCACTATTACAAATAGTAAATTACTATTAAAATAGTAAATCACTATTCAAATAGTAAATTACTATTTACTTTTACTATTACTATTCATGTTTTACTATTTACTATTACTATTCACGTTTTACTATTTACCATTACTATTCAAGTTTTAGTATTTACCATTACTATTCACATTTTACTATTTACTATTATTATTCATGTTTTACTATTTACTGTTACTATTCACGATAACTATTTAAAATTTACTATTTACTGTTACTATGCATAATTACTACTTACCCTTTCTGTTTTAAATAGTAATCTAAATCTTTATCTTATAACTATATTAAAATGAAATTGATATATTTTAGAACTTAGAGACGAGCGCACAGACCTTCCATAACGAACCAAGATACAAGAGGTAAGGGGAAGTGAGATAGGAATATAATATGAAAAGGCATAAGAATAATGGGAGGAGTCCCCTACTCCTTTTAAATTTAATAATAATATTATTATAATAACTATTTAACTTAAAATTTATAATAAATTTTAAATTAAGTATCCTGTGTAATATGATCTGAAATACCTATGCAAAAACCTAGATAACCTATACGAACTGGACTAAACCTATGCAAGGACATGGACTATTATGACCTGTATGGATTGAACTATACCTATGCGAAGACTGGATTATATATATGGACTTATATAGACCTGTACGTGGAATGGACTATAAGGACTCAAAATCAACTCTACTAATTGAAAAAACCATTAAAATTTGAATTATATTTATGAATCATATTTAGTTGATTTGATTTGATTATCATTAATAATATTTGATTTTGATTAATGATATTGTGATTTATAATATTAGACTGTGATTGATGATATGTAATTATCATTGATAATATTTGTGATTGATGATATTTGATTGTGATTGATGAATGATTGATAACCTTGTGATATGAAGTTTGAGCATATAGCAAGCATGACGGAAAGCTAAAACACAGTAAGAATTTTCTTACCTTACTCTTTTAAATTTTTATTCTAAGAGAAAGTGTTTTATCATTATTTTAGTCTTTAATTTCTACTTAGAAATAATTTTCATTAAGTGTATTTTTAATCTGTAGAATAAAATCTAGTATTAGAAAGAAGCTATTTTATGAAAATCAGAGGTTGAAATAATTAATTCTTGAATTAAAGAAAATTTTTATAGTTTTAAGTATTCTTAGTTAATGATTTTAAAAAATTATTTTCTTTTAGAAATCAGAAATTTAAAGTAAATTTATTTTGATTTTCCCCAACGAAATAACTAAAGGATATTTTGTTATAGTCGAGATTTCTAAACTCAATCTAGTTAAGATTCAAATTGAGAAGGATTATGTAAATATGTGAAGTTTTTTAAGAGAAAGTTTTGAGATATTTAAGGCTTGGAAACTTAATTTTAGTGAGATCTGAATTTGAAGACTGTACTACATTTATTCTGTATAACAGAAGTTCAAAGAAGAATGTATGGGAATATACAGTTTATTGAGATGATTTGTGAACCTTTATGGTATTTAATAATTGAGTTTCTAAAAGTCTCAACTGTAACACCCCAAAATATTAATTAAAATTTTCGAGTAAATTTTTCGCTTTTTCGAAAGATCATTTTAAAATTCATAAGTTTAATTCAGAGTTTATGTAACAGTTGATAGTAGCGGAAAAATTATCATACATGCTAGTCGTGAATAATTAAATTCAAGATAATACTTAAGTAGCGGAACGATTTAGAAAATAATGGTACATGACATGTTATACTTATTACAACCCATAAAATCAAAGTTCAGGTAATAATTCAAATAGGCATCAATCATGGCATCACTCTGCATTCTGCGTGTCGTTCACTGTAAAAATTAATGTAAGAGTGAGACAAAATATAGAATAAGTATAAAATAGATAAAATTGCACAAACACAATTAACAACTCATAATGATATGATGAATATGCCAAACAAGTCCATTTAATAGATCTTTAATTAGTCAAATGATGTCATGCTGGATCCATTTGGTTTTGGTGGGAATACTACAGTAAAAGTCTCATAGAGACACAAATAGGGCTTTAGCATATACCATGAATCCCTACACTTCATGGCGCTTAAGTACCGAAGTATACGAATATCATAAGTAGGACTTTGCATAAACCATGAATCCCTACACTTCATGGCACACAACAAAATAGGGCTTAACTCATCATAGAGTAACCTCCCACCAGGGTAGGCAATCATGGAACCCCTAAATTCCATGGTGCGTCCGAATGCTTATGATGTATGAATGCCTTTGATTCTTTTAACATACCATGATATCCATATTTCCAAAACTTCTTGGAATACAAGTCCTCAAAGGACACAACACTCATAATAATTCACAAAATCATGGATTTACTGTTTCAGTCACATGTGTCAATATCACAAGGCATTCATGTACATACAAAGTAGTTTCGTTATTCATAATTATTCGCCACCACATCATACAAACTGCATAATGCTCAACAACATTTCTAATAACTTATAATCACTCAAGAATTCAATCATAAATCTTTATCCATAGAGAAAATATCATTTTCTTTCATAATAGCCTTTATAAGTGAATTTCAGCATCTTTGAACAGCGACATACGTTAGTAAAACAGTCATAATATAAGCAAATCAACTCCTTTTTAGGTGATTCCACTTTCTGTAGTTCAATAACATAATTGTCTACAACTTTCATGAAGAACACAATTTCAAATTCCGAACAGAAATATCACTTATTCACGAAATACCACACTGCCTTAGGGTGAGTTTTTCAAAACGTATATATGTTAGTAATTTCAGTGTTTCTGGAGTTACAAAAATGATTTTTGTATGAAACTAGTTCTAAATTACTCTTAACATAATTATCCACAACTTTAATGAAGACACCAACAACTAATTCATACTACAAAATTCTCAGTATTGAAAACAAGATTCGGATTTCATAGTTATCAGATTTGCATCATGAACATACTTTTGTATTTTGAACATAACTAGAGCTACAAGAATCTTTTTAACTTGAAACCACTTTCTATAGATCCCTAACATGAATATCTACATCTTTCGTGAAGACATCAAAGGCTGATTATGCATGTATAATCCCCAGAATATCAAAGTATGCATAAAACATAGAAATAATCTTTCACTCGGACATGCAGTAGTGTTTTGGCTATAAGTTTTGCTATACATACTCAATTTAATTGATTCAGGTCTCAAAATTTAGACAACAAAAAGATCTATAACTTTCATGAAGAAGTCAGAGACAAATTCATACGTTTTCAGTTTCAAAACTAAGCAACAAGTTACGAAATTAAAACTAGAATCCTAGAACAGCATACAACTCTACCCATTTCACAAATATTCACAACCCTGTCCCCTCTTACTTGGTTTGACGACTGAAAATGGCCTCTTGCTGTCCTGGCTTCTGTTCGAAGGAGTTATTTAGAAAGGAAGGAAATTGAATGAAAGATATTTCACTAGCTTTGTTCTAATCCGTTCTGGTTTAGCAAAAATAGCAGGATTAATAATGCAAGAGAAGTGGGGAACATTAGTTGAAGGATTAGGTGGAATAATGAAGCCTTTTGACTCCTTTTCAGAGTCAGCTTTGCATTGATTGGAATAAAATATTCAAAAGTATTATAATGGATGTACTTTCCCCTGTGATTGGTTCGTTGTGCCACTTATTATTGGATTCATGTGATTAAGTGGGCTGATCACTAGCTGAAGTGGAAATAAAAAGGTGTTCACTGTTGAAGGATTTGCAAAGGTCGGTATGGCGTGAGGGCGGTATTGAGTGTGAAGGGCGGTGTTGAGTGTTTCTTAAGAAATGTTCATGCCCTAAAAGACGTTCACGTTACTCCGCCAAGGCATTTGACCTCGTCAATGCTTATTACTCCGCCAAGGCACGAGACCCCGCCTAGGCTTATTACTCTATCAAAACGTGTGACTCCGCCTAAGCTTATTACTCCGCCAAGGCATGAGACCCCGTCTAGGCTTATTACTCCGTCAAAACGTGTGACTCCGCCTAAGCTTATTACTCCGCCAAGGCATGAGACCCCGTCTAGGCTTATTACTCCGTCAAAACGTGTGACCCCAGTTTTGTAGGAAAACTGTACCCTTCCTATTCTGTAGTCTTCTGTTCTCTGGACGGACTAAATCCGGTCTTTAATACCGGTACAATTTATCCGGTGTGAACATCAGTTCTAAGGATGAACCTTCCTTGAAACTAACCGGTGTTCATTAATAACAAAGCATTGATCCGGTCTCATGGTCATGCGACCCATAGCTCATTCAGTAAAATGTTGATCCGGTCTGCTTCACATAAGCTGTCCTCCATACATCGGTCATCCGATGTAATGTGGCATTAGTTGACATCCGATCTTCTTCTTTGAAGTCTTGAAATCGTCCTAACTTTGGAGGTCAGAACGGATCAGAAGTGTTCCTTCCGATCTCACTCAGCTGACTCCTCTTCCTTCATCCTTTCACTCGGTCAAGTTCTAGTCCGACTGGAACTCTACCAGTCGTGTGAAGAAAAAGGAAAACTGAGTCCCCTCGGTAAATCTCCTGAAACCGACTCCAATCACTCAGTTTTTCATTGCCAAAACCGACTCAACATCAGGTCAGTCATCACTCGGATTTTGTAACCTTCAGTCGGAATTGGTAATCCTTCACTCGGAATTTCACTCTGTCACTCGGATCAGAGCCTTTTTACTCGGAATTTGAATAATTTCTCTAAAATTCCATAATTATACCCAAAAATGAAACTTTTGGAGCATTAAAAGCCATCCATAGAGTGTTTTATTCATTAATTAACACTTACAAGCCTTCCATGCTTCATAAATTACAAAATAGAGCTATTATTAAAAGCAGGATGTTACAATTCTCCCACCCTAACAGAAATTTCGTCCTCGAAATTTAACTTAACGCGTTCCTCAGTGAAACAATCCTGGATACTGTGTCCTCATAGCATCTTCACGCTCCCAAGTCAGAGTTACATCAGTTCCTTGTTTCCATGTAACTTTTACCAGTGGTACATTCTTGTTCCTCAAGCGTTTATTCGATCTTTCTAGGATCTGTGTAGGTTCTGTGGAGATGGTCAGATTTTCTCTAACTTCAATATCATCAGCAGCAATCACGTGGGTGGGATCTTGTACATACTTCCTCAGTTGTGATACATGAAATACATTGTGCAGATTTGCCAGATGAGGAGGAAGTGCAATCTGATATGCCACTGTACCAACCCTCTTTAGGATCTCATATGGTCCAATGAACCTCGGACTCAACTTCTTACTCTTCAAGGCTCGGCCAATCCCCTTGTGAGGTGAAACCTTCAAAAATACATGCTCACCGACTTGGAATTCAAGTGGTTTCCTCCTCTTATCGTAATAGTGCTTCTGTTTGTCTTGAGATGCCTTCATCTTTTCTCTGATCATTTCTATCTGTTTAGTAGCCTGCTGTACAATTTCAGGTCCCAACGCCAAACTTTCACCAGTTTCTAACCAACAAAGGGGCGTTCGACACTTCCTACCATACAATGCTTCGAATGGAGCCATACCAATACTGCTGTGGTAGCTATTGTTATACGTGAATTCAATCAATGGAAGAAACTGCTCCCAACTACCACTATGTTCAATCACACAAGATCGCAGTAAGTCATCCAAACTTTGTATGGTACGCTCTGACTGCCCATCTGTTTGGGGATGATAAGCTGAACTCAATCGAAGCTTTGAACCCAATTCCTGATGCAAGCTTCCCCAGAATCGGGAAGTGAATCTTGGATCTCTATCTGACACAATACTAGATGGTACACCATGTAGTCTTACGATCTCTTTCACATATAACTGTGCCAATTTTTGTAAAGAGTTCTTCATATTCATTGGGAGGAAGTGAGCAGACTTTGTCAATCTGTCTACAATAACCCAGATTGCATCATTCCCTGAACATGTTCTTGGCAACCCTGACACAAAGTCCATTGAGATGTCATCCCATTTTCAGACAGGAATATCTAATGGTTGTAGTTCACCAGATGGCTTTTGGTGTTCTACCTTGGCTTTTTGACATACCAGGCATGAAGACACATATTCAGCTATCTCTCTCTTCATCCTTGGCCGCCAAAAGCTTTTCTTCAGATCTTGATACATCTTAGTTGATCCAGGATGAATGCTCAATATACTTTTATGTGCTTCTTCTAGGATCGTCCTTCTTAGATCAATATCATCTGGTACACAAATTCTATTCCTGATCCTCCAAATTCCATCTGATCCTTCTTGTAGTCCCATATCCTTTCCATTCACCTGCAACTCTTTTAACTCCTGTAATTGCAAGTCCCTTGTCTGTCTTTCACCTAACAGTTTCAGGAAATCATTGGTTATCTTCAAAGTCCCCAAGGTCATACTCCTTGAAGATTTCATCTCTACACCCAAGTTCATGTCTCTGAACTGTTCTATCATCTCCATTTCTTTTATCATCAAAGATGCCATATGAATGGACTTTCGGCTTAGTGCATCTGCCACCACATTTGCTTTTCCTGGATGATACTTCAAATCAAAATCATAATCTTTAAGAAACTCCATCCACCTTCGCTGCCTCATGTTCAATTCCTTTTGATCGAACAAATACTTCAAGCTCTTGTGGTCACTGAACACTTCAAACCTGACTCCATACAAATGGTGTCTCCAGATTTTTAGAGCAAATACCACTGCTGCCAATTCTAGATCATGCGTCGGATAGTTCATCTCATGTGGTCTCAACTGTCTAGAAGCATAGGCAACCACCTTTCGTTGCTACATCAAAACACATCCTAAGCCCATTTTGGAAGCATCACAATAAACCACGAAATCTTCTTGTGGATTAGGTAAGATTAAGACTGGAGCAGATGTAAGCTTCAACTTCAGTTCTTGGAAACTTTTCTCACATTCTGGCGTCCATGAAAAAGGTTGATTCTTCCGGGTTAGCCGAGTCATTGGTAGAGCAATTTGAGAAAATCCTTCAATGAATCTCCGATAATAACCAGCTAATCCCAGGAAACTTCGTATCTCAGTGACTGAAGTAGGTCTCTCCCAGTTTACCACAGCTTCTATTTTAGAAGGATCCACAGACACTCTTTCGTTTGAGATTACATGGCCTAGGAATTTTACCTCTTTCAACCAGAATTCACATTTTGATAACTTTGCATACAACTGCTTCTCCTTCAAAATTCGCAATACCACTCGAAGATGCTTTTCATACTCCTCTGCAGTTTTTGAATAAATCAGAATATCATCAATGAAGATGATAACAAATTGATCCAAATAGGGATGGAACACTCGATTCATATAATCCATGAATACAGCTGGGGCATTGGTCACTCCGAAAGGCATCACAAGATATTCGTAATGACCATAGCGTGTTCTAAAGGCTGTCTTTGAAATATCCTCAGACTTGACACGAATCTGATGATAACCTGATCGTAGATCAATCTTGGAAAATACTGCAGCACCTCTCAATTGATCTATCAGATCATCAATTCTAGGCAGAGGATATCTATTCTTCACCGTCAATTTGTTCAGCTGACGATAATCTACACATAACCTCATGCTTCTGTCTTTCTTCTTGACGAGCAATACTGGTGCTCCCCATGGTGACACACTAGGTCTGATGAAATGCTTCTCCAACAACTCTTCAATTTGTTTCTTCAGTTCCGCCAGTTCAACTGGTGCCATACGGTATGGAGCTTTAGACACTGGTCCTGCTCCTGAAATTAAGTCAATTGAGAATTCTATCTCGCGTTCTGGGGGTAAACTTGAGACATCCTCAGGAAATACTTCAGGAAATTCAGAAACAACTGGCATTTCGATCTCTTTAGATTCTCCATCTCCTTGTGGAAGAGAAAACAAGGCAAATAATTGGCTTTCACCTTGTAAGGCAAAGAGTTTGAGATTGTTGGAAGTAAGATTTTCTTCTGATGGAAATATCACAGTTTTGTTATGACAGTCCACCAAGACTCGATTTGCCGACAACCAGTCCATCCCTAGGATTACTTCCAGATCCTTCAAAGGTAAACAAACAAGATCGACTAGAAAGTTTTTACCTTCTATGAGCATAGAGCATTCGTTACACACCTTAGTAGTCCTAAGTTGTGTACCGGTGGGAGTGGAAACAATCAGGTCATATCTCATAGGATTCACAGGTAATTGAAGACGTCCAACACACTCGTCAGAAATAAATGAATGAGTAGCACCAGAATCAAATAACACAGATAAGATTGTACCATTGATCTCACACTTACTTTGTACGAGGTCATCAGCTTGATCTGCCTCTGAACCGTTGATGGCAAAGACTCTTCCACTTGTTGGTTGTAATTTATGATCTGTTGATTCCCTGTTCTGTCTTGGAGGTTGGGCAGCACGTGTGTCTCCTCCACGGCTTCTTTGATAATTAGAGCCTCTTTGATCATTCATAGTGTTCCTGTTGTTGTTTTGATTGATCTGCGGACAATTTGGACTGATGTGTCCTTTTTGGTTACAACGAAAACAAGTGACATCTTCAAGACGTCTGTTGCAATCACGTATGTGATGGTTACCTCCGCACTTTAGACATCTCATATTGTTACGTCTTTCAGAAGATGATGATGATGATCCTCCCTTGAAACGACTTTGATAGAACGACCATCTTCTTTTGAAATCAACTGACTGAGGTTTTAGTTGTCTATTGGCCTTTTCATGTGCCAGTCTGGCTTGGTGATTTTCTTCAAAAATTCTGCATTTGTTGATTAGAATAGGAAAACTCCGAATCTCTTGGTATCCTATCGCCTCTTTGATTTCCAGATTCAGCCCGTTCTCAAATTTAACACATTTTGATTCTTCGGCACCAGCCTGTTGAAAAGGAGGGTAGAAGAGAGATAATTCTTCAAACTTTGCAGCATATTCTCCAACGGACATCGAGCCTTGTTTCAACTCCATAAATTCCAGCTCTTTGCGGCTTTTCACACTTGCTGGAAAATATTTCTCCAGGAAACAGTCTTTGAAGTTGACCCAGTTCAAGGGTCTGTCAGTCTCGATCATACGGATTCTAGCATGAATCCACCAGTTTTCTGCCTCTTCCACCAACATATAGGTGGCATACTCTACCTTTTCGCATTCTGTGCAGGGCAAGGCTCGAAAGATGCGCTCCATTTCCTTGGCCCAAAGATATGCTCCTTCTGGATTATAACCTCCTTTGAATTGTGAAGGCTTTCTTTTTAGGAAGTGGTCTAACCCATGGAATCCTCCAGTGCTCCTTGGTTGGTTTTGTCATTCTATGGCTTCAGCTAAGCGGTTGAAAGCTGCTGCCATATCGTTGTTGTTGTTGTTGTTGTTTCTTGCCATCCTACATTCGTAGTTTGGTTTATACTAATTCTAAGGAATATATATTGTATTATAACCTAACTATAAGTATTCTACATTATGTCAATTAAGCAATAAATTGTATAACACATTTATCATATTACCAACAATAATCAAACAAATCATTTTTGCGATTAATCAGTCAGGCACAAGTCATATAGTACACCCTCAACATGTTATCAAGTAAAGAATCAAACATTTCACATATTATATCAAGAAACAGTACATGTCATAGCAATTGGTCCTGAATTTTTTGAAAACGCTCTGATACCAACATGTAACACCCCAAAATATTAATTAAAATTTTCGAGTAAATTTTTCGCTTTTTCGAAAGATCATTTTAAAATTCATAAGTTTAATTCAGAGTTTATGTAACAGTTGATAGCAGCGGAAAAATTATCATACATGCTAGTCGTGAATAATTAAATTCAAGATAATACTTAAGTAGCGGAACGATTTAGAAAATAATGGTACATGACATGTTATACTTATTACAACCCATAAAATCAAAGTTCAGGTAATAATTCAAATAGGCATCAATCATGGCATCACTCTGTATTCTGCGTGTCGTTCACTGTAAAAATTAATGTAAGAGTGAGACAGAATATAGAATAAGTATAAAATAGATAAAATTGCACAAACACAATCAACAACTCATAATGATATGATGAATATGCCAAACAAGTCCATTTAATAGATCTTTAATTAGTCAAATGATGTCATGCTGGATCCATTTGGTTTTGGTGGGAATACTGCAGTAAAAGTCTCATAGAGACACAAATAGGGCTTTAGCATATACCATGAATCCCTACACTTCATGGCGCTTAAGTACCGAAGTACACGAATATCATAAGTAGGACTTTGCATAAACCATGAATCCCTACACTTCATGGCACACAACAAAATAGGGCTTAACTCATCATAGAGTAACCCCCCACCAGGGTAGGCAATCATGGAACCCCTAAATTCCATGGTGCGTCCGAATGCTTATGATGTATGAATGCCTTTGATTCTTTTAACATACCATGATATCCATATTTCCAAAACTTCTTGGAATACAAGTCCTCAAAGGACACAACACTCATAATAATTCACAAAATCATGGATTTACTGTTTCAGTCACATGTGTCAATATCACAAGGCATTCATGTACATACAAAGTAGTTTCGTTATTCATAATTATTCGCCACCACATCATACAAACTGCATAATGCTCAACAACATTTCTAATAACTCATAATCACTCAAGAATTCAATCATAAATCTTTATCCATAGAGAAAATATCATTTTCTTTCATAATAGCCTTTATAAGTGAATTTCAGCATCTCTGAACAGCGACATACGTTAGTAAAACAGTCATAATATGAGCAAATCAACTCCTTTTTAGGTGATTCCACTTTCTGTAGTTCAATAACATAATTGTCTACAACTTTCATGAAGAACACAATTTCAAATTCCGAACAAAAATATCACTTATTCACGAAATACCACACTGCCTCAGGGTGAGTTTTTCAAAACGTATATATGTTAGTAATTTCAGTGTTTCTGGAGTTACAAAAATAATTTTTGCATGAAACCAGTTCTAAATTACTCTTAACATAATTATCCACAACTTTCATGAAGACACCAACAACTAATTCATACTACAAAATTCCCAGTATTGAAAACAAGATTCGGATTTCATAGTTATCAGATTTGCATCATGAACATACTTCTGTATTTTGAACATAACTAGAGCTACAAGTATCTTTTTAACTTGAAACCACTTTCTATAGATCCCTAACATGAATATCTACATCTTTTGTGAAGACATCAAAGGCTGATTATGCATGTATAATTCCCAGAATATCAAAGTGTGCATAAAACATAGAAATAATCTTTCACTCGGACATGCAGTAGTGTTTTGGCTATAACTTTTGCTATACATACTCAATTTAATTGATTCAGGTCTCAAAATTTAGACAACAGAAAGATCTACAACTTTCATGAAGAAGTCAGAGACAAATTCATACGTTTTCAGTTTCAAAACTAAGCAACAAGTTACGAAATTAAAACTGGAATCCTAGAACAGCATACAACTCTACCCATTTCACAAATATTCACAACCCTGTCCCCTCTTACTTGGTTTGACGACTGAAAATGGCCTCTTGCTGTCCTGGCTTCTGTTCGAAGGAGTTATTTAGAAAGGAAGGAAATTGAATGAAAGATATTTCACTAGCTTTGTTCTAATCCGTTCTGGGGATAGAATCATAGTTTTTGGGGATTATAGTTTTTCCTTGGATGATATATTTTGAATAAAAATGTGTTGATGTATTCCTTATAAAAGAAATATGGTAATTTGTTCACTAATTTGTTTGGTATAACAAATAATCATACTAGGAATTATATCTTTGACTGTTTATATTGATTCTTCTTTTGTATGACATATAAGAAATGTTATTTGTTGTTTGATTTGATGAAATTTTCCTTTATGATGCCTGCGATTGAATGATATATATATATATATATATATATATATATATATATGACTTAATGAAACTTTTATGGTTGTGACATCGAATGTAATTAACCATATATTTTTGAATTTTTTAAGTGATTTATTGTAATAAATATGTTAATAAATGATCTAAAATAAGTATTATAGATCTTTGGGAGATATCGATATTGATTTAATATTGAGAAATTGTCATAAAATATTTTTATGATTCCTAACAATATGATACATGTTTATCAAGTTATTTTCTTTTAGTCATTAATTTTGTTCAATGAATATACATACCTAATATAAATCATTGTTATGTAATGACCATTGTAGATTTAAAATAAAGAAATGTGTTAGTAAACCATGAGGAAATAGATATTAACTTTTACTTATTGATTTTCCTATGAAGAGAGTCACATAAATCTTAGCTAACTATAATAAAAATTTAAGTGAGTATTTCTAAGTCAAGGTAGTGATTTGTGATCATTTAAAATTAGGGAATTTATCAAATCTATGTAATGATTGTAGTCAATTATGATGGAATGTGTAATCACTTAGTTAAGGAATATTAAATTCATTATAGAGGACAATAAGAAATGATTACATACCCATGATTGTTATGAAGCAAAGAACATAAGGATTTAACTAGATAAACAAGTACAACACGGACTAAGACATATTTATCCTTTTTCACTAGGATAATTTACTATACATGATTACACTAAGGAAAATAAAGTAAAACATCTAGTACATCATAGTTAAAAGATAAGGGACCACTTATTTTCTAACAATTATTGGAGAATCATAGTAATTAGAGGCCTAAGAGTTTTGGTAATACATAAAATACCCAAACTAGAGAAATCATCATAACAATTATAAGAAGTGAGGCACTTGTTACTTCAAATTGTAGTCTATCTCGCCTTCGTTCTTCATCACTTCTAGGATGGTTGGCCATCGAATAGTATGATAGTACTTGAGAAAAAGATTGAAGAAATTAGATAGAAGAGAGAAACTAGGAAACCTTGAAGTTGTGGTAGGAAGTGAGAATTGTAACACCCCCTTATATACATGAGATATATATGTATTCTTCTTGCTTTTTTTAAAAAAACTTTTAGAAAGATATACATATTTATCACTCTTTATCTTGCGTATACAAGGACGTATATACATCTGATTTTCTTTGAATATTAAAAGCAAAAAAAAACATTGTCTTTCAATATTTGTCCATAATAATTTATAGAAATCATAAGTGATAAATCATTACAATATTATATCTGAATGAGAAAGTTTATCAAAGTTTAACCTTTACCTTGTTACAGTCATCTAACTTGATATTGTAACAAGGCAAAGTAAAACTAAACTATACATCTACTACAAATGTGACCAATCATTTTCTAGTCCTTGAACCATCGAGTTTTTGAATCCTACTCTTGTCATATCTCTTCATCTATCTGATTAAGGATGAGACCACTTTACCCTCTTGTAATTACATATCCTTCCATCTTAGACTGCTAGCTATATATCATATAACATACATTCTGGACATAAAAATTCAAACAAGAAGGAGTGAGAAATAAAATATAATATATTACAGATAATACATAAGCATAATGGTTTTCACAAACTAATATAATAATATCAGTCATAATCTCATACACAATCAATTATGAATATAGGGTTTCCACATACATAACACTTATATTTTCATTCACAACCACCCATATAGAATGTCACAATCACATGAATGTTATGTAATGCTTATGTTACTATCTCATTCAGTTTATGCATGTGGGCCCTTAAAGTTTTAATTTGCACTGGGCCAACCAGGAATTTACACTGTTCCATAATTCCAGATAATAATAACATAAATGCCTTCATGGCATATAAACAGCTCAACTGGCATGGAATCACATAGAGACTGGTCAGATTAAGAAGGTTTTTATTGTGAAAGTACCCGACACTAGAGAGCGACCCCGGGTCACCTGAAGCACCGTTTCACACCCTCTCATCCCAAGGCTCGCAATTAAGCCTCCTCTAATGTATCCTCGGTTTCTATAATCTGTCCCCAAGAAATATCACATCTCATTCCTCCTTAATGATTTATGATGCATGAACTACTCGCGTATTGAGTTGGTTAAGACTTTTAGAAACTCAAGTATAAATTATATCTTCGGGGCTTACAAATAACAACATAGCCACCCCGATAAACTGTACATTGCCAAACTCTTAAATAAGTTCTGCCTCACACAGAAGAATTTCAGTACAGTTTTCTTTATCATTCACAAATCAATATTATTGTGATTTAAGTTTCAAAGTCTTAATATATATTCCAAACCTTCTTTAGAGCATTTATAGGAAATTAATTTACTTTAGACACAAGTTTGAATTATCGATCTTTTTCCATCTTTATTTATAATACTTGAAAAATATATAATAAAACACTTTTGAAATTAAAACTCTTATTTTCAAAAGTTTAAAATGAAATATTATTGAAGTATCTTATTTCCATTTGAGAATCAAATATTTTCATATATATACCTATATGAATATATTATTTTCACAAAACAATTTTTTTTATAACTAAAAATTATTCTAAAATTTAATTAAATAATTTATTTTGAAAGATAAAAGTAACTTATAGAAATTATATACTTATATTAAAAATTAAGAAAAATTTCTTAACAATAATCTAAATAAACCTTGAGAAATTATTATAAATAATTTCTTTTAAAGTAATACTTTAAAGAGTAAGGAATAAGTATATTCTTACTGAGTTTTAGCTTCCCGTCATGTTTGCTATATGCTCAAACTTCACATCACAAGATCATCAATTACTCATCAATCAAAATCAAGTATTGTAATATCATCAATCACAATCAAATATCATCAATCACTAATATTATCAATCATAATCAAATCAAATAAATAGCATTTATAAATATCATAATTTAAAGTTTAATAGTTATTTAATTTAATAAAGTTAATTTCAAATCCTTATAGTTCATTCCTCGTATGGGTCTATGTAAGTCCATATAAGTCATAATACTCCAAGTTCTTGTATATGTTTAGTTCAGTTCGTATAGGTTATAAAAGTCTAGGTCCTTGCATAGGTATTTCAGAGTAAGTTACACAAGATACTTAATTTAAAATTTATTATTTTAAAATAATAATATTATTAAATTTAAAAGGAGTAGGGGACTCCTCCCATTATTCTTATGTCTTTTCATAGTATATTTTTATCTCACTCCCCCTTACCTGTAATTGCTACCAAAAGTGAATTCGCTCTGTGCCTCCGAGTTCTAAAAAAAATATTAATACTAATTTATTTCAGTATAGACATACTATGAAAATTAAGATTACTGTCAGAAATGATAAATAGTAATTATGCATAGTAATTGTAAATAGTAACAGTAAATAGTAAATCATCAATAGTAATGGTAAATAGTAATTTTTAAATAGTAATGATAAATAGTAAATCGTGAATAGTAATATTAAATAGTAAATTTTAAATAGTAACAGTAAATGATAAATCGTAAATAGAAATAGTAAATAGTAAATAGTAAATTTTGAATAGTAGCAGTAAATAGTAAATTTTAAATAGTAACAGTAAATGATAAATCGTAAATAGAAATGGTAAATAGTAAATTTTGAATAGTAACCGTAAATAGTAAATTTTGAATAGTAACCGTAAATAGTAAATTTTGAATAGTAATGGTAAATAGTAAATTTTGAATAGTAAGTCATCCTAAAATTGGGATTCATTTCTTGTCGCAAATATTCACCCGTAGCATACCATATCTCAATGGATTGGCGTAATTTTTCTACTGCATGTACATTCCCACACTAATGATGCTTTTCCAAAATCAAACTTTGTTGTTCAGCATCTTGAACTAACCATCCAAACTAATAAATTTTGAATAACAATGGTAAATAATAAATTTTGAATAATAACAGTAAATGGTAAAATGTGAATAGTAATAGTAAATAGTAAATAGTAACAGTAAATCGTAAAAATAACATAGTGGTAATCTAAATAGTAATTACTATGCATAATTACTACTTACCCTTTCTGTTTCAAATAGTAATCTAAATCTTTACCTTATAACTATATTAAAATAAAATTGGTATATTTTAGAACTCGGAGACGAGGCGCACACGGACTTTCCATAATGAACCAAGATACAAGAGGTAAGGGGGAGTGAGATAGGAATATAATATGAAAAGACATAAGAATAATGGGAGGAGTCCCCTACTCCTTTTAAATTTAATAATAATATTATTATAATAACTATTTAACTTAAAATTTATAATAAATTTTAAATTGAGTATCATGCGTAACATGATCTGAAATACCTATGTAAAGACCTGGATAACCTATACGAATTGGACTAAACCTATGCAAGGACATGGACTATTATGACCTGTATGGACTGAACCATACCTATGCGAAGACTGGATTATATATATGGACTTATACAGACCTGTGCGGGGAATGGACTATAAGGACTCAAAATCAACTCTACTAATTTAAATAACCATTAAAATTTGAATTATATTTATGAATGATATTTAGTTGATTTGATTTGATTATAGTTAACAATATTTGATTTTGATTATTGATATTGTGATTTATAATATTAGACTGTGATTGATGATATGTAATTATGATTGATAATATTTGTGATTGATGATATTTGATTGTGATTGATGAATGATTGATGACCTTGTAATATGGAGTTTGAACATATAACAAGTATGACAGAAAGTTAAAACACAGTAAAAATTTTCTTACCTTACTCTTTAAATTTTTATTCTAAGAGAAATTATTTTATCATTATTTTAGTCTTTTATTTCTTCTTAGAAATAATTTTCATTAACTTTATTTTTAATCTCTAAAATAAAATCTAGTATTAGAAAGAAGCTATTTTATAAAAATCAGAGGTTGAGATAATTAATTCTTGAATTAAAGAAAATTTTTATAGTTTTAAGTATTCTTAGTTAATGATTTTAAAAAATTATTTTCTTTTAGAAATTAGAAATTTAAAGTAAATTTATTTTGGTTTTCCCCAATGAAATAACTAAAGGATATTTTGTTATAGTCGAGATTTCTAAACTCAATTTAGTTAAGATTCAAATTGAGAAAGATTATATAAATATGTGAAGTTTTTAAGAGAATGTTTTGAGATATTTAAGGCTTGGAAACTCAATTTTGATGAGATCTGAATTGGAAGACTGTACTAAATTTATTCTGTATAACAGAAGTTTAAAGAATAACTTGTGGGAATATACAGTTTATTGAGATGATTTGTGAACCTTTATGGTATTTAATAATTGAGTTTCTAAAAGTATTAACCAACTAAATATGTGAGTAGTTTATGCATCATGAATCATTAAAGAGAAATGAGATGTGATGTTGCCTGGGGACAGATTATAGAAATTGAGGATACATTAGAGGAGGTTCAAATGCGAACCTTGGGATGAAAGAGTGTGTGCTTCAGGGGACCTGGGGTCGCTCCCTAGTATCGGGTACTTTCACAAGAAAAACCTTCTCAGTCTGACTAGTCTCTAAGTGTTTCCACGCCAGTTGAGCTGTTCATATGCTACAAAGGCATTTATGTTATTATCCAGAATTATGGAACAATGTAAACTCCTGGTTGGCCCAGTGCAAATTAAAACTTTAAGGGCCCACATGCATAAACTGAATAAGATAGTATTAAAAGCATTACATGTCATACATGTGATTGTGATATTTTGTATGGATGGTTGTGAATGGAAGTGTGATTGCTATGTGTGTGAGAACCTTATATTTATAAATAATTGTGTACGAGATTTTGAATGATATTAATTTATTAGTTTGTGAAAACCCTTATGCTTATGTCTTATCTGTAAGGTATTATATTCTGTTTCTCTCTCCCCTTCTTGTTTGAATTTTGTGTCCAAAATATATGTTATGTGATATATAGCTAGCAGTCCAAGATTGAAGGATATGTAATTATAAAAGGGTAAAGTGGTCTCATCTTCAATCAGATAGATGAAGAGATATGACAAGAGTAGGATTCCAAAATTCGATGGTTCAAGGACTAGGAAATGATTGGTCACATTTGTAGTAGAGGTATAGTTTAGTTTTACTTTGCCTTATTACAATATCAAGTTAGATAATTGTAACAAGGTAAAGGTTAAAGTTTGATAAACTTTCTCATTTGGATATAATACTGTAATGATTTATCACTTATGATTTCTATAAATTATTTTATCATTATGGACAAATATTGAAAGACAATGTTTTTTTTCTTTCAATATTCAAAGGAAATCAAATGTATATACATCCTTCTATACGTGAGATAAAGAGTGATAAATATGTATATCTTTCTAAAAGTTTTTTTTAAAAGCAAGAAGAATACATATATATCTCGTGTATATAAGGGGGTGTTACAAGTGGTCTGCTGTGGTGGTGATGGAGTGGTGCCCTGCTGTGGGGTCGTCTGCTATGGAATGGTGTGCCCAGGTGGTGAAGGAGTGGTGGTCTGTTGTGGGGTGGGAGTCTCCAGACGGGATGCTGGAGTCCTAGAGCCACCACCCCGACTGAAGGGTAGTCGACGTCCTGTCATCTGTGGATAAAGACATGAAAATAAATGTTATTCTCCGAATATAAATATATGTATATATATATTTAATAACTACCTACTCCGTGTCTGTTTCAGTTTGAAATTCCCCCTCAGTTTCAGTGTCATTATGGCTATCTGTTTCAACAGGTTCCTCAGTCTCCAAATCGGCCCTAGACCATTTTGATTAGGAGACAACATTTTTGTCAATGTGTTCGCCCCCCGTAGTGGCGAGTGTCCCATCTATTATCACTGGATCAATGTTGAACAATAGATGACTATCGTTGAGCTTATTCGGTGCAAGCTGATAAGCATCATCAACCTCATCAGAGACATTATGAGTGATCTGACTTTGGGCCTTGGCCTTGATTACTGCGTATCAGTCCCGATGGCCTCCTAGGAAGTCTGTGTAGTAAACCTGCTTGGCTTGTTGGGCAAAAATGAAGGGATCAAACCCTTTATATCTATCTTTTTTCTTTACCTCAGTTAAGCCGTAGTTGTTGTTAACCTTGGTTCCTACACTGATTATGTTGTCGTATTAATCACACTTGAATAGAACGATATCTCTTCTAGTCGTCCGGAGAAAGAAACTTCAACAATCTCTGTCAGCACTCCATAAAAGTCTTCCTCTAATTGTCCGGCTGTGCCTTTAACATAAACCCTGTAGTTATGGGTACACATCCATTCACTCCATTGAAAAATGTTAAATTTGTAGCCGTTTACGTAGTAAATGGGCCATTTTTTAACAGTTTTCATCGGCCCCTAAGAAAGGGCTTGGAGTAAGGGATCTTTAATATGGTTGTTAGGATCTTGAATCTATGTACAACATAACACAAAGGTCATTGTTAGATACCTAACGTTAGAACTACAAGTAAAAAAAAACATAATATGATACAGGTCTTACGTGTTGTTCAAACCAACCGATGAATTTGGATGATACCTCACTATGAATTTGGTCATCAGTTATATCATTTTGCTCAAGTTTTAGCATATTTGCATATAAGCTATTTATAGAACAAAAATTTAGATACAATAAAAGCTAGCTTTAGAATGTAAACTATAAGTGGGTAACTTACTCAAGATAGGGTTCCATTTCTGGGCAATTTAGAAGAATGTACAAGTGAACCGCCTTTCGATCTTTCTCATCAATGTAACACTTTGTGACCTTGCCCCCCGGACGGCCGGGATAGTTAAAAATTGAAATTTGATCATCCAACCCTGTGTTGGTGGCCACCCCAAAAGTGGTCATTTCTTCCACCAAGTATGCCTCACAAATTGATCCTTCAATGCACGCTTTGTTTGACACTTTGTCCTTTAAAGAGCGTAAGAATCTAGAATAACATAAACAAATGTTAACTTACATAATACTACTATAGTTAGGCAAAAATTTACAACAAAATTAAGTAGTTGTGGCGTTCACCTTTCGAATGGATACATCTGACGGTACTGCACTGAGCCACCAACTAAGGCCTCGTACGGTAGATAGATAGGCAGATGCTCCATGGAGTCAAAAACACTTGGTGGGAAAATCTGCTCCAACTTACAAATCAAGATTGGGATACTTTCTTCCATCTTCAGAAGTTTCTCCTTGGTTAATGAAGTTGTCGTCAACTCCTTAAAGAAGTGAATCAACTCAACCAAGGCTTTCCAAATAGGTTTCGGTAAGGCATGAAACGCGTACCGTAGTAGTTGTTGCATAAACACATGGCAATCATGACTTTTCATGCCAAACACCACGCCCTCCTTCATATCGACACATCTACTCAAGTTAGAAGCAAATCCGTCAGGCAGGGTCAACCCATTCATCCACACAGAGAGCAATATATTGAGGTCTAGTTAAAACATACTTCGCATACGGTTTAAACATTCTTCCATATCCCGCATCCCTTAATTCCAACTCCTTTCTAGTACACCAAATTGGAAGGTGTAGATGACTCTTCTCGTTGTCCTTTGTTCTGCCTTTGATGTCCATCACAGTGTTAAAAATATTCATGAAAACATTTCGTTCAGTGTGCATGACATCAATGTTGTGTCTTAACAAGTCTTTCCAATATGGCAAATCCCATAAGATACTCTGCTTCACCCAGTGGTGTTCCTTCGCATAACCCGCAAACTCCTTAACACTCTTATACAAGATGTACGGATACACTTCGACTCTACCAAACCCGTACACCGGATAACCTACGGGGTGGAGATTCATTAACAACCTTGTTCTTCTTAAAAGCGGTTTTGTTTCTCTTGAACGGGTGATCCAATGGTAGAAACTTTCTATGGCAGTCAAAAAAACTTGTCTTGACACTAATAGGGAGTGATTCCCCCCAGTATGTTCCATGCATATTAAGCAAGCAAGCTTCCCAGACGTTGACCATTCAAAAAGCATACCATACGCCGGGAAGTCATTAATTGTCCACATCAAAACAACCCGCATCATGAAATTATTCTTCAAAGACGCATCATATGTCATCACCCTGACATCCCACAATTGTGACAAATCTTCAACCAACGGTTACAAAAACACATCTATTTTTGCCTATTGATTTTTGGGTCCTAGAACCAATACAGACAGAAACATGACCTCCCTCTTCAGACACATATCAGGAGGCAGATTGTATGAGGTCAGTATGACTGGCCAACAAGAATACGCTATTCCATATTGACCAAATGGGTTGAACCCATTAGTACATAAGCCAAGTCGTACATTGCACGGCTCACCTAAAAAGTCCGGATATAGCTCATCCAAACACTTCCATGCTTTCCTGTCGGAAGGATGACACAGAAGACCCTCCTGTGTTCGGTTCAGAGCATGCCAACGCATGTGTTTTGCTGTGGACAATGAGACATACAGGCGTTGAAGATGCGGTGTTATGGGAAGTACCACATTTTCTTCCTGGCCGTCCTAGTTACCTTGCCTCTCCTTTTAACGGTTTTGTAGCGTTTCTCATTACAATGTACACATTTTGTGACACTCTTGTTTGCAAACTCATTTCTGAACAACATACACCCGCTAACACGACACTCTATCTTCACACACCCCAACCCCAGGTTTGCCACTCTTTTCTTAGCATGCTACAGGTTTGATGGCATTCGATGATTACAAGGCATGGTGGAACCCATCAGATTAACCATCCTATTAAAACAACCTCTTGAAAAATTATAATCTGCCTTTAGGCTTAAAGCAGCTAGGGAGGCAGATAATTCAGTGTGACTCTCGCACCTATCCCACAATGGAGTCTGAGTCGCGACCAACTGTAACACCCCTATTTTTATTTTTATATTAAAATTTTGAAGGAATTAAATTATGGTTCTTTAGAACTTTTTAATCTACATATTATTTATAATTTTTTGGAATTTTTGAATTATTTTAATCAAATAATATTTTTTAAATAATTTTAAATTCATATAAGTGACTTAAAATTAAAAATATTTATAAGAAAATAAAGTTAAATTATAAGAAAATTTTCTAAAATCTATTTCAAGTAGACTTATCTAAAAATGATCGGTTTGAGAACAATCTTGATTTTTTCCAATCGTTAAAAAATTGGAAACGTATCAATAAATTTTTATTAATAGAAAATTTTAGAGTTTTAAAATTGAAACTTTATATTACTTATTATAAAATTAGTGAGGACTGATATAATATCGTTAAATTTCATAAAGGACTGATTTTGAATATTTAAAATATACCGAGTGAAAGGTTACTATTTGGCTTAATAATTTAGCCGACATTTACTATGTAAAACGTTGTGCATGTACAAAATTTTCAAAAGATGCACAGTAACCAAGATTGAATTTTCAAAAAATGCACAGTACGTTTATATTATAATAATGGAATGCATAGTAATTTTTCTTCCTATAAATACCGAAGGAATTCTTCTTTAGAATTCACAGTTTCAGATTAAGTTTTCTAAATATAGTAGTGCTAGTGAGATAGTGGTGGAAGTAAGAGAGAGAAATAATTTTTTTTGGAAGAAGGTTATGCTAAAATCCTAAGGTAAGAATACCTCTCTTTTATATTTTCTAGGGTTATTTTCATATCGTTTTTAGAAATCTATTATTATACTGGAAATAATATTATTTTAAGTTACTATTCTAAATAGTAAAATACTATTTCAATAGTAAATTACTATTTTAATAGTAAATTACTATTCAAATAGTAAATTACTATTTACTATTTACTATTTACGATTTACTATTTACCGTTACTATTCATGATTTACTATTTATCATTACTATTCACGTTTTACTATTTACCGTTACTATTCACTATTTATTATTTACTATTCACTATTTAAAATTTACCATTTCTGCTTTAAGTAGTAATTTTAATTTTTATCTTGTAACTATATTAAAATGAAATTGGTATGTTTTAGAACTTGGAGACGAGGCGTGCACGGATTTACAATAACGAATTAGTATGCAAGAGGTAAGGGGGAGTGAGATAAGAATATAATCTAAAAAGACATAAGAATAATGGGAGGAGTCCCCTACTCCTCTTAAATTTAATAATATTATTATTTTAAAATATTAACTCTTTAACTTAAAATTTATAATAAATTTTAAATTAAATATCTGATGTAACTAACTCTAACATACCTATGCAAGGACCTGTACTTTTATAACCTATATGAACTAGATTATACCTATGCAAGGACTTGTGTAACACCCCCTTATATACACGAGACATATATATATTCTTCTTGCTTTTTTTTTAAGAAAGATATACATATTTATCACTTTTTATCTCGTGTATACAAGGACATATATACATCTGATTTTCTTTGAATTTTGAAAGTAAAAAGTTTCAAATTATTTATAATGATAAAATGAACTTTCAGAAAATCATAAGTGATCAAAGATTTCAGTATCATATCCAAAGAATAAGGTTTATTAAAGTTTAACCTTTACATTGATTTACAATCATCCAACTTAATATTGTATTAAGGTAAACTAAAACTAAAAATTTAATACCTCTACTTCGACTGTAACCAATTATTTCCTTATCTTCAAATCATGTGATTTTGAATCCTATTCTTGTCACATCTCTTCTCCTATCTGATTGAGGATGAGACCAATTTACCCTCTTGTAATTTCATCCTTTCATCTTGAACTGCTAGCTATATATCATATAACATATATTTTGGACACAAAATTCAAAAAAGAAGGAGTGAGAAACAAAATATAATACTTTACAGATAAGACATAAGCATAAGGGTTTTCATAACATAACAATTATATTTTCATTCACAACCACCCACATAGAATGTCACAATCATATGAATGTCATGCAATGTTTTTAATACTATCATCTCATTCATTCTATGCATGTGGGCCCTTAAAGTTTTAGTTTACACTGGGCCAACCAGGAGTTTACACTGGGCCAACCAGGAGTTTACACTGTTCCATAAATTCCGGATAATAATAACATAAATGCCTTCATGGCATATGAACAGCTCAACTGGCGTGGAAACACTTAGAGACTAGTCAGACTGAGAAAGTTTTTATTGTGAAAGTACCCGACACTAGGGAGCGACCCCAGGTCACCTGAAGCACCCTTTCACACCCTCTCATCCCAAGGCTTGCAATTAAGCCTCATCTAATGTATCCTCGGTTTCTATAATCCGTCCCCAGGCAATATCACATCTCATTTCTCTTTAATGATTCATGATGCATGAACTACTCGCATATTTAGTTGGTTAAGACTTTTAGAAACTCAATTATTAAATACCATAAAGGTTCACAAAATCATCATAATAAACCGTACATTCCCATAAGTTCTTCTTTGAACTTCTGTTATACTGAAATAATTTAGTACAGTCTTCAAATTCAGATCTTACCAAAATTGAGTTTCCAAGCCTTAAATATCTCAAAACTTTCTCTTAAAAATCTTCACATATTTACATAATCTTTCTCAATTTGAATCTTAACTAGATTGAGTTTTAGAAATCTCGACAAAATATTCTTTAGTTATTTCATTGGGGAAAACCAAAATAATTTACTTTAAACTTCTAATTTCTAAAGAAAAAAATTTAAAATCATTAACTAAGAATACTTAAAACTATAAAAATTTTCTTTAATTCAAGAATTAATTATCTCAACCTCTGATTTTCATAAAATAACTTCTTTCTAATACTAGATTTTATTATTGAAATTAAAAATAAAGTTAGTGAAAATTATTTCTAAGAAGAAATAAAAGACTAAAATAATTATAAAATACTTTCTCTTGGAATAAAATTTAAAGAGTAAGGTAAGAAAATTCTTACTGAGTTTTAATTTTCCGTCATGCTTGCTATATGCTCAAACTTCATATCACAAGGTCATCAATCATTCATCAACCACAATTAGGTATAGTAATCTCATCAATCACAATCAAATATCATCAATCATAATTGCATATTATTAATCACAGTCTAATACAGTATCATTAATCAAAGTCAAATACAATTAATTATAATCAAGTCAAATCAACTAAATATCGCTCATAAATATAATTCAAATTTTAATGGTTATTTAAATTAGTAGATTTGATTTTGAGTCCTTATAATCCATTCCTCGCACAGGTCTATATAAGTCCATATATATAATCTAGTCTTCGCATAGGTATAGTTCAGTCTAGACAAGTCATAATAGTCCAAGTCCTTGCATAGGTTTAGTTTGATCCATATAGGATATAAAAGTCCAAGTCCTTGCATAGGTTTAGTCCAGTCCGTATAAGTTATAATAATTCAGATCCATGTATAGATATTTCAGAATAAGTTACACAATATATTAAATTTATTATAAATTTTAAGTTGAGAAGTTATTACTTTAAAATAATAATATTATTAAATTTAAAAGGAGTAGGGGACTCCTCCCTTTATTCTTATGTCTTTCATATTATATTCTTATCTCACTCCCCCTTACCTCTTGTATACCGATTCGTTATTGAAAATCCGTGCGCGCCTCGTCTCTGAGTTCTAAAACATACCAATTTCATTTTAATATAATTACAAGATGAAAATTAAGATTATTACTTAAAATAAAAATGGTAAATTTTGAAAAGTGAATAGTGAATAGTGAATAGTAACAGTGAATAGTAATAGTAAATAGTAAAACGTGAATAGTAATGGTAAATAGTAAATCGTGAATAGTAACGGTAAATAGTAAAACGTAAATAGTAAAGGTAAATAGTAACAGTAAAGGTAAATAGTAACAGTAAATAGTAATTTACTATTTGAATAGTAATTTACTATTGAAATAGTGTTTTACTATGCAGAATAGTAACTTAAAATAATATTATTTCCAGTATAATACTAGATTTCTAAAAACGATATAAAAATAATCCTAAAAAATATAAAAGAGATGTATTCGTACCTTAGAATTTTAGCAGAACCTTCTTCCAAAAAATTTATTTCTCTCTTTTACTTCCACCACTATCTCACTAACACTACTATATTAAGAAAACTTAATCTGAAATTGTGAATTCTAAAGAAGAAATCCTTCGGTATTTATAGGAAAAAAATTTACTATGCATTCCATTATTTTAATATAAAAGTACTATGCATTTTTTGAAATTTAAAACCTGGTTACTGTGCAACTTTTGAAAATTTCATACATGCACAGTGTTTTGCATAGTAAATGTCGGCAGAATTATTAAGTCAAATAGTAACCTTTCACTCGGTATATTTTAAATATTCAAAATTAATCCTTTTTGAAATTTAGCGATATTATATCGGTTCTCACTAATTTTATGATAAGTAATATAAAGTTTAAATTTTAAAAATATAAAATTTTCTGTTAATAAAAATTTATTAGTACGTTTTCAATTTTTTTACGATTGATAAAAATCAAGATTTTACTCAAACCGATAATTTTTAGATAAGTCTACTTGAAATAGATTTTAGAAAATTTTCTTATAATTTAACTTTACATTCTTGTAAATATTTTTAATTTTAAGCAACTTTATATGAATTTAAAATTATTTAAAATATATTATTTTATTAAAATATTTCAAAATTTTCATAAAATTCTAGAAAATGATAAATATTATGTAGATCAAAAAGTTCTAAAGAACCATAGTCTAATTCCTTCAAAATTTTATTTTAAAATTCTAATAAGAGTTAAATATTAAATATGTAAAAACATAAATATAAGAACATAAAATAAAAATGATGAATAATAAAGATATTAAAAATTCTTAATATAATTTTCTTAATTAGTGAATACTAATTAAGTCATTTTAAAATTCTCATTCAGAAATATTTTTATTTTTATTTTATTATTATTATTTAAAAAAACAAATAATTAAATATAAATACCAAAATAAAAAAATGATAATAATAAACTAACTTATAGTAAGTATTTCTCAAGAAAGATATATTAATATCTATTTCCTATTTGTGATGAAAATGAGATGTTACAACTTGGACCACTATGACCCATATGGACTGAACTATACCTATACAAGGACTGGATTATATGGACTTACATAGACCTATACGAGGAATTGACCAAAAGAACCCAAAATCAACTATATTAATAACCATTTAAATTTTGAATTATGATATTTTTTGATTATGATTAATGATCTTGTGATATAAAGTTGAGCATATAGCAAGCATGACGAAAAGCTAAAACTCAGCAATAATTTTCTTACCTTTCTCTTTAAATTTTTTATCTTTTATTTCTTCTTAGAAATTATTTTTATTAACTTTAATTTTAATATTTAGAATAAATTTTTTTAGAAGAAGTCATTTTATGAAAATTAATTTATAAAAAGGTTGAGATAATTAAATTTTGAATTAAAGAAAAATTTTATAATTTTAAGTATTTTTGGTTAATGATTTAAAGATTATTCTCTTTTAATAAAATAAAATTTTCAAAAGAAAATTATTTTCTTTTTCCAACTTAATAACTAAATATATTTGGAAATAATTGAAATTTCTAAATTCGATGTTGTTAAGATTCAATTTGAGAAAGATTATGTAAAGTTTTATATTAAAGTTTTGAGATATTTAAGGCTTAGAAACTCAATTTCGGTGAGATTCGAAAACTGTACTAAATTTATTTTTGTGGGACAGAAATTTAGAGAATTGAGAAAATGTACAGTTTATTGAAATGATAATGTAAACCTTTAAGGTATTTAATAATTGAGTTTCTAAAAGCCTTAACCAATTAAATACGTGAGTAGTTCATGCATCATAAATCATTAAAGTGAAACAAAATGATATTGTCTGTGGACGGATTATAGAAACCGAGGATACATTAGAGAAGGCTTAGTTATGAGCCTTGAGATGAGAGGGTGTGAAAGGGTGCTTCAGGGGACCTGGGGTAGCTCCCTAGTGTCGGGTACTTTTACAATAAAAACTTTCTCAATCTGACTAGCCTCTAAGTGTTTCCATGTCAGTTAAGCTGTTCATATTATTATTATCCAGACTTATAGAACAATGTAAACTCCTGGTTGGCCCAGTGCAAATTAAAATTTAAGGGCCCGCATATATAGGTAAGTTATTATGAAAATATTACATAACATTCATGCATTCATAATTGATTGTGTGTGTGATTGTGATTGTTATTATTATATATTAGTTTGTGAAAACCCTTTATTGCTTATGCCCCATTTGGGAATATTATATTCTATTTCTCACTCCTTTCTCTGTGTTTTTGTTTCACATGTTTTAAATTGATGGTTCAGGGGGAAGGATCGAAGAATCTCGGTAGTAAATATAGTATGTTCTAGAAAGGGAGCTCAACATGAATACCGTGGTCTAATGCATAAATAAAGTTATTAAGTAACTGCTTCTGAGCCGTGGAGTTTCCTCTCTTTCTTATAATGTTTAATATTTATTTTCTTCGGATGAATGTAAAATTACTTTATAAAGTTTTAATAATATTTATGAGGTATTTCAGAAATGATGTATGTAATTTATTCTGATAGTTTTCTTTTAACGATCATTTCTTTAAAAAAAATACGAATTTTTCTAGTATTTATTAAGGTGTAACAAAGGGTGTTACACCAACAAATCATAAAACCTCTTCACCTCCGGATTAGGATCCTCCTCTGGTTGGTAATCCTCGTTCTCTGCTTGGTTATCATGTTGTAGCATAAGCCCGATAGAGGGTCCAACATGATCAATCACCATCTGTTCCATGTTATTGTATGTATCCCTATTCCCTCCGACCTTATAGTAAGACTGTTGCACGGTTACGGCTGATGGCCTGGGCGGTAACTGCTCACCATGGTTGTACCAACAGTAGTATCTTTCCATGAACCCCTTCTCACTTAGGTGGCACATGACATTATCTGCGTATTCAAAACTCATGCATTTACACCTTGAGCATGGACAACGAATCTTCTGAGTCGCTTTAAAACCAGGCGTGCTCGTTGTAGTGAACAGAATGAACTCCAACAGCCCTATCATAAACTCCTCAGTCACTCGCCGATTGTGATCTAGACGGTTGTACATCCATTACCGATTTTCCGAAACCTCCATTCACGATATCTACCAAGCAGGGTTCTAGTTACTTTTATTTAAACATTATGTGTTTATCGTTCATGAATCACTCTCTATATCTTTGATGTTGCAAGTGGGTGGGGCCCTATCCCATTCGGGATGAATATGCAACCATTCGTAGCCCGTCGATGTTGTTTACGGTCTATCTTGAATTGTTGATGTTCATACAGAATTTTGGTAGCATTTCGCATTGGTCCCTGAATATACAGAGATACGTGCGGTATGAAACACTACACGCAGACATGCACCCGGAGACAATACGAAACACATTAACCGAAATTCGAAATGGACATCAACAACACAAGATAGATCCCAAACAAGAGCAATGGGTTACACCCTACTGGTTATAAATTCATCTTAAACTGTCCAATCGGGACAATTTAAGATCCAACACAACACGGTATGTCGGCCGGTTGTCTTGAATCTTGAATGAGAACCTAATGGGTACACACACGACTAAACCCTACATTGTTAAACTTGAGTTTACTTTTTAATGTACACTAAAACAGGGAGCCCACCAAAATTTCAGCAAAGTCTCCCCTGTAAACAGACATTTCCAAATTTTTTACAACGTCCTGTTACACACAAGATTTTCTAGTACAATTCAATATATATGTTATGCATTGTATATGGAATTGAGGGAGGTAAACACCATAACCTAGTGAGCTCTGTTCTCCACTAACAAACAACAATACACATGCATAAAACATTATGTTATCAACACACAAAACCAGTGCCTAGTGAGCTCTGCTCTCCACTAACAAACAACAATACACATGCACAATTTTAATAGATGTTATCAACACACACAAGCAATGCCTAATGAGCTCAGCTCTCCACTAACAAGCAACAATCAACATGCATACACAAGCGTCATAGGTTACAGAACACGAGAAAATTAGCATAAGGGGATTACCTAGAAAAGTGACACAACTATAGAGACGAACCTGAAGACACACGAACAGAGACTACACGGCGTGTAGAACTGCATGGAAAACCAAAAAAATATTGACATGTTATAAATTTTTTGTTTTGAAAAGTAAAATTCAAAAGGCAACTGATCCTGACATGTTATAAATTCATGTTATGAATTTTTAATTGAATTGAATTAGTAGTAATATTGAATTAACTTGGCGGTGTTAGAATGATAGGACTATATCAATTTTGTTACATCAATTGTAGAAATAGACAAGTCCATAAAAATTCCTTTACTTTGAATAAATAAATGGCAAAAGTTCACTACTTTGAAGATTATGTTGAAGAATGATACTGAAAAGAAATAAGAGGAACTCATCGGAGAACAAGGGAACTCGCCGGAGAAGATGAACGGGATTGCTAAAGAAGAAAAGGGGAGCTGCCAGAGAAGGGAGCAGTGGGAGCACGAAGAAACAGTGAGAAGAGAAGACAAATCGAGAGAAGAAAGGTAGAAGAAACTTGCCCTAAATTTAAAAAGGGGGGAAACTGAAAAGTACACATTTACCCTTAAAAATTTACCAAAAACGACGTAGCATTGCCCCTGAACCACATCGTTGCCGCTCCTCACCGCTATTCACCGTGATTTGAGATACTGGGATCGTGCCGCAAATTCTTCCATGCTCGCTATTTGTGCATAGTCAAGCTACAAAAATACGACGCGATTTCACGACGCGATCGCGGCCGCTCCTCCGTGATTTCATAACTATGCCGATAACAATATGGTAGAAGGAACACAAAGACAAAAAGTACTCAGGTTTACCACATAACACATGAAGCAAACATGAAAAGTATTTGTTTCACACCTGACAGCAACAACTTTGCCTAATAAACCTGGGCATCCCCATGTGTTATTATAATTTCTAAGTGCAGTTCATATCCTATGTCACATGTTCCAAGCACTATACATAATGCAATTATAATCTGTTAGGACACCAAAAACACAGCTTTTATTGATATAGTAATGAATAGAAATCAATTACAATACTCCCTAGAGTCCTAGAGCTACAGCTCCTTAGGAAGGAATTTCCTGTCTAAAATTTCGTTAATGACCTTCTATGCCTCCCTTTCTCTTTTGTGTAACAGTTACAAGCACCAACTAACTAACTGATTTTCTAATCTCTCTTTCCCTCTAATTGCCTAACTAACTAATATTCTAAACTCACCTTCTCCTTGTATCCTAACATATTCCCAAAATCAGTAGTAATTGCAATGGTAACAACTATGTACTAACATTCTAACAACACTTCAGATCTATTTGTTCATTGTGTTTCTGTTATACATGCAACCACCCTATAAAATGATCTACACCCTCCATCCTAAAGCTAGAGTCTTTTAAGGTTACTCTACAAAGATTAATAAATCATTAATTATGTAAAATTCTATTGTATCTAACTAAAATACCCTCATTTAATTCCATTTGCAAGTTATAACTTGGAGAAAAGGAGAAAGAAGAGTAATGAAAGAGAACAATTATTACTTAAGAGAAGAGGTGATGAGAGAGATATGTTTATTATACAAGGATAAAACTGGGAAAAAAGTTTTAAAAAACCTTGAATTTCTAAAAGGGCAATGGTCTTGAAACAAAACACAAAGGCTAAAAAGACTATAGTTTTGGAACAAAAGGTGTAACATCTATGGGCAACCATAACTATAAACGGTTACCACCAAGCTTCATAATTCATAAAACTATAATTAAGTCTTCTATCCATGCCTTGTATCAGATGTATTATATTGAATAAAGCAAAATATTTTGCATTTAACTATTAATAGGACTTTGTAAGTAATGAACTGTTACCTTCTCAATATCCAATTCATGGAAGTGAGCAGAATGTTACCAAGGAACAATCCACATCTCAAGAGGAAATGTAGTAGCAAAAGGAACAAGTGAAAAGAATTTGGTAGATGAATCAAACAAAACATCCTCAGTTTGAATTTCACAAATAAAACATTTCCCTGTCTCATATAATCAAATTCCAGCCGGTGAAGAAACTATTGTAAAGGTAGAAAGATACTCAAAAGAAGAAAGAAAGGAAAAATTCTTTGATATCTGAAGAAAAGAAATGAAAGGAATTTTAACAAAACCATCAAGGTACACATGACTCTTTTTTCATTTTCTTTTGTTCATGCAAGAGAGTAGAAGGGTGGAGGAGTTAGCAAGAGTTTTGTTGAAGAATTATCAGAAGAAAAATGAAGTTGAGTTTCATGTTAATGTTATGGATTATGAAGATGAAAATGAAGATGATGATGTGGCTAGTTGTGCAAGTTCTGATCTTTTTGAGTTGGATAATCAATCAGCAATTGGGATTGAGAGGTATAGGGAAGAATTGCCTAATATATGTAAAATCGAGTGTTAATGGCATTAATAATTTATAGTATTTGTACAGGTTTATGCCCTTTGATGTCATTCTTGGAGATTACGTTTCTAATCAAAGAATATTGTATTGTAATGTAAAATAACATTTTTTTCATTTTATGAACAGGAGCTGGTATTTAGACATATAAGTTTTCTAAAAGTCTTTGAAGAAGTTCCCAATAAACGAGTGCTCTACAATAATCCACTCAATCATTGTAAATATGCAGTGTCTCACCCAACAAACGAGGAACACCTTCTATTTACTCTATATTAAAAGAAGGTCATTCTCTTCCACGTGTCACCTTATCTTTTATTTTAGTCTATTATATTATGTTCCACGTCTCGCTCAAAGTGCCAGACTTTTCTTCCCTCTTTCATCCACTTCTTTTTGCTGACAACATGTCACCTCAGAGCCTATTAAAATATTAAAAAAGTACAACTGAATCTCGTCATTTCTTTTTTACAATTCAATTAATTCATGCAAATTCTGGGTCAATGCAAAAATTGTGATGAATCTCTGTGTACCGAGTGAATGAAACAACGAGTGAAAGAGATACCGAGTGGATGAAAGAGGGAATGGGGCTCGGCATCAATTACAGAGGGAAAAAGCTTAATCCGGGTATCTCGCTCAAGCGAGATTCACTTCCGCTTGAGTGAGATGAGGGCAGTTCCCTTGAGCGCCCCAAGTTTTCCTGAGCAAATAGGGGATTTTAAGTATCAGACCCCAGCCTCGCTTGAGCGAACCTATCTCCCTCGGGCGAAATCCTGCCAGTATCAAATTTCCATGTGCCTCGCTTGGGCGAGACACCACACACCAGCCAATCACTCGGTTAGTTAATTCTGAATCCGAGTCATCTCTCGCTCGGTGTTTTGCTCGGCAATTACTCTATAACCGACTCATCACTCGATCGGTCCTCACTCGGTTAAATTATTCCAGACCGACCCCACACTAGCTCGGTCTTTCACTCGGCTAAACAATTCCAAGACCGACCATCGCTCGATCGGTTTTTTACTCGGTAAACTTATTACAAAGCCGACTCCCTTTCTTTTTCACACGAGTGAAGTTATTCCAGAGTACTTCTGGTCAACACACCATATATCCCCCAATCGGTGCCATCCCCACTCGGAACTACACACACGGAGGCACTCCACTCGGAACGAGTTACTTTGAACTCGAAAGTTTCCACTCGAAACTCCACTGCTCGGGATATCATAAAGGGAGACCTCTCACTCGAAATTATATCCACTCCCTCACTCGGAAGGTCCAGATTCAGACATAGGTCACTCGGAAGTGTCTGGGTGGATGATTTGCTCAGTGAAGTGTCTCTGTGACACTTCCGAGTGAGACATGCCGAGTGTCTTTCCAGGAGGAGTGCTTCTGAAGAAAGACTTCAACTCCGATTAGTTCCTGAGAGAATAATTCCGAGGAGAGCACATATCCAAGTGATGAAATCATTCAATTCGTGCTCAGATCAAACTTTAGTGTTTCCGACAGCTTGTGCTTGGATTATTCTTCAAGACTCTTCAACCCCGAGTAAATCCTTTCAAGTGGTGATTTCCGAGAAAGGGAGAGGGAATGAATAAGATGCCGAGTGAGTTATGATTTTCCGAGTGAGAATTATCCGACTACGAGTGAAATGAATAAGATTCCAAGTGGAATAAGACGGACAATTTCAAGTGAAGTTGATATTTCCGAGTGGGAAGTTGAGATAAGTCCGAGTGAAGAAAAGGAATATAATTCCGAGTAAAAATCTTTCTTGGAGAAAGAACTACTGAGTGAAGTAAAGTTGAGATAATTTTCGAGTAAAGAAAATCTGTCAATGAGATTTGAGGCAAATCTGAGTGAAATGGGAACATGTCGGAGTGGAACGATTCTGAATGGGTTGTTTTCGAGAGAAGTGGAAGTACTTCTCTAACTGACATGTTTGAGTGATAAACTCTCGAGTGGAGTATATCTGGGTCGATGATTTGCCGATTGAAGTGTCTCTGTGATACTTCCGACTGAGACATTCCGAGTGTCTTTCCAGGAGGAGTGCTTCTGAACAAAGACTTCAACTCTGATTATGTTCCTGAGAGAATAATTCTGAGGAGACCACATATCCGAGTGATAAAATCGTTCAATTCGTGCTTGGATCAATCTTTAGTGTTTCCGACAGCTTGTGCTCGGATTATTCTTCAAGACTCTTCAACCCCGAGTAAATCCTTTCAAGTGGTGATTTCCCAGAAAGGGAGTGGACTTCGAACTCCAAATGAATTTTCCGAATGACGAAAGAGTAAGACTCTGACTCGGGAAGATGTATAACCGAGTGACATAAGTCTGACTGATGTATTTTCGAGTGACATCTGTGAATGGGTCTTTCCGAGTGAAGTTCTTTCGAAAGAGAGACCAAGAAGGCTGAAACCGAGTCGCAATATGCTGGAACCGAGTCATCCGAGTCGGAATTAATAAATATTTTAATTATGGAAGCTTTCCACGTCACTTTACTCTTCTTTTGCTTCTTCTTCTTGCATAGTTGCTTTACCGAGTGAATCATTCTGACCGAAAAGTGTGTCTGACTTCGAATGAGGACTTTTCAGGCAGTAATTCCGAGCGAAGAGCTCATCCACTCGGAGGGGATTCTATATAGTATGTCTCACTCAGAAGAGCTCCATCGGCTAAGCTCCACTCAGCAAATACCCTGACCTCCCTTTCCCGAAAATAATCTCTTTAAACAAGTTCCACTCGGAAATACACTAACCTCTCTTCACTCGGAAGAATTCACAAGGTTAAGTCTTACTCGGACTTATTTAATACTTATCCACTCGGGAGAGGTTTTCAAAATTTGATTTCACTTAGAATTATCTTGACCGTTCTTCCTTCGGAAGAATTCCATCGGTCAATTCTCACTCGGGAGTATTAAACCTTTCTTCCCTCGGAAGAGGTTCTCCCAGATATATTCCACTCGAAAAATGCTCAACCTATCCTCAATCGGGAGAATTTACCCGGTTAAATATTACACAGGATATTATGACTATCCACTCGGAATATATATCACCCCATTCACTCGGAAGAGGCCTTCTAGAATATACCTCACTCAATGTAACATCCTGGTTTTTAATTAAGGTTAATTAAAGGAGTACTCCGAGTAAGCCTGTAGTAGTAAACTTACTAGAGAGAGAGTAAGATCTAGATGATAAGGAGCAGATTTCAGTCTAGTAAGGTCCTTCGCATGTAGACGAATTTATATGTATTCCGAGTGGTAGGAAATTAGAGTGTTTCCGAGTGAGTGAAGTTGTACGATTCCTTAAGCGAGATCTGACTTGGCGAGGGAGCTTTAGTGTGATGTAGACTACATTCCCGAGAGATGGGTACAGAAAACATACCCGAGTGATGGGTATTTGTGCTGTTGTAGTGTACAAGTATATTGTACCGATTGTATGTGGTCATATTAAAGCCTTGGCCGGCTCCTAACAATGATGTATAATGAATACATATATATATATATATAGAAATTCGAGTGAATGTTCATATATATATATATGGTTTACATTGATATCATGTACTTGTATTGAATAATAAGGGTTGGTGAATAAATAATGTTAAGATGATAAATATTACCGAGTGAAAAATATGAGTAAACGCCGAGTGGGAAAGGGATTGAATATTCCCGAGTGGTAAATCTGAGTGAATCTCTTCCGGGGGAAGAGCTGTTATAATGGTTCAGATTGGGATGTATTCTAAGTGTATGATATACATATATATAATCCGAGTGAATGAGGTTCTATATCCCGAGTGGTTAAGACTTAAGTAAGCCCGAGAGGGACTTAACTTAATGGTTTTCCCCGAGTGAATAAGATGATATATGCCGAGTGAATCTGGCTAGAATATTCCGAGTGATGAATGATTGTGGAGACCCCCTTCTGAGTGAAGGAAGGTCTAAGTGTTCTCCAAGTGAAAGAAGTGATGATACACCGAGTGGTGAATGTGTAATACATTCCGATTGTGTTGAGGTTGAGATATACCGAGAGGTATTTGATTGGGTGATATCCCGAGTGAGGAAGGTTTATGGATCCTGAGTGGGATAACCCTCATTTCCCGAGTGGATCATGTGTATGACCTATCTGGATAAAAATAAGGAATTAAATATGGGCTTCCGAGGGAGGCATGTATGTTGGGGTTGTTTTCCGAGTGAATGGAAACCCTGATTCTGGGTGATAGAATGCCGAGTGTGGCTTCTCGCTTCAGCGAATGAGGTATTCGCTCCAGCGAGTGTGATTGGATGGAAGGCTTATGGGTTGTTTCGCTTAAGCGACGTGTGCTTCGCCCAAGCGAGTTGGGCTGTCTTGCTCAAGTGTATTGGGTCTCGCTTGAGCGAGTGTGCATTGTTTGGGCTCGCTCAAGCTTTGTGTTTCCGCTGGGCTGTCGAGTGAATGGGTTTCTAATTTCCCTTCCGCTGTATGCCTTATGATCGGCTTTTATTTCCCTTGCCTTCCATTGGTTTTATTTTAGGAAAAATTTTCCCTGGTCTCAGTTTTGGGTTTATTAAGTAAGGATGTTTCACTCAACACTTTAAGCATTCTTCCCTTCTTCTTAGCTATTTCTGGACTAAATTTTACATTTCAAACCTAAGGCAAAAACTCTGTCCCTTTCTAAAAGCTTCTTCTTCGCTGCTTTTTCATCTTCCTTCTCTGACATTCTAAATGAACTACGCATATTCCTTCTCTGCTTTTTCTTCTTCCATATCTCTTGACTATTTTTTACATTTTCAAATCCTCCTCTAAAGTCATCTTTCCTTAAACTACCCGTGCAAATGCACGGGTCCGCTACTAGTAATGATCATAAAGAAAGCCTCGGGTATACTGACGGGACAAGAGATTTTGGTTCTACATAATACGTCATGCAATATCTATCATCATTAATATTCTATCAAATGTACATATATCATAAGCAATAATGTTACACAAAATAGACCATTTGCCCACCTTAATATAATGTAAATCCCAAGATCGCTAAACATTATTACAATCCACTTTCTTTTATGGTTTATCTATTCACACGCTGTTCATTAATATATCACTATAATGCATCATATTTCTTTGAAAAATGTTTCAGATGAAACTACATCAGAAACCTCTAAAAAATGTATATTGATAATTAAAAGAAAAGTAAATCTGCACATGATCCTTAAATTTCTTAAATCACTGTAATTTACTCCTTAAATTTCCCAAGCGGCACTCTGGTCCCAGATTAATTTATGGGATTACATGTTACTATTGATTTCATATCTAATTATGAAAAGAGGTTGGACAAATAAAAATAAAAAAAATTATTGGCTCAACAGAAAAATAATTATGTAAGGATGAATATTAATATTAATATTTTTGTTTTTAAAACTCTATTTTTATAACTAACTACCAAATAAACATAAATTTTGTTTGACAAATAAATTAAAAACTTCTTTCTAATTAGTTAAGAAACTCAGGCCTTGAACCACACATGCCCTATGTTCGTTAATACAGAAACAGAGACGGGAAACAAACAATCATGAAAAATTGTAACTACTGTAACATGGAAGATCCATTCAGGTTCAGCAAAATTATTTATTATTAACTTCAGAGAAACAAACAATCATGAAGAAAAAACTAACCTAGACACAAAACAAAAATAGAACCTGCGAGTTAGAGACAGGCGTGCGCGTGGTGGTGGTCTGGTCTTTTGTGGTCGGAGAAGATGATGGTGATGGAAGGAGAAAAGGAAACGAACAAGACTTGTCAGAGAAGATGAGAATTCATTTCATAGAGAGAAGAAAGAGAGACGGAGGGAGGAGGGAGGAGGGAGGAAAAGAAAACAAAAACTCACCTGGGTTTTTCAGAGAAGATGACCGTGAAACGTCCGACGGTAAAAGGGGCGACGGTCCTGGACGATTCTCCGACGAAGCTGTGTTCCTGCGGTGGTGGAGTGCAACGTGAGAGAAAGGGAAGGGCTGAGACTGAGAGAGAAATCAAATGATTGGGGTTAGGGCAAATGATTTAGGGGAGGGAAAGCTGCTATCGAGTTAGATTAAAAACGTAGCGACGGGAAAATACCGTTGCTAACAAAGTCACTAATAATGCCAACTGGCAGACATAGCGACGGCACAAGACACCCAGTCGCTTAACTGAATACAGATAGAGATGACAACAAAACTGTCGCTACCGTGGCAAACTAGCGATGTACTCAACTCGTCACTACATAAAGCTAACTGACAACCTAGCGACGGACCAACCATCTGTCGCTACCTTTCAAATTTTTGGTTTCCCACCAAGGTTTTTGAGGTTTTGTTTGGCGCCATATTTAGCGACGGATTTTTGGGCGCCAAACATAGCGACCTGCAGACACCCGTCGCTAATTTTGGAGGTAAACGTTAGCGACTACGTCAGCGACGGGAATGACTTAGAGACGGACTTAGCGACGGTTTTGAAACAAATTTTAGCGACGATGTAATGTTGGTCGCTGAAGTGGTCATTAAAGTTTTCCCCAGGGTCCCTTTTATGTTGCGGTCGCTAATATGGTCGCTGTTTAGCGACGACGGTTTTCCGTCACTAATTTTGAGTAGCTATCATACATTTTTCTAGTAGTATAAGTTGAATGACCTTTCTATCCATAAACTGGTATTGAGACCATATCAATACCCTAACCGATCAGGCTTATTAACTTCTTTCAAGTTTTTTGGATGCCCTAGTCCTATGTAAAGATCATCAATTTGAATTTTATATCTTCCAACAACTCTTTTATGCACACAACAAAATTTCAAACATAACATCAATTCATTTTCCCATTCAAAGAAAGAGCATAAAAAATCTTTCAACCTTATTCTCAACCATAATTAGACTTTATCTTCATTCTCAACCATGACCAAACTTTTATCTTAATTAGGTCTAAAACCTGCATGGACAATAAATATTTCCTTTAAAACACTTATGGTTTCTTTCTAGCAAAATAAACTAAATTACATGTCAAAATACCATTTGTGTCAAAAAAAAAAATTATTTGCTACCTATAAATTGTTTATGTTATAGTAAATTATCCTCTTAAGAATCATTCAAATAAGATTACCTCTGATAAAAAAAATACACACACTTTAAAAATTATATACTAATATCCCAAAATTTTTGGAAACTTTTCAAGTATCTTCAAAATCTTTATACCTACCTAAAGTAAGCGTAAATATTTTCTTGACAAAAATGCTCAGAGCTATAAAAAGAATTGTGGTATTTTAAAATGGTCATTTTTAGTTAATGTAACTCTATTTAATAAAAACTAGTATAAAAAAAAAGAACAAGATGAATTTGGAGATGCTATCGCTTCAATCCTTTATCTTTTAAAATATACATTTACATTAAATTATAAAAAACCACAAGAAATTTGAATTCACGCCAATCATATATTAACTATACATTGGGTGATTAGTTATTTGAACGCTAACCTGGGCATTAAAAAGTTAATAAAATGTTACTACTGCTTACAAAAAAAAATTTAAAAGAAGCAAGAACAGTTTAAACGTGATTTTTTTTTCAAAATTAAATTATTTTTGATAATTATGTTTAATTAATATTAAATTCAAGGTTGTTTTCACAATTTTAATAAAATTGGTTGGCGTTGAGAAGTGGTCAAGTAATGATTTGGCATTTGGCACGCGTTACAATTGAATTGACTTGGCTGGGCTTGCTTCGTCTCTGTGTCATTTATCTTCTTCATGGCGATAGTATTAAATGCGTGGGAAGCTCTAGAACGCTTATATTTATAAATAATTAAGCTGATTCCTTTTCCATGCTCTGATCATGCTTTCACACTGTTCATCATCTTTAATATATGTTAATTAATTGTATAATAATGGTGGTACACTGAGAACAAATTAAAAGCAACTTGACATTCTTGAGTAATTAAGAGGTGACATTTTGGATCGAGGAAATATTAAATATATGCTTAGTAAAACTATATGAAAATATATATGAAAGTTGAGAACTGAGAAAAGTTTATAAGTGAACTGATTCTATTGAGAATGTTTGGAAAAATTAATTATTTTGGTAGTTGAAATATATAAAATGAAATATTTAATTATTTAGACTAAATTTCTTTTTTTATGTACAGAATTTATAGTTTTTTAAAGATATTTTAATTAATATCAAGATTATAATATAATGATTAAAGTTTTTTTTATAACAAAAAAATCACAATAAATAAATAAAGAAACATATTTTAAATATGATAATTCATATAAATATTCTTTATAGAAGTTAATTTCATATATCCATAAAGTTTTGATAAAAGAAACATTTATAATAGTAATAATGATGATAATAATAAATAATGTAAATATAATAAATTAATTGGAATCTGGTATTATCAAACAATGCCCTTCAACTTGACATCTCTTTGTCACTCTTTTTTTACATCGGTTTAGTAGGAATCTGGTATTATCAAACAATGCCCTTCAACTTTACAACTGAAAGTCTTCTGAACTTGGACAGATGGTGGTTGTATCTGCAAAGACTCTCCAATGATTATGTCAATACATATTTATAAATACTGAAGCATTAAGTGTAATAGAAAGGACTTACCATACTTGATTTATTGTGAATGATGATATTTATAGTCTAATGGAGGTCTAACTCATGATTTGACATTTGACAAGTCCAGACTATTTTTTTCAAGCAAGTTGCAAACTTTGTTCAGAAGTTATGACCTGCCGGTAGGCTTTTAACCAAGGTCTATCCAGTAAGCATATTGGTTGTTTTATCAATTGTGCCTTTTGCTATATCTGGACCCATATTCTTTATCCTTACCTATCTTCTAACTAGTTTAGGGGCCGGTGTTGATACTAGATTATTTGCCCCCTAGCTTGTCATAATGATGGTGTTTTTGTGATAAGCTACGTCTGATGTGTAATTGTTCATTTTGTATCATAATACAATACATTTAGTTGGGGTGGCTTTTGAAAAATAAATAAATAATGAGAAAATTTTAAAATTAAATTATCTAGATTTTTATTCGCAGGATGATGACACGTAACACTTTTTTATTGGCGAGACGCCTGACATTCAGGGTGTTAGTGCAATTACGTCATTTTGGAATTTAAAAGTTGCACCTCTTTTGGGTCGCTTAGTTTCATATTCTATTGTGTCCATGGGCGGCGTCTCTTGGCCTTCAGTTGTGGCCTTTGAATCCTCTATAAAAGGGGGGCTGGTGGCCTCAGTTTCCTCACTTCTGCTTTCACCTCTTGAGAGATCTTGCTGCTCCGATGTCTTCCTGATTCCATTCTGGTAAAATCCTGACTCACACCAGAAAAACCGCTAGAGTAATCCACACAGGTAGCCCTTTAATCTTGACCTTTTTCTTAATAGCTTGTATTCTTTTGAACAATGTTAAATCGGGATTCGGGGGACAGCCACTTGAGGTATAATTTATTGGAAATCCTTTCCAAGCCACCGTCATGGCTGTTTGTGGGACCCCGACACAAGCCGTGGATTGCAAAAATGGATATACGTAGTTGGGTTAGGATGGGCTCAAGGGAGACTACCTTTTCTAATATAAGGTTGGCAAATTTTGAAGGCTCTTCCCTCTCACAAGAATCATCGTCTGCCTCCTTTGATCCAACAACGACCCAATCTCCTCTTTCGGAGTCTTTGCCAGTTCATGATATACACTCTAGCGTGGTACACTACTATGCCGATGTTTTCTTAAATGTTTCTTTTTTGAAATATACAGTTTCTACTATGACGGTTGAAGACTCTACTATAAGGATTGACCTAGAGGACACCACCATGCCAGCGGACGGTTTAGACTAGGTAGCTCAAAAAGCTCAAGACCCTTACTTCTGGGTTCAACAGGAATTTCTTAACATTCCTAGTCGCCATGCTGAAGGCAATGGCGGTGTTGAACTAGATGCCGGAGGGATCCGGTGTGCCATTAAGTACAAATACCATTTTTCCATTATTGCGCCATTGTACAGTGACTATTAATGGGACGTAGTGCGTAAAATTAACACTTTTTCTTTCTTTCTTTATGTCGGGCTGGGGTGATCCCTGTTGTGAGCTCTGCTTGGATCATTTCGTGTTGTTCTTCAATCCTAGGCCGAGATCTTGGTCTCTAGTGGTGTAGTCTTATTTTGTGCCACAACGAGGTGTATCTCTCTTCTAGCATACTAGGTGGTCTTTCTCTTGAATTCTTCAAACGTTTGGGGTGCCTCCTTTGCCAAGGATAAGGTGAAAAGTGAGTACGACTGCAAAGCTTCAATAGCTATATGTAATTGGATTTGATCAGTCAATCCCGGGACTTGCACAACTTCCTTGTAGAATCTCTTCAAAAACTCTCTTGAACTTTCGTCTTCACCTTGTTTTATTTGGGCCAATATATGAGAAGTCTTTGAGACATCTCTGGATATGATAAAGTGATCTAAGAAAGCCTGAGCCAATTCCTCCCATGAGTCTATGGATCCCAGTGGGAGTCCTTTAAACCAACATAAAGCCTCTGCATTTTAAGTTCTAGAAAACATTCTACACATCACGTTTTCCTTAACATCTAAGAATAAGGACTCGTTGGCATAAACATTCAAATGCCTTATTGGGTTTGTCTCCCTAGTATATTCCAGTGGACAACAGTTGAGGTGTTTGGAGATGTCTTGGTATAGGAACGTTCATCAACCTCTTAGAAAACGGTATTCTACATAGCCTCCGGCAATATATAAGTCCTGTGAGATCCTTCCATAAATTTTATTTAATTTTAGTCTGTTAATTAAAATCCTAATAAATTTTTCACAAAACGTTTAATTAATAATTACCCGAACCTCCTAAGAAGTCAAATGACTTCTAAACAGCATCTATAAGGCGTTCCCTAAAGCCTATGGTTCCTTTCCAAGTGGCAATAAGTGCAAAGCAGGAATAGGGGCCTGACGCTACGCGCCAACCTCACGTTACGCGTGGGGTCCCCTGCTCACACCTGGCGCTAAGCGCCAGCCCCACACTACATGTGGGCATGACAATAGCAGCAATGTTGTTGTCATGGATTTTAGGCCATTAGGCCAACTTTTGACCTACCTAATTGACTCATTTTAGGTCCGATTACCACAAAACTTCGTAGGCCACATGTTTCCCCATTTCGGAACTGTTGGCACTATCTGTTTTCCAAAATTCCATCATATGTGTAAGTTATGTACGAAAATGCAATTAAACCAAAATAATGTAAATGCATGCACCAAACCTATCAAATAAGCTTCAAATTATACAAGGCCTATATGCACAAGTCGTAAATGATGCTGGAAACCTACCGGTCCCTTCCGAAGGTCCAAAAACTTGTCGGATCTCCAAATCACTTACTCAGTTCCTATATGACCATATTTTCCACTATTTCACTATTATGCAAAACATCAACCAAATCATCATCATATCAACTATCCAATTTACAATCACACTCATCAAACATATCATACACACATCACAATACCTGCCCATTTCATGTAATCACGCAATGGCTCCGTGCCATACTTTTACACATCATAGTCATACCAAAATTCCACATCACCACACATCACAAAACATAACCTGGACATCGTACGCACACAATTATAATCACACATCCTAATGAATCAACTATCCAAGTAGCTCCACGCCACTTGGTATCACCACACTTATAAATACGAAGTAAATCAACATACACAGCATCAACCAACAAATATAATCTTACACTCCCATAAAGTAATAGACACATACACACACACACATATATATATATATATGTATATATAATCATAATTCTTGATTTGCACTCCACCCTGGCCTCGTTTAGTGCTTGCCTCCACAGTGTCCAACTACAACCTGCCAACAGTCACTAAAACCACAACAAAAGGGGGTGAGTGACTGGAGTTAAGAATCAATATGAAAAATATACAACAACATTAGGAAAAGTGCAATCTAGCTACCTTCCTAGTCTTAAGCATTAATCAATATATTATTCTCCTTTCACTTCACCATTTTACTCACTATTCTACTCACCCAGCTTCTCTTGTCATTATAGCCCACACTCTTTCATAATCATATTATCATCATAATGCCATCATATATACATCATTTTTTAATGCTTTCTATAGTTCACGGTAACAATACTGCCACACGCTATTACAATTTATTCAATTCATTTCGCATAACACAACAGATATAACCACATACACATATTTCATAGGGCATGGAATCATTCACAACATAGACTTCAGTTATGCAATTCATCACATATACAAACACCACTATAAGCATTATTACAAGTCAAAGTATGTAAAACATAACTGACTCTCAAATAGATATTATGAGTCCCTAGTATCCGGATACTAAAAGGATCGACCTTCAGCTAGGGGTCCTACTTGACACCCCATGGGCCCTGCTTGGTCCACCGAGCCCTACTTGGCTCCCCCTCAACCACTGGGTCCTACTTGACCACTAGGTAGCTCAACTGGGTCTGACTTGACTACGGAAGCCAAAAGTGAGGGTAACATATACTGTCGGTCTTCCTCTACCACATAAATCATATAATCACATAATCAATCACTTTCTTTGATTTCCTACTCACATGACATAAAAGCCTCACCTTTTTAATCATTTGGGGCAGTCACACAGACCCAGCTTAGATATACTTTCACATATCACCAGGTATCATCTCACCAATAATCAATCATGCTTATCAATCTCAATCATCAGATATTGAATATAAACAACACTACTTGTTTACTCAATTTCACCCAATATAATCATCATGTTATATCATACATACACATATCACATTATGAATACATTATATCATAGCGAACATCAACCCATCAGTAGCTAACAACATCAACACCACTTAGTATACAATTTCACTGAATATAATTATTATCTATATCCTCACATCATACATGTACATATCCATATCATTTTTTATTTTGAGTTCCATCTACATTAGTTGCTTATCAACCTCATTTACTATAAATTATAGTTTTGCACCTCCTCACATAATCTCATTTTCTCACTAACATTAATTATGCATTATCAATTACCAGTTTCCCCTATTTCTCGTTTATTCTCACTCATTGCCTTTCACCTTTATATTTATACATACCTATAAATTGATTAGTTTGTCACTCATATCATAATCAGTTACCTATCCGCTTATACTTTAATCTCCTTAACATCATAACAATGTTATACTACTTATTCTTTAGTCAATTTATTAGTTGTCCTACCTTCATCACTTTAATATTTCCATTTACTTACATTTCACACGATTTTACAGTTTATCATATAGATTGCTTAAATTAATTTAAATCACTTAAAAGCAGCTATAATATATACCATTTTCCTATACGCCAATGGCGTAATCACATTTCTATATTAACCTTAACTCAACACACCCCCTTACCTCGATTTTGAGCTTTCTAATTCTTCAAATCGATTGTCGGGTCCTTCCAAAATCCACCAAACTATAAGATTAAAATTAAAGAAGTCCTAATTAATATTATAATTGCTGAAACCATAACCCACATTTCCATTTTCGACTCTTATTTCCAAGTCTCACCATATGGGACGACCTTCCGACCCTTAATTTAGAACCTATAATTGTTGAAATATGAAATCTATTAGCTTTTCTTTGTACCCATCATCCTAGGAGCATTATTCAAGTCACCCTTTACCACAAAACGCAGAATCAAGGCTCCCTCATCATCAAGCAATCCACGGTTAGAGAGAGAAAGAGAAAGAGGAAGAAGAAACTTGAAATTGATAGTTCCCATAGACGTACCTTATTTCCCCGAAGTCAAGAATATGATTAGTTTGAAGATTCCACCAAAGATTGACCTTGATTAAGTCCTAGGTCTAGAGGAAAAAGGAGAAAGTCCCTAAAATCCCATTTTGCTCTCTGTTTTGTGTCACAACCATTAAATGTTATAAAATAGATCGTGACGTTGACGCTACACGTCAGGTCTTAACTTTCACCCTGATGCTACGCATCAACTGGACGCTACGTGTCAGGAAAAATCACAAAATCCCCTTTTTGATTTTTTTTTAAAAATTACCCATTCGCCTCATATACTCAAATCACCATAATTTAAGCTTATTTGCATATTTATTTATTCTTTTAAATATAAAATCACCAGGGATGTTAAAAATACCCTTCTTTGACTTCCAGGGTGCTTTATCCTCAGGGTGGATTCTTGGTTGTCATCGTAGGTTGGGATCTACGAGTAATCTAGAGATGCTGAAATTTCTATTGGCTGCCTCTAGGTGTACTAACAACTTTTTCCCTTGTTTCCCTGACCCTTGTTTGCCTAAGCTCCTGGAGTTCAGCTTGGAGTTGTTGAATCAACCTATCTCTTAGATCAGGATGGACTATGGTCGTTGTTCTTTCCTGGGGTGGGTTGGACCCTGAAGTCTCTAAGATCCTGCTGTTGTACTTTAGCACTCATGGCTCCACTCGTGTTAGTCCTGGACGTGTCCCTCCGGAGTGATATGTTGTCTCAATGGGTCTATTCCCAACTTTTAAGATTTAACCTCTTGTTTATATGCTTCGAAATGTGGGACTTATTTTATGGGTCCCACCGAACGTGCCAATGAATTGTCTGGTGTGCAGGGGGTGTTCTCGATACTCTCATAATCGGTATGAAATCTCTTAGTCTCTCTCTTTCATGTCATTTCAGTGTGAGTATTATATTACACTGGTTTAGTGGGAACGCGGTGCCTTCAACTGTAGGATCCGGAGTCTTCCAAACATAAGTTTAGGGACAAGTGATGGTGGTACTTATAAAGACTCTCCGATGCTTAAGTCAGTATGGATTTAAAAGATACCAGAGCATTAAGAGTAATAAATGACTTACTTAATTCTTCATAAGTGATGATATATATAACTTTTGCGGAGGTCCAATTTGTGGTTTGACATATGTGAAAGGTGACTAGATCGCTTTTCAATCAAGTTGCATCCTATGTTCAAAGAGTTTGACTTTTTAGCAAGCTTTTGACCGGTATCCGCCAGTAGGCATATTGGTCATAAAGGGTGTCAGCCTTATGCCATCTTGCTAGATCGGTACTTTTTGCCTTGAGTATCATCCCTAAGTTTAAAAATCAGCATCGGCAATGGATCATTATTAATACAAATGATCCCTTATTTTTAGAAAAAGCGGAACCAACTCTAAAAGTTTCAGAAACATTAATGTAAATCAATAAAGGATTTAATAAAAGGAAATTTATGATAATTTCAACGGGATTTTGCAAATATTAATTATACAGCACTTAGTCATCACATGAACAGAGTTGTTGTTATTATTATTATTATTATTATTATTATTATTATTATTATTATTATTATTATTATTATTAGTATTAGTATTATTAGTATTATTATTATTATTATTATTATTATTAGTATTATTATTATTATTATTATTATTATTATTATTATTATTATTACTATTATTATTATTATTATTATTATTACTATTATTACTATTATTATTATTACTATTATTACTATTATTACTATTATTATTATTACTATTATTACTATTATTATTATTACTATTATTACTATTATTATTATTACTATTATTACTATTATTATTACTATTATTACTATTATTATTATTACTATTATTATTATTATTATTATTATTATTATTACTATTATTATTATTATTATTATTATTACTATTATTACTATTATTACTATTATTATTATTACTATTATTACTATTATTATTACTATTATTACTATTATTATTATTATTATTATTATTATTATTATTATTATTATTATTATTATTATTATTACTATTATTACTATTATTATTATTATTATTACTATTATTATTATTATTATTATTATTATTATTATTCTTATTATTATTATTATTATTATTATTATTATGAAGATAGGACAGAGATGATAATAACATTACTGAAAGAGTTTATTGGGCCAGCTGGTGACTGATGACCAAAATTCAGTGAATGCATTGCCTTATAGAGTTATCTTACATTGACTTGCTACTTCCATCTCAACCATTGTCAAATATTTCCATCACTGCTTTGTGTACCCGCCACTTGTTCATCATTATCACAAACCAAAATCGATCGACCACAAACAAATTATTAGTTGTCAACCAACAACTCCTTAACTCCACTCATTTTCAAATAAATCTAACTTGTTTTATACACAAAAAAATAGTTAGTTTATTAATTTAACTTGTAAGTGACAAACTTACATTCACTTGTTCACTTATTTACTTGGTTTATATGTGTTTGATTTGGTCAATGTTCGTCAATGGGAATCAGAAATTACGAATTGTTTGTAGAATATGTCTTCACACGCGGAGACTATCCACTCTACAAAAACAAAATCACGTGTGAATGTTCAGTGTTAGTAATGCTAACGTTGACCTTCATAGCCTCTCACATGCATCTCAATACTGGGCCCAATCCAGAGTCTCTCTGCCGTGAGGTTTAATTTCAAACTTTTCATGTCACAAAAATGAAAAATCTTATTTGAAACAATAAGACACATTCAAAGACAAAGTGTGGCACTATGACTAATTAATTTTAAATAATTAGCAATAAGTCAAGACTCAAGAAAACAATACACGCAAGAAAAAGTCAAGAATCACCATTCTTAACTCTCCCTCGGCCTTGCCTATTTCTTTTCACCTTCTCCTCTCTTTCGTGGAACGTCTCACATCATATCAAACTTTCCAAATTTCAATTATATAGACTTGTTCTGTTGCTCCCATAGTTTTTAGCGCACATCACCGATCATGGGAAACTGTTTCACAAAAAGTGGTGATCATGGCAACAAGATTCAGCACAGATCTACCACCATCCATAACCCACACACTTCTTTACCAGGTAGATACACACACATATATATGATCATGATAAAATATGTACATACTTTTTGTTCACCTTACAATTTCTTTTATCATCATACAAATTTAATGTTATTAGTATCAGAATAGATGCTTTATTTGATACTAGCACGCCGAGTAGAGTAGAGTATCGGGATATGTGGGTTTTCTCATTTACATGAGGATAAAAGAAATACTAGTGTAAGTGCAGAAACATAGGTGAGATGAAATAATTGAACAATTAAAATGCAGGGAAGGGCGATAGGAAATTGGTGGGAGTGAAGGAAACGAGAGAAGAAAAACTGCCAAATCTTAAATCGTTCACATTGGATGAATTGAAACGTGCGACGAGAAATTTTAGGCCAGACACAGTACTAGGTGAGGGTGGTTTTGGTCGTGTGTTCAAAGGATGGATTGACAAGGACACATTCAAACCCTCCAAAGTTGGTGTTGGCATCCCTGTTGCTGTCAAAAGGTCTAATCCCGATAGCCTCCAAGGACTACAAGAATGGCAGGTTTGTCTTCTTCCCTTTTTATCCTTAACGTAGGATAAGGTTTCGTTACATTCAATACGCATATTCTCCTATATATCTATCTCTTTGTTTCTCTCTGCCATAATGGAATATATGTCATGATTCTTTGTTGTGTACACTAGTTTCATCGATCCTTGCCTATTTTTAATTAACAACTACCTGAATTTCTCAGAATTTGCATCCTCCATCGTGAACACTAATTTGTGTATTGATTTAGATGATGAGAGATGATTTTTTTTAATAGAAACTCATATATCTTATTCAACTAACTGAGTTAGGTTGATGAGATTGATGTTTTATAAGAGATTTCATTAACGTAGAAATCTTTTTTCCTGTAATATATTCTCATGTATCAAGCCATGATAAACCAAAAATGGGTGACGTATATCAATTTTATTTGTAAATCTTTTTATGGATTGTGACTTTAAGCAATATGTGCTCCATATGTAATCTCTTGGACTAGCAATAAGGACGCGTATTTGTTTGATTATTAAGGACATCAATGCAATGCAACGCAATGTATTTATTTATTTAGTTTAATAGACTAGTATTCTATTTGATTGAAAATGAAAGCGTCGTCGGCAAGAATAGCGGGTCAAAAATTAATAAGGGGGGCTAAGTCTAACTTTCATTAACTGCTTGAGCTTTTATTAATATATATATTAATTTTACTTATAGTTCGAATGAACATTGGTTTTATGATATTTGGGTGCAGAGTGAGGTAAAATTTTTGGGGAAGTTCTCTCATCCAAACTTGGTTAAACTAATTGGCTACTGCTGGGAGGAAAATCAATTCCTGCTCGTCTATGAATACATGCAAAAGGGAAGTTTGGAAAGCCACCTCTTCAGAAGTACGAATTTATGTAAATTATATGCATATTTTCAGATAGAGAATTTTATAGAATAAATTCATGTTTGATTAAATCTTTGATGTTATTGTTACATACATTTGCAGGAGGCCCAGAACCACTTTCATGGGATGTAAGGCTCAAGATAGCCATAGGAGCTGCTAAAGGTCTTGAATTTTTGCACACATCAGAAAATTCTGTCATCTATAGAGACTTTAAGTCCTCCAACATTTTGCTTGATGGGGTATGACTATGCAAGTTTTTTTTTTTCTTTCTTTGTTGTATTTGTGATTATCAATTCTTGGGGTTGACAACATTTAATGTAATGGTAGCTAGAGAAAGTACATGTATATGATCATTAACAATGTCGGTTTCTACTGCATTTTTTTTCTCTTTTTAAATTAGGATTTTAATGCAAAGCTCTCAGACTTTGGGTTAGCAAAGTCTGGCCCTGTCAACGGTAGATCTCACGTGACCACGCGGGTTATGGGCACCTATGGTTACGCAGCCCCTGAATACATGGCCACAGGTGCTTATTGTCTCAATGCTACAATTTTATTTTCTTTTATACTTTTATAATCGTCTCGTCGTGAGATTTCTATTAAACGTTTGTCGAGTTATGAAACTTGTTTTAACTCTGAAGAATTTTTTAGACTCAATTTATCTAAAATTTTTCTTATGTAACAAAGAAAAGACTCATTGATCTCCTATATATGATATATATGATGCAATTATGTTTGAAAAAAAAAGTTACTGATGGAAAACAATATGTAACAGGTCATCTGTACGTGAGGAGTGACGTATATGGATTCGGTGTTGTGCTGCTGGAAATGTTAACAGGCTTAGCAGCGTTAGACACGAATCGACCAGCAAATATGCAGAATTTGGTGGATTACTCTATGCGATTTCTAAGTGACAAAAAGAAACTTAGAGATATAATGGACTCACGAATGAACGAACAATATTCTATATCGGCTGCATTTATAATAGCCCAACTTATATTGAAATGTTTAGAATCTGACCCAAAAAAAAGACCCTCTATGGTGGACGTTTTGGGAACCTTAGAAAAAGCACAAAACATGAAACATAAACCCAAAGGTAAGAAAAAACGAGCAGAGGAACGTCGCTCTCCACCAATTCAAGACAGCAAACCACGAACTCATTCTCCTCGACACTAGTCCACTCCTGTTCTTATTAATTTCGTAAATATCCTTATTCCTTTCCTCTATATATACTATGTCTTTTGTGCACATACCCTTTTTCTAGCTGAAAACTCTCTTAGATTGAATGTTCAATTAATTAACAGTGCATATGATGAGTTATTTACTTGATAAGTGAATCTCTAAAACAATTAGGCCACGCGTGGATAAATTTGCCATATCAGCCGATTCTGTCATGGAATGGAAGTAAATATATGTTTTCATCATGTGGTTCAACGGAAGCTTCATTTTTAGTTATGCTTGCCTCGGTTTTTCATTGGTCTCTTACATTATTATTATTATAGTTATACTGAGGAATCACTTTTTTTTTAAAAATGGGATCAGGTGTGTCGGTCAAAAGAGGCTGGTAGTTTGGGGGTTCGTGACTTGGGCAAATTTAATTGTGTATTATTGGGAAAGTGGGTTTGGAGGTTATTAGTGAAAAAAGGAAGTTTGTGGGCCAAAGTCTTAGTTTCAAAATATGGAGAGGGTGTTCTTTCTGGGGACTGGGAAGTGTTTTGGAAAGGGTCTAGATGGTGGAGGGATCTAGGGAGTGCTTTAAAACAGTCTGATGGAGGTGAGTGGTTTAGGGACAGTTTACGAAGGGTTGTGGGTAATGGGTATAATACTCGATTTTGGTTGGATTGCTAGGTTAGGGAGCGTGATCTCAAGTCATGTTTTTCAAGGTTATTTTCAGTATCCTCTCAACAGGATGGGTCTTTGGCTGAGATGGGTACGTGGGTGCAAGATAGATGGATTTGGGATTTAAAGTGGCGTAGAGAATTATTTGTTTGGGAGCAGGAGTTGGTGTCTTCTATGTATCAGCTTATAGTCGGCTTTAACGATGTACGTGGTCTATCTCAAGATTCATGGACTTGGTTAGGAGATTCTACAGGATGCTATTCTGTGAGGTCTGCATATTCTCTTGTGAGACATGACACGGTTTTGTGGGAGGCCTCATTTGTGAGGTTGTTTTGGACTAATTCAGTTCCTTTAAAGGTAGTGGGTTTTAGATGGAAGCTTTTGTTTGATCGGATACAATCCAAGCAAAATTTGATGGCTCGTGGTTGTGCTTTGGATAGTTCTGATACCGGTTGTATGTTTTGTGATGAGTGTGGGGAATCAAGTGCTCACTTGATATTCTCTTACAAAATATCATATTTTCTGGCAACAATGTTATGCTTGGTTGGGTTTCACCTCAGTTCTGCATGTTGAGTGTAAATACAACTTTGAAGGTTTCTTGGGCTTGGGTAATGGACCAGAAACTAAACATGGTCCTGCTATTGTATGGTTTGCTACTATTTGGACCATTTGGGATTGTCGTAATAAGGTTATTTTCAAGAATGATTCGGGTTGTTTACATAAAATGCTTGAATTAGTACAAAATAGGAGATGGGCTTGGCTTAAGTCTCGTATGAAAGGATTTACTAAAGGTTATATTGAGTGGTATAAAGAGCCTTTTTTATGTCTTATTAATTTGTAATTGGTTAATTTTGTATATCGCTAAAGGTACCCTTTGTACCTTTTTTTTAATATTATTTTTTTCTTATTGATAAAAAAAAAAACTTTTCTTTTTCTTTTCAAATAAAAAATTGAGCATGTTGATGCACGTCCAATGGATAAAAATTAGGACAGTAATGCAAAATCAGGGAGGAATTATTTAATCTTTTCAAATAATTGACTAAGATACATTAGTTTAAGTGTTGAAATTTTCATCTAAGCTTGGACCGTACATGATGTGCTTCCCTTGCTTTATTTGTATGTCCCAGTTTTTTTAAAAATGTTTTATATACTTTGATCTTATGCTTTTAAATATGATCTCTGCAATCTAATTTGGCAGTTTATGAATGAATTCATATTGATATCGGGTAAAACTCTAAAGTCATCTTTAACGCGTGCGCGATCAATTAAATTAATCTCTAACGTATCAAAATGATATTATAATTCATAATATATATAAATTATTTAAACAGTTATTGAACACAATTTCATATAAAACATCAAATGTTACATGAACTATCACTAATATGTTAGATGATTATCATGTTAACAAGCCAACCCACTAAAGTTAACAATTTCCATTTTTAATAAATATGTCTATGATATACTAAATTTTGTGAAGTCCACGGGCCTACGGATGACCGATGAGGCAGCCCATGTTAATATAAATGTTTTTGTTATTTTTGTATAAGGGATAAAAAAAATGTTAAAAAACAAAAAAACCATAATATATATGATGGTTCAGAGAACAGACTTAAAAGACGAGGTTGAATAAGTCTGTTCATTTTTTCAAACCAAAAAGTGATATTCAAGCGCAACAGCATTTTGTACAACAGACCAGACTTTTGATTATGCGAAGAGCGTGATACTTTGATTGAGCGAGCATATTTTTACCAGACTTTTGATAGTAAACAGTAAGAGAAAGAGACAATACACAAGCAATTTTATACGGGTTCACCTCCAACCCAGGGACTACATCCAGTACCTTTAAATCTGAAGGATTTCCACTATGTAAAAATGTATCACATCAGGTGTTGAGTATTATTGACTCCAGCCACTTATGGCTTAAGCACAGCTCGTGCTTCAAGTATTCTTGACACCGGCCACTCTTGGCCCTGAGTATTCTTGACTCCAGCCACTCTTGGCTTGAGTACAACTCATGCTCTGATTATTCTTGACTCCAGTCTCTCCTGTCTTAAGTACAACCCATGCTTCAACACACCAAACCCCTATGGATTCCTATGAGTATTATTTTGAAGCACTCACTCCTACAGCAGACCTAAGTATTCTTTCACAAGCCACTCCTGGTTCAAACCCCAAGTATTCTTTCGAAAGCCTCTCCAGGCCAACAGTGTTTCCCACACTATCAGAGTCTGGCAACACACAAGACCTGTACTACCAAAAGATTGGAAGAATTAATTCATATAAAATAAGCCCCTTGACTTAGCAGAGCTAAGTGATAAACAACGAAAATGGGTTTGTAAAGAAAGAAATGACTTATTTTCCCATAGGGCTCAGTACATTCAAAATGTGAAAGATGATTGAAAACGTACTGAGCAAGAAAGCATGACTTGGGATAATATGCAATTAGGTACACAAAGGCATATCCCAAGTTACTATGGCATCTAAGTAGAAAGATGATTACACATAGCGAGCTTTCTTTGTCTTCATGGCAGATCATCCAGGTAGAGTTACTCGTTGATGAGTATACTGCCATTTCTTTATTTCTCATGAGCTTTTGTATATAAACGTCTGGTGTTCGTTCATGATATTTTCTCCTTCTTTCATCACACTTTGATTAGTGTGTTCTAGCTCATCTTCTTCTTTTTACAAGCTCTCTCTCTCTCTTTTTCATTTTGCTCTCTAGTATTTCTTTTTAACCTCAACTCTCAGTAATAGATTTTTCTTTCCTTATATTTTCCTCTATCTTTTTTTAAGAGGCTTCTTTGGAGAAGAGATCGATTCTATTTATATAGAATCATCCTGTTGAGCACAGAGAGAGGGGCCATCAGCCATATAACCGTTGAGAGAGTTGTTGTACAAAGTTCAAAAGCCTTTTATGTTGGAATTACATAAAGAGTAAGAGTTTTTGTTGTTAAAGAGAGTCGTTCTGTACATGCAATATAAATTTGAGAGCTTTGAGATGTGTGCGGTCGTAGGCGGGGTATAGGTATCATAAGTTTCATGAAGAGGGAAAGCTTTGATTTAGAAGATCTTTGAATGCGTGAGATAAAGGTGAAACTTAGATGCTTTTAAGACTAGATTAACATCCACCTTGTTTAGTTAATATTCCTTTCAAGATTCTTTTCTTTAAGCTTTGATGGAGATGACTTGTGATCGTTGATGCTTCGTGTATTATACCGCTTCTAAAAATTTGAAGGGAGAAGACAGGGTTTGATGCTTTTGTATCTTTTGAAGCTTGAATGATGTTTTTCAAGTCTGGGTCTGGTGAGTTATTCTGATGTGAGAGAATTTCTTTCGAAGCGAATTACCAGATCTTTTAATTCTTCTTTTGTTTTAGATTGTAGAGCTCATGTTCTGGTTAAGTCTTCCAGACTTTTGATGCAGGCTCCCCCTTTCTTTTGTAGCTTAGACCTTTTCCTGAAACACTTAAATACCCACATCAAATGATAACAAACGTCTTCATTTAAATTAGAATTCATAATGTTAGTTGTCAACAAATCTCGTGAGTTCTGGTTTAAATAATTTGACATTGACCAATCTTTTCTTCAACAATCTCCCCCTATTTGTTGATAGCAAACATCAATTCTTTTTAACTTAAATGAAGTTCTATGTTTAGTATATTGACTCCCCATAAGCTGGATAGGAGTAATAATAATAGCAGTATATAAAAAATATGCATTGAGTGATAACAATTTGAGTGATTAATGTACCTAATTATCTCACCCTTTTGATATCAACAGGTTAAGTGGCAGACACATCATGACTGATTCAAACTATTGGAACTAGAACCCGCTTCACCAATCATCCACAAGATATGATTCCTCATGCGACAAACATATTTTTTAGTGTTGTGATCAAATTGAAGAAGTCTGATTACTTCTTCATCAGAAAATTTACGGGGTCTGGGGTCATTCCATGCTGGTACATACGGTTGAACCAAGTTTAAGACAGGTTCTTTTCCTTTTCTAGAAGGGTATGGCTTGTTGATGGAGTGAAGTCTGCCTGGGGAAATAAGAATCTTTATTGATGGAAGGATGAATGTGGATTTTTCTCTTCCACTTGTAATCTTAGTCAGAGTCCTTCCATGTTGTATGTCCATCAAGATGGCTCTTTATTCTTTTCTAAGCTTAAAATACATGGCAGCATCAGAGGCAGAACACAGACTATCATCATGAAGTATGTCTTGTGCAGGCATAGGAAGAGAAAATATGATAGAGGAAGATGTGGATTGTAGAATAATTCCAGTTGACTGAAACCTAGATTCTAGGTGAGCAATGGACATAAAGGTAAAGATAGATGAGCAAGCCTACAAAGTTGATTTTTAAGCAAAAGCTTCAAATGGAGTTTCCTGGTCTATAGGAGAATTTTCAATATTAGGTGGAGAAGATAGCGCAGTCTCTAATCTAGTGGTTGCTGAGTCTGAAGAGTCGAAGATCAGAGGATTTACAGTAGTTGATCCTTCTTTGTTGATTTTTCTTGTAGAGATATGCTTTGTTATTCCCCTGGTGATTCTTCCAGAAATTTTGATTGGAACAGTGATATTTGACTTGGGTGGTTTCAAAGTAGGCATTGATATTGACCAGACTTTGACTTAGATGGAGGCCCGTACCTTCCAGTTTTAAGGGAAGCACCAAAAAATACCTTAGCCTTTTTCTTTGGTGGTTCAGTCTCTTTTGGTTCTGAGTCTATGGATAAGTATTTAAGCAGGTCATGAGGTGACTTTGTATCATCAGTCGCGGGGTCTTCAGCAATGTTTTGTTGAGGGGCTTTATCAATGACAATTATGTTAGAAAAAATTAGGGCCTTGGTGACCAGATTTCCACATACTTTCAAATCCCTTGTATTTTGAACTTCAACACCAAGAAGTTTAAAAATCCTACACAGAACGCTTGGATAGGGAATCTTCTTTTGTTTCTTGACGACGGACGTGATAAGGTAGTTCATGATCACATCAGGCAAACTTGCCTTCTCTCTTTTCATCAGTAGAACCATGCAAAATTTATCCAGTTTGGTTACTACATCCCTTGCGCTTTTTCTTGGTAAGAAAATTTATCTCATCAGAGTATGGAGAAATTTGGTCTTTGGAAGTAAACCTTTGACTAGAAGAGTCGGTGGAGATTTTATCCCATATTGACACCTATTTGTTTCTTCTTCAGAGATAACAGAGCTGATGTATTCATTGAAGAACAGTCTATCGTGACCGGCATCGCGGCGGGAGGCTGACCAAAAAAAGGATAAGCGGTTTCGAAATCCTTTCGAAAAAATAGGGAGTCGCCACCAATATTTTTAAGGGTAAAATACCAGAAAAACCTTTGTTAAAGCACCGGTCATAAAAGTGAAATTTTAAGTTCGGAAGTCTAATTACAGGTGGGGAAGGTATTAATACCTCACACTGTCTGTTATAAAACAGTTACCTTAAATTGATTACGCACATATTAAATAGCCTAAAAATTAGTTTAACTTCTCAAAATAAAACTAACAACACAAAGAAAGAAATCTTCAAAATAAGACAACAGGATATCTCGTCCAAATTAATCTCAAATCAAACTACTTAATTAAATACTAACAATAATAATTAAGAAAACAAGATTGAATAAAAATCAAAGGTCAACAGGACGTCTCGTCCAAATTAACCTTAATTTGTGATAAAGATTTTAAAAAATTAAGACAAAATGAGGTTGGATGAGATTAGATTAAATGAAATGGAATAGAATGAGATGAGATAAAACAATGTAAGATGACATGAAGTGAATTAAAATGAAACAAAAGGATTAACATGACATCTTATCTAAATTAACCCTTTTATAAGAAAACATTATTATAAATAAAAGATATTAACAAATAAGAAGATTAACAAGACTTCTCGTCTAAATTAATTTTCCTTTATAAGAAATATTATTTAAATTATTAAATATGAGGTTAACAAAACATCTCGTCTAAATTAACCTTGTTCTGTTCAAGAACTGGGGTCAAAGGTAAATCTCCTTAACCGCGGTTACCTCACTAACTCAATCTTACACCGCCTCAGTGGAGTACGGTATTATGCACCTAGGTTCAGTGGGAATCCTAGGCTCTTCAAGTAAAGGTGGCTATTGATGTTCAATCCGTACCAAAGTCAAAGAACAACACCGGAGGTGTACCTACAGAAGATTCTTCGATGCTTAAGTCAGTACGATCACTAAGATAATGGTATTACGGAGGTAACTTACAGGATTAGAGGAGATCCCTCTTCAGTAATATATGAGTTGTATTTATAGTGTTTTCCTTAGTTTTGAAAGTGATTTGATCATCTTCCTAACTTACTATTGATAGTGTCTGCAGGGTTAGGTTACCCATACCTCCTCTGACTTATTGTCTGTTGTCATTTACGGGCCGGGGTTAAAAGAGGAACCCGTAGTCAACCAACGGTTTCAGATTTCGGTAATAGACCTGCCAGCCTTTTCAGTAACATGGCGTGGTGCTCCTGGACCCCGGTCTAAGCCCTGGTTACCACCCTGGATCATTTGCCCCTTAATTTATTTTTGTAGTGTTACTACAAAAATTGAACTACTTAAAGTCCAGTTGAAAAAATTGTCGGGGTGTGAGTGCCGATGTGCCAACACAGCTGTGGTCAGATACACTTTGGGTTAGGTGAGGCATTTAATATGCCTCACCTGTAAAAGCTGCCATTTCGCACGGATTGCTGACGTGTCACATCACAATTAGTCGTATTTTCCACGCGCCATTAGATGACATCATTCCTAGGCGAAACCACACTCCTTTTTGGGCCGCGACGCTTCGTCTTCTACTTCGTCCATGGGCCGTAACGGTTGAACTTCGACCCATGCCTTTTTCTGCCTATAAAAACAAGTGTCTCTGCCATTTCACTTCATTTGTTTTTTACTGAAACTCTGCTCAACCGCTGTATGATTTTGTTCTCCCACTTCGTCCTCGCTCGTACTCGAAGAACTGCTCACATCATCCCTACAGGTAGCATCTAAAAAACCCCTCTCTTTACCATATGTTCCTTTTCTTCTAACCACGGCCAAGAACAAGATTCTTTTTATGAGATTATATCATACCCTTTGATATCTTGGCCACCCGAGGTTCCTCGTCAAGGACCTCGGCTTACTCAAACGGATATCTGCAGGTGGATGACTCCGGTTAACTTGGGTTTACCTTCCCAGGCAGAGTCTTCCATTTCTGGAGTTTGGAATCCTCCTTCACCTTTTCCTCTTGTGTCTCTGGACCGGAATAAGAACTCCAGTGTAGTGCATTACTACACTGATGATACTGAATTTTACTCACATGTCCCTTTCTTAGCGCACGTTGTAACCATGGACACCGCCAGCTCATCGGTTTTAAGGAACGACCCCGAAGACACCTTCATGATCGCGGACAAAGTAAATTGGTTAGCTCGTAAGGCTGAAGATCCTTATTTCTGGGTTTCTCAAGACGTGCTCCCCATATACAACCGCCTCGCTAAGCCTTCAGACGGGGTGGAACTTGAAATTGAATATCACTGGCGAGCCAAGAAGTACGCCAATTCCTTTGCCCTTTTTACCCCCACACTCATAGAGCGGATCTACCACATTCTGAGGGACCGCTTCATTTATTTTCACGATTACACAATAACCAAGGTAGGAGTCTGGTTGAAGTCTTGGGTAAGCACCTAGGCTTTACCCCCACCATCGCCATCTTCTTCCGATTCGCTCGTGTGATGCGCCGAGGTGGGACTGGAATGGGGTTTATCAATCTATGGTGTCAGAGTGACATCGTCAACTTCAAGGCCTTTGCTGACTCCTACAAAATCGCCGGAGGCTCCTTCAAGAACTCCTTCTTGAAGCTTTATGTTAAAGGAACGGAGCCTCCTTTCTGGAAGGATGGGGAAGACCGGTTCAGAATTCACACCGACTGGACTCACAAGCACTTTTTGCTGGAGAGTTCAGCTTATGCCATTGATAAGTCCTCTCTCTCTCTCTCCGGATCTGCCAAGATAGTGGTTGACACCCTCCATAATATCTCCTGGGGTGCCCCCATCAAGTGTCGCTCTCTTCTTGGCACCGCTGAGACACAGGATGAATATCTCGCTTACTTGGGTATACAATCATCTCCTTATTTGCTTTTATATGTTTATGTACCGCGATTTATTAATTGTCTTTTATACTTTTCAGGGAACATGAGTGCTACCGCCCTAGAGAACCACTGCAAGCTGATGGAGGGGTTGGTGGTTGACACCACTGCAGAGAACAATATCACCCCGAAGATGAGGAATTCTTCTGGACTCTAAATCCCCGGCAGAGTGATTGACATCGAAGATGCCCCTGGGAAACAGAAGGACAGAGGGCAGGCTGCCGGGGCATCTAAAAAGCAGAGGGCGAACCCGCCCCTCGGGAAGTTGACTAGGGTAAGGGGTGGTTGCCAGGGCATCTAAAAACCAGGACCCTTCCCCCTAACTCTGGCTTCGAACTCCTATTCTGCCTCAAGCCTAGGTTAGAGAAGGAAGATATCACATTCGCTTTGGAGACGATGATGTGGTATAACATCAAAACTTTCTCTACCATCTACTCCACCGCTACCGACGGTCCGAAGCTGGAACTAGATCATCTGAAGGACAAAAACTCCCGCCTCTCCGAGGACTGCAGTTGGGCTCATCAGAGGATTAAGTCCCTCAATGAGTCTAACCAAGCTTTTCAATAGTCCGAGGAGAGCTGGAAGAAAGAGAAGGACGGGCTGCTCAGGAAGGTGGCCGAACTGGAGGGCCAAGTGACCGATCTTTACAAGAAGAATGAAGAGTTGTCCATGACGGTCACAGATGATCAAAACAAGTACCAGGAAAATATGTTGCAATTTGCTTATGCTGCCATGGACTCCTTCAGTCATGTCGTCCGCCAGGTAATCCATCGATACCAGGATTCCCCTCTCAACCTAAACGGGATTAGATTTTTCAACCGATTCCGAAATGGTGAGTTGGTGACCGAAATGGGTGGTCAATCCTTCTCTCCTTCTGACGAGCCTTTCAAGCTTCGTCCTTTGGCAGCGGGGAAGGACGACGGCCTTGGGGACCCAAACGCTGAGGAAGCTGATGTTGGTTCCGATGGCGAAGAGGGGGAAGGCCCTCCACCAAATCCTTAGCTTTTATTTTTTTCTCTGTAGGCGGGATAAGCTCCGCCCATTTTGAATTTTGATCACTTTGACTATTGTGCCCTTACTTTTGTAATTACTTATCAATGATATTAATGTTTTGTTTTCATTGTTTTTATAATTCGGAGCTTGTGTAACTGTTATCCATCCATTCCGTTCTTAATTTATTCCGGAGTCCTTAAATTTTTTCGTACTTAAAACTTAGATTTAATAGAAATTTAACCGTTCTGGGGTCCTTGGACCACTCTAAGATTTAATAAAACTTAGCCACTCTGGGGTCCTTAAACCACTCCGGGGTTTAATAAAACTTAACCGCTCTGGGGTCCTTAGACCACTCCAGGTTTTGATAATACTTAACCTCTTTAGGGTCCTTAGACCACTCCGGGGTTTAATAAATCTTAACCACTTTGGGATCCTTAGACCACTCCGGGTTTAATAAGATTTAACCACTCTGGGGTCCTTAGACCAGTCTAGGGTTTAGTAAAACTTAACTACTCTGGGGTCCTTAGACCACTCCGGGGTTTAATAAAACTTAACCACTCTGCAGTCCTCAGACCACTCCGGGGTTTAATAAATCTTAACCACTATAGGGTCCTTAGACCACTCCGGTGTTTAATAAATCTTAACCGCTCTAGGGACCTTAGACCACTCCGGGGCTTAACAGAAACTTGGGCAAGATTACCGAAAGATATTGTTATCATGCGTATTCACAAAATTATATTTTATTGATAGAATAGCACCCCAGCTGCATACCTCATTAAAAACCTCCCAAGTAAACCCTGTGGGAAAAACCTTGGGTAGGGAAAAAGAGTGCATGACTTGTAGTGCCGGTTAGCTATAATACACACGGAGGTTCTTTACATTCCATTTATTCTTAAACACCTCTCCTTCTAAAGTTTCCAACAAGTACGCTCCTCCTGGTGTGACTTCGTTCACCCGGTATGGCCCTTCCCATGTCGGTGCCAATTTTCCCTGATATGCGAAACGATTTTCAACTAATGCTTTCCTTAGGATGAGATCACCTACGTTAAATCTCTTTTGCTGAACCTTCATGTTGTAGTGTGTTGCTACCCAATTTTATCCGGGCCCATTTAAGATTTTCAATAAATAATAAAAATACTAAAAAATAAAAAAAAATTCTTTTTAGGAAAAAAGTGAACCTGTGGGCTTGTTTGAATTTCAAATTATTGATCTGAGCTTTAAAATTCAAAGGAAGTTTAAAATTCAAAGAGATCAGATAAGAGATTAAAGAAAATGATGAGAAGATTTTAAGAGATTAGAGTTTTAGGAGATAGATGAAATCAATTTTTTAATATATATTAAAAAAAATGATAAATATATTTTTATATAAGAAATGAGGTTTTATACATTATAATATAAGGAGCAGATAACGCAATACACAGGGGATGACGCAATTGAAAGGATTAGTATATTATTATAAGAAATTCACACAAGAAAAAGGGATACAATCAGTTTTTTTTAAAGCAAAAGATATAGATAATATTATAAGATGGAGGAGATAACTCAGAGTGCAAAACATATATATATATATATATATATATATATATTGAGAGATGGACGTAAGGAGGGGACGGGGAAAATTTTTTGAGGCGCAGTAGCAGAAAAAGAAGGCTAATTAACGTGAAGAAGAAAAAAGGAGAGGAGGCCATCATTTAGTAAAAATCCACATAGTGGAATACCATTCACGCAAGGCACCAGAGGAAAAAAAAAGGGAATTACGTAAACAAATAATCAACCAGGTATTTTCCCTTTTTTTTCCTTTTAATTTGTTTGTTATGATTAAATGTAATCCTAGTTTCTTAAAGAATTAAATTATAGAGTCTCTCCCCCTTTTGGAATATTCTAATAATTAGTATCATCGAGTGTCTGTTAATGTTTGCTACTAATTAAGTTTAGAGTATTTCATTTGTAAAATAGAGAAACAAAATTAATATTGGTATATGCCTAAAATTAAAATCTTTATGCTAGGATTGGTTTAAACAAGACGTCCCGTTAACCTATACTTAATTACTAGAGTATAAAGGATTGTTAGTAATACCAATAGGTAACAAAAATTAATATATTCACATTAGGGACCAATTTGAACGAGACGCCCTGTTGGCCTAAGTTTTCAAATAAAAATAAATCTTTAATTGTCTCATAATTAATTTCAGACCATAAGAAATATTTTTTAACAAATGAAATATCTCTATAGATTCTTTGGACGAGACGTCCTATTAATCTAGGTCCCTAGCCACGCTTTTCATTCTTAAACTAATTTTAAGGTTCTTTCTAAAAATATATAAAAAAAATCAATAAAACCCAAGGGTTTTTTTTTTGTTTTCTAAAAATAACACACCACTTGAAATCAATTTGGACGAGACGTCCTATTGGTTAATATTTTTTAAATCTCGACGTTTTTCAATCTACTTCGAATTTTCTAAAAATAACCCAAAGAACTACGTAACCCTGATTTCCCCTAACGCTTGGGGAATACGTAGGAGCGGGAACAATTATTCCTGTCGGGCCCAAATTTTAAAAAAATATATATCCTTTTTACTAGTAAAAATAAAATCATCACGCTTTTAACGATAACTCGATTAATTTGGACGAGACGTCCTGTTAATCATAAAGTTTATAATTTTAAAAATCATTAAATCAACCACAAATCCATGAGGCATCTCTAAGAGGTTTAAATTATAAATTAGTAGGATTATTCAAACTTAAACAATTTAGGGTAACCGTTTAAAACGGACAGTGTGGAGTGCTAATACCTTCCCCACCTGTAATTAGACTCCCGAACTTAAAATCTTAATTTATGACCAGTACCTTCACGTTAAGGTTTTTTTTCTGATGTTTTACCTTAAAAACATTAATGGCGACTCCACGGTTTCCGGAGGGAACTCGGGAAACCTAATTTTCTTTCTACGGTCGGCCTCCCGCCGCGATCCAGGTCGCGACAGATGGCGACTCCACTGGGGACCTTAGAGAGTCAAGCCCATTTAATTTGTTTAAGTATATTTGAATTATCCTACGTGTTTTCTTGCCTATGTTTATGCCATGTGTTTGGTTGATATATGTTATTATTGAACCATAGGGTAGGAGATGTTATATTTTGTATTATTGAACCTTAGGGTAGATGATTTTTTTTATTATTATTTGCTCTGTGTTTGTTTCTTGTGAAGGAAGGGTAAATTACATGTACGCCCCTCACACACTACACTTACACTTTTTCACACACATTCCGAGTGGGACCCTACACCCAAGGGTCTGAATAAACCATTAAGTTTAGGAGAGGTTGTGTAGCGGTGTCATTTGGGACATTCGTCTCCGTCTGACATCGTGAGAGCCTCAGCTAGAGTGTGACTTTCTCATGGTGCCCACACCTGGTAGATTTCCTATCGTTGTGGTCCACATCATGGGTAGAGTCTAAGCTCTAGTGGCCTTTAGTAATTTAAAACAGCCACCCAAAGTGAGAGGACACTATTAGAGGAACCTTAGAACCAATAAGAGGACTTCAGACAAACCCTGTATAGAGAACACAAGGGGCAATGGTACAATACCTTCTTTTTTTTCTAAATTAAAAGACTCCTTTTCCAATAAACATTTTCTTAAAAAAAAGGCCCAATACTTTAACATGGGGCAAATAGTTCAAGCCCGTTCAATTTTGTGCTTTAAATTATAGGCCTTTTGGATCGTAAGTTTTTATGTAAAGTTTTCCAAAAAGTGGATGATCTGAGATGTCTGTAATTTATTCACACAGAAAATATTTTTAAGAAATAATGATGGCGAGTATCCAACAAAAATGGAAACTAATATGGATTTAGATGAATGTGGGGCCAACAAGACCGAATTGAGGAAGTTACTACATGTCAAGGTTGGGAAAATTGACACTGCTAGCCTGCAGGTTTTGGGAAAGAAGCTGAATCTGACCCAAAGGATGGCCTTCTCAAGGAAATATGGGAGAATCCTAAAGCTTTTGGAAGTTGAAGTACAGGTCGAAGCACTCACTGCTTTAGCCCAATTTTACGACCCACCTCTTCGATGCTTCACATTTCGAGACTTCCAGTTAGTGCCATCAGTGGAAGAGTTCGAGCAGATTTTGGGCTTACCATTAGAGGGGCAGGTACCTTACAGACGACTTGGGCAGTATGCTAACATCACCTCCCTTTCTTCAATACTGAAGATTAGTCCGACCGAGCTAGAAGAAGCGCGACTATACAGGAATCAGATACCAGGGTTTACCAGGGCATATTTGGAAAAACACATGAACAGTTTGGCTGAAAATAAAGATTGGGAAACTTTCATGGATACCTTAGCACTTACCCTTTATGGTATCATCTTGTTTCCTCGAATCGAGAATTATGTAGACTATGATGCTATAGATGTTTTCCTGGCCCGTAAACTTCATCGTGAAAATCCTATTACTGCACTTTTGGCGGATGTTTACTGTACCATGGACTATTGTCATACTCAAGGGGGGAAAAGAATCCTCTGTTGCTCACCAGCTTTGTATGTGTGGCTTACATCACATGTCTTTAGCCAAATGGGCAAGGTTGAATGCCGTATATCAGACCTAAAGTGGTGCCAATTGACTGTGAAGAGCGGGCGTGAATGGGCCAGCCATCTTATTAGGCCTACTGCTAAAAAGATAAGATGGTATCCACAATGGCTAAAGGTTGACACCATCATTCACCATTGTGGAAGTTATCCGAATGTCCCGCTCATAGGCACTCGTGGATGCATCAATTATAATCCAGTCATAGCCAAACGCCAATTGGCTTACCCTTTGCTCGGACCACCAAGTGAAGAGTCATTGACCCCCTTTGTCCTCTACTACACAAACGGGGAATACGCTTCTACCCTCAAGCATATAAGGGGTGCCTGGCAAAAAGTTTACAAGAAAGGGAAAGAGTTAGGTGTCAGAAGTCATGGTATTAAAGAAGAATACTATCAGTGGATCCTAAATCGGGTCTCTATCGTCAAGCTGCCATTCAGGACATTCGATTCCCCTCCGAGGTATGAATCATCTACTGGACCCCTTTTTGAAGATGAAGGGGCCAGAGAAATAGAGGAGCTGAAAGCCAAGAACAAGAAGTTAGAAGATGACTTGACAAAAGCCTATCAAGATTGTGCTCTTTTGAAGAGGGAAAATCATGAAAAAGAGCAAGCCTATGAGGACATTAGTAGAAAGCGAAAGGCCGAAATGATTCATAGGCAGAAGTTAGATCAATGCCTCTGAGCAGCTAACTCCCAGCTAAAAGCCAAGAATGAAGAAAGAGATGTTATACTTGTAGACAAACAGCTATTAAAACAGATGATGGAGAGAGCAAGAGAAAATGAACAGAAAGCCATGGCAGAAAAAGATTTTCTGCAATCTCAAATCACTATCATGGAGCAACAAATCAAAGATATGACAGAAACGTCTAGACAAGAAATAAATGATGAGAAATGGCGTGCATATGAGATAGAGAACAGATGTCAGGAAATGATACAGTCTATGAGAGCCGAAGTAGCAAATCAGGATGAAATCATTCACTCATGGATGCGCCGCTTCCACCAGCTAGCGTATCTGGCAAATGGAACTTTGGAAGACATCCCACAGCTGCTGAGAAAGGCCGATGGAATGACAAATCCCCTTACTACCCCTAAAGAGATTGTAGTTTTCCTAGAATATTGTAAAAATCGGCTTAATGAAATGAAGGCTATGATTACCCGAGCTAGGAGAGACTGATTATTTCTGCTGGATGTAATGACTGCTTTTATTAAAGTAATAAAATGATTGCTTCACCTCCACAATGATACCATATTAGTTTCCATATTGCTTAACTTAGTACTTTTGAACAAGACGTTCTGAGGAACGGTAAAAGGATGCTCGCCAAGGCTCATGATCGCTTCAATCATTTTTATTTTTATTTTTATTTTTATTTTTTATCTCTTTATTTATTTATTTATTTATTTATTATTATTTTTATTTTATTTTTTTGGTCTCTTTCTTTTCTTTTCTTTTTTCCTTCTCACTAATACATTTCTTTATTTATAAAAAAAACAAGAAAAGAAAGAAAGAAATCACGGGGAGACATCCTTATAGAACCCGACTTCAGACAAGACTCATGGCTGAAACGGATAATGAGACTGAGAACTTAAGGAATGAAGTCAACTATTTAAGGGAGCAGATAACTGAGTTGACCAAACTTCTAGAAAAAAGGGTCACAGAAGAGGGCCTATCCACAAACAACGAGCGTCAACCAACTTCTCCGTCTGCTAACGATATCGGAAACCTGGGCAAAGCTGCTGAACCCCGCACCATGCAACCACCATTTTATGGCATGCCATATGGATGCATGCCTCCTCAAACCTTCACTGATCAGGATGGTAACCTCATACCCTTTCCGTTGTATGGTTTACCTCCTGGTTATGTTCCTCCTGTAATCTCGGGTCCACAAGATGGGAACGCAATACCCCCGTTAAACCCACAGGTTCAGAATCAAGTCCCGAGTCCACAGACCTCTGAGCTTCGAAACACTCAATCACCCGTAATTCAGGCAACTACACCTATTCCGAACCCACAAGGAGTGGCACGGTCAAATCTGGCATATTAAGCACAACAATTCCCTCACCTCCAATCACAACATAATTATCCTTATGGGTATATGATGCATCGCCCTGTCGTCATGCAAACCACCAATCATGCTATTGCAAATACTGAGCCTAAGGGAAAGATGGAGATTCTCGAAGAACGCCTTCACGTTATAGAAGGTGTGGGAGGTTTTGGCCCAACAGACGCATATGAACTTTGCCTGGTTCCAGATGTGGTGATACCCCCCAAATTTAAAATGCCTGAATTTGACAAATATCAGGGTATGTCTTGTCCTCGGAATCATCTGACCATGTATTGTCGAAAGATGGCTTCCCATGCCCTCGATGATAAACTGCTTATTCACTGTTTCCAAGATAGTTTGGCAGGAGCTGCCCTGACTTGGTACATGCATCTAGAACATGCTTGCATACACTGCTAGAGAGACCTAGCTGATGCCTTCTTGAAACAATACAAATACAACCTAGACATGGCACCAGACAGGATGCAATTACAAAATATGACTAAGAAAGATAATGAGTCTTTCAAAGAGTATGCCCAGCGTTGGCGAGAAGTGGCTGCACAAGTGGACCCCCCGCTGCTAGAGAAGGAGGTTGTGGCAATGTTCATCGATACACTCCAAGCTCCTTTTTATGACAGAATGATTGGGAGTGTATCATCAAATTTCTCTAACATCGTTACCATTGGAGAAAGAGTGGAAAGTGGGGTAAGAACAGGGAAAATTGCCCAAACTGCATCAGGGGAACCTTCCATGAAAAAACATGTGCAAACTGGAAAAAGAAAGAAAGGTGGGGCTAATGCTGTCACCTATGATTTAAGGAACTTTCCTCAAAGACCGCACTACCCTACATTTCTTCCCCGGAATGACCCCTATAAATTCACGTTATATCCTCAAGTAGCTGCTACTGCCAATAACCATTCTCAGTCTTCCTATCAACCACCTCGTTATCAGTCACCCATACCACCACACAATCATCATCACATGCCAGTACAACCAATGCAACAATGGACTCAGCCCCCAAACCCTAATCAGAAAAGGAAGAACAATGATCGTAACCATGTTCAGTTTGACCCTATCCCTATGAGTTACACTGAACTATTGCCACACCTTATCCAGAACTCCCTTATGGTGCCTTGTCCTTCCACAATTCTTGGACCACCTTATCCCAAAGGATATGATCTGAATGCTCAATGTGACTATCATGCCGGGGCACCAGGGCACTCAACAGAAAACTGTTTGGCCTTGAAACATAAAGTGTAAGACTTGATTAAAGCCAAGTGGCTTAATTTCTGGGAAGGAAATCCGAATGTGGCTACAAATCCTTTGCCTAACCATGAGGGCTATGGGGTTAATGTTGTGGAAGAAGATCAAGTAGCTGTTATTGAAGACAATTCCTATGATAATGCAAGCTTTGTGTGCCCCCTGTTCACCGGGCACTTAATTTTGTAATTGAGAGGCTGTTGACTCCCTACGATTTTAATTTTTGATTCAAAATAATTTGTAATTGCCTTAATAACTCAATATTCTCATTGCTATGCCCAAGGCTTTGGGGTTTTTTCTTTTTACAATAAGGGCAAAACAAGTTTTGTCATGTTTTTGAAATTTCCGTTAATAAATGCATATTTGAATTTTAATATCTCTTTCTTTACATCTTTCTCAAACTCCCTTTCCCTTTTCCCTCATTCAAGTATTTTTGTTATTCACCTAAATGCAGACCTAAAAAAGATTCAATCGAAAGCAGTAAGAACGCGATCCCATTTCAGGATTTTGAGTATCCGGTTGATTACGCTGATGAGGATAGTGAGGAAGATTATGGTCTCTCTCCCGAATTAACAAGAATGTTGGAACAAGAAGCCAGAGAAATTCAACCCTATCAGGAAGCGATTGAGGTCATCAATCTGGGGAATAAAGAAGATAAAAAAGAGGTTAAAATTGGCACTTCCTTGAGCCAAGAACAGCGGGGAGAACTAATTAAGTTATTGATAGAGTTTCGGGATATCTTTGCTTGGTCCTACCAAGATATGCCTGGTTTAGATAACAACATCGTGGAACATAAACTACCCTTAAAGCCTGAATGTCTCCCGGTTAAGCAGAAATTACGCCGAATGAAGCCAGAGATGCTCTTAAAGATCAAGGATGAAGTAAAGAAGCAATTCGATACCGGATTTCTAGCTGTTGCAAAATACCCTCAATGGGTGGCCAATATTGTCCCCGTCCCAAAGAAAGACGGAAAGGTGCGGATGTGTGTGGATTATCGAGACCTGAATAGAGCCAGTCCCAAGGATGATTTTCCCTTGCCACAGATTGATGTCCTAGTCGATAATACGGCTCAGAATTCCATCTTCTCATTCATGGATGGTTTCTCTGGGTATAACCAAATTAAAATGGCGCCTGAGGACATAGAGAAAACCACCTTTGTCACCCTGTGGGGAACCTTTTGCTACAAAGTGATGTCCTTTGGTTTAAAAAATGCTGGGGCAACTTATCAGAGAGCAATGGTGACCCTCTTTCATGACATGATGCATAAAGAGATAGAAGTCTATGTAGATGACATCATTGCTAAATCCCGAAGTGAGGAAAGGCACATTCGTGACTTAAGAAAGCTTTTTGAGCGACTGAGAAAGTTTAAACTCAAGCTAAATCCGGCTAAGTGCACTTTTGGTGCAAGATCTGGCAAATTGCTAGGATTTGTGGTGAGTAAAAAAGGAATAGAAGTTGATCCTGATAAAGTCAAAGCAATTCTTGAAATGCCTCCACCCAGTACAGAAAAGGAGGTCCGGGGATTCTTAGGAAGGTTAAATTATATCGCTCGATTCATTTCGCAACTACCAGAAACTTGCGAGCCTATTTTCAAGCTACTCCGTAAGAATCAACCAGGACAATGGAACGAAGATTGTCAACTAGCCTTTGACAAGATAAAACAATACTTACAGGAACCACCTATCCTGATACCTCCGACTCCTAAGAGGCCTCTCATTCTTTACTTGACGGTGTTGGATGAATCCATGGGTTGCGTACTAGGGCAACATGATGAGACAGGAAAGAAAGAGCATGTTATTTATTATTTAAGCAAGAGGTTCACAGAATGCGAGTCAAAATATTCCGCGTTAGAGCGTACTTGTTGTGCATTGGCATGGGCCGCTCGACGTTTAAGACAATACATGTTGTTTCATACTACTTGGCTTGTATCCAAAATGGATCCAGTCAAATACATCTTGACCGGGAGGATTGCTCGCTGGCAAGTTCTGTTGACTGAATATGACATAACATATGTCACCCAGAAAGCCATAAAAGGAAGTGCTCTAGCAGATTATTTGGCGCACCAACCTGTGGATGACTATCAACCCTTACAATCTGAGTTTCCTGATGAGGACATCATGACCTTGATTAATGAAGAGGAAACCCAGGGAAACAAATGGATTTTAAGATTTGACGGAGCGTCTAATGCACTGGGGCATGGAATAGGGGCAGTTCTGATTTCTCCAGATAAAACGATTATCCCTATTTGTGCCAGGTTATGCTTTGACTGCACCAATAACATCGCCGAATACGAAGCATGTGCTATGGGGATCCAAGTAGCTTTAGATACGAAAGTAAGGTTGCTGGAAGTTTATGGGGATTCTGCATTAGTTATTCATCAATTAAAAGATGAGTGGGAGACTAGGGATACCAAGTTAATTCCTTATTATACTCACATCAAAGAATTAATCAAGGGGTTTGACGAGATCTCTTTTCACCATATTCCTCGTGATGATAATCAAATAGCCGATGCTTTGGCAACCCTGGCATCGATGTTTAAAATAAGCAATGATAGTGACATGCCCCTCATTGAGATAGGCAACCATGGCCAACCTGCGTACTGCCAATCAATAGATGAGGAGAAAGATGGGAAGCCTTGGTATCATGATATCAAAAACTACATCAAAAGTCGGGAGTACCCTCGGGAAGCTACAGAAAATGACAAAAGAACCCTACGACGACTTTCTATGGGTTTCTTTTTAAATGGCGATGTGCTTTACAAAAGGAATCATGACTCCGTACTTCTTCGATGTGTAGATGTGAATGAGGCAAAAGGGATCATGGTTGATATTCACGAAGGATCCTTCGGAACTCATGCCAATGGCCATGCCATGGCAAGAAAGATCCTAAGAGCTGGGTATTACTGGACAACTATGGAACCTGACTGTTTTGAATATGTTCGGAAATGCCATAAATGTCAAACCTACGCTGACCGAATTCATGCACCCCCCTCATCCCTAAATGTTTTATCAGCTCCATGGCCCTTCTCGATGTGGGGTATGGACGTCATTGGGCCCATCGAGCCAAAAGCCTCAAATGGCCATCGCTTTATCTTGGTCGCTATCGACTATTTCACTAAATGGGTCGAGGCAGCGTCCTATGCCAATGTGATGAAAAATGTTGTGGTTAAATTTGTCAAAAAGGAGCTAATATGTCGATATGGCTTGCCAAGTCAGATTATTACTGATAACGGCACAAACCTAAATAACAAAATGATGAAGGAATTGTGTGAGAATTTCAAAATCCATCATCATAACTCCTCCCCGTACCGGCCAAAGATGAATGGAGCAGTTGAAGCAGCAAATAAAAACATCAAGAAGATAGTACAGAAAATGGTTGTGACCTACAAAGATTGGAGTGAGATGCTCCCTTTTGCTTTACATGGGTATCGCACTTCGGTTCGAACTTCGACAGGGGCAACCCCGTTCTTTTTGGTATATGGCATGGAAGCAGTCATACCTATTGAAGTCGAAATCCCATCTTTAAGGGTAATCATGGAGGCCAAATTGGAAGAAGCTGAGTGGGTTCAGGTTCGACATGACCAACTGAACCTAATAGATGGGAAGAGGTTAACTGCCTTATCTCACGGACGGTTATATCAGAAGCGTATGAAAAAGGCTTATGAAAAGAAGGTATGACCTCGGCAATTTCAAGAAGGGGATCTAGTTCTCAAGAAAATTCTGCCAATCCACAAGGATCACAGAGGAAAATGGACACCTAATTACGAGGGACCATATGTGGTAAAAAGAGCTTTTTCTGGTGGAGCTTTGGTATTGACCAACATGGATGGAGATGACCTACCGATGCCTATAAATTCAGACGCAGTCAAAAGATACTTTGCCTAAAAAAAACAAAACAAAAAAAAAACAAAAACAAAAAAAAACAAAAAAACAAAACAAAACAAAAAACAAAAAAATCATGCTCGTTAGGCTGAAAACCTGAAAGGGCGGCCTAGGCAAAAATTAGAGCGACCTAGTGAGTCGAAAACCTGAAAGGGCGGCTCAGGCAAAAATTAAGGTCAAAATTTTGGCAAAGTAACTGAATATCCCCCATCCAGGCAGAGCATAACTAAAATAAGGTACAAGGGCAAGGACTATAGTTGAATTACTTTCTCGGAAGCAAAATCAAAGGATAAACTCGTCACTGTGATACAGGATCAAGATTCTTGCTGTTCTCAGGGATTCATTGGAGGATCTGCAAACCCCATTACATCCCCTATTATCAAACTCTTTACCTACATTTGTTTCTTTTTGCATCTGATTTCCCTTTGTCTTTTCCAGTACTTGATCAACCAACATAAATAAATGTGCCACCTTTTTCAATATGCATTTATACATGAGTTTCATTAATATGACAAAACGTGTGTTTTAACGAAATAAAACAAGGCAATGACAATTATTTTCATAAAAAAGAAAAATTGTGGGAGTGAGAGGCTCCTGTTATTTGATAACACCTCAGACAAGCATCACAAGGACTGCGCTGAATACGTGCTCAAGAGAGAAAATCACCTTGTTCATCCATTTCACCTATGAGTATAAACCAAAAATGTAACATCCCTAATATTTTGGAAAAACTTTAATTAGCAGAAAAATATTAATAATTGCCCAACTGGATTTATTGAGATTTTGGGAATTATTAGTATTAAAAATGCAATTAGAAATAATTAAATGCTGTGGGAATAAATAAATTTATTTGATTAATTAATTATAGAAGATTAAATGAAGATGAATAGAAGAAGATAAATTTGAAGTTACCTTGGGGAAAAAGGTGAAGGGTGAAAGGTAAAGGTAAAAGTTTTAATTAAAACCTTTAAAAGAAATTATAAAGAAAATAGAGAAATGACCATTTCGCCCTTGTACCTTAAACTTTAATTTCATTTCCTTCTTCTTCTTCACCTTCACGCGAGTTCACTCTCCTCTTTCTCCTCACCATTGCCGGAGCTTGCATGCCTCAAGGGGAGGCTCGTTTCACGCCGAAACTTCGAAATAATTACGTTTTTGAGATCGTGGCTTCGAGGTGAGTTCAATGGACCCATTAGAATGGAGTTATCTTCCCCTTTTCATTTTCTCTCTCTAGACAATGGCCATACATGGAGGTGGGAGCTTCGATTTCCTACTCCTCTAGTGCATGGGAGCTTGAAAATGGCTTTTAGAGTAATGAAGACGGTTTAACATTGATGGGTTTTGTGTTTCGACCTCCGTAGGTGACGAAACAGTCGTCGGAGGATCGAACGGAGAAGTGGGTGTTGATTTCGGACGTGGAACGTCGGACATAGCGTCGAGGGAACGCCAATCTCATCAAGAACGAGTCGTCGGAATTTGGAACCAAGGTAAGGGGGTGTTCGGGTTATAATTAATTAGAATAGGTAAATGTAATTGAATTGAGTCAGTGAATTAAATGCGGAACTAACAAGAACTTACAAGAAAATGATAATTGTATGTGTATGAATGTAAATTGTGTATGATTTGTGATGATTATGAGTACAATGAGGATTGAATAGTGATGAGTTGATGAGTATGGTGGCATTGTGGTGATGGGCTTGACAAGTAGGTCGCCCAATTGATGAGTATGTGTTTTGTTGTTGGCCACTTGCAGTATGATATGAGAAGTATGAATTTACATGTGTAATTATGTGGTGTAGGACGGCCGACGGTATGTACAGCCCCTCGTTTCTGGCTCCCGTGGTGTTTATGCCCAGTTGAGCTACCCAGTGGTCAAGTAGGACCCAGTGGTTGAGGTGGAGAGTCAAGTAGGACTCGGTGGACCAAGCAGGGTTCACGGGGTGTCAAGTAGGACCCCCAGCTGAAGGCCCGATCCTTTTAGTATCCGGATACTAGGCGTCGATTTAATATGAGAGTCAGTTGTGTTATTTGATGCATTGTTAGCATTGTAGAATGATATGAATGTGTTTCATGATAATTGTTGATTGTGATTGGCAAATTGTGGATCAAGAGATTGGAATCAAATTTGATTGGTAAGTGGAAATTGAGGACAAGAGGTAAGATAAATGGCAGAAACTACAACTAGTGAATATGTATCCTGTTATTGAATTGCCATTCTATATTAATTATGATACCAAACACTCACCCTTGCTGTTGTTTCTTTAATTTTAGTAACCAATGACAGGGAAGAGGTTGAAGCCCCGGAGACGCGCCAAGCGGAGAGTTGATGCCATGGAGTGCAGAGAATTATGAATTGAAGGATGTGTGTGTGTTGTGCTTTATATGTGTTATGTTGATATATGCCTTCCATGTGTGTTAGACTAATTTAAGTGTGATTAATGTAGTTATGAAGGTTTGTAATAAGTATTAGATAGAGATTGTATGTTGGTGATGGAAAAGAGAATTCATTATAAGCTTCATAAATTAGACATAAATGTTTATGGGCAGGTCTTGCTTGTTTGATGTAGAATGAATGTTGGTAGTGTGAATTATAGCTCCTTAGGTGGTGTGTTTTAAGCTTTTGGATAGTTGTTTTATGCATGAGCTAGGAACTAGCATGGTCAAATGATGATATATGTGGTTTTGATGTAGTGGAAGGGATGCAATGGCTTAGATATGTTAATTGTGGTTTGTGAAGAATGGAATGGACCCATTTTGCCAAAAATGGACTCATTGACTACCCTAAAATGCCTTAAAATGGGATAAACGCATTTAGGCGCATAAATCTCTCATTTTTAGAAATTTTTGAGTACGGTCAGCTGTCACACGTCACAATTAATGTGTTTTGACTTGTGTTAAAATTTGGTGGCATTCCGACATCGTTTACATAATCTTTAGTAGTTAAGAAGTTCACTTGGGATGCAAAATCTGCATAATTTCTGCATAATGACAGGGTGTAATCGATTAGCCTCTAAGGCGTAATCGATTACAAGGCCTCTGTCTGCAACATAATCGATTATACCTCAGTGGGTAATCGATTACGTGTCAAACAGAAACCTTGTAATCGATTAGCCAAGGTTCTGTAATCGATTGTGAACTCAACAGAACCATGGTAATCGATTAGGTAGCTGAGGTAATCGATTAAATACTGCCCCTGACCCTATGAACCATTCCAGGAAGCTGGTAATCGATTACTCGCTGCTTGGTAATCGATTAGGACATTGTAATTAACTATTTTCAGTCTGTCCAAGCCTTGATTAATCAAAGGGATATACGATTACGCTATTTGAGTAAAAGAGATAATGTCCTTTGAACATGTTAGGGAGAAATGAATGCTATTTTGATTTAGGGCTTAATTAATTATTGTTAAATATGAAAAATTTATTGTAAAATTTACTAGAATGAATAAAAATAAATGTAAATTGACCTAGGACGTCATAGGTGGTATCAGAGCGGTTCTTTCTAGGGCCGGGTGAATGGGCAGTGTTAGAGGATAGTTTGAGTCCCATGTCGGACTATTTTTACATTGTATTGCAATTGTTTGTGTGTTAATTGAGTTGTAACAGGTTAACTTGGCATCATTCCCTTGGCACTCTGGTGGTGTTGTGTTTTATATGTGTATGAGGTAAATATCCTATTCCCTTGTAGATCATTGGTTAGTACTGGTGATGTGTTTGGTTTTCGTAGAATTGTTTTATGGCTGAGAAAACTAGTTTTGGTGGAAGGAGATGATCTCTCCTCGAAATTTTTGTAAATGATGAATAGGACTGAATCTAGTCCACCCTATAAATATTAGGCGAGGTAGGACAGAGATGAAGCACATGAATGACAGATTGAATTGGAAATGATATTTAAAGTAAGCATATATATATGTATGTGTGTATATGTGCGTATTGAAGTGAACATCTACAAATGGGTATAGCTCATAAAGGTTAAATCTCGTAGTGAAATGAGAATAGTAAGTGTGTTGGTAGCTATAAGTTTGTTTGAATACTGAAGTTTGATAATGCATAGAATAAAATAAGTTGATGAATGCTCTAATACGATTATTCTTAGGAAGGGTGAATTCCCTATATCCTTCTACCTTGTATGAACGATGATAGATGTTAGCTGCTCATTTTTTGTGTTGAATCTACTTGATGGACAATACGAAAACCCTCAGGATGAAGGAATGAATTGTAGTAATAAACTGTCTCGTATTGAGTTTAAAGTTAGAGAACCATTGGTGGTATGAGTAAATAGAAGGGGTTTATGAATAAATCAAGAGATGATGGTTGGACGTAGTTTAAGAGATTAGGTGCAATGGTACTTGTGATTAAAGAATGTTGATTTTATGAAGTTGGAGGATAGAGGATTGAATGGATGAATGATGATGTAATGAGAATTAGCAACGTTGTCGTAAGGTTAACTTTTTAGGGGGGGTGAACCTCCGATACCGTTTTTATGAAGCAGATTTAATTAAGTGCTATAGGTATGTCATATTCCTATTGTTAGACGATTGATTAATGGATATTAAGAGAAATTATGAGTAATTGATGAATGACGGTGTAAGAATACCTGTACAAGTTGAAGGTAATAGAAGAAGAGTGGCTAGTAATAATTTTCAGTGATATAATTGAAGTGGCGATATTTTACTCAGGAAAGGACTAGGAGGATGTATCATATGAATGATGGTCAAGTGAAGTATATGTACACCGGACTGTTACGTACATGATAAGAGAAGTAGAGATTGGATGACACTAAAAGGATGTGATTAAAAGGTAATTAAGCAGATAGATAATGAGAATGAAGAGAAGTTTTACCTAGTCGTTTGGGCCTTACATTGATATTAGTGTTACATGGGAATCATAGCGGCTGGCCACCGTGGGTTCCTTTTAACACTAATTCAATATAGAGGTGCCAATAGACATAGGGAAATGAATTATGATGTAAATAATTTGCATATCGATCGATGATGTAAATAGTTGAATTGTATACCCGACTTTCACATGACTTAACTACAGAGTGTTGAACTCCTGAGACTGATCACCTCAGGTAGTTGCACTGGTAGTTGAGGTCGTGTGGAGTCGAGGAGACAAACATGTTGTAGCCAATCTTGAGCGATCAGATTTAGAAAAGAGAAATGTATGGTTCGTATTTCTGAAATTGGTAAATGATTAGAAATGAGGAACAAATAGAGATGAGGTTTGGTAACTGACGAATAATGAGTATAGAAAAGTAACTATTGTGGCATGGTAGTTATTATGAATTATTGCTAGATTTCTTTTAAAGAAAGGAGGACCTTAAAAGGAAATTGGATAGCTCGAGTCCCTCCTAAGGTACACTTAGTGAGGAATTGATGAAGTATCGATAGGAATTAAGGAAATAAGATAAACCAAAGGAGAGTCCGGTTGTGTGGCCGAGAAAATGCAAATTAGGTTTCCAAACTGTGAAGCAATGCTTGACTTCTGCACTGGTACTTACACTACTTAATATGATGAAGGAGTTTGTAGTATATTGTGAAGCATCTAAGTTTGGTTTAGGATGTGTGCTGATGCTGGATGACAGATAGATTGCCTATGCTTTAAGACAATTGAGACCACATGAACAGAATCACCCCACTCATGAATTGGAGCTTGCAGCAGTGGTATTTGCATTAAAAAAAAAAAATTTTGGCGTCATTATTTATATATGGTTCTCGTCTTGTGGTATTTAGTAACCACAAAAGCCTGAAATATTTGTTCGATCAGAAAGAGAGTTAAACATGAGACAAGGAGATGGGTGGAATACCTAAAGGATTACGATTTTGATTTGAAGTACCATCCTGGAAAAGCAAATGTTATGGCTGACGCTTTAAGTAGAAAAGTATTACATGTAGTTTCTTGATGGGTAAAGAACAAGAGTTGTTGGAAATTTTTTGTGATATGAATATTGGAGTTGTTATGAATGCCCCAGATCAAATGATAGTCGGATGCTGAAGATCTCTAATGAATTTCTAAAATCATTAGCGGTGGCCCAAGAGAACGATGAAAAGTTACTGGAATTGCTTGACGCTCAAGCCAGAAGTAAGAATATGGAATTAACCAGAGGCGACAATGGAATTTGGTGGTTCAGAAACCGAGTTATGGTGCTTACAAAAAGTGATTTTAGACAAGCCGTGTTATCAGATGCACATAAAAGTTCTTTAAGCATTTATCCTGGTGTTACAAGAAAGAATTCTGGTGGCTAGGAATGAAGAAAGCAATAATTGAATATGTAAGATCTTGTGTGATATGTCAGAAGTGTAAGGTCGAACATCAGAGACCCCCAGGCTTACTTCAACCTTCAGAGATTCCAATGTGGAAATGGGAGAGTATCAAGATGACTTTTGTATCCGGGTTACCTCGTACCCGTTCTGGTTGTAATGCAATATGGGTGATTGTGGACAGGTTAATCAAGAGTGCTCACTCCTTGGCTATGAACATGAAATAGTCATTGGACCGATTGGCTAGATTGTACATCACTGAAATTGTAAGGTTGCATAATGTGCCTTCAAGTATTATTTCAGATTGTGATCCTCGATTCACTTTTAAATTTTGGGGAAGTCTGCAGCAGGAGTTATATACCGAGTTAAGATTGAGTTTAACCTATCGTCCTCAGACTGATGGCCATTCTGAGCGGACTATACAGACCTTGGAAGGTATGCTCAGGGTTTGTGTACTGGAGCAAGGTGACTCATGAGAGAAGTATTTGCTGTTGGGGGAATTTGCTTATAATGACAGTTATCATAGTAGATTTGGAATGGCTCCTTATGAAGCCTTATACGGAAGACGGTGTCGTACGCCTTTATATTGGTATGAACATAGAGATGCAAAATATTTGGGACCCAAGTTAATTTAAGAAATGAGGGATCAAGTGGCAATAATTTGTGAAAAAAAAATAATAATAAAAAAAAAATAAATTATGCAAAAACTGTCAGAAGAGTTACTATGACAATTGTCATAGGCCACTTAGAGTTTCAGGTGAGAGATTGGGCGTTCTTGAAAGTGTCACCTACTAAGGGTGTAGATCATGAGATGAAGAGTCAGAAACTTAATCCAAAGTATATTGGACCCTATCAGATATTGGAACGAATTGGTGAAGTAGCTCACAGATTAAATCTTCCTCGTGCATTGACAAATATTCACAATGTATTCCATGTTTCACAATAAAGGGCGTATGTTCCATGTGATTCGATGATTGTACCTGAAGATTCTATTGAACTGAAAGAAAATTTAACTGTGGAGGTGACACCTATTTGTATTGAAGGATATCAAGCTAAACGATTGAGAAACAAAGAAGTACCATTAATGAAAGTGAAATGGCAGAATATAAATGGACCGACTTATACATAGGAGTTGGAATCAGACATGAGGCGGTTGTGCCCCGATCTTTTTCAATAAGGTACGTTGATTTCGGGGACGAAATCCCTTTTTAGGGGGGGTGGATGTAACATCCCTAATATTTTGGAAAAACTTTAATTAGCAGAAAAATATTAATAATTGCCCAACTGGATTTATTGAGATTTTGGGAATTATTAGTATTAAAAATGCAATTAGAAATAATTAAATGCTGTGGGAATAAATAAATTTATTTGATTAATTAATTATAGAAGATTAAATGAAGATGAATAGAAGAAGATAAATTTGAAGTTACCTTGGGGAAAAAGGTGAAGGGTGAAAGGTAAAGGTAAAAGTTTTAATTAAAACCTTTAAAAGAAATTATAAAGAAAATAGAGAAATGACCATTTCGCCCTTGTACCATAAACTTTAATTTCATTTCCTTCTTCTTCTTCACCTTCACGCGAGTTCACTCTCCTCTTTCTCCTCACCATTGCCGGAGCTTGCATGCCTCAAGGGGAGGCTCGTTTCACGCCGAAACTTCGAAATAATTACGTTTTTGAGATCGTGGCTTCGAGGTGAGTTCAATGGACCCATTAGAATGGAGTTATCTTCCCCTTTTCATTTTCTCTCTCTAGACAATGGCCATGCATGGAGGTGGGAGCTTCGATTTCCTACTCCTCTAGTGCATGGGAGCTTGAAAATGGCTTTTAGAGTAATGAAGACGGTTTAACATTGATGGGTTTTGCGTTTCGACCTCCGTAGGTGACGAAACAGTCGTCGGAGGATCGAACGGAGAAGTGGGTGTTGATTTCAGACGTGGAACGTCGGACATAGCATCGAGGGAACGCCAATCTCATCAAGAACGAGTCGTCGGAATTCAGAACCAAGGTAAGGGGGGTGTTCGGGTTATAATTAATTAGAATAGGTAAATGTAATTGAATTGAGTCAGTGAATTAAATGCGGAACTAACGAGAACTTACAAGAAAATGATAATTGTATGTGTATGAATGTAAATTGTGTATGATTTGTGATGATTATGAGTACAATGAGGATTGAATAGTGATGAGTTGATGAGTATGGTGGCATTGTGGTGATGGGCTTGACAAGTAGGTCGCCCAATTGATGAGTATGTGTTTTGTTGTTGGCCACTTGCAGTATGATATGAGAAGTATGAATTTACATGTGTAATTATGTGGTGTAGGACTGCCGACGGTATGTACAGCCCCTCGTTTCTGGCTCCCGTGGTGTTTATGCCCAGTTGAGCTACCCAGTGGTCAAGTAGGACCCAGTGGTTGAGGTGGAGAGTCAAGTAGGACTCGATGGACCAAGCAGGGTTCACGGGGTGTCAAGTAGGACCCCCAGCTGAAGGCCCGATCCTTTTAGTATCCGGATACTAGGCATCGATTTAATATGAGAGTCAGTTGTGTTATTTGATGCATTGTTAGCATTGTAGAATGATATGAATGTGTTTCATGATAATTGTTGATTGTGATTGGCAAATTGTGGATCAAGAGATTGGAATCAAATTTGATTGGTAAGTGGAAATTGAGGACAAGAGGTAAGATAAATGGCAGAAACTACAACTAGTGAATATGTATCCTGTTATTGAATTGCCATTCTATATTAATTATGATACCAAACACTCACCCTTGCTGTTGTTTCTTTAATTTTAGTAACCAATGACAGGGAAGAGGTTGAAGCCCCGGAGACGCGCCAAGCGGAGAGTTGATGCCATGGAGTGCAGAGAATTATGAATTGAAGGATGTGTGTGTGTTGTGCTTTATATGTGTTATGTTGATATATGCCTTCCATGTGTGTTAGACTAATTTAAGTGTGATTAATGTAGTTATGAAGGTTTGTAATAAGTATTAGATAGAGATTGTATGTTGGTGATGGAAAAGAGAATTCATTATAAGCTTCATAAATTAGACATAAATGTTTATGGGCAGGTCTTGCTTGTTTGATGTAGAATGAATGTTGGTAGTGTGAATTATAGCTCCTTAGGTGGTGTGTTTTAAGCTTTTGGATAGTTGTTTTATGCATGAGCTAGGAACTAGCATGGTCAAATGATGATATATGTGGTTTTGATGTAGTGGAAGGGATGCAATGGCTTAGATATGTTAATTGTGGTTTGTGAAGAATGGAATGGACCCATTTTGCCAAAAATGGACTCATTGACTACCCTAAAATGCCTTAAAATGGGATAAACGCATTTAGGCGCATAAATCTCTCATTTTTAGGAATTTTTGAGTACGGTCAGCTGTCACACGTCACAATTAATGTGTTTTAACTTGTGTTAAAATTTGGTGGCATTCCGACATCGTTTACATAATCTTTAGTAGTTAAGAAGTTCACTTGGGATGCAAAATCTGCATAATTTCTGCATAATGACAGGGTGTAATCGATTAGCCTCTAAGGCGTAATCGATTACAAGGCCTCTGTCTGCAACATAATCGATTATACCTCAGTGGGTAATCGATTACGTGTCAAACAGAAACCTTGTAATCGATTAGCCAAGGTTCTGTAATCGATTGTGAACTCAACAGAACCATGGTAATCGATTAGGTAGCTGAGGTAATCGATTAAATACTGCCCCTGACCCTATGAACCATTCCAGGAAGCTGGTAATCGATTACTCGCTGCTTGGTAATCGATTAGGACATTGTAATTAACTATTTTCAGTCCGTCCAAGCCTTGATTAATCAAAGGGATATACGATTACGCTATTTGAGTAAAAGAGATAATGTCCTTTGAACATGTTAGGGAGAAATGAATGCTATTTTGATTTAGGGCTTAATTAATTATTGTTAAATGTGAAAAATTTATTGTAAAATTTACTAGAATGAATAAAAATAAATGTAAATTGACCTAGGACGTCATAAAAAATCTGTAAAGACTGCAGCTCTAAAGGTTTCTCCCTGGATTTCAAACTTGATTTTAATTTCCAATCACCAAACATGGCATCATTTAAATTTTCAGTCGTCGAGCGGGGCACTGTTTTACTTTTCAGTTGCCAAGCAGGGCACCATTTCAATTGCCGAGCGGGGCATCATTTTATTTTCCTAGAGCCGAACATGGCATCTTTTAAAATTCTAGTTGTCGAGCGGGGCACTCTTTTAATTTCTAGTCGTCGAACGGGGCACCATTTTACTTTCTTGTCGCCGAACATGGCATCTTTTAAATTTCCAGTCGCCGAGCGGGGCACTCTTTTAATTTTTAGTTGCCGAACAGGGCATCATTTTACTTTCCTGGAGCCAAACATGGCATCTTTTAAATTTATAGTCGCCGAGCGGGGCACTCTTTTTCAGTTACCAAGCAGGGCATCATTTTACTTTCCAATCGCCGAGCGGGGCACCATTTTATTTTCCTTTTGCCAATCATGGCATCATTTAAATTTTTAGTCGCCGAGTGGGGCACCATTTTACTTTTCAGTTACCAAGCGGGGCATCATTTTACTTTCCAATCGCCGAGCGGGGCACCATTTTATTTTCCAGTTGCCGAACAAGGCACAATTTTACTTTCCAATAGCCGAGCGGGGCACCATTTTACTTTTTCTGTCTCCAAACATGGCATCATTTAAATTTTTAGTCGCCGAGCGGGGCACCATTTTATTTTCCAGTTGCTGAACAAGGCACAATTTTAATTTCCAGTAGCCAAGCAGGGCACCATTTTACTTTCCTTTCGCCAAGCATGGCACCATTTTATTTTCCAGTTGCTGAACAAGGCACAATTTTAATTTCCAGTAGCCAAGCAGGGCACCATTTTACTTTCCTTTCGCCAAGCATGGCACCATTTTATTTTCCAGTTGTCGAACAAGGCATAATTTTACTTTCCAGTAGCCGAGCGGGGCACTATTTTACTTTTTCTGTCGCCAAACATGGCATCATTTAAATTTTCAGTCGCCGAGCGGGGCAACATGTTACTTTTCAGTTGCCGAGCAAGGCACCATTTCAATTGTCGAGCGGAGCATTATTTTATTCTTATAGTTGCCGAACGAGGCACTCTTTTTTCCAAGTCGCCGAGCATGGCATCATTTAAATTTCCAGTCGCCGAGTGAGGCACCATTTTAATTTCTTTGTCGTTGGCGCCCTGGACAAAATTGTTTCGCACTGTCTTTACTTATCTATTACTGCAACACAGTAAGAGAAAAGTAAAGAGGGGCAAGCTGTTGCTACCCAATTTTATCCGGGCCCATTTAAGATTTTCAATAAATAATAAAAATACTAAAAAAAAAAAAAATTCTTTTTAGGAAAAAAGTGAACCTGTGGGCTTGTTTGAATTTCAAATTATTGATCTGAGCTTTAAAATTCAAAGGAAGTTTAAAATTCAAAGAGATCAGATAAGAGATTAAAGAAAATGATGAGAAGATTTTAAGAGATTAGAGTTTTAGGAGATAGATGAAATCAGTTTTTTAATATATATTAAAAAAATGATAAATATATTTTTATATAAGAAAGGAGGTTTTATATATTATAATATAAGGAGCAGATAACGCAATACACAGGGGATGACGCAATTGAAAGGATTAGTATATTATTATAAGAAATTCACACAAGAAAAAGGGATACAATCAGTTTTTTTTTAAAGCAAAAGATATAGATAATATTATAAGATGGAGGAGATAACTCAGAGTGCAAAACATATATATATATATTGAGAGATGGACGTAAGGAGGGGACGGGGAAAATTTTTTGAGGCGCAGTAGCAGAAAAAGAAGGCTAATTAACGTGAAGAAGAAAAAAGGAGAGGAGGCCATCATTTAGTAAAAATCCACATAGTGGAATACCATTCACGCAAGGCACCAGAGGAAAAAAAAGGGAATTACGTAAACAAATAATCAACCAGGTATTTTCCCTTTTTTTTCCTTTTAATTTGTTTGTTATGATTAAATGTAATCCTAGTTTCTTAAAGAATTAAATTATAGAGTCTCTCCCCCTTTTGGAATATTCTAATAATTAGTATCATCGAGTGTCTGTTAATGTTTGCTACTAATTAAGTTTAGAGTATTTCATTTGTAAAATAGAGAAACAAAATTAATATTGGTATATGCCTAAAATTAAAATCTTTATGCTAGGATTGGTTTAAACAAGACGTCCCGTTAACCTATACTTAATTACTAGAGTATAAAGGATTGTTAGTAATACCAATAGGTAACAAAAATTAATATATTCACATTAGGGACCAATTTGAACGAGACGCCCTGTTGGCCTAAGTTTTCAAATAAAAATAAATCTTTAATTGTCTCATAATTAATTTCAGACCATAAGAAATATTTTTTAACAAATGAAATATCTCTATAGATTCTTTGGATGAGACGTCCTATTAATCTAGGTCCCTAGCCACGCTTTTCATTCTTAAACTAATTTTAAGGTTCTTTCTAAAAATATATAAAAAAATCAATAAAACCCAAGGGTTTTTTTTTGTTTTCTAAAAATAACACACCACTTGAAATCAATTTGGACGAGACGTCCTATTGGTTAATATTTTTTAAATCTCGACGTTTTTCAATCTACTTCGAATTTTCTAAAAATAACCCAAAGAACTACGTAACCCTGATTTCCCCTAACGCTTGGGGAATACGTAGGAGCGGGAACAATTATTCCTGTCGGGCCCAAATTTTAAAAAAATATATATCCTTTTTACTAGTAAAAATAAAATCATCACGCTTTTAACGATAACTCGATTAATTTGGACGAGACGTCCTGTTAATCATAAAGTTTATAATTTTAAAAATCATTAAATCAACCACAAATCCATGAGGCATCTCTAAGAGGTTTAAATTATAAATTAGTAGGATTATTCAAACTTAAACAATTTAGGGTAACCGTTTAAAACGGACAGTGTGGGGTGCTAATACCTTCCCCACCTGTAATTAGACTCCCGAACTTAAAATCTTAATTTATGACCAGTACCTTCACGTTAAGGTTTTTTTTCTGATGTTTTACCTTAAAAACATTAGTGGCGACTCCACGGTTTCCGGAGGGAACTCGGGAAACCTAATTTTCTTTCTACGGTCGGCCTCCCGCCGCGATCCAGGTCGCGACATAGTGTAATGCAGCTTTGGCTTTAACAACTTGATCCTGGACAAGAGCTGCTTCCCTGACTTCAGGTAGCAGATCCAACTCATTCCTTATTCTTTGATCATTGTCCATCGTATTAAATTGTTGGACCCTTGGAGAGATTAAATTTATTTCCATTGGTATCACTACGTCTACTCCATACACCAACCGGAATGTGGCCTCACTAGTAGATGAGTGTGGAGTTGTCTGATGTGCCCACAAAACGTGACATAATTGGTTGGCCCATTCTCTTTTCGCTTCACTAAGGCATTTCTTTAATCCCTTTAGGATCTCTCTATTTACGACCTCGACCTGACCATTGGTTTGAGGGTGCTCAACTAATGAGAATACTTATTTAATCTATAGTCCGTCAAGCAGACTTTTGAACTTGGTATCTATGAACTGCGTCCCATTATCCGTTATTACTCTCCCTGGTATTCCGAATCTTGTGATTATATTCTCATAAAAGAATCTTCGCATCCGTGCCGCGGTGATATGCACCACTGCTTCCGCTTCAATCCACTTTGTAAAATAGTCCACTCCGACTATTAGGTATTTTACTCCACCCAGAGCCTTTGGGAAAGGTCTTAAAATATTCATGCCCTATTGGTAGAAAGGCCATGGGACCGCGGATGTGAATAATTCTTCAGTTGGGACATGGTGCTCATTGTTATTCTTCTGACATGCATCACATTTTTTGACATACTTCACTGCGTCTTTTGTAACACCCCGAATTTTTAAAATAGAAAGTTAAATTAAGAAAATAAATATTAAATAATTAAATATGGACTAATTAGTATCCCAAAATGTTAGAAATAATTTAATTAAGATTTTCGGAGACTGTTAGTGAGTTATTGTGACCGGATAAGCTGAAAACTGACCCGGATAAAATATGGGTGTCGGACCCAGTATCTCCGATTGAGATGCCATTGGTTAGGGTTGTAGAGAATATTACTGGGAGCCCGGATGTGTATACGGAATAATTTTTAGAATAAGTATTGCGCCCGAACAGTGAGCCTGTTTGTTTAAAAACGGAGAAGTTTTAATGAGGGCATCAATTTTAATTCCCTTTTTCCTACTCCTTCCTCACTCTCATGTTACATCCTTCTACACACTAAACATTCATTTCCTCTTCTCCTCTCTCATTTCCTTTTTCATCTTCTTCCCCTCTTACCTAAGCCAAAGTGGTGAACCCACATTCCCCTCTCTTATTTTCGTTCACTATTAAAGCTTGGAGGAGACAATGGATGTTTAAAGCTTCTCCCATTCTCCTCTCCATTTTTTTCATCTTCATCCTCCCTCTTGACTCCCATTTTCATTTTGGAGCAAGGTAAGCTTTTTATCATTTCTCTTGTGCTTGGAACCTAGGGAATAGATGGTGGTGGCTTAGAAGTGTATTAAATGCTTGTGGATAGTGAAAGAAGCCATTGAATATATAAACCATAAGGTGGGGTGAATTAAATGCGGATATTTATGAGCAATAAATGAGGTATATGAAGATAGGGTTGAAAGATGATGAGTATAAAAGTACATTTATGATATGGTTGGGTTTTTATAAAACCCTAACTTATGAAATTTGGGGAAAATGTATGATGTAGATGGGGTTAACATTTATTGGTGAGGGAAGTAATATAAATGATAAGGTATTGACATTAAATGATGATTAGAGATGGTAGTTGGAGAACATAAATAAAAACCCACTTGGAATGAGTTAAATGTAAAGTTGGTGAATGGGGTAACCTAATTAATTAGGTTGTTATTTTGATGAAAATGAATGGTGATTTAAGGGAAGGAATTCCCAAAGCCTAATTAGGTAAATGAATAAAATTGATAAATAGTTTCTACATGATAAGAATCATGTGTACATAGATATGTATATGTATGTTGAGATGGTTTTGGGATGAATAATTAATGTGGTCCTATAATGATTGGTGTAGGACTTGATAACAATTGTGAAGCGGGAACATCGAACCCGGAAGTCTATTTCTCTTGAGGTAGGAGAGGGGTGTATTTTCTAAATGTATGAGAACGTGTATGATGATAATGTATATGATGATGTAATGTGGCATGTTTACTTGAATGAATGTGGTATCACATGGTTGTGATGTGAAATTAAATTTGGTGCTTAAAATGATTGATTGTGGATTAAAGCCTTAATGAGGCTATGAGTAGTATAATATGTGATGAATGTTTGAAATCCTTGGCTAGGATGATTCCTGTATATGATGATTGGAACATATATGTTTAATTATGTGCAATAAACCTTGTGACTAACTACGAGTTGTACTCTAGATGAGAGGGTGAGAAAATCCTCATGAGATTGAGGTATACATGAGCACCTATGCATATATATATATATATATATATATACATACAGCATGGCATGCGTAAGTGCATTTATAAAATGAATAACCTTGCGGGGTTCCACGAAGGGTGTATCTCAGAGTGATGAAATCGTTATGGTATTTGTTGTTGAATGAATCACCTTGCGGGGTGCCATAAAGGGTGTATCCCGGAGTGATGATGATGTTATGATGATGATGAATATATAACCTTGCGGGATTCCATGAAGGGAGTACCCGACGTGATGACGATAGGAAATTGTATTAAATGACCTTGCGGGGTCCCATGAAGGGAGTACCCCTTGCGAGGAGGGAAGCCGACGTGATGATACTTAATTTAAGTGGTTGAGATCACTATTGGATTAAAAAAATCAGATCCGTGCATATGCATCCTAAACACTAGCATATGCATTAGCCATAGGAGCATGGCATAGAGTGACATCCGTTAAGGAGAAGGTGTGAAGAGTAGATGGAACTCCTTTTAATACCAATTGTAAATGGGTTAATGGTTGATGTGTTCTTATGAATCTAAATGGATATATGTGTTCAGTGAATTTGATGAATGTTTGATTTGGTGTTGATCGAATTTTTCTTATGGTGGAATGTTTATATTGCATTCATGTGTATATTATCACAATTGTAGATTTTCATCATTGAGAAAGTATACTCACTCTCCATGTGGTATATCTTTTTAGCTCTTGTGTTGTAGGGCTGCACATGGAGCTATTGTGTGGAGAAGAGGTATGAAGGAAGCCTATTTTGGGTAAAGAATGCCTTGGCCGGCAATTGTTTTGAGTTTGTAGCTTTACGTAGGCTTTTGTAATGTATGTAGATATAATGAACATTTTGTAAAGCCATGAATTGGTATAGATGATAAATATGGAATGATGATTTTGGGAGGTCATGTAGGAAAATGAGACCCTTGTATTGTATGGCTTATTTTCATTGGTGACCTTGCCAATGGTTGGATAATGGAATATGTGTTATGTTGATAGAATTGGTTAATGCATGGGAGTTTATCTAGATTTTGTGTTTTTATAGAGCATGCATTATGATAAGCTTGAATATGTTGAAATTCAAATGATTTTCATGCATGATTAGGGAACCTAATGGGTGAAAATGAGTTTTATGGACTATGAATGGTAGATAATAATTCCAATAGCTCAAATGTATGATTTGTGACTTGTGTAAGTTGGAATGGGATGCTTATACCAAGAATGGACCCTTATGTTGCCTCCAAATGCCTTGAAATGAGCCAAATGTGTTTATGCGCATAAATCCCTCATTTCTAGGAATTTTTGAGTGCGGCCGGTGGCCATACGTCATAAATGGTGTGTTATAAATGGTGTCAAAATTTGGTAGTATTCTAATATCATTTGCATAGGTTTAGGTACGTGAGAAGTTCATTTCCTTTATAAAATCTGCATAATTTCTGTATAAAGGCAGGGTGTAATCGATTAGATCCCCTGACCTAATCGATTATAGGGCCTCTGTTTTTAAGGTAATCGATTACACTGTGTGCTGTAATCGATTATGAACTAACCGAAGTCCTGTAACCGATTAGAATAGTCCCTGTAATCGAATAGGTGGGATACCTGATGCACTACATAAATTCCAGGAGCTCGGTAATCGATTACTCCCAACTCTCTAATCGATTAGCATAGATTCCAGGACCTTGGTAATCGATTAGGATTAACATTATAATCGATTACGGACCCAACAGGAACAATGTAATCAATTATTCTGAATGTTGTAATCGATTAGGTATAACACCTGGTTCATTGTGCCATTTCCAGGAGCTCCGTAATCGATTATCCCTTATTCTGTAATCGATTATGGAATGGTAATCGATTAATTCGTGCCCTGTAATCGATTAGGGCCTTTGATTTGTACATGGATTAATCGACTATATTAATCGGGATCGTAATGGTACTACATGAATATATCTTGCGTGCTCTGATACCTTCTCATATCTTCATATATGAGATAGGTTGAATAGATCTAGGGCATTGATCAAAGCTCTCTATCTTATTTCTTCATGGAATTAATTATTACAAAACGCAAAAAAAAAAAATTCCCCATATTTTTAGGACGTCTCAACCTGGTATCAGAGCATTATTCACTCTGTATTACTGTGATTAGCTATTATTATTATTAGAACATGAAATGCAATTGATGAATGGTTGCCATTGTTGTTTGACTATGTATGAATTGACTATGGACTGAAAGTGATTGCTATAAGTCCGGCCAAGCTTTCTTTACACTATTCTCCCTCAATGATGAATCCTATGTTTTTGTGAATGCATATGACACCATGATATGATAATATGTTTTTATGAGCTCTAATATGAGTTGGTTGATATTGAACTCCATGACGAAGAGCCATAACTTAATTTTATGATGAAATGTTATAGTATGAGACTATAGAGAAGTTTTATGAATGAGTTTATTGATGTTAGTTAAATCTCATGTTATGATTATAGATATTGAGATGGCCCGTCGTCGTCAAGATAACGATGACGCTATAGCTAGAGCCTTGAATCGTTTTGCGGATCTCCTTGAGTCGCAAAACCGTGATAGACAAGAAGCGAAAAGACAACCTGCTCCTGCTGTTCAAGGTACTCAGGGCCTTGATATGTTCTTGAAGCGGAAACTATCCAAGTTTCATGGTGGATTTAGGCCCGAACAAGCTCATGTTTAGATCTGAGATGTTGAGCGGATCTTTGATAGTTTCGAATGCACTGAGCTCTAAAAAGTGGAGTATGCTGTTTTCATGCTGAGAGATGTGGAGACTTGGTGGAGACTTACCAAGAGTAGGATGAATACTGCTGCTATTCCCTTGACTTGGGAAAATTTTAAATATGAACTCATGAGGAAGTATGTGCCCGAAAGCTACAAGAGTAAGAAGGAACTTGAGTTCATGGAACTCAAATAAGGCATAATGACGGTGGAAGAGTATGCTTCCAAATTTGAAGAACTTTGTGAATTCTACCCTCCTTATCAACAAGAGGGAACTGAAGCCTCAAAATGTATGAAGTTCGAGAATAGTCTATGCCTTGATATTCAAAGGGCCATTTGTCATCAAGAAATCTGAAGCTTCACGGTACTTGTGAATAAGTACCGTATTTATGAAGAACATGCTCCCTTGCATCATTCCAAATTTGACTCTAAGTTGAAGGGTCAATCTTCTAGTTTCAAGAGGCAAGGAAATTTCAGAAGAGGACGTTTTCAGAAGGTGCTCATTCTAATGTCCAAGCTAGAGGCGGTGGACATGGTAACACCTTTGGCTGGGGTGATGTAAATGCCAATGGGCCGAGATGCTATAGGTGTGGAGGACCTCATCATATTCGTGAGTGTACACAACGGGATGACGTGGTATGCTTTAATTGTGACCAAGTAGGACATATTCACCCCGCATGTCCTTTACTTACAAGGCGGGCTCATATGCAAGCTAATACTCCTAACCGTGCTAATGTACCCGCTCATGTGAACCGCTGAGGCCATAATAGTGGTCAGGGCCGTGGTGATGGAAATAATGGTGGCCGAAATGGTGGCCGAGGTGGCTATAATGGTGGGAGGCATGGCAACAGTCGAGGTAATGGCAATGGTGCTCGTGATGGAAACAGGAATGGTGGAAATCTTTAACCCAATGCCGGAAGAGTGTTTGTTGTGACCGATGAGGAAGCAGCACAAACAGATAATTTAGCTGAAAGTAAGTGTGAAATACTTGGACATTCTGTTTATGTTATTTATGATTCGGGTGCAACCCACTCTTTTATATCCGAGGATTGTGTTCGGCGATTGAGATTGCTGGTATGTTTAATGAAAAATGCCCTAGTGGTTACCACCCCAACTGGTACTTGCCTCAGATCAGTTAACCGGTGTGATAAGGTCGATATGCTCCTAGAAGGGAGAAGATTTGTTGTGTCTTTCATTTGCTTACCTATGAAGGGATTAGAGATCATACTTAGTATGGATTGGCTCTCCGCCAATAAGGTTTTGGTTGACTGTCAGCAGCGGACCGTTATTTTCCCTTCTTCTGATGTGGGACAATTCAATGTGCAAGGTATAGCTCAACTTTGTATATTATTATCTCTTGCCGACGGGACAAATAGTCTCGATTCCCTTAACATCCCTGTGGTGTCAGAATTCTTGGATGTATTTCCCGAGGAGATACCCGATTTACCACCTCCACGGGAGGTTGAGTTTGCTATCGATCTTGTACCTGGTGCGGAACCGGTGTCTATCACTCCTTATAGGATATCTCCTATGGAGTTGGCTGAACTTAAGAAGCAAGTTGAGGAGATACTTGAGAAGGAATTTGTTCGACCCAGTGTGTCACCCTGGGGAGCTCCTGTTTTATTAGTCAAGAAGAAGGATGGAACCATGTGGTTGTGTGTAGACTACCGCCAATTGAACAAGATGACGATAAAGAATAGATACCCCTTACCACGTATCAATGATCTGTTGGATCAATTAAGAGGTACAGTGGTGTTTTCGAAGATTGATTTGCGTTCTGGTTACCATCAAATTCGGGTGAGAACCGAAAACATTCCGAAGACTGCATTTAGGACGCGATATGGCCATTATGAGTATATTGTAATGCCATTTAGAGTGACTAATGCTCCAGCGGTGTTCATGAGTTACATGAACTGCATCTTTCATGAATACCTGGATCGTTTCATTCTGGTATTCATCGATGATATCTTAGTGTATTCCAAGAGCCGTGAGGAATACGTGGAACATTTGAAAGTGGTGTTGAACATTCTTAGAGAGAACCAGTTGTACGCTAAGCTCTCTAAATGCAAATTCTGGTTGAGGAGCGTCCAGTTTCTTGGACATGTGATATCCGAAGATGGTGTTTCGGTGGATCCTTCTAAGGTTGAAGCCGTTATGACATGGTCTAGACCTACGTCGATTACGAAAATCAGGAGTTTCCTTGGACTTACCGGTTATTATCGGAGATTCATCGAAGGGTTTTCTCGTCTTGCTAAACCTTTGATGAACTTGACAAGGAAGAACCAACCTTTTGTATGGACGGTAGAATGTGAGAGATGCTTTGAAGAGTTAAAGATGAGGCTGACTTCTGCACCTATCTTGGCATTGCCTGATTTACAAGAAGACTTTGTGGTGTATTGCGATGCTTTTAAGCATGGACTTGGATGTGTTTTGATGCAGAAGGAACGTGTTATAGCTTATGCTTCACGTCAATTGAGACCTCATGAAGTTAACTACCTGACTCATGACTTGGAGTTGGCAGCGGTTGTGTTTGCTTTAAAGATTTGGCGTCACTATCTCTATGGTTTGAAGTTCGTGGTCTTTAGTTACCATAAAAGCTTGAAATATCTCTTTGATCAAAAAGAATTAAATATGCGCCAAAGAAGGTGGATGGAATTCCTGAAAGACTACGATTTTAAACCGATGTACCATTCGGGAAAAGCTAATGTTGTTGCCGATGCTCTTAGTCGAAAATCCTTACATGTGTCAGCCATGATGGTTAAAGAATTTGAATTGATTGAGGGATTTCGGAATTTGAATGTTGGGACCGAGATTCAATCTCCCAAGAAGCTATGTTTTGCTACCTTGAAGATATGCAATGAGTTTTTAGAGCTTGTAAAGGAGAAACAAGGGGATGATGATTATTTACAAGAGATAAGAAGATCTCAAGGCGATGGGAAAAATTTATTCCTTGTGCAAGGTGTTGATGGCTTATGGCGAGTAAAAGGTCGTGTATATGTACCTTCATTCGAAGATTTGAGACACACGGTGCTTGAGGAAGCACATAAAAGCATTTTTAGTATTCACCCTGGTGCAACCAAGATGTACCAGGATGTAAAGAAGAATTTTTGGTGGCCCGGAATGAAGTGTGACGTTGCCAAATTTGTAGCTTCATGCCTTACTTGTCAGAAGGTGAAGGTAGAGCATCAGAAACCTTTGGGTACTTTGAGACCACTTGATATCCCTGTTTGGAAGTGGGATGCAATTGCCATGGACTTTGTGTCCGGATTACCAAGGACGAGGTCCAGATGTGATGGAATATGGGTGATTGTGGATCGTTTGGCGAAGAGTGCACATTTTCTACCGATCAGTATGAAGAGTTCCTTGCAGGATTTGGAACAGTTATACATTCAAGAGATTGTGAGATTACATGGTGTGCCATCAAGTATTGTTTCTGATCGTGACCTCCGATTTACTTACCGATTCTGGGGAAGCTTACATGAGGCAATGGGTTCAAAATTAAAGCTAAGCTCAGCGTACCATCCCCAGACTGATGGACAGTCTAAGAGGACTATTCAAAGTCTTGAGGACTTGCTACGTGCTTGTGTTTTAGAGCACGACGCTTCGTGGGAGAAATATTTGCCTCTGATTGAATTCACTTACAACAACAGTTTTCATTCTATTATCGGCATAGCACCGTACGAGGCGTTATATGGAAGGAGGTGTCGAACCCCTTTATATTGGCTTGAAGTTGCTGAGAACTTGGCCTTAGGGCCTGAGATTGTTGAGGAAACCACTGAACAAATCAAGATGATCCGAGAGAAGATGAAAATCGTTCAAGACCGGCAGAAGAGCTATTATGATAAAAGGAGGAAGCCACTTGAATTTCAAGTTTTTGCGATCATGTGTTCTTACGAGTCTCGCGTGACAAGGGTATTGATAGAGCTTTGAAGAGCAGAAAATTAAGCCCTAAATTCATCGGACCTTATGAGATCTTGGAGCGGATTGGAGATGTCGCTTATCGGATTGCGCTCCCTCCACAGCTTGCAAACCTACATAATGTGTTCCACGTATCACAGTTAAGGAAGTATATTCATGATCCCTTGCACGTGATCTCTATTGATGATGTTGATGTGCGAGATGATTTGTCCGTCCCTCCCGTTTCGGTTCGTGTCGTTGAGTATTCCATGAAGAGGTTACGGAATAAAATGGTACCTCTGGTGAATGTAGCGTGGAAGCATGGAAACGTGGAGACACTCACCTGGGAACGCGAGGACGATATCCGTGAGCGGTACCCTCATGCATTCGAATCTGGCATTTTAAATTTTGGGGACGAAATTTCTTTTAAGGTGGGGTGGATTGTAACACCCCGAATTTTTAAAATAGAAAGTTAAATTAAGAAAATAAATATTAAATAATTAAATGTGGACTAATTAATATCCCAAAATGTTAGAAATAATTTAATTAAGATTTTCGAAGACTGTTAGTGAGTTATTGTGACCGGATAAGCTGAAAACTGACCCGGATAAAATATGGGTGTCAGACCAAGTACCTCCGATTGAGATGCTGTTGGTCAGGGCTATAGAGAATATTACTGGGAGCCCGGATGTGTATTCGGAATAATTTTTAGAATAAGTATTGCGCCTGAACAGTGAGCCTGTTTGTTTAAAAATGGAGAAGTTTTAATGAGGGCGCCAATTTTAATTCCCTTTTTCCTACTCCTTCCTCACTCTCACGTTACCTCCTTCTACACACTAAACATTTATTTCCTCTTCTTCTCTCTCATTTCCTTTTTCATCTTCTTCCCCTTTTACCTAAGCCAAAGTGGTGAACCCACATTCCCCTCTCTTATTTTCGTTCACTATTGAAGCTTGGAGGAGACAATGGATGTTTGAAGCTTCTCCCATTCTCCTCTCCATTTTTGTCATCTTTATCCTCCCTCTTGACTCCCATTTTCGTTTTGGAGCAAGGTAAGTTTTTTATCATTTCTCTTGTGCTTGGAACCTAGGGAATAGATGGTGGTGGCTTGGAGGTGTATTAAATGCTTGTGGATAGTGAAAGAAGCCATTGAATATATAAACCCTAAGGTGAGGTGAATTAAATGTGGACATTTATGAGCAATAAATGAGGTATATGAAGATAGGGCTGAAAGATGATGAGTATAAAAGTACATTTATGATATGGTTGGGTTTTTATAAAACCCTAACTTATGAAACTTGGGGAAAATGTATGATGTAGATGGGGTTAACATTTATTGGTGAGAGAAGTATTATAAATAATGAGGTATTGGCATTAAATGATGATTAGAGATGGTAGTTGGAGAACATAAATAAAAACCCACTTGGAATGAGTTAAATGTAAAGTTGGTGAATGGGGTAACCTAATTAATTAGGTTGTTATTTTGATGAAAATGAATGGTGATTTAAGGGAAGGAATTCCCAAAGCCTAATTAGGTAAATGAATAAAATTATGTGTACATGGATATGTATATGTATGTTGAGATGGTTTTGGGATGAATAATTAATGTGGTCCTATAATGATTGGTGTAGGACTTGATAACAATTGTGAAGCGGGAACATCGAACTCGGAAGTCTATTTCTCTTGAGGTAGGAGAGGGGTGTATTTTCTAAATGTATGAGAACATGTATGAGGATAATGTATATGATGATGTAATGTGGCATGTTTACTTGAATGAATGTGGTATCACATGGTTGTGATGTGAAATTAAATTTGGTGCTTAAAATGATTGATTGTGGATTGAAGCCTTAATGAGGCTATGAGTAGTATAATATGTGATGAATGTTTGAAATCCTTGGCTAGGATGATTCCTGTATATGATGATTGGAACATATATGTTTAATTATGTGCAATAAACCTTGTGACTAACTACGAGTTGTACTCTAGATGAGAGGGTGAGAAAATCCTCATGAGATTGAGGTATGCATGAGCACCTATTCATATATATATATATATATATATATACATATACATATAGCATGGCATGCATAAGTGCATTTATAAAATGAATAACCTTGCGGGGTTCCACGAAGGGTGTATCTCAGAGTGATGAAATCGTTATGGTATTTGTTGTTGAATGAATCACCTTGCGGGGTGCCACGAAGGGTGTATCCCGGAGTGATGAAATCGTTATGGTATTTTTTGTTGAATGAATCACTTTACGGGGTGCCACAAAAGGTGTATCCCGGAGTGATGATGATGTTATGATGATGATGAATATATAACCTTGCGGGGTTCCACGAAGGGAGTACCTGACGTGATGACGATAGGAAATTGTATTAAATGACCTTGCGGGGTCCCATGAAGGGAGTACCCCTTGCGAGGCGGGAAACCAACATGATGATACTTAATTTAAGTGGTTGAGATCACAATTGGATTAAAAAAATCAGATCCGTGCATATGCATCCTAAACACTAGCATGTGCATTAGCCATAGGAGCATGGCATAGAGTGACATCCATTGAGGAGAAGGTGTGAAGAGTAGATGGAACTCCTTTTAATACCAATTGTAAAAGGGTTAATGGTTGATGTGTTCTTATGAATCTAAATGGATATATGTGTTCAGTGAATTTGATGAATGTTTGATTTGGTGTTGATCGAATTTTTCTTATGGTGGAATGTTTATATTGCATTCATGTATATATTATCACAATTGTAGATTTTCATCATTGAGAAAGTATACTCACTCTCCATGTGGTATATCTTTTTAGCTCTTGTGTTGTAGGGCTGCACATGGAGCTATTGTGTGGAGAAGAGGTGTGAAGGAAGCCTATTTTGGGTAAAGAATGCCTTGGCCGGCAATTGTTTTGAGTTTGTGGCTTTACGTAGGCTTTTGTAATGTATGTAGATATAATGAACATTTTGTAAAGCCATGAATTGGTATAGATGATAAATATGGAATGATGATTTTGGGAGGTCATGTAGGAAAATGAGACCCTTGTATTGTATGGCTCATTTTCATTGGTGACCTTGCCAATGGTTGGATAATGGAATATGTGTTATGTTGATAGAATTGGTTAATGCATGGGGGTTTATCTAGATTTTGTGTTTTTATAGAGCATGCATTATGATAAGCTTGAATATATTGAAATTCAAATGATTTTCATGCATGATTAGGGAACCTAATGGGTGAAAATGAGTTTTATGGACTATGAATGGTAGATAATAATTCCAATAGCTCAAACGTATGATTTTTGACTTGTGTAAGTTGGAATGGGATGGTTATACCAAGAATGGACCCTTATGTTGCCTCCAAATGCCTTGAAATGAGCCAAATGTGTTTATGCGCATAAATCCCTCGTTCTAGGAATTTTTGAGTGCGGCCGGTGGCCACACGTCATAAATGGTGTGTTATAAATGGTGTCAAAATTTGGTAGCATTCTAATATCATTTGCATAGGTTTAGGTATGTGAGAAGTTCATTTCCTTTATAAAATCTGCATAATTTCTGCATAAAGGCAGGGTGTAATCGATTAGCTCCACTGACCTAATCGATTATAAGGCCTCTGTTTTTAAGGTAATCAATTACACTGCGTGCTGTAATCGATTATGAACTAACCGAAGTCCTGTAATCGATTAGAATAGTCCCTGTAATCGAATAGGTGGGATACCTAATGCACTACATAAATTCCAGGAGCTCGGTAATCGATTACTCCCAACTCTCTAATCGATTAGCATAGATTCCAGGAACTTGAATGTAATCGATTATTCTGAATGTTGTAATCGATTAGGTGTAACACCTAGTTCATTGTGCCATTTCCAGGAGCTTCGTAATCGATTATCCCTTGTTCTGTAATCGATTATGGAATGGTAATCGATTAATTTGTGCCCTGTAATCGATTAGGGCCTTTGATTTGTACATGGATTAATCGACTATATCAATCGGGATCGTATACTACATGAATATATCTTGCGTGCTCTAATACCTTCTCATATCTTCATATATGAGATAGGTTGCATAGATCTAGGGCATTGATCAAAGCTCTCCATCTTATTTCTTCATGGAATTAATTATTGCAAAATGCAAACAAAAAAAAATTTCCCTGTATTTTCGGGACGTCTCATCTTTGGCAATAGTGGGCCACCATTAACATGCCCTTAACACTTTCTTGGCTAAGATCTTGCCTCTGCAGTGGTTACCACACGTCCCTTCATTCACCTCGGATAGGACTTGATCGACCTCGGCCTCGTTTAGGCACCTTAGGTAATGTGTCGTCACTCCTCTTCTGAACAAGCCTCCGTCTATCAATACGAAATTTGGTAGCTCTTTCTTCTACTTCTTCCTTTTGACTGGGTATTCTGGAAGTTTTCCACTCACCATGTATCGGATAATTGGAATGACCCGGGAGTCTTCTGGATACTCCTTGAATTGGATGGCGTACACTTTAAGTAGGTTTGAAATACTTGGAGCAACTAAAGTGCTCTGTATAAGTGTAGTTGTACATCCCACCTTTTTTGTACTTGCCAACCGAGATAGAACATTGGCTCTAACATTTTCTTCTCTGGGGACATGTTTAAATTCCACATCAACGAACCTTTCTCATAACTCTTTAACCTTCGCCAGATATTGTTGCAACAACGGCTTCTTCGCTTGATAACTTCCATTGATTTGTGAAATCACCAATTATGAATCACTACAGAGCACTGCCATACGCGCTCCTACATCTAGAGCAGCTCTAAATCCTGCCAAGCATGCCTCATACTCTGCCTGATTATTTGATGTCTTGAAATCAAATCTGAGAGATATTTTAACGCTCAACCCGTCTTCGCTCTCAATTACTACTCCGGCCCCACATCCTTTTGCATTCGATGAACCATCGACATAAATCTTCCAATGTTCCCGTGGTGTTGTTGGGGCTTCTCCTGTCAATTCCATCACAAAGTCCGTCAAGACTTAAGCTTTTGTCGTAGTCCGGGGTTTATAAGAAATATCGAACTCTGATAGTTCTATTGCCCACGTCGTCATTCTTCCTGCCAGGTTTGGTTTGTGAAAAACCGTTCTTAATAGGAGATCTGTCTGGACTGTGATTGGATGTGCGTGAAAGTATTGTCTTAAACATCGGGACGTCTAGACTAATGCCAAAGCTTTCTTTCCCAATTTTTGATATCGGCCCTCCGATCCTTGCAACACTTTCCCAATGAAATACACTAGTCTCTGGCCCTCGACTGTCTCTTTTACCAGTGCGGCCCTAATTGCTTCATCAGACACGGACAAGTAAACAAACAACTTCTCTCCGGGGTCAGGCTTTGTTAACACTAGTGGGTTCGCCAGAACTTCCTTCAGCTCTTGAAATACTTTCTCCTGCTCTTCTCCCCATTGAAACTCTTTGTTCTTCTTTAGTTCTTTGTAAAGGGATAACGACCGGTGTTCCATCTTTGGCATGAACCGGGATAGAGCCGCCACTTTTCCATTCAATGATTGCACCTTCCTTACATTGGTTGGACTTCACAATTCTCTTACTGTAACACCCCCTTATATACACGAGATATATATGTATTCTTCTTGCTTTTTAAAAAAAACTTTTAGAAAGATATACATATTTATCACTCTTTATCTCGCGTATACAAGGACGTATATACATCTGATTTCTTTTAAATATTAAAAGTAAAAAAAGACATCGTCTTTCAATATTTGTCCATAATGACAAAATAATTTATAAAAATCATAAGTAATAAATTATTACAATATTATATCCGAATGAAAGAGTTTATCAACGTTTAACCTTTACCTTGTTATAATTATCTAACTTGATATTGTAATAGGAAAAGTAAAACTAAACTATACCTCTACTACAAATGTGACCAATCATTTCCTAGTCCTTGAAACATCGAGTTTTTGAATCCTACTCTTGTCATATCTCTTTATCTAATCGATTGAGGATGAGACCACTTTACCATGTTGTAATTACATATCCTTCCATCTTGGACTGCTAGCTATATATTATATAACATATATTTTGGACACAAAATTCAAACAAGAAGGAGTGAGAAACAAAATATAATATATTACAGATAAGACATAAGCATAAGGGTTTTCACAAACTAATATAATAAAATCAGTCATAATCTCATACACAATCAATTATGAATATAGGGTTTCCATATACATAACACTTATATTTTCATTCACAACCACCCACATAGAATGTCATAATTGTAACACCCCCTTATATATACGAGATATATATAAAAACAAACTTTTAGAAAGATATACATATTTATCACTATTTATCTCGCGTATACAAGGACGTATATACATCTAATTTCCTTTGAATATTGAAAGTAAAAAAAAAATATTGTCTTTCAATATTTGTCCATAATGATAAAATAATTTACAAAAATCATAAGTGATAAATCATTATAGTATTATATCCAGATGGGAAAGTTTATCAAAGTTTAACCTTTACCTTGTTACAATTATCTAACTTGATATTGTAATAAGGCAAGGTAAAACTAAACTATACCTCTACTACAAATGTGACCAATCATTTCTTAGTCCTTGAACCATCGAGTTTTGGAATCCTACTCTTGTCATATCTCTTCACCTATCTGGTTGAGGATGAGACCACTTTACCCTCTTATAATTACATATCCTTCCATCTTGAACTGCTAGCTATATATCACATAACATATATTTTAGACACAAAATTCAAACAAGAAGGAGTGAGAAACATAATATAATACTTTACAAATAAGACATAAGCATAAGGGTTTTCATAATCTAATAAAATAATATCATTCATAATCTCATACACAATTAATTATAATTATAGGGTTTTTATACGCATAACAATCATACTTTCATTCACAACCATTCACACCGAATATCACAATCACATGTATGACATGTAATGCTTTTAATACTATCTCTTTCAGTTTATGCATGTGGGCCCTTAAAGTTTTAGTTTGCACTGGGCCAACCAGGAGTTTACACTGTTCCATGATTCCAGATAATAACATAAATGCCTTCATAGCATATGAACAGCTCAACTGGCGTAGAAACACTTAGAGACTAGACATGACTCAAAAAGTTTTTATTGTGAAAGTACCCGACACTAGGGAGCGACCCCAGGTCCTGAAGCACCCTTTCACACCCTCTCATCCCAAGGCTCGCAATTAAGCCTCCTCTAATGTATCCTCGGTTTCTATAATCCGTCCCCAGGCAATATCACATCCTATTTCTCTTTAATGATTCATGATGCATGAACTACTCGATTATTTAGTTGGTTAAGACTTTTAGAAACTCAATTATTAAATACCATAAAGGTTCACAAAATTATCTCAATAAACTATACATTCTTATAAGTTCTTCTTTGAACTTTTGTTATACAAAAATAAATTTAGTACAGTCTTCGAATTCAGATCTCACCAAAATTGAGTTTCCAAGCCTTAAATATCTCAAAACTTTCTCTTAAAAACTTGACATATTTACATAATCTTTCCCAATTTGAATTTTAACTAGATTGAGTTTAGAAATCTCGACTATAACAAAATATCCTTTAGTTATTTCATTGGGGAAAACCAATTTAAATTTCTGATTTTTAAAATAAATAATTTTTAAAATCATTAACTAAGAATACTTAAAACTATAAAAATTTTCTTTAATTCAAGTATTAATTATCTCAACTTCTGATTTTCATAAAATAGCTTCTTTCTAATACTAGATTTTATTCTAGAGATTAAAAATAAAGTTAATGAAAATTATTTCTAAGAAGAAATAAAAGACTAAAAAATGATAAAATATTTTCTCTTAAAATAAAAATTTAAAGAGTAAGGTAAGAAAATTCTTACTGAGTTTTAACTTTCGGTCATGCTTGCTATATGCTCAAACTTCATATCACAAGATTATTAATCATTCATCAATCACAATCAAGTATTGTAATGTTATCAATCATAAATATTATCAACCATAATTACATATCATCAATCACAGTCTAATATTATAAATCACAATATCATTAATCAAAATCAAATATAGTTAATTATAATCAAATCAAATCAAATCAACTAAATATCACTCATAAATATAATTCAAATTTTAATGGTTATTTAAATTAGTAGAGTTGATTTTGAGTCCTTATAGTCCATTCCTCGCATAGGTCTATATAAGTCCATATATATAATCCAGTCTTTGCATAGGTATAGTTCAGTCCATACAGGTCATAATAGTCCAAGTCCTTGCATAGGTTTAGTCTAGTTCGCATAGGTTATCCAGGTCTTTGTATAGGTATTGATCCGGTCTTGATACCGGTATCCGATATGTAAGACATATTTCAACATCTTTATCAAGACGTCAACGTGCAACCGGTGTTATCGGTATACATCCGGACTCTAATTCCGTATCAGGCGCTCTCCCTATACCGTATCAGGCTCTCCCCCTAGTAAGATACATTCTTTTTGAGCAAAAACAGCAGAGCAAAAGAAGACGAAAATAACAGGGGAAAGAAAAATGGTTACCTCAGATGATAAGGAAGATGAAGACTGAGAAAAGCTTCGTAAAACAAGCGGCAAGCGTCCTTACAAAATTTTTGCAGAGTTTTGCTAAGAAATCAGAAATGAGTGGAACCCAGAATCCACTAAGTGTTTCTTTTATAGGAAACGAAAGGGTTCGGTTACCAACTCTTGAGGTTGTGTCGTTCACGACTAAACGCGTTGATTCATGAGTTAAACGACACAGTAGTTCTAAATTCATGGGCGCCAAAACAATATCAATTCGTCAAAGGGCCTCTTCGCTGGGCCCAGAAGTTTTAAAAAATTGTAGGCCCATTAAGCCTTAAACGGCGGTTACTGAGATTTCCGTCTTAAATGCAATAACTGCTCGCACACGTGATTAAAGGCATTTAATGTCTAATCATGCGACGCAATCTATGCTTTACAGACGTCACACGAATTTCAAGGGTCTTCAATTTTCAAAAAACTTTTGGTATTCCCCTGCTGCGAATCTTTGTCTGAAACCGTTATAACAACATTATGACAACGGAACGTTCAACCCTAGGACGGTTCCTCGTGACATAATAATGCTGAATAGCACACATGCATAAAAACGTTTCCTGCAAAAGCTATACCGGCATCTAGACCTTTCGCAGGTTGAGTAGCTCATGTGAACAACTACACAGTCCCTCACACAAGCTAGGGGACATATGATCCGGTCTTGATACCGGTATCCGATATGTAAGACATATTTCAACATCTTTATCAAGACGTCAACGTGCAACCGGTGTTATCGGTATACATCCGGACTCTAATTCCATATCAGGCGCTCTCCCTATACCGGTTGTCCAGGATAACACCATGACACCGGATAACGTATACGTCACTATGCAGAAGATAGAAGGCATTACTACAGGGACCGATCAATAATTCCCTGCACTACGAGCCAAAATCTGCTCACGGGAATGGTCAACTTGTCTCTTAATTCTAACCTATACTCCCTACGCTCAATATAAAATAGCCACTTGACCCAATCATACTGGTAAGTGCGCAATAAAATAATAATTTAAGGCGTTATTGGAGGTTAGTGGTTCCCCACTAACGGATCCTCGAATATCAAGCCAATCAGGTATATGAACTCTCTTCATCAACGAAGAGAAGGATCTTTTTGACTCTATCAACTTACAATTACTCTCTGAAAAACATTCCTCGCTTGAAATATTATCACTGACTTGAGCGTCGGAGAATCTTTGCAGGTGACACCACCTTTCGCCCACATCAACGCGTAAGGACGGTGTGAAGGATCTCCAGGACGCTCAATCCGCTCTCATCATACAGAGACATCGGATATATAAACTGGATACTCGTATAACCGGTCATCAGAGAAGTGATCATCTACTATTTGTGACTGACCAGACACCGGATCTCTTGACCCCGGTTCAGGACAGATCAGGTATTTTAGATCAAGTTACACAAGATACATAATTTAAAATTTATATAAATTTTATGTTAAATAGTTATTATTTTAAAATAATAATATTATTATTAAATTTAAAAGGAGTAGGGGACTCCTCCCATTATTCTTATGTCTTTTCATATTATATTTCTATCTCACTCCCCCTTACCTCTTGTATACTGATTTGTTATTGAAAATCTGTGCGCGCCTCGTCTCCGAGTTCTAAAACATACCAATTTCATTTTAATATAGTTACAAGATGAAAATTAAAATTACTACTTAAAGCAGAAATGGTAAATTTTGAATAGTGAATAGTGAATAATGAATAGTAAATCATAAATAGTAATAGTAAATAGTAAAACATGAACAGTAACAGTAAATAGTAAACCGTGAATAGTAACAGTAAATAGTAAAACGTGAATAGTAAAGGTAAATAGTAACAGTAAATAGTAATTTACTATTAAAATAGTATTTTACTATGCAAAATAGTAACTTAAAATAATATTATTTCTAGTATAATAATAGATTTTTAAAAACGATATGAAAACAACCCTAAAAAATATAAAAGAAACGTATTCTTACCTTAGAATTTTAGCAGAACCTTCTTCGAAAAAAATTTATTTCTCTCTCTTACTTCTACCACTATCTCACTAGCACTACTATATTAAGAAAACTTAATCTGAAATTATGAATTCTAAAGAAGAATTCCTTCGGTATTTATAGGAAGGAAAATTACTATGCATTCTATTATTTTAATATAAAAGTACTATGCATTTTTTGAAAATCCAATCCTAGTTACTGTGCACCTTTTGAAAATTTCGTACATATTTTGCATAGTAAATGTCGGTTGAATTATTAAGCTAAATAGCAACCTTTTACTCGGTATATTTTAAATATTCAAAATTAGTCCTTTTTGAAATTTAGCGATATTATATCAGTTCTCACTAATTTTATGATAAGTAATATAAAGTTTAAATTTTAAAAATCTAAAATTTTTTATAAATAAAAATTTATTCGTATGTTTTTGATTTTTTTACGATTGGTAAAAATCAAGATTTTATTCAAACCGATAACTTTTAGATAAGTCTACTTGAAATGAATTTTAGAATTTTTTTTATAATTTAAATTCACTTTCTTGTAAATATTTTTAATTTTAAGTAACTTTATATGAATTTAAAATTATTTAAAATATTATTTTATTAAAATATTTCAAAAAATTTTAAAAAATCATAAATATTATGTAGATCAAAAAGTTCCAAAGAAACATAGTCTAATTCTTTCAAAATTTTATTTTAAAATTCTAATAAGAGTTAAATCACAAATATATAAAAACATAAATATAAAAACATAAAATAAAAGTTGTGAATAATAAATATATTTAAAATTATTAATATAATTTTATTAATCAATGAATACTAATTAAGTCATTTTAAAATTCTCATTCAAAATACATAAATATTTTTATTAATATTATTTTATTTTATTTTAAAAAATAATTAAATGTAAATTCTAAAATTTCATAAAAAATGATAATAATAAACTAACTAATAGTAAGTATTTCTTATTAAAGATATATTAATATCTATTTTCTATTTGTGTTGAAAATGGGATGTTACAACAATCAGATGAATATTATGTAATGCTTATGCTACTATCTCATTCAGTTTATACATGTGGGCCCTTAAAGTTTTAATTTGCACTAGGCCAACTAGGAGTTTACACTGTTCCATAATTCCAGATAATAATAACATAAATGCCTTCATGGCATATGAACAGCTCAACTGGCATGGAAACACTTAGAGACTAGTCAGATTGAGAAGGTTTTTATTGTGAAAGTACCTGACACTAGGGAGCGACCCCAGGTCACCTGAAGCACCCTTTCACACCCTTTCATACCCTTTCATCCTAAGGATCCTCGGTTTTTATAATCTGTCCCCAGGCAATATCACATCTCATTCCTCTTTAATAATTCATGATGCATGAACTATTCACGTATTGAGTTGGTTAAGACTTTTAGAAACTCAAGTATAAATTATATCTTCGGGGCCTACAAATAACAACACAGCCACCCCGATAAACTACACATTTCCAAATTCTTAAATAAGTTCTGCCACACGCAGAAGAATTTAATACAATTTTCTTTATCATTCACAAATCATTATTATTGTGATTTGAGTTTCAAAGTCTTAATATATATTCCAAACATTCTTTAGAGCATTTATAGAAAATTAATTTACTTTAGACACAAGTTTGAATTATCGATCTTTTTCCATCTATAATTATAATACTTGAAAAATATATAATAAAACACTTTTAAAATTCTTATTTTCAAAAGTTTAAAATGAAATATTATTGAAGTATCTTATTTCCATTTGAGAATCAAATATTTTCATATGTATATATATATGAATATATTACTTTCATAAAACAATTTCTTTTTTTTAATAACTTAAAATTATTATAAAATTTAATTAAATAATTTATTTTGAAAGATAAAAGTAAGTTATAGAAATTATATACTTTTATTAAAAATTAAGAAAATTTTCTTAACAATAATTCTGAATAAACATTGAGAAATTATTATAAATAATTTCTTTTAAAGTAATACTGTAAAGAGTAAGGAATAAGTATATTGTTAGGAAGTTTTAGCTTCGTGTTTGTTTGCTATATGCTCAAACTCCACATCAAAAGATCATCAATCACTCATCAATCACAATCAAGTATTGTAATATCATCAATCACAATCAAATATCATCAATCATCAATATTATCAATGATAATCAAATCAAATAAATATCATTCATAAATATCATAATTTAAAGTTTAATAGTTATTTAATTTAATAAACCTTATAGTTCATTCCTCGCATAGGTCTATGCAAGTCCATATAATCCAATCCTTGCATAGGTTTAGTTTAGTCCATACAGGTCATAATACTCCAAGTCCTTGCATAGGTTTAGTCCAATTTGTATAGGTTATAAAAGTCCAGATCCTTGCATATGTATTTCAGAGCAAGTTACACAAGATACTTAATTTAAAATTTATTATTTTAAAATAATAATATTATTAAATTTAAAAGGAGTAGGGGACTCCTCCCATTATTCTTATGTCTTTTCATATTATATTTTTATCTCACTCCCCCTTACCTGGAATTGCTACCAAAAGTGAATTCTCTTTGTGCCTTCGAGTTCTAAAAAAAATATTAATACTAATTTATTTTAGTATAGGCATACGATAAAAATTAAGATAACTATCAGAAATGATAAATAGTAGTTATGCATAGTAATTGATCCGGTCTGGATACCGGCCCCAAGGTTATCCGGTCTGGATACCGGTTCTTAGGATAAGAGGCCATCTTAGTCGTCCTAAGGGTCAACCGGTATCCCAGGATACTGACCTAGTCGATATATATATTAATCCGGACTGAACACCGGCTCCAATGTGAAGAGGTCATCTAACTGTCCAAGAAGACAAGCGATCTCACAAAGTAACGATCTGGTCGGATAACACACTAGGCAAGTCTCTGCTACACCGGTCGTCCGAGGTGACACCCGAGACACCGGGTGACTTATCCATCCTCCTACACTGGATCACTGATAACTGACTGTCATAGTGTCATAACAAAGAAGGCACTCTACACAGCGGAATATGTCCCTTTCATCCACCGACAGGGGTGGGTACAATCACCAGCATAATTTACGGAAAAGGTGATTATCCTCCATACATGTGACAGAAAAGTACACTGATAATTCACCTACTCTCCTGACATACTCTGAATGCTGGCCTACTCGGATTGACTCTTTATATACGTTATCAGAACCAATGGGCCCACTTACACCCAACGATTCATCTTCCACGCTCAACTATAAATAACATGTTGCAATACATGTCACAGGTGATGTTGTCCTTACTCTCATTCTCACTATTATACTGCTTAAGTATTACAAAGTTCATCTTACACTCTTCTAACTTGAGCGTCGGAGAATCTTCGCAGGTAGTACCACCTGTCGCCTACACCAACGCGAGAGGCCGGTGTGAAGGATCTCTAGGACAACAAGACCGACCTCCAAACACTGAGAGGCCAGATACGCACTGCCGGTCTTCAACCTCATTCAATCTTCAACTCTTGAGGCTGTCCTGACACCGAATCCTAGACCCCGGTTCAGGACAGATCATTGGCACGCTTAGTGGGACTCGGTAGAGTTATTCCCACTTTCTGCAGAAGTTAGTAGTCGACCATGGAAGGAGGTGGACGCGACTTTGTGGAGGGTCATATGGAAGATGTGACCCATCAACAAGCTGAGGGGAGATTCGTCTTTGAATCACCAGCAACCCACTCAAGGAGGATGGTACCAGTAACAACCCCTGATCCATGAGATGAGGTTATCAGGCAACTCAGGGAGGAGTTGATGGAGTTACGAAGGGAGAAAGGAGGAACTGGGGACAGAGTTATGTCTCAGACGGAGGATACTCGCCATGCATCTGCGAGAGAGAAGTCCACAACTCTCCAGTATTCCAAGATCCCTACTTATAAGAGGAGAGAACAAACTCAAGATTCTGGGGACAGAATCAGTACAAGGAAAAGGGGCAGACAGCGATGACTGCTGGGGCATACCGACTCAATGTCCCTTTCTCAAGGAGGCTCATGAACGTATTCATCCCCAAGCACCTACAAACGACCCAACCACTTTCCATCGGAAAGTATAACGGAGAAACTGATCCCATTAAGCACCTTGATGCTTACACGTATGAGGCCATGTACTTGGGAGCCGATGAAGATGTGATGTGCAGGATGTTTCCACGAACCCTGACGGAGGAAGCTCTCACTTGGTTCAAAAGTTTACTGTAACGCCCCTATTTTTATTTTTATATTGAAATTTTGAAGGAATTAAATTATGGTTCTTTAGAACTTTTTAATCTACGTATTATTTATGATTTTTTTGAATTTTGGAATTTTTTTTAATAAAATAATATTTTTTAAATAATTTTAAATTCATATAAGTGACTTAAATTAAAAATATTTACAAGAAAGTGAATTGAAATTATAAGAAAATTTTCTAAAATCCGTTTCAAGTAGACTTATCTAAAAATTATCGGTTTGAGAAAAATCTTGATTTTTTCCAATCGTTAAAAAATTGGAAACGTATCAATAAATTTTTATTAACAGAAAATTTTAGATTTTTAAAATTTCAGCTTTATATTACTTATTATAAAATTAGTGAGGACTGATATAATATCGTTAAATTTCAAAAAGGACTCATTTTGAATATTTAAAATATACCGAGTGAAGGGTTACTATTTGACTTAATAATTTTGCCGACAATTACTATGCAAAACATTGTGCATGTATGAAATTTTCAAAAGATGCACAGTAACCAGGAATAAAAAATTCAAAAATGCATAGTATTTTTATATTAAAATAATGGAATGCATAGTAAATTTTTTTCCTATAAATATCGAAGGATTTCTTCTTTAGAATTCACAATTTCAGATTAAGTTTTCTTAATATAGTAGTGCTAGTGAGATAGTGGTGGAAGTGAGAGAGAGAAGAAAAGTTTTTGGAGAGAAGGTTCTGCCAAAATCCTAAGGTAAGAATACTTCTCTTTTATATTTTTTGGGTTATTTTCATATCGTTTTTAGAAATCTGTTATTATACTAGAAATAATATTATTTTAAGTTACTATTCTGCATAGTAAAATACTATTTCAACAGTAAATTACTATTTTAATAGTAAATTACTATTCAAATAGTAAATTACTATTTACTGTTACTATTTACCGTTACTATTCACGATTTACTATTTAACGTTACTATTCACGTTTTACTATTTACTGTTACTATTCACGATTTACTATTCACTATTCACTATTCACTATTCAAGATTTACCATTTCTGTTTTAAGTAGTAATCTTAATCTTCGTCTTATGCTTATACTGAAATAAGATTGGTATTAATATTTCTAGAAATCAGAAGCGCAAAGCAAATCCATTTTGGGTAACAATTCAAGGTAAGGGGGAGTGAGATAATAGTATAATATGAAAAGACATAAGAATAATGGGAGGAGTCCCCTACTCCTTTTAAATATGATAATATTATTATTTTAAAATATTAACTTTTTAACTTAAAATTTTTAATAAATTTTAAATTAAATATCCGGTTTAACTAACTCTAACATACCTATGCAAGGACTTGGACCATTATGACCTATATGGACTGGACTATACCTATGCAAGGACTTGGACCATTATGACCCATATGGACTGAACAATACCTATGCAAGGACTGGATTATATGGACTTACATATACCTATGCTAGGAATGGACAAAAGGTACAAAAAAAAATCAACTATATTAATAATCATTAAATTTTGCATTATGATATGTATTTAATGATATTTAATTGATTTGATTATGATTGATTTATGATTGATGATGTTTAACTGTGATTGATAATATTTGATTGATGATATTGTAATGTGGAGTTTGAGCATATAGCGAGCATGACAGAAAGCTAAAATTCAGTAAGAATTTCTTACCTTACTCTTTAAATTTTTATTATCTTTTATTTCTTCTTAGAAATTGTTTTTATATTTAGAATAAAAAAAATTAGTATTTATTTTAGAAAGTAGACATTTTATAAAAATTAATTGAGATAATTAAATTTTGAATTAAAGAAAAATTTTGTAACTTTAAGTATTTACGGTTAATGATTTAACGATTATTCTCTTTTAATAAAATAAAATTTTTAAAAGAAAATTATTTTATTTTTCCAACTTAATAACTAAGGATATTTGAAAATAATTGAGATTTCTAAATTTGATTTTGTTAAGATTTAATTTGAGAAAGATTATGTAAAGTTTTATATGAGAAAGTTTTTAGATATTTAAGGCTTAGAAACTCAAATTTCAGTGAGATTCGAAAACTGTACCAAATTTATTTCTGTGGGACAGAAATTCAGAGAATTGAGAAAATGTACAGTTTATTGAAATTATATTGTAAACCTTTAAGGGATTTAATAATTGAGTTTCTAAAAGCCTTAACCAACTCAATATGCGAGTAGTTCATGCATCATGAATCATTAAAGTGAAATGAAATGATATTTTCTGGGGACGGATTATAGAAACTGAGGATACATTAGAGGAGGCTTAATTACGAGCCTTGGGATGAGAGGGTGTGAAAGGGTGCTTCAGGGGACCTGGGGTAGCTCCCTAGTGTCGGGTACTTTCACAATAAAAACTTTCTCAATCTGACCAGTCTCTAAGTGTTTCCATGCCAGTTGAGCTGTTCATATTATTATTATCTGGACTTATGGAACAGTGTAAACTCCTGGTTGGCCCAGTGTAAATTAAAATTTAAGGGCCCACATATATAGGTAAGTTATGATGAAGATATTGCATAACATTCATGCATTCATAATTGATTATGTATGTGATTGTGATTGATATTATTATGTATTGGTTTGTGAAAACCCTTTGTTGCTTATGTCTTAATCAAGAATATTATATTCTGTTTCTCACTCCTTTCTCCGTGTTTTTGTTTCACATGTTTTAAATTGATGGTTCAGAGGGAAGGATCGAAGAATATCGGCAGTAAATATAGCACATTCTAGAAAGGGAGCTCGGTATGAATACCGTGGTCCAATGAATAAATAATGTTATTAAGTAACTGCTTCTAGGCCATGGAGTTTCCTCTCTTTCTTATAATGTTTAATATTTATTTTCGTTGGATGAATGTAAAATTACTTTATAAAGTTTTAATAATATTTATGAGGTATTTCAGAAATAATGTATATAATTTATTCCGATAGTTTCTTTTTAACAATCATATCTTTAGTAAAAAAAATTACGAATTTTTCTAGAATTTATTAAGGTGTAACAGATGGTGTTACAAAGTGGTATCAGAGCAGTTAATCCAATAGGCCTGGGGAAAAGGTCTATCTTGCTTTGTCTGTAAACTCTGTATAGGTGATAGAGAATAGAATATCTGACTTAGTAGTAACTGTGATTGATGTGACAAATCTCAGTTACTGTGAAATAGGAAACTAATGGCTGGAAACGATCTTGCTGGAGTTGTAGAACGCTTAATCAATGCAATGGGAGCACGTGAAGGTCAAGGTAACGATGCCTTGAGAAGACTGGACCCATTCGAAAAGCGCAATCCACCTCGTTTCAAGGGAGGATATAACCCTGATGGAGCACAAATCTGGATTCGAGAGATAGAGAAGATCTTTCGAGCATTGCAATGTAATGAAGCTGATAAGGTAGTCTTCGCTACTTATGCCTTATCTGAGGATGTCGAACATTGGTGGGATAGCATGGTAGACAATTTGAAGTCAACGACGTGGAGATCACTTGGGATTATTTCAAGGATATGTTTCTGGAGAAATACTTTCCAGCTGATGTTAAAGAGAAAAGACAATTTGAATTCCTGTCGCTGACCCAAGGGAATATGACCGTTGGAGAGTACGCATCCAGGTTTGAAGAGCTATCTCGTTTTCATTCTCATTATAATGATGCTACTAATGAAAGAGATCGGTGTGCAAAGTTTGTAAATGGATTGCGGCCAGAAATTAAGGAAGCTATACGAATGCAGGAAATCCGTGAATTTTCTGTATTGGTAAATCGCTGCAGGATCTTTGAAGAAGATCATAAGGATAGAATGACCAAAAGTCGTGAGCCCATTCACAAGGCAGGAGAAATGAGAAGTGGAGGACCTCACCATCACCAAAGAAGAGACTTCAGGAAAAATAAGCCTTACCAAGCACCATTTCGCCGGTTTGGAGCAGCATCTATTCCTAACAGACCCCAAGCTTCAACTGGAAGCTATTACACAACATCTGCACCAAATTTTAAATGTTTTATCTGTGGAGGACCCCATGTAAAAAGGGATTGTCCTAAAAACACTTATGTTTGCTTTAAGTGTAACAAACCAGGTCATCACATCAAGGATTGTCCAGAGATGAAGAGGGAAAACCCTGAAGGTGCAAGTACAAGCATAAATACTCAAGGAGGCGCGCACAGTGCAGTCGGAAGGCCGAAGGCAAAAGGAAAGGTTTTTGCAATCACTGGAGAAGAAGCATCTCATTCTGATTCCATGGTGGAAGGTAAGTGTATCATTAATAAGATTCCTTTAACTGTTATGTATGACTCAGGTGCATCACATTCCTTTATTGCCAATGACTGTGTAGAAAAACTAAAATTACCTGTGATAGAACTACCATTTGACTTATCTGCACATACTCCTGGAAACAATCCCATTGTCACTTCTAAAGCCTGTTGGAAATGCCCTATTGTCATAGATGGTAGGGACTTTAAGGCTAATCTTTTCTGTTTACCCCTTTCTGGCTTAGAAGTTATTATTGGGCTAGATTCGTTGTCTGACAATCACGTTCTAATAGATTGTCATAATAAAACCATAATGTTTAAAGAACCAGTGAATTTGAATCCTGAGGATTCGAGATTTCTAACCGCCAACCAAGTGAGTGCCTCTTTAAAAGGAGGGGCTCAAGGATTCATGCTATTGCTTTCAACGAAAGGAGAGCAAGAATCAAAAATAAAAAATCTGCCGGTTGTGTGTGAATTTCCTGACGTTTTTCCTGAAGATATCCCTGATTTACCCCCAGAAAGAGATGTGGAATTTGCCATTGATCTAGTACCTGGAGTTGGACCCATTTCAATTGTACCATACCGAATGTCACCTCTAGAATTAGCAGAATTGAAGAAACAACTTGAAGAGATGATAGAGAAGCAGTTTATACGACCCAGTGTATCCCCCTGGGGTGCACCAGTGTTGTTGGTTAAGAAGAAGGATGGTAGCATGAGGTTGTGTGTAGATTATCGACAACTGAACAAGGTGACGATCAAGAACAGATACCCTCTGCCAAGGATTGACGACTTGATGGATCAGCTGCGTGGTGTCACGGTGTTCTCCAAAATTGATTTGAGGTCTGGATACCATCAAATAAGGGTAAAGAAAGAAGATGTACTAAAAACTGCTTTTAGAACACGCTATGGCCATTACGAATATCTAGTAATGCCTTTTGGTGTAACTAATGCACCAGCCGTATTCATGGATTACATGAATAGGATTTTTCATCCATATCTAGATAAATTTGTAGTGGTGTTCATTGATGATATATTAGTGTACTCTAAAAGCAGAGAAGAACATGTTGAACATTTGAAGGTCGTGTTGGAAATCCTGAAAAAGAAACAACTGTATACAAAGCTGTCGAAGTGTGAATTCTGGTTGGAAGAGGTGAACTTTTTAGGACATGTAATTAGTCAAGGAGGAATAGTTGTAGACCCTTCCAAGGTGGAGGCAGTTTTAAAATGGGAGAGACCAACCACGATCACTGAGATTAGAAGTTTCTTGGGCTTGGCTGGATACTATAGGAGATTCATTGAAGGATTTTCAAAGCTAGGATACCCACTGACCAAGCTAACACGAAAAGGACAACCTTTTGTGTGGACGACACAATGCGAGAATAGTTTTCAAGAGCTAAAAGATCGACTTACTTCTGCGCCGGTGTTAGTACTCCCCGATCCACATCGAAGTTTTGAAGTTTACTGTGATGCGTCTAAACAAGGACTAGGAAGTGTACTCATGCAAGACAAAAAGGTTGTAGCCTATGCGTCACGCCAATTAAGGCAACATGAGATTAACTACCCTACCCATGACTTAGAGTTAGCCGCAGTAGTTTTTGCCTTAAAGATTTGGAGGCATTATCTATACGGTGCAACATTCGATGTGTTTAGCAATCATAAGAGTCTCAAGTATTTATTCGAACAAAAGGAGTTAAGCATGAGGCAACGGAGATGGATGGAGTTCTTAAAGGATTACGACTTTAAGTTACAGTACCATCCTGGAAAAGCGAATGTAGTAGCTGATGCTTTGAGTTGAAAGTCTCTATATGCGTCCACAATGATGATTAAAGAGCTGGAATTGATAGAGAACTTCAGAGATCTTAACCTAGCAGTAAAGGTTAATGCTAACAGCTACAGATTAGGAACGTTGCAAGTGACAAATGAATTCTTGAGGCAAGTTTTAGAGGCTCAACGAGATGATGAATTCTTGCAAGAAAAGAAAGAACTTTTGAGACAAGGAAAAGAAGTCGAGTTCAATGTAAGAAATGACCAATTACTAAGGTATAAGGATCGAGTGTGTATCCCTGATCAAGAGGAGTTGAGGAAAGCAATTTTGGAAGAAGACCACAAAAGTTATATGAGCATTCATCCCGGAGCTACTAAAATGTATCAAGATTTGAAGAAGTTATTTTGGTGGCCTGGAATGAAGAAAGTAGTGGCAGAGTATGTAACACCCCTAATTTCGTTATTTCTTATTTAAAATAAAATTTCAAAGGAATTTAATTATAGTTCTTTAGAACTTTTTGATTGTTATATAATTTATAAAATTTTGGAATTTAAATTTTTTTCATTTTTTTTAGAATGACAAAAATACCCTTAACCTTTCATTTAATAACCAAAATGCCACTGTCGACATCATCGCTTACATCATCGCTTAATCACATCATCGCTTACATCATGAATAGTAAAATAAATAATTAAATAATCTTAAATAGTGAAATTTTCTTCCTATAAATAGATGGCTCATTTACAACATTTCCACACAAAAATTAGAGAGAGAATCTAGAGAGATAGTGCGTAAGAAATTAGTGGAGAGTAAATTCTTTTGGTAAAAAGAAGTTCTGCCGGAGGTGTAAGGTAATAACTTTCTTCTATATTATTTTTATAATTTTAGTTTATTTTTTTTTTAGCACTCTTAAACCATTGATATACTAGTGCTATTATGAATAAGTTACTATAGTAAAAATAAATTATCACTGTGTTATTTTTACTATTTACTGTTACTATTCAAAATTTACTATTTACCGTTACTATTCAAAATTTACTATTCACTGTTATTGTTCATGATTTACCATTTACCACTACTATTCAAAAAGTTACTATTCACAATTTACTATTTACTGTTACTATTCAAAATTTACTATTTACCATTACTATTCAAAATTTACTATTCACTGTTATTGTTCATGATTTACCGTTTACCACTACTATTCAAAAAGTTACTATTCATAATTTACTATTTACTATTACTATTCAAAAATTACTATTTACCGTTACTATTAATGACTTACCAATTACCGTTACTATTTATTATTACTATGCACATTTACTATTTATCATTCTGATAGCAATCTTAATTTTCATCTTAAGCTTATACTGAAATAAATTAGTATTAATATTTTGTTAGAACTTGGAGGCGCAGAGCGAATTCACTTTTGGTAGCAAATCAAGGTAAAGGGGGTGAGATTAAGGATATAATATGAAATTACATAAGAATATTGGGAGGAGTCCCCTACTCCTTTTAAACATAACAATATTATTATTTTAAAATAATAACTTTTAACTTAAAATTTATAATAATTGTTATTAATAAATTAAGCATCTTGTGTAACTTAATATCTAAAATATTTAAGAACTTGAACTATTATGACCTATGCGGACTGGATTGAACCTATGCAAGGACTTGAACTATTACGAACTTGACTGAACCTATGCAAGGACTTGGACTATTTATGACCTATATGGACTGAACTAGACCTATGCAAGGACTGGACTATCTTGGATTTACATAGACCTGTGCGAGGAATTGACCATAGAACTTAAAACAAAATTTATTAATTTAAATAATTATTGAATTTTAAATTATCATATTTATAACTAATGTTTAATTATTTGATTTGATTATGATTGTTAATATTTATTTATGCTTTATGATGTTTTGATTGTGATTGACAATGTTTGATTATGATTGATAATCTTTTATTGTGGAGTTTGAGCATATAGCAAGCATGGCGGAAAGCTAAAATTCAGTAAGAAATTACTTATCTCCTACTTCTTTATTTATTTATTTTTTATATTTATTCAAATTACTTTTAAGAAATTTCTTAGAAAACTACATAAGTTTTTAGAAATCTCTTTTTATCTTTTAATATATATGTATATATCTTTACTAAAATTTAGATTTTTAGTTAGTTTATCAGAAGAAAAAGAAAGAGAGTTTATTTTATAAAAATAAATTTTTTTTAATATATATATACGTATTATTTAAATGTATAAAAATATTATACAAAATTTTCAAGTACTAAGGTTTTAAATATTGATAATTCCAAATTTAAGTTTTTAGAAATTAATTTTGAATTGACAGGTTATGAAATATATTTAAGGCTTTGAAACTCAAATTTATAAAGAGATTTGATTTATGATTTGAAAAGGAACTGTACTAAAATTTTATGTGCGTATTTGAGAAGTTGAAAAAGTACAGTTTACTGGGGTGGCTATGTCATGATCCATAGGCCCTGATAATATAATTGAGTTTCTAAAAGCCTTAACCAACTAAATACGCGAGTAGTTCATGCATCATGAATCATCGAAGAGAAACAAAATGATATTGTCTGGGGACGGATTATAGAAACCGAGGATACATTAGAGGAGGCTTAATTGTGAGCCTTGGGATGAGAGGGTGTGAAAGGGTGCTTCAGGGGACCTGGGGTAGCTCCCTAGTGTCGGGTACTTTCACAATAAAAACCTTTTCAATCTGACTAGTCTCTAAGTGTTTCCATGCCAGTTGAGCTGTTCATGTTATTATTATCCGGAATTATGGAACAGTGTAAACTCCTGGTTGGCCCAGTGCAAATTAAAATTTAAGGGGCCCACATGTATAAATAAGTTATGATGAAGATATGACATATCATTCATACATTCATAAATTGATTGTGCTTGTGATTATGATTGATATTATTATACTAGTTTGTGAAAACCCTTTATTGCTTATGTCCCATTTGGGAATATTATATTCTGTTTCTCACTCCTTTCTCTATGTTTTTGTTTCATATGTTTTAAATTAATGGTTCGTACAGAGGGAAGGATCGAAGAACATTGACAGTATATATAGCACGTTCTAGAAAGGGAGCTCGGTATGAATACCGTGGTCCAATGAATAAATAATGTCATTAGGCAACTGCTCTTGGGCCATGGAGTTTCCTCTCTTTCTTATAATGTTTAATATTTATTTTCTTCGGATGAATGTACAAATACTTTATAAAGTTTTAATAATATTGAGGTATTTCAGAAATAATGTATATAATTTATTCCGATAGTTTCTTTTTAACAAGCATATCTTTAGTAAAAAAAAAAATTTATGAATTTTTCTAGAATTTATTAAGGTGTAACAGAGGGTGTTACAGAGTACGTGGCTGTATGTCTAATTTACCAGAAGGTTAAAGTAGAACACCAAAAACCCCCTGGAATGCTACAATCAATGGAAATACCAGAATGGAAATGGGATAGCATTACCATGGATTTTGTGACTTCTCTACCCAAAACTCCATTAGGACATGATTCAATATGGGTAATAGTTGATAGACTAACAAAGTCTACCCACTTTATTCCCATCAACATTCGTTACTCTATGGAGAAGCTGGCAAAATTATACACCGAGGAGATTGTGAGATTGCATGGAATTCCTTCAAGTATCATTTCTGATCGGGACCCTCGTTTTACATCACAATTCTGGAAGAGCTTACACAAGGCTTTGGGAACAAGACTGCGTCTAAGTTCAGCATATCATCCTCAGACGGATGGACAATCAGAAAGAACAATCCAATCTCTAGAGGACTTGTTACGAGCTTGTGTGTTGGAGCATAAAGGAAGTTGGAATCAATTCTTACCATATGTGGAGTTTACCTACAACAACAGTTTCCATGCTAGCATTGGCATGGCACCTTTTGAAGCATTATATGGAAGAAAATGTAGGACCCCGCTATGTTGGTTTGAGACTAGTGAAAACTTGATGCTAGGACCAGAGTTGGTACAACAAACCACAGATAAAATCAAAATAGTTCAGGAAAAGATGAAGGCAACACAGAGCAGGCAGAAAAGTTACTATGACAAAAGAAGAAAGCCGCTCGAATTTCAAGAAGGCGATCATGTATTCTTGAAAGTCACACCTATGACTGGGGTCGGTCGGGCAATGAAATCTCGAAAACCAACTCCTAGATTTATTGGTCCATATCAAATAATTCATAAAGTTAGTCCCCTTGCCTACCAAATAGCATTACCAACTTTTCTTTCTAATATCCATAATGTTTTTCATGTGTCAAACTTACGAAAGTATATATCTGATCCTACACATGTTATTGAACCTGATGTCATACAAGTTAAAGATAATCTTACATATGATGCACCACCTGTTAGAATAGGTGACAGAAGAATAAAAAAATTAAGAGACAAGACAATTCCGCTTGTAAAGGTCATTTGGAGTGAAACGAGAGGAGAAGATGCTACATGGGAACTAGAAACTGAGATGAAAGAGTCTCATCCTCATTTGTTTTACTGATTAATGTAAATTTCGAGGACGAAATTTTCTAAGGGGAGTAGAGTTATAACACCCCTATTTTTATTTTTATATTGAAATTTTGAAGGAATTAAATTATGGTTCTTTAGAACTTTTTAATCTACGTATTATTTATGATTTTTTGGAATTTTGGAAATTTTTTTAATAAAATAATATTTTTTAAATAATTTTAAATTCATATAAGTGACTTAAATTAAAAATATTTACAAAAAAGTGAATTGAAATTATAAGAAAATTTTCTAAAATTCGTTTCAAGTAGACTTATGTAAAAATTATCGGTTTGAGAAAAATCTTGATTTTTTCCAATCGTTAAAAAATTGAAAACGTATCAATAAATTTTTATTAACAAAAAATTTTAGATTTTTAAAATTTCAGCTTTATATTACTTATTATAAAATTTGTGAGGACTGATATAATATCGCTAAATTTCAAAAAGGACTCATTTTGAATATTTAAAATATACCGAGTGAAGGGTTACTATTTGACTTAATAATTTTGCCGATAATTACTATGCAAAACACTGTGCATGTATGAAATTTTCAAAAGATGCACAGTAACCAGGAATAAAAAATTCAAAAATGCATAGTATTTTTATATTAAAATAATGGAATACATAGTAAATTTTTTTCCTATAAATACCGAAGGATTTCTTCTTTAGAATTCACAATTTCAGATTAAGTTTTCTTAATATAGTAGTGCTAGTGAGATAGTGGTGGAAGTGAGAGAGAGAAGAAAAGTTTTTGGAGAGAAGGTTCTGCCAAAATCCTAAGGTAAGAATATTTCTCTTTTATATTTTTTGGGTTATTTTCATATCGTTTTTAGAAATCTGTTAATATACTAGAAATAATATTATTTTAAGTTACTATTCTGCATAGTAAAATACTATTTCAACAGTAAATTACTATTTTAATAGTAAATTACTATTCAAATAGTAAATTACTATTTACTTTTACTATTTACCGTTACTATTCACGATTTACTATTTACCGTTACTATTCACATTTTACTATTTAATGTTACTATTTACGTTTTACTATTTATTGTTACTATTCACGATTTACTATTCATTATTCACTATTCATTATTCACTATTCAAAATTTACCATTTCTGTTTTAAGTAGTAATCTTAATCTTCGTCTTATGCTTATACTGAAATAAGATTGGTATTAATATTTCTAGAAATCAGAGGCGCAAAGCAAATCCATTTTGGGTAACATATCAAGGTAAGGGGGAGTGAGATAAGAGTATAATATGAAAAGACATAAGAATAATGGGAGGAGTCCCCTACTCCTTTTAAATCTGATAATATTATTATTTTAAAATATTAACTTTTTAACTTAAAATTTTTAATAAATTTTAAATTAAATATCTGGTTTAACTAACTCTAACATACCTATGCAAGGACTTGGACCATTATGACCTACATGGACTGGACTATACCTATGCAAGGACTTGGACCATTATGACCCATATGGACTGAGCAATACCTATGCAAGGACTGGATTATATGGACTTACATATACCTATGCTAGGAATGGACAAAAGGAACAAAAAAAAAATCAACTATATTAATAATCATTAAATTTTACATTATGATATGTATTTAATGATATTTAATTGATTTGATTATGATTGATTTATAATTGATGATGTTTAACTGTGATTGATAATATTTGATTGATGATATTGTAATGTGGAGTTTGAGCATATAGCGAGCATGACGGAAAGCTAAAATTCAGTAAGAATTTCTTACCTTACTCTTTAAATTTTTATTATCTTTTATTTCTTCTTAGAAATTGTTTTTATATTTAGAATAAAAAAAATTAGTATTTATTTTAGAAAGTAGACATTTTATAAAAATTAATTGAGATAATTAAATTTTGAATTAAAGAAAAATTTTGTAACTTTAAGTATTTACGGTTAATGATTTAACGATTATTCTCTTTTAATAAAATAAAATTTTTAAAAGAAAATTATTTTATTTTTCCAACTTAATAACTAAGGATATTTGAAAATAATTGAGATTTCTAAATTTGATTTTGTTAAGATTTAATTTGAGAAAGATTATGTAAAATTTTATATGAGAAAGTTTTTAGATATTTAAGGCTTAGAAACTCAAATTTCAGTGAGATTCGAAAACTGTACCAAATTTATTTCTGTGGGACAGAAATTCAGAGAATTGAGAAAATGTACAGTTTATATAAATGATATTGTAAACCTTTAAGGGATTTAATAATTGAGTTTCTAAAAGCCTTAACCAACTCAATATGTGAGTAGTTCATACATCATGAATCATTAAAGTGAAATGAAATGATATTGTCTGGGAACGGATTATAGAAACCGAGGATACATTAGAGGAGGCTTAATTACGAGCCTTGGGATGAGAGGGTGTGAAAGGGTGCTTCAGGGGACCTGGGGTAGCTCCCTAGTGTCGGGTACTTTCACAATAAAAACTTTCTCAATCTGACCAGTCTCTAAGTGTTTCCATGCCAGTTGAGCTGTTCATATTATTATTATCCGGACTTATGAAACAGTGTAAACTCCTGGTTGGCCCAGTGCAAATTAAAATTTAAGGACCCACATATATAGGTAAGTTATGATGAAGATATTGCATAACATTCATGCATTCATAATTGATTATGTATGTGATTGTGATTGATATTATTATGTATTGGTTTGTGAAAACCCTTTGTTGCTTATGTCTTAATCAAGAATATTATATTCTGTTTCTCACTCCTTTCTCTGTGTTTTTGTTTCACATGTTTTAAATTGATGGTTCAGAGGGAAGGATCGAAGAATATCGGCAGTAAATATAGCACGTTCTAGAAAGGGAGCTCGGTATGAATACCGTGGTCCAATGAATAAATAATGTTATTAAGTAACTGCTTCTGGGCCATGGAGTTTCCTCTCTTTCTTATAATGTTTAATATTTATTTTCGTTGGATGAATGTAAAATTACTTTATAAAGTTTTAATAATATTTATGATGTATTTCAGAAATAATGTATATAATTTATTCCGATAGTTTCTTTTTAACAATCATATCTTTAGTAAAAAAAATTACGAATTTTTCTAGAATTTATTAAGGTGTAACAGAGGGTGTTACATTTACCCTCGGGGTCAATAGATTCTTGGGAAGAAATGACGACTTCATTTGAGAGCCATTTCATTATCTCCAGAGACGTTCCAAGGACCTCTAATACCTTGGCTCAGATAAGGCAGGGAGAGGATGAAACTCTTAAGGAGTTTTTGAAGAGATTTTACAAGGAGGCTGCTTTGGTGCCTAACCTTACAGAGGCGATTCAGCTCCATATCATCGTTGAAGCCTTACAGCCCGGATCCGCCTTTGCTTTATCTTTGGCAAAGAATCCTCTAACGACGTTGGAGGAGTTTCGAAGAAAAGCTTCGAAATACGTGGGCATAGAAATTCACTTGGAAGCAACAGCGGTCAAAAGGAAATCCCCAACGCCACATCAACAACGGAGAGATAAAAACTGGTCTAGATTGGAACGAATAGAGAGACTGGCCCTAGGCAGCGTCTTCGATAATCCTGTTTCTCCGAGTCAGGAAGAACGGATACATGCATTTAGCAACTATGCTCTGTTAAATTCTAAGCGATCTCAGATTCTCAGAGAGATCGGATGGCCAACGCTTACTGCGTACGGGGTCAGGATGCCGCCCCAGCTTTGTAAACATGGAGACCCTTGGAAGTACTATGAATTCCATGAGTTAGAGGGCCACTCAACAGATGAATGTCAGGCTCTGAAGAATACTATCGAGACCCTGATCCGAGAGGGTAAACTCAAACAGTATCTTTTCAAAGAAGCTACTTCGGGAAAGCCAAAGGGAGTCCGGATTGGCAAGCATGAACAGCAAAGTGTTATGCCCCAACAACATTAGGGCCCCCAAGAGGTCATTGATTAAAGATCAGGCCATCAAAGTTGAGAATGCCTTCGGCTGCTGTAGCTAGTCGGTAAAACTGTCTACACTCTTTCTTTTCTTGGATTTTTCCGATCAGGTTTTATCAAAAAGGGTTTAACTAGGCAAAACCCCTGATTCGGCCCTATTTCTTTCTAGATTTTGTAATTCATGATTAATGAAATATTCTCTCTGTTCACCTATGTCTTATGATTTTATTCAATGCACAACTACGTTGTGACAAGATACTTTCAGGATAGATGATCCTAACAATATATCCGTCGTTAGTGATGAACCTCTTTGAAGGTACAACTGGGTGAACCATGATTTGAAGGCTCGGATTGTAGGATTAAACCGAACTTCGAGTACGACTAGTAGGTTTGGCCGAACGTCGGTGAAGACCTGGGTTGTAGGATTGAATCGAACCTCAAGAAATGGGTTGTAGGATTGCACCGAACCCCATTTAAAGGCTGGTGAATGGGTAAAATTCAACACCGAGTATGAAGAACGGTGAATGGGTAAAATCCAACACCGATTGAAGGCCCAGATTGTAGGATTAAACCGAACTCTGGGTACGGTTAGTAAGTTTGGCTGAACACCGGAGAAGGCTTGGATTGTAGGACTAAACCGAACTCCGAGTACGACTAGTAGGTTTGGCCGAACGTCGGTGAAGACCTGGGTTGTAGGATTGAACCGAACCTCAGGAAATGGGTTATAGGATTGCACCAAACCCCATTTGAAGGCCGGTGAATAGGTAAAATCCAACACTAAGTGAAAAAATGGTGAATGGGTAAAATCCAACACCGACTGAAGAAAAATGGTGAATGGGTAAAATCCAACACCGAGTGAAGAAAAATGGTGAATGGGTAAAATCCAACATCGAGTGATGAAGGCCGGTGAATGGGTAAAATCCAACACCGAGTGAAGAAATATGATGAATGGGTAAAATCCAACATTGACTGAAGGCTCGGATTGTAGGATTAAACCAAACTCCAAGTATGACTTGTAGGCTTGGCCAAATGTTGTTGAAGAATCGATCGTTATTTTCATTATCGAATTCACTCAGAAGTATTCTCGGGAATTCCTCACTCGGAAATATTTTCCCTCGGGATTCCTTACTCGAAAACACTTCAAATTCAATGTGAGACTCTTAAATACTTTAGTCGATAATATCTTATTGAAGTCCGACTCTTGAATTCTATAAGCTGAGAAAACCTCACTTTGAAGTTTCAACCAGGAATTGTTTACTCGGGAAAGTCTCTACCCGAAACGTACTCATCTGAAGTCGAAGCATTTCTCTGTCCCTAAGTGTTTCACTCGGAAAATGCTTCACTCGGTACCATATCACGTGGAGGTCGAAAATCCTTCACTCGGTGCCGTATTACGTAGAGGTCGGAAATGTTTCACTCGGTGCAATCCCATGGGGAAGTGTCACACTCGGGGACACCCCACTCAGGAAAGTTGCACTCGGAAATTTCAAACACAAATGAAGACTCGGATTGTAGGACTTAAAACTGAACTCCGAGTGTAGTCGGTACAATTAGACCAAGCACCGTTGAAGGATCACTCGGAACCTTCCACCCAGGAAGGATCAATCGGAGCCTTCTACCCAGAAAGAATTAATCTGAGAGATTCCACTCGGAGCTATCGCTCAGGAGAGTTCCCACTCGGAGCTATCGCTCGGGAGAGTTTCCACTCGAAGCTATCGTTCGGGAGAGCTTCCACTCGGAGGTAATGGAACTTCCCTTGTACAAAGCCAGAATATGCCTCACTCGGAATCGATCACTCAGAAGTCAAACAGTCCACTCGGAATCACTCAGAGCCGTTCACTCCATAACGCTTGGGGACAATATTCGACGGTTAACGAGTGTTTCAAAGGTAAAAAACATAACTTGTATTCTTGTAGGATACGCCGGCATACAGACCTCTTGTGAACTGCATAGCTTATATGAGTAACTTATAGTCCCTCACACAAGCTAGGGGACAAATGATCTGGTCTGGATATCGGCCCCAAGGTTATCCGGTCTGGATACCGGTTCTTAGGATAAGAGGCCATCTTAGCCATCCTAAGGGTCAACCGGTATCCCAGGATACTAACCTAGTCGATATATATATTCATCCGGACTGAACACTGGCTTCAATGTGAAGAGGTCATCTAACTGTCCAAGAGGACAACCGATCTCACAAAGTAATGATCTGGTCGGATAACACACTAGGCAAGTCTCTACTACACCGGTCGTCCGAGGTGACACCCGAGACACCGGGTGACTTATCCGTCCTCCTACACCGGATCACTGATAACCGACTGTCATAGTGTCATAACAAAGAAGGCACTCTACATAGCGAAATATGTCCATTTCATCCACCGACAGGGGTGGGTACAATCACCAGCGTAATTTACGGAAAAGGTGATTATCCTCCATACATATGACAGAAAAGTACACTGATAATTCACCTACTCTCCTGACATACTCTGAATGCTGGCCCACTCAGATTGACTCTTTATATACGTTATCAGAACCAGTGGGCCCACTTACACCCAACGATTCATCTTCCACGCTCAACTATAAATAACATGTTGCAATACATGTCAAAGGTGATGTTGTCCTTACTCTCATTCTCACTATTATACTGCTTAAGTATTACAGAGTTCATCTCACACTCTTCTAACTTCAGCGTCAGAGAATCTTCGCAGGTGGCACCCCCTGTCGCCCACACCAACGCGAGAGGCCGGTGTGAAGGATCTCCAGGACAACAAGACCGACCTCCAAACACTGAGAGGCCGGATCACAGAGACCGGATACGTATTGCCGGTCTTCAACCTCATTCAATCTTCAACTCTTGAGGCTGTCCCGACACCGAATCCTAGACCCCGGTTCAGGACAGATCAGTAATAGTAAATAGTAATGGTAAATAATAAATTATCAATAGTAACGGTAATTAGTAATTTTTTTGAATAGTAACATTAAATAGTAAATCGTGAATAGTAATGGTAAATAGTAAATTTTGAATAGTAGCGGTAAATGATAAATTGTGAATAAAAATAATAAATAGTAAATTTTGAATAGTAATGGTAAATAGTAAATTTTGAACAGTAATAATAACTAATAAATTTTGAATAATAACGGTAAATAATAAATATTGAATAATAACAGTAAATGGTAAAGTGTGAATAGTAATAGCAATTAATGAATAGTAATAATAAATCATAAAAATAACATAGTGGTAATTTATTTTTACTATAGTAACTTATTCATAATAGTAATAGCATATTAATAGTTTACGAGTGCTAAAAAGAATAATCTAGATAATCATAAAAAGAATATAGAAGAAAGATGTTACTACCTTACACCTCCGGCAAAACCTCTTTTTACCAAAAGAATTTACTCTTCACTAATTTCTTATGCACTATCTCTTTAGATTCTCTCTCTAATTTTGGTGTAAAAATGTTGTAAATAAGCTATCTATTTATAGGAAGAGAATTTTACTATTTAAGATTACTTAATTATTTATTTTACTATTCATCATGTAAGTATTTACCAACCGGTCACTATTCATGATGTAAGTATTTACTCACTGGTCACTATTCATGATGTAAGTATTTACCAACCGGTCACTATTCACGATGTAAGTATTTACCCATCGGTGACTATTCATGATGTAAGTATTTACCAACCGATGATGTAAGCAATAAGTAAGCGATGATGTCGGCAGTGACATTTTGGTTATTAGATAAAAAGTTAAGGGTATTTTGGTCATTTTCTTAAATATTTAAAAAATTCCAGAAAATCATAAATAATACATAGATCAAAAAGTTCTAAAGAATCATATTCTAATTCCTTCAAATTTTTATTTTAAAATTCTAATAAGAGTTAAATATTAAATATGTAAAAACATAAATATAAGAACATAAAATAAAAATTGTGAATAATAAAGATATTAAAAATTATTAATATAATCTCCTTAATTAGTGAATACTAATTAAGTCATTTTAAAATCTACGTTCAATATATATATATTATTATTTTATTATTTTATTATTTTAAAAAATATTTAAATATAAATACCAAAATTTTATAAAAATATTAATTAGTTAAAAATCAACTAACTAACAGTAAGTATTTTCTCATTAAAGAGATATTAATATCTATTTTCTATTTGAGTAGAAAATAGGATGTTACACTTACTATCTTGCATTTGTCAGGATTAGCCTTTACGCCTCTTTGTGTTAGCATGAATCCTAAGAATACCTTATTCATCATTCTCTGGTATGCGGCTCCTACATTCTTCAATCCAAAAGGCATGACGGTATAGCAGAAGACTCCCTTGTCATTCACAAACGTCGTCTTGTCTTCATCTTTTTTCCACATAGGAAATTTGATTATAGCCGAAGTACGTATCCATGAAGGACAGGAATTGATATCCCAACGAATCATCCATCATCTGATCAATACTTGGCAAAGGGTACGGGTCTTTGGGACAACACTTGTTCAGATTTCTAAAATGCACATCCGTCATTTTCCATTAGCCTTCTTCACCATTACCACATTCGAGACCCAGGATGAATATTGCACCTCTCTTATGAATTCGGCCTTTAGTACTTCTTCAGTTTGTTCGCACGTCGCCTGCTGCTTTTTCGGACCCAGTCTTCTTTTCTTTTGCACCACCGCTCTTGACTCCAGATAAACTGCCAGCCTATGACAGCAGAAGTTCAGGTCAATTCCTGGCAAGTCGGTCGCGGTCCATGCGATCAAGTGTTTAAATTCTTAGTAATTTGACCATCCGCTCTTCCATTCCTTGATCTAAGGAATCATTAATTTCCGTGCCCCTGGCGAGGTCCTCTTCCAACATCACCTTCTTGACTCCTTCTTTAGGCGTTGGTCTCTGAGGGTTCTCTAGGTCTAACTTCAACTCCTCTCTTTGGTCAAGATCTATCAAATTTCCATCATTCAATCTCTTCATTTTTATGGACTCCTCCATTTTAGTCATTAAAACACTGAGGTTATAACAGTACCTTGCCATCTATTGATCACCCCGGACTAAGGACACTTGGTTATCCTTATCTATGAACATTATTAGCAAATATGGAGTTGACACCACTGCTTCTAAGGCATTCAGAGAAGGGCGCCCAATAATCCCATTAAATGGAGATTTGACATCGATCACTAAGACTCTTGTGTGCACCGTTTTTAACCCTGGTTCTCCTTCAAATGTCAGTCTGGTGTCCAAATAACCTTTAGTGGACTGCTTGGCACCATTGAACGTAGTTAACTCCTTGGTGTATGGCTGCAAATCTGAATCTGAGAGGCCTATTTTCTTGAAGCATTCATAGAAAATGACATCACATGAACTTCCCTGATCCACCAACATCCTTCTGATCATTTTATTAGCCACCACGACTTCAATCACTACTGCGTCATTGCCTCCTGGCACCGTCGGATCGTAATCATCATTAGTAAAAATGATGGCCAGGGTTTTAATGTCATCTCTGAATGATCTGTTATCCTTATTTTCCTGAACCGTCATAATCATCCCTAAATGATTCTTCCTTGCTGAATTTGATACTCCGCCCCTAGCAAATCCTCCAGCAATCATATCGATAACGTCTCACTTCCCCGAACTAGGTGGTGGTTTCATCCAGGATTCATCATCATCATCATCAATTTTATCCACCACAGCCTTTCCTTTATCCAACATAGGCTTCTTTGAACTTCGGGCTTCTTCAACCGGATCCATCTCCTTCTTCTTGGTATCGCCTTCTCAGGCTCCAGATTCATCCTTTGCTTAAACAAATATTGCTTAAAATTTCCCTATCTTATAAGTGTTTCAATGACTTCCTTCAATTGACGACATTCATCAGTATTATGCCCTGCTTGCTCATGAAATTCACAATACTTATTAGGGTTTGCAGCTCTCTTCATCGGAATGGGTTTTCTTACACTATACACCATCATCCCTCTTAATCTGATCTCCCGTAGGATTTGGCTAGGTCATACAGCCAATGGGGTATATTGTACTGCATTCATGCTCTTCCCTTCTTGCGGTCTTGGGAACGTGTCCCTACCGGCTCCTCTTCTTTCCAGCCTAACTTCTTTCTTATCTGTTCTTCTCACCTCTGTCTCCGTGCTTCTTTGCTTGGCAGCCGCCAAGTGCATCTCTCTCCCTACATACTTTGCTGCCTTGCTTCTAAACTTTTCCATCGTCTGGGGCGATCCTTTTGCTAAGGATAATGCAAACAGTGACCGCAGCTGTAAAACTTCAACCGTGATGTGCATTTGTATCTCTTCTATCAACCTCGGAACTAGCGCTGCTTCCTTATAGAACCTCTTCAAAAAGTCCTTCAAACTCTTCTCCGCTCCTTGTCTAATCTGTGCCAGTGTGTGCGATGTCCTTGGCACGTCTCTGGACACCAAGAAATGTTATAGGAATACATGGGCCATGTCTTCCCAAGAATCTATTATAAAATCTCTAAATAACTACCAGAATTTAAATAAATAAATAATAAAAATTTAACTTAAAGATATAAACAATCTCACAGTCATAATTGCGTATATCTGAAATACTTTACTGTATAAACATTCTTATAGATATATATATATATATATATAATTGTACACTAGTTTGATTTTTTTTACACTAATACAAAATATAGGTTCAGATTAGTAGAAACCCCAAAAGTTAGACGCTAGCTAAAGTCAAAACAGGCTCCAGAACATGTGAGTAGTTAAATAGTATAACCAAAAAGTACTACCCAACCATCAAGCACAACTGGAGTCATCAAAACTACCCCTAATATCCTTTGGGGTTAACCTATAGCTAGCTAAGCATCATCAATAGTGGAGTTACTTCCAGATGAAGCTCCCTCCATATCTTCTTCATCAGCTGGCGGGGGTGGGGGCAGTGGGATAATAGGGAAGAAGGAGTCCACATCACGCAAATCCAATACAAACCTAGCTCTAAAGGTAATAGTAAGAGCTCCTACGGGGTCAGGTACTCCTAAAATAGCCCGCGACAGTCGCACCGTGACAATCCCATGGTATACGTGAACATGACCCATCCAATAATGTCTTCAACGACCTGGGTCCGACTGTCTTGGCCTTATTCTAATATCTGCAATATGGGGCTGGTTATCATCGCCCATAGTGGCTCTCTGATCGATTCATATCCTATTTAATGTAAACAAGAAAAAGGGTGAGAAACAAAACATACCAATATTATACAAGACACATATAAATAATAGATTTTTTTCAAACAGTAAAGTTTCAATAAGAACTTCTTCATACATGTTATTTTCCAACATGAAATAGAAATGTAAAGACGACTAACAGTTCTTAATTTAAATTAATAAATATTTTATCAATTCTTTTATGAACGATGAAGATACAATGCATGTGGGCCCTTAAATCTTCTTTCATTGGGAGCAGTCAGGAGTTGATACTATTTCATGATAATTTGCCAATATGGCTAAGGAACAGCTCCACTGACCATAATATGCACTTAGGGCCTAGTCAGATTGGCAAGAGCTTGTTGTGAATTTACCCGACACTAGGGAGCGACCCCAGGTCTCCTAGGCCTCTCTTCACACCCTCTCATCCCAAGGTTCGCTATTGAACCATCCCTAATGCATTTCTCGGATTATACTGTATCTTCCGAAACATTCTTGTCTTTCACTTGTTATATGATGCATGTCACACACTTAACTAGTTTTAAACTTTTAGTATATACTATTTATTCTTATTCACAGGGTTTATAAAAATTTTGGCATAGTTTCCTCTATAAATTGAATATTTCCAAAATTTGTCTTTGACCTGTTACACTCAGAAAATCCCTAAACAGTATAATACAATCATATTAAATATGTATATTTGATTCAAACATCAAACTTTACATTATCTAACAAATATAAATTATCATCATAAAAATATGTAAGTAACAAGGTATGACATATAAATAATAATTATAAATAAGTAAAGACATAAAAACAACAACTAAAATAAATATTGAGAGGGTTAGGGAGTCCCTTCTATTATTTAACATGTCTTATATTTAGTAAATTCCTATCTCACCCTCCCTTTACCTGCGAAACTAGCTTCCAAGTGAATCTTCTAAAGTTAACCTAAACACATAGGTTCTTATTGTTAGTGTTTAATTCATCTTATTTGGTTATACTTTTATTTTATTTGGCACTTAATACAACGATATTAATAAAGCGAAATTTTTTTTATAGTTACATATTTATTATATGAATACAATAATATTCAAAATGATATTGTCATAAATTTTAAAAGTGCATAATAAGAATTAAACATCCATTAAATATTATATATATAAAAAATAACAATTAAATACATGATTAAGAAATAAAGTAAATAACTGAATAAATGATAGATAAATAAACATTATAAACTTAATAAATAATAAATGTATGACAACAAAAATAATACAATTAAGTAAGTAAGTAAATAAAACGTAAATAAATGAATTGATAATTAATAGATAACTATAAACTAACTATTTAGAATAATGAGTAAAATAATAAACTAACAAAATAAATAAATAAATAACAAATTTAAATTATAGATGAACAATAATAATAGAAATAAATAAAACAAATAAATAAATTGATATTTAAATAAGTCAATATATGAATCAACAAATAAATAAATAAATAAATAAATAATCAATTAAACAAATAAACAATTAAATAAATGGCTAAACAATTGAGTTATTAATTAAGAAATTAACTAAACTAATAAATAAATAAATGATTAAATAACTAACTAAACAATTAAATAATTAATTAACTGAATAATTAAACAATTAAGTAAATAAATAAACCAATAAATAATTAAACAATTAAATAAATAAATAAACAAATAAATATTTGAATAATTAACTGAATAAATAAATAAACAAACAAATAAAAAGATAAACAATTAAATAAATAAATAAAAAGTAAAATAAATAAATAATGAATAAAATAAATAAATAAAAATTAAAAAAATTAAATAAACAACTAAACAATTAAGTAAATAATTAAATAATTAATTAAATAAATAATTAAACAAGTAAATAAACAAGTAATTAAGCAACTAATAAAATGAACAAATAATTAAATAAATAAGCATTTAAATAAATAATTAAAAAAATGATTAAATAATTAAATAATTAATTAAATAATTAAATAAACAGTTAACTAAATAACTAAACAATTAAATAAATAATTAAACAATAAAATAAATAAATAAATAATTAAACAATAAATAATTAAATAAATAAATAGTAAAATAAATAAATAAATAAATAAATAAACAAATAAATAAATATTTAATTAAATAAATATATATAAAAATATATAAATATATAATAATAATTAAATAAACTTTAAATATATATATACTAACGTTTATTACATAAACGTTTCATATATATATATATATAAAGTAAGAAAGTAAGAGAGAAAGAGAAGCACACCTTTGCAAGAAACAGAGAGCCAAATGAAGTGTCGCTTGAAACGGAAACAGATGCACTCATATATATAAGCGTAAATTTTTTCTTATATATATTTTTTCATAATTATCCATAACTATACTATAAGTATTTTTATGAGATAAATTTTATACTTAAAATTTTGTTATGAACACTCAAAATATACTTAGTAAAATAAATATAACTTTTTAATGAATTTCTTTTACACTAAATATCTCAATTACTAAATGTTTAAATATCCATTTTTATAAGTTCATCGGTTTACTTTTCTAACCAAATGATCTCTAAACTTTATGAAATTTTAAACTAAGCTCACATGCACAAATCTAAACTCCCTATCAAGTTTCATAATTTTTTGATAACATTTTCTGTACTAGTTTAGACCCAACCAACTCTATTTTGGACTATTTTCACTTATCTCTAAAAATATCCAAAAATTTCCATAAAATCCTATAAATTGCAACGATCAATCAATTCTAAAGAACCTTAAGCTAATTTTGTCAAAATTTTAAATTCTAATTTTCTTTACAATTTTATCTCTTTAAAAAAATAGTAAAACTATAGGATGTTACATCTATCGACCCACTGGGCAAACTCTTGAACCATCCCAAAGCTTTAGCAGACAACGTTCTTGGAAACATCCAGTACATAACATCCTCCGTAGCACCTAGGAATAGAGACTCATTCACATAGGCGTCCAGGTGGCTACTAGGGTCTGACTCCCTAGTGTATTTCCCAATTGACAACGACTGCAAGGTTTGGAGGTGTCTCGGGATTAGGACACTCATCAACCTTCTACTGAATGGAATTTTGAACTGGTTTTCTCCCCCTCTGAAGTGATGCACTGCCTTCCTTTGGCCGCTCATTTCTTCCGTCCTATGCGTAGACTCTTGCTCATCATACGCGTACATTAAAGACCTCTCCTGCTGATAAAGATTTTCTGGTTGTCTCTGGTCACCACTTCAATTTTCTCTTCGTAGCGCTTGAATTTCCTGACGCAGCTACCTTATAACTTAGTCCCTAGGATCTGCTCGCACTACGGCTTGGGCTCTTAACTCCATCCCAGGGGTCTACACTATACCTTCGTTATAATCCAATATCCTTGCCATATTCTGGACATGTCTTTCCGGGGTTTCGTCTCCTCTAGGCCGCTCCATGCTCTCTGCTTAGTGCAGTGTGGGACTCACAAATTTACGCGGTCCCACCGGGCGTGCCAATGTTCTGTTCAAGGACCGGGGTCAAGAGTTGACTGTTTTGACCGGGGTCAAAGGTAAAACTCCCTAACCGCGGTTACCTCACTAACTCAGTCTTACACCGCCTCAGTGGAGTACGGTATTATGCATCTAGGTTCAATAGGAATCTCAGGCTCTTCAAGTAAATGTGGCTATTGATGTTTAATCCATACCAAAGTCAAAGAACCACACCGGAGGTGTACCTGTAAAAGATTCTCTGATGCTTACAGTCACTAAGATAATGGTATTACGGAGGTAACTTACAAGATTAGATCATATCCCCCTTCAGTAATAAATAAGTTGTATTTATAGTGCTTACCTTAGTTTTGAAAGTGATTTGACCATCTTCCTAACTTACTGTTGATACAGTGTCTGTAGGGTCAGGTTGCTCATACCTCCTCTGACTCGTTGTCTGGTTGTCAGTTACGGGCCGGGGTTAAAGGAGGAATTCGTAGTCAACCAATGGTTTTAGACTTCGGTCATAGACCTGCCAGCCTTTTCAGTGACATGGCATGGTGCTCCTGGACCCCGGTCTAACCCCTGGTTACCACCCCGGATCAAACCTCATTTTATAATAAATATTATTTAGATAAAACATATCAAGAATATGAAGAGGTTAATAAGACGACGCGTCTAAATTAACCTTATTTTGTAAGAAAGATTATTTGAATAAGGGATATTAAAATATGAGGAGGTTAACAAGACGTCTCGTCTAAATTAACCTTCTTATAGTGAAATAATATTTTAAAATTAGACAGTAGCAATATAAAATTAATCGAGATAACACAAAGGCATAAGAAAATTAATAAAAGAAAAGTGAGCCCGACAAGAATTGATTCCCGCTCCTATGTATTCTTGAGCTTTCGAGAAATCAGGGTTACGTAGTTCTTTGAAAAATTAATTAATTTTGAAAATATTTAGATCATTTTTTATCAATTTTGATTTTTAATAATGAAATAAAATTCATGAGGAAGGAGAAATACAAAGCAAAGGAATTCGCATGTGCATAAACCTTCAAAATCTTATTAAGTGTATGTAGGTAAAGTAATTTACACGACATCACTTACCAGATTTTTGGTTTAGCAAAAAAGATTATTCATCTTTATAAAAGGTACGTTTAGATTTTAATACAAATTTATTTTTAAAACTCATCATAAATAAGAAACTAATTGTACCTTTATTTTAGAAAATATTGATTTAGCTTAAAAGATTACTTATTTTTATAAAAGATATGTTTAGATTTTAATACAATTTTATTTTTAAAACTTATCATAATTGAAAAGGAAAGTATTTTATTTTAGAAAAGATATTTTGGTTTTAAGATTTTTATTTCAAATTTAACACAAAGAATTTGTTATTATCTTTCAGGAAGAAGATATTTAACTTTTGACATTTTATTCTGAAGGAAATATACATTTAATGTTTTCTATAAAAACCATCTATTTCATTCTAAAAGATTTGAAGATTTTTTCATTTTTAATTTATCATAAAGAAAAAACACTTGTTCTTCATTTATTTTATTCTAAAAAGATATTCTTTAATAACAATAAAGAAAGACTATTTACTTTAAGAAGTAGACATTTAATATTTTTATATTTTTAACATAAAAACATTTATTTTTATTAAAATTTAATGAAATAAATCAGAATATCCTTTTTTGAAAAAAAAGAGATAACTTGACCATTTGGGCTTCAAAAAGTTTGAAGCCCATTAACTAGAAAAGCAAGCCACCAAAACCCATTAGGATTCATTTGGGAAAAGAGAGAGTTAAAGAAATGGCATCAGGGACCCCTTTGACAGCTTAAGTGGTTAAGAGCATGTGAGGGTCACCTAAATCAACAGGGTTCGAGCCCTGCCTCCCCCCTCCCCAGACCAAAAAAAAATGGCATCAGGGAGTTTAGAATGGCAGAGAGAGATTGGAAGAGAGAGAAATATAGATGATGGAGAGAGAGATGACCGAGAGTGAGAAAGGAAACAACGGATAGGGAGAGAGGCCGACAGGGAGAGGTTGACCGGCGTTCACAGCCGGCGCCACCGAAGGGAGGCCAGTGTGAGTGCAGCCCGCGTCGGGGTTCTCGGAGCTCGGGGGTCGGGGTCTGGTGTCGTCGGCTCGGGTTCTTCATAGTTGGGGAAGATGACCGGCGGGTCCGACGGAGAAGGTGACCGGCGGCAGCTCCGACAGCAGCCCTTCTCCTCCTTTTTTCTTTTGTTATTCTGATGATGTTATTTTGGTTGTTGTTTATTATTGCTGGGTTGTTTTTTGTTGTTGATGGCTGCTGTGAATAGAGGAGAAAAGGGGGAAAGAGTTTTTGAATTTTAGTGATGTGTGTTTGCTGTGAGGGGAAGAAGAAGAAGAAGAGGAAGGAAAGCTTGGATTTTTTTAAGGGTGATTACTCCTTTTTTCTTTGCTTGTTGCTATTTGTTCCTTATTATATTGAATTAGCATTACCATATTTGTGTTATTGATTTAAGTTTTGGGAGGTTACTTTTCCATTGATCTTGCTTAAAACACACACTATTTGACCTTTGTGTGTTGTTAATTCAAATTTGCCAAATAAGAAGGAGGAGTGGAAATATGGAACTTCAGAAAGCAAAAGAGGAAATAGTACAATGTTCATAGAGCCAGCCTTCATTAGGACATTCACAGGCATAAGTAATATTCTCAGTAGTGATTATGACTCTTCGACCATGGAGACTCTCATAGACGATGAAGCCTTCTTTGTTAGCGACAGCGGTAGACTAGAAACTTGTCACCATGGATGGTGAGTATGAATGAATTGTGGAGCAAAATGGTAGCCAGCCAATACCTTCTAATTTATTTATGACATCTCTACCATTATTTTTGTATTCAACAGGAGAAAAACATATAGATTCCATAATGTCATTTTTAGAGAAAACGACCATTGATAAGTTTTTTTTTAAAATGGAGTAAAAAACGCTTAGGGTTTAGAACTTCAAAAGGATGTTTATCGAGTAAGAAGAATGTGAAAATAATGTAGGGTTTAAATAGAAAGATAGATACATGAGTCAGAGAGTCTTTCGAAATAATTTAAAAACTTACAATAAATGGAAAGGTACATACGGTTTTGAGATTTTTGAAAAAATATGTCGTTCCAAATAATTAGGAACGGTTTTCTAAAAATTTGAAATAAATGCTCAAAATTTATATAAAAAAGTGTAAGGAAATGGTAGGTTTTATTAAATATTCAGATGACAATTTTTTGAAAGAGTCCATACTAATTTTGACAATTTTTTGCTCATGTGAGAATTTAGAGGGATAATGATCATAATAATTTTGAGATAAGGAGAAAGAAAATCAAAACCTATTTTGGTTTTTACTTTCCTTTGTCAGTCTGTCAGTTATCTTTTGAGGCTTGCTCTACATTCACCAGATTTCTGGGTTCTTGAGATCCACTAATGTTGGGATGCTTGTTGAAGCTTTTGATTGATGACTTTATCCACCTTCGTGCTTGGATTAGGTCCTTCCTTATGATGACTTTGAGCTCTTGATCTTCTTCAGACTTTTGAATTCTTCAATTATTGAGCAGCTTCTTCTTGTTTTTTCCTTTCAGCTTTCATCAGAGTGAATTTCTTCATGGATCTTCTTCTTCTACACTCATTAGAGTGTTTAACACCAGAGGCCATGCTCTGATACCATTTGATGGTTTAGAGAACAAACTTAGAAGGGGGAGAAGGGTTGAATAAGTTTGTTCATTTTTTCAAACCAAAAAGTGATATTCAAGCGCAACAACATTTTACATAGCAGACCAAACTTTTGATTATGTGATGAACGTGATACTTTGATTGAGCGAGCATAATTTTACCAGACTTTTACTATCTAGTATAACAATAATAATGCACCAGACAATTGATAGTAAAGAGTAAGAGAGGGAGAAAGAAAGAGAGAGAGAGAGAATACACAAGCGATTTTACACTGGTTCACCTCCAACCTAAAGATACATCCAGTACCTTCAAATTTGAAGGATTTCCACTATGTAAAAATGTATTACATCAGGTGTTGAGTATTATTGACTTCAGCCACTCCTGGCTTAAGCACAGCTTATGCTTTAAGTATTCTTGACACTGGCCACTCCTGGCCCTGAGCATTCTTAACTTCAGTTACTCCTGGCTTAAGCACAACCCGTGCTTCAACACACCGGACCCCTCTAGATTCCTATGAGTATTATTTTACAGCACCCACTCCTGTGGCAGACCTAAGTATTCTTTCATAAGCCACTCGTGGCTCAAACCTCGAGTATTCTTTTAAAAGCCTCTCTAGGCCAATGGTGTTTACCACACTAACAAAATCTAGCAACACACCAGACCTGTACTACTAAGAGATTGGAAGAATTAATTCATATAAAATAAGCTTGTTGACTTAGCAGAGCTAAGTGATAAACCACGAAAATGGGTTTGTAAAGAAAGAAATGGCTTATTTTCCCATAGGGATCAGTACATTCAGAAAGTGAAAGATGATTGAAAATGTACTGAGCCAGAAAACATAACTTGTGATAATATGCAATTAGGTACACAAAGGCATATCGCAAGTTATTATGGCATCTAAATAGAAAGATGATTACACAAAGCGAGCTTTCTTTGTCTTCATGGCAGATCTTCCAGGTAGAGTTACTCGTTGATGAGTATACTGTCATTTCTTCATTTCTCATGAGCTTTTGTATATGAACATCTGGTATTCATTCATGATATTTTCTCCTTCTTTCATCACAATTTGATTAGTATGTTCTAGCTCATCTTCTTCTTTTTACAAGCTCTCTCTCTTTTTCATTTTGCTCTCTAGTATTTCTTTTTAACCTTAACTCTCGGTAATAAATTTTTCTCTCCTTATATTTTCTTCTATCTTTTTTTAAGAGGCTGCTTTGGAGAAGAGATCGATTCTGTTTATATAGAATCATCCTGTTGAGCTTAGAGAGAAAGGCCATCAGCCATATAACTGTTGAGAGAGTTATTGTACAAGGGACAAAAGTCTTTCTTGTTCGAGTTGCACAAAGAGTAAGAGCTGTTGTTGTCAAAGAGAGTCATTTTGTACATGCAATATAAATTAAAGAGCTTTGAGATATGTGCAGTCGTAGGTGGAGTATAGGTATCATAAGTTTCATGAAAATGGAAAGCTTTCATTCAGAAGATCTCTGAATGCGTGAGATAAAGGTAAAACTTAAATGCTTTTCAGACTAGATTAGAATCCACCTTGTTTAGTCAATCTTCCTTTCAAGAGTCTTTTCTTTAAGCTTCGATGGAGATGACTTGTGATCGTTGATGCTTCATGTATCAGACCGCTTCTAAAAATTTGAAAGGAGAAGACAGGGTCTGATGCTTTCATATCTTCTGAAGCTTGAATGATGTTTTTCAAGTCTGGGTCTGGTGAGTTATTCTGATGCGAGAGAATTCCTTTTGAAGTGAATTACCAAACCTTTTGATTCTTCTTTTGTCTTAGATTGTAGAGTTCATGTTCTGATTAAGTCGTCCAGACTTTTGATACATAGGCTCCCTCTTTCTTTTGTAGCTTAGACTTTTTTGAAACACTTAAATACCTACGTCAAATGATAACAAATATCTTCATTTAAGTTAAAATTCATAATGTTAGTTGATCCGGTCTGGATACCGGCCCCCACTCTTGTGACGTCAGAGTGACCTCATATAAGGAAAACCGGTGTCCTGGTTCAACGTTACCACACCGGATATCCGATGTCTGGCCGTCCGTCCTCACCACACGATTGCCCCACTTATATATTCCATAACGGTTCTATGTTCATTTTCACAAGGACATTTGTATAACTGTTGGCTTTTCAGTCACAGCAAGATAAGAGCCCCTAATAACTTATCAGCGAAGACACTGTTTGTAGCAAAATACGTCACGTCAATGGCCTCAGAAAGCAAGTGGATGTGTCAGCAGATTATGCGGAAAAGGTGATTATCCTCTCTTCTTCCTAGACGATCGTACTCTGATAATTGACCTACCTTCCTGACACATTCTGAAAGTTGAGCCACCCTAATTGACATAATATACACGCTATCAGAACTAAGGGACCCACCTGCATCCAACGACTCATTTTCTCACGTACAACTATAAGTAGCACATTTCAATACACATGCATGGATCGTTGTTCTATCTCATACTTACTGTTACTTCGCTTGAGCATTCATTGAGTTCTTACACTCTTCTAACTTGAGCGTCGGAGGATCTTCGCAGGTGGCACCACCTTTCGCCCCCCTGCAACGCGAAACGTTGGTGTGAAGGATCTCCAAGATAGCAAGACCGGCCTCTCCCACTAAGAGACCGGATTACAACATCAGATATACACTGTTCTGGTGTGCAAACCCTAAAAACACCTGCATTCTTGTGGCTGGTCCCATACCGGATCCTAGACCCGGTCCAGACCAGTTCATTGGCACGCCCGGTGGGACTCGATAGAGTTATTCCCATTTTCGCAGAAGTTTGGTTGTCACGATGGAAGGTGATGGGAGAGATTTTGTGGATGGTCACGTGGAGGATGTGACCCATCAACAGGCTGGAAGGAGACTCGTCTTCGAGTCCCCTGTGACTCAAACCCGGAGGATGGTGCAAGTGCAGACGCCTGACCCTCGCGATGAGGTTATCAGGTAACTCAGGGAGGAGCTGATGGAGTTGAAGCGGGAGAGAGGAGGAGCTGGGGACAGAGTAGCATCTCATGCAGAGGATGCTCATCATACATCAGCGAGGGATAGATCTACAACCCTCCAGTATTCGAAGATTCCCATGTATGAAGAGAGGGAGCAGACGCAGGACTCTGGTGATAGAGTCAGTACCAGGAGAAGGGAGCAGGTGATGGTGACTTCAGGGACGTACAAGCTCAGTGTCCCTTTCTCAAGAAGGCTGATGAGCATTACCATCCCAAAACATTTGCAAACAACTCAGCCATTGTCGATCGGGAGGTATAATGGAGAGACTGACCCCACTAAGCATTTGGATGCTTACGTGTATGAAGCTATGTATTTGGGAGCGGATGAAGATGTTATGTGCAGGATGTTCCCAAGGACGTTGACGGAGGAAGCTCTCAGCTGGTTTAAAAGCTTACCCTCAGGATCTATAGACTCTTGGGAGGAAATGGCCGCGGCGTTCGAAAGCCATTTTGTCATCTCTAGGGATATCCCAAGAACTTCTCACACCCTGGCCCAGATAAGGCAGGGAGAAACTGAAACTCTTAAGGAGTTCCTGAGAAGGTTTTATAAAGAGGCTGCTTTGGTCCCTAACCTCACGGAGGCCATACAACTCCATATTGTAGTGGAGGCTCTTCAGCCTGGCTCAGCCTTTGCCCTATCTTTGGCAAAGAGCCCCCCAACAACCTTTGAGGAGTTTCGGAGGAAAGCTTCTAAGTACGTGGGCATAGAGATGCATCTAGAGGCAACTGCAATAAGAATGAAGCCTTCTGCACCCACTCAGCAGCCACGGAGAGAAAAGGAGAAAGTGAGGCTTGAGAAGCATGCCTTTAGAGGAGACTTTGTGAACGCTCGTCCGCATCCACGAGATAGGCGTGTATCATCGTTTGACAACTATGCTCCGTTGAACACTAGGCATTCACAAATCATGAGGGAGGTTGGTTGGCCAACTTTGAACGTCTTTGGGATAAGAAAACCAGCCCCAGTCAAGAGGGGTGGTAACCCGCGTAAGTACTACACTTTCCATGAACAGACAGGGCACAACACTGATGAGTGCAAGGCGTTGAAGAATACGGTGGAAACTCTCCTTCGGGAGGGAAAGCTGAAGCAGTATTTGTTTAAGGAGAAATCTATGGACGAGCCTCAGAGGATGGAGAAAAGGAATAGAGATCCTGATGACGAGGATGATAATACACGTAACCCAGCAAGGAAGTTCACTGCAGCTGAGAAGCAGAAGGGAGTAGTGATTGCTGAAGGTGCCCAACAAAGTAACATGCCCCAGCAGCAGAGGCAGGGCAGACGAGAAGTGATTGAGATGATAGCTGGAGGATTTGCGGGAGGAGGAACATCAATCACAGCACGGAAGAATCACCACAGGATGATTCTGTCCGTCCAGGGCAAACCGAGGGATAACCGCCCTTTCAGGGACGGTATGACAGCCCCGATGGTGTCATTTACTGATGATGACTTTGGCCCAACAATCCCAGGGGGTGATGATGCGGTAGTTATCGTGGCAGTCATAGCCAACAAGGATGTCAAGAGGATCCTCGTCGATCAGGGAAGTTCTTGTGACGTTATCTTTTATAATTGTTTCAAACGAATGGGTTTCAATGATGCAGATTTACAACCCTACACACAAGAACTCACAGCGTTTAATGGAGCCAAGCAACCCACCAAGGGGTATCTTGACACTTTGATTTCTTTTGAAGGAGAGCCCGGTGCAAGAACGGTCAAGTCAAGAATCCTGGTGATTGACGTGGAATCCCCATATAACGGTATCATAGGCCGTCCAACACTGAATACGATGGAAGCAATTGTTTCCACTCCTCACCTCTTGATCAAATTCATTGACAAGGACAACGGTGTGTCCTCTCTCCGTGGTGATCAGGAGATGGCTCGATATTGTTATAACCTGAGCCTCAACATGGTTAAGTTGGAAGCGTTCAACAAGAAGAGGAAGTTGAATGATGGAGGAACAGCGGCAGGGTCTGTCAGTCTCATTGATCTGGACCCCATAGTGGAATTGAAGATTGATCCACTCAATCCCTCTAAGCCTACACCGGATGGTGGTTCCAGGGACGTCGTATTAGGAGATTCCCTAGAGAAGGTCACGCACATCAATGATAAGCTGGAGTTTGCTATGGAGCAACGCTTATTAGCCCTTTTGCAGGAGTTCAAAGATCTTTTCGCATGGACAGCAGCAGACATGCCTGGAATGGACCCTGATTTCTGTTGCCATAAGCTTGCAGTGTACCCCGAAACAAGACCGGTGGCCCAGAAGAAGAGGAGGTTGGGACCGGAGAAGCAGAGGGCGGCTTGTGAGCAGACAGAGGAGTTGTTGAAAGCAGGTTTTATAAGGGAGATACGCTATTCATCCTGGCTTTCTAATGTGGTAATGGTGCAGAAGGCTAACGGCAAATGGAGAATGTGTACAGATTATGTGGATCTTAACCGTTGCTGCCCTAAAGATCCATATCCCCTGCCTAACATCGATCGCATGGTGGATGATTCATCTGGTTACCAATACCTTAGTTTCATGGATGCCTATTCGGGGTATAACCAGATTCCGATGTGGGAGGGAGACCAGGAGAAAACTGCCTTTATCAATGACCGCGGTGTTTTCTGCTACACCGTCATGCCTTTTGGATTGAAGAACGCTGGCGCTACCTATCAGCGCATGATTAACAAAGTCTTTGAAGGGATGCATACAAGGCTGGTCGAAGTTTATATTGATGATATTATAGCCAAAACGCCCGCTGGAGGAGACCACGTTGAAGATCTACGCCAAGTCTTCACTAGACTTCGGCAGTACAACATGAGATTGAATCCTTTAAAATGCACCTTTGCCGTTCCAGCTGGGAAATTCTTGGGATTTATGTTGACCCAACGAGGCATTGAGGCTAACCCTGGGAAATGTCAAGCAATCCTGGACATGCAGAGCCCTAAGTGTCTGAGGGAGGTCCAATCGTTGAATGGGAAAGTGGCCGCTCTAGCTCGTTTCATGCCTAAGATGGCGCACAGGTCCCTCCCCTTGTATAAGGCGTTGAAGAAACACAAGAGTTTTGAATGGGGAGAGGAGCAAGAGCAAGCCTTCCAGCAGCTCAAGGCCGTTCTCTCGAGTCCACCAATTCTGGTTAAGCCTGACCCTGGTGAGACTTTGATCCTGTACTTAGCAATCTCTGATGAAGCCTTAGGTGTGGCCTTGGTTAAAGAAACCCCCGACGGGCAGAGGCCGGTGTACTTTACTAGTAAGACGTTCCAGGGGGCGGAAGGAAGGTATCAGAAGATTGAGAAAGCTGCTTTAGCAGTCGTATGGGTGTCACGACGGTTGAGGCCCTATTTCCACGCGCACCCAGTACTGGTGAGAACAGATTTGCCTCTCCGTTCAGTGCTTAGCAAACCCGACCTTGCCGGGAGGATGATAAAATGGTCTATCGAGCTGTCTGAGTTTGAAATTTCATATGAGCCTCGAGGAGCCATCAAGGCGCAAGTGTTGGCCGATTTTGTTGTGGAAATGACTGGGGCGGACCCGGCCACCCCTCGAGCGCATTGGACCATTTACGTTGATGGCTCGTCGAACAGCAAAGGTTGTGGAGCAGGTGTGGTGGTAGAAAGTGATGATGGTGTACACCTAGAAATTTCCCTCCGATTCAATTTCAAAACCTCCAACAACCAAGCTGAATACGAAGCATGCTTGGCCGGTCTCCGTGCGGCGATTGACATCAGAGCATCAGCAGTTACACTCTGCAGTGATTCCCAACTGGTGATTTCGCAGATCCAGGGGGAGTACCAGGCGAAGGAACCACAACTTCAATTGTACTTGAATTGTGTTAATGAGTTGAAGGGAAGATTTGAAGTTTTAGAGTTCAAGCATGTGCCCAGGGAAGAAAACACCAGAGCGGACATCCTGTCAAGATTGGCAAGTACAAAGCAGCCTGGCAGCACAACAACGGTGGTTCAAAGCACTTTGACATCGCCCAGCATACCTCTGTATCCTTCTCTGAATGCTGTCTTGGTGAGCTATCCATATGAGGATTCTTGGGTCATCCCCTATATTCGCTATCTGGCTGATGGTCAACTTCCCACTGATGAGAAGGAAAGGAGACGAGTGAAGAGGGAGCTGCCACATTTTACTATAGTCGATGGTGTTCTCTACAAAAGGGGATTCTCTGTCCCATATCTTTCATGTTTAAGAGAAGACGAAGTTCAAGCGGTTTTGGAGGAGGTGCACGAGGGGCAATGTGGGCACCATGCTGGAGGCCGAAGCCTAATGAGAAAAGTCCTCAGGGCTGGATATTGGTGGCCCACTGTGAAGCAGGATTCCGCAGATTTCGTGAGGAAGTGCGACGCTTGTCAAAAATTCTCCAATCTCCACCATACACCGGCCCAAGAGCTATCTTCATCTGCTGTGCCTTGGCCGTTCTACCAATGGGGCCTTGATATTTTGGGTCCGTTTCCCACTGCGTCAGGAGGTATCAAATACTTGATCGTAGGGGTAGATTATTTCACCAAGTGGATCGAGGCAGAACCAGTAGTACATATCACTTCTGCGCGAACAAGACGTTTCATGTATGAAAATATAATAGCTCGGTTCGGGGTGCCAGGGCGGATTGTGACCGACAACGGCACCCAGTTTACAGACAAGAAGTTCACAGATTTGCTTGAAGGACTGGGGATAATCCAGATATTTTCATCTGTTGAACACCCCCAAACCAATGGGCAAGCAGAGGTAGCCAACCGAGAAGTGCTGAAGGGTTTGAAGAAGCGTTTGGGAGAAGCGAAGGGAGGATGGACTGACCAGCTATGTCATGTTTTATGGGCATACCGCACTACGCCTCATTCTTCAACTAACGAATCTCCATACCGGCTAACGTACGGGGTTGAGGCGATGATTCCAGTGGAGTTACAGACAAGATCGGCTCGTGTGGATTATTTTTCAGCTGAAGATAACAACGCCAATTTGGCATCAGAACTGGACGTCCTCCAGGAGTTAAGGGAAAAGGCTTTCGTCAGAGATCAGGCAATAAAAGCAAAGGCAGCACTCCGGTATAATAAACGTGTCCAGTACAGAGCTTTTAACACCGGAGACCTCGTTCTGAGAAAGGCCAGTGTGGGGAATAAGTTCGCCCACCAAGGAAAGCTAGCACCGACGTGGGAAGGTCCTTATAGAGTTTCTGAGGTGACTAGAAGAGGGTCATACCGGTTGGAAGAACTTGATGGAACTCCAATCCGTAACAAATGGAACACTCAGAACTTACGAGTTTATTACAGCTAGTTGGTAAGACGGCGTGTACTCTTTTTCCTTACTTGAGTTTTTTCCCATTGGGTTTTCTCAAGAAGGTTTTAACGAGGCATGGCCCTAACTACGCTCTTCATGTAATGTACTTTCAATTTTAATGAGAATACATCTTAACCGCCCTATCATTCTCACTTTTCTTATGTGTTGTGATTTATAGCCGTAGTTTAATACGCATACACCTCAGGACGGATGAACGCAACTACCAATTCTGTAGTTGATGAGACAATTCCTCGAGGAACGGATGAAGACCCCTCGGGACGGATGATCTCAATCACACATCGTGTGTTTTGACGATGTAACTCCCTGAGGTGGAATGGGTTGTAGGGCTGGTCCTTTTTCAAGGCCACAAACCGAACCCCATTCGAAGACTACATGGGTTGTAGGGCTGGTCCTTTTTCAAGGCCACAAACCGAACCCCATCCGAAGACTACATGGGTTGTAGGGCTGGTCCTTTTTCAAGGCCACAAACCGAACCCCATCCGAAGACTACATGGGTTGTAGGGCTGGTCCTTTTTCAAGGCCACAAACCGAACCCCATCCGAAGACTACATGGGTTGTAGGGCTGGTCCTTTTTCAAGGCCACAAACCGAACCCCATCCGAAGACTACATGGGTTGTAGGGCTGGTCCTTTTTCAAGGCCACAAACCGAACCCCATCCGAAGACTACATGGGTTGTAGGGCTGGTCCTTTTTCAAGGCCACAAACCGAACCCCATCCGAAGACTACATGGGTTGTAGGGCTGGTCCTTTTTCAAGGCCACAAACCAAACCCCATTCGAAGACTACATGGGTTGTAAGGCTGGTCCTTTTTCAAGGCCACAAACCGAACCCCATTCGAAGACTACATGGGTTGTAGGGCTGGTCCTTTTTCAAGGCCACAAACCGAACCCCATTCGAAGACTACATGGGTTGTAGGGCTGGTCCTTTTTCAAGGCCACAAACCGAACCCCATGCGAAGGCTTGGGCGCAGTAGGCCGGTTCATACAGAAAACCGTGCTGAACCCCGAGTAACGGGCGCAGTAGGTTCAGGATTAGCCCTAATCTGAACCCCGTGTTGAAAGCTTGGATTGTAGGATTGCACCGAACTCCAAGTACGGTTAGTAGGATCGAACCGAACACCGTGTGAAGACTTGAGGAGTAAAACCAAACCGAGCCTCAAGAGAAAGGCGTAAAAGCTTACCCTTGTCAAAGCTATACTAAAATTCAAAGGCAATGTCCGTCCTCAGTTGTGGAACATCCACCCCGGAGCGGTTGAACGCTAACGTACCCGCTCTACATCTTCGAGGACAGATAAGCATTTCTATCTTTTTAAGAAGTTAAAAAGTAATCCTTGAGATAAACTTTCCCTTCCCAATGTACTTACACTTGGGGACAGGGCATGCTTTAACTTAATTATCAATTATTCTTTACAATTTGTTATCTTAATCCGGTGTGATAAGTACATTCTAAGCAGCTCGGTAACCACGCAGAACGGATTCGCAAAGCATTGAAGACAATAAAGTGTTTTGTATAACACTAAGTTATTCAACAATCACACATTCGACGCAAGCAGTTGAAGAAAAGCAATAGTGAATTTTATTTTCAAAAATAAGAAAATGTGCAGGTTACAAAGTGTTTTAAAGCTGGAGCCGATCCCAGAACACGGCTATGAATGAAAGCATAAAATTAAGAGGCCGGTGCTTGATCCTCCACAGTGGGCACTCCTGCCTTCTCCGTTTTGTCCTCCACTCCAGTTTGGGCACCTTCTTGTGCTTCGGCTCCAGAGGCAGCGGTGGACGTTGCGGGTTCCATACTCTGACCTTCTGGGAGGGGAGGCAGTTCGTACAGAGATTCACGGGGTTCATGGTGCGAGCCGTCCTTATGAACTTCGACAAGTCTTCCCCCATGGAATTCGAAGAATGGATCCAATCCGTACAAATTCAGCTTCACTCCAGGGTTACGATAGTAGACTTGACGAAGGGCCAGGCCGAAGGATTCATATGCCACATTTTTGCATATCTCCAAGGCTTTGGCAGCCTTGGCCTTTGCAGCAGCTAATCTCCTTTGAACCTTGGCATAATCCTCTTCTGAAGGCCCAGCACTCGCACCACCCTTCTTGAGTTCATCAATTTGGGCTTGCATCTCCTTCCGAACGGTCTCCCACTCCCCAAGGTCTTTGTTGCGACCGTCCTCCATAACTTTGAGATCGTCAGCAAGCTTGGCCGGTCTCTTCCTCTCCAGTTGTAATGATTCTTCAAGGAGGGGTATGGACTTATTCTTATTCTGGAGGTCGGCAACTTCCCGCTCTAGGGCCTTGTTCGCAAAATGAACTTGGCTTGCCTCTTCAGTTTTCCTCTGGAGCGTTTCTTTAGTTTTCTTCAATTCTGATTCCACGCCCCTGTGAACTTCAGCTTGCTTGGTCGCCCATTTCTCCTTCACCGCGAGTTCGGTCTCAAGTTTTTCAACTTGATCCATATAATCAGCTTTCTCGCTCAGGGACTCAAGTAGGCCGGACAGTTCATCAAGCTGCCAACGCCCAGCCTTGCAAGCACCTCGAACCCCAGCAGCGTCGAGGGAAGGGCGGAGGCAATACCGTGCCTTAGGAAGAGTGGGAGGCATGGACCCCTGAAACCACAAGTAGGGGGAGAGGAAGGAGTCACGCGGAGGCTCAAACGCCGGAGGAGGACCATTCCCAGAGTCCGGCTCTGAAGCATTCTGTGAAGAAGGGGTGGAGGATTCAGGAACGAGTTTCTTTCCCTTGTCCTTCTTCAATCCAGTTTCTTCGGCCGTCCTCTGACGCTTCTTCGCAGGGTCACCAGAGGAGGGCTTTTCCTGATCAGCCTTCTTGACCAGGTGCCTCTTTTTCTTCTTCTCTGGGACGGCCTCCTCGTCGCCCACCCCAGTGGCTTCAGGTTGTTGTTCTGTTTCTTCCTCGTCAAACAGAGGAACTTCTTCACCTACAGCAGAGGTCAAGGGAATGAGTAGAGTCTTGGTGGCGTTTCTCTTCGCCTGGATTTCATTTTCCTCAGAGGAAGAGTCGTCGTCAGCCATCATGGTCCTTAACGACAACATCTCTGGGCAGGCTTTTTCGATTTGTTCTGCAAAACAAGAAAGGTTGAATAAGCATACAAGAAGAAAAAATAACCAGAGCGGAATAACTATACAACAGAAAGAGATTAAGAGCGGATATTACGGAGGTAGGCATTTTTGATGCCATCCTCGGCCAAAAGGAGCCTGTTGGAAAATCCCTTGAGGGTCTTAGAGGCCATCTGCATGGCACTCAAGACCTCAACCGAGTGAGGGGAGAGTTCGCTCTCATCTGTATAATAAGCACGGCTCATAAGGAGAAAATGCTCGTGCGTCCAGCTGAGGGGAAACTTGGTAAACCCCTCCTTGTTCCGCCAGAAGACCGGCTTATTTGGTTGAATCCGGACTCGCGTATAGTAGTGCTTGAAGGAGCGTCCATCCACCTTCGCGGATTCCGTATAAGACTTGAAATTTACAACCCTTGAGTCACTACGGAGAGTAATGAACCCAAGGCCGCCCTTCTTGTTAGTACGGCGAACCATCTGGCAGTAATAAAATAACTTGGCCACAGTGGCGGAGAAGTTGAAATGCTCCCCCAGAACTTCCAGAGCCCGGACAAGACCCCAACCATTGGGATGCAGTTGTGAGGGGGCGCAGTCTAGGAAATGCAGGACGGCCATCTGGAACTCCTTCAGGGGGAAGCGTACTCCCAGTTTCAGGAAGACGAAGTCGTACATATAGACCAACCTCACATCAGGGACGCTGTGGCATATTCTCTCAGACGGATGTGGTGCCATCACAGCGTATCGTGCCTTGTATTTTTTATCCGAATATATCTTGCAGCAGAAAGAAACCGTGCACTCCTCTTCACTTGCATGGTGCGAAGGGATCTCTAGGAATTCCTCCTCTACCCAGCAATAAGGTTTTTCCCTGTTGAGTTTCTCCCAGTCAAGCCGGTGTGCCACAACGTTGACACACCCTTCAGCAGAGCAGAGAACCGGTGTTTTTCCACGTCCTGGAAGGTCCATGGTTGTGCAGGCACGGTGGAATACGTATGTACTATGGTAAAAAGCAACATCGTCAGAGAGGTAACCTTCAGCACTTGACCCCTCGTCAGAGCGGCTAGTAGCCCTCGATTCAAGGGGAGCCTCAGAGCGACATTGGGAAGAAGACGCTCGTGAGGAAGAGGCTTCGGCTCTCTCTGAGCGACGGGGCCCAGCCACAGGAGGATTCGCTGGAATCCTCCCACCACGGTGGCTAAGGGGGGCGCGAGAGCCAAAACTCCCCCTGTTTGAAGGACCAGCGTGGCCTGCTCTAGGGCGCATGATGGAAATAGAATGACAAAAATTACAAGGAGTTGAAGGAAGAGAGGTTACCTAAAGGAAGAAGATCTTTGAGAAGTTTGAAGACGACAGAGAAATCCCAAAGAAATTTGAGCAGAGGTTCACTAAGCTTGGAAACAAGAGTGGATTCCAAAATCTGCTAAGAGTTCCTTTTATAGGTAACGAAGAAGCACAGTGTTTCGTCGAAGGTCACAAGGTTTGCATCAAAACGCAACCACTTCAAATTGAAACGACACCGTCGTTTCGTCATATACGGGCGCGAAAATGGTAACGTTTCAGTAAACATTTTGGCAAAATGGGCCCCCATTCAGTTTGAATCCAGGCCCAATAAGCCCAATCGACGGTTACACTCTTGGGTAATGATGGCTCGTGCGTAAAAAATGCATTTACTGTCCAATCATGCCATGCGCATTTAATGCATCTCAACCACTTTTCGAATATCAAGGGTTTCGATTCTCAAAGACTCTTGGGATTTTCCACTACTTATTTATGCTGTCTGAATCCGTTATACACAACGCAAGAAGAGCGGTCACCTGTCTATTAGAGCGGATGTCACAGAGCTCCAGAGACCTTCCAGAATGTACTACCGGCATCTAGACTTCTCTAGAGTTGTGTAGCTCATATGAGCAACTTAACAGTCCCTCATACAAGCTAGGGGACAGATGATCTGGTCTGGATACCGGCCCCCACTCGTGTGACGTCAGAGTGACCTCATATAAGGAAAACCGGTGTCCTGGTTCAACGTTACCACACCGGATATCCGATGTCTGGCCGTCCGTCCTCACCACACGATTGCCCCACTTATATATTCCATAACGGTTCTATGTTTATTTTCACAGGGACATTTGTATAACTGTTGGCTTTTCAGTCACAGCAAGATAAGAGCCCCTAATAACTTATCAGCGAAGACACTGTTTGTAGCAAAATACGTCACGTCAATGGCCTCAGAAAGCAAGTGGATGTGTCAGCAGATTATGCGGAAAAGGTGATTATCCTCTCCTCTTCCTAGAGGATCGTACTCTGATAATTGACCTACCCTCCTGACACATTCTGAAAGTTGAGCCACCCTGATTGACATAATATACACGCTATCAGAACTAAGGGACCCACCTGCATCCAACGACTCATTTTCTCACGTACAACTATAAGTAGCACATTTCAATACACATGCATGGATCGTTGTTCTATCTCATACTTACTGTTACTTCGCTTGAGCATTCATTGAGTTCTTACACTCTTCTAACTTGAGCGTCGGAGGATCTTCGCAGGTGGCACCACCTTTCACCCCCCTGCAACGCGAAAAGTTGGTGTGAAGGATCTCCAGGACAGCAAGACCGGCCTCTCCCACTAAGAGACCGGATTACAACATCGGATATACATTGTTCCGGTGTGCAAACCCTAAAAACACCTGCATTCTTGTGGCTGGTCCCATACCGGATCCTAGACCCCGGTCCAGACCAGTTCATTAGTTATCAACAAATATCAACAAATGATTCGACATTGACCACCCTTTTCTTCAACAATATATATATATATATATATATATATATATATGAACTGGTCTGAACCGGGGTCTAGAATCCGGTGTGGGACCAGCCACAAAAGTATTGATGTTTTAGGGTTTGTACACCGGTACAGTGGGTATCCGGTATTGTAATCCGGCCTCTCAGTGGGAGAAACCGGTCTTGTTGTCTTGGAGATCCTACACACCAGAGTTTCGCGTTGAAGGGGGCGAAAGGTGGTGCCACCTGCGAAGATTCTCCGACGCTCAAGTTAGAAGAGTGTATGAAACTCAATGAATACTCAAGCAATGTAATAGTAAAGGTGTAAGATAGAACAACCTAACCTTGCATGTGTATTGAAATATGCTATTTATAGTTGAACGTAGGAAATGAATCGTTGGATGTAAGTGGGCCCCTTGGTTCTGATAGCGTGTAGAGTGTGTCAATCAAGATGACTCAGTATTCAGAGTGTGTCAGGGGGGTAGGTCAATTATCAGAGTACGATTCTGAGATAGGGATGGAGGATAATCACCTTTCCGTATATTTCGCTGACAATTGTACTTACTCTCTGCGATAATTGACATAGACACATTCCGCTATGCAGGGTATCTTCGCTGATAAGTTATAATGAACTCTTATCTCATAGTGATCCTGAAGCAAACGGTTATACACGTCGTGGAGATGAGAACGGATGAAGCATCCATCGTGACAAGGACGAATGAAGCGTTCAATGAAGTGAGAAGGATAAGGTAACAACGGATAACCGATGAGGTATTGTCTTCCTGTAACACCGGTTGCTCCTCTAAGAGGTCACTCTGACATCATAACTTTAGGGACCGGTATCCAGACCGGATCAATATATATATAAAATTGTAAAATTGACATTTTTTCTATTTTTTAATTTTTGTAATACAATTTAAATTTATGCTTTTTTGGTAATGCCATTTAAGAGTTGACAAGTTTTTTAACCATAACTAAAATGAATAAATATGAACAGACCTGCCTTTAAATGGGTTCAATCTTTTATACCCTTTTTTCAAAAGGGTTCAATTTTTTATACCTTTTTTTTGTCAATAACTTTTTATACCTTTTTTTCCGTAAACAAATAACTTTTTATACCTAAAACCGTATAAAATGTGTAAAATGTGGACCTTACGAATTGGGCCGCGAACCGAAGCTCATATACCAACCTTTTTTGTTAAGCAAAACAGTATTATTTTTAAAATGATTCTGTTGACTTTAAAGGACCAGACCATTTACATATGAATGTTAATTTATGATCTCACAGTTTTAATCAACTGCTATATATATATATATAAGAAATAAAAAAATGATAATTTTTTATTTAAAATTAATGCAAATACAATTTTCTATGATTTCCAAGGTAGGTACAACAGGATTTCTAATGTGATTTCTCTAATGTTGTCTCCATATCACACACGTAAAGAAATTGAAAAATAATTTTTTTTATTTAAAATTAGTATTGATATAAGACTCTTGAATTTTAAGGTAAATTTAATATATTTTTTTAAAACTTTTTACACTTTTTGATTCCCTAACATATGTACGTGACACATTAAAAATGGTTCCTCTAATCTTACATAGCTATATTAGACTTGCTTAAGAAAACCTTATAATATCACATTAATGTTAACTTTGATTAAAAATAACTCTTGTTCTATTTAAGGTTAATGTATGTTAGATATGGTGAATCCTCCACGTGTCCTTGCCTCCTTGACACGGGAAGTGTTTCCTCCACTGGCTTGTATTTCCAGATTTTTGTCTCTAATTCTAGCATTTATGTCGCAAAGTTTGAGGTGTATTAACTTATTAATGGCATTGTAGTACCTGCAAGAATAAAGACGTTTTCGGTACAACTTATGGTTTAGTAAGCGATTTTAGGGGTTGTTTGGTCCTCCGTTAGATTGGTTAAAGGTTTGATCAACAAAAAAAATTTTATCGTTAAATGAAATTTTGATTATCTCAAATGATTTAGAGGATTAATATGGACCTTTAAATTTTTCTATTTTCATAACTTTATTTTTCTATCTATAAACCAAATGAATACTAAGCTAAATGTCACACTCCTTTGCCATTTGGTTGTTTTCCAGGTCAGTGTTCCATTATATTTATATGCATGAGAAGGTTCTTTTGCGTGTCGGAACTTGAATCTCCCATTCCCAATTTCATTTTCACATTGGATTAGGTTTACTAGTTTAATTGAGATAGTTGGTTGGTGACTTTATTGGTGTTCAGATACAAGTGGAAACACATCTCATTCCATTTATTTTCATTATATCAAGCTTACGTGTTAACATTGGATAAACCAGCGTAGTATTTGCATTTAGTAAAACTCCAAAGCTATTTTTAATATATGCCTGATGGGTTAAGTTAATATTTAATCTATTCAATCCTTAATTTATGTAAATCATTCATGTCATTAATGGTTATTAAATGTTTGTTAATTAAAATGTCACATGATATGATATGTTAAGTATTATATAAGTCATATAAACATTAAAAATTTAAAATGTGTCAATATAAAAGGTTTTGTATACCAAACTTGAAATAACTTTAATTGCACCAATATATTCAAACATAGGTTTACATGATAAATACTTAATTGAATTTGACATTCAATGTTATTATCATTATAATTAATTATAATTTGAATTTGATTTCTAAATAAAATCGTAATAAATATTATCTATTTAGATGAGAGATATTAAAAACTATACATTTATGTTATCCTTTAATTAGTAGGTCTTCTCTTAAGGTATGAAAAAGTATATGAGAATTTTTTTTTATTTTTACTTTAAACACTAATTAACATATACTCCCTTCATTCCTTTTTAACTGTTTCCATTCTGAAAAGAATTTATTCCTTTTTATCTGTCTCTTTTAAGTTTTAAGAACTCTATAACATCCTACTTAAATTTGGGAACACTAAATTAGAAAGTTTAAGTAATTAAAGTGAGTGTGCAATTACTTTTTTACCCTTAGTGCAAAATGGCAAAATTTCAATTCCCTTCCCCTCACTACATTTCACGCATTTTGTCCAGGGGAAAACTTGAGTTTGTCATTTCCTCTTCTTCTCTCGTGAATGCATGCAGCAACAAGGGGTTGGATTCTTCATTCCTATTCTTAATTCCCTCAAATTAAGGGCAATGCTTCATATCTCTCTCCTCCCTCCCTCTCGTGGCTGCCATAGGTGCCCTTGGGAGAGTTTAGAATCTTTCAATTTTGAGGTAAATTGACAAAACTCAAAATGTGAATCTGTGAATTGATAAACCCCAATCCTAAATTCTTCCATTCCTTCCATTTTGAGGTATTTGAAGTTCATTTAGCATTGTGGGTTTGTAATCATGTAGCTTGAATGCTTAGGGGTTCCATTTCCTTCATATTAAGTAAGTGTTTGACACCCATTTTGTTGATTTAAACTCCGTTTGGTGGAATTCGATCATTTACGAAGTTCATTGCAGTCTAGAGAATTGTTCGGAGGTATTTCAGAGCTTTAGAAGTAACTGGAGATGAATATTGAGGTTGATCGAGTTTGTCGGTAAGTTACATCTTACTGAAATAATTATAAATTAGTTATTCTAGCTCGAAATGTAATTTCTATAGCGATCATGGTATTAAAATACATTATTATGATTTTTAGGAGGTTGATTAGTTGTTAAAAGTGTGAGTGGATAGCTTCGGATAGCGTTTGATAGCTTAGGGAGCTTCTAGAATCGCTTATTCTAGGTAGGGGGTGCTTTTACATTTTAAATGTATGGTTTATAGACGGGTTTGAGGTATTTTAATGTGTATGATTTGTATAATGGTTGAAAATTAGCAATTGTGTTGTTGAATTATGAGATACTAGTAAAATACCCCGTTTATATGATAATTGAGAATTATCACTGATTATGTTGGGTGTCGTCCATAAATTTATGATAGAATGCATGAGATGCAAATTGAGAAATGCTGAGAGCATATAGTGTGAGACGCTTATTGATTAAAATGAATTAATGATAATTATATGCATGAGATGCTATGAAAGACCTTGAGTGGGACTCAGGGTTGCCCGTAACACTGTCGTTGTCATTGAGAGTGATTGTGTTAGGTGAGAGGGAAAACGGTTTAGTACCAGTAAAACGGCTAGATTAGCTGAAAGCTGAATATATGGCTGAGAGCCTGTGTTGCAACACAAAAATTAATAATGTATAATTAGATCCAATTGAATGAGAAAGTATATACATGTGTGTATGTTATTGAGAATAACATAAATGATATAGCCTTGAATGAGTTATTGTGAATAATCTAACGATAATAGTTATGTGGATTATGATGAGATAATGTGATGTGAATGATTTATGTTGAATGGCAGTATGTGTTGTTATTTAATTGTGATATCATATGGTATGGTAGAGAATTGGATAGGTGGATCCAGATCAATAACTATCATTTAACATGTATTTCGCTCACCCCTACTTTATGGTTATATTTTCAGTGGACTTAGGTTGTGATAGTGATTAGTGAGAAGTCACCATGCCCAAGCAAGGAGCATTTGTATATGTATATATTGTACAGACTTGCATATAGTAGTTTAGTGGTAGCATTGGCCGGCTCTCGTGTATATATTCTTTTGATGTTTGATATGTACATATATATGTATGACTGCTTAGTGGATCTAGGTAACTGATAGCTTCAACTGGAAGCCTAGATTCATTTTAAGTATGTATATGAGGATATGATGGATGATGTAAATATTGATGATGTTTTGGGACGTGGAGACCATTGATGGTTCCACCATATGGATATATATGTAATGCATGATTTCCAGGAATTGTGAACATGCACTTGGTGCATTGCATGTGTGTGAAATGACCAGAAAATGTCTATGTATGATGATTGATATGAATTATGCATTAGAATGTTGAGTGAATAAAGGTTGCATGGAGAAAATGATGGTTTTTTTTTATGATTTTATGCATAATTAGTCAATTGATTGGGTCAAATAGAGTTTTATGAGGTTTGGTTAGTATGGGATAGTCACAATAGCATCTATGCATAAATTGTGACTTGTAGAAACTGGAATAGGTCGAATCTGTTAAGAATTGACCCTCGAATTGCATAAAAATACCTTAAAATGGGCTAAACGCGTTTTTACATATAAGTCTCTCGTTTTTGGGTATTTTTGAGTGTGGTCAGTTGCTACATGTCATAAATGGTGTATATTAGATGGTGTCAAAATTTGGTGGTGATTGGATCCATATGAAAGAGTTAGGGTGATCGAAAGTGGGATTTTCAGCCTTTTGTGCATTTTCTGCAGTTTTGCTGTCAGCAGTGGCTCATGAATTGATTCATGGGATGACTTGAATTGATTCATGACCCATTGGTCTCCAAATGGGTAATTCTAGAAGCTCCTGAATCGATTCATGGCCTGCTGGATTAGTGAACCTGATTTCCCTTCGTGTGAATCGATTCACAGGGATCCTTGAATCGATTCACAAGCTTTTATGTTGCTGCCCTAGGCTATCATCACGTATGAATCGATTCATGGTCATGCTTGAATCAATTCATAGCTTGTTGTTTGCCAATCTCCTTATGTTTTTAGGCTTGCTTAATGTGTGTTGAGTCATGACTTGTTCCTTGGTTCCTCAAGCACATATTTCAAGCTTTTGAGCTTTTGAAATCCACCAAGCTTGTACCTAATGCACCTTAAGATTATTATTGACGTTGTGTGGTCCCAAAACCCTAATTTGAAGTTGAAAACAAATCGTGAAAAATTTTCTCAGGTTTTTGGGTTTGTTATTAAATTAGGATGTTTTAAACTCATTTATTACTTTTTTCCTATAATACCCTCACATAGGGAATGACTAAACACTAATAACATTAATAAAAATTTAATTTAAGATGAGGATAAAGTGGGAAAGTAGATGTAAAAATGTTGTAATCCAAAAACATTAGTGATTTAACCTTAAAAGACAGATAAAAAGGATCGGAGGGAGTAATAAACATTGCAGTACGTACAATGGGACATCATAATTAAAGACATAACGAGCATTTATTTGTACTAGTACTAATATTAATTTGGTCATATTAAATGTTCGTTTGGTTTAGAGAAACATAATTATAAAAATAGAAAAATTTAAAAGTTAATATTGATCTTTTACGTTGTTCGAGGTCAAAACTCAATTTGACCATAAGATCTTTTTTAGTTGATCAAACAAAAGTTTAAAGTTTAAGATTTAGGGTTGAACAACCCAACAAAAAATTAAAAGAATCCTAACCCTAAATCTAGTGATTTAAATTTGTCCTTTGATAAGTTGTGTTGTTGCAAGGTACAAATCTAACTGGCAAAGACCCCCTTGTAGTTTTGAGGAGTTGAAACTTGAAAGAGAGAATCGACTTTTCTTTTTCTCTAATGTGTATGCGCCGATGCATTATGATTGATCAAAGGCGTGTAGCTTTGGGCGATAATAACATCAGGTGATAGGCAATTATGACACCTAATGGGTCCTCTTAATTTTCAAATATAAACAACCCAAAAGCAAAATGGCCCCATTATTATACTCACTAATCCAACCACTCATCATCAACTTAAGGCCTATGACCCCACATTCATCTCACCATCATTATTCCCACTCACTTCTCTTCCAACTGTTAACTACACTTCTTAATCTATTTTCACTACCACCCCCACACCATAATAGCTTATCATCACCCATGTAGCCTGTACCCATTTCCTTTGACCATCTTTATTTCCTTGGTCCCCTCATGCCAGGGTAAGCATGCAAACTACTAGTAATTGCCATTTTTTTTAGATATTAACGTTATATTTGAATTTAATACATCAATTTAACCAAAATATATCTACATGATTACGTTTTCATTTATAACGGGTCAGAATTAATGATTAAGGGGGTGTCTGATTTCTTGTTGAGGTTGCTCAAATCATTCAATAAAAGATTTTACCATCAAACAAAGTTTTAAACTGTCTTAAATGACTCATGAAGAGTCAATATTAACCTTTAGATTTTTCGATTTTTATAATTCTGTTTCCTCGATTATATACCAAACAAACGCGCACTAAATAATTGAAGCATGAAGGAGAATAGGCGAAGCGTCGAATCTAAGGCACTTTGGAATTATTTGGTTCTGGATGGGAGAATGAGCATGCTGATTAATTAGGTGATACTAGTATTTGTGTTGTGTTGCATGATGGGGTCTCTGGATCATAAAATCTAACAATATAGTAGTAGTATTGTGTGGAAGGGAATTGAAGTAACGGTTACAGAACACAACAAATGTGTGTGTGTAGGAAACTAAAGTTGATACATCATCCTCCATATATGCATGCATTCCCAATGATTCATCACAGCCAATTAACCCAGCGGTGCATTTACAATTTCACATAAATACATAAACACAAAAACCCAAAGTCAATAACAATCAATTATCATACCGATAACCTCATCGATCCCAATAAATGATACCAGATATTGCCTTTCTATACATACTTATTCTCTTCACTCTTTTCAATTATGGATAAATTATAAATTAAATTGATAATAATAAAAGATTTATCTAAACTAATTATTTAACTAATTCGTAGTTGAATCAATTAAATTTATTATATAAATTTTTAAATAAATTACATATACAAGTATATTTTTATTTAACAAACATATATAAAATAGGAATAGCTTATAATTTTTTTAAAACATCAATGTGAGTACCACCAGCTAAATTCAAGAAGTCTAACTATTTGTCAATTATTAAATTAACAACAATAAAAAAAATCAATGGTATCATGCAGATCAAAAAACTAAAAAGAAAATAAAAAATATAATCGTAAGCTTAGATTATCATATAAATATTTGTTTTTGGTAACATCATATAAATATTCTAATCCTCCCATTTTCGTCATAAAGATGCTGGTGTTTTTAACCTGGAAATGTTCAAACGTACGTGTCGATTAATTCATTTAATACATTGTTCGGTCTCTGTTATTTTCTGCTGACCTTTATGAGAAATTATTAAATGATTATTTTTAATTAATTATAAAGTGACGCGCGTTAATCAAATATAATATAATATTTTTTATTTTAATTTTTTATATTTATTAAATAATACTATAACGTGATTATCTCATATCATATAATATTTTCTCTTACTTTAATGATAAACTAATCCTATAAATTTTGAAAGGCATGAGAATTTGACGTTGTCTGAACGACACTTTAATTATTTGGTGCCACCATATCATTATCATTATAATCGGCAAACTTGTGCTAACATCAATTGGTTTGCTCATACGTACCCAACACATTCTCAGGGGCCACGACAAGTGATCCAATATTTCCAGCATGCAATTTAGTAATTAATAATAAAATACCATAATTAAATTCCATAATTGATGTGAGCGTATGTTTCTTGCGTGAAGTATTAGGCTAATCAGTTTCAAAATAATTTATGTGAATTGCATATATTAATTTCTTAATCATTTATTAATAGAAGATTGATTTAAATAATACATGTTTGACTCCTGTTAAACAAGAATAAAATTACTTCTAGAAAAAAATACATATATGATTAAATAAAAAATACTTCTTAACCAAACGTTCAATGTTCTAAATTTTCAAATCAATTCGTTCAAATTATATTTATAATTATTATGTTTAATCCTCACTAAACACATTATAGGGAGGGGTGAACGTTTTAACTGTCACAAAATTTTGAACAAGATTGAAATAATTTTTCAAATCCAATCCAATTAAATACAGTTTGGATCGAATCTGATTGGATTATTTATGTTTTTATATCTTATATTTATTATTTAATTTGAAAGTAATAAATAAATTTTATTTCATTAAAAAAGATATGGGATATAAAAATCAAGTTTAAATTGATGTTAAAAATAAATACATCAAAATATTAAGATATATGTCTTGTAAAAAAAAGAATATAATATATATATATATATATATATATATAAATTTAAAAGTAAATTTTAAAAATAATTGACTAAGGTAATTTTATAAGTATATAACTATATAAAATTTTATAAATAAAATTATATATAAATAAAAATATGATTTGGATTGGATTAGATTGATTTTAAAACATTGACATGAAATCCAACCCGATCCAATAAAAAAAAAATTAATTTCCCAGGTTTTTAATTTATTCAATTTTTCAGTTTATTTGAATTTCAATTATTTTGTATTGGATGAGTTAATAAATACTTATATTTGTTAGTTTTTTTTATAAGTTCTTTTTTCAATTCACGATATACATTTATTATTTTTTTAGCACATTTCTTGATTACATATTCTCTCTTAACACTAATAAAATTTAAAATTTTATTTATCTCTTTGTTAATAAGAAGAATAAATTTAGAAATATAACAGAAATAATAAAAAAAATTAATATATTTAGTTAACATTATAAAAAATTTTAATAGATGTGAAATGTTGTAGAGATAGAATATGATAAAAAAGACTATCCCTTGCAGAAAATTGTAGCAAACTTGTTTGGGTTGAATTTAGAGGATGGAAACTTGCCAAAAGGGGGAAAAGAAAGACTTGTGTCTTCTTTAACTCCTACCATTGTTTTTATTTATCGAAAACAAGGTAGAAATTTCTAGTTCAAGAGCCTTCTCTAATTTGTCTTCCTATTGTTGGCACCGTTTGCACTATCTTTATTTTTCGCTCTATTCCCAGACATGTCTTTTTCATTCACCTACTACACTAATTCCCACTTCTAAGAAACAACCATAATATCTATATCATCAAAATAAGATACCAACCATTACTTTCATCTGAATATTTAAAAATCAATTCTACTTTTAATTTTCAATAACTTATACTCTTATATTGGGTCCTGTTAATAAGATAAAAATTTCTGTAATGAATTTTAATTTGCTTTTTATCTAGTGAAATAAACAATTCACTGGAAGAATAAATAAGTGTTCGCAGTGTTCATTGTTTCATACAAGAAGAAATTGCCAACAATACTGTGGAACCTCAATTACCAATTAAAATTTTTTACGAATAAATTTTTCGCGATATAAATATTCCATTACATCGTAATTCAACACGTCACATAAATAATAAACAATCATGGATCAATAAAATAACTATTTTTCTCATATATGATGATATGAGAAGGCACACAAGACACATTGTATATAAAAACATATATTTAGCCTACATCAAAGTTTATACACAATTTCAAACATTTGTCATTTCCATAACCACATATTTAGAGTTGTCAGTCAAGACATTCTCACAATTATTTCACTTTCAAAATCCAAAAGCATTACTCCCAAAAGAAGACTATGTGCCTACCATTTTAGGCTTGTGAATAATACATTTGAAATGATGGATACATTTCGATTGTGATAACATATACATATGCATATATAATTTATATATTCCTCTAATGGAATCAATTCAACAATTTTACAATACAACAACATATTCATTGTGTCACAAACACATGTAAAGATATATAATCATATTCATAACATTCTTACAAACCTTTCATATGTTAGGTGTCAATCCATCCAGAAACAAGTGAATATACATCATAAATGTTATAATTAATACTCATTCACCACACATGAGCATTTTTTCTCATTGGCACATCACCAAACCATATGCAAAGACCTTATGTGAAACACATGTGTTCGTCACAACAATATCAACAGTATCATCAACCATAATGTGTACACATATCACCATACCAATGTATATCTCTTTTTACCGGTGCCAAAACGTATCATCCATATGCAATACTATAAGCCATCCAAGGTAACAGGCGCTATAAATACAACCATAATTGCCAACGTGTTGCAGACCTCCATTGAACACACGTCAAAGAAGACGTGATTCATAAAAGGGTCATCGGGGTAATGCTTACTCATTGAGCCACCCTACCATTGGCTCCTTCAATTACTATTGTGAGAAGTTCCGTGATTCTACTACTGAATCACTAGGGTAAATAATAACAATGTCCGTACATAGGGTTGTCCTCCCACTAGGCCTTATCGCGGGACCAGATCGAGAAGCAACTATGATATTCAATAACCACTAACTCTCATGATCTTGTCCATACTCAACACTACCAACCCACTCGAATCATATTTAATTTTAAGCTTGATTTGTTTAGTTAATACACTTGATTTATATATTAAATTTAATTAATTTGATTTATCAATACCAAACCAATTAATAACCAAGTCAAATATAAACTTTTATTAAGAGGGTGTTTGATTTGTGGTTGGGGAAACAAAGTTGAGTTGAAGTGAAAAATTTAAAGGTTGATATTAATTTTTCACTTCGTTCGAGACAATTAAAATTCCGTTGACCGGTAAAATCAAAAACCTACTTCTATTTAACGAAAAAAAACTCCGTTGGGTAGTACTCCAAACATGCTCTAAGTTGGTTTTATTTTCTCCCTCGAATATCACCCTCCCCGTGTGTGTACTCTCAATTATAAAAGAAGTTGTTACTCCTGCTGAAGTACTTTGATTATAAATCTCAAAGACAGCCCCCTATTGAATATGATCAACAATATATATAGACAAAATGTTCAAGTACATGTATACACCTCTAATAATACTGTCTTTGTTTGTCAAAAAGAAAAAAATTAAAAAGACACGTCAAACCAAATTAACTCCTGTTATCTACTTCCTTACAAAAAAAACCAAACCAACCCGTCCATTCACATGGAGAATAAGAAATGATAAAAATTTAACTGCGATTTATAAGTGGTGTGTATCAGCAATTGTCACTGCCATTAAATTATGTCAGACACTTAAATTTCTGTGGTATTGGTTGATGTTTATCCGTTAATGTACCTTCTGTTATATTTAAGATTCTGTTTGGTTCAACGTATCTTTTAATAGACCGTTTAAAATAATTAAAAATCTATCGGAATGTTTTTTTTCTATTAATTAAACTTGAGTTTAATTAGACATTAACAAACCTTGAAACAAGTTCAAGTTAAAGTTAGACATTTGCTGAAAAGTCAAACAAACAAAATAATAAGAATATATAGAGGCATTAACTATTAACTCAAGAGAAAAAGACTTGGGGATTATTTATTGTCAAATTGCATTTCTTCAGTAATTTAACTCGAATACACTAACCAAATCTATATTTATTTACATTATCATTTAATTATAAATTGTTGCACAAGCGAAAATTATTATTTTATACTATAGTTATATTCAAAAACATATTTATGGTACTCTCTAATTGGTTGGTATTAAGAAATTCTTTTCGTTAAGTCATTCACAATACATCACAAATAAACTATTTTATCCAATAAAATATAAAGAACAAAAATAAAACATGTATAACATACGGTTAGAATGTACTTGGTCATTTAAGCTTGTTAATGAATATAAATAAATTGAAATCGTAGCTAACATGGCGTGATAAATTAATTTTTTTAACAGATGTAAAAATTATTCGATATGTTAGAGATATATCTATCCAGTATCGCCTAATGAATAGTACTGGCTCTTAAATTATAACAAAAAAATACAAAATGTATGCAGATATTTAAATAAGCACCAGAAATAAATCATGTTAATTTTTTAATTTTTTTAATCTAACATATGATTTATTCGTAATTCAATAGTATGTAATTAAGGGGGTGTACAAATTAGTTTTCTATTCAATAATTATAATATAGTTTTAGAAGTTATTATTTTAATTTATAAAAAAAAGTAAAACTACTTTGTAAATTTTAATTTATAAATAAAACTCTTTATATTAAATTTTTTACATCTTAAAATTTTCCCTAAAAATATTAAACACGCCATAAATATATTAAACACACCCTAAATGAATATCCATCAATTGCTATTATTTTTCTTTTTGGTTCTTATTTAACCAATTAAATTTAATTCCATGGATATTTGTAGAGGAAAGTTAATTTTCCAACATAATTGATATATATATTAGTTTGTGTGATTTATTTAGTCTCTACTTAATGTTACTATTTTTTTCAAGGGCTAATGTTCTTGGAATGTTATTTAAGAAGTGATATTTCTTTATTTGAAATTATGTAAAAATTGTTTAAAAATAAGAAGGGGTGAACATTAATCAATAACTAGTGTCCTAACATTTTCCCTTTTCTAGTACACATGCTAATTAATTTAAAAATATACATTTTTATAGGAAATCATGATTAAGGTAGATTTTCAATTATTTTAATATACATTCAACATAATTTACAAAAAAAATCTCTATTTTTACACTTTATCTATTTCATTTTAATTGTCTACTTTGAGAGAAGAAATTTCTTTTTATATACCTATCCACCTATTTATTTGTCATTTTAAAAGGTTAAATTTATTTTTAAATATATGCTTTTTAAAATTTTTATGAGATAATTAAATATTATTTTTTAATTATACCTTATCTCATGTTTGAGACAAGAGAATATTGATTAAGAATAGTAATATTAAATATAAAAAATAAGATATAAAAAAATCGGAGTTAAAAGACATACAACATATGTTTTTTAATCTACATGTAAAAATATTCAAAATTAGACTCAAGAAAAAAGAGACAGAGTAACTAATTGTTTTTAATAATACTTTTATTATATATGTAAGATATATTATATTATAATAGTTCTTATATAAGAATTAAGAATAAATATAAACTATATAATCATATATAAATAGTTAAGATCAATAATTTAACTTTAAAAAACTTTTAATTTTATGTGAACAACATTACAAATTGTGTTAAGTTAATAATGTATTTTTTATATATAGGTGATAATATTGATATTGAATTTATCAAGGTTCTGACACCTCAATTATTATCTGCTAGATATTTAATATCATCATTTAATAGCATGTCCAGAAGGCAGAAAGTAATCTAGCATCAGAAACAAATACTTTATCTTTACCAAAAAAGAAGCAAATACTTTATGTACGCATGAGTTTTTATATTTGCTTTTTTAATGTATGTCCTAGTTTATTACATTAATGAATCGAAAAGTAATTATACGATGTTTTTTTGTTACAATATATAACATGTGTTAAAGTTACCTTAAAAATTATAGAAGATTGTAATAATGATAATTTAAAATAAAATATTGAATTGTAACATTTTTTTACTAAAATATTTAATTTGCTTTTAGGTTTAGATATAGAAATATTGATGAGACATGTCGTGAAACATTAATACTTCAATGTGTTCTAAATTTGAACCAGATTTTTTAACCTATAAAAGATAGAATAAAAAAATTATTTAAAATTCATATTAATTGTTTTTTTGAACTTATAACACAAATTTAAATGAATTTGTTTTGTTTTTTTATTTAAGGCAAGAAAAATTGCATTCACGCAAGGTTTTAGAGTTGAGCCTGCTAAATTGAAATTTTTTCACTAATCTCATAATAATGGGTAAATGTTTTCTACTAGAACACAAGTTGTCTCTACCAGATGATACATTCGGTTTAAAAAAAAAATCATCTGTTACAGACAATTGAATGAGGATGACGACAAAAACCGAAATTAAAAAGCCTTAAAATTGGCAACGTCACGAGAATAATGGGCTTAGATGAGTTGGCACAGCAGTATATATGTGTTGTTTTTGACTCTCAGCGTCCCACAACCGCAAACGGTTTCATGTTTGTTGTGCTCACACTTCCACTCATCACTGCAACTCTTTCGTTTCCACACAACCCAACCAAAACACTCTCCGTTGCGCTATGGACGTTCCCCTACGCCTAGGGGTTTTCACTTCCCTGTCTTTGTTACAGGCAATTCCTTTCTCTCTCTGTCTCTCTCATTTTAATTCTTCGTGGACTTTCTTCAATTCCAATTCTGCTTTTGGTCAACACCACTTGCCAGATTCGGAGGATGCAATTTCGTCTCGTGTGTTTTTCTTGAGCTTCTTTGTACTTGTGTTTGGTTACCGAGAAATGGATTGGTTTCCCAAAAAATGCTTGAGGATTTCGGTGAATGAGTGATGATGCTTTAATCTTTTACCTGCAATTGCCTAGGGAAACAAAGATTTGCGGTGGAGTGCAACGTGTTCTGTTTCGTGTGGCTCCATTGAAGCTATCTTTGTTACAGCAATTGCTTACTTTGTTTGGTTCGATTACTAACTTATGTGATTCTTGTTTTGCAGGTTTGGCTAATTTTATCTTTAGTAGAAGCAGATACAAGGCTTCTTTTGACATCAAATGGCACAATAACGGGGTAACTTCTTTATACTGTTTGATGTACTTCAAGTGTGTGAGTAAAGTTTCGTCCCCAAAGTCATTTGATTCAAAACATGCGTGCTTTAATCAGCACTTTGAAATTTTCCTGCCTGCATTAGTTGAATGTCCACGTGTTGCGATCTGAAAGCAGCGACGTTTTCTGTTCCGTTTTCTTTTATACAGGGAAAAACACTCCGAGGAATATTGTGCAATGTATGATATTTGTGGAAAGCGCAGTGATGGTAAAGTGGTGAATTGTCCATTTGGTACCCCTGCTGTGAAGGTATCCTAGCCTTTTCTTCTCCTTTCTAAAAAAATTCTCTTTCTTTCTTTCTTTCTTTCTTTCTTTCTTTCTTTTTTGCATTCAGATTTTCTATTCTGTGACAGAATATATGTTGATGAACTTTTAAAGCTTTAAAGGTTGTCACGATCTTGTGAATTCTTGTTTCTTTCCCAGCCAGATGATTTGCTTTCATCAAAGATCCAAAGTTTATGTCCAACCATTACTGGGAACGTTTGTTGTACAGAAGCTCAGTTTGACACATTAAAGGCGCAAATCCAACAGGTTAATATTTTATCAAATTTTTTTATTATTTATCAATATTCGTCATGGTTTTGCCCACACACCTTTGATACATTGTACATTCTGGCAGGCAATTCCTTTTCTTGTAGGTTGTCCGGCATGCTTAAGAAACTTTTTGAATCTGTTCTGTGAGCTTACATGTTCTCCAAATCAGAGTTTATTTATCAACGTGACTTCAGTTGACAATGTAATACCCAACGATTTCCTTACCTTTTTTTTATTTAATTGTCTTGCCTGTAATGTTGTACTTTTCTACATGCAGTATTGTTATTACTTTATTTATCATCCACTTAAACAGCCGGGAAATTTATCCTAATTATGTTTTAGTCCCCCTCTCCCTCCCCCCTTCAAGAAAATTTCTCTGTTTTTTAGATGCATATCTTGTCCTTAGCTACTGCGCTTCAATTTTTAGTCTACTATTACAACAATTCTTGTTTTTATCAAAATAAAATAAACCCTATAATAGGTATCCTATGAAATGATTATTCTTCTTTGGTTCAATATTGACAAATCTGAACAACTGAGAAAATGCCCGTTTTGTGTTCTTGTTTCTTTCATATTATTGTCATCAGTTGGCTACTGCATTGCTTTTATGATACAATTGTTACTGATAGACTCCAGTTATTACAATTTGCAGGTTGGTGGTAATTTGACAGTGGGTGGGATTGATTATTTTGTTACTGATGCTTTTGGTGAAGGGTTATATGAGTCCTGCAAGGATGTAAAGTTTGGCACCATGAATTCTCGAGCTATGCAATTTATTGGTGCTGGTGCTCAAAATTTTAAAGGTAAGTTATACCAAATCTTTAACCAAATATTGTGTTCCTTTATCATGTCTTATATAGGCCTATGATTTCATGTTTTAGTGTTAAATTATAGAAACAAATATAAAGTTAACTCTTCAGATTTTTGGATGTTAAAGTCTGTCACTGAAAGAGCATGTGTAAACCTAATGTGTTGCGTATGCTCTGCACATTGTTTGCTGAAGTTATTATGAAAATATATACACATATACATAGGAAATCTGCTTAATTATTCTCTTGACTGCTGTGTATAGTAGCGAGTATTAAGTGAGAATTAGATGGATGCATCAGAATTCTCGGTTTGTGATTTTCTGTTGTTTGTTTGTAGCTCAAAAAAGATAAGAATACTTGCAATGGTGAAAACAACTTTGCATCTTACTTTGGTTCTGCAAGACACATCTTCTGTTATATTCTATTTGCAAAGTGATGTTGCTGGATTTTCTCCTTTTGAGCTTAAAGAAAAAACTAACACATGATGCAGTAGCAACATTGCAAGTGTAGAGGTTCATTTTGATAGGGGTTGGTAGTATAAAATAATTTTTTTGGTAGTATTGCTTGAAAGCTTGATGGTTATGAGGATTGTTTTCCGCAGAGTGGTTTGCTTTTATTGGTAGAAAAGCAGCCCCTAATGGTGTTGGTTCACCATATGCAATTACGTTCCAGCCAACTGCAACCATGTCATCTGGCATGAAACCTATGAACGTTTCAACTTATTCATGTGGTGATGTTTCTCTCGGCTGTTCTTGTGGTGACTGCCCTTCATCTTCAGTATGCTCCAATTCAGCTTCAACTACCACCCGTAAAAGGGATTCCTGCTCCATCAAAGTTGGGACTTTAATGGTAGGGAGGGTCACATTATAATGATTTTGACATTTACCAAGTGTATTTATTTGCCATTGGCTTGTTCATGATGAATAAAATGTGTTTAGACTTTTTAGAGCTTCCCATGTATTCTTAACTAACATGAATTTACCTTTGATTTCTGCAGGTGAAGTGTGTTGATTTGATTTTAGCAGTCTTATACATTATACTGATCTGTGTGTTCTTGGGTTGGGGATTGTATCATCGGATAAGGGAAAGAAAGTCAACATACAGAACAAAGTCAGTGTCTAATGACATCAGTGATGGTGCATTGTATTCTCGTAATAGGGAGAAGGATGATAACCTCCCGATGCAAGTTCATGTATGGTATTTCTTCATTATAGACATGTTTGAGAACTGTATCTTCCCTTTTTTCCAAAAAGAAGGGAAAAGTTTTGCTTCCATTCCTTCCTTATGCATGCTTGTCCAATTCTGATTTTGTTTTGACTGATGTTGACGATTACAAGATTATGGAAGATGTTCAACAGAACAGAAATGGAGTCCGGCTCTCTGCTGTACAAGGATACATGACAAATTTTTACAAGTAATTCCCTATGCTATTGACATGCATATCTGCTCACTTAGAATGCCGTCTGATATCATGTTTACAAATATGATCAGGAAATATGGATCATATGTAGCTCGACATCCAATTATGGTTTTGGTTTCATCTCTTGCTATAGTTCTTTTCCTTTGTCTGGGTCTAATCCGATTCAAGGTTGAGACACGGCCTGAGAAGGTAAGTATTAGTAGTTGCTACTCTATTGTTTAAAATGTTTTGTTTGATTCTATTATCTTTCTGAACAAGCTTGTATCCACCTGTTAGATTTTTTTTCTTATTTAAGTGATACAGGAGTAATTGATTTCCACATTTGACAATTGGATTTTCAATTTACTTTATATATGGTTTTAAAAAAATTACTAACTTTTTTGTTCATTGTCTTTCAATGCTCTTTATATCTGTAGCATGACTTTTGTGTTGATCTGTTGTTTCTCTTTTGTTACCTACATTCACTTGAGTTTCAACTTCATTTCTGTTTTCAGTTGCAAGAGACGGGTTAATTTTCTTAAAGAGGCTTACTGCTTTTCACTTTTGGGACTGAAATTTCAAAGTTATCTTTTTTTAAACATCCCATGGTGCCTTTGTTGTCAAGAAAGTCTAATAAACATTGGGGTGGGTAGAAAATTTGTCTGGCCTGAGTGCACACAGAAGTATAATGAGTCAAGTATTGCAAATTTGAAGTCAAGTGGAATGAAAAATGCATAGGCTGGGAAGTAGTTTTAGTATAATGTTGTCATGTGTCATGGTTAAGTATCTACACTACTTGATTGCGGAACATTTCTCTTTTATCTTCTTGATATATTTCTTTACAATAGTTGAATTTGGTTAAATAACTTCCTTAGTTTTTTTAGCTCTGGGTAGGACATGCGAGTAAAGCAGCACAAGAGAAGCAGTTTTTTGACAGCCATCTTGCTCCATTTTACAGAATTGAACAGGTTCTTGCATTGTCTCCCTCTTCCTTTGGTTTTATACCCATATGGGCCAGCCTGTGAAGTTCATCATCTGTACACTTTGCCGCAACTCTGCATTGTCAATGTTTTGCTAATTTTATTTTATTCAGCTCCTTCTTTCCTTCTCTCATGGACAAAATAGGATGCATAATTCTAATTTATCTTGCTTTTAGCTCCCTTGCATTTGCTGAGGAACATGCATAGGAAAGCTTATTTGTAGAAAAAAAACTATTCCTTCCTTATTTAAGCTTTACCCTGGATACATTAGTCGTCTAAATGGCGAAGATGAGGCTGCAGTATAGTTAGTATGATTGCAATCTACTCTAAGCTAATGTTGATATCAATTTGATCTTGCTGATAACAATTCCAGAGCTGTCTAGTTTGCATCTTACAACATGAGGCAATATACAGTAATCTTTAGTCTCTAGATTTATTGCTCGGTTGTCTTGATGAATGACATGACCACATTTCTTTTGCAGCTTATACTAGCAACGGTTCCAGATCGATTGAATAGTACATCACCAAGAATTGTGTCAGAGGACAACATTAGGTTTCTGTTTGAAATACAGAAAAAGGTGTGTGTTCCATCTTGTAGTACTACTGAATTATGTTGATGGTTATGTTGCATTGAGGATGTTTCTGTCAGGTTGATGCAATTCGGGCTAATTATTCTGGCTTGATGGTATCTCTTCAAGACATCTGTTTGAAGCCGCTGGACAAAGATTGTGCCACTCAAAGTATCCTGCAGGTATAGTTATTGATTTGCAGTGAGAGAACTTTAATGTTTCATCATTTTTATTGTAATAAATTTACATGATTTTAGCTTATATTGATTAGCACTTTCTCCTTCCTGATTGACAGTACTACAAAATGGATCCCAAAAATTTTGATGATTACGGAGGTGTTGAGCATCTCAATTACTGCTTTGAGGTAGGAAATATTAACTTTACATCTTAAAGTTGATTGTAGCCGTTGTTGTTTTGCATGTGTTCACCTGAAAAGTGAAGCCTAAGATCTCCTGCTATATTGATATTAATGATGTCATTTTGCAGATGCTTTCAAATTCATGTGTAGAACAATTAGAGATTTAGAACTGGCCAACTACTGGGAATACCTTCTAGGTGTATTTGTACTAACTTATAATTTTAAGATGACAACCAGATTTTTTTGTTGAAAGCTGTTAAATTTGGATATCGGTTTAACTCAATCCTAAAAGCAAGTTCATAGAATAAAGATTTACTCACCTTATATACTTTTAATTGGTCATATCTCTAGTCAATTCACTTTCAACACACTCCTTCACACTTATGAATGAACATTTGGATCGTGGATAAATAGGGGTGGCACAATAATGTGGGACTTGTAACACATCATCTCACGCCCAAGAATGGAGCGTGGACAAATACAAGTGACCCAATAACAGATCTAGGGTAGGCCCTGATACCATGCTAAATTTGGATATCAGCCCTAACTCACTCCTAAAAGTCAGCTCTTAGAATGAAGATTACTCTCACCTTTTATACTTTTAATTAGCCATATCTTTAATCAACTTAGGACTTTCGACTAAAGCATACATGTCAAGTGGTCAAAAACTTAATATGAATGGTGGTGGATATCATTTGATCACAATCCTCTTGAATGTTATGGGATTTTCTTATATCCTCGGAAGTCGGGGGTGGTGTGGATGGTTATCTAACTTGTACTTCATTTTGCACATTGAATCAAATCTCTCTGAAGATATTTTAGATTTATATCTTGGGATGAAGACCTTTACTTGTTTTTTAAAAATGATATATGGTATTTTTCTTGTTCTTAATATCTAGAGGCATCACATGAAGCTTTAACCATGACTCACACAGTAATGATAATGTGTATAATATGGACCCGACTATTCTTAAGTTAGGGGTTAGGGGTTGCACATTAGAGGATAGAGTGTATTTATAACCCATTGAGGCATTGCTTACAAAATAACATCTCATAAGATACAATTACTAGTATAACCAACTCAGTTGTCAAAATCTCAACCATGGATTTCCTAGTGAACAATTATAATGCATTTTATCCCAACTTTAGAGGAGCCAACCATGTAATATAAGTCTGACCTAACTACTTAATGTTGTGTTCATTCAGCACTATTCCTCAGCCGACCAATGTATGAGTGCATTTAAAGCTCCTCTTGATCCAAGCACTGTATTAGGAGGTTTCTCTGGGAATGGTTATTCCGAGGTACCTTCTCTACTTGTAGGTTGTGATTGAATTGGATTTTGTGGAGCATATGATAACTAAAATGTGATTTATTCAAGACAGGCAACTGCGTTTATTGTAACTTATCCAGTAAATAATGCTATTGATAAAGAAGGTAATGAAACTGCCAAGGCAGTTGCTTGGGAGAAGACCTTTATTCAGTTGGTGAAGGTTAGTATCTTGTATTTATATTTTTGTCTTATTTTCGCTGATGAGTAGAGTAGGATACCTCCTCAATCATTTAATCTGTGTATGAGCCACAACTTGAGGAGTACTTTATCCAGGTGTGATTCCCAGCAAGTCTTAGTACTCACTCTACATCCAATAACTAGGTCCTAAATTCTTCTTTGGAGAAAGCATAATTAAATGGCATATAAAATGTTTAGTTAAGTTGCTTGCTTGTCCATTGGGTTGCTACATGGTCATGTATCCTGGAATTGGGCCATTACTATTCTTATCACTCATCTTAGTTTTCCTGATTTCCTGTATTTATTGAGTCTTTCATGATAGGATGAGCTGTTACCGATGGTACAATCTAGAAATTTGACCCTTGCTTTTTCATCCGAAAGCTCCGTAGAGGAAGAGTTGAAAAAAGAAAGTACTGCAGATGCTATTACCATATTGGTAATATTTCCATCCTTTTAATTTCATACTTGCTTGTCGTAAATAATAATTAGAAGAACTTTTTTGTCCTGGGTATGAATATGGAATTATTTGTTCAAGTTTTGTGTCACTGTGTCATGTATTTCCAAAGTTGTTATTATTTTCTGTTTGCAGGTTTAAATTGTTTGATCCTTAAATTGTACCTCATTTCCTTGCAGGTTAGCTATCTTGTGATGTTCGCTTATATATCTCTTACTTTAGGGGATTCACTTCATTCTTCTTCTTTCTATATATCATCTAAGGTGCAGTCCTGACCTCAGCTCCAAGCTGTCTTTCCTTCTCATGTTTCTTTATCTTCTCTCCTCCCTAATCCTTCATTAATTTTTACTACTAAGGATTTCTTTTATGATTTAAAGCAATTTATATTGTGGTTGTGGATATAGAATTTTATAATATACGTAGATATATTGTATTATTTTGGGTTACAGGTATTGCTTGGTCTTTCGGGAGTAATTCTTGTTATGCTGTCTGTTCTTGGATCAGCTGGAATTTTCAGTGCCCTAGGTGTGAAATCTACTCTGATCATCATGGAAGTTATCCCATTTCTTGTGTTAGCTGTAAGTTTTCTTTTTCTCATAAAGTTATCAATTATACCTATTATTGGAAAAATATATTTATTATTGTTGCTGTAGATTGTCTGGTGCAATTGGTGGCAGTGATATTATTGCACATGACTATCATTATTTTTGGAGAACTATTATTTATCTGCTTGCAATTTAATATGTTTGATTTAGCTGAAGTTTATCATGATTCATGTGTCATTTGATTTTCACTTTTAGAAACTTATGGAGTTTTCCTTATTTGAATTTTGAAATTCAAATCCTAGACTCTTCAAACTATTGAAGGTGTGTGTGCATAAAAATAAATTAGTGGAGAATAAAGAATACAAGTTTTTGTCTAAAATTATTAAAGTGACAAAACAAATAGTCAGTTGGAGAATAAATAGGAGAATGATGGGAGTGAAGAGGGAGAGTATGCTAGTTGATGGAGAAGAAAGAGAAGGAAAGGTATAGAAAATATCACAAATTTTAACATTTGTGGTTTTTTATTTAAGGAAACATTTTGATAAATGGTTAAATGTCATTGTTGTGCTTGATGTTTATTTCAAATATTAATTAGAAGATAATTTTTTAAAATAATTGGTTTCTGAATATGAAGATGGAAAATCACCCAAAAAATAACAGTTTATAGCATTGTCATTCAATCATCCTGTGTTCATGGTATTTTTTTGGCATCCCAAAGGATTGACTAATTTATGGATGTTTCCGTGAGCTTCTGTGAAAATATGGCTGCAAATAAACATTAAAAGGGTCCAGTGAAACAACATCATTGTTGGAACTCAAGAAGAGTGAAGTTGAGATGTGAAAAAATTTAGAATTAAAAGTAACATGCTAAATTTGTTTATTTAATTGATCTATTTAACTACATTTTTAACCTGTACCAACTACCAAGAGTTTTCTATACTAGTTTAAAGATAATCAATCATGCCTCTTTTCTTATAACACATGTGATTGTTCTCTTCAAGCCAGATGAACTGCATCAATGAAACTGGAACTATTCAGCAGATGATCATTCTCCTACCTAACTTGGCATGTTATTGAATTGGCTAAAATGCAGTGTGTCATCATTAAACTTCTTCCTATATAGATGGATTGTGTGCTTGTTCTGGTCTTATATTTCAATTCACCAACTTATTTTACCATTCTGTTGATCCTTTGTATCTTTTTGAATATGTTTGAATTAGGTGGGGGTGGATAATATGTGCATACTAGTTCATGCTGTGAAAAGGCAACAGCCGGAGTTTCCCTTAGAAAGACGAATAAGCAATGCACTTGTGGAAGTTGGACCATCAATAACATTGGCCAGTCTATCAGAGGTTGTGGCATTTGCAGTTGGAAGCTTTATTTCCATGCCAGCATGCCGCGTGTTCTCCATGTTTGCAGGTAAGTCTGTCTTAAAATTTTATCCCTTTGTGATAGTCTCGGTTGTGTTAATCTTGGCTTCCCTTCGCTTTGGTTCTTAGCATTGGCTGTGCTTTTGGATTTCCTCCTGCAAGTTTCTGCCTTCGTAGCTCTGATAGTTCTTGACTCTTTGAGAGCAGAGGATAAAAGGGTTGATTGTTTTCCATGCATAACGGTGCATTCTTCACATGCAGACCCTAATACCGGTATGAATAAAATTTTATCCTAAATGAAAGTTCCATGTTAATATAACTCTATCTTTTTTCTTTAATTTAATTGTAAGTCTTGAATTTAGGTATTGGGCTTAACTCAATTCTAAAAGTTAGCTCATAGGATGAGGATTACCTTCCACCTTATATACTTTTGATTGACCATATCTCTAATTAATGTGGGACTTTCAACACACCCCCTCACGCTCAGGAATGGAGCGTGGATGAATACGGGTGACCCACGGACTTATGAACACACCCCGTCACACTCAAGAATGGCGCGCGGATAAATACGGGTGGCTAGTGAGACTTATTAACACACCCCTTTACGCTCAGGAATGGAGTGTGGACAATATGGGTGGCCCAACAATGAATCTAGGATAGACTTTGATACCATCTTGAATTTGGGTATTGGGCTTAACTCAATCCTAAAAGTTAACTCATAGGATAAGGATTATCCTTCACCTTATATACTTTTGATTGCCCATATCTCTAGTCAATGTGAGACTTTCAACAGTAAGCATCCCTATTCAATGACTATCTTTTTCAATAACTCATTCACTTTAAATATCGGAAATGTTGGTCACTTCTATTAAAGTTTTTATTTTCAAATTCAGGTATTGGACAAAGAAAACCTGGTTTATTGGCTCGATATATGAAGGTGATTATTGTTTTCTTTATTAGCAAAAAATGTTTGGTACTTAATTGAGGACTAAGCTTGATGATTGCCATTGTTTACAATATTGTATATTGTATGAAATATTATATTTAATCCAGCCATAATAGCAAATTGCACTGTTATTCCATTCTTACTATTGTTGGGATTCAATTTGGATGTAAAGATCATTTTTTCTTAATTTTTTTTTTGGTAAACTTCTGGTAGTGAATATAATTTTTTGTCAAGCAGTCTGCCAACAAATTATTTGTACTTTAAACAAGTTTAGTTTTTCTTGTTTCTGTTCCTGCCAGCATTTGACTTTTTGAGTTTGTTTAGCCACTTTTGCCTGCCTTTTGAATTCAATAGCATCTAATTTTTGCTGTTGACTTCATTTATTTCCTTGGTTTTACTTGTTTTCTTATCCTGCTGGTTTATTTTTTCGCTCAGGAGGTTCATGCTCCCATTCTGAGCATTTGGGGAGTAAAGATAGTTGTCATTGCAATTTTTGTGGGATTTGCATTGGCCAGCATTGTAAGTTTTGTATTTGTTTGTACAGCTCTGAAATTTGTTAAAATATGCCTGTTTGTGCTTCTAATGCATTGCTTTTCTTTTTCTTTTTCTCTCCCCTCTCCTCCATTTATTTATATATCTGAATGAACCACACAGGCATTAAGCACTAGAATTGAGCCTGGTTTAGAGCAAGAGATTGTTCTTCCTCGAGATTCATATCTTCAGGTTTACATTTTCTATCAGCTTCATATGTTCAAGTTCCCTTTTATCCATGTGCATGTGTTCAAACAATATATATGTCTTTCTGCAGGGTTATTTCAATAATGTTTCAGAATATCTCAGAATTGGACCTCCTTTATATTTTGTTGTAAAGAACTATAACTACAGGTATTTTTTGTCCTGTCATGTTTTATTTTTCATCTTTCTTTGTTTAGAGAATTAGGTTTTGCTGAACTTCTAAATTTGTGGGGATGCATCACCTTGGTAGGAAAATCAGCACCTTGTAGTCCAGTGACATTTTAAAAGTGGATGTCTGTGTGTGCCAATCACAACTTACTAATGGATGAATTTCTCAAATCATGATATAAAATACTATTTATTGAAATCCCTCAATAATAGTCACATTGCTATTTGCCATCTCTTAATGGTATTATCAGTTAATGTCATGTTCTCGTAGATGTATATATACATGAATATAAACAAACTACTATAGGCTTGACATTAGCATGAATATAGTAATGTTCTTTACTAAATCCATTCTCCATTTTTACAATGTGGGATTGCTCACTAGTTGCTTTCCCGACCAATGTTTATTAAGTTATGAATTCTTTGAATGGAGATCTGCCTTTAGTATTTCAGCAACCCAATGCATGTATCTCTGGATGGGGAATGCTTAACCTTGTCTAAGTTCTTTTAATGTTGAGGATGATTCATTCTAATATTATTTGCTCACCTCAGCTCAGAATCAACACAAACGAATCAACTTTGCTCCATTAGCCACTGCAATTCAGATTCTCTTTTAAATGAGGTAACCATTAGTAGTTTGACTCTTGATTGATCTTTACATGAATGTAACCATGCTTTTGGTTATCTGTGTGACATTTAACCTCTCAAATCCACAACTTCTGTTCTGAGGCATTTTTTTTCTTTCATAATTATTTTGCTTGTATTAAGCTAGTAGTCCGTGCTTTCTGCTTACTTACAGAAGTAACTGTTGATTTTCCCTACATACCTGTTATAACCTGTATTCTCCTGGTGATGGATGATGTCTTGTTACGTTGTAGATTGCTAGAGAAGCCCTAGTACCAGACACAAGTTATATTGCCAAGCCAGCTGCTTCATGGCTTGATGATTTTCTTGTGTGGGTATCTCCAGAAGCATTTGGGTGCTGTAGGAAGTTTACAAATGGAAGTTATTGCCCTCCTGATGATCAGGTCTTGTGCACTGTGCATACCTTACTAAGCTCCACTGATTTATGCGTAATAGTCAATTCTGTTATATTCTATGCTTACTTGGGTGCTATGTTAGGATTGTCCTAAATATGTTTAGGATGACTTAATAGAAAACTTGTCATGATAAGAGGAAATGTAATCAATAACACAAGAAAATTAACGATCATGGCTAGGAGTTCACTGACTTACTTGGTATTTAGATATTAGATCTAAGATTCATCAGTTTAGAAATTTATTTCATCTTTGTTATTAGTTGCATAATCTAGGAATTTTTAAATGAAAAAATTAATAACAAAGAAATAGGATGACTAACAAGAGGATGGGGTTTTACTCTATTGGTATACAAATTTTTTGAAAAAAAAGCCTTTCTTACTCAATAATTTTTTTATATAAAAACTAAATTGAGATAAAAGATGTAGTAGAAGGATACGATATTTTTCAAAGCAGTCAAAGAATACAATGATTTTATGGTTGTTGACAAAGTAATTTGTTCTTTCCAGCCTCCTTGCTGTGCTCCTGGGGAAAGCACTTGTGTTGCCGATGGAACATGTAAAGATTGCACAACGGTAATTAAACAAATAGTTGTCAACCTCCTGCTAAGTTCATGTTTGAATAGTTAGTTTATTGTTTCAGTTCTGAGGCTTTAACCAAACACTTTATAAATTTTCAGTGTTTCCTTCACTCTGATCTACATAATGATCGTCCATCTACGACACAATTTAGGGAGAAATTGCCATGGTTTCTTAGTGCTCTACCATCTGCTGATTGTGCAAAAGGTGGTCATGGAGCTTACACCAGCAGTATTGAACTTAAAGGTCCATTGATTTAAAGACACTTCTCTGAGTTCAAATTATCTTCTTTATTTTTGAAGCCTGAAACAGTATAAGTTCCAGAGTGTAGTGCGTAACACCTGACTCTTGGTATGAACTATTTGAATGTCTTTTGGTTATATCAGGCTACGACAGTGGCATCATTCAAGCATCATCATTCCGTACATATCATACCCCGCTCAACAAGCAGGTTTTATTTCTATATTGTATGTTATGTATATTATTACATTTGCATTAAAAGGCTGCTGGTTTAACTGAGAAAACTGTTTTAGATTGACTATGTTAATTCTATGAGGGCTGCTCGAGAGTTCAGTTCAAGAGTTTCCGATTCTTTAAAGGTAATGTATCAATCAGTTCAACTTGCTTAATCAAATATATTTACCATTAGAAATATAATCTCAAAATAAAAGGTAAAGCCAATTGGAAGGAGGTAAATTATTGACTAGCTCATTTTTTTGCAGTAGATGAGAATAATTGTCTCCTGCAATTGTGAATGAAAAGTGAAAATGGATGAAATAGCTGATTTAGCTCTACCACGTTTACTATGTGTAAACTAACACTCCTTTTCTGGTGCAGATTGAGATCTTCCCTTATTCAGTGTTTTATATGTTTTTTGAGCAATACCTCAATATATGGAAGACTGCACTGATCAACCTTGCTATAGCTATTGGTTAGTATTGAGACTTAGAATTTGAGAATTGTGTAGCTTTCTCAAACTGATACGATTCAAATTGTGCATGTTGATGTACATTGTTACTCTCATTGGTATATATAAAAAAAAGTGATCATCATGAAAAAACTTTTGGGTTGAGGGGAAGGTGAGGATAAAATAGATCCTAGGAAAATTTTGAGAAGAATTAGATTATACAATCATGTATTTAATGATTATGGTATATTTATTATGTTTGTTGATGTTGAGCCTGTAAAGCATTAAATTAATCATATGATAATGTAATAGGTGTAGTGTAAAACATTGACTTAATCATATGATAATGTAACAGGTGCAGTATTTATTGTGTGCTTGGCCATCACAAGCAGGTGAGCATGAACTTATTTTAGCAAATGGTTTCAGCTATTATTTTATTCTGACCTCATGAATTATATAGGAGTATCAATAAGTTATTGTTTGATGAATCAATCAAATCTTAGTTTGGTCCTCCTTTGCTTTCAACTTTTATGCAGTTTATGGAGCTCATCAATCATTTTGTTGGTGTTGGCAATGATTGTCGTTGATCTTATGGTATCTTACCTTCATTTTAATTGTTTTTGGATTTTTCACTTTCTTGCTATTTGACATGTGATATTGGTCTTTTTACATATTATGTTCGTGTAGTATTTAGAATTCGAATCACAGTTAATTTGTTTACTTACAAGATTATGCTATACAGGGTGTGATGGCCATTCTGAATATCCAGCTGAATGCTCTCTCGGTGGTCAACCTTGTTATGTCAGTGGGCATTGGTGTTGAGTTTTGTGTGCATATGACTCATTCTTTCATTGTTAGTATCCCTCTGCTTTCCAGTTTATCTTGCACATGGACACACACACATTGTTGTTCAGTTTTTTGTGCTTATGACTCATTCTTCCAACGTTTGTATCCCTGTGCTTTCCAGTTTACCTCGCATGTGGATAATGTATTTATGTAACTAAAATTTTGAATCCATCATTTCTTGCCTTTTAGATTTCAGTGCAATTAGCAAGAATTAAATTTTTGTAGTCTGTTATTCATTTTTTCCATCTCTCTCTCTCTCTCTCTCTCTCTCTCTCTCTCTCTCTCTCTCTCTCTCTCTCTCTCTCTCTCTAATAATTGCAGGTGACAGAACAATAAAAAAGCTTGAAATGATTGCGTGTATTTTGGTGCCCTTCTAAGATAAATTATTTTGGCAAAAACATTGACTTTTTTGGGCTACATGTCATTATCATGTTTTCTTTATGAACTAGTTTCTATCAGCGCACTTGACCACAGCTTATTATTATAGGTAACAAGTGGAGATAGAGATCAACGTGCTAAGGAGGCTTTGGGTACAATGGGTGCTTCAGTGTTCAGGTGATTTGTGCTAGCTGAAATCTATTGTTCAATTTCTTGCATAGGTACGAAGGAAATTGATAGGGAGAACAGTGTAATAAATTCTTGTCTATGAAGGACCAGATTCTGACCCCTCTTAATGACCTCTTTTTACAAAACCATGCAAAGTTTAGTCCCTCCGGTTTGCTTTCCAACATATTAACAGCAATTGCATTGCATCAGCATCTGCATCCGCATGTTTTTTTTCTCTCGTTAATTCATGTGTTGTCTCTTTTCTAAACAAGCTTTAATTCTATTTGTAATTGCAGTGGTATCACATTAACAAAGCTGGTTGGAGTTATTGTTCTTTGCTTCTCAAGAACAGAAGTTTTTGTGGTATTATGAGTTCATCCTCAGTTTGTTGTAATATATATATTTTCAATTACTAACCTTTGCATTTTGCAGATTTATTACTTTCAGATGTACTTGTCATTGGTACTTCTTGGTTTCTTGCACGGACTTGTTTTCTTGCCGGTCAGTAATGTTTTCTTCTTAATTCGTCCTTTTTAATGTTAACTCTTGTCATGCCCAATGTTTGATATACATGAACATAGAGTTTAAGCATAAAGAATATTAGTAGTGATATAGTTTTTTTTCATAAGTCAAAATTGATTATAGGGAGTCCTAAGCATTTACAAAACATGACCAACTCTTATACCAAAAAAGCTATACGAAGAGCAGGATTGAGGTACCAATCTGAGTAAGAAGAGCAGGATTGAGGTACCTATCTCTGAGTAAGATGGATCTGTACAAAATTCACCCTGTGATAACCATTGCCAAGAACGAAATTTGATCCTGTCTAGAATCGCAGAAACATATTCCTAGTTCATCTCTAACCCAGTCCTCTCCCTAGGATGAAGCGCTAAAACATGATAGATTTATCATATCTTATTGATGCAACAAACATTAAATTATAATAGGATAAGGGACCCCAAATGGGTCCTAAGAGAACAGAGCTTAGGTGCATGTGATGTTGCTCTCAGTTAGAATTTAGATTTTCATCTTGGTAAAGTACATTAAAATTGATGTAGGTATCATAAGCAATTAAGGTACAATGGCTAAGTTATGACAAAGTGGCCAGCTAAACATTTTATTCCCAAGACTCTTAATGTTTTTTTCTTTTCTATCAAGGATATTTATGTGTTTACTTGTTGGTTTGCTGTCTTTGAACTTAGTTCTGGATACCGAAAACACATTTTAATGCTTGTTTATTTTTCTTCTACAGGTGGTATTAAGCATCTTCGGTCCACCTTCAAGATGTTTAGTCATTGAGCATGGGGAAGATCGTTCATCAGCCTCTTCATAGGTGTGTATATAGACTTACAGGCATTACGCAAGTAGCTCTGTACAGAATATTCCAACCTCAAACGGAAGATAGGCAACACAACAATTTTGACTCTCGTATCGTATCCATCCATTCATCTCTTGTATGTATAATGTGTAAGGTTAAAGTGAAAGTTTACGAAAAAAATTACATGGTAGATGACCAAGATGATAAATGAATTGCATTACTCATGTCTTTAGTGTCAATGTATTTTAAGATGAGAAATTATCGGAGGCATGTTTGGTTTATGTTTTTATTTTTATTTTTTTTGTTTTTAATATTAATTACAAAATTGTTATTTTGTCTCTCCAATCTTTAAAAATTTGTATAGAAATGAGAACAGAAAATAAAAAAAATATTTTCTGTATAAATTTTTAAACATAGAAATACAGTTTTGTCATTAAAATTAAAAAAGGAAATAAAAAAAAAGAAGCAAATTGTCCCTTAGGTAGTAAAAGATGGGTCACAACTGTCGCAAGAAAAGATGGCCGAACCCAACAGCACAAGTTAACTCTCACCTATTTCCACCTTACCAAAAAAAAATGGTGAGAAGGGCTTCATTCTCATATTTCGATCGAAATATCAAAGAGAGATTTAAGGTTTCGACCAAAAAGAAGAGAGATTTAAGGTTATTTTTTTAAAACAATCATTTTTTTTTTCTTTCGTCATCCTAAACATGTTAATAGTAGCATTGATAGTTTCAAGCAACTATTTAGAGTTCTTTGCCAAAAAAAAAAAGCAACTATTTAGAGTTTTAAGAGTTTTCTGTGATGTTTGTTCTAAATTCATTGTTGGAATTAATTAATTACCTTTGTTGTTTAAAATAAATGGTTTTCTTTTTGTAATTTCTTAATTGCTCTAAAGTTGTATAAATATCTCATAATATCGGATCGAGCTTTTTTCAGTTATTTAATAGCCCATTCTTATAGTTCCTTTGAATTTCGAATGGTTCGCAATATTTTATTTTTTATTATCTACTAATAAATCACTTGATAAAAGTTGTCGCCCTCCATCTTTTAATATATAAGAACATTTTATTTTTTTAAAATTGCATTTATTAGTATTCATCATTTTACATTTTTCATTTATTCTTTTTCCAATTTTTACTAAATTTTTATAGCAGAAATAAATAATTTAATTTATGTATTTTATTTATTATTCTTTTGATTCCAATAAAAAATTATATATTAATAAGAGGTATTTTGGTTAATAAAAGACAGAATAAGTATTATAAGATAAACAATTTTTAAAATTTATGAAATTGGACCCGTGGTATCGTGTATGAATTTAAGAAGAAAAACATAATATACCACATTTTCAGCACAAATATTAGTGGGAGACAAAGGTTACACGAAGAATCATGTTTGTTGCAATACATCTTTAATTGGCAAAGTTCCTTAGAAATCGTCCTTATTAAAAAAAGCTTAATTATGAAAAAAAAAAGTCTGTATAACGATTTTTATGCAGTTAACTAATTAAAAATTATTGTAAATATATTTTTTATATAATTATTATATACTCCCTTTGTTGTTTATCTATATCTTTTTAGCATATTTGATTAGTTTTGAAATATATTACCTTTGTCTTTAAATACAAATTTATACATGTTAAGAAAATTTATTTAGTTAAAATTATTAAATTGGTCTGAAACTTATAGTTTTTAAAATTTATCATTGGGGTGGTTATTAGGGGTGTTCGTGGATTCGATTGAATCAATTTTGAGGCTAAAAGTCATCCGATTCAATCAAGAAATTATTTTGCAATTTAGATTGGATCGGTTAGAATGTACCATGAAATTCGATTCAATTCAATCCGATATATATCGGTTTGGATTAGATTGAATTTCAGTTTTTAGAAAATACTTTAAAATAAATCACTTAGAAATCACATATTAACAATAATAATAGACAAGTAATATAATAATTCCAACTGAAAAATTCAAAAATTAATATGATAAATCCAACAACTCACAAGGCCGCAAAGTGAAGTGAAGGTTTCTTTTCTTTCTAATTTGAGCAATTGCTGGACGTAAATCATAAAATATTAAAATTAAAACATTTGGCATTACATTTGGGCTTAAACTATTTTGCACATGAATTATAAAATTGAAACATTGGGCATTATCGTTTGAACTTAAACTATTTCACTTTTAGAAATTATAGAAACAAAGAAAATATATTGGGTTTTTATATAACACGTCCAAAGTAATACTAGTAGTAAAAAACTTTGGGTCACTTTGGATTGAATCGGTTCTTGAAGGTGGAATTAAAATCCAATCCAATCTATTAAAAAATATCGATTTTCGGTTATCAATTTTTTCAGTTAAGTATTTTTGATTAGATTGGATGATAAACACCCCTAGTGGTTATGATTCATCATTCAATTTTCTTCACTTATTACTCACCACTTATTATCTAATTATTATGAGAAATAAATTATGTAATTGATATATCTCATTTATTATTACATTTGTTCTGTACTGAACCGGGGTCAAAGAGATCCGGTGTCGGGCCAGTCACAAGTAGTGAGAAAAGTCTATGTCTGAAGGCCGGATTTGTGAATATCCGGTATGTGTATCTGATGTCTCTGTATGTAGAGAACGGTCTTGACGTCCTGGAGATCCTTCACACCGACCTCCCGCATTGATGTGGGCGACAGGTGGTGTCACCTGCGAAGATTCTCCGACACTCAAGTCAGTGATATATTCCAAGTATGGAATGTAAATCATCACAGGGATCAGATATAAGCATTTGGGAGAGAAAGACCAGAACCAGGAACCCCTCTCCAGTAAACTGAAGTGGGTTCTTATACCTGATTAGCTCGATTTACGAGGACTCGTTAATGGGGAACCACTAACCTTCATTATGCAAGTATATTATTGTTTAATGCGCACTTACCAGCATGATTGAGGCAAGTGGCTATTTTATATTGAGCGTAGGGAGTATGGGCTAGACTTAGGGGACAAGTTGATCATTCCCTAGAGCAGAGTTTGGCTCATAGTGTGGGGAATTATTGATTGGTCCCTGTAGCAATGCCCATCGTCTTCTGTCAGGTGATACGTATGTTATCCGGTGTGCATGGTGTTATCCGGACTAACCGGTGCAGGGAGAACGCCTGACTCGGGATTACAGTCCGGATGTATACCGATGACACCGGTTGCATGTGTTATGATAGAAACCGGTTGATCGGTCCGGATCAGCTTCTCAACACCGGGTGAAAGGGGAACGGATGAGGTATCCGATATCTTGGTCACTACTTCGAATAACCGGTATAGTTACAGACTGAGTCGGTATCTTGTGATACCGATTGAGGCCGGCTAACATTTTTACCGACTGGATCGTTGTCCAATGGTATACCAATTGGATCATTGTTCGGTGATACCGACTGAACTCTGGGCCGGCTAAGATAATTATCTCTTAGTCTTAGGGCCGGTATCCAGACTGGATCATATGTCCCCTAGCTTATATGAGGGACTTATGAAGTTGCTCATATGAGCTATACAACCTGCGAGAGGTCTGGATGCTGGTGTAACCTGCAAAAATATTTTTGCAATACCCGTTAGCCATTGAATATTGTCCCTGAGCGTTATTGAGTGATTGGTTCCGAATGAACATTTGACTCTGAGTGAGTGATTCCGAGCGAATATTCGACTCTGAGTAAATGATTCCGAGTGAAGTTGGTTCTGGCCGTGTCACTCGGGAAATCTATTACTTATAATCTCCTCGTACTGCTCGGTAAAAGTTTGTACATTTTATCCGAGTCTTTTATTTTTATGTCGAGGGCTCGTGTTTTGTCTTGAAAATTCCGAGTGGAAGATCTCCGATTGATCCTTCTGGGGGCAGGATTTTCCGAGTAATCCCTCGGGGGTTACTTCCGAGTGAATTGATGGCGTTCGGTTTAATAATGTTCTTAACCGTACTCGGAGTTCGATTTTGCTCTAAAATCCGAGCTTTTACGCGGGTGGGAAGTTTCTGAGTGCAACTTTCCCGAGTAGGTGTGTCCCCGAGTCGAGTGCAACTTCCCCGAGTGAGGTGTCTCCGAGTACGACACTTCTAATTGGGATTGCACCGAGTGAGACGTTTTCGACTTCCACTGGGTAAGGCACCGAGTGAATAATTTCTGACTTCCACGTGGTATGGAACCGAGTGAAGGAATTCCGACCTCCACATAGCATGACGCCGAGTGAAGGATTTCCGAATGGGCCATTTCCAGGGGAAGTACTTTTGGTCAGAGGAAGGCTCTGACTTTGAATAAGTATGTTTCGGGTAGATATATTCCCGAGTAAATAATTCGAGTCTGACTTCGAATTTGAAGTGTTTCCGAGTAAGGAATTCCAAGGGAAAGTATTTCTGAGTGAATTCGAAGTCATGCTTGGAGTTAGGTTTGACCCTACAATCCAAGCCTTCGACTGGGGTTCGGTTTGATCCTACAACCCATACTCGGAGTTCGGTTTAATCCTACAATCCGAGCCTTGGAATGAGTTCGGTAAAATCCTACAACCTATTTCCTGGGGTTCGGTTTAATCCTACAACCCAGTTCTTCAATGGCGATCGGTTTAATCCTACTAACCGTTCTTCTTCACTTCGGTGTTGGATTTTACCCATTCACCGGTTGTCTTTAATTTACACGGGGTTCAGCATGGTCTTGAAGAAAAAGCTTCACCCAGCTTACTGCGCCCAAGCCTTCACCGACGTTCGGCCAAACCTACTAGTCATACTCGGAGTTCGGTTTAACCCTGAAATCCGAGCCTTCGACACGGGGTTCAGATCAGGGCTAATCCCGAACCTACTGTGCCCGTTACTCGGGGTTCAGCGTGGCCTTGAAGAAGGTCCAGCGTACTGTGCCCAAGCCTTCAATCGGTGTTGGATTTTACCCATTCACCATTTTCTTCACTCGGTATTGGATTTTACCCATTCACCGTTTTTCTTCACTCGGTGTTGGATTTTACCTATTCACCGGCCTTCTCAATCAGTGTTGGATTTTACCCATTCACCGTTCTTCATACTCGGTGTTGGATTTTACCTATTCACCGGCCTTCATAATCGGTGTTGGATTTTACCCATTCACCGGTCTTCGAATGGGGTTCGGTGCAATCCTACAACCCATTTCCTAAGGTTCGGTTTAATCCTACAACTCAGGTCTTCAATGGCGTTCGATTTGATCCTACTAGCCGTATCTTCAATCGGTGTTGGATTTTACCCATTCACCGGCCTTCACACTCGGTGTTGGATCTTACCCATTCACCGGCCTTCACACTCGGTGTTGGATTTTACCCATTCACCGGCCTTCACACTCGGTGTTGGATTTTACCCATTCACCGGCCTTGAAATGGGGTTCTGTGCAATCCTACAACTCATTTCCTGAGGTTCGGTTTAATCCTACAACTCAAGTCTTCACCGACGTTCGGCTAAACCTACTAGTCGTACTCGGAGTTCGGTTTAATCCTACAATCCGAGCCTTCTCCGGTGTTCAGCCAAACTTACTAACCGTACCCAGAGTTCGGTTTAATCCTACAATCTGGGCCTTCAATCGATGTTGGATTTTACCCATTCACCGTTCTTCTTCAATCGGTGTTGGATTTTACCCATTCACCGTTCTTCATAATCGGTGTTGGATTTTACCAATTCACCGTTCTTCTCCGACGTTCGGCCAAACCTACTAGTCGTACTCGGAGTTCGGTTTAATCCTACAATCCGAGCCTTCAAATTATGATTCACCCCTTTGTTCCTTCGAAGAGGTTCATCACTAACAACAGATACGTTGTTAGGATCGTCCGTCCTGAAAGGATCTTGTCACAACAGTGTTGTGCATCGAATAAAATCATAAAGACAAAGGGTGAACATACATAATATTTCATTAATTATGAATTACAAAAGAGAAAGAGAGCCGAGTCGGGGTTATGCCTCGTTAAACCTTCTTGGTAAAGCCCGATCAGGAAAACCCAAGTCAGGAAAAATAGTGCACACCGTCTAACCGACTAGCTGTAATAGCGAAAGGCGTTTTTTGACTTTGATGGCCTGTTCCCTAATCGATGACCTCTCGTCGGCCCCGATGTTGTTGTTGGGGCATAACATTTTGCTGTGCAGGCTCATCAACCAGAATTCCCTTTTATTTTTCAGAAGCAGTAAATCTTCTGATCAGAGTGGGATGCTCATCATCGCCTTCCTCGTAATCCCTTCCCCTTTTCTCAATCCGTTCTGGCTCATCGGAAATACCTTCTTTGAAAAGATACTATTTGAGTTTACCCTCTCGGATCAGGGTCTCAATAGTATTTTTCAAGGCTTGACATTCGTTTTCCGAATGGCCCTTTTGCTCATAGAACTCACAGTATTTCCGAGGGTCACCATGCTTGCGAAGCTGGGGCGGCTTCCTGTCCCCGTATACAGTTAGCGTTGGCCATCCGATCTCTCTCAGAATCTGTGACCGCTTAGAATTTAAAGGATCATAATTGCTAAATGCATTTACCTATTTTTCCTGACTCGGAGGTACAGGATTGTCGAAGATGTTGCCCTGGAACGGTTTCCCATGCGTTCCGATCGGGGCCTGTCCTTATCTCTCCGTTGCTGTTGATGTGGCGTTGGGGATTTCCTTCTCGCTGCTGTTGCTTCCAAGTGCATTTCAATGCCCACATACTTGGATGCTTTTCTCCTGAATTCTTTGAAATTCACTGGAGGGTTCTTTGCCAACGACAGGGCAAAAGCAGAGCTCGGTTGCAAAGCTTCTATTACTATGTGCAACTGTAGCGCCTCTGCCAGGTTTGGAACAGCAGCTGCTTCCTTGTAAAACCTCTTCAAGAAGTCCTTGAGAGTTTCATGTTCCCCCTGCCTAATCTGGGCCAAAGTATAAGATGTTTTGGGAACATCACTGGAAATGACAAAGTGGTCCACAAACGCTGTTGCCATTTCTTCCCATGAGTCGATGGAACCTGATGGTAGCCCCTTGAACCACCTAAGGGCATCATCAACAAAAGTCCGAGGGAACATCCTACACATGACATCTTCATCTGCCCCCAGGTATATGGCTTCAAATGCATAAGCATCAAGATGCTTAGTAGGATCAGTTTCACCACTGTATTTTTTGATAGAGAGGTTGAGTAGTCTGTAGGTGCTTAGGGATGTGTACACTCATAAGTCTCCTTGAAAAAGGGACTGTGATCTTATAAGTTACTAGAGAGGCTGTCATCAGCTTCCTCTTCCCTTTAGCAACTCTCTCATCAGAATCGTGGATCTGTTCCTTCCCTTCAAACGTGGGGATGTTTGAATACTGGGGGGTTGAGGACTTTTCTCCCTCGGTTGTGTGATGTGTCCCCTTGGTCTGAGACATGGCTCTCTCTTCCACGTTCTTTCTCTCACGCTTCAACTCCATCAGTTCCTCCATCAACTTTCGTATCACCTCATCCCTTGGATCTGGTACAGACACCTGCACCATCCTTCTTGAACTTTCTACAGGCGACTCGAAAGTCAAGCGTCTATTCGCTGGTTGTTCTTGGGCAGTGATGTCTTCCACGTGCCCATCTGGTTAGTTTCTCCCATTGCCTTCCATGATAAGAGACAAGACTTCCCAAACGAGAAGTGGGAATAACTTTAACGTGTCCCACTGGGCGTGCCAATGTTCTGTCCTGAACAGGGGTCAAAGAGATCCGGTGTCGGGCCAGTCACAAGTAGTGAGAAAAGTCTATGTCTGAAGGCCGGATCTGTGAATATCCGGTATGTGTATCCTGTAACACCCCTTTATATACATGAGATAAAAAAAACTTTTAGAAAGATATACATATTTATCACTCTTTATCTTGTGTATACAAGGACGTATATACATCTGATTTCCTTTGAATATTGAAAGTAAAAAAATTGTCTTTCAATATTTATCCATAATGACAAAATAATTTATAGAAATCATAAGTGATAAATCATTACAATATTATATCCGAATGAAAGAGTTTATCAAAGTTTAACCTTTACCTTGTTACAATTATCTACTTGATATTGTAATAAGGCAAAATAAAACTAAACTATACCTCTACTACAAATGTGAACAAACATTTCCTAGTCCTTGAACCATCGAGTTTTTGAATCCTACTCTTGTCATATCTCTTCATCTAATCGATTGAGGATGAGACCACTTTATCCTCTTGTAATTACATATCCTTCCATCTTGGACTGCTAGCTATATATCATATAACATATATTTTGGACACAAAAATTCAAACAAGGAGTGAGAAACAAAATATAATATATTACAGATAAGACATAAGCATAAGGGTTTTCACAAACTAATATAGTAATATCAGTCATAATCTCATATACAATCAATTATGAATATAGGGTTTCCACATACATAACACTTATATTTTCATTCATAACCATCCATATAGAATGTCACAATCACATGAATGTTATGTAATGCTTATGCTACTATCTCATTTAGTTTATGCATGTGGGCCCTTAAAGTTTTAGTTTGCACTGGGCCAACCAGGAGTTTACACTGTTTCATAAATTCTGGATAATAATAACATAAATGCCTTCATGGCATATGAACAGCTCAACTGGCGTGGAAACACTTAGAGACTGGTCAGACTGAGAAAGTTTTTATTGTGAAAGTACCCGACACTAGGGAGCGACCCCAGGTCACCTGAAGCACCCTTTCACACTCTCTCATCCCAAGGCTCGCAATTAAGCCTCCTCTAATGTATCCTCGGTTTCTATAATCCGTCCCCAGGCAATATCACATCTCATTTCTCTTTAATGATTCATGATGCATGAACTACTTGCATATTTAGTTGGTTAAAGCTTTTAGAAAGTCAATTATTAAATACCATAAAGGTTCACAAAATCATCACAATAAACTGTACATTTCCATAAGTTCTTCTTTGAACTTCTGTTATACTGAAATAATTTAGTACAGTCTTCAAATTCAGATCTTACTAAAATTGAGTTTCCAAGCCTTAAATATCTCAAAACTTTCTCTTAAAAATCTTCACATATTTACATAATCTTTCTCAATTTGAATCTTAACTAGATTGAGTTTTTGAAATCTCCACAAAATATTCTTTAGTTATTTCGTTGGGGAAAACCAAAATAATTTACTTTAAATTTCTAATTTCTAAAGAAAATAATTTAAAATCATTAACTAAGAATACTTAAAACTATAAAAAGAAATTTTAATTCAAGAATTAATTATCTCAACCTCTGATTTTCATAAAATAACTTCTTTCTAATACTAGATTTTATTATAGAGATTAAAAATAAAGTTAATAAAAATTATTTCTAAGAAGAAATAAAAGACTAAAATAATTATAAAATACTTTCTCTTGGAATAAAAATTTAAAGAGTAAGGTAAGAAAATTCTTACTGAGTTTTAACTTTCTGTCATGCTTGCTATATGCTCAAACTTCATATCACAAGGTCATCAATCATTCATCAACCACAATCAAGTATAGTAATCTCATCAATCACAATCAAATATCATCAATCATAATTGCATATTATTAATCACAGTCTAATATTATAAATCACAATATCATTAATCGAAATCAAATATAATTAATTATAATCAAGTCAAATCAACTAAATATCGCTTATAAATATAATTCAAATTTTTAATGGTTATTTAAATTAGTAGATTTGATTTTGAGTCCTTATAGTCCATTCCTCGCACAGGTCTATATAAGTCCATATATCCAGTCTTCGCATAGGTATAGTTCAGTCTAGACAGGTCATAATAGTCCAAGTCCTTGCATAGGTTTAGTTCGATCCATATAGGATATAAAAATCCAAGTCCTTGCATAGGTTTAGTCCAGTCCGTATAAGTTATAATAATTCAGATCTATGTATAGATATTTCAGAATAAGTTACACAATATATTAAATTTATTATAAATTTTAAGTTGAGAAGTTATTACTTTAAAATAATAATATTATTAAATTTAAAAGGAGTAGGGGACTCCTCCCTTTATTCTTATGTCTTTCATATTATATTCTTATCTCACTCCCCCTTACCTCTTGCATACCGATTCGTTATTGAAAATCCATGCGCGCCTCGTCTCCGAGTTCTAAAACATACCAATTTCATTTTAATATAATTACAAGATGAAAATTAAGATTACAACTTAAAATAAAAAATGGTAAATTTTGAATAGTGAATAGTGAATAGTGAATAGTAACAGTAAATAGTAATAGTAAATAGTAAAACGTGAATAGTAACAGTAAATAGTAAATCATAAATAGTAACGGTAAATAGTAAATCGTGAATAGTAACGGTAAATAGTAAAACGTGAATAGTAAAGGTAAATAGTAACAGTAAAGGTAAATAGTAACAGTAAATAGTAATTTACTATTTGAATAGTATTTTACTATTGAAATAGTAATTTACTATTGAAATAGTAATTTACTATTGAAATAGTGTTACTATGCAGAATAGTAACTTAAAATAATATTATTTCCAGTATAATAACAGATTTCTAAAAACGATATGAAAATAACCCAAAAAATATAAAAGTTGTTATAAAATAAACTAGAAATTATGAAGGAAGAAGAATTATGGAGGAAGAGAAATTTGAAGAGAGAAATGATAGAATAGAAATGAAGTTGTGTATTGTATTAATGAGTGAAGAGGGTATTTATAGGAGGTGAGAGGGGGACATTTATAAATATCAAAACTTTAGGGGGGACATCCATAATTATTCATAATACTCCCCCTTGGATGTCCGTATTTAGAATGTGCCTCGTTAAAACCTTACTAGGAAAAACCCAGTGGGACAAAAACCTAGTGAAGGAAAAAGAGTACAACATTCTTTACAAAGTATATCCGTAAAAATAATTAAATTACAAATATTTAATTCTCCCCCTCATCAGAACACTTATGTAAGCGTCAAAGACCAATCTTCTGTACTAGTTGCTCAAAGACTTTGGTTGGTAATGACTTTGTAAAGATATCTGCTAGATTCTCGCATGATCGGACTTGCTGGACATTTATTTCACCATTCTTTATAAGATCATGAGTAAAGAAAAATTTTGGTGAAATATGTTTTGTCCTATCTCCTTTAATATAGCCCTCCTTTAACTGAGAAATACAAGCTGCATTATCTTCACATAAAATTGTTGGTGGTAGTTTTCCAGTATGCAAGCCACAAGTTTCTTAAATATGTTGAATCATAGATCTCAACCAAACACATTCTCGACTTGCTTCATGTAATGCTAAGATTTCAGCATGATTAGATGATGTTGCTGTGATTGTTTGTTTTATGGATCTCCATGAAATTGCTGTACCACCACATGTAAACAAATAACCTGTTTGTGATCGACCATTATGAGGATCAGACAAATATCCTGCATCTGCATAACCAATTAGGTTTGCCTTAGATACATATGGAAAAAATAAACCCATGTCCATTGTACCTCTAAGGTAGCGGAATATGTGTTTAATCCCATTCCAATGCCTTTTTGTGGGTAAAGAACTATGTCTTGCTAACAAATTTACAGCAAATGATATATCAGGTCGTGTATGACTAGCAAGATACATTAGTGCACCAATTGCACTAAGATATGGTACTTCAGGACCAAGTAGTTCTTCATTTTTGTCTTGAGGTCGAAACGGATCTTTGCTCACTTCTAGTGACCTTACAACCATTGGACTGCTCAATGGGTGTGATTTGCCCATATAAAACCGCTTTAACACCTTTTCTGTATAAGTCTTTTGGTGCATCAGAATTCCTTCCTTTAAATATTCTAATTGTAATCCGAGACAAAACTTTGTTTTTCCCAAGTCTTTCATCTCGAATTCCTTTTTTAAGCAATTTACAGCCTTTGAGAGCTCTTCAGGAGTTCCGATGATGTTTAAATCATCTACATAAATAGCAATTATAACGAACTCTTTTTCGAGTCTTTTCATAAAAACACATGGACAAATTGGGTCATTTTTGTACCCTTCTTTCAACAAATATTCACTGAGACAGTTGTACCACATTCGTCCAGATTGCTTTAATCCATAAAGAGATTTATTCAATTTGATTGAATAATTTTCTCGAGGATTTGTTTTATATGCTTCAGGCAAATGAAATCCTTCAGGGAGTTTCATATATATGTCATTTTCAAGTGAGCCATATAAATATGCTGCAACAACATCCATAAGGCGTAAGTCAAGTCTTTCACGGATTGCCAAACTTATCAAGTATCGAAAAGTAGTGGCATCCATCACTGGTGAATATGTTTCTTCGAAATCAATTCCAGGTCTTTGTGAGAATCCTTGTGCAACAAGTCTTGCTTTGTATCGCACAATTTCACCATTTTCATTTCTTTTTCTCGTAAAGACCCATTTGTACCCAACTGGTTTTACACCTTTGGGTGTTTGGACTACAGGCCCAAAAACTTTACGTTTTGCAAGTGAGTTTAACTCTTCTTGCATTGCATCTTTCCACTTTGGCCAATCATTTCTTTGTGCACATTCTTTAACAGATTTTGGCTCATGATTTTTGTCATCATTTATAATATCAAGAGCTACTTTGAATGCAAAAATTTCATCAACATCGACTTCAGGTCGATTCCATTGTATACCATCCATGACATAATTTATCGAGATCTCTTTGTTTGTATCAATTTTAGGTACCTTAGTTTCTTCTGGATTTGAAACTTTGATTATGTCAGGAGACTCTACTGGAGTCTTTATATCCTCGATTCGACCATCCTCTTTATTTATTTTTCTTTTCCGAGGATTTTTATCTTTTGAACCAACAGGTCTGCCACGTTTTACTTTGGCTTCAGACTCATTTGCAATTTTAGATTGTCCTTCAGGGATATCAATCTTTATTGGAGTATTAACAGCTGGTATATGTGACTTAGTCACTCTTTTTGGATCAGTAAATGCATTAGGCAATTGGTTTGCTAAATTTTGTAAACTAATTATTTTCTGAACTTCTAGTTCAGATTGCTTTGTTCGAGGATCAAGATGTGATAGAGACATCTCATTCCAGCTAATCCTTTTATCCAACTGTTTATTTTCTCCCCCTAATGGTGGGAAAATAGATTCATCAAAATGACAATCAGCAAAACGAGCTGTAAATAAATCACCTGTTAAAGGTTCAAGATATTTTATTATGGATGGACTTTCATATCCAACATATATTCCCAACCTTCTTTGAGGTCCCATCTTAGTGCGTTGCGGAGGAGAGATAGGAACATATACCGCACTTCCAAAGATTCTTAGATGAGAAATATTTGGTTCTTTACCATGAACCAATTGTAAAGGGGAATATTCATGATTACTTGTAGGCCTGATGCGAATAAGTGCTGCCGCATGCAAGATTGCATGTCCCCAAGTTGAAATTGGGAGTTTTGATTTCATTAACAATGGTCTTGCTATCAATTTCAAACGTTTAATCAATGATTCAACAAGTCCATTTTGTGTATGAACATGTGCTACAGGATGTTCAACATCAATTCCAATGGACATACAATAATCATTAAATGATTGAGATGTAAATTCACCAGCGTTATCAAGGCGTATTTTCTTAATTGGATAATTAGGAAAATGAGCTCTTAAACAAATTAATTGAGCTAGTAATCTCGCAAACGCCTGGTTGCGAGTTGATAATAAGCAAACATGTGACCATCTAGTTGATGCATCAATTAAAACCATAAAATATCTAAATGGTCCACATGAAGGGTGTATTGGTCCACAAATATCACCTTGTATACGCTCTAAAAATATAAGTGGTTCATTCCCAATTTTCATTGGTGATGGCCGAATGATTAATTTTCCTTGAGAACAAGCAGCACATGAGAAATTCTTAGTTTGCATAATTTGTCTGCTGGACAAATAATGACCATTTGAATTCTCAACTATTTTTCGCATCATAATTGATCCAGGATGGCCTAATCGTTCATGCCAGATAACAAAGTCATTCTTATTTGTAAACTTCTGGTTTACTATGGCATTTGTTTCAATTGTACTAATATATGTGTAGTACAAACCGGAGGAAAATGAAGGCAATTTTTCCAATATACATTTTTTACCAGAAATTAACTTTGTAATGTATAGATATTCATCATTTCCTTCATTTGTGGTCTCAATATGATATCCATTTCTGCGGATATCCTTAAAACTCAATAAATTTCTTTGAGACTTCTTAGAATATAATACACTTTCAATGTGCAATTTTGTTCCTCCAGGTAACAAAATACTGGCTCTGCCGGAGCCTTCAATTATATTTATACTACCAGATATTGTATTAACATTTGCTTCTTGTTTTACTATTTGGTAAAAATATTTCTCATTCTTGAGAATGGTATGAGTTGTTGCACTGTCTGCGAGACATATATCTTCATCATTCACATAAGCATTCATTCTTCAATAAATAAAAATAAATCATGAGTAAAAATATAATTAATAATAATATTTAACAAAATTTTATTGATAAAGACAAAATTTACAACAAAACAAATTACATGAAACATTAAAATAATTTATTTGGGGGCACTCCCTTCTCCAACCGAGTGGTCAATTTCTTCTTCAGGAAGAGCAAGAAAATCATCAACACTAAAGTCAGAGAAATCATCATCTATACCAGTAAAATTTGTCTCTATTATTTTCCCTTTATTTTTAAGGGATTTTTGGTATAGATCTACGAGATACTTTGGTGTGCGACAAACTCGAGACCAGTGTCCTTTGCTACCACAACGATAGCGGATGTTTCTAGTTTGTTCGCTATTTTGAGCATCTATCCCTTTTTTCATAAGTTCTTTATTTTTCCATGTGAATGATGATCTCTTATCATTTCGACCATGACCACGGCCAAAACCATATCCACGACCAATACCATGTCCCCGAGCATTACCTCGTCCACGACCGTGGCTACGGCCACGACCACGACCATGAGTATTATGATCGTGCGTTGCTACATTCACTTCTGGGAATGGAGCAGTTCCAGTTGGACGGGATTCATGATTTTGCATAAGCAATTCATTATTTTGCTCAGCCACAAGGAGACAAGTAATTAATTCAGAATATTTCGTAAAGCCCTTTTGGCGATATTGCTGCTGTAGAAGCAAATTGGATGCATGAAAAGTAGAGAATGTCTTTTCTAACATGTCACTTTCAGTGACTTGTTCTCCACATAATTTCAATCTCGAAGTAATTCTAAACATTGCAGAATTATACTCATTTACGGATTTAAAATCTTGAAATCGTAAATGCATCCATTCATAACGGGCTTTTGGAAGAATTATATCCTTTTGATGGTCGTATCTCTCTTTTAGATCATTCCACAAAACGAGAGGGTCTTTAACGGTTAAATACTCGTTTTTCAACCCTTCATGTATATGGTGGCGTAAAAAGATCATGGCTTTAGCTTTATCTTGATTAGAGGCATTATTTCCATTTTTAATCGTGTCTCCAAGACCTTTTGCATCTAAATGTATCTCGGCATCTAGTGTCCATGATAGATAGTTTTTTCCAGATATGTCAAGAGCTACGAACTCAAGGTTGGTAATATTTGACATATTTATTTCTATGCAAGAAATTATAGATAAGTTAGATAATACTCATTATATTATCTATAATTATTTAATAATAATGGTAATGACAATAGTAACAAGTCAACAATAATTACAAATATTTATTATATATATATTTTTTATTATTATGTTTATTAAAGAGTAATATTGTTAGTTAGTTATTTTTTTTAAAGATCAAATTATAAAATTTCATATAAATAATTTGATAATAAAATTTAAAATTTTCATAAAATATCATTCAAGTATTAGTGATCAAGTGGTAGTAACTTATCATGGTATATACTTGGGTTTGATTCTTTATTAATGCATATTTTATTCTTTCTAAAATTATTAACTCCTTTATATAATAAATATATTATATTAATTATCAATACTAATTATAAATCTAGAAATTAATCATATGAAATCAAAGCATCAGCTAGTTAACATTCAATATTTAATTTAATAGTAGGTAATAGGTGCAATAGTTATATAAAATTCTTAAAGCAAAATGTTAATATTCATGCTACAGTAATAATAATGTGAAGCTACAGTAAACATACTATGTTTTCATGTGAAGTACCAAATGGAAAGTAACAATAATTAATGAAAGCAAGTGTAAGTGGAACATGAAGCACTAAATGAAAAACAAAGATAAATGAAGCCAATAATCAGAAGATTGGAACAGCATGAAACGTGGAGCACTAAATGGAAAGCAAAAGTAAATGAAGCCAATAATTAGCATATAATAAAATAATTGTGAATGTTTAATTTAAGGAGGCAAATAGTTACATGAAATATAAGATCAGGTACAACAAAATTGCACATTGAAAGTGCATTATATTCTAAGAAGTCTCAAAGAAATTTGTTGAGTTTTAAGGATATCCGCAGAAATGGATATCATATTGAGACCACAAATGAAGGAAAAGATGAATATCTTTACATCACAAAGTTAATTTCTGATAAGAAATGTATATTGGAAAAATTACCTTCATTTTCCTCCGGTTTGTACTATACTTATATTAGTACAGTTGAAACAAATGTTATTGTAAACTAGAAGTTTACAAATAAGAATGACTTTGTTATCTGGCATGAACGATTAGGCCATCCTGGATTAATTATGATGCGTAAAATAGTTAAGAATTCAAATGGTCATTGTTTGTCCAGCAGACAAATTATGCAAACTAAGAATTTCTCATGTGCTGCTTGTTCTCAAGGAAAATTGATCATTCGGCCATCACCAATGAAAATTGGGAACGAATCACTCACATTTTTAGAGCGTATACAAGGTGATATTTGTGGACCAATATACCCTTCATGTGGACCATTTAGATATTTTATGGTTTTAATTGATGCATCAACTAGATGGTCACATGTTTGCTTATTATCAACTCGTAACCAGGCGTTTGTGAGATTACTAGCTCAATTAATTCGTTTAAGAGCTCATTTTCCTAATTATCCAATTAAGAAAATACGCCTTGATAACGCTGGTGAATTTACATCTCAATCATTTAATGATTATTGTATGTCCATTGGAATTGATGTTGAACATCCTGTAGCACATGTTCATACACAAAATGGACTTGCTGAATCATTGATTAAACGTTTGAAATTCATAGCAAGACCATTGTTAATGAGATCAAAACTCCCAATTTCAACTTGGGGATATGCAATCTTGCATGCGGCAGCACTTATTCGCATCAGGCCTACAAGTAATCATGAATATTCCCCTTTACAATTGGTTCATGGTAAAAAACCAAATATTTCCCATCTAAGAATCTTTGGAAGTGCGGTATATGTTCCTATCTCTCCTCCGTAACGCACTAAGATGGGACCTTAAAGAAGGTTGGGAATATATGTTGGATATGAAAGTCCATCCATAATAAAATATCTTGAACCTTTAACAGGTGATTTATTTACAGCTCGTTTTGCTGATTGTCATTTTGATGAATCTATTTTCCCACCATTAGGGGGAGAAAATAAACAATTGGATAAAAGGATTAGCTGGAATGAGATATCTCTATCACATCTTGATCCTCGAACAAAGCAATCTGAACTAGAAGTTCAGAAAATAATTAGTTTGCAAAATTTAGCAAACCAATTACCTAATGCATTTGCTGATCCAAAAAGAGTAACTAGGTCACACATACCAGCTGTTAATACTCCAATAAAGATTGATATCCCTGAAGGACAATCTAAATCTGCAAATGAATCTAAAGCCAAAGTAAAACGTGGCAGACTTGTTGGTTCTAAAGATAAAAATCCTCGAAAAAGAAAAGTAAATAAAGAAGATGGTCGAATCGAGGATATAAAGACTCTAGTAGAGTCTCCTGTCATAATCAAGGTTTCAAATCCATAAGAAACCAAGGTACCTGAAATTGATACAAATAAAGAGATCTCGATAAATTATGTCATGGATAGAATACAATGGAATCGACCTGAAGTCGATGTTGATGAAATTTTTGCATTCAAAGTAGCTCTTGATATCATAAATGATGATAAAGATCATGAGCCAAAATCAGTTAAAGAATGTGTAGAGAGAAATGATTGGCCAAAGTGGAAAGATGCAATGCAAGAAGAGTTAAACTCACTTGTAAAACGTAAAGTTGTAAAACCAGTTGGGTACAAATGGGTCTTTACGAGAAAAAGAAATGAAAATGGTGAAATCGTGCGATACAAAGCAAGACTTGTTGCACAAGGATTCTCACAAAGACCTGGTATTGATTTCGAAGAAACATATTCACTAGTGATGGATGCCACTACTTTTCGATACTTAATAAGTTTGGCAATCCGTGAAAGGCTTGACTTACACCTTATGGATGTTGTTGCAGCATATTTATATGGCTCACTTGAAAATGACATCTATATGAAACTCCCTGAAGGATTTAACTTGCCTGAAGCATACAAGACAAATCCTCAAGAAAATTATTCAATTAAATTGAATAGATCTCTTTATGGACTAAAACAAGCTGGACGACTGTGGTATAATTGTCTCAGTGAATATTTATTGAAAGAAGGGTACAAAAATGACCCAATTTGTCCATGTGTTTTTATGAAAAGACTCGGAAAAGAGTTCGTTATAATTGCTATTTATGTAGATGATTTAAACATCATCGGAACTTCCGAAGAGCTTTCAAAGGCTGTAAATTGTTTGAAAAGGGAATTTGAGATGAAAGACTTAGGAAAAACAAAGTTTTGTCTCGGATTACAATTAGAATATTTAAAGGAAGGAATTTTGATGCACCAAAAGACTTATACAGAAAAGGTGCTAAAGCGGTTTTATATAGACAAATCACACCCATTGAGCAGTCCAATGGTTGTAAGGTCACTTGAAGTGAGCAAAGATCCTTTTCGACCTCAAGACAAAAATGAAGAACTACTTGGTCCTGAAGTACCATATCTTAGTGCAATTGGTGCACTAATGTATCTTGCTAGTCATACAAGACCCGATATATCATTTGCTGTTAATTTGTTAGCAAGACATAGTTCTTTACCCACGAAAAGACATTGGAATGAGATTAAACACATATTCCGCTACCTTAGAGGTACAATGGACATGGGTTTATTTTTTTATATATATCTAAGGCAAACCTAATTGGTTATGCAGATACAGGGTATTTGTCTGATTCTCATAATTGTCGATCACAAACAGGTTATTTGTTTACATGTGGTGGTACAACAATCTCATGGAGATCCATAAAGCAAACAATCACAGCAACATCATCTAATCATTCTGAAATTCTAGCATTACATGAAGCAAGTCAAGAATGTGTTTGATTGAGATCTATGATTCAACATATTCAAGAAACCTATGGCTTGCATGCTGAAAAATTACCACCAACAATCTTATGTGAAGATAATGTAGCTTGTATCTCACAGTTAAAGGAAGGTTATATTAAAGGAGATAAGACAAAGCATATTTCACCAAAATTTTTCTTTACTCATGATCTTATAAAGAGTGGTGAAACAAATGTCCAGAAAGTCCAATCATGTGAGAATTTAGCAAATATCTTTACAAAATCATTACCAACCAAAGTCTTCGAGCAACTAGTACAGAAGATTGGTCTTCGACGCTTACATAAGTGTTCTGATGAGGGGGAGAATTAAATACTTGTACATTTAATTATTTACTTTGTAAAGAATGTTGTACTCTTTTTCCTTCACTGGGTTTTTATCCCACTGGGTTTTTCCTAGTGGAAATGGTAATATAAAATAATACATGAGCAATGGAAATGGTAATATAAAATAATACAGCAAAGGTATTAACAATGCAGGAAGTAATATAGATTGTTATAGTTCTTCCGGAACTATCAATAAATATTTTTATAAATTCTTCAAGAATTTTGAGTAGGGATATTTATAAATAAGTTCTTCAGGAACCTATTTTTTTTATGATATATATAATCTTATATATCCTTCTGGGATGCTTATAAGTTCTTCAGAAACTTTTTATAATATAAGGTAATAAATTTAAAATTATCAATAATAATAACAATAATAATAATCATGTATTACCTCTCGTAGTCTTGACTAAACTTTAGTTGGTCAGAACTTTGTGACATCCCGGCGCTGTTGAGGGCGGGGAGTGATCGCCGGTGCATAGGCACGGACAAGGAGCGGCTCCTGGCAGGCTTCCAGCGGGGGATGTGATATCCCGGTCACTGTTGAGGGCGGGGAGTGATCGCCGGTGCATAGGCACGGACAAGGAGCGGCTCCTGGCAGGCTTCCAGTGGGAGGGACACATGAACGAACTGAATACATACCAGAATGAGAGGTATCCAAAGACTGTATAGGTATGGGACTATACAGTCGAGGATAGCTTAAAGAAATGAATTCGTACTACCTATACCAACAAATGCATTAGCCTTTTCGGTAGCCTATCACTTAAGAACTCCAAAGTTAAGCGTGCTTAACTTGGAGTAATTCTGGGATGGGTGACCTCCTGGGAAGTTCTCAGGAAATGTGTGAGTGAGGACAAAAGCACATTGTAAAGGACTCGTGTTGGTCTGTGGGGCGAGTCGTTCATTCCTGAAAAGCGGCCGGGGCGTTACAACTTCGTGCTGATAACGTGTTATAAAATAAACTAGAAATTATGAAGGAAGAAGAATTATGGAGGAAGAGAAATTTGAAGAGAGAAATGATAGAATAGAAATGAAGTTGTGTATTGTATTAATGAGTGAAGGGGGTATTTATAGGAGGTGAGAGGGGGACATTTATAAATATCAAAACTTTAGGGGGGACATCCATAATTATTCATAATAAAAGTGAGGTATTCGTACCTTAAATTTTTAGCAGAACCTTCTTCCAAAAAAAATTATTTCTCTCTCTCACTTCCACCACTATCTCACTAGCACTACTATATTAAGAAAACTTAATCTGAAATTGTGAATTCTAAAGAAGAAATCCTTCGGTATTTATAGGAAAAAAATTTACTATACATTCCATTATTTTAATATAAAAGTACTATGCATTTTTGAATTTTTTATTCCTGATTACTATGCATCTTTTGAAAATTTCATACATGCACAGTGTTTTGCATAGTAACTGTCGGCAAAATTATTAAGTCAAATAGTAACCCTTCACTCGGTATATTTTAAATATTCAAAATGAGTCCTTTTTGAAATTTAGCGATATTATATCAGTCCTCACTAATTTTATAATAAGTAATATAAAGCTGAAATTTTAAAAATCTAAAATTTTCTGTTAATAAAAATTTATTGATACGTTTCTAATTTTTTAACGATTAGAAAAAATCAAGATTTTTCTCAAACTGATAATTTTTAGATAAGTCTACTTGAAATGGATTTTAGAAAATTTTCTTATAATTTAACTTTACATTCTTGTAAATATTTTTAATTTTAAGCAACTTTATATGAATTTAAAATTATTTAAAATATATTATTTTATTAAAATAATTCAAAATTTTCAAAAAATTCCAGAAAATCATAAATATTATGTAGATCAAAAAGTTCAAAAGAACCATAGTCTAATTCCTTCAAAATTTTATTTTAAAATTCTAATAAGAGTTAAATCTTAAATATGTAAAAAAACAAAAATATAACAACATAAAATAAAAATGGTGAATAATAAGGATATTAAAAATTCTTAATATAATTTTCTTAATTAGTGAATACTAATTAAGTCACTTTAAAATTCTCATTCAGAAATATTTTCATTTATTATTATTATTATTAAAAAAACAAATAATAAAAATATAAATACCAAAATTTCAAAAAAAAATGATAATAATAAACTAACTTATAGTAAGTATTTCTCAAGAAATATATATTAATATCTATTTCCTATTTGTGATGAAAATAGGATGTTACATATCCGATGTCTCTGTATGTAGAGAAGGGTCTTGACATCCTGGAGATCCTTCACACCGACCTCCCGCGTTGATGTGGGCGACAGGTGGTGTCACCTGCGAAGATTCTCTGACGCTCAAGTCAGTGATATATTCCAAGTATGAAATGTAAATGATCACAGGGATCAGATATAAGCATTTGGGAGAGAAAGACCAGTACCAGGAACCCCTCTCCAGTAAACTGAAGTGAGTTCTTATACCTGATTGGCTCGATTTACGAGGACTCGTTAATGGGGAACCATTAACCTTCATTATGCAAGTATATTATTGTTTAATGCGCACTTACCAGCATGATTGAGGTAAGTGACTATTTTATATTGAGCGTAGGGAGTATGGGCTAAACTTAGGGGACAAGTTGATCATTCCCTGGAGCAGAGTTTGGCTCGTGGTGTGGGGAATTATTGATCGGTCCCTGTAGCAATGCCCATCGTCTTCTGTCAGGTGATACGTATGTTATCCGGTGTGCATGGTGTTATCCGGACTAACCGGTGCAGGGAGAACGCCTGACTCAGGATTACAGTCCAGATGTATACCGATGACACCGGTTGCATGTGTTATGATAGAAACTGGTTGATCGGTCCTGATCATCTTCTCAACACCGGGTGAAAGGGGAACGGATGAGGTATCCGATATCTTGGTCACTACTTCGGATAACCGGTATAGTTGCAGACTGAGTCGGTATCTTGTGATACCGATTGAGGCCGGCTAACATTTTTACCGACTGGATCGTTGTCCAGTGGTATACCGAATGGATCATTGTCCGGTGATACCGACTGAACTTTGGGCCGGCTAAGATAATTATCTCTTAGTCTTAGGGCCGGTATCTAGACCGGATCAACATTAATTCCAAAAAAAAGTTATATATTAATAGGGGTATATGTCCTTTAAAGATTTCAATACATAACTTATTTACTGTTATCTTTTATTTAAATCAAGAAGACATTAATAAAGAAATTTGTATTAAGTATAGAAAGAGAAATGACATATTAAAAAAATAAATGATTAATGGGTAAAAAGATATATTAATTACATTTTTAACGGGGCGTAACAACTTTAAGAACTAGGTGAAAATAAATGGAGTAAGTCAACAACCTTTTCTAATCTTTTTGTGAGATTCAATTTATTAACTTTACACAAATTAAAAAGTATAGTTATTTTAGTAAAACTTGTTAATTTTTATTATTATTTTGTTATACTTTCAAAATTATCTTTAATATTAATTTAAAGAATTTTTCACATATAAAAAGAGATTTTAATTAACCATAGTAGTTAAATACCGGCCGCTACAGTGGCACGATGGAGCAGAGCGTCCCCCCTTGCGACGGCGCTGGGATTACGGGCGAGAATCAAATAGCGACGCTATTTCCGCTATAGTGGGTGCCCAAATCGCGGCAGATTGCGGCCGTGACCTTCTGTTCTTAGGAAACCGGCGCCGTTTCTATTTTTATTAATGTATCCAGGTAATTTCTCCCCCCTTCTCCCCTAACTCAGAAAATCTAAACTTTTTTCACCCTTTTCTTCTCCCGTTTCTCCCATTTCTCCTATTTCTCTCTGCTGTAAGCCTGTAACAACTTCTTCTTCTCTTGCATGACCTTCTCCTTCTTCAACGAGCTCTACAACTTCAGCCACCACTACAGCAAGAAAAACAGTTGTGGGTCTTCTCTTTTTCAATTTTCAGTAGCCTTAAACAGCCTCAGCCACTACTGTTTTCAAGCTCTCATTCTTCCTCTACTCCCTCCCTTCACTATTTTGCATATCCATTCTTTGACGAGCTTCTCCAGCCACCACTGCTGCAGCTCTAACAGTTGTTCCTCCTCTCTTTTTTTCTATTTTCAGCAGCCTTAAACACTCCAAATCACTACTGCAGCAGAGGTCTCCTACAGCCACCATATTTCCCCTCTTTTTTCTAGTTCAGCAGTTGGAGAATGGCAGGATTTGGTCGTCAGGCTATAAACACCTCCTTTTCAATTAGTATTATGGGTTTTTTTATGTTTATCTACATATATATGTGTTTATTTGTTCATGTGTTTTATCCCCGCGATAGTAGCAAATAGCGTCCGCAATCCGCTTCGCGACGCCGCAATCCCACTTTTGGGGTTGGCCGCGATGCTCCGCGATTTGCGATTGACTGCTATGTAATTAACAAAGATATGCCGTGAAAAAATAATAAACTTACATTATAAATTGAAAATGATATTTTGAAAAAGATTTAAAAAATTATTTAGGACTGAAAAAAAATATAAATGTGAGTATTTATGGCATACACCATAATTATTATCTCATATTTACTGAATGGATACTATACATGTATTATGTAACACCCTCTGTTACACCTTAATAAATTCTAGAAAAACTTGTAAATTTTTTTTTTTTAAGGATATGATTGTTAAAAAGAAACTATCGGAATAAATTATATACATTATTTCTGAAATACCTCACAAATATTATTAAAACTTTATAAAGTAATTTTACATTCATCCAACGGAAATAAATATTAAACATTATAAGAAAGAGAGGAAACTCCATGGCCCAGAAGCAGTTACTTATTAACATTATTTATTCATTGGACCACGGTATTCATACCGAGCTCCCTTTCTAGAACGTGCTATATTTACTGCCGATATTCTTCAATCCTTCCCTCTGAACCATCAATTTAAAACATGTGAAACAAAAACACGGAGAAAGGAGTGAGAAACAGAATATAATATTTCCGAATAAGACATAAGCAACAAAGGGTTTTCACAACCAATACATAATAATATCAATCATAATCACATACACAATCAACTATGAATGCATGAATGTTATGCAATATCTTCATCATAACTCACCTATATATGTGGGCCCTTAAATTTTAATTTGCACTGGGCCAACCAGGAGTTTACACTGTTCCATAAGTCCGGATAATAATAATATGAACAGCTCAACTGGCATGGAAACACTTAGAGACTAGTCAGATTGAGAAAGTTTTTATTGTGAAAGTACCCGACACTAGGGAGCTACCCCAGGTCCCCTGAAGCACCCTTTCACACCCTCTCATCCCAAGGCTCGTAATTAAGCCTCCTCTAATGTATCCTCGGTTTCTATAATCCGTTCCCAGACAATATTATTTCATTTCACTTTAATGATTCATGATGCATGAACTATTCGCGTATTGAGTTGGTTAAGGCTTTTAGAAACTCAATTATTAAATCCCTTAAAGGTTTACAACATCATTTCAATAAACTGTACATTTTCTCTGAATTTCTGTCCCACAGAAATAAATTTGGTACAATTTTCGAATCTCACTGAAATTGAGTTTCTAAGCCTTAAATATCTAAAAACTTTACATAATCTTTCTCAAATTAAATCTTAACAAAATCAAATTTAGGAATCTCAATTATTTCCAAATATTTTTAGTTATTAAGTTGGAAAAAATAAAATAATTTTCTTTCAAAAAATTTTGTTTTATTAAAAGAGAATAATTATTAACCAAAAATACTTAAAATTACAAAATTTTTCTTTAACTCAAGATTTAATTAAATAAATTCTCATAAAATATTTTCTTTCTAAAATAAATACTAATTTTTTTATTCTAAATATTGAAAATAAAGTTAATAAAAATAATTTCTAAGAAGAAATAAAAGATAATAAAATTTAAAGAGTAAGGTAAGAAATTCTTACTGAATTTTAGCTTTCCGTCATGCTCGCTATATGCTCAAACTTCACATTACAATATCATCAATCAATCAATCATAATCAAATCATAATCAAATCAATTAAATATCATTAATACATATCATAATATAAAATTTAATGATTATTAATATAGTCAATTTTAGTCCTTTTGGTCAATTCCTCGCATAGGTATATGTAAGTCCATATAATCCAGTCCTTGCATAGGTATAGTTCAGTCCATATGGGTCATAATGGTCCAAGTCCTTGCATAGGTATAGTCCAGTCCATATAGGTCATAATGGTCCAAGTCCTTGCATAGGTATGTTAGAGTTAGTTAAACCAGATATTTAATTTAAAATTTATTATAAATTTTAAGTTAAAAAGTTAATATTTTAAAATAATAATATTATCAGATTTAAAAGGAGTAGGGGACTCCTCCCATTATTCTTATGTCTTTTCATATTATACTCTTATCTCACTCCCCCTTACCTTGAATTGTTACTCAAAATGGATTTGCTTTGCGCCTCCGATTTCTAGAAATATTAATACCAATCTTATTTCAGTATAAGCATAAGACGAAGATTAAGATTACTACTTAAAACAGAAATGATAAATTTTGAATAGTGAATAGTGAATAGTGAATAGTGAATAGTAAATAGTGAATAGTAAATCGTGAATAGTAACAGTAAATAGTAAAACGTGAATAGTAACAGTAAATAGTAAAACGTGAATAGTAATAGTAAATAGTAAATCGTGAATAGTAACGGTAAATAGTAACAGTAAATAGTAATTTACTATTTGAATAGTAATTTACTATTGAAATAGTAATTTACTATGCAGAATAGTAACTTAAAATAATATTATTTCCAGTATAATAACAGATTTCTAAAAACGATATAAAAATAACCCAAAAAAATATAAAAGAGAAGTATTCTTACCTTAGGATTTTGGCAGAACCTTTTCTCCAAAAACTTTTCTTCTCTCTCTCACTTCCACCACTATCTCACTAGCACTACTATATTAAGAAAACTTAATCTGAAATTGTGAATTCTAAAGAAGAAATCCTTCGGTATTTATAGGAAAAAAATTTACTATGCATTCCATTATTTTAATATAAAAATACTATGCATTTTTGAATTTTTTATTCTAGGTTACTGTGTATCTTTTGAAAATTTCATACATGCACAGTGATTTGCATAGTAATTGTCGGCAAAATTATTAAGTCAAATAGTAACTCTTCACTCGGTATATTTTAAATATTCAAAAAGAGTCCTTTTTGAAATTTAGCGATATTATATCAGTCCTCACTAATTTTATAATAAGTAATATAAAGCTGAAATTTTAAAAATCTAAAATTTTCTGTTAATAAAAATTTATTGATACGTTTCAAATTTTTTAACGATTGAAACAAATCAAGATTTTTCTCAAACCGATAATTTTTAGATAAGTCTACTTGAAACGGATTTTAGAAAATTTTCTTATAATTTAAATTCACTTTCTTATAAATATTTTTAATTTAAGTCACTTATATTAATTTAAAATTATTTAAAAAAATATTATTTTTATTAAAAAATTCCAAAAAATTCCAAAAAATCATAAATAATACGTAGATTAAAAAGTTCTAAAGAACCATAATTTAATTCCTTCAAAATTTTAATATAAAAATAAAAATAGGGGTGTTACATATTACATCATCTACCTTTTGGATACTCACATACTTAATATTTATTTTTATTAAATATATTTAAATATTAAGAATTTTATTATTTTATGTAGTACTGGTTCATGATAACATACCATTTTCATCATGCAATGTTTAAGAGTTTTATTTTGGTCCTTTTTGGACTTATGCTAGTAAAGTTAACATCATTATTGAATATAACAAGGTTTATTTTTGTTCTTTTTGAATGTTGCTCATAATATTGTACCAGTTACATTAGATAAATAACGTTAATTTTATCAACAAAAGTGTTAAAGAAAAAAAATATATAATGAGACACATTTAGAATAGACGATGAAAATGAAATTTGATAGACATATAACACCAAAACAAAATTTATAGAAGGTGAAATTTGTATTTTAACTTATTCTTAATGTATTAATTTGTAATGGTATTATATAATAATAATTTATATCATATCACGTTTTTAAAAATATTGTATTTAGTATATTGTGTTTTTTCCTTCACTATTGTTATTATTATTTTAAAATTTTATCTATTTATAAATATTTATGGGTACACATTATCTTTATAGGAGATGTATCTTATGAGAAAAATTCTTATGTGAAAGTAAGAGGAATAAATATGAGTCATATAACCATACAATGAATGGTTGAGATTAAAAGTTTTTTAAAGTCACATGATCACTTAAAAGGTTTCATGACTTTTTTAAAAATTCACATGATTAATTTCAACCATCCATTATATAATTGTAATGTACAGATTCGCTCCTCTTACTCTCACATAAAAGAGTCTTTTTTTGATATTGATATATCCTATGTTTACATTACCCACGAGTACCTGCAATACATTAAATTTATTTGGTAGCTGTAGTATACTAGCTACCATAACCGCTATTATTTGCAATACTATATTCTAAGCATAATTTTTACTTAAAAATATTTCATTTTTAATTCATTAACAAACACTGGTCAGCAAAACTCTTAAACTAAAAGGGGATAAAATAGTGACATCCAATTGTAAAGCAAGCAATTAAAAGTGGATCTAGGTAGATAATCCAATGGATATGTGATGGAAACAAATAATGGATACGACAGCCACATGAATGCTGCGTTGGAAACAACAATTGACCAATCTCTTTGGAGTTTAGCTTATATTAAAGTATTAAACGATGATTAATTTTTTTCTTAAAAGAGAAAAATTTTCCTTTCAAATTATTTCCGATTACATTAGTTTAAGCCTCTAAGGTGACCCACTACTAGTCAAACATCCCACAAGTAGTATTGTAGTATGTACCAAACAAACAAAAGCTGAATCTGCTTATTGCTTCATGTACAGAAAATGTTTATCCTTATATTCTGCCAAACTAATAATTTTTTTTTCCACAAAATAAAGAATTGTGCCTTTAAACTACAAACTAAACTACTAGACTGATTCATTCACATACATGACAAAGGATCTTATAATTAATCTACAATCAATCTGTTATCTAAATTCTAAAGAACTTCTCAGAATGACCAGAAGGCTGTAGAGAAAGTTTGATGGTACCACTCTCACAAGATTGACAAACATCAATGCACTCTTCTAAATCAGCATCACAAGTGAGTAATACCCACTCACAATCATCATCCAAATACTTGACATCAAATTTGCTCATGTCAATCACATTAAATCTCCTAGCAATTTCCTGCATAAGATCTTCATAGCTCCAACTCTTGGGCATCCGAAACCGGGTTTTCTCATCTCCATATGTGACTTTCACTCTTTGAGAATCCATCTTGCTACTGGTTTTCATTAAGGGTCGCTGGTGGTACTCAGTTTTAGGATGTTCACCAAGTGTTTCCTGGCTTTGAGATCTTTGTAAGATCTTTGTTCTATCTTGACACAGGCTTTTAAGCTCTGCTTCACTTCTGATCCTCTTCAGCGCAGGACCAACGGAACCTTCAACAAAGGTGGGATCTTTGTCAGCAATATTGATTGTGTGATGCTGCTGAAGCTCTGACATGCTGGAGCAAGAATGGCTTGAAGTGGAACTCTGGCTGCATGAAGAGGAGGGTGATTTTGATGCTCCTTCTGGGCTCAACGAGCCGCGATCAGCTTGCGTGCTTATTGAGTTTGGATTATCACTTTGATTCAAAGTTGAAAACAGGCCAGTTCCTGACATGTTTGGAGAGGCTAGATCCGGGAATTTTGAATAGAAGGAATCAATTTGAAATGCACCAGAGGCACCCTGAACTGAGTCAATGACAAGTTGGAGTTTCTGTAAGGAGTGACCAACCTTCTTGATCTTTCGAGAAGGCCAACGTTTTATACCATGTTGTCGGCAGATTCTTTTCAAAGTTGTTGTGCATACTGCAAAATTTTTATTCAAAGTATGTGTTATCATGTAAGCCTACTAGTACTAATAGATATGCACAAGAGATAGCACAATAGCATATATGAATGTAATCAGAGTTTTTTCTGATTTTGGCTCTACAGGTAGAGCTAATAACAAATACTTTAGGCCTAGCTACTGAAGAATCAGTTCTTTCCATGGTTAAAGAATCAAGCAATAGAAAGTTTCTGGTGGAAATTATGATGTGAGTGCATTAGTATTAGTAACAATTTTTCATTAAAATTTTCCACTTCTGATTTCATAACTCTGTACTGGTTAGCACTTGCCTAAAAACATGTTAGAGAACTGAACTACATGAAACTTAAAGCCAATTTTGGCTAAATTTTTCAACAAATACTAATGGGATAAGAAATAAAATGAATCAAGAAGGTAATATGCACCAAAATCCTAGCATACATTAAAATCAACTTACACACTCACTTTTCTAAAGCTCCCTTGTCTAACTTCTTCATAAGTACCTATAAACTTGACAGAACTAAGCATTTTTACCTTAGAAAATCTTAACTCTTTAACAGTAGGGTTTTATAATTGAAAGGCTTCCATACCATTAGCTAAAAACTAATCCAAACTTGGTCTTAGTATTGAGTATAAAGTACTGATGTCCCAATTTAGAGTGTGTTTAGTAGCCACAATTGTATGGATACAAGGTTTAATGGTGCATTAAAACAGAAAACGGTACAAATCTGGTCGAAAAATGGCTAGTCTTGGTTCCACTAGAAAGGGTGGAACAAAAGAGAATAGAAAGGAACCTTTCAGTTCCCTTATATTCTATCTGCATATCAAACAGTACCTTGGTGTTTACACTCAAAAACAGAAAAAGAAAACATGATGGAGTGCAAGGCTTACCACCAATATTCTTGGCAGCATCTTTTAGGCTTCCAGCAAAATATTGTCTAAGAACTTGCAGAGTGATATTTTTCTCTGCTTTGGCCCGCCTTCTCTCTCCCGTTTTACTTATTCCCACACCTGATAAGTTACCACCCTCAGCAGAAGTAGAACACTCCCTAACACACTCAATATTTCCTTTCAAAATAGGATTCTCTAGTTGCTGCCTTAGTTCAGAGAAATTTCTACCCATTGTTTCACTTGGTTTCTCTTCAGCATCTAGTGAAGCAGCCATCCCATGGTGTTGGAATTCTGAACAAACTGCAGTCCTAGCAAATCCGCCATCTGCAAGGGCCATTGCTTCATTAACTGACAGATTAGTTTCCTCCAATTCCTTATCTGTTATAACCCTCAAGCTGCGGCAAACCCTTTGTATAATGATGGACAAGGAAGTGAGCATCTTTCTTTGTTCTTCACTCTCATTGCATTCTACAGGTAAGAAGAACTCTAGAACAAAATCATCTGCACTGCTATAGATGCTTCGAAGGCGAATCGCAACAGCGGCTCGCAATCGAAACAACCTTGCATGATGAGACAGCGGATAGTCTGTCTTGCTTAAGGAAGTTATGTCAGATGAGAAGCATGGTTGATTTGTCATAAAAGCTCCTCCAGCCACACCTTGGCCTTTTAACAAGTGATGCTCAGTGCAAGCCTCATGAAACAATCTGATAGAAGGATCACCAACATAGCAAGCATTCTCCACAGGAGATATACAGAGTAAATAGTTATCTTCAGTGTGCCGGCACCCCTCTTTGCCTTGTTGGATGCATTGGACCCAAGTTTGAGCTAAAGGTAATTTGTGCATTTCACATGCAGATCTCAACACCTCTTGAATCTCTGGTAGCGCAGCTTCATAGGACTTGTTGCATGCCTGCTAAATGAAAAACCAATTGTCATGTCATGAGGAATTTGAGAACTTAAGTTCATTAAAATAGTCCTCAGAGTTGATTTTCGTTTTACCTTCACATTATGAATACTTGAATGTTTTGAGCTTCTAAGATCAACAGCCTGAAAATAACAATTTTCCACCAATCATTAAACTAGTAACAATGAGAATTGATGAGCTTTTCGTATCCTAAGCTTGTTAGCCATTCAGCAAAAAGAAAAAATCACGCAGAATAGGATTTCTAAGATAAAATTTCACAAACAAGAAATGAGAAAGTATTCTTAAAAAACTCCAATTTAATGCACACTTTAATGATGGAGAGAGATTAAACATTCTTAAAAAGTTTGAATAAAGAATATTACAGTAAAAAACATACTAGTATATTTTTTAAGATGAAATCAATCACATTAAATAAGATTAATTTTTTTTCTTAAAAAAGTGTGAAGCAATTTTATTTTTTTTATATTTAATAACAAAGGTAATATTTTCTAGTCAGAAATAGAATTTCACGCAAATAACCCGAGTGACCATTAATGTAAACTTGTGTTTTGCAAGTTCCCAAAGGTGAAATTTCAATTCTAATTCTAATTGGATAACAACAAAAGTTCCTAAGCAAATGCATGTAAGTTTTGTCTCTTAATCATTCATTGCCATAAGATTACCATGAAAATATGGGTTTACAAACGAGAACATAAGGTTTTGTGCGGTGACCAAAAGGGTATAGAATTAGGATATACAAAATTTTTTGTTCAATTTCATCCCTTCAGAAACGGCAAATACCATGTTGGAAAGATAAAACTTTAGCAGTTCTAAAAACAACAGAATTTCACACAAACAAGAAATGAGAAAAAAAAAACCTCAAGTGCTTTGCAAACACTCTCAAGTTCAGGGCCATAGTTGATCTGCTGAGTAGTCATGACAACCTCAATAACCCCTAAGCACTGCCTGCTCCCTTGCTCAAAGATTGGAACAGCTAATGTTCCACGGACATCATACTCTTGAGCATGGTCAACTCGCGGGTACTCATCACTCCTAAAGAATCTAACATCTGGAGTCCACTCAGGAACCTTCTCCCTATAAACTCTACCAGGCAACCCTGCCACCAACTCCTTGGAATCCCCTTCCTCTGCTGAAAACTGATACCTCACTGAGATTTCTCTGTACTTAGCAAGGTTTGCAGACTTTGATTCAAGTGAGAAAAGAAGATCATTAGCTGCCAGAATTGGCCTACCCCCTCTACTATTCACCGGCACCCATATCTGTATCAGCATATCTTTGTTCATATTGTAATCTCTGATCCACATAAGTGACCTTATTAGCTTCTCCATTATGGAAGGCCCGGGTCCTGGATTAGGTGTAGGTGCAAACCACCACCTTCTAACCACCTCAGAAGACCCTTCAATAGAACGAGTTTCAGGCTGAAACTGTTGACTACTACCACTACTACGACCACCACCAATACTAACCATGTTCTGGCTCTCTTGTTGGGTCTCAAGAGCAGCTTCTTGGGATTCATTATTGGGTGGCTCGTTATCATTGATGTCCAAGGCAGGCCAAGAGAATGAAGGGTCAAAGAGGGTATTGGAAAAAGAAGGACTTTGCAGCAAGAAATCAGATCCATCAGCAGAAGCTTCTAACCAACATCCATCTAAGAAAAGCTCACCCATGTAGTCAAAATCCATTGAAGTTCCATCGGGTGGAGGAGCTTCCATCATGGTACCAGATGATGATGTCACACCACCATCTCCCATGATGGTTTTGTTGCTTCTGCCTTCAGCTTCAACCCCTTTCTCACAACACCAAAACTTGCTCTTGCTGGAACCCACAAGTGTCTCAGCTCCCAAACAGATCTTAGGAAAAAAAAACTGTCTTGTCAGACGGACAAGATAGGATAACAGTATCTGTCTTCACCCTTCAAACGTTGTCTTCTGTCCGAAGTTGTCAATAATGTCAGTAACAGCAGACTATATCTATCAAGGGAGGAATAAGACACAGAGACACAAAAGGGAAGGGGGGAAAATTATGTTTCTGAACAGAGTCAACTTTGCATAAGTTGAGATTATTATTCAGAAGGAAAAAAACGAAATTTTGAGACCCTCAAAATAGAAAGAGAATATGTTCCGGTCTAAATCCGCGAAGGAAAAAAAATAAAAAAGGGTGAAACGAAAAAGATGAGAGTTTGGACCAGAAATGTGGTGGCAGTGGTGAGAAAGATTCGTTCCTTGCCAACAACACTTGACTGCAAATAATAAGCAAGATTCCACCTTCTTGAGGATGATGAATGAAGACAAACTCGTTGGTTGTATGGGGGAAAAGAGAGGAAGAGGAAGAGGAAGAGGAACAAAAACTTAAAACTTGTGAAGTAAAACTGAGGAGAAAAGGAGTATGTGTAATTCGACATGTAAAGATTCTTTAAGATACCCAACTTGGTTTGGGTGTCTTCAATTTTTAATTATTTAATTGGTGGTTTTGCAGTGAAGTTGGTGGCTAGCTGAGTCCAAACTTGGTGGTAAAAAAGAGTGGGGGGCCCACAAGAAGAAGACAGAGAAAGGTGATGATTCCAAACGAAGAGGGAGAAGATACTGATGCACACTCCTCACTTCGTCTTTGGAACTCTCGTTCTCCCGCTAAAGTCAAACCACAACAACACTAATCTCTGTTTCATTCTTTTTTAATTTTTCAGCTGTTAGCTTCATAGTTTTCCAACCTTATTTGGCAAATGTAAAATGGGAGGAATTTATATTTTTTTTAAAAAGTATAAACTTTTAGTTTTTTATAAGTTAATTAAAGTAATTCATAAAAGTTATAAGCTCTGAATTTTTTAAAAGCTAATGGAAGTTGTTTATAATTTTTTAAAAATTATAATTTTTTTGTTAATTACTTAGTTATTATTTTATTATTATATTTTTAAAATAATATTTTTTATCTCTTACATAATAATAAAGGTATTTGATACAATTTAAGCTAATTTTATCAAACATCTATATTTTAATAAAAACCACTTAAAAAGTTGTAAGTCGTGAACCATTCAAAAAATCATAAGCTACAAGTCACAAGTCATAAATTATTTACCGAATGGACTAATCTATTATTAAAACAATTTTTTTATAATATTTCTTTACAATTTAAAAAATAAAAGAATAGATTTGTAATTAAAAGTGAAAACATTAAATGAAAATTCAAAACATTTTTTCAACTTTTGTTTGATTTCTAGTTAGGGTGTGGCTAGAAGTGACACTACTAAAAAAACCCTAAACAGCAACCTCTAGTTAGCGACCACCAACTACCGTCGCTAAGTAGCGACTGCTTTAGCGACCGTTTTAAATAAACAGCACCAAAAAGGTTTTAGCGACGCATTTAGCGACCAAAAGCGGAATCGGACGCTAAAAAATACAAACACCGTCGCTACTACGGTCGCTATATTCTCAGATCCTCCTTTTTGTTTTCCCTCCATGTTATTTTGTTGGCGCCAAACATTAGCGACGGCTAAACGGCGTCGCTATGTTTTGTACTAGTGACGGTTCCACTAGTCGTCGCTATTATTTTGACCGTTGTAGCGACGGTGGGAAGAACCCGTCGCTAATATTCAGGAGACTAGTGACGGAGTTGTCCTACCGTTGCTAATATTCAGGAGAGTAGTGACGGATTTTGTGTTCGGTCGCTATGATTTTCGTCTTCCCTCCAGTTTTAAAAAGGGAAGGTAGTGACGGTAGGCATGTGCCGTCGCTAATGGTCCCTCCAATACAGCGACGGCGTATATCCGTCGCTAAGGTTTGTAACAGCGACGGGGGTAGGTTGCCGTCGCTAATGTTTTTTCTTTTCATCATGAAAGGTAGTGACGGTACGCACACACCGTCGCTATGTTTCTGGAGGTTAGTGACGGAGTAGTGTATCCGTCGCTAACATTTTCGTCTTCCCTCCATGTTTTCTTTAAGTTAGTGACGGTGGGGCGGAACCGTCACTAATATTCAGGAGGTTAGTGACGGAAGTATCATACCGTCGCTAAGTTTCAGGAATTTAGGGACGGATTTTTTGTGCCGTCGCTAAGTGTTAAGTTTATTTCGAACAGCCCCTTCTCCCCAATCATTTGCCCTAAAACAAAGTTCCCTCCCTCCCTCCCCCATCTCTCTCCCTCCCTCTGACTTTTTTCATCTCCGACAATCTCCTCCCTCTGTATCCCTCCCCCTCTCTGTCTGCTCTATATCCCTCCCCCTCTCCGACTCCCTCCATCTCCGCCCGTCTCCGTAAGTTCCCCTCTCCCGACAAGGTTTTCGCTCTTCTCCGGTGAGCCTCTATTTGGACGACAAGGTTTTCGTTTCTCCCGACTTCCCTTTCTCAGTTCTCGGTCTTCTGTCTCGTCTCTGTGGAGGACGTCGTCTACTAGGCACGGTGTGTGGCTTTCATTGGTCTTCTCCGTCGGCTCCGTCGTGCGCCACCGCAGGTAATGGACATTATAGTTGCGTTTGTTTTTCTTGGTCTGTCTGTGTTGGCTTGCCTGTTGTCACTGTGTTGAATGTGACTGTGTTGTCACTGTGTTGAATGTGACTGTGTTGTCAATGTGTTTTTTTTTCATCTCGCGACTAGTTCTGACTCCCAAGCCATAAGTAGGTTCGGTCTTCTCATTCGCTCTCAACTCTCATTTTCTTTTCATCCCCACTTTCCTGCTTTATGCTTAGATTTCTCCATGCTTTATGCTTAAAAGGGTATTTAGCATGAAAGGCATCTAAATTACATAAAACTAGGCTATATAGCATTAGGTGGAATCTAAATTACATAAAACTAGGCTATATGGCATTAGCATGAGGGGTGTCTAAATTACATCAATCCATCTAGTGCTTCCCCCTAAAAGTTTAAGCTGTTAGGATTAGGGGAGTTAGTCATTACCAATTTCTATCTATTATACCTCTAGATTTCAATGCTATAACCAGGGGATCAACCTTGTAATGTAACTTTCCACTACAAAACTTTTAGGTGAGATTTAAACCTGCTCTGAACTTATAGAAAAGATTGTCTGACAGAAGCAATTTAAGGGGAATGCATAAGAGATCTTTTTGAAAGCCATTAACTTTTCAATTTTATTGATGAACTTCAGGATTTTTATGATGGGCTTAGTGTTTTTTTTTTAAATTTATAAAAGAAAAACTTAATAGATTCTCATTGTTTAGAGTAAAATTTTCACTTTTGTAGTACTGCAGCTTCCCTCCTTAGTTTGTGTTATGACCTAACTATCCTAAAAGCTTAAACTGTTAGGTGAAGACACATAATGGTTTTTATATTACATCTCTAACATGCTCCCTCATCCAAGAGCTCTTTGAGCTTGAATTAAAGCATAGATAGTACACCAACATACTTACCTTGTGCTTAAATTTAACTTTTTCTTAGAATAAGGATCACGATGATTGACCTCTAGATCATTTGGTTCTAAAGCCTTTGATACTGGATACCATGTCATGAACAATTGCTCTAAATGGTTAAATTTTTAAACTGTGTAGCGAGTACATATGAACAGTTTTTTATAGCTCTAGCACTTTGCAATACACTATTTACTTTTTATTTTAAAGCCAACATTTCATACTTTTTTTGGGAAATTGTCACATTGATGACCTTGTTGGCTTGTTTCCTACTTAATGTATATATTGTTTATAAAATATAATAGTATAATTTGGTGATATGTTTCTTGTAGTTGTTTAGCCTCACGTGCCTTCATCTTAACTTCTTCTTGCCTGTTTAGATTATTAAACATTTGATTTTTTATTTTAGCTTTTGTTAAATGGTTAAGCCTTGAGTTACGGCCTCAGCTCAATGGTTTGAGCTTATGCAGTGTCTTTATTTAGGCAAACTTTTGCCTATAAGATGGTTTAGACTTTGTTGTAGTTTTTGTTTTGAGTGGTTAAATATTATATTCAGCTACTGTTATTAATGCTTAAGCCTTGTTTACATTCATGGTCTGTGTACCTTCTATTTTGCCAAGGTATTTCTGGCATTTCATATTGTATTTTGCTTGATTTCATTTGAGTTGGTATTAATTGTTCATCTTAAGCTTGAAGTGTTGGGCACCTTCAACTTTGGGGAAGGTTAGGTATGTAACTAGTTAGGAGGGTTGTTATTAGTTTGTAATAGTTAGATGAATATATAGGTTATATAAAGCCACACTTATATTATGTAAAATCAAGTCCTACCATTTTAATAGAATCTAATTTCACATATTTCTAAATTCTCTCCTCTCTTGAAATTAATTTGTCGTGTTTTCTAATAGTGAAAATTAACTTTGTTATAATATAAATATTTCCTACTCAAATAGAATTAGCTTTGACAGAGTGTACATGTGATTAAAAAACTTATATGTTGTATGACTTGTGTTAAATTTCTACAAAAGGTACAATAGCCAAAAAGAAAATTCTGCAGAGGTGTAAAGCGATCATGGCCTGCTCAATATGTGTAAACTTAGAACAAATTCAAAGATAGTTCAATGTATAAAGAGCCTCATTTTTTTAAGATAAAAATCCTTCTTCTAAGGTGATTAGTTCAAAATGTAGATATAATATATTAACTCGGTTAAAAGGGAATAGAGTTAATATACCATGGAGAGAACAATTTCAGTTGTAGACTTAAATTTAAAACTCCAATTTAACCGAGCTTATATATCATTTCTCAACTAATGTGTTTTACGCTTTAATGAAAAAAATCTTGTCGATCTTTATTCTTTGATTTATACGGAAAAAGCTGAGCCTATAAGTAAAAAAATGGCGCACACCTAAAGCTTTAACACAACCTAATATCTTCAATTATACTTGTTCACAAAATGTCATATGATATGATAGTTAAATGGAAAACACAACCTATACATCGAATCATGATGCACTGAGAAATGAAGTACATTTTTCAACAATAAATAAAAATAAAAAACTGGTACAATACAAAAAGCAAATGAGAGAATCTCCTGTGATTTTGTCTCATGGTAGAAGGTTTTCTCGAGAGGTCTATCCATTCCTATCTATGGCGTTGAGTGGATGAAAACAAAGAAAGAAGAAAGGTAACATTCAAAAAGAGTACAAGAAAGTTTTGGGGCATGAATGATATGAAAATTTAGTACATCATTACATTAGTTTTTGGGTCTTAACATCAAAGAAGACTCAGTGTTAAAGTCCCAAACAGAACTTTGAAATGTATAAAACTATTATGCCTCTAGGATGATCATCATATCCCCGTCTGATTAAATAGACCAAAGGAACAATTTTCATTACTTTGGCAAGTACATATGATCTGTCCCACCAGACCAGTTCAGGACTGCTACTTCGGATTTTCGCATTGATGAGTTCATTTTAATTAGTTGAACACCTTAGCGTTAAATCCTAATTAATGTAGTTATTCTAGCTACATGTTCATATGTTTCTCTAGCTGCGGTACCAGTTTGTTGTTCTTCACTTGCATGATGAAATTCAACAATTGTCTTGAGCTTATCCAGTTCTGGAGTTAAGTTGGCTAAATAACAACTGTTGTCCAATAATCTGATTACATTATTTAGACAAAGAACATGATAGGAAGAAAATATTTGGCATGAAAAGGAATAACTTACATTATTTTGCTAAACATTTATTTCAATGATTGAGTCAATTATATTAGAATTTATTTCGATGTTTAGGCGTGATTATGAAAAAACAATTATCTGCATAACCCAATCTAGAATTCACTCTAGAATTCCCACAGATTATATTGAATCTTTTACTCTAATCTAGCTGTAAATTTTTAGACTCATGTAGACCTCTTAGTTATCGTTGTTGCAGTTTTGGTAACCGTCTAGTTTTCTTTCATCGTTTTACGCTTGTTTTAGATTTTAGTTTTTGATTATAGATTTTAGTTTCTTATTAGGGAATAATTTCTCTCTACTATGTTTCATCCTCGTCTAAGATGATCATTCTAGAGTTACTTCATCAAAGCCAGAAGTGCTTCATTTGCTTTTCATAAAAATTAGTTATCATTATTTCTTATTTCAAAGGTCAGAAAAAAGAAAACATAGATAATTAAAGAGTTCATCAAAAGAAAATTCCCAAGACACCCTGATCTTCACAAGTAAAGTAATACCAAATGTGAAGTATTATAGCAAAGAGAATCATTGAAAATGAATCATTCAGGCAATAGGCATTATTTTTTTTATTTTTCCTTAAAAGTAGAGGAAATAGAAAACACTAGATTATATTTTTACCTCATGGAGAGAAGCCATTGCCTTAGACACATCATCATCTGTAGGGATAAGGCTAATTTTTTTGGTTTTCTTATCTGTAATCTCAAATTGCATCGATTTGAGTTAGCTTTGTATATCCTTTAATAGCCTCAACTGCTCTTTATCATTCCCTTCACGGGTAGTTTCTTGCCTTTCTCTAATTCTCTCCCTCTCAAGCCTTTCAATTTTCTGATTCAGCTTCTGAAACTCGTTGCCCTTCTGAATTAACTGCCTCTTAAGCTGAGCAAAGTGGCAGCAACATGCAAAGGAGTGACCTGTGCACAGGCCCTTCTCCTTGCCAACCCTAGAGAATGCTTCAACACTGAAGCAGCCTCACCTGTGAAGGTTTGCTGTAATGCCTAAACTTTTGAGCACATCACTTACCTAAAACCAACCCCCTCACCACCCCCTTTTGTTAAGAAAACTTTTTTCTTCAGAAAATCACACTTTTCTTCTTTTGATTATTGCTCTTCTCTATCTTCAAGCACCACCCCACCCTTTCTTTTTATGTGTTTGGATAAAAATAAAAAACTGGTTTTCTCTCTCTCTCTCTCTCTCTCTTTTGAATAGAGGACTGTGGAACTTAAGTGAAATGGTTTCAAGGAAGGAGAGGAAGTGTGACACTTTTAAAACTATTTGGTGCTGTAAGTTATTCCAGGAACAGGACATGCCAACCCATCAAGCGTCTTAGGAGTGGAAATGTCCAAATCCCAAAACCCTCCTCCATCCCAAAACCCACGGGCCATGATCATCCTCCTCCTCAAAAATTAACTCTTTTAAAATACAAAAGCTTGTATGAATTGCCTCTAACTCCTTGTTTCCTCAATTGTTTCTCTACACTCTTTGGTCTCCACCAGAATTTAGTGACTAGTTTAATAGCAATGCAACGTGACGTGTGTAGGTAATATGTTAGTCATACCCGCTGGTAGAAGCGTTTATTTATTTTTTAACATTTTTAGTATGTTATATATTGTTTGGATGCATGCCTAATATTAATTTGATACAATTTTTAGCATGAGGTAAACTCGTAAACTCTTACGAGTTTACGAGTCGAGTTAGCGAGTCGAGTCTACCTAGCCAAAACGAGTCTTGGTAGACTCTCGAGTCTGACAACCTTGCTAAAGTTCATTGAAAATGTATGATTAGCAAAGGCCAATAAAACTTTTTCTTTTGATGACTCAATTTCCATTCTAACTAGAGTTTGTCATGCAGACCAAGACACCTTACGTGTGGTTCGTGTTCGACCCTCATCAGCTTTGTCTTCATCGCTATCTCTCATTCCCAGGTAATCCCCTAACGCTAACTTATCCGGCTATGTCTGTTGTATGTGTTGAAGTGTATGTATGTTGATTGTTGTTTGTTAGTGGAGAGCTGAGCTCATTAGGCAGTGATTTTGTGTGCTGATAACATGATTTTTTATGCATGTGTAATGTTGTTTGTTAGTGGAGAGCAGAGCTCATTAGGCATTGGTTTTGTGTGCTGATAACATGATTTACGATGCATGTGTAATGTTGTTTGTTAGTGGAGAGCAGAGCTCATTAGCGGTTGATTTTATATATTGATAACATGATTTTATGTTCATAACTGTGAATATCATATACAATGCGTATGATATGTTTATTTATCTATACTGGGTAGTTTTCTATATGTAACAGGCCATTTGTAAATTTGGGAAATGTCTAGTTTACAGGGGAGACTCTGCCAAAATTTCGGCAGGCTCCCTTTCTTAGGGAACTTAAAAAATGAAACACAACGTTAATAATGTAGGGTTTAGTCGTGTGTGTACCCATTAGATTCCCGTTCAAGTTTCAAAACAACCGGTCGATGTACCGTGTTGTGTTGGAGCTTGAATTGTCCCGGTTGGACAGTTTGGTATGAATTTGTAACCTGTAGGGCGTAACCCATCAATGTTGTATGTCGTCTATCTTGAGAAGTTGAATGAATGTTCATTTGAAATTTCGGTTATGGTGTTTCGTATTGTCCCCAGGGTGCATGTCTGCGTGTGGTGTTTCATACCGTACGTATCTCTGTGTACTCGGGGACCAATGCGAAATGCTGCCGAAATTTCAAATGAACATTCATTCAACTCAAGATAGACGACATACAATTATGGGATGGGTTACGGATGGTTGCATATTCATCCTGAATGGGATAGGGCCCCACCAATTTGCAACATCAAAGAGATAGAGTGATTCACAACCGATAGTTAAATAACAATTTAAACGTGTAACGTAATAGAAATCGTGCTTGTTAGATATTATAAATGGAGGTACCGGCAAATCGGCGATGGATGTACAACCGACTAGATCGCAATCGGCGAGTGACTGAGGAGTTTATGACGGGGCTGTTGGAGTTCATTCCGTTCGCTACGGCAAACACGCCTAGATTTGGTGTGACTGAGAAGATCCGTTGTCCGTGCTCAAGGTGTAAATGCATGAGTTTTGAATACGCGGATGATGTCATGTGCCACCTAACTGAGAAAGGGTTCATGGAAACATACCACTGCTGGTACAACCATGGTGAGCAGTTACCGCGTAGACCATCAGACGTAACCGTGCAACAGTCTTACTACGAGGTTGGAGGAAACAGGGATACGTACAACAACATAGAACAAATGGTGATGGATCATGTTGGACCCTCCACCGGACGTGTGCTGGAACATAATGACCAAGCAGGTCATGGGGACTCTGACAATGTAGAGGAGGATCCTAATCCGGAGGTGAAGAGATTTTATGATTTGTTGGCGGTGGCTCAGACTCCATTGTGGGACGGGTGCAACAGTCACACTGAGTTATCCGCCTCCCTAGCTGCTTTAAGCCTAAAGGCAGATTATAATCTTTCTGGAGGTTGTTTTGATAGGATGGTCAGTCTGATGGGTTCCACCATGCCTAGTAATCACAGAATGCCAGCAAACCTGTACCGTGCTAAGAAACAAGTGGCAAACTTGGGGTTGGGTTGTGTGAAGATAGAGTGTTGTGTTGGTGGATGTATGCTGTTCAGAAATGAGTTTGCAGACGAAAGTGTCACAAAATGTTTGCATTGTAATGAGGAACGCTACAAGATCGTTAAAAGGAGAGGGAAGGTAACCCGGACGGCCAGGAAGAAAATGTGGTACTTCCCTATAACACCGCGTCTTCAACGCCTGTATGCCTCATTGTCCACGGCAAAACACATGCGTTGGCATGCTCTGAACCGAACACAAGAGGGGTTTCTTTGCCATCCTTCCGACGGGAAAGCATGGAAGTGTTTGGATGAGCTATATCCGGACTTTTCTGGCGAGCCACGCAATGTAAGACTTGGCTTATGTACTGATGGGTTTAACCCGTTCGGTCAATACGGAAGAGCTTACTCTTGTTGGCCAGTCATCCTGACCCCATACAATCTGCCTCCTGATATGTGTATGAAGAGGGAGGTCATGTTTCTATCTGTACTGGTTCCAGGACCCAAAAATCCAAAGGCGAACATAGACGTGTTTTTGCAACCGTTGGTTGAAGAGTTATCACAGTTATGGGATGTCGGGGTAATGACATACGATGCGTCTTTGAAGAACAACTTTATGATGCGTGCTGTTTTGATGTGGACTATTAACGACTTCCCGGCCTATGGTATGCTTTCTGGATGGTCCACGTCTGGGAAGCTTGCTTGCCCTGTATGCATGGAACATACCGGGGGGGAATCACTCCCTGTTAGTGGCAAGACAAGTTTCTTTGACTGTCATAGAAAGTTTCTACCGTTGGATCACCCGTTTAGGAGGAACAAAACCGCTTTTAAGAAAAACAAGGTTGTCAATGAACCTCCACCCCGTAGGTTATCTGGTGCACGGGTTTGGCAGAGGGTCGAAGAGTATCCTTACATCTGGGACAAGAGTGTTAAGGAGTTTGCGGGTTACGGTAAGGAACACCACTGGGTGAAGCAGAGTGTGTTGTGGGATTTGCCATATTGGAAAGACTTGTTGTTAAGACACAACATTGATGTGATGCACACTGAACGTAATGTTTTCATGAATATTTTTGACACTGTTATGGACATCAAAGGGAGAACAAAGGACAACGAGAAGAGTCGTCTAGACCTTCCGATTTGGTGTTCCAGAAAGGAGTTGGAGTTGAGGGATGCGGGACGTGGAAGAATGTTTAAACCCCATGCAAAATATGCTTTAACTAGACCACAACAGATTGCTGTATGTATTTGGATGAATGGGTTGACCCTGCCTGACGGATTCGCTTCTAACTTGAGTAGATGTGTCGACGTGAAGGAGGGCAGGGTGTTTGGCATGAAAAGTCATGATTGCCATGTGTTTATGCAACAACTACTCCCGTACGCGTTTCATGCCTTACCGAAGCCTATTTGGAAACCGTTAGTGGAGTTGAGTCACTTCTTTAAGGAGTTGACGGCTACTTCGTTGAGTGTGGAGAAACTTGTGAAGATGGAAGAAACTATCCCGGTATTGATTTGTAAGTTGGAGCAGATTTTCCCACCAAGTTTTTTTGACTCCATGGAGCATTTGCCTATCCATCTACCGTACGAGGCCTTGGTTGGTGGCCCAGTGCAGTATCGTTGGATGTATCCATTCGAAAGGTGAATGCTTGGTGAACTCTTTAATTTACTCGCTAATGTCATGCTTATAATAGTATTTTCTAACTTAACACCACCTTGTTAATGATGTTGAAGATTCTTACGCTCTTTAAAAGATAAAGTGTCGAACAAAGCCTGCGTTGAAGCTTCAATTTGTGAGGCATACTTAGTCGAAGAAATGACAACCTTTGCTTCTTTCTATTTTCCAACGGAGATAGAAACTAGAATGAGTAGAATTCCCCGCAATCTTGGTGTAGCCAGCCGCACAAGGTTTGATGAACAAACGTCGATTTTCAACTATCCTGGTCACCCGGGGGGCAGACTCACAAAATGTTACATTGATGAGAAAGATCGAAAGGCGGCTCACTTGTACATTCTTCTCAATTGCCCAGAAGTGGAACCCTTTATCGAGTAAGTCATAGAAGTTATATTATACATTCTTAACGTAGCTTTTATATTAAACTTATTTGTTTCTTTCAATAGCTTATACACAGATATGCTAAAACTTGAGCAAAATGATTTAACTGATGACCAAATTCATAGTGAGGTGTCATCCAAGTTCGTTGGTTGGTTCGCGCAACATGTAAGACCCGTATACCAAGTGTTTTTAAGCCTATTTGCTTCTAACTCCCGTCAATATGGTAACAATGACCTACTTCTTATGTTGTACATAGATACAAGACCCTAACAACCATATTGAAGATTCTTTACTCCAAGCCCTTTCTTGGGGGCCGGTGAAGACTGTTAAAAAATGGCCTATTTACTACGTAAATGGCTACAAGTTTAATATTCTTCAATGGAGTGAAGGGATGCGCACCCATAACTACGGGGTTTGTGTTAAAGGCACCGCCGGTCAGTTGGAAGAAGACTTTTATGGAGTGCTGACGGAGATTGTTGAAGTTTCATTCTCTGGACGACTAAGAAGAGATATTGTTCTATTCAAATGTGATTGGTTCGACAACACAATCGGTGTTGGAACAAAGGTTGACAACAACTACGGCTTAGTTGAGGTCAAGAAGAATGGTAGATATAAAGGGTTTGATCCCTTCATTTTTGCCCAACAAGCTGAGCAGGTTTATTACACCGACTTCCCGGGAGGACATCGGGACTGGTATGCAGTAATCAAGGCCAAGGCCCGAAGTCAGATCACTGACAATGTCTCCGAGGAGGTCGATGACGCTTATCAGCTTGCACCACACGAGCTCAACGATGCCAATTTGTTGTTCAACATTGATCCAGTCATAATGGATGAGACACTCGCCACTACGGGGGGTGAACACATTGACAAAGACCTTGTCTCTCGATCAAAACGGTCTAGGGCTGATTTGGGTACTGATGAACTTGTTCAAACAGATAACCACAGTGACACTGAAACTGAGGGGGAATTTGAAACTGAAACAGACACAGAGTATGTAGTTGTTAAACATATATACATAGGTTTATATATATCCTGAGACTAACCTTTCTTTTCATGATTTTATCCACAGATGACGGGACGTCGACTGCCCTTCAGTAGGGGTGGTGGGTCCAGGACCCCGGCTTCCCGTCTGGGGATGCAAACCCCAGGGCAGCAGACCACTCCATCACCACCACAGCGGACCACTCCATCCCCATTACAGCAGACCACTCCATCACCACCACCACAGCAGACCACTCCATCACCACTCCAGCAGACCACTCCATCACCACCACCACAGCAGACAACCCCATCACCCCCACAGCTGACCACCCCAGAGCAGACTCCTGGAGTTGGTGGCTTGGAGGACGATGGCCATCAGGCGACCCCACCTCCGGCATCCCCTCTGCCCATGTTGGTACCCGTGCCGGCCGGAGACGAGTAAGTGACTAAATTTCATATACTTTTATGTTATTTGTATGATACTTTATATTAGGGTTTAGTTGAAAGACTTGTTGGTTTATTGTTGCTTACTTTAATTAGTACTTGTATAGATTGAATTGTACTGGGCACTCTTCTGTTTGTAACAGGGTAACTATTTAAACTTGGAAATGTTACATTTACAGGGGAGACTCTGCCGAAATTTTGGGTGTCTCCCTAGATTGTGTGTTGTTTTACTCCTAACATAATTGTTGTCATTACAGCTTTGTTGATAGTAGTCGCACTACCAAAGCGATTACTAAGGTTTTGAAGGCCCAGTGGGATGGTCCATATATATCTTGGACAGATGCTGGGAAGGTTGTGCAAGATAGGTGGTTTGACACCTTCTCGGTAAGTTCCTAGCTCATTTATTGTGACTTGATTTGTAAAATACACCCGTTATTAATTTTGATTTCTCAATTCATTTTACAGCGTGATTACCAGTGGGCGGAGGGTATGATTGATGAGATTAGGAAGGTCTTTGCCACAAAGACCTCCAAAATCATCAAGAGTACCCTTTGGAAGGTGAGGGACAAGGGTGAGCGCCCTCGTTGGATCCCGGAGGACCATTGGGACGGGATGGTCCAGAAGTGGGGCGGGGTCCCATTCCAGCAGGCGAGTGCTCGGAATAGGGCCAACAGAGCCGCCGATGCTGCAGCCTCGGTTTACACTGGGGGTAGCATTTCAACCCTCGAGCACAAGAAAAGATTTGTAAGTATATTTATGTTAAACATTTCTATTATGGTTCGTCTTACATGTTTACAAATAATAATCTCAATGTTTTTTGTCCACCACAGGAGCTGAGGGAGCACCGGGAGCCTTCTTTGTTTGAGGTCATGCAAATGACCAAGAAGAACAAAGCCGGTGCATGGGTAAACCAGAAGACTACGGAGCTAGCGGTATTTACTTTTAACTGACACATGCTTTTAATTTACTTACAAATCAGCTTACTAATCCTATCGTTGTTTTTGAATTTACAGGAGGCGTATCAGGCCAGGAGGGCCGAGAAGGAGGCGGACCTGGTGGCTTCCACCCCTGAAGGGGAGGTTCCTCCCACCCTATCTTGTTCTGACGACAACGCCATCTATATGGAGGCTGTTGGCGGTGTGAACAAGAAAGGGAGGGTGTTTGGATTGGGTGGCGTCGGCACGCAGCTGGCGAAAAAGGGGAAGACCCCTTCCTCTTCGTCTTCCTCTGGTCTTCCGACTGAGGTCGTTCAGGTAATTCAAAACCTGAACGATGAGCTACAGGAGGAGCGACGTCAGAGGCAGTTGCTGTTGGAGCGGCACGAGGCGGACCGACAGAAGGCCGAGGCGGACCGACAGCGGGCCGAGGAGCAGCACGCCGAGACTCGTCGGCAACTTGCTCAGCAGCAGGAGCTACTGATGCAGTTGATGGCGAGGCTACCTCCCCCCACTTCCCAGGCGCCCCCACCACCACCCCAGGATCCCCCACCACCTTGATTGTAGTTCTTTTATTTATACACATTTGTATATTTGATTTTTAGTTATGTTATATTTTCATTCAGTATTTATTTTGTCATTCTTTATTTATTATGTCAATATTTATTGGTAATTACATTCAAATCACAAAGCCTTATTCTACCTATCATTAATAATTCAACCTATTTCATAAATTAATTTAATATATTATTTTGTTTTTAATAATAATTCACTACTTCAAAAAAATTATTTTAATTTAATTATAAAATTTTATCAGCCAATACAAAATACAAAATATTAAGATATTTTTAAAGCTAAATTAACAAAACCAGTCAATATTGAATCAATTTTAAAAAAATTTAAAAACTCTCGTTAGCGACGGCTCGTTGTGGTCGCTACCTGGCAACCACTAGCGACGGACGTTGTGGTCGCTACCTGGCAACCACTAGCGACGGACGTTGTGGTCGCTACCTGGCAACCACTAGCGACGGACGTTGTGGTCGCTACCTGGCAACCACTAGCGACGGACGTTGTGGTCGCTACCTGGCAACCACTAGCGACGGACATTGTGGTCGCTACCTTGCAACCACTAGCGACGGACTTAGGCGTCGCTATATCGCAACCACTAGCGACGGAATGTCTTGGTCGCTGTCTCACTACCTATAGCGACGGCAAAGCGTGGTCGCTGTTGGCTGTTACTAGCGACGGGGCCTCGAGGTCGCTGTATGGCAACACTTAGCGACGGCTGGAGTTATGGGGGCAGAGACGAATTTAGCGACGGCCTAACGCCGTCAATAATTTAGCGACGGTGTGTATGTGGTCGCTGAGGTGTTTTCGACGAGGGTTTTAGCGACGTCCCCTTTCCCGTCTGCGATGCCGTCGCTAATGGTTTTAGCGACGGGAATTCCATTGATTAGCGACCAATTACGTCCGTCGCTAACAGTTGTTTTTTTAGTGGTGTGAACTTTTGATTTATTGGCCAAACAAAATTGAATAGTATCTCAAATAGCATGTACAATCCATACTAATCAAACAAAACTATGTTTATATAATTGATTTACTAAACAAACATTTAATGTTGATGTCAAACACCAATTATGATTCATATGTTGGTTCATTGGAAACATGGTTTCTTTTTATCAAGAAGTTTAATATTGATTATGCATGCTACATTGATTTGTTGAAAGGGGCTTATTGTGTGTTAAGGGTTGATAGTAAAATGAAACTCAATCTAGAAGGTGAGATTGAAGAATGTCAATTATGGACAATAGTATTTTACTTTAAGTGGGTAATGGAGAATGAGACTAAGTGGGATTATAATTTTTTACTTGTGTGTTGATATATAGGGTCAAAAAAGTCAACACCCAAGATGAATCATCCATTCGAAGAATCTAAGGAGAAATAACTAGGTGTTAGGAATGTTGAGTTGGTTTTGATAAATTTTAAAGTCTTTGAGTGTGAGGACCGTCCTCTAGTTGAGGATATAGAAAAGGGTAAGGTGGTCAACATAAACAATGACAATTAGTCGTGGCTACAAGGAAGGGGGTCACACTTTGGGTATTATATGTAGTATTGGCTGAAGGATCCATTTATGTGCATTTTGTCCTCTTGACTATTGGTTTTGAATATTATTAGTGGGTAGGTTTTGTAAGTTGAGAAATAGGTTATATTTGAGTTTCTCTTGTCCATGTGCAATGTACACTAAATATAAATTATACTCAATTCTTTCTATAATTATAAAATATATTTTTCTATTTTAAAAAACACATAGGTAAGAACAATGAGTTGAGAGATTAATTGTGTAACCTTGAATCTATATCATTTCCATTGCAGAGCTTTGTGCAACCTTTGTGATAAAGAAAAGTCTTGTAACAATTGGGCATACGAAGAAAGGTTTTCAATAAAAGACCTGGTCTTAAGATAGTTTTAGAAAAGAGTGTGCTCTTTTAAAAGCATTGATGCATTTTGAGAGGTGTTGTGAGACTAGATAATACAAAAGGGGTTTGAAATTTAAAAGTGAAAAATGAAATAAACTCGTTTGATTATGGTGTTCATAGTTAAGGGATGTGAATGGTACTTACATGTATAGGTGGTAAAATAGGTAAGTTGCCCTAAATGTGGCCAGGCTTTTTCGAACCTAAGCCAAAATACCCTATTAATTTAGACTTCCATTTAAGGTATCTTTACCCACCAGTTTTACAAACGGCGCCCCAGCCCTATAGAATACAATTTTTTCAAACCGCCCTTATAATTTGTCAAAAGAAAGACTATGCTTGTTTGGCCCGCGATGGATGCGGATTTTTTACGAGTCTAACCAAAAAGCTCATAATAATTCAAGCTTTGATTTTAGATACTCAAATCCACCATGGGTCAGGCTGAAGCATCATAACAGACCAAAATTACCGACTCTAATTACATATGAATAACAATACTAAGTGAGTTTAGAGATAAAACATCATGTAGAAACTCACTTGCATGTAAATTGTGTTACCTATAAAAAACGCTAATGTTATATACATTTTATAAAAATAAAAATATATTTAAGTAATTAGTTTTCAATAATTTTTAAAAAACCTTACCTCAATGACATGTTGAATTCGCATCATATAATAATTAAGTTTAATTGGACAATATAAAGATTGTCTATATTGTGATAAAAAAATATTAACTTATATGATATTACTTCATTGCATGTATATTTGCAAGGTTGTTGTTTTTGTAAAAATCAATATTAATATTATTAAATGAGTTAAAAAAATTAAATGTGTTGAAATTTTAGAATATTAAAAATATTAAAAATTCTGTACATGTGAATTTTTTTTTATCAGCAAAATAGGAACTAATAAATTAAAAGAGGTACAAGGAGTACCTCAACCCATATACACAAAAAGAGTAAAGATAAAAATTACAAATCAGATAAACATAGAAGAAGTTCTCTAAAAATCATGTACATGTAAAATTATACATCGTTATACATAAATTTGATTTTTCACGGTGAAGTGATCAGTTAATCTTGTATTTTTCAATTTAAAATGTAGTATCGTGTTTATACATATATTAAAATATTTAAATAAAAAAGTTATATGTTACATAGATTGCTAACTAAATACACTAATAATAACTCTTTTTACATTAATAATATGTAATATACAGAATTAAACTTATAGCATTTTCTCTTCGTTTGATACCTCATATACCCATATAATTAGTAAGTTGCAATTTTGATTTTGAAGAGGTAGTAAAATTGTTAAACTATATTTGCTGGAATCAGAATCATGGAGAGTGGGTAAAAGAATGACGTTTGCCACAATGTTTCCAATTTGCTGATTCCTCTTTTTTTAATTTCGTTTTGGTGGTTTCGGCGAAGGGCCCACAAAACCATTAAAATGTAAACTATTTATTTCTTTATGTGAAAAAATAATTCTGGGTCACGCTCGCATGGGATGGAAGTGGGACCCTTCGCTTTTGTTTTTTTGACTTTCGTTTAGGGATGCTGACCTCAACTTCACTTGACATTTTTTTTTTTAACTTGGTATAGTATTTTATTAATTCCGTTTGTTTAATTTATGTAAATTTTGATGAGATACGAGACCTTCGAAGTATAAGTATTTAATTAAAAATTATATGAGAAAAACTTAGAAATTACGGCAAGTAACTATTAATGATATTTCACAATGAAATTTTTCATTATTTTATTTTTAATCCTGTGTGAAAACCTTTATTAATATATGATAGATTTGGCCTTAATGATATAAGCTTATTATGAACCAAAAACCTATATCTAATAAATTTTAATGCAACTTCATTTTTATATACATAATTTGGTGTTTTATCCAACTTATTCTTCTTCTTCTGTTATGTTTGTTAATTTGTGTCCTTCATAACAACTATTTACTATGATGTTGAATATAAATCGGTTTTTCCAATATAGAACATAGTGAGTATGCAAGGTATTTAGGTCTTATTTCTTACATCGGTCAAGGGAAATCTAGTATTATTTTCTCAAATCCATTGAAAATTTACGGATCTTAATGTTATTCTATCTAATACACTGGTATCTCACGTTGTACGGTAAAATAGGATGTCACCAACAAAAAAAGAATACTATAACATTTAAGTTAGTATGATATCAATATCAAAGTTTAAACATTAGGGTTGGTTGAATATACTTTAAAACTATAGTAAATTAACAGTATTGATAGAATTAAAGGGTGGCTATGTCCTACTAGCTTATGTCAGCACCTTTTTTTTATAAAGTCCAAGAGACATTGACACAAACCCAAACATTTTTTTACACCCCTACAGATATTGATGTATGTCGTGAATATGTTCCTCATTTTATACTTAATATCAAATTCTATTAATACTTATAGGAATAATACTATGTGAGTTATCTCGATACTGAATGTGATTTTTTATAATGACAATATAAGTATGTTCTATATCAAATAAATACTTCTTATTACTTGTATGAATATTAAGATAGCAAAATAGTGTCAGCCTTATATCATAAGTAACTTTTATTATCATAAATATAAGCAAAACTTTTTTCTTAAAATCATTAAATACTTACCTATTAAATATATTATTTTGAAAATACTAATAATTTTTATATAATAAATGAAATTAAGGTAAGTGTATGAAATATTTTATAGTATTAATGCAACAGTTACTTTAACGATTACTAATTCCTGAACGATATTACTTTCAAAAGAAGATATTTATGGTGAAAACATTTCTTGTCCACTAACCTACTTATAAACAAATCAACCAGCTTGGTTTTTTCTTTATTGACATTTATCGAATCAATTGGCTTGCATGTAATTACAAATTTCCGAACACGTAAATTAATTGATAAAGATGGTTCTTTAATTAGTCCTAGTAGTTTTTAAGGTTAAATCCTAAAAATACAATTACATTTATATTTTTAAAAGCTCTAATCACTCTATCTGATTCTAAATATAAGTAAATTTTAATAAAAAAAATTTGGTATCATAATATAAATAAAATTATACTTTTTTAATATTATTAAATATTTGTCTACCAAATATGTCATCCTTATATATATTTTCAAGACAATTAATACTTTATGTAATAAATGATATTAGAAATAGTTTAAAATATTATATCAAATATTTGATAATATTAGTATAAATAATTAATTTAAATAATTATTTTTAATATGTAAAAATAATTATTTTTATATTTAAAACTTACCATTATAAATATGCAAGAGTTGAGTATCATACCATACGTATATTCAAAGATGTGTAGGTCTCAGGGCGTTTCGCCATTTCTTTTTTCAAAAAAAAGAAGAATAAAGATGTTTAAGTCTAAATTAATCAAATAACTAACTTTATTACTTCATCATTAACGTATCATAAACCAAATAGTAACAAATTTGCCTTGTAATGACGTGAGGGGGGCTTCGCTGACGCATTGACTTAGTCATGCATTGCAAGTCGAAAGAAACTCAAGAATTAATAATTGTTTGATTTGTAATTATGACGTATGATTAGGAGAATTTCTTTTAATTTTACTACCTGACATACAAAGATCTCAACCTTTTGCCATGAATCTTTATTAAAATATAACATGTTGAATTTATCATTGATTAATTTTCATTTTAAATAATACATCAGAAAGTAGCCATAGTATAAATATTATACATACATATACGGTGGCACATTATCTTAGCATTACGTATTTTATCTGTGAAATAAATTCGTGTTTAATTGACAGAAGTTATGTCGGAGTGAAACCGACATTAGTATTTCTTTAACGATAGCTTTTAATTGAGCTTTAAATTTCGTAAAGAAATATTTGTAAATTACTTTAATTCAACTAATTTAGTGAAATCAACTCTTATATAGAAAGATTATATCGATGAGGGTATCCATGAATTTCAAGTGATATCTCCTCCTCATAAGCTGAACATCATGCATGTAGGGAAATGAGATTACATTAGAGATTCTCAAATCATTAGAATTGAGCTCTTATACTTTTATAGATTGAAAGAAATATTATGAAATAAATAATATGACACTTTCAATATACCCCTCTAATAAAGTCTGTAGGATCAGACAAAAGAATATTTTAGTTCTGATATTATATTAAAGGTTTTATTCTAAAACTAATTGATAATGATTAAAGAGACCCAATAATTATACAAAATATTATGAGACACACAATACTTAAATTTAAACTACCTTTACAAAGAAAAATAAATGAAGTTATGTATTCTCACGTTGATATAAAAAATGGTGAGCTATAGGGGAGATTCCCAGTCCAATTGTTTAAAAGCTAAGGTTTAAATATTAAAATGGGAATAAGAATCCATATATATCCCCCACAAGATGGTTTTTAATTCGTTAGAGGCCAAAGAGATCCACCACATTATTCGGTCTCTTTCTCTCTGCTCCAAACATGACGTCAGATTATAATATGTATCATTTGTACTAAACCATAATTTTAATGTATTAATTTTATACGTAATTCATTCAACTCCGTTTATTCAATAAATAAATAAGTTGCTTATTTGATAACTTAATTGGGAGGGAACCAAACGTTGTGTGGGGACAATTTTTAAGTCCTCCCGAAAATCACAACCCTTAAGTTGAGGCTCCATCTTTATAAATCTCTTTCAACTATTGATTAAAAGACAGAAATTAATCCATGAACAAGATCTATGCATTGCTACAGGTGTTTACTTTACAAATTCACAAAACAACATTTGTTATTTTTCTGTGATAAAACATATAAGGTATGAGTTAAATACTTACAGTAGTGTGAGATATTGAGTATTTTAACCAATGACGGAGAGTCACTATAAGTTTTATTAAAATGTTTCTCGGTAAAAAGACATAATAAGATATATAGAATGTTATTTAGCTTGTTGTGGTCTGGTCATTATGGTTAGAAAGAAATAAGTTGGTCTTTGAGAATCATAATTTATATCTAGATAAGTATACAAGTGAAAGCTTGGTTATAGTTAAAGACGTGGAGCTCTTCTATTTGTTATTCTATATTTTATTTGTTAGAGAATCTAATAATGTGTGTTACATCGTGTTTAGTATTAACATAAATACACTTAGTTGTATGTTTGTATTGAGTATATATTATACTCTATCATTTTAAAGTTTATATAATATTTTGTTTGATTTTAAAAAAATTGGTTAGCACTCGAACAAAACTCACGAAATAACGAACATTGGTGAATTAGCACAGGTTTGTTATGTTTAATATTTGGATTATAATATGATTTTTGAGTTGTATAATAACTTCCTTAAAATCTTATTATAATCTGATTTTCAAATTATAATCTATAATATTTTTTAGTATTATGATTATAATTCAATAAATTATTTTTTACTTAATTTTTATTCTCTTATTTTACCTTAACTAATTAATTAATTCAAACACATATCTTACTACTACAAATAATTTTATATTTATTTTATTATTTTAATAATCAATTATCTTGATACTTCAAATAAAACAATTTTTTTAAAATCATATTTGACGTAATACATATAAACGTGCAATAATGGACTATATCTCTAAAAATAATTTATAGTAAATATTAATTGCATGTGAAAATGTTATTCTTTTAAAAAATTTTAATCATGTGTATACACATGTCTCGTCATTCAAATAATTGCAAATCCGCAAATAAAAAATGAACGGCTATAACAATGCTCACCTTTTCCGGTTACTTGGTTGAGGGTAACTTGTACTTCTGCATGTACTATGCTGCTGCATGCTACCCAACAACGCCAATGTGTGATGAAAGCAATATTTTAAGGATAATCATTTAAAGAAAAGGAAAATGATTTTAATTCGAACATATAAGTGAGACAAGCATTTCCTTTAATGGCATAATTGTATATGTTTAGTATCATTGTTTTACTGTTCAATAATACAACTGATATCATTTGATTAGTTGAATGTAAGAAATAGATATTTTATATAAAATTTAATTAGAATGAACTGGCATCAAGCGAACTTTTTATAATTTCTAATTTATAATGATTGTATAACAAAATTGAAATGTTACTTTTATTTGTATCCACGCATCTCAAAAGATTAACTTAAAATATGTTTAATTAACTTTGATGTTAAAAATCATTTTCCTATTTTAAATAAAACATTTGGATTATGTGTTATGTAGTGTTGGAAACAGAGTAAAGAAGGACACCGATCGATTAAACCTCACCCTTTTGATTGATCAAAAGGCACACGACTGAGATGGCTATATAATATATTTCTTGAGTTTGTTCACACTTTTAGGACTCTCAGCACTCACACCGAACCCAAGCGGTGGCTTATTCATGAAGATGCTAATATCAATCCTATATCGGATTATATATATATAGGATGTATCTTATGAGAAAAGTACTCTTATATGAGAGTGAGAGGGACAAATCTGAGTCGTATAACCATACATGGGTGGTTGAGATTAAAAGTTTTTAAAAGTCACATGATCACTTAAAAGGTCACATAACTTCTTAAAAAACTCATATGATTAATCTCAACTATTCATTGTATGGTTAAACGGCCCAGATTTACCTCTCTCACTCTCACATAAGAGAGTCTTTCTTATATGATACATCTTCTATATATATATATATATATATTATGAGAATGAATCTATACCTATAATCATACAATGAATTACAATGGATAGTTGAGATTAAATTTTTTTAAAAATTACATGACTTTTTTTAAACTCACATGATTATTCTGACATGTGTATTTGTATTTTATGAATTTTATTCTCACTGTCATATAAGATATTGTCATAATCCATATATATACATATCATACATTTACTTATCATTAAGGCACGTTTATCAACTAAGTTAGAGCTCCAAGTGTTAAATGTCTTTACAAGTGACATAATATTTCATTATCCGATGCGAGATACTAATGTATTACAACTCTTTATTCTCCATTGAAGGGATACAATACAAAAATCTCTATTGCACCGATATAACAGATTGAAAAAAACAACCATCTAATGGTAGTTGTATCCCCTTACAAAATAAAATATATGTGTGTGGAATGGAAATTACGAATGGCATTACTGAGATTAATTAAGCCAAATTCTAGAACTTGTTGTCTATGACTATGACAACAGAACTAGCCACGTTCAAGGAAAAAATTGAAGGGCTTACAATGGGTGACAGCGAAAAATTAGCGTTTTGGTAAGTTGCAAGATGGAAGGGGACCGTTCCATTGCACAAGTTGTGTAATCGTTGTCGTTATTTCCATCCCATTATTTGATTATATCATTACTCTTGCTTATCAAACACGATTGGATTGAGAGGTAAAATAATAGAACAAAAACCAATTCAATATTTAGGCCCAAAAGCCCATCCGGTCCCCTAATGAAGTTTAGAAATTAAAAAAACAATGTTTCCAAAAAAAAAGAAATTAAAAAAACAATATTAATCCTAAGTTATTTTAAACGATTAAATTTATGTTCATATAATGATAAGGAACTATTGCCTTCTTAGGAGTGGTTAGTATATAAAAGAATATTACAGAAAATATGATATTTTATGATTGAAAGAGAGATATATATATATATACAGTAGGGATGACAAAACAGGTTAGGCTCAGTGGATTGGACTGTCAAACCCGCCTAAATGGGTGGGGCAGACAAAGTTTTTAGCTCGCTGCCTTGCCACAGTCCAGTCTGCCTCCACCAAATAATTTTTTTAAAATACTAATAATGAAATAATTTATATTTTATTTTATTAAAATATATACATTCATTTTCTAAAAATAAAAAAATGATATCTCTTACTACTTGTATATTTTTTTTAATAACATTTTCTTTGATTTTTTAAAAAAATTTTTTTAGATTTTTATCTTAATTTGACATTTTTTTTAAAAATTAGCGGGCCGACAGACTAACTCGTCTACCCATCATCTTTTCTAAAAGACACATAGTTTTAACTTTGGCAGGTTAGTCCGCCGGCCTGTTTATTTAGGTGGGTCGGGTCAGTCCAACCCATTTTTGATGGGCTTTGGCAGGGTGAGTCAGGGCCCAAGAGGTTAGCCGGTTTTGCCAACCCTAACATACAAGATATAAAATAATGTTACTTAGAATATTCCTTTTAGTGCTTATGACTCACAAAATTTAAATAGTGGTTTGTTCTTGTAATTTTAAGATTGATTTTATTTTAATTTGATTTATTTTTTATACTTTAAGATTCATCAGCATCTCAATTTCATCCTTCTACATATTATATTTTATTATTTTGTTTGTTAGAATTCAATGAAAGTATTGTTTTGTTTGAAAGAAAAAATAAATAAAATTCTAAAAAACTGTTTTAATAAATAAAATAGTGGTGTTTTATCAATTTTATACTCTTTTAGCTTTATTTGTCGGGCATGACTAACCTGTAGTTTATATTATTGATATTAACATTTCTTTTACAAGTCAAATATTAAGGTATATGATGACGAGAAATATCTCAAAATATGAAAGACTAAATATATATTATTTGTTTCCGTAGATTGTAATTTATCCTAGTAAAATAATTATGTCAAACATGAATATCCCCATAAAAAAGACTCAATTCCAAGTAAAACAAAGACAAATGATTTTGATATTTTTCAATCAAATCATCCCAGAGTAAATCAACAAAATTTAAAGTATTTTTTCTTTTCCTCTCAATTTTACCTATTATTACCATAATTTATAATCAACGACCTAAAATTAATAGAATTTCTAAATATCAGAAAGTAAAATTATTCACTTTTAAATTGATTAAGGCTTAAAAAACTTACTAAAATCAAATTTTGAAATATTAATAAGACTAATGGTATGCTTAAGTTTTGGTTAGAATATGTTCAAGTGATGGAGCTAAGTTGGATCACCATTAGTCATACTGGAACTTAACAAGAAGGGAGTTCAAAACCAATCAATCTTTAAATATTAAGGGACCAAATCTAGTAAAAAAAGAATGAGTAAAACCAAATTTTAAAATATTTAGAAAGATACAAAAATAATTTAAGCCTAAAAAAATATAACACTAAGTTCAGACTTTCTTAACACTTGGCCAAGTTAAACTAGTTCTTACCAAGTTAATTACAACTTTTTATCCTAAAAACTGTTGAAACCAATTTAATTTATTTTTTTTTGTCAATGTTCAAACCAGTTATGTAGTTGGTCTTCAACTTAAAGGATTCGACCAATGGCCAATGTTATTAAGTATTAACACCCATTATTTTTTTAAAAATAGACCTCTTTAAAAATTTTAAATAATTTATTCTTAAAATATCTTTATTTTTATATCTTATTTTATTTTTCATTGTCTCTCATTTTATCTTGAATAAGAAAGAACTCCTGCAACTTTTTTTTTTACTAAAAATAAAATTTATATTAAAGATTCACAACAACTTATATATTCCGATGAACCAAAACTAATTTGTATCTAATTTGTTTTCGAGTGTTTGTGTTTCCCTTTTTAAGGATTTCTTTTATGTTTGAATACTTTCTTCTCAATTGCATTTGCTTGTTTTAATGGTTTATGAAAGGGATCGTTGTAAATTTTCATTTTTCGTCCCACGTAAAGTTTTGTTCGACGATAAGAAAGGGGGCGTTTATAACATGGCCTCAATTCTTTAACAATAGTGAGGACCCATATAATAATAAATTCTCTTATTCCAATTCCTCTTTCTTTGTTTTTTTTTTTGTCAAGGGGAAGGGGGAGCAGTATGGTGAATAATGTAATTTATCATTTTGGGCCTTTTTGTCAAGAGAGAACGGCTTGGGGATACTCAAAGAGTGGTACATTGGCCCAAAGAAAAAAAAGTTTGTACAAAGAATGTTTAAAAAATATAATATAGTTACCAAAAAAATATATAATATAGACCAAAGAATGAAAAACTATAAGAATGTGTGATTAATAAAATGAGTAAAATTAATTACAATTAGGCTATAATACCAATTATATATATATATATATATATATATATATATAAGAGAAACTGTAAATAATCTACGACTAAAGATGTAACTAAAAATCAATGAGTTGTGATTTAATTGACAACGTATATTAAATTATGAGAAGAGTTTCAAATTTGATCCTTATTTAACATTTTTCAAATGAGACGTAAAATCTGAATTGTGATTAAACACCGAGGATAACAAGAATTGTCTATAAAGAAAAATTCAATACTTGATAAGAAAAAAAACATCTAACTAAAATCATAATATCACAACTATTTTCTAATTACCCTTTTCAACATCTCATGATGTCTCCATAACACCCATTCCGGAAGAGTAAAGTTCATTAGCCATTGACACATGAGGTGAATCAGCTCATTGACAGTAGATAGACATAAGAAAGCCAGTATATCACAATTAAACACAAATTATTGAGACAAAAACAATAAATCAAAGAATGTGATACAACATTGAAAAACAAGACCAGAATGGAAAGAATGAAAAGAATCGAGAGAACTACAAAAAAAAAAAAAAAGATGGTGGACATGCTGACAACTAGACTCCGGTGTAATTTACATACTTTTTTTTACTATATGATTTTTTGGTGTAATATATATACTAGGGCGTGTACTTACAATATAACCCATATCATAACATCCTAATTTTTAACTCCCTCTAAAAAGAAAGCAAAACTTACTGGATTTGTTAATGTGACCCTGGTTCTGCAAGTATATTTGATAATCACCATTTCTTGGTTCAAGAAAGCAACTAAAGCCATGAAAGTTAAATGGTAGCTACATGCCTCATTCAAAACGGGTAAGATGACGGCCAAGAGTTCATGATCCGAAGCTACCTGCCAGGAATAATGGTAGTTCTTATCAATAAAGTCAAACCATAAGAGACACTACATCTGATTTTGACCTTTCTTTTTAAAGAAGGCATGATCTAATTTAACTTGAACAACCCGAAATCACTTAATAATATGAAGATGCTTTGTTAAAAAAGGATAATTTGATGCTACAAGAATTCCAACTATACGTAAATCGAGGAAGACTAATTCCACGACTTGAACTTGAAACCTTCAAAAGTTACATAACAGCAAATCCAACCATTGCGCTAAGGTTACCGTCCATGAAAGTACTTCTTTATATTATTGAACTTGAGCTTCTCATCTCACCTAATCTAATCTTTTGTTAGTGTGTACCTAACAATTGAATCCTAAACCGGCTAAACACCTAATTTATTAGTGCTAAAAGTTTGAATAATTACAAATTCTCAATACACCTTTTTTATTTAAAACATTGTTTTCTTAGTTATGAGGATAACAAGGAGGAGCACTAGAGCATGGAAACAGGCTCAAAAAGCTAAATGAATACAACAAACACGCACAAACAGCATTTATTGAGATAGTTCAACGAGTTGCATACATGGAGTTATTGGTACACAACATAATATTGCAAGAAAAAGATTAGTCCTTTCAAATAATCCAAAACCACATCCATATGGTACACTTTGCACATCCGCAACTCTTAGAACAATTCCAGCGTTGGCAACAACCTTAAATGCTTGGCCTCAAATTCAGATGAGATGCTATCTTTTGTCCAAGAGAACGGTCAGCCTGCAAGAGAATGCCAACAAAGAACATCATGTGAGGTGAGCAAAGCAAACCATGCAGATTCATTACACTCGACCCAGTACTGTCCTAGTTCCTGTGGTGATAAATTAGCATAAATCTCACCTGAGACCAATATGATATCCAGACACTGCGTATTTCATGGGTGACACGAGGGTCAGATAAAGCCTCAACCCATCGGCGGATAAATCTATCTTGCCTGTAAATAAGTGATTAAAAAAACAGCAGAGAGAAGCCAACATTAGCTTTCACCGAACTTATTTCTCATTGATCATATCATATCAGTAGTTTATAACAGGAACCTGTCAGGTGCAAAAGTTCGGTATCTCTCTCCAGGCTGCTTGAAGTTGTTCTCCTTCTCAATTGTGCACTGCATTAAGTAGAGTTGCTCAAACATTCTCGCTCAACCATAGGCATGATTAAGGGTTTTATCAGTGCTATACTGCTGCTATTTTATGTTTTTCAAAATTTTGTCATCTTTTCATACAGCGAAATAATCAATCTTTTCTATCCAAAAGAAACGCCAAGACTAAGCACTACCTAACCTTGTGGATTGACGCCTAAATTTATAAAAAATTAAGTTAAAAAAAACCCAACATTGCGGGTCCATTTCTTTGCTTCCTTGCTTGGTAATGGTTAGTTCAATTTTTCATACAATATATGCTGAGAAACATTATTTTGTATTACTAATTAAATTAGAAGATAAATCAAACAAAGATATGTTTTGTCCAATTTTTAAAAATTTTCGGAAAAATTTATTAGGATTCTAGAATGTGTGGTTTGGTTTCTTGGAAAAACATAAACTTAAACGAACTAAGTAATCTATGGCAGGTGGAATCATTAGCTAACAGATGTTTCATTCACATTCTAGTATTAGGTAACTGATCAAAACTAACCTTTTCACGCCTTCCAGTGCAGATAGTAGGGGGCATTGGGAATCTTTCTGCATGACCAACAGCATCATACCTTGAAGGGAAATAATTGACCTATAAATGGGTAGCACTTAGTCACAAGAAACAAAAATACAAATGACTAAAGAATAGGGGAAACATCATTCAATCATCATGTGCAGGACTACTTAAACAGCGCACAGTAGTGAACATGGGAACCAGCTTCCTATACAGAAAATGAATAAGAACAGTGAAAGCATTAACTTACCTCCTCGTCCCTATGCATGAAATTCATGAAACCTTCATGGTGATTGTTGTGGTGAGAACACTTGGGAGCATTAGCAGGAAGTAGCAGATAGTTTGGTCCAAGTCTGTGCCTCTGAGAATCAGCATAAGAGAATATCCTGGTTTGAAGCATCTTATCATCTGAGTAATATATGCCAGGAACCACAATAGCAGGGCAAAATGCAAGCTGTTCATTCTCAGCAAAGAAATTATCTATGTTTTTATTCAAGACCATGCGACCAACAGGCTGAAGGGGTATAATGTCCTCAGGCCAAGTCTTGGTTACATCAAGTGGGTCAAAGTCAAATTTGTCTTCATGATCAGGATCTATTGTTTGAACAAAAAGTTTCCACTCAGGATAGTTACCAGCAGCAATTGAATCATAAAGGTCTTGAGTGGCATGGCTGTGGTTGGATCCTCCCACCTTAATGGCCTCTTCCTCCAATAGAGACTTTACACCACATGTGGGCTTCCAGTGAAACTTCACATACACTGCTTTGCCAGCCTTGTTGATCAGTGTATATGTGTTAACCCCAAAACCATCCATATGCCTGTAGTCTTGTGGGATACCCACATCATCAAATAAAAAGGTGAACATGTGAAGGCTTTCTGGAAAGTGGGAGAAGAAGTCAAGGATCCTCCAATTCTCCTGGATATGGGACTTGGGATTGGGTTTGAGAGCATGGACCATATCAGGAAACTTCATCCCATCACGCACGAAGAACACAGGCAAGTTGTTTCCAACAAGGTCAAAGTTACCCTGTGTTTACAAGGTAAAACTAGAAATCATGTATAGCACCAAACTAAACTAGCACCTAAACTAGCATCTCACTCCCTTTTAAAAACTTTATCAGCATTTTCAGCCACTAAACTAGCAGTCTCAGTCAAACAGTATACAGTAATTGCATTTAGTCACTGAAAGTAGGAGACAAATTTAAATCAGTTTTTCTAAACTGGGCAACCTTACATGAGATAAAAAAATCAAAATATTAAAAGTTTTGGATGGAAATTGAGTTATATTATTTTGAGACGAGGGGAACACAATTTTTAATAAAAACCTTCTGATCTTTTGATTTTGTTATTTTGCAGGTTAGAAAAATTGAGTTTTAAGTTATGCTATTTACCTCTCTGGTGTAAAATTTCACAGCAAAACCACGAGGATCCCTCAAGGTTTCAGGGCTACCACGCTCATGAATGACAGTGGAGAAACGGACAATAACAGGTGTCTGAACTCCAGGGGCTCGGAGGAAATCTGCACATGTGAGGTGAGAAATATCATGTGTGACCTCAAAGAAACCCTTTGCACTAGCTCCCCTGGCGTGAACAACACGTTCTGGGATCCGCTCCCTATCAAAGTTTGCAAGTTTTTCCACAAGGTGGTAATCCTCTAGGAGAATTGGACCTGCCAAAACGAAGTAAAATGACATAAAGATTTCTGAGTAAATTTAAATGATAACAAGCCGAACTCACTCATGCTACTTATCGTTGACATAAAGTGATGAAAGCAAAATTCAAACTTCAGTCTCGATACTTACTTGCTTCCAAAAAGATCAGTAAAATTGGTATTTGACATAAACATGAAATGAGATGTTAGAGAATATAGTTTGAACTCAGGTCACGGCACTTATTTCCTTTCTAATCACTAATCTAATTGATAAAAAAGAAAAACAAAGTTGTTCCGATTTCAGCAAATAAGAAGCGTTAGATACCTCTAGTTCCAACGGTTAATGAGGAGTTATTGTTCCAAACAGGAGCACCGTGATTTGTAGTCCAGAAGGGAGAATTGAAGGCGCTAGATGGCCGGTGCTGCATAATGTAAATAAAACAATAGATTTAGCTTAAAAATTAAAAGGAAGAAAGAAGAAGAAGATTGACAGATGGGGTGCATAACCTTGTAGGGATCCATGAGAAATGAAAGGAAGAAGAGGATGAGACTGAGATTTATTATTGAGAATGGCAACGTTGTTTCATCGTGTGCCAGTTGCCAGTTTCACCGCCTTATAAAGGCTAAAGTCTCCCTCCATTTTCCCTTCTATTTCTTTTTTCATTCTTTTTTCAAAATTCCATGGGGAAAACCTTTTCATTTATTATTAATAATAAAATAAGAAAACATTTTCTTTTCTCTAAAATAATATTATAAGAAAAATCACTTTTGAAAAAACATATTAAAAAAATATATTAATTTTGAAAAAACCTTTTCAATTTTATCATTATTTAAAATTAAATCATACATTAATATTAACAGTGATATTTTTCAAGATAAAAGTAAATATAAAAAAAATTAAATGTTTATAGGTAGATAATCTTTATCTTAAAATTGGAATCACTAAAACATTTTTTTCTTTGTCGCATAAGAGGGAATATAAGTGTGAAGAATGAAAGTCTTATTTCTAAGCGTCCACAAATAAACAAATCTTTACCGAAGATTTTACTTTATTAGATTTTTAAAATCTTGTTTTAGTCTTATTTTATAAATTGATATATTTGATTTCAATGACCTATTATTTATCCACCATAGGGTATTTATGATAGCATTAGGCACCTTTATCCCACCAAGTCACGCCACTGGTAACATTTATAAAAACAATTAACCATTGTTATTTTCATATATGTTTTTCCTTTATAAATACAAGTCTTGTAAATGTCAAATGTATATTTTTCTATACATTTTCTTACCTTTCACGGTATATTAGTTGTTTCATTTTAGTTTTCACTTGCTTGAACATCAAAAGCGTATGAATAAACATAATCTTCTAGTATTCTTGCATTGTATCTTAACAATTAAAAACCTCAGTCCTAAAGAGTATCTCGAAACTAGTACATATATATATTACTAGATATCCTTTATGTATGTGTATATACAACTCATACATATTTGTAATCTATACTTGGATATATCAATATTATTTTAGTTTTTATTGATATGAAATAATACTGAAAAGTTACAAAATAATAATAATAAATAATGATATCTTATTTATAAAATTTTAGACTAAAATAATTTACTCATTTAAAGTTAGCTTTGATGATCTTAACGAATAAAAGTTAATTTGATAATCACTTGTAAAAACAGAGAGGTAAAAAAATTAATAGCCAATACTACTATTGTACACCATTTCATACAATAAAATTTTTATTAAGCTTGTGGATTTTTTTTTTGGTTAAATTTCATGGTGGATGTTTGTTTCAATCATCAATATCAATCAATGGTACAATTTTTTTGTTTTTTTGGTGTAGAATAAAATGGTTCAGGATGAAACAACGTTGCCATTCTCTTTAACACATTTAAATATTAGAAATATTAACCGGTGATCTAAAGAACTAATTAAGTAAAAATGAAAATTTAATTTAAAAAATTATTAAAATTTATCCATATTAATTTTTAAGTAATATTCACATAATTTATAATAATAAATGTTTATTTTTACTTCCTTAAACAACCTCTTTAAAACACTTTAAATAATTAAATGATTGTTAAAATAAATTCACGAACTCTTCTCTCCATATATAATTGAATAGTTGATTAAAAAATAGACAAATGATGAAGTTTGGATATTTAGTAGTATATATATTCAACCATGTTTTTATAAATTGAAATATGGAGTTGATTTTTTAATGTAATTCTTTTGTAGAATCAAAATATTGAAAATAAACCATTTCTGTCTGTCTCGACATTTTTTCGAAGGTATAAATGATAAATCTTGAACCAACTTAAAAAAAATATTATAACCTACTAAAATTTGTTCCGTTTTTTCCCCACAAAGAAAAGCAAACAAAAATTGTTTATTGTCAATATTCTGATTCCAAAAAATAATTACATTGAAAATTAATCAACTCCATATTTCAATTTATAAAAATTTGATTGAATATATATATATATATATGAATAAAAAAATCATATATACTTCATTTGTTATCTTTTATATGCCCCTACAAAAATAAATTCAGAGGATTTATTGTATTTTTTAATGTATTTTTTAAAATTTAATATTTTAAATTTGTATAATTAATATAAGATGATGAAATTTAACTTTAAATAGGCGTCAATTGAAAAAAAAACTGATTTTTTTATAAAATCAAAACAATAATTACTCACATAAAATTATGTGATCTTAAAACAGGATTTATAAAAAAAAAACAACAGAGTTTGGACATTTTAGCAATCATTTTAATATGTAGATGTGTCTAAAACTTTAATGATTGATACATATTGATCATTTTTATTCTTTAGATATCTTCATTTTAAATTCTATAGTTATGAATTAATTTCCGTAAATTCATAATAACTATCTTTGTCATTTTATTTATTGTTACAAAATAAAATAAAATTGGTTATATGTAGTATCCATTTGACATAACAAACTTATAATTTTTTAAGAAGTTTATGTCTTTTTAAAAGTTACGAGAGTTGTTTAATGAAAAAAAATGAGAAATTTATGGTTTATAAGCTTTCAACTTTTGAAAAACTACCCGGGAAAGTTTATGACTTTTTAAAAGTTATAAGTTCCTTCATAATTGTTTAATTGTTATTTTTATTCTTTATTTTTAATAACAATTTTTATCTTTTATATAATTAAAATGTTATATGTCTAAGGTCATTTATTACAACATAAACTAATTTTATTAAACAACTCAAATTCAATAAACTTCCTAAAAAATTATAAATTACTAAAAGCAAAACCATAAACCAATAAACTTGTTTTCCCAGACAAATACATAATATTGATAACCTTATGAATCAAAGCAGGATGATAATGGTGACTGCTGGTAATAATCAAATATGGTATTCTTGATGATAGATATGAGAGTCTCCATATACTTAATGGAGTGCAACAACTTAGGACTCACAAATATTAGGTTAATCAGTCAGTATATAAATAATTAATGTTTTATTATGATAGTAAAAATAGATATATCGATGATAGAGTTGGATTAAGTTGAGAAAATGATTATAATATTTGAGAACATCATTCAGTCACGGTTCCTTATCTGGTTTCCGGCGTTTTCTTTCTGCTTCTATATTTGTTAGATGGCAACGTGGGCCACTCTTAACATGACACGACAACAAAAGCACAAAAAAATATATGATAATTAATATGCCAAGTTTAAGGATTACGATCAAATGCTGTTTATGGATGAAATTCAATACAATGCTTTATAGAGCATCGATCCATGACGGTCCTTAGATACCCCAAGAGTCAACTTGTGTTAGGGGCAACCCTTTCCTTCTCTCTGTTCGTTATGAAAATTTAATACTACTGTTTTAAATATAAATAAATATATCTAATTTTACACATATTAAAAATAGTGGTTGGAGGTAATTATTTACATTAACGTTATCACATATTTGATTTAATTTTTTAAAATACCTCTAGTATTATTTATTTATAAAGAATTAATGGCCTTGAAAATATATATAATAAGAAGATATTTTATAAATAAGCATTTAATGACATCGAGAAAATCTAGTTTTACTTATATTAAAAAAGCAGAAAATTTTATTAAAATTTGTTTATATTTAAAATTGAATATAGTTAATGATATGATCCTGTGTCCACGAAGAATGTCCCTTCCACATTGTTTAGTTGGATGTATATAGATGATAATTTATTAAAATTTTATTTTGAATAATTTAAGATAATTTAATAAATATATTTTTATTATTGAAATAAATTTTATTTTAATAATTTAAAATATTTTGTAAAAATACATTTTATTAGAGTTTACTAAAAATATTGTATTTTGTTTAGTTTTAAAAATTATATTTATTAATCTCTTTAGCTTTTAAAATCTTATTATATTGTAATAGAATATGTTTCATTTACCGGTGAATGTTAATCAACATGACCTTTGCCCCTGCTTCGCTACTTTTATGTTAATTTGACCGTCAACAACAATGATGCCCTACCCCCAGCGTTTCCCTTATTTACTTGGTTTAAATTTTGGTTGGTAAAAATTATATTTTAATACGTCAGAATCATATAATATAAATTAGTTAATATATAATTTAATTATTTATATTGATAATTAACAAATTCAAATTTAAAATAAGAAATAAAAATAAAATATTCATTATAAGAAATGTATTGATGTCGACAGAGAATATAGTTTTAAAGATTTTTGATCTACAATCAATCAGGAATTTGACACATTTGGGGTTGTTTAGTAAAAATATTGTAAAAGTGGGGTTAAAATTAAAATAATTTTTGGTCTGGGGTGGTTTTTGTCAAGTCAAAATGACGGTGTTTGGAATTCGTCTGTGGAAGGACGAAACTCTACATGCTCGCCACGTGTTGAGCATGCAGAGAAACCGCCTGTGGGAGGGATGAAATCAGAACTGTCACACATGGGGGAGTAGGCTTGTCGGAGCAGGCAGAAATTCGCCCCTTTGAAGGACGAAAATGGATAGAAAATTCACCTGTGGAAGGACGAAATCAGACTATCACGCATAGGGGAGTAGGTCTGTCGGAGCATGCATAAATTTTCCCATTGGAAGGACAAAAATGGACAGAGTTTCGTCCGATTGCTAGACGAATTTGGAGCAGGAATTCATCTCTTGGAGAGACGAAATGGGTCACGCGAAGGAAATAAAATATGGTCCTGCACCATAACTTATTCACTTTTGCTCCACTTCACTTTCAGTCTCCATTTGCACTTCACTCTCAATCTTGCTTCATTCACTTTCACCATTGCTTCATTTATAGTGTGTGGACCATTTTGAAAGTTTAAAACTTTGGCATTGTGTTAATATATTGTTCTTCAAAGGTACACTTGTCTCCCTTATCCAAAAGTTATTTCTTTTTGTTGATAGTGATTTGTTTATTAAAAAAATATTGTTAACATTGTTGGGTTTTTGAAAATAAATTTTTTTATAGTATTTGTTGATAGTGTGATTATATATTTTGTGTGCATTGTGAGATTATATGTTGTTAATAGTGTGTTATGAAGATGGTGTAAAGATAAAATAATTATAATTCAATTTATTAATTTTTTTATTGGACTAGTTGGTAGTATGTGAAAATATTATATTGATGATAGTATACTTTTTTATTGATAGTGGTTTGTTTATTAAAATAAATATCTTTCTTTAGCATTGTTGTTTTTGTGAAAATAAATATATATTTTTATAGTATGATTTATTGATAGGGTGGTTGTATATGTTGTTGATAGTGTGATAATATATGTTATTGATAGTGTCATTTGATGATAGCGTGAAGATAAAATAATTATATTTTAAAATATTGATGTTTATTTTTAATAGAGTGGTTGGTGGTATGTGGAAGTATTATATTTAAGATAATAGAATTTTTTTGTTGATAGTGTTTTGTTCATTAGAATAAATATCTTTTTTGTGTAATTAATATATTTTTCATAGTGTAATTTGTTGATGGTGTGATAATATATTTTGTTGATTTGTTGCTAGTGTGAAAATAAAATGATTATATTTAAAATTATTGATTTTTTTATTGGAGTTGTTGGTGGTATGTGAAAGTATTGAAGTAGTTGATAATATATTTATTTTGTTGACAATGTTAATGCACTAAAATAAATATCTTATTTTAACATTAATGTTGTTGTGAAAACAATATGTGCCTTGTAGGATGGATGCATCGTCTTCATGTATGCGAGAGTCTACTGAAATAAATCCCGGCCCTGAAAATCCATCACTTCTAAAATTTCAAAATGTGCATGTATCCAAATCTGTATGGAATGGAAAACCAGACAGAATTTTAAAATGTAGACGTGCATTGTTTTTTCGTGGTGGGAGAGGTTCTGTTCCACAACAAATTGTCCCACTATTACAAAGAGCTGTTTTCCTTGGGATAGCCCAACTTCATTTTTTTTCAGGTGGAGCCTGCCTTAGTTCTGCACTTGTGGAGAGGTGGAGACTTGGGACCCACACATTCTATATGCCACCTGGTGAATGCACGATTACCCTCCAGTATGTGGCAGTGCAGGTTGGTTTACGAGTGGATGATCGGCCACTGATAACCGATACATCAAATTGAGATTGGAAGGTAACTGTGCAAAATTTGTTTGGGTTATATCCGCCTGATGATGCATTTCACTGTGGTTTTCTGAAGATGAAGTGGCTTCCAGATAACTTCGCCAACGTTGATGACCACATTGGGACTCCACTGCAGTTGTTGAGATACACCAGGACTTATATTCTACATTTGATTGGTGGGGTTATATTCTCTTATCAATCCAGTAGCAGGGTCTCTTTGAAGTACCTCCCTTTACTTGGTGGGGTTATATTCTTTGCAGTTGTGTTATGATAGTGTACTATTGTAGTCTATACTATTATACTTAGTTGTTATGTTTTTGTTTAAATTATTGTATGGATTTGTCATATTGTTGTTTTTTTAAATGTTGTATGTAGTTTGACATCCACTATACTTAAGTCACACATCATTTAAAGCAGATAATTGTTACAACGTCTAAACAAAAATTTACATTTTATTGACCTTGGGACTGGTGAATCAATCCTAATGAAGACAATAGGCATTGACGCCTGTTATGGCCAGCCTGTTTACAACGTTGGCATCTAACACTAGTTGATTGACTTTCTACCCAATCCATTTCATTACGAATACGAGTGGACTTGGGGCGGCCTTTTACGCGCATCCTCAAGGTGTCAGGGATTAGTGTCCAAACATCATCAGTCGTAGGGAGATCATCGTCGTTGGGGATATTTTGCTCATTAGATCCATCATCCTCACAACTCAAACATTCCCTATCAACATTAAAATTAGGATCATCGTCGTCTGATAATTTGGTAGTAGTATCACCTTCCACAACAAACAAAATCAAAGTTACCAACAAAAAATTTAGTTCCAACTATTAACTAGAAATTAAAGTAGTTTTGTGTGTGCTTACCCCTATCAATGTAACACATTGTGACGAACCTCCTTGTGTGTCAAGCAATGAACATCCAACTCGGTCAAAATCAACATATATCTCCAGCGCAACCATATCAGATTGTAACTCAAACATTCTTAACGCAACATTAATCACCTCATCATCAGTTAATTGAAAAGCATCAAATTTATTTTTCCTTTTATCCACTACCAACCTACTAGTTAATTTGGTAATCATATTGTAGTATTTTCAAGTTCAAGCTTAGCAACTATTTTTTCTTTCAATTTGTCAATGGTAATACCTCGTTGGACATACATTAACTTCTTGTCACCATCAAATGTATACCCATCAAGACCTTCATATTTTCGGCCATTAGCGAACAAAACCACAGGAGAAGACATTCTTGCAATCCTTAAATAAAATAGTTTCAAAAGCATAATTTTTATATTAATTTCCAATTAAAACATATTCAAACAATAATAACATAAATTTAGTTTAACAAAATTTGTTTCCACAATACAACACTTATTACTAATTCTTACTACAATTGCAAAAAAATTTCAAAAGGAAAACTTACCTAAACAACAAATACCAAGTAGCAATCAGCAAGCAATAAGAACCAACGTCCAAGGATACAGCCCGTTTCACTAGCGTGTATGAAGGTGGCGGGGGGGGGGGGTATATAAATGGTTAATTTCGTAGGGGAAGGAGACAAATTTCCAATTAAATTCGTCCTTCAACGCAACAAAAATTGGTCTTGATAAGAGGATAAATCGTATCCCAACAAGGCGAATTTGATTGGCTCTGACACGTGGAGAATTCGTCTCCCAATGAGGCGAAATTGACTGGTCAAATTCGTCCCTCCTAAAGATGAATTCACCTAGTCCTGACACGTGGCTTGCTCTTGACAATTTCGTCCTTTCGATAGGTGAATTGTAAATTTCGTCTCTTTCTCAGATGAATTACAAAATTGATGTGACACAAAGACACCCAGACAGGAAAATACTTTCTAAACACGCCTATAATCAAAAAAATTTTAAAAAGAACCCTAAATGGGTCAATAACCCATAATCAATCTTACAAGTTTAGTTTTTGTTAGACATGACAATTATTAACCAATAAGGAGATTGAATTGGGTAATGCTAGCTTTGGAAAACTATAGCCAATTTTACTCTTTTATATAATTAGAAACTTGATGCAACAAAAATATAGATACAAGATAAAACATTTATAGAAGATAAACTAACTGAAGAAAGACATGTTAGAAGATAAATGTTTAATTTAAATAAAATAATCAGGTATTTAGAAAAGAAAACAAACATTTATAAATGAATCAAAACATTAAGGAGTATAAAAATTGAAACATAGCAAAAAAAATTATTTATCTCAAAACAAATATAAAAGATATAAAGAAGATACTAATAAAGAGTTTGGAGATGAAAGATACAAACACCGCAATATATCTTGATTCTATCACTCGCAATCTAAGTCCAAACTCCCAATACAAAAGCTTAAAATTTACTTTTTTACTATATCAAAGTCAATTAGAGGGCTTAATTACAATTCTTGAATCATTTATCCAAAGCTTAATCTCCCTCATAACCCAACACAACCCACAAGTTCACAACAACTAATAAGAGATAACTTTAAAAAATGGTTACCTAACTATTTCATATCGCAGTCCCATAACTCTCTTAATGCAAGAGCAAGAAAATAGAGGAACTTCTATCTCTAACCTTATAAATAAAGCTTGTGAGTCTAATGATAATTTAAGTGGGTAAGGTTAAAAACTCAATTAAGAATTTCTCACTTAGCAAGGCGTGTTTCCCCTTGCAAAGCAATGTATTTATAATGAAAAAATATGGTCAATTATAGAAATAAAACATACGAAAAATCTTAAAATAAGTCACGAATTCAAAATATTTCGTTTTTAGATTAGTAGTTCGAACCAGGCCAATAGTAGTTCCAACCATTTCTGACCAAGCAATGGTTCGAATCAGACCGGTAGTGGTTCAAACCATTTAGACAATGGTTCGAACTAGTCAAACAGTGGTTCTAACTAGATAGGCTATTTTTGAATTCGGACGTGTTTTTGCTTTTTAACTTTGTTCAATTAATTAAGTTTTTAGTTATCTAATTAAAATGATATTAATTAATTTGAGTTGGATGACTTAGTATGTTCACTTAAATTACTATCTAACTCTTACAAGAAAATTAAAGGAAGTCTTCATATATGTTTCAGATAAAATCAAACACTTCTAAACTTTTCAGATTTGTTCATTTTGGATAAGTTTATTTCTTCTTACTACCATCAACCTTTTATAGTTTACTGAAGACTTTAACTCTCTTGATATGTTGCTCACTTTAGGATATTGATTCATCCATTATAACTTGTTTGACATAATCAAATCTGACATTATTTAAAACCTTGTTTGCCATCATCAAAACCTATTTCAACACAAGCATTCATAAATTCATCATCCTTTAGCAAAGTCATAAGCTGGCTGAATGTATATATGGTTCATGGAGGTGGAAAACTAGGTAACAAAATATACAAGAATCAAAGAGAGAAAGTGGAGGGATGAGACAGGATTAAGAGTCACTACTCATTTGAGAGATAAGTCAAATGATGTTCGTCACTTTAAAAAGATTCAAATATAAGAACTAAAGAGAAAAGGTCTAAGAGCTTTTAAAATTTCGGAGAAAGAAACCAACTTATAATCTCTTGAAAATTCAACAAATGATTTAAGGTTAGTGAAAATGTGAAGCAAGCCAGCCCTATATAGACCACTTTTTAAGTAACTTTTCAGATTTAAAGGTGAGCTTGTTAAAGCTTTACCCAAGATCCAATATTAAAAGCTATATAATCCAGAAGTAACCCAAATTAAATATATAATCATATAAAACCTAAAACTCTATCCAAAACTACTAAAGAGCTTCTAAGATAAATTACAATCATATCTTAAGTCCGACTAAAAAAAATAGTCTTACATTAAGGTGGATCCTCATAAGGTATAAAAGGAAAAAAAATCTATAAAAACCAAAACTAAAACCTCTTATTTTTATAAGCCAAAAACATATTTAACCTTATTTATTTTATTAAAGCACCACTAATATAAAAACAATCCGAGGTAGATAAATATTTTTTAATTCCCTCATTTTAACAAATACGTTCTGAATTTAGATAACTGACAGAGAGAAAACCACTATATTCCCTCCCCTTCTTATGATATTATTATAATTATATCATGAAAATTAAGAAAAAAATGATTAAAGTGATCACTAGTGGAAAAAAAGGATATAATCACGGTTAAAAAAGGCCTTTATTCACGGTTAAAGAACCGTGGTTGTTGAAGCCGTGGTAGTAGATGATGGTCTTTAACCACGGTTAACAACCGTGGTAATAAATCACATCTAACCACGGTTAAGAACAACTGTGAATATAACTTACTATTTATATTCACGGTTATCGAGAATAACCGTGGATATAGATACATTTTATCCACGGTTGTCCATCAAAACCGTGAATATAAGTAGTTTGTAACTGAAACTAAACCATACTTATATTCACGGTTATGATGGACAACCGTGGATATAGATACATTTTATCCACGGTTGTCCATCACAACCGTGAATATAAGTATGGTTTAGTTTCAGTTACAAACTACTTATATTCACGGTTGTGATGGACAACCGTGGATAAAATGTATCTATATCCACGGTTATGGTAGTAACCGTGGAAAAATCTTGTCTTTTTTCACGGTTGTTGCCATAACCGTGAATAAATACTGAGGTTTTTTTTTTAATATGCATTCTGTTTTATCGTTTCCCAACCCTGCATTCAGACAAACCAGTACAGTATACAGTATGCCACAACAACACTATGCCGAAAGAATCGTATGTATATATATAACAATTTATTTTCTATATCAATTCATAACAACCTAAAAATTGAAAGTATATACAATTAAGTTGAATGTAATCTAATAAAAGTAAACCCTAAATCCTACTACATACATATATAAAAGAATAAAGATCCTATATCTAGCTTTGCCTAAGTTCAATGAAGTGTGAGGCCCATTGCCTTCTAACATCATCCACAAGTTCCTTTGGGAAATATGACCGGTCATTAAAGTACTGCAAACAATGCACAAAACAATTAGAACAAAAGCTTTATTTATTACATGAAATTGATGAAATTGGAGAAATTGACACGGTGATGAGAATTACCTCTGTCCATCCATCTACTAAATGATGTTGGACAATGGTCAGCATAGTGTGCATGACGAAATAGCCACACTCAAAGGAACCCTTCTGCCTGTAAGACTACAATGGACATATAGTATAGAATAAGTGAATTCGGAACTTAAAAAACATGTACTGAAGATTTAAATGAATACGATTGACTTACTTTTGGGTACACCCATACAACTGTTTTTCCTTTGGGCTTGTTTCCAATCAGTACATTGTATCCAACCACCGCCCTGCGTCAAACAAAACACAAGATAAGTTAGAATTGTATAGTTCTAAAAATGATGTAATCGAATTTGTGGTTATTGTTTAGGGATGAACTTACCGGTCTACTATATCTTTCAAGTCTTGTGGAGCTGTTTTGTGCAAACTATCAAAGTACAGAGCAAGATAGTCCTTCGGACAGATCACCAGAAGCGTCCAGTGAACCCTGCAGTTACGAGTGATAAGTGAGACTTCAAAATGCAAAATATCATGACAATAATTATGGAATAGAGTATTACCCTTTATGATAGGGGCCCATGTATATAGACTTCCCAGACTCAAACATCCAATTCTGGATGTATGTCTGGGTGTTTTGCGAGGTGTTTCCTTGCCTCTGTATGAGAGAGGGCTCTAAGAAACCGTAAGTTCCTTGGAAACCCAAGTCCACTGAGAGTTTTGCCAGAAACCTAAACAAGTTAAGACATGGTTAGCGACAAAGAACTTGTATAATGAAAAAATTGGACAAAACAAGGATATACTTACAGCTCCCACAACTGAAAGATGGAGCCGTTCAGCATCGACGTCCCCGTAATAATGTCACAAATGTCAGAATTTGTAACGTAAACTGGAAGAGCACTGGGATGGCCGAACACTAGTGGCTGCCATGGGACCTGAACAGTGTCATTAGCTTGCTCATACTCGATGCGCCATAGCATCCGGACGGGATCCTTGGCCGGGTCTGGCTTCTTCAATGGCTGTTCCTGTTGAACAATTGACAACCATCACATTTTGTACCATAATTGACAAGGAAATAAAGCTAGTTAGTGTTTAGGGTTTTTACCTGTCCAGGGGCAATCACCAGAAGTCTGTTGGGCCACATCAGAAAGTGGCCCACTGCCTGACCGACGGTCTTCACCTCCTGAGTTGCCACTGGCACAGCAGCATCCTCCTCGAGGACGAGCACAACCGAAACCCTGGACATACCATCAGGTAATGTCTGATGGTGAACCACAGGGCCTAAGTTGTGCACCATACCAGTGGCAACTGGCTCCTCCGACCCGTCAATGAACAGGTCACATTGACGGGTGTCTGGTGGCTCGACCCCGTCATCCTCAGGGTCAGCCGCAGCGCACGACCCCTTAGTGCTAACCTTCCGTACCTACATATTTACACATCAAGCAGAAGTTATTCAACAATGAAAGTGATTACAAACAATAAAATTGAGGAAAATAAATAAAGAATCTAACCTGTGGGTCGCTGGCTGGTGTAGTAGTCTCCTGGTGGTGGCTGAGTGAGGCCTTCATCTCCTCCCTAAATCGGGCCATCTCCTGGTGGAGCCTAGATATCTCCTCCTGGTACTCAGCCTTCACAACAGCCACCTTTTGCTCCACTATTTGCTCAAGGGATGGGGCAGGGTCGGGAGCACCGTAATAGGCGCGGAGGCCTGTAAAATGTGAATGATTAGCCCATAATTGTTTAACAGATAACAAAATGAAGGCATAGAGTTAGTTAGCACTTACCTACACCTCGACCAATAGCACGCACTCTTCCTGGGTGCTTTGGCCTGCCAATGGCGGTAGTCAATATATCCTCCCGTCCATGGGCTACGAAAGACCCTTGGGTTGATTGCTTAACCAAGGAATCCTGAAACCAAACAAGTTTGTATTCACTTCCTTCACGTAAACTGAAAAACAGACACTGATATAAAGGGGAATACTTACTATCCGTGAGGCAACCTCCTGAGCCTGTGAGGAAGTGTATTCCCCACTCTTCTTGATCCTAGCCCGCTTCCATTTGTCGTGGCGTGTAGGTGGGGAAGGGGGATCCACAATACCAGTGTCAGTCTGACACTGACTCAGCCTCTCCTGTGTCAGCCGCTCCTCCAACCTACGGTAACCCCCACGTGACAGTGTGTGTGGGCAGTCATTTAGCTTCCTAGTCTCCTTGGCTTTCTTTCTGGTCTCCTACAACAAGAAAAAAATATTCACAGTTAGCCGTATAAATTATACATATTATTTAATCATCTAAAAACCAATGTACCTGAAACTCGGCAGAATGTCTAGATGCAACAAAAGCATCCCAGGTCTCCTGATCGATGAATGGATACTTCTCTCCAGGGAACTTTCCTTGGTCGTCCCCGAATACATACCTACAATGAAAGGTACATTTAAACTAAGGATTGGTACAATTTGGTGAAGCGTTGATTAAGAATTTAAAGTTCAATATACCTCGTGGTGAGTATGGATTTGAACGACCTCCATCGCTCAGCCATGATACCGAGGACCTTCCTCCTCGCTATGTCGGAAGATGGTATCTCAAAAGAATCCTACATGAAAGGAGTTAGTCCATAAAGGAGTCCTTATTAAGAGTTACATGAAATAATACACTAAAATAAAACTTAAATAATACATAAGTTACCAGAACATCACTCCATAGCTGGTTCTTCACCACCTCCTCGACACTATCCCAGTCGGGGATAATGATGGACACCTTCGACCGTACCACAACCCCCAGATAACTGCTAAGCTTCGTGGCATGCGGTCCACTGAATCTACCGGTGTTGACATCCATGTCAACAACTGGCCTCTCTCCCCGGTGACGCCTACGTGCGACGTCTGGCATCCGGGTAACACCTCTACTCTTCCGAGCAGAGGAACCACTGGCCTGTGAGTCGGACCTGGATCGTCCATCCTGGTCAGCCATGAGTATCTGTCCAAACAAGGAAAAAAACTGTCAAATATTTAATATAACATTTAAAACAACGAATAACTAATATAACATGTAATGAAATGAATCACCAACAAGATTAATACCCTATTAAGATGAAATATTTTCCCACAAGCCCTCATGGTGGTCATGACGACTGGCAACTACATCATCTATGTCATGTTCCACGATAGATGTTGGAATACGTGTTATAGTTGATGGAATGTCCACAATATCAAGATTGGGGTCTCCAATGTGTCTACCTTGGATAACAATTGACCACCGTTTGTCAGCTGGGTCAGCCACATAAAAAACTTGCTTCACCTGCGTTGCCATTATGAATGGTTCTTCCTTATGCCCGATCTTGTTGAGGTCCACCAACGTAACTCCTAAATCATCAGTTGTGACACCGTTCTTATTGTCAACCCATTTGCATTTAAACACAGGAACGGTGAAGGGACCGTAATCAACTTCCCATATATCTTCAATCACACCAAAGTAGCATGACTCCGCCATCACAGGGTTGTTGTCCTTTGCAGTTGAGAAATGCATTGACTGAGCCACAACCATCACTCCACTGTTTTGATTTGTACTCTTTTCATCCTGTGTCCTTGTATAAAACGAATAGTTGTTTATGTCATACCCACAAAAGGTGAGGACATCAAAGTTCGGGCCCTGTGCTAGTCGATGTAATGTCGAGGATGTAGATGCATCTTTCAGGACGGTCTTTTGGAACCACTGCATGAAACTCTTGTTGTGTTCATTCAACAACCACTTTTCAGTCATTTTAGGGTTGGTTTTCTTGACTAGCTCCTTGTGTGTGGCTAGATACGGTTGCACGTCGTCCGTGTTGTTTAAAATATACAAGTGTGCCTGAAGGACATCAGCACGTGGCATGCTCTTCACTTTTTTTCCAATCGTTCCTTTCCCATCTAATCTCCCTTCATGACGGGTCGTTGGAATACCAATGCTTGCAGCATGTGACATGTATTCAGTGCAAAACTCAATTGCTTCCTCTGCAATATATCTTTCCACAATTGAAGCTTCGGGACGACGTTGGTTCTTCATATACCCTTTCAATATCTTCATATATCGCTCAACGGGATACATCCAATGGAGGAACACTGGACCACAACAACGGACCTCTCTCACCAAATGGATGATTAAGTGGACCATTATGTCAAAAAAAGAGGGCGGGAAATACATTTCAAGCTGACATAATATAAGTGATGCTTTCTGTTCCAACACATCCAATTCGCTGGGCATGAGTACCTTGCAACATATGGCATTGAAAAACATACACAACCTTGTTATGACATTTCTCACATTTTTAGGAAGAATGTCACGAATGGCGATAGGCAGAAACTGCTGCATCAACATGTGATAATCATGAGACTTCAACCCAACTAACTTCAAATCTTTCATGGAAACACAAGACTTGATGTTGGAGCCATAACCAGACGGAACTTTCACACTTCGTAACGATTCACACAGACTTTGCTTTTCTTTTCTGGATAACGTATGACATGCTGGAGGCAAATATGTTCTTTTGCCCTTTGATTGTGGATGCAAATCCTGACGTATACCCATCAACTCTAAGTCCATACGCGAGTTTAGGCCATCCTTAGTCTTCCCGGGTATGTTTAAGAGTGTACCAACTAAACTGTCGCACACATTCTTCTCCACATGCATTACATCAATGCAGTGTCTTACATCAAGCTCCCTCCAATATGGCAGGTCAAAAAACACTGACCTTTTCTTCCAGTTTTTTTGTGTCGGGTGCTGTTTTTCACACTTACCAAATTGCACGTTGACGTCCTTCACCTTTTCATATGCCTGGCGACCAGATAGTGGTGGAGGAGCCATTTCAAAATCTTGGGCACCGTTAAACGACTTCTTCAACCTTCGAAACGGATGATTCGCTTTAAGAAACCTTCGATGTCGAAGATAAACATTTTTCCTGCCATGATGCAACCGCACAGAACTAGTCCCCTCCTCACATACTGGACAAGCTTTATGACCCTTCACACTGTACCCAGATAAGTTACCATACGCTGGAAAGTCATTGATTGTGCAAAATAACATGGCACGCAATTTGAATGATCGCCCGGTAAACCCATCAAACACTTCAACCCCGTCTTCCCACAACCTTTTGAGGTCTTCAACCAATGGAGTTAAATATACATCAATGTCGTTCCCCGGTTGTCGTGGACCAGAAATCATCATTGATAACATCACATATTTTCGCTTCATGCACAACCATGGCGGCAAGTTGTAAACAAACAACAAAACAGGCCACGAACTATGGTTTGTGCTCAGGTTCCCAAACGGGTTCATGCCGTCTGTGGCTAGTGCAAGCCTAACATTTCTTGGTTCATTGGCAAATTCTGGAAAAATCCTATCCATTTTCTTCCATTGCGACCCATCGGCCGAATGCCTAAGTAGTCCATCAACAACCCTCTCATCAGCATGCCATCTCATAAGTTTTGCATCATCTGCATTAGCAAACAGACGCTTTAGTCTTGGAACTATAGGTAGATACCACAACACCTTTGCAGGAGACCCTTTAGTGCATACCTCATCAGAATCCGCCTCTTTCTTCTTATATCGTGACACCCCACATCTAGGACATCGATGCAGCATTTCTAACTCACCCCGGAATAATACACAATCATTTGGGCATGCATGTATTTTCTCATACTCCAAACCCATAGGACACAACACCTTTTTGGCCTCATAGTTACTTTTCGGCAAGGTGTTTCCAGCTGGGAGCATTTCTTTCAACAACTTCAGTAAGTCAGTGAAACTTTTATCCGTCCACCCGTTTATGGCCTTCAAATTAAACAACCGCAAAATAGCTGATAACCTCGTGAAATTGACGCAGTTTGGATACAACGGCTGCTCAGAGTCCTGACACAGAGTTGTATATACATGAGCTTTCTTAAAACCTTCTACCCCTACATCACGGATCATATCCTCGAGTCGGTCATCCATGTCGACATCGTTGTCATGCATCGAGCTTCGATTTTTAGTCTGAGAGCTGTTACTTGGCACCACCACATCTTCACCATGCCATATCCAACGCGTATAACTACGTAGAAAACCGTCACACAGTAGATGTTCTCGCACCTCTTCCAAGTCTACCCGACGCAGGTTGAAGCATTTAACACAAGGGCAAAAATACTTTTCATTCACCCCTACTGCATTCCTCGCTACGAATTCTATAAATGATTCAACTCCCCCCTCGTACTCCAGACTTAGGCGTGACGCAGAAATCCAACTCCGATCCATACCAACTGTTTACAAGGTGCTATGATCAACCTCACTTTTTATACAAAGGTGGTGGTCCTATACCCATTCAGCATGACAATTATTTTTATACGTCATTCATATATACAGGTTAGGACTTATTTTAAAATTCGACGAAATTTCGGCAACATTTCGCATTGGTCTCTAAGTACACAAAATGAGAGTGGTCAAATCAAATTCAACCACAACCAAATATGCACCCAGAGAACAACACAAAATACAAGTTACCGAAATTTTATCAAATTTTAAAATAACTCCTAACTTGTACATACTAACAATGACGTATAAAAAATAATTGTTCATCCCAAACTGTCCAAACGGACAATTCAAGATTCAACACAAACGATGACATTAATTGATTTAATGACCATTTGTGTCGAATCTCAAACGGGGAACTACGATTCACTCATATGCACAACAACTTTCATACTAGTTAACTAGTATATGAGCCTACGAGTTCATGAGATTATCAACCATACACATACAACAAGAGAAATAACATCATTGTGTTACAGAGGTCTGATGGTATTTAAGGGGGGATTGAAGAGGTTTATTGCAGTTTTTCTTCTGTTTAGAATAATATCTTGGTCTACCGGGAATGTCCTAGTCTTTAGGGATATTTTTTTTATTTGAGTTTATCTACTTTCTGTTGCCATTAGCCTTTATTTTAGCTAAGTGGGCTGCTTTTAGTTTATATGAAAACATGTACTGAATGACTATTTAAGCCAAAGATGCTGCTAATAAAATAATCATTCAGTATGAAAATCAAAATAACATAAGAATGATAATTCTAGAATTGTTCAGAGCAATAAAACATGACAGTCTCATTTCAACACAAACAAATTCAGCAATAAATTTCTACCTAATTCATCAACAAACAGATTTAACTCATATAACGCATACGCATCAGATTTAACTCATTGCGAGTATCAACACAAAACAGTTTTAACTCATATAACACATATAACGTATATAACGCATCAAAGAAAACAGATTGAACTCAAACAGGGACCATCAGATTTAACGCATCAGAAACAGGGAACATCAGAAATAGTGACGACTTACAGGACAATGCAGCAACACTGGGACAACGAGTGTAACAGGACAAGCAACGAGCAAGAACCAGGCAAAAATAGCAACGAGCACACTGGGACAGATGGAGAGGATGAGAAACCACTCGAAAAGATGAGCGCGAGAGGAGAAGTAGAAAGTGAAAGAAGAAGAGAAAGTGGAAAAAGGCTGAAAGGCGCGGCTTTTGAAGTTTCAGAAAGGATGTATATCCACGGTTCCCCTTGAAACCGTGAATATATGTGTAATATATTCACGGTTGAGCAAACAACCGTGGATAAATGGTAACACTATATCCACGGTTAAGACAACAACCGTGGATAAATATTAAATCTATAATCACAGTTATAGAAACAACCGTGGACATATAGTCCCCAGTGATTATGCCCTAAAACCTGAACTATATATCCACGGTTGTAAATACAACCGTGGATATAGACGTAAATATATATCCACGGTTAACATCATAACCCTGATCATAACCATGAATATATATTCACAGTTGTACACACAACCGTGGATATATATTTAAGGTACTATATATCCACGGTTTACTCCTCAACCGTGGATATATATTTACGTCTATATCCACGGTTATGATTTTAACCGTGGATATATAGTTTTCTCTGATTATAACGTTCACCTTATAATTTCAAAAATGCCACCGCGCATGTTTTTATCATTGATCCTCTTCTACCCGTGAATATATCCCCGTTGTTATATCCATTTTTTCCACTAGTGGATTAATCCATTCATTTTTTTTAAAATGATATTGAGATTCAATTTTATCGGTTTAAAATGGGTCTTTAGTGCTGTATTGATTGCGTATAGGTTTTTCTTCCCCTAGCTTATAATATCTTTAGTGTTATATTAAATATTTTTTTTATACATAAACCCTCCAATAGTAAATTGTTTATACTATTTCTACGTCTCTGCTAATGGTTAAGATAGCATAAGAAATGATAAAGACTAAAATATAGACTCAGCAGCAAGGAGGGGAAGTCCACAAAACCAAATCTCTATTCTCTCCAAGTCCTGTATGTGCCAATAAGTATGTAGTCAAATACTAACATATATTCTACCGCCCCTAATTTTAAATATTATTAAATTTTACAATAATTTTTTATTTTACTACTTAAAGTAAAATTATACATTTTTAATTTCATTAAAAATTTATCAATTAAATATATCCTATTCATATGTATTTCTAAAATAATTAATTACATACTTAAATGATATTAATAGTATTAATATAAATAATTACTCTCAACTACTGTTTTTAATATTTTTAAAATTAATCAATTTTATTTGTATCTTGAACAAGTAACAATATTAATTTTGATGTATATGAATGTGGTGTCAAATAATCTTAGATTAATATATTATATTTTCTTTTATGAAAATCTTAGATTAATATAATTTTTTAAATTGCAGTATACATGAAAATAAATTTTAATCCAACTTTTAATTTTAGAAAATAAATTAGTATCTAATGTAAGTGATTGAGAGGGATAAAAATTAAGTGTAAGTTTAAAGGTTGAATTCCCTTTGTATATATAATTAAAAGGACTATAGCTACACAAGTGTGATTCGAACAAATTAGTAAATCATTATCAAGTAATAATTTAAGGTTAGATAGACAATCTATAATTACATTATGATTATGTGTCTATTTAATAAATATAGCTTATGATTTTTTAAAGAGTTTAGAAATTTTTAAAAGTCAATATAGTTATAAAAAATGATAAATTTATAGCTTTTGAAAAGTTATATGAGATAGTTTATAACTTGTCAAAAGTTATAATTTTCTCCCTTAATTGATTGGTTATCATTTTTATCTTTTTAAGAATAATTCTGACCTTTTATATAATTGTAATATTTTGTCTAATGAAATCATGTAAGATAACTTAAACTTATTTTTGTCAATGAACTATTTCAATAAATTATAAACTATAAACTATCAAAAAATCATAAATTAACTATTATAACTCAGAAGCTATAAACTTATTTTGTTAATCATGCAAGAAAACTGTATATATGACCTAAATTGTTTGCTGAAATTAAACAATAATGAGAACACAATTAAAGAACTAAAGAGTTGTTATTTATGTATAATTTTGAAATACATATTAAACTAATTTTAGGTTAGTGTAAATTTTTACAAATATAATTAATTTAATACAAACATTGAACTTGACTGCCAGTTTTAAGAAAAAATTGTCCCAAAAAAAAGTTATCAAACACTGTAATAATTAATTAAAGTTACATTAATATATTTTAATCCTTTTTTAATAGTGACACTGGTATAATTCTAACAAATTGTTACAATCATTTAATAATTTTTTAAACATTGCATACCATATAAATTACATGCGTAAAATTTTAGATAAATCATAAATCTTTTAGTAAGTCATTTATTTATGTACAAGAAGACTGCCATTTGATGATTACTTTACTTTCTATTATCCAGCGAGAAGGAATATTTTTCTTCACAACATATTTTATTGGGTGGAAATGACGGAAAAGTTCGGGTAGAAATGACTTTAAGAAATGACTTTAATAACTCATTCATGGAAAATAATAAGTGTCATTGAAGAAAAAAGTAAAAATAAAAAATTATTTAAAAATATCATTATTATAAGAGAATTATTCTTTTGTTTAAAAAATCGGTTAAATATATTATTTAGTCTTTTATCTTTTAAGTTTGGTTCAGTTTGATCCTCTATATATCTTTTTGTTTCATTCACATCCTCTAACTTTTAAAAAACACCTCAAGTTAGTCTTTTCTTAAAGTTATGGATAACGCCGTTTATGGGAGTAGTTGACGCGACACCCATTCTGACATGTATGTCCATATGTCAATGATTTATTTGTTGATTTTTGACATTAGCAAGATGAACTCGTTTTTAGGCATGGAAATATACAATTACCAAGTTGGAGACTTCGTCTTCTTCCTTCGTGTTACATAGCAGAACGGTGACCTTACAAGAAAAGCAGAGCTCTGAGGAGATAATAAGAGAGTTGAAGTTCTTGGGTTGTCAAAGCCTTCTTCAACAATTGAGGTATGTCCTATATTCAAACTTTATTTTTATTTTTATTAACAATGTCATTTTCGTTGGTTAGCAAGGTCAGTATTAAGAAGCATAAGGTTTTTTTTTTGTGGTTGATGGTGAAAATTATTTTATTAGGCCTAGGTTTGGGCTTTACCTAAAAATGAAGGTTTATGTGTTAAGGTTTTATAATTTTGCTAGGTAGGTTTTTGGCATTTTTTGAAATAAGTATCCTTTTGAATTGTTATTTTAGGATAAATCATCGTTTCAAGTTGGAGATTTTTCATGGAGGGTGTTTTGTTGAAGAACATGGGAAAAAGTTGTCATACAGTGGTATAGAATGTGAATGGGATATCGATGAGGATAGATAAAGTTACTTTAAGGTTATGGGGATTCTAAATGATATGGGGTACGTGAATATTAAAGAATTATGGTACAAAATTGGAGACAAAGAGTTTCATGTTGGTCTGAAGTAACTATTGGATTATCAAAGTTATTTGGAGATGGCAAAGGTTGCATATTCTAGGGGGAAGGTTCAGTTGTATGTTGTACACCTTATAGAAGTGTCAGACATTGTTATAGACCTAATTGACCCAGAAAATACAAATGATGTTCAATGAGGATGATCAGATAGAGGTTGAAGTTGTTGTAGGTGATATTGAATAAGAAGACAAAGAGGGTAGTGCATTGGAAATCCATTTCCATGACTCGGATAATGAATGGGTAGATCAAGAAGATGTGATGAATGGTCAGACTTTCATGTTACGATTGCAAATTCTGACCATGTATCTGTTGAAAGGAGTGATGAGTCTACATTAGCTGAATATGGTACTGGCCCTGTCTTTACTGAAGATGGTACTGGCCTTGTCTATACTAAAGGTATTACTAAGCCTATTGCAAAAAAGGTTTAGAAAAGCAAAAAGAATCTCAAGAAATGTTAACCCAAGGACATACATGAAGGGTGTTGGTGCTGGAAGAGGTAAGGGGTCCACTAGTCAAGGGAACAAAGGCAAGGGTGAAGAGGTGGTTTCTGATATGGAATTGGAATCTAAATATGAAGAGCTACGTAGTGGTAACTCGGAATATAGCAAAAATGAAAGGTTTTCAACTTTCAAGATGCCTACTCATATGAATGATTTTCATTGGGAGAAAGGTACTTTGTTCTTGACCAAGGAGTAGTTCAAAGATGCTATTATTGCATACGCAAGGATTTAAGGTTTGAAAAAAATGATAAGTAAAGGGTGAGAATAAGATGCATTCAAGGCTACAAGTTTTATCCATATTATGGCAAGCTGTCAGGCGAGGACATATGACAATTAAGGACCACAATTAACACTCACAATTGTGGTAGGCAATATAGGATCAAGTTTTTGAGTTCAAAATGGCTATCTAAGAAGCTGGTGGCTGGTGTTAAGGAGAATCATAAGTTAAGACTACAAGATATCTATAATAGGGCTCAAGAAATTTGGCATGCAAAAGTAAACAAATTAAAGGCTTACAAGGCTAGAAAAACACCAATAGGGATTATGGATGTTGACTTCACTAACCAATGTACAAACCCATGAGAGTATTGTAAAGCTCTAATAAGCTCCAACCCTGGTTCAACAGTTAAGTTGAATGTACAACCAGTTGTAGAGGCAAGTGGAGTAATTGATGATGTCCCAAGAACAGTAACAATTTCCATCCATATGCGGTATGTTTGTTTAAAGGCTTGCAAATATAGTTTCATACATTGTAGAAAGATCATTGGGTTAGATGGTTGCTTTCTAAAATGACCTTTTGATGGGCAACTCTTTTCTTTAGTAGATAGAGATCTAAATGACCAAATGCTACTAATTGTAATTTGTGTGGTGGAATATGAAAACACAACTTTGTAGAGGTGATTCTTGGACTTACTAGTCAGTGACCTAGGAGGCTCAGAGATTTACAGTGACTTTACGTTCATGTCTGACCAACAGAAGGTATTGGTTTCATTTTGGCCCCTTATGTTTATGCATGGTTTCATTTTGATCCTTTACATGCAATCTTATGTTTTGTATCATTCAATGTTGGTTTTCCATACCTCAGCCAATTATGTACATAAACAGGGGTTAAAAGTTCTTCAGCACATAGGATGTCTAAACCAAATTTTTAGACAGAATTACATACACTGATTGCATATAACCTGTATTTTACATAAACAGAAACAAACTTTTAAACTACATGGTTTTTGACTTCCACTGTCTAGTGCTGCATTTTGACTTTTGCATTTTATATTTTTGCATTTGTTTGCCATATATATGTGACAGTCAATAATTATATTTTTGATCCTGTATTTTGAGTTCTACAATTTTACATTTCTACCATATACATGTGACAATCAATAATTTCATTTATGGTTCTGCATTTTGAGTTTTTGCAATTTTGCATTTCTGCCATATACCTGTGCTAATCAATAATTGCATTTTTGGTTCTGCATTTTGAGCTTTGCATTTCACATTTTTGTCATATCCTTGTCATAGTCAATAATTGTAGTTTTTGCACCCTCAATCCTGAGAATAGTTCCAACCTGGGGGTAATATCTGTTCAGTTTATAAATCCTATAATTAAATAAAAGCTCCCATTTTACAATAGTTTCTTTCTATTCAACTCCAAGAAGAGCATGTTAGAGATTCTAGGTAAATTTTAGTGATTATATTACTTAGCCAAAGTATTGGCAGCTTGGTTGTACTTCCTCTTAATTGATCACTCATGATGGGGCTATCACATTGATGTACTTATCCATATGCATAACACATCCAACACTAGAACCATTATAGGCAGTAAAACTTTAAGAATGGAAACTTAAAGGATGAATATACATGTATTTCTGCCATATCTATATTTCTACTATATACCCGTTTTTGACTTTTTCATTTTGCATTTCTCTACTTGATTCAGTCCTTTCTCTGTCTCACTGAGTATACAATTTAAAACATCCTAACCCTAATATGATTAATGGAATTAATAAAATCAAGGGTAAATTTTTCGCAGTTAATTAAATCAAATAAAATGTAGAAAAAGCCGCGAATTAAAAATTCAATGAATACCCCTGGACCATTTGAAAGAACCTATCCCATGTATGGCAATATGAGAAAGTGTAAAAATTTGAATCAACAGTGCTCCCTGGGATAACCAATATTGCGATTATTGCAAGGATTAGTAGAAAACGTAATTTAAAATTGAGAATTTTTGGATTGTGTGAAAGGAAGTTAAAAGGCACACAATTTAATTGTTAATTAATAGGAATTTAATAAATAAAAGGAAAAGAAATGAATAAAATAAATAAAATTAAAGGAAAGAAAAGAAAAATAGGATTCAGGCCATCTCGCTGAAGCGAGGCACCTCTCGCTTGAGCGAGAATGCTACCACTCGCTTGCGCGCGACCCAATTCGCCTGGGCGAAAATGCATTATGTATAATCTGGGCATTTCGCTTGAGCGAATCCTTTACTCGCTTGAGCAAGATCAACAAGAATAGCTTGGGCGAGGCCTGACTCGCTTGAGCAAGCATACAATCAGCATCAGACCCTCACCTTCGCTTAAGCAAGTCACGCTCGCTTGAGTGAAACTGCTCCAACATCAACTCCACACACAGTCGCTTGAGCGGCATTCACTCGCTCGAGCGAAATCACTCCAGTGCCAAAATGCCATCCCTCTTGCTTGGGCAAAAAGTCCTTGCCTGAGCAAAACTCATCCAGAACCATTCTAACCTTCATTCGCTTGAACGAGTCTCTCCTCGCTTAAGCGAGAACACGACTTTCGCTCGAGCGAAGCCATATTCGCCTAAGCAAAATTTGGCCAGTGAGCTTCCTTCCTGACCCCACTTATCTCGCTTGAGCGAGAACCATCTCGCTTGAGCGAGTTATGCAGCATAGACCTGGAAACTCTGATTTTTCATACCAAATGACATGCCAACCCTATAATTCAACTTCTAACCTACGTATTTTGCCCGTTTCAAGTTTGATTGCTATGAAACTTCATGGGCACTATATTTTCCCATTATGAAGCTATTGGCGAATCCGTTTGCCAGAATTCTAACTTATGACCAACTTATGCAGAAAAATGCATTATGACCATCATATGTAATTTCAATGCATTATACCTCTTTAATTTTATTCAAACAAGGCAAATCTATATGTACAACTCATAAGTGATATAGGGAACCTATTGATCCCTTCCAAGAGTCTAAAAACTCATCGGATCATAATTTCACCCTTCCAGTTCCTAATTTTGCACTTTATGCATATGCATCATTCCAATCCTATACATTTATACTCATAAATCATAACATTCATCATAAAACATATACATATATACATATACAAAGTCAGATCCTAAGCTTCCAAGCGAAGCTATCAATTATCAAAACCGCTAATTATTCATACATATCATAATATATTCCTAAGAGCAGGCCAAGGCAAATACATACTACTATGTACACTATGTACAAATGTATGTACATAATACTCCATGTTTATGCTAAGTGATCTCTCATACGCCTTCGCTTCTTCCTATATACACTGTAAAAATATCCACAAATAGGGGTGAGCATATTACATGTTAAATGACGGTTATTGAATCGAATCACTCATTCAATTCTCTAACATATATATATATATATATATATATATATATATATAACATTCACAACAACACTAGCAAACCTACCATTCAACATATCATCAATGGCCATACAACTCATGTTGTTCTCAACAACATCTATCAATGCATATACATGCTCAATCAATTGGATTCAATCATTCATTATTAAGTTTTGTTTTTGTGTTGCAACACTGGCTCTCAGCCATGTACTCAGCTCCCAACTGATCCGACCATTTTACTGGTACCAAACCGTTTACCCTCTCACGTGACACAATCACTCTCAACGACAACGGTAGTGTCATAGGCTAAACCCCAAGCCCCGCTCAAGAGGTTTGCCTTGAGTCCCACCCAAGGTCTTTTATGGAGTCCTCAAAACCACATGACATAGAATCTCATTCATGTTTATTCATCAATACAAGCATCTCATGCTATATCACAATATTCATTTCAATCAATTCATTCTTCTTGCATCTCATGCCAAATCAACATCAATAATATGGACAAGAGTCATCACAACATAAAATATATCATATATATCATATAATCGGGGTATTATACTAATAAATCACAATATATAACATTTAGCATAACAATATCACCCTGAATTCGTTCATAAACTATACATTTAAAATGTAAAGCTTCCCCTACCTGGAATTGAGAACTCCAGAAGCTCCAAGAGCTATCGAACCTCACTAAACATAAATTGTAAGTTCCGATCTTTATTCCTCGTAATCAAATAACTTCCTAAAATCCATAATACTTAATTTTAAGACCACAATTCAATCAATATTTCTTACTAAGTTAGTGGTTGTTAAATTAAAATCATTTCGGTAAAACGTAACTTACCGAATCGAGATGTCGACTTCGGAACCCGTCTCCGAACCACTCTTCAAAATTTGAATCACTCTGAAACCTTCTAAAACTACCTTATTTCATTAAAACGGCAATCATTAAACTGCAATCTTATAGAATTAACATTCAAGAAGCCATTCTACTTACTTTTCATAAAAATTCAAGGTTCTTTGAGAAACCTCAAACTGTCCACTATACCTATGGCTTCTAAATGCTTCAAAATCCATAAAATTGCAAGGATTTAAGGAGGAAATCTATGATATAACAAGACCCATGATAAGAACTCATTAATTTACCTTGAATTAAAGGATTTCAAGCTCTCTCCCTTACTCCATAGCTGTCCACATGAAAGAGAAAAAGTGGAGAAAGTGATTCATGCTTTTAGTTGATGAAATCAAACATGGAGGATGATGAATTTGGATGGTGATGTTGTAGAAGAGAAGAAGGAACAAAAGATAAGATTTTTCTTCTCTGTGGCTTTCATGGAACTTAATAGAAGAAAGGAGAAGAGATCTTTAATTTAAATAGTTTAGGGACGCGTTGGTCATTACGGAATTTGTTAGGGACGTGTTCGTCATTTTAGTAATTGTTCTAATTAATTCCTCTTTTTCCATTTAAATCTCTCTTTAATCATGCTTTGCTAATAAATCTTATTTTTAGGATGTTACAATTTATATTCATATTGATCAAATCCTAGTTTTGTAACGGTTCATTTTGGTCCTTGGTGTTGCTTGCTTGGCTGCATGTTGGTCCCCGATGTTGTTATATTGGTTTCATTTTGGTCCTTGATGTTGTAATATTGGTTTTATTTCGGCCCCTGATGTTGTAATATTGGTTGCATTTCGGTCCCTGATGTTGTATTTTTTTTATTTTGGTTTCTGATGTTGTTGTTCTTGTTCCATTTTGGTCTTTGAGGTTTTAGGGACTGCAACATGCATTGGATGAGCTCATCCCTAGTGTTGATTAGAGGTTGTGTTAGACACCTCTACAACAACTTCAGGAAGATACATCCAGGAAAACATCTAAAGAACCTACTATGGAAGACAGCTAAGTCCACATATACTCAGACATGATAGAGGATAATGCTGGAGATCAAAGATGTGAACAATGCTACTTGTAAGAAGTTGATCAAACTACATCCTAGACATTGAAGCAAGTCAAGGTTCTCCTAGACATCCAAGTGTAATGTGCTAGTCAATAGTGTGTTTGAAACATTTAATTTAGTCATAGTTGAAGCAAATAGGGAACCTATCATCACTATGTTGGAGGACATTAAGACTTACATGATCAAAAGATAGGCCAGCAACAAGACAAAACTACTAAATTACACTGATGATGTCCTCAAAAGATAAAGCAAAGGATTGAGAAATCAAAGTTGTTTATAAATATATACCAAGTCGGGTTAGATTTGGATAACTTTTGATGTAGTTTACCACACTATAGGTGATGTTCAAATATACCAACTGTGATGTTTTAATGTACAGGTGGTCAGGGGGCAGTATATATGAGGTTAACTACATTAACCATATTGCTGATAAATTCATTGTAGATTTGAAAATCGATGAATATAACTATGAAAGGTGGATGCTGGCAGGGATACCATGTAACCATGCAATTACATGTATGAAAGAGGTGAAAGAAACTCTAGAAAACTACATCCCTCCTTTGTATAGAAAAAGAACATACCTAAAATGTTATTACCCTATAATCTTGCCCACCATTGAGAAGAATATGTGGGAGAAGGTTAAGGCAAATACTATACAACCTCTACCATTCAAGAGACAAACTGGAAGGCCTAAGCAATATAAGAAGAAAGACCTAAGTGAGAAAGATGACATCAAGATGTCTAGGAAGGGATTGAAGTCTAAATATAGCGTATGTGAAACTATAAGCCATAACAAGGTTACCCGTCTTTTCAAACCACTACCCAAGGTGCCCCAGACCCAATAATCTTCCAATAACCAAACTAAAACTCCCCCATCTCAAAACCCAAGTGAGACACAACCCATAGCTAAAAAACTATCCATTACTCATACACAACCTACAACAAATGTTACAACCATAGGACCAATAACTATTGTTGTCACAAGTCTAACCAAGAGAAAACTTGACACTGTTGCTTCTGCAAATCCAATCTAACTAAGGCCAAAGTTAGCACCAAGGAGGAAATTTTTTTAAACCATTTCAATCTTATGTCTAGAGCTTTTGTGTTTTGAATTAAGCCTTTTTATCTATAATATTGTATTTTATGAACGGTGATGTTTACACATCGTAAAGACCTCTTTATCTTAAAACTAATGTTTTTTTTCAATGGTGGTGTTTATGATGTTTTTATTCATGTGATGTGTAATCATTTCTTTAACTAGGAACGATGACATAAACATTAGAATTAACAATAACAATTAAATTAACATTAAGAATTGAAATTAACAACAAAAAAATAACAACTAAAATTAATATTAACAACTAAAATTTGTTAGGGAATCCCTAGTGCATGAGCAGCGGAAATACAAGGATTTTCAAAGCGTCGTGTTTCAAAGCATAAGACAAACACAAAAAAATATTATTGTGTTTTAGGATTACCTCTTGAAGAAAATTGAAGCAGTCATTGTGACATCCCAAAAATAGGGGTAAATTTTTCGCGTTTTTATTATTATTAATCTCTAAAACATGTGGGTGGTGAAGCCATTTAACAAATTCCCTGGATCTATCAGAGACCTATCTCATATATGAAGATATGAGAAGGTAAGTTAAAGGAATTACTCTTAAGAAATCCATTATTAATAAAAGCGGAAGAATCTTTGGTAAAATAACATTATGGAATTAAATTCTTAAGTGATCATTCGTTTGCAATTTAATAGCCAAGGTTATCCCAAAGTGATCATGAAATAGGATAGAATCATGGATTAGTACGAAGAATCAGGAAAATAATATATTTAAAGCCTTTTGGAGAATCAGGTCCCTCTCGCTCAAGCGAAATCCTAATTCGCTTGAGCGAGCTTCGCATAGCACGCTTGGGCGAACCTTAAAATGCTGAGCGAAAGAAGAAAGTGGAGGTTCAGGGCCACTTCGCTCAAGCGAACCCAACTCGCTTGAGCGAGTGACACAAACCTCGCTTGGGCGAAGCCAGCGAACATAAGGCGAAAAACGCTCAGAATTCATTCCACGCTCACTCGCTCGGGCGACACTATCCTCGCTTAAGCGAGATTGCTCCCGAGAGCAATTTCCTGATAAACCCGAGAGCAAAACCTGAGGGCAAGACCCTCTCGCTCGGGCGAACCCTTAGCTCGCTTGAGCGAACACCAACCAGGGTCCAAACTCTGATTCTGATGCAATTTCGCTTGAGCTACATGTGCATCCGCTTGAGCGAAAATGAAATAATGTCCCAACACTGATGCTGGGACGATCCCGCTTGAGCGAATCCCATTCTCGCCTAAGCGAGACTCGTCTAAATTCCAAAAATTGAAGCAGGGGCATTCTCGCTTGAGCGAGCAGCCCTCTCGCTTGAGCGGGTTTGACAGAAAAACAGGGGAAATGCAGAAATCACCCAACTCTCTACATCAAAACTCATTCTAATCAAATTTACCTAATTTCCACACTTCATATATAACATATTTCACATTTGAGACTTGTTCTAATAAGTCATTCTTATCAAGTTCCATTACAACTCATCTATTGTATAAATCAACTCACTAACTCCTCCATTTCATAAATCTAACATTCCATATATAAACTTCATTCATTCATCAAGATATAGAGAGTTTCATCATTCATTCATTCATAGGGTCATGATTGAAAATGGGTCATAAACAAAAGATCTCATTTTCCTCCATGACCTCCCAAACTCATTATTCATACAATTATCCATTCTAAATCCACACTATATCAACATACATTGTACTATATACATTACATCTATTCCATATATCTATGTAAACCAAAATATTGCCGGCCAAGGCATTCTTTACCAAAAAGGGGCCTTCTTCACACTCTTCCTCCACAATAGCTCCAAAGCCATACCTACAACATAGGAGCTAAAAAAATATACCACAGGGAGAGTGAGTATACTTTCTCAATGACGAAAATCCAATAAATAGAACAATATATGCATGAATGCAATACAACTATCTCCTTCTCAAGAGGAGTTTATTTAATATCAGTCAATCAATCATCAATTTTTCATTCCAATACAACTATTTCCTGATTCTCTCAGAATTCTATCAATCAATCCACCATCACAATTTAGTAATTAAAAAGGGAGTTTCCATTCATATCTCATCATCAAAGTATCACACTATACCATGCTTTCAAACTGATGCACATGCTAGTGTCATGAAAATGCATATGCACGGATCCGATTTCATTTCCTCGGGTGATCGCAACCACCATATCACATACTCATTCTCAATGGTTTCCCACCTCGCAAGGGGTACTCCCTCTAGCAACCTCACAAGGTGCTTCTCGTGATCGCAACCACGTTCAATATTTTACATAGGTTTCCCTCCTCGCAAGGGGTACTCCCGCTTCACAAACATTTCATATAGGTTTCCCTCCTCGCAAGGGGTACTCCCGCCTCATGATCGCAACCATGGGCATTCAATCTCATTGGTCCCGCAGGGCCTTTCATTTCAACATCAAGTGATCGCAACCACTTATCAACATCATCATGATATGCATGTCATGCCATATATACAAAATACTCATGCATGCTTCAAGCTCATTTGGATTATCCTACCCTTTCATCTAGGGTATATTCATTCTCAACCACACAATTTTCCATCAACTCATACACAAGAATCAATCTTCATATGAACTCAACCATGTACCACGCATAATAAGTCATCCATAGCCACACACAGGCTTCATCACATAACACTAAATTCACATCATCATACACAATTCACTTCACATACACATAACATCACCTCTAACCACTCAAACATGTCATACTACATTAATACATATATTATGAGTACAATTTTCATGCATTTAGAAAATACACCCCTCTCCTACCTCAAGAGAAGTAGACCTCTGGGGTTGATGTTCCTGCTTCACCAATATTGCCAAGCCCTACACCAATCATTTATAGGGCCACATCAATTATTTATTCAAACACCAATTCAATATATATATATATATATATATATATACATAGGTGCATACATGATTCTTATCATGTGAAAACTATTTACCAATTTCATTCGTTTGCCTACTTAGGCTTCGGGAATTCCTTTCCTTGAATTACAATCTCTTAGTATCAAAGGCTACAACCTAATTATTAGGTTATTTCTCCTAGTAGGTCTCCACCAACACCTTGGTGAGTTTCCCACCTATTATGACTTCAAATCAACTTTATCATCATTTAATGTATCTACCACATCACTTATATCATTCTTCCCATCAACAAATGTTAACTTTTTCAATAAATGCAATATCCTTCAATATCCTACCTCTCCTCCTAGGATTCAAATTTAAGGTTTTCACCAACCCACCAACCTTCATAAATGCTCATATACCTTCTTCTTTTCTCACCATAGTTATAACTACCTCATTAATCATTCATAAGCTTGTATTTATGTCAACTTATCTTTAAATTTCTACTTTTAAACTTTCTCCAACATTACCCATACATTTAGTGTGTTCTAACACCAAAACCTCAACTAAACTTCAACTATATACTTATGTACATGGAAAATGATCATAATCTTACCTCAATGAAAGAAAAGAGTAAGTTTGCAAAAGATGAAGAGGTTCACACGAATTTGAGGAGGAAGGAGGAGGAAATACTTTAGTTCCAAACTTCCTTGAAGTCTCTTGAAGGTTGTTAATGGAGAAGGAAGATATATTCCCTTTTAATTTATAACTCAAAAGGAAGAAGAAGAGGAATTATGAAGAAGCAGAATATGTGAAGAAGAAGATAAGAAGAAAAGGGTGTCTACGTGAGGAAGAAAGAGTGAAACCGCCTTTTGAATGGGAAAAATAAAAATTTAGCATTTAAATTATTAACTCTTCATTAACTCTTCCGTTTTTTTAACAAACAGGTTCGCCGTTTGGGCCCAAAACATATTCTAAAAATTATTCCGAATATAAATTCGGAATCCCATTAACATTATCTACGGCCCTGACCAACGGCATCTCAATCGGAGATACTTGGTCCGACACCTATATTTTATCCGGGTCAGTTTTCAGCTCATCTGACCACCATATTTCACCAACAGTTTCGAAAAACCTTCTTTAAGTCATTTCAAGAATTTTGGGATATTTATTAGCCCAAAGTTAATTATCCAACATTTATTTTCCTAATTTATCTTCCTATTTTAAAAATTCGGGGTGTTACAATCCACTCCCCCTAAAAGAAATTTCGTCCTCGAAATTCAACTTACCGGACTCAAATGCATGAGGGTACCGCTTACGAATATCGTCCTCGCGTTCCCACGTAAATGTTTCCATATCTCCATGCTTCCATGCCACTTTTGCTAATGGTACCATCTTATTCCGTAGTCTCTTCACGGAATACTCAACAATACGAACAGAAACGGGAAGAATGGATAAGTCATCCTGCACCTCAAGATCATCAACAGAGATCACGTGCTGAGGATCATGTACATACTTCCTTAACTGAGACACGTGGAATACATTATGAAGATTTGCAAGTTGTGGAGGGAGTACAATTCGATATGCGACGTCCCCAATCCGCTCCAAAATCTCAGAGGGTCCAATGAATTTAGGGCTTAGTTTCTTGCTCTTCAAGGCCCTTCCTATACCTTTATCACGCGAAACTCGTAATAACACATGATCGCCAACTTGAAATTCCAGTGGTTTTCTTCTTTTATCATAATAGCTCTTCTGTCGGTCTTGAGCAATTTTCATCTTTTCCCGGATTATCTTGATCTGCTCAGTAGTTTCCTCAATAATTTCAGGTCCTAAGGCTAGATTCTCACCAACTTCAAGCCAACATAAAGGAGTTCGACACCTTCTTCCGTATAATGCCTCGTATGGTGCCATACCAATACTAGAATGAAAACTGTTATTGTAAGTGAATTCAATCAAAGGTAAATATTTTTCCCACGAACCGCCATGCTCCAAAACACAAGCACGCAGTAGGTCTTCAAGACTTTGAATAGTTCTCTCAGACTGCCCATCGGTCTGGGGATGATATGCCAAACTTAACTTCAGTTTTGAACCTATCGCCTCATGTAAGCTTCCCCAGAATCGGGAAGTAAATCGGGGATCACGATCAGAAACAATACTTGATGGCACACCATGTAACCTCACAATTTCCCGAATGTACAACTGTGCTAAATCTTGCAAAGAGCTCTCCATACTGATTGGCAAGAAATGAGCACTCTTTGTCAAACGATCCACAATCACCCATATTCCATCACATCTGGACCTCGTTCTTGGTAATCCGGACACAAAATCCATGGCAATCGCGTTCCACTTCCAAACAGGGATATCAAGTGATCTTAAAGTACCCGAAGGTCTTTGGTGTTCCACCTTCGCCTTCTGACAAGTAAGGCAAGAAGCTACAAAGTTAGCAACATCACGTTTCATTCCAGGCCACCAAAAGTTCTTCTTTATATCACGATACATCTTTGTTACACCAGGGTGGATGCTAAACATGCTTTTATGTGCTTCCTCCAGCACTGTACATCTCAAATTACCAAATGAAGGTACATACACACGACCTTTTATTCGCCATATACTATCAACGCCTTCCACAAGGAATAGATTTTTCCCATTATCCTGAGATCTTCGCACCTCTTGTAAATAATCATCATCTTTTTGTTTCTCTTTCACAAGTTCCAAAAATTCATTGCTTATTTTCAAGGTAGCAAAACATAACTTCTTGGAAGATTGAACTTCGGTCCCAACATTCAAATTCCAAAATTCTTCAATTAATTCAAGCTCTTTGATCATCATGGTTGATATATGCAAGGATTTCTGACTAAGAGCATCGGCAACAATATTAGCTTTTCCCGGTTGGTACATCAATTTAAAGTCATAATCCTTCAAGAATTCCACCCATCTTCTTTGTCGCATATTCAATTCCTTTTGGTCGAAAAGATATTTCAAACTTTTGTGGTCACTGTACACCACAAATCTCGAACCATACAAATAATGACGCCAAATCTTCAAGGCAAACACAACCGCAGCCAACTCCAAATCATGAGTTGGGTAATTAATTTCATGAGGTCGCAATTGGCGTGAAGCATAAGCTATTACACGTTCCTTCTGCATCAGCACGCATCCAAGTCCATGTTTGGAAGCATCACAATACACTACAAACTCTTCTTGTAGGTCAGGCAACGCTAAGATAGGAGCAGAAGTTAATCTCATTTTTAGCTCTTCAAAGCATTTCTCGCATTCAACCGTCCATACGAAAGGTTGGTTCTTCCTTGTCAAATTCGTCAAAGGTCTCGCAAGACGAGAGAAACCTTCAATGAACCTTCGATAATAACCCGCAAGTCCAAGAAAACTTCAGATTTCAGTAACCGTCGTAGGTCTCGACCATGCCATAACGACTTCAACCTTTGAAGGATCCACAGAAATACCATCTTCGGATATTACATGCCCAAGGAACTGAACGCTCGTCATCTAGAATTCACATTTAGAGAGCTTGGCATACAACTGGTTCTCTCTAAGAATGTTCAGTACCACTCTTAAATGTTCTTCATGTTCTTCGTGACTCTTGGAATATACCAGGATATCATCGATAAACACCACAACAAAACGATCTAGGTATTTGTGAAAATATGATTCATGTAACTCATGAATACAGCTGGAGCATTAGTAACTCCAAATGGCATCACGACATACTCGTAGTGACCATATCGCGTTCTAAATGCAGTCTTGGGAATATCTTCAGCTCTCACCCGAATTTGATGATAACCGGAACGCAAATCAATCTTTGAAAATACCACCGCACCTCTCAATTGATCCAACAGATCATCAATACGAGGTAAAGGATATCTATTATTTATCGTCAACTTGTTCAATTAGCGGTAGTCTACGCACAACCGCATGGTTCCATCCTTTTTCTTAACTAACAAAACAGGAGCTCCCCAGGGTGACACACTAGGTCGAACAAATTCCCTCTCAAGCAGCTCCTCAACTTGCTTCTTTAATTCAATTAACTCCATAGGAGACATTCTATAAGGAGCAATAGACACTGGTTCGGCACCAGGTACTAGGTCAATAGCAAACTCAACCTCTCTTGGAGGTGGTAAACCAGGTATCTCATCAGGAAACACGTCCAGAAATTCAGACACCACAGGAATATTAGTGGGACCAGGATTACTTGTCCCATCAGTAAGAGATAACAACACGCAAAGTTGAATTATACCTTGTACATCAAACTGCCCCCTATCAAGAGAAGGGAAAATAACGGTCCGTTGTTGACAATCAACTATGACTTTATTGCTAGAAAGCCAATCCATACCAATTATAATCTCCAATCCCTTCATAGGCAAGCAAATAAAAGATGCAACAAATTTTCTCCCCTCCAGGAGTATATCAACATTATCGCACCGGGTAACCGATCTAAAACAAGTACCGGTTGGAGTGGTAATCATAAGAGCATTTTTCATGAGACACACCGGTAATCCCAATCGCCGAACACAATCCTCAGATATAAAAGAGTGGGTCGCACCCGAATCATAAATGACATGAACTGAATGTCCGAGAATTTCACACTTACTTTCAACCAGATTTTCTGCTCGTGCTGCTTCCTCACCGGTTACAGCAAATACTCTCCCGGCATTAGGTTGACGATCTCCTCCATCCCTATTTCCATCATTAACATCATTCCCATTTCCTCGACCGTTACCACGTCTTCCACCATTATAGCCACCTCGGCCACCACGTCGACCACCATTATTTCCATTACCACGGCCTCGACCACCATTATAGCCTCCGCAGTTCACATAAGTAGGTGCATTAGCACGATTAGGAACATTAGCTTGTACCGGAGCCGGCCTCACAAGCATAGGACATGCAGAACAGATATGCCCCACCTGATCACAATTAAAGCATATAACATCCTCACGATGCACACATTCCCGAACGTAATGAGGTCCTCCACATCTATAACATCTCGGTCCATTGATATTTACATTACCCCGGCCAAATACATTACCACGTCCACCGCCTCTAGCTGGGACATTAGAAGAAGCACCCCTCAGAAAACGTCCTCTTCTAAAACTTCTTTGCCTCTTGAAACTAGAAGCTTGACCCTTCAACTTAGAGTCAAATTTAGAGTGTTGAAAAGAAGCATGTTCTTCATAGATACGGCACTTATTCACAAGCACCGTGAAACTTCGAATCTCTTGGTGACATATAGCCCTTTGAATATCGGAGCGTAACCCATTTTCAAACTTCACACACTTTGACACTTCAGTTCCCTCTTGTTGAAAAGGAGGGTAGAATTCACAAAGCTCCTCAAACTTGGAAGCATACTCTTCCACCGTCAGCGTGCCTTGCTTAAGTTCCATGAACTCGAGTTCTTTCTTGCTCTTATAACTTTCAGGCACATATTTCCTCATAAGTTCTCGTTTAAAGTTCTCCCAAGTTAAGGGAATCGCAGCAGCATTCATTCTGTTCTTGGCGAGTCTCCACCAAGTCTCTGCTTCATCCCTCAGCATAAAAACAGCATACTCCACTTTCTGGAGCTCATTACATTCAAAACTATCAAAGATCCGCTCAACATTCCGGATCCAACCATAGGCTTGCTCAGGCCTAAATCCACCATGAAATTCAGTAGGTTTTCGCTTTAAAAACATGTCAAGGCCTTGAGTGCCTTAAACAACAATAGGAGCAGATGGTCGTTCTGCCTCTTGTCTCTCACGGTTTTGCGATTCGAGAAGATCCGCAAAACGATTCAAGGCTCTAGCTATGGCGTCATCATTATCTTGACGACGATGGGCCATCACAATATCTAAAACCACAACATAAAATTCAACCAATATCAGTAAACTCGTTCATAAAATTCCTCTATGAGTTCATACTATAGTATTTTATTATAAAATTTAAATTGTGACCCTCCCCCATGGAGTCCAATAGCAACATTTCATATTAAAGCTCATATAGCAACATCATCATATCATAACATAGTATGCATCCACAATACATAAAATTCTTCATTGAAAGAGGATAGTGTGAAGAAGCTTGGCCAGACTTATAAAAATCACATTTGATTCATCATCAATTCATACGCAATCAATCGACAATAACAATGATTCATCAATCACATATCACTTTCCAGTAATAGCAATGGCTAAACACAGTAATGCAGAGCAAATAATGCTCTGATACCAAATTGTGACATCCCAAAAATAGGGGTAAATTTTTCGCGTTTTTATTATAATTAATCTCTAAAACATGTGGGTGGTGAAGCCATTTAACAAATTCCCTGGATCTATCAGAGACCTATCTCATATATGAAGATATGAGAAGGTAAGTTAAAGGAATTACTCTTAAGAAATCCATTATTAATAAAAGCGGAAGAATCTTTGGTAAAATAACATTATGGAATTAAATTCTTAAGTGATCATTCGTTTGCAATTTAATAGCCAAGGTTATCCCAAAGTGATCATGAAATAGGATACAATCATGGATTAGTACAAAGAAACAGGAAAATAATATATTTAAAGCCTTTTGGAGAATCAGGTCCCTCTCGCTCAAGCGAAATCCCAATTCGCTTGAGCGAGCTTCGCATAGCACGCTTGGGCGAACCTTAAAATGCTGAACGAAAGAAGAAAGTGGAGGTTCAGGGCCACTTCGCTCAAGCGAACCCAACTCGCTTGAGCGAGTGACACAAACCTCGCTTGGGTGAAGCCAGCGAGCATAAGGCAAAAAACGCTCAGAATTCATTCCACGCTCACTTGCTCGGGTGACACTATCCTCGCTTAAGCGAGATTGCTCCCGAGAGCAATTTCCTAATAAACCCGAGAGCAAAACCTGAGGGCAAGACCCTCTCGCTCGGGCGAACCCTTAGCTCGCTTGAGCGAACACCAACCAGGGTCCAAACTCTGATTCTGATGCGATTTTGCTTGAGCTACATGTGCATCCGCTTGAGCGAAAATGAAATAATGTCCCAACACTGATGCTGGGACGATCCCGCTTGAGCGAATCCCATTCTCGCCTAAGCGAGACTCGTCTAAATTCCAAAAATTGAAGCAGGGGCATTCTCGCTTGAGCGAGCAGCCCTCTCGCTTGAGCGGGTTTGACAGAAAAACAGGGGAAATGCAGAAATCACCCAACTCTCTACATCAAAACTCATTCTAATCAAATTTACCTAATTTCCACACTTCATATATAACATATTTCACATTTGAGACTTGTTCTAATAAGTCATTCTTATCAAGTTCCATTACAACTCATCTATTGTATAAATCAACTCACTAACTCCTCCATTTCATAAATCTAACATTCCATATATAAACTTCATTCATTCATCAAGATATAGAGAGTTTCATCATTCATTCATTCATAGGGTCATGATTGAAAATGGGTCATAAACAAAAGATCTCATTTTCCTCCATGACCTCCCAAACTCATTATTCATACAATTATCCATTCTAAATCCACACTATATCAACATACATTGTACTATATACATTACATCTATTCCATATATCTATGTAAACCAAAATATTGCCGGCCAAGGCATTCTTTACCAAAAAGGGGCCTTCTTCACACTCTTCCTCCACAATAGCTCCAAAGCCATACCTACAACATAGGAGCTAAAAAAATATACCACAGGGAGAGTGAGTATACTTTCTCAATGACGAAAATCCAATAAATAGAACAATATATGCATGAATGCAATACAACTATCTCCTTCTCAAGAGGAGTTTATTTAATATCAGTCAATCAATCATCAATTTTTCATTCCAATACAACTATTTCCTGATTCTCTCAGAATTCTATCAATCAATCCACCATCACAATTTAGTAATTAAAAAGGGAGTTTCCATTCATATCTCATCATCAAAGTATCACACTATACCATGCTTTCAAACTGATACACATGCTAGTGTCATGAAAATGCATATGCACGGATCCGATTTCATTTCCTCGGGTGATCGCAACCACCATATCACATACTCATTCTCAATGGTTTCCCACCTCGCAAGGGGTACTCCCTCTAGCAACCTCACAAGGTGCTTCTCGTGATCGCAACCACGTTCAATATTTTACATAGGTTTCCCTCCTCGCAAGGGGTACTCCCGCTTCACAAACATTTCATATAGGTTTCCCTCCTCGCAAGGGGTACTCCCGCCTCATGATCGCAACCATGGGCATTCAATCTCATTGGTCCCGCAGGGCCTTTCATTTCAACATCAAGTGATCGCAACCACTTATCAACATCATCATGATATGCATGTCATGCCATATATACAAAATACTCATGCATGCTTCAAGCTCATTTGGATTATCCTACCCTTTCATCTAGGGTATATTCATTCTCAACCACACAATTTTCCATCAACTCATACACAAGAATCAATCTTCATATGAACTCAACCATGTACCACGCATAATAAGTCATCCATAGCCACACACAGGCTTCATCACATAACACTAAATTCACATCATCATACACAATTCACTTCACATACACATAACATCACCTCTAACCACTCAAACATGTCATACTACATTAATACATATATTATGAGTACAATTTTCATGCATTTAGAAAATACACCCCTCTCCTACCTCAAGAGAAGTAGACCTCTGGGGTTGATGTTCCTGCTTCACCAATATTGCCAAGCCCTACACCAATCATTTATAGGGCCACATCAATTATTTATTCAAACACCAATTCAATATATATATATATATATATATATACATAGGTGCATACATGATTCTTATCATGTGAAAACTATTTACCAATTTCATTCGTTTGCCTACTTAGGCTTCGGGAATTCCTTTCCTTGAATTACAATCTCTTAGTATCAAAGGCTACAACCTAATTATTAGGTTATTTCTCCTAGTAGGTCTCCACCAACACCTTGGTGAGTTTCCCACCTATTATGACTTCAAATCAACTTTATCATCATTTAATGTATCTACCACATCACTTATATCATTCTTCCCATCAACAAATGTTAACTTTTTCAATAAATGCAATATCCTTCAATATCCTACCTCTCCTCCTAGGATTCAAATTTAAGGTTTTCACCAACCCACCAACCTTCATAAATGCTCATATACCTTCTTCTTTTCTCACCATAGTTATAACTACCTCATTAATCATTCATAAGCTTGTATTTATGTCAACTTATCTTTAAATTTCTACTTTTAAACTTTCTCCAACATTACCCATACATTTAGTGTGTTCTAACACCAAAACCTCAACTAAACTTCAACTATATACTTATGTACATGGAAAATGATCATAATCTTACCTCAATGAAAGAAAAGAGTAAGTTTGCAAAAGATGAAGAGGTTCACACGAATTTGAGGAGGAAGGAGGAGGAAATACTTTAGTTCCAAACTTCCTTGAAGTCTCTTGAAGGTTGTTAATGGAGAAGGAAGATATATTCCCTTTTAATTTATAACTCAAAAGGAAGGAGAAGAGGAATTATAAAGAAGGAGAATATGTGAAGAAGAAGATAAGAAGAAAAGGGTGTCTACGTGAGGAAGAAAGAGTGAAACCGCCTCTTGAATAGGAAAAATAGAAATTTAGCATTTAAATTATTAACTCTTCATTAACTCTTCCGTTTTTTTAACAAACAGGTTCGCCGTTTGGGCCCAAAACATATTCTAAAAATTATTCCGAATATAAATTCGGAATCCCATTAACATTATCTACGGCCCTGACCAACGGCATCTCAATCGGAGATACTTGGTCCGATACCTATATTTTATCCGGGTCAGTTTTCAGCTCATCTGACCACCATATTTCACCAACAGTTTTGAAAAACCTTCTTTAAGTCATTTCAAGAATTTTGGGATATTTATTAGCCCAAAGTTAATTATCCAACATTTATTTTCCTAATTTATCTTCCTATTTTAAAAATTCAGGGTGTTACAGTCATAGCCTCGTCCTTTAGGAGTCCACACGAGTACTCCCACCAGAAATGCTACACCTTCTAAATGCTAGTTTGACAGTGTGTAGCTCTTGCAGCTTTTACGTATTTGTGTCTCTTTTTGGTTGAACCGCCTATAAACATCTTATGCTCTATTTATAGGCTTAGGTTTGACCTAATTTATTCTCTCCAAAGAATGGGCTCCTTACTCATTCTAAATGAGTTAGGCCCAATAGCTTTATTTTTGTCCAACTAAACTAAGTTATTTTCTGATGGGCTTACTCTATGTGTGTGACCCTATGTGACATCCTGGTGCTGTTGAGGGTAGGGAGTAATCGCCGGACTAGGACTATAGGCACTATTGGAAGCCTGCTAGGAGCCGCTCCTTATCCGTGCCCATGCACCGACGATCACTCCCTGGCCTCAACAGTGCCCGGGATGTCACATTCCCTACTGGAAGCCTGCCAGGAGCCGCTCCTTGTCTGTGCCCATGCACCAACGATCACTCCCCGCCCTCAACAACGCCAGGATGTCACATGCCCACTAGCTTCCGCCTGGTTCGTCCCCGGACCATACCGTATTAGGAGAGGCTAGGCTCTGATACCACTGTAACACCCCGACCGCTTTTCAGGAATGAACGATTCGCCCCACAGACCAACAGAAGACCTTTCTAGTGTGCTTTGTCCTCAATCACATACTCCCCGAGAACTTCCTAGGAGGTCACCCATCCCAGAATTACTCCAAGTTAAGCACCCTTAACTTTGGAGTCCTTATGTGATGGGCCACCGAAAAGGCTAATGCATTTGTTGGTATAGGTAGTAAGAATTCATTCCTTTTAAGTTATCCTTGACTGTATAGTCCCATACCTATATAGTCTTTGGATCCCTCTCATTCTGGTATGTATTCAGTTCGTTTATGTGTCCCTCCCACTAGAATCCTGTCAGGAGCCGCTCCTTGTCCGTGCCTATGCACCGGCGATCACTCCTAGCCCTCAACAGTGCCCGGGATGTCGTATTCCCCATTGGAAGCCTGCCAGGAGCCGCTCCTTGTCCGTGCCCATGCACCGACGATCACTCCCCGCCCTCAACAGTGCCAGGATGTCACACCCTATAAGTAAAATACTCGGTCATATTAATAATAAACTATTTTATTATTAATATAAAATAAGAGTGGCATCTAGCAATGCATCATTATGTCTGAATATTATTTAATATCAACATAACCTATAAGTGATAATTATTTTATATGTTTGTTCATTTTGTCACGATATCCTAATTGGGCCCAAGGCATGGTCGCGTCATCCTTGTACGGCCCAATTTATTTTACTTGATACTGGAGTAGACTTTATCTGAATAAATATCTAATATTTATTATTTCTAGGATGACCGTGCATTTCCTTAGTCTCATTTCATCAAGTGGCCTATAGATATCACTCCTGTCACATAGGAGAGACAAATCCCATCTACATCACTCACATCCCTCTACATAATTTGTTCATTGCCTAATCACAACCTTTATAGTCCTCTTGTTACAGAAGACGTTTGATTGTATTAAAACAACAAAATCCTTGTGTAGGAATCGTAGTGACTTTAGGTCAAAGGACTACATATACCATTATCACATTGACAATCATTTATGACATGTAACGATCCATGCAACGTTCTTATAGTGGGTCTGTCTAGTACATCATTACTCTTAATGTGTACCCGTGTGAAGACTTGATATCATCTATATCCATGATATGTGAGATCAGACCATCAGTACACTCACACACTAGTCTTAATGTATTTACATGCCCCCACGTAAATACTTGACTAGAGACATTTTATGAAGAACTCTCATATGACCTATTACTCCAAGGATAAATAAAGGCTATTAAAATATTTAACAACAAATGCCTTATACAAAATGATGCGTCCTATATAGGCTCTTAGTGTATATTTCTAACAATCTCTTACTTGCACTTAGTGCCGACAAGGTTAATGCCCAATGACGTCTACAGTGCCCTCATGCTTTTGCTACACAAGCGGTTGGTTCTTAACAATTTTGTTGGTATGCACATTGCATATTTTCACATCTTCCCAAGATGGAACCATTTAAGTATATGCTTGGATTAATCCACTTCCTTATATTGTTATATGGTTCCATTGTCATCATAGTGAAAACTCATATGGTACAAAACATTTGGAATGATTAAATGTAAATTGACTTCTTTTGTAATTTATCATAGAAAAATAGTTAGAATTGTTAGTAGAACCAACGACTGTTTCTTGCTTTAAACCTTTCAAGCATACATCGTAACCATCTTGACAAGCCATATATTTTGATTGCAATCTTAAGTCTTTCATATTAATCAAAAGATTGGCATCAATGTAACCTTTACAACAAACTCATCTTTCATTTATCAACGTCAAATCCTTAGTCCTTCTCAAGTGTTTAAGGATATTCTTGATTATAGAATGAGAATATTAGTTCTAGAAGAAGCATGTCTTCTACATGTAATATTAGAATTATAATTGTGCAGTTACTAACCTGATCCGGTCTCGATACCGGTATCTGTTCTACAAGATATATTTTCAACGTCATTGACGATTTGACAATGTGCAACCAGTGTCATCGGTATACATCCAGACTATAATTCCACGTCAGGCGTTCTCCCAGCACCGGTTTTTCCGGATAACACCATGACCCCGGATAACATACACATCACCATACTGAAGACAAAGGGCATTGTTACAGGGACGAGGATAAAGATTTCATTCCCCACACTACGAGCCAAAATCTGCTCACGGGAATGATCAACTTGTCCCCTAATTCCAACCCATACTCCCTACGCTCAATATAAAATAGCCACTTGACTCAATCATATTGGCAAGTGCACAATAAAATAATAATTTATAATGTTATTGGAGGTTAGTGGTTCCCCACTAACAAGTCCTCGTTAATCGAGCCAATCAGGTATATGAACTCTCTTCATCAATGGAGAGAGGGATCTTCGACTACTTTTCAACTTACAATTACTCTCTAAATACATTCCTCACTTGGAATACGATTACTGACTTGAGCGTCGAAGAATCTTCACAGGTGACACCACCTTTCGCCCACATCAACGCGTGAGGACAGTGTGAAGGACCTCTAGGACGCCCAATCCACTCTCTTCATACAGAGACATCAGATACATAGACCGGATACTCATATAACTGGTCTTCAAAGATGTAATCATCTCACTATTTGTGACTGACCCGACACCGGATCTCTTGACCCCGGTTCAGGACAGATCATTGGTACGTCCAGTGGGACCCGATAAAGTTATTCCCACCTCTCGTTTACAAAGTCTGATCTTGCGACATGGAAGGCAATGGAAGAAACATATTAGATGGGCACGTAGAAGATGTTACGGCCCAAGAACAACCAGCGAACAGACGCTTGGTTTTTGAGTCACCTGTTGGGAGTTCAAGGAGAATGGTGCAAGTATCTGCACCTGATCCAAGAGATGAGATGATACGAAAACTAATGGAGGAGTTAGTGGAGTTGAAACGTGAAAGAAATAGTATGGAAGAGAAGGCAACATCCCAAACTTATGGGACACACCATACAGCTGAGGAAAGAAAGTCTGCTAGTATCCAGTATTCGCAGATTCCTACTTATGAGGAGAAGGAGCAAACACATGAATCTGGTAAGAAGGCTAGTGGCAGAAAACACGAGCCAGCTATAATCCATGGGACTTACAGACTCAACGTTCCTTTCTCTCAGAGGCTGATGAGTGTAGCCATCCCAAAGCATTTGCAAAATACCCAACCACTTTCCATTGGGAAGTATGGTGGGGAAACAGATCCCACTAAACACATGGATGCATATGTGTACGAAACCATGTACTTGGGAGCAGATGAGGATGTCATGTGCAGAATGTTTCCTCGTACCCTTGTCGATGATGCCCTTATTTGGTTCAAAGGGTTACCATCAGGATCCATCGATTCATGGGAAGAGCTGGCAACAGCATTTGTGGATCATTTTGTTATCTTTAAAGACGTCCCTAAGACATCTCATACCCTGGCCCAGATTAGGCAAGGCGAACATGAGTCTCTTAAAGATTTCATAAAGAGATTTTACAAAGAAGCAGTTGCGGTTCCAAACTTAGCAGAGGCACTACAGCTGCATATTGTGATAGAAGCTTTACTACCAAACTTCGCCTTCGCCCTGTCTTTGGTGAAGAGTCCTCCTACGAGTTTTGAGGAGTTCAGAAAGAAAGCATCCAAGTATGTAGGCATTGAGATGCACTTGGAAGCAACTGCTATGAAGGGAAGGTCTCCAATGCCACAGCAACAGCCACGAAGAGATAAGGATAGGCCAAGGTTAGAACGCATGGAGAGACCTTTCCATGGCAACGTCTTTAATGGTCCTGTACCTCGACGTCAAGAAAAACAGGTAAATGCATTCAGCCACTATGCTCCATTAAATATCCAACGTTCACAGATTCTGAGAGAGGTCGGATGGCCAACGCTTAAGGTCTATGGGGTCAGAAAGCCACCCCAGGTCCGTAGATACGAAAACCCTCGGAAGTATTGCGAATTCCATGAGCAAAAAGGTCATTCAACAGATGAATGCCAAGCCTTGAAAAACACTGTTGAGACCCTGATCCGAGAGGGTAAACTCAAACAGTATCTTTTCAAAGATGGTACTTCTGATGAGCCAGAACGGATTGAGAAAAGGGGAAGGGATTACGAGGAAGGCGATGACGATCATCCCACTCCGATCAGAAGATTTACTGCTTCTGAAAAATAAAAGGGAGTTCTGGTTGATGAGCCTGCACAGCAAAATGTTATGCCCCGACATCAACATCAAGGCCGTCGGGAGGTCATTGATTAGGGATCAGGCCATCAAAGTCAAAAAAACGCCTTTTGCTTTTATGGCTAGTCGGTAAGACAATATGCACTCTGTTTCCTGACTTGGGTTTTCCCGATCGGGTTTTACCAAGAAGGCTTAACAAGGCATAACCCCGACTCAGCTCTCTTTCTCTTTTGTAATTAATAATCAATGAAATATTATATATGTTCACCCATTGTCTTTACGATTTTATTCAATGCACAACACAGTTGTGACAAGATACTTTCAGGACGGATGATCCTAACAATGTATCTGTTGTTAGCGATGAACCTCTTCGAAGGAATAAAGGGGTGAACACCTATTGAAGGCTCAGATTGTAGGATTAAACTGAACTCCGAGTACGACTAGTAGGTTTGGCCGAACGTCGGTGAAGACCGGTGAATGGGTAAAATCCAACACCGGATGAAAAAGGTCGGTGAATGGGTAAGATCCAACGCTGGGTGTGAAGAATGGTGAATGGGTAAAATCCAACACCGAGTAAAGGCTTGGGCGCAGTAAGCTGGTTCTTCTTCAAGACCACGCTGAACCCCGAGTAGATTGACAAGTATGGTGAATGGGTAAAATCCAACACCGAGTGAAGGCTTGGGCACAGTAAGTTGGTTCTTCTTCAAGACCACGCTGAACCCTGAGTAGATTGATAAGTATGGTGAATGGGTAAAATCCAACACCGAGTGAAGGCTTGGGCGCAGTAAGCTGGTTCTTATTTAAGGCTACGCTGAACCCCGAGTAGATTGATAAGTATGGTGAATGGGTAAAATCCAACACCAATTGAAGCATGCTAGTAGGATTAAACTGAACGCTGTTAAAGACGTAGGTTGTAGGATCAAACCGAACCCCAATCGAAGGCTTGGATTCTATGATTAAACCAAGCTCCAAGTACGACAAGTAAGTTATGCCGAACTCCAAATCTCCCAGAAGTACTTCCCTTGGGAATTCTTCACTTGGTAATGCTTTTTCTTAAAATTCCTTATCTGGAAACACCTTAACTTCAAAGTCATGTCCATAAATTATCTAGTCGGCAATGTCTTACTAAAATCTGACTCATGAATTCTTTAATTGGAAATTATCACTTTGAAGTTGCAATCAGAAATAATTCACTCGGGTATGTCTTTATCTGAGACGTATTCATCCGAAGTTTTTTGTTTGGAAATTCTCCATTCGATACCACGCCACGCGGGAGTCGGAGATATTTCACTCGGCGATATCCCATTCGGAAATTCTCCACTCGGTGCCACGCCACGTGGGAATAGGAGATGTTTCACTAGGTGATATCCTATTCGGAAATGTTTCACTCATTATATCCCGTTCAGAAATGCTTCACTCGGAGCTATCATATTCGGAAATGTTCCACTCACTGACATCCCACTTAGAAGGGTTGCACTCGAAAATTTCGAACCCGAATGAAAACTCGGATTGTAGGACTAAATTGAATTCCGAGTATTGTTGGTACAATCAAACCGAGCGCCGTTGAAGGATCACTCGGAATCTTCCACCCAGGAACGATCACTCGGATCTTTCCACCCAGAAAGGAACAATCTGAGCTTTTACTCGGAGTTATCACTCTGGAGAGTTTCCACTTGGAGTTATCACTTGAGAGTTTCCTCACAGAGTTATTGCTCAGAAAAACTCCCACTCGGAGCTATCGCTCGGAAGAGTTTCCACTCGGAAGTATCACTCGGAATTTGTTCAAAACAAACTACCCGTCCTTGACAAAAAAGTAAGACTCAGATAAAACATACATATTTTTACCGAGCAACACGAGGAGATTACAAGTGACAGAATTTCTCGGGTGATACAGCCAGAACCAACCTCACTCGGAGTCACTCACTCAGAGTCGAATATTTGCTCGAAATCACTCATTTAAAGTCGAATGTTCACTCAAAATTGATCACTCAATAATACTTGAGGGCAATATCCAACGGTTAACGAGTATTTACTTCCCCTCAAGACTAATACCGCAAACCATCTTCACGATGACAACGTGTTTCCCCAAGTGGGAAAATCCCATTATGATACTTATAATCGAAAGCCTAATCATCAAATATTAAGGTATTCTTTTTACTAAGCTTGTGAATGCCAAATGCTGTGATTTAAGAAAACAACTTCATCACACTACAATTTTGATACAACGAGATAGATAAATTTTATCTTTTCTATCGAACCAAGCTTTTGATTATTCAAGTATCCATACATGGGGACAGTATTGGTATGTTACTATCCGATTTAGTTTCTACGCATCTAAATCCGGATTGGTTCATTACACATACAATGATTCTATTGAAATTATTTTCAACAAACAGACGTACAAAGGAAGTTGTCATTTTATTGATAAAATCCTGAAAATACATAAGTGAATTGATTCAATAATCCGGAGCTGATCCCGGAACACAGCGGAGTTGATTCAGTAAAAGCTATAAGACAAGGAAAGCACTATTTCTTCTGACTAGACTCTCCACCATTTCCTTTGCCTTTACCTCCGACCTCACTCTCCCTATCACCAGCAACGTTATTTGCTCCTTCATTTTTGGGCCGCTTGGAGATAGGGACCAGGAGAGAAGGCTCCATTGACTGGCCTTCGGGAAGAGGAGCCAGCTCGTACTTGGTGTTTGGCGGATCCTCCTGACGATCGTCAACAACAGCTACGAGTTTCCCTCCATGAAACTCATAGAACGGATTAATACCGTTCAAATTAAGTTCCACTTTGGGATTTTGGTAGAGAATCTGACGTACAGCCAACCCGAAAGATTCCTCTACTGCTTAGACACAAATATCCACAGCTTTTTTCGCTCGGGCGTTGGCAACAGTCAAATCCGCTTTCAGAGCAGTAACGTCGTCATTCGAACTCGCCAACTTTAAGCTTTCAATCTACAAGAGTAGTTCCTTTTCCCTACGAGCCCAGTCTTTAGCTCCTTGGGAGTAGATGAACTTGTTTGCCTTTAATTCCTCTCCCAACTTGGCAGAGTGCTCCTTCTCTGTACAGAGGCTGGCATGGAGGTCGGAATTAACCTTTTTCTGATCAAGCGATTGGGCCTCCAACTCTTCAATCAGATATTTTTGCCTGGAGATCTCTTCATCCTTTTGATCCCCTTCCTCTTTAGCAGCCTTCAACCGACTCTCCAGGCGGAGAATATTCGCTCTGTCCTTGGCCGAGGCAATGGTAAGGTCGTTAACCTTGCCCGACAATTTGCTAAGTCTTTCGTTGTCTTCTGACAGCCTGCGAACCGATCTCAGAAGACCGGACAGTTCTGCCAATTGCCACTGTCTGGCATCACAAGCTTGTGTTATTTCTTCAGGTTCCAGTGTATTTTTCAGCTTGTAGGGCGAATCGGGCATACATTCAGGCACTGGATCCTCATACACTAGGTATGGGGCAAGATTGGAGTTGCCTGGAGGAGGGCAAGAGACCCTGGGCGCAAAGTAAGTAGTTATTGGTTTGGCGCCGAAAGTAACGGTGTCATTGGGGACACCCGAAGCTGGCCTCTTTACCTTTTTCCCTTTTGAAGCCTCAACATCGGTCCCTCCATCAGAAGTTTTAGCCTTTTTGCTAGGAGGGGGCTGTGATTCCATCTGCTGGGAGGTATCATTCTTTATCTTCTTTCTCCTTTCTCCGGTCTTCTTCTTTTCAACTCCGGAGATAGAATTCTCAGGTTCACCCTCTATCAGGGGGATATCATCGCCAGCAGAGGAAGTCAGGATGATGGTTTCATTGGTGGCCTTCTTGGAATTCCGCTTTGCCTGGATGATATTTTCTACAGCCATAGATTGTCCTCCAGCCTTTAGCAATTTCAATTTATTCATCTCCTTAGATTCTGTCTCGATCTCAACTGCATAATCAAAACAGGAAGATAATTAATAATAGAAGATTTCAAGGTATATGAAGAAAGACAACAACAAGAAATGAAAGGAAATTACGCAAATATTCCTCACGAGTAGTTTTTGACCCTAACAAACGCCGACAGGAAAAGAATTTATGCGCGGCGGTGTACGCTTCCAGAGCAAACAGGACGGATATCGAAGTTGGTGATAATTCGTCCTCCTCAGTATAATAGGCCTGGGAGGTCAATAAAAAATGCTCGTGGGTATGAACACCTCTTTTGGTCCGGTCCAAGTGGAAAGAATCTTCTTTTATACTACATTCCAACTTAGAATGATCAGATCCGAGTAGAATGACTGAGAATGGAGCACTTCCGAGTAGAACATAACCACTGTTGGGATAAATCCGAGTGGAATGATTCAAAAAATGATCAAATCCGAGTAGAATGACTCAAAAATGATCAGATCCGAGCAAGATGACTCTGATAAAAGCATTTCCGAGCGGAATATAGACCTGTTGGAGGCAAATCCGAGTGAAATGACTCAGATTGGAGCATTGCCGAGTGGAATATAGACCTGTTGAAGGCAAATCCAAGTGAAATGACTCAGATTGGAGCATTACCGAGTGAAGTATGACCTGTTGGGGGTAAATCCGAGTGAAATGACTCAGATTGGAGGTAAATCTGAGTGGATGGTTCCCTATCAGATGCATTCTGAGAGAAGAGGGACTGACTGTGAACAAATACCGAGTAAAGGATTACCGATTGTAAGTCTGACTTGAGGACAGGTCCCCTTTTTTAGGCACAGGTGTTTCCGGGTGGAACTTTCCCGTTTGATACCACTCTGATTCAAGATGATTACTCTTAGACAATGAGTCCATAATTCAAGATGATTATCAGGCAAGCCGAGTGATATATTTGAAAGAAAACATGGTCAAACGAGTAAATTGTCATTTTGAGTCCGACTCCAATGAACACATCCAAATGGATTGTCGATTGAAACATTCTGACTGAAATATAAGGTCGGATTCCGAATGAATGCACTCGGTAGATTGAAGTTGAGTTCCAAGTTCTGAGAGGAGAAAGAACCGTCTCTGAGTGGTCAGATTCTCAATTCTAATCGAAGTGAAAAGGATGTCTCCGAGTGAAAACACCCGAGTGAGCACATCTGAGAGCCAATTATTGATTGAGACCCTTCTGATTGAAGTGTAAAAACCACTTCCAAGTGATTGCACCAGGTGGATTATGGAACCCGAGTTCTAGATTCTGAGTGAAGGAAAATCCGACTCCTAAGGTTAGTTCCGAGTAAAACCTTCAAGCAGTGAAGTTTTGAGTGTCACTTTTGAAGACATTCCGAGTGAATATTCCAAACAGGGACAAGATCCGAGTAGCACACCTCTGATTGAAGTGATTCCGAGTGAATGCTTCAAACAGAAATAAGATCTGAACCAAATACTTCCAATCGAGAGAATTCCGAGTGAAACACTGATTCAGTCAGTCAGTTCCGACTCACTATTCTCAGTCAGTTCTGACTCGCCATATTCAGTCAGTTCTGACTCACCAGACTCAGTCAGCTCCGAGTAAAACACTGATTCAATCATTTCTGAGTCACCTTTTAATTGGTTTCTGAGTGAAACACTGTTCAATTAGTTTTGAGTAAAGCTTCAATCAGCTTCCAAGTGAAACCATGGTGAAGAGGACTCCCAAGTGAGTACACCGAGCAGCTGGTTGCCAAGTGAAAGTGATTCCTGATTAGAAAATAAGGACGAGTGAGTGCACTGAACAATTGACGACTGAATGAAAATTCTGAGTGAGGAGAAGGCTCTTTCTGAGTAAAAATGTCCAAGAGTCTAATTTCTGAGTAAGAAGAAAGGCTCTTTCCGAGTGAAGAATCTTCAGTCGGTTCCGAGTCATTCCTTTCTCACCCACTCCCGAGTGAGTACTCTCACTCAAACTCGAGCTATCCTTTCACCCATTCCCGAGCCAATTTTCAGTCAGAACCGAGTGACACTTCAGTCAGTCAGCCCTCTTCAAACCAATTCCGTGTCATCCCTCCTCAAACCAATTCCGAGCCCCCATTTTCATCAATTCTGAGACACTTTTCACCAATTCCGAGTGACACTTTTCAATCAGCACTGAGTCCTCTTCAATCGGTTCTGAGACAATTTTCACTCGGTCTGATTGATCGTTCCAATCAGAATTGCCTTGTTTGTCCCCTCAATCCAATTGCACACTTTTTCACTCGGATTCTCCTCATAGCGACCCAATACCGACCAAAACTTCCACTCGCCCTCCCATAGGAGAGCTCCTCCCAGAAGAATTCTCACTCGGAAAGGACTATTTTTCACTCAGAATTGACTCAAATTGAGGATGAATGCTGACTGAGAGGCTAATCTGAGTCATCCTCTCTCGGATTTCCACTATCTTCTCTCAGATTTCCACCATCCTCTCTCAGATTTCCACCAGGCTCCCCCTGTTCGCCCGTGCTGACTTGGATTCCACCACCCAAGTGGATCCAGGAATCCTGGGGGTGGCAGACAGGGGCGGAAGTGGAGGAATTAAAAATTCCCACCAGCCGTTGTCCCCCACTACCAGGCTGCCTCCACTCTGAGTGGAAGCCTGAGCTGGCCTTCCACTCTGAGTGGAAGCCTGAGCTGGCCTTCCACTCGGAAAAGCCTATAAATGGACAAGGGCTGAAGCTTTGAGGGGATCCGGAGGCATTCATTAAGAGAAAAAACTCTGCCCATCTCTCCACTCACCAGCTCCGTCCCTCTCTCCACTCACCAGCTCCGTCCCTCTCTTCACTCACTAGCTCCCTTCCTTCTCCTCACCAGCACCCTTCCTTCTCCTCACCAACACCACCCAGTACAGCCCCTCTCCTCACCAGCACCCTTCACACCTCACTGTTCAGCATCCTGAGACCAGCTCTCCTGCTCCATCACTCGGTTTCTCAACTTTCACTCGGTATTCTACTTTTCACTCGGTATTTTCACTTTTCACTAGGTTTTTCCATTTTCACTCGATTTTACTATTTTTACTCGGTTTTCCCATTTTTCACTCATTTTTTTTCCACTTTTACTCGGTTTTTTCCCTTTTTCTCACTCGGTTTTCTCTTCTCCCACTCAGTTTTCGCTCATTTTTCCCTCTCTTTTTTGAACATACTGTTTCCCTTTCACTCTTGTAGCTTCTGCTACCCTCCCTCTTTTGCTTCGTAGTAAAAAATATAATAAAGGGAAATAAATGTTTCCTATGTTTTCTTTCAAATCTAAATAAAATCAAAACAAAATCAAAAAAAGAAAAAATCATTTTTAGTCAGTGTCGTATGGAAAATACTTCCGTCTACACAACCTCTGTAGGATTCGTACACGTGCGAAGAACTTCGTCTTGTATGAGTTCCTCACCAAAATGATATCCACCAACATTTTCCCAATCTTTTCTTAAAAGAAAAACCTCAGAACTACGTAACCCTGATTTCTTGATAATTCAAGAATACGTAGGAGTAGGACCTCAACTCCTGTCGGGTCCATCTCTCTTGTTTCCTTTTACTGATTTATTTCCTCACTTTCATGTCCCTTTCATAAATGTTCCTTTTTTTCGTCGCTTCCGTGAAAATCAATTTAGACGTGACGTCTTGTTGATTTCCCCCTAGTTTTTATTCAAGCCTCACCACAATTCATAGGGAGGAGATACTTAGGACGAGACGTCCCGCTTATCTCTTTCCTATCCCTGTCTTTTTTTATCCGAGGATGTCTAATTTAGACGTGACGTCTTATTAGCATTCTCTTCCCCTCTCTGTCTCATATCGAATCGAGTTTAATCCAGATGAAACGTCCCGTTGACCTCGCTTCGACATTCTATGTTTGTACAGTTCACTTACTCCCTTCCATCGTTTTCAAATAAAAAAATACAAAAAAAGGAAGAAACCATGTTTATTTAAGGCTATTTATATTGCGCTTTCAACCTTGGTACTGTTTCCGACAGGCGATGTAGGGTGCTAATACCTTCCCTACTCGTAACCGACTCCCGAACTTGAATCTCAATTTTTAACCAGTGCTTTACTGAACCTAGTTTTTTCCAATGTTTTTCCTATGAATAAAAACGTTGGTGGCGACTCCCTATTTCATCTCATCGGTTTTCTCTCTTCGCCGCGTCATCGCAATCCAAGTTGCAACAGTGGGTCCAGGCCACGGGAAATTCATTTATTCCTTCTTTGTTTAACCAAAAAATTGGATCCTCAGGTTTAATACGGATCCTGGTGAAATAAGATTTGAAGGAACGCCCATCAACTTTGACGGAGTCGGTGTAGGACTCGAAGTTGACAATCTTGGAGTGAGTTCAGAGGGTTACCAAGCTCACTCTGCCCTTCTCCTTATTTGCACAACGGACCACTTGTGTGAAATAAAATAGCATAGCGACCGTCGGCGTGAAGTTGAAGTGCTCCCCAAGTACTTCTAAAGAACGGATCAACCCCCATCCGTTGGGGTGAAGCTGAGAGGGGGCGCAGTCCAAAAACCTCAAGATCCCCATTTGAAACTTCGTCGGAGGAAAATGCACACCCAAATTTAAGAAGAGGAAGTCATACATATAGATTGACCTCTCATCCGGTGCGTGACATATCCGCTCTGAAGGAAGAGGAGCCAACACCATAAAACGCTCCTTGTATTTTTCCTTTTTGAAGACTGTGAAGCGAGGCTCCAACCTTGCTCCGTCCTCCATAGCATGGATGGACGGTGTGGCGTGAAATTCATCCACCACCCAGCTATATGGACACATCTGTTGGAACTTTACCCAGTCAATCCGATGTGCAACTACATTACACAGTCCAGAGGCTGTCTTCAAGATATACTGTTGAGATGGTGCTCCGCTACTAGAGGTGCTTTCTCCAGTCATCTCTTTTAGAGCTAATTTAAAAGCCTTCACGCTGCGATAAAAACTCATATCATCAGAGAGGTATAAATCAGCGCTCTCCTCATTCTCACTAGAAGAGGATTCTGAAGAGGGTATTATCACCCTTCGCCTTGAGTAGGGTGATGTCTCCCTCTCTGAATGAAGTGGCTTTGAATAGAAGATCACAGGGATCCTCCCACCATGACTTGAGGAAGTTCGAGACAAGGCTCTTCCTCCTCTTCCCCTAGGGCCAACATGGCTTGTAAAACCTCTCCCAGACATTTAGAAAACTTAAGGAAAATATGAGAAGACGAAGGAGAAGGTTACCTAAGAGAGAAGAAGATAGTGAATCAAATTTCACAGAGGCAAACAGAAAGGTCTTCTCAAAATTTTTACAGAGTTTTGTTAGGGAAGCAAGATTGAGTGATTTCTGAATTCACTAAATATTCTTTTTTATAGGGGACGAAGAGTCTCAATTACCGACTCAAAGGATATGTCATTTACTATCAAACGACACCTCTTTTATGAATTCAAAGTTGTCGTTTCAAATCCCAAGGCGCGAAAATGCCATCAATTCATCACAAGGCCTTCTAAATGGGCCTTAAAATTCCAATTTTAGGCCCACAAAGCTCCTGAATGACGGTTATAAAGACATGCGCATTTAAGGCAATAATGGCTCGCCCATGTGATTAAAGGCATTAAATGTCCAATCATGAGAAACGTTGCAACTGTTACTCGAATACCAAGGGTTGCAAGTTTCAATAACTTTTGGGATTCTTGCGCAAGGTACCTTTTGTCCAGATCCATCCTAAGGAGCACCAGGACAAAGAAGCCTTCGTTCCAAGAACGGATATTTACGTGATGACGTAATGTCGAAATCTACCACGTGTTAAATAAATACTCTCCCAACGTATATGAACCGGTATCCAGACATACTACAAACGACATAGTTTATATGAGCAACTTTACTAGTCCCTCACATAAGCTAGGGGACAAGTAGAGTGATGATCCTGTCTTGATACCGGACGAATGATCTCAATCCGTACTCTTATGATTGAGATGTGTTTCCCCAGGACGGATGATCTCAATCACCTATACTGTGATTCGATGATGTAACTCCTGGCGCGGACAATTCCCATCATTATCCTTATGATGGAAGTCTTTGAAGACTCAATCCGTACTCTTATGATTGAGATGTGTTTCCCCAGGACGGATGATCTCAATCACCTATCCGTGATTCGATGATGTAACTCCTGGTGCGGACAATTCCCATCATCATCCTTATGATGGAAGACCCAACCAACATCTTTATGTATTTTTACAGTTCCCTAAGCTTGGAACAATACCCTCAATGGACGACGTTTTTCTCTCCAAGTGAGAATAATATGAATTAATACTAATCATCCGTCCTGTGATACCATTTTTGTGAATAACGGATTGACTCTTCTCCCCAAAAGAATTGAAGGTAGTGCCCTATAACAGGTACCTATTCCTTAACATACTTATACTTGGGGACATTATTCATATATATATCTATCCGTTTTAAATTTATCTATCTTAAATGATCTAATTTTCTAAGGCAATTATTTCAATCCGACCTCAAGATTAGTCATACAGAACGAATTATTTACTACTAAAATGATATATACTTCTAAGTTATATTATTCTTTATGAAGTATTGAAGACAAATGCCTGAATGGAATTTTATTACATATAATTAATCAAAACCGGAGCTGATCCTGGAACACAGCTCTATATATGCTAAACAAGACTATGAATGAGGAATCTACCCTTGGGACCCTCTCTCTCCCTTTCCTTCTCCAAAGTCTTGTACCCCTTCTTTAGGAGTTTCTTCTGAAGCTTTCTCTTCAGGTACCTTTGCACCTCCTTCAGATGAGACGCCCTCCGGCGCAGGAACAGCAGAATCCGATCCCATACTTTGACCCTCGGGAAGAGGGGGCAAGCCATATAAAGACTCCGGGGGATCTTCATGACGATCTTCAATCACTGCGACTAGCTTCCCTTCATGAAATTCATAAAATGGATTCATACCATAAAGGTTTAGCTTCGTAGTGGGGTTGCGGTAGAAAATTTGACGTATAGCCAGGCCGAAGGATTCTTCAGCAACTTGGGTGCATATATCAATGGCTTCCTTCTCATCAGCTTTTGCTACAGCCAATTCTTCCCGCAACCTCAGAAGTTCTCCATCCGATCCTTGAGATTCCGTGCTCCTAGCCTTCAATCCCTCGATCTCAAGGAGAAACTTCATCTCCTTTTGGGACCACTCCTCTGCTTGTTTAAAATAATCCTCCGCAGCAGCTTTCCCTTTATCTTCAAGCTCAGCTTGTTTAGCCTGACTGCTACGGAGTTCTTCCTTTAACTTATCAAGCATCTCCTCCCTCTCTACCAGTTTGCCCTCCAAGTCTTTGAGTATGGTTTTAAGTTTGAGATTCTCCTTGTTCATAAGATCTCCGAACTCCTTAGACTTGGTTAGGCGATCCTCAGCTAGTTTCAGGGCAGCTTTATCTTTCTCCGCTGAGAGGTTGAGCTGTTCTACTTTATCACTCAGCTTATCAACCTTATCAGCATCATCAGCTAACAGGCTGAGCAAATTAAGCATCCCTGTAAGTTCTGCCAACTGCCATTTCCTGGCCTCACACGCCTCTTTGATTTCTTTAGGTTCAAGTGTGGGCTGGAGTTCGTATAGAGGCTGAGGGAGGATCGCTGGAGTTGCCCCTCGGTATGAGAGGAAAGGAGTGAGGAACAAAGAAGTTGAAGAGAAGATCAAACTTGATCCAAAGACCCCGGAAAGAATACCCTTATGGAGTCTGGACGAAACTCTAGCTGTATCCGATGTTTCTACAGCTTTGCCTTTAGAGGCCCTTGCTTTTTCCGAACTCGTTGAAGGTTTATGTTTTTTCACCTTTGAAGGGTCATTCTTGATCTTCTTCCTCTTCTTTGTTACTCTGGGATGACCCGCATTTGCACCAACTGAATCTCCCTCCACCTGCAGGATCTCCTCTTCTGCATCCGAGGTCAGAATGATCAATTCAGGCCGATCTTTCTTAGAATCCTCCTTTGGTAGGATTTCATTCTCACCAGCCAAGGATTTCTCTCCTGCCTTCAAGATTTTCAACTTTTTCATGTCTGGAGATCTTTGTTCTATTTCACCTACATACATAAATAAAATGCATTAGCAATAAAGGAATGCTCAAAATAATCAACAAAGGAGGAAAAGAGAAATAAAACGAGAATTAGGTAGATATTCATCTCGGACTTCGCTCGAACTACTTAAAAGACGTCTACACAAAAATGCTTTAAAGCGTGTAGTGTAAGCTTCAAGGGCGAATAACACCGTCGCCATTTCAGTAGATAGCTCAGATTGATGAGCATAGTACGCTTGGGAGGTCAGAAGAAATTGCTCATGAGTCCAACTTAGAGGAAATTTATTAAGACCCTCTTTATTCTTCTAGAAGACGGGCTTACTCTTTTTAATCGATATTCGGGTAAAGAAAGACTTGAAAGACTTCCCGTCAACTTTAGCCAAATCGGTGTAAGATTCAAAATTCACGAAGGAACATAGAGTTCGGAGTGTGACTAAACTGACACCGCCTTGCTTGTTAGCCCTCCGAACTACCTGAGTGTAATATAACAGCATCGCTACGGTGGGTGTGAAGTTGAAATAGTCACCCAATACTTCTAGAGAACGGATCAATCCCCATCCGTTGGGATGAAGTTGAGAGGGTGCGCAATTTAAGAACCTTAATACACCCATCTAAAATTCGGTTAAGGGGAAACGAACTCCGAGGTAATGAAATACAAAATCGTGCATGTATACAGAATGTTCATCCGGGACGACATGGTAAATCCGTTCTGTAGGTAGCGGTGCACCCTGAACCATTTTTTCATCTCCTTCTCTGCATGAACTGTGATCCTCGGTTGAATCCGAGATCCGTCCTCATTCGCATGATAAGAAATTAAGTTTTTAAACTCATTAGCTACCCAGCAGAAGGGCCACTTGACCTGAAGATCTTCCCAGTTTAGCCGATAGGCAACAACGCTGTACAAGCCTTCTGCCGTTTTTAGAACAATTTGATCTCCAGAGGTTCCTTCCCCAGTCATCGTTCGAGTCGCGTGGACAAAAATCTTTGCTCTACGATAAAAAGTCACATCGTCAGAAGGGTAACAGTCATTACTCATATCACTTTTCAAAGAGCGACTACAATCAGAGGACGACTCTAAGAAGGGAAAAGTCACTTTCCACCATGAGTAAGATCCCCTTTTTGAGCGACATGACTCAGCCCTCGGAAGAATCACAGGGATTCTTCCCCTACGATAGTTAGGGTTGCGAGAAGCTAATCTCCCCCTCTTAACGTACATTCTTTTCAAGCAAAAAAATAGAACAAAGGAAGACGAAAATAACAGAGAGAAGAAAGTGGTTACCTAAGGTGATAAGGAAGGTGGAGACAGAGAAAAGCTTCGCAAAACAAGCAGCAAGCGTCCTTATGAAATTTCTGCAGAGTTTCGTTAAGGAATCAGAAGTAAGTGGTTCCCAGAATCCATTAAGTGTTTCTTTTATAAGAATCAAAGAGGTTCAGTTACCAACTCTTGAGGTTGTGTCGTTCACGACTAAACGCGTCGATTTACCAGTCAAACGACATAGTCGTTTCAAATTCATGGGTGCCAAAACAATACCGATTCACCAAAGGGCCTCTCCATTGGGCCCAGAAGTTTTAAAAATTATAAGCCCATTAAGCCCTAGGTGACGGTTACTGAGATACACACCTCAGATGCAATAATTGCTCACGCACGTGTTTAAAGGTATTTAATGCCTAATCATGCGACGCAATTTATGCTTTACAGCCGTTACTCTAATTTCAAGAGTCTTCAGTTTTCAAAAAACTTTTGGCATTCTCATACTGCGAATCTTTGTTTGAATCCGTTGTAACAACATCATGACAACGGAGCATTCATTTAAAGAACGGTTCTTCATGATATAATAATATATATGTAAGAAAACATTTCCCACATAAGTATACCGGCATCCAGACCTCTCGCAGGTTGAGTAGCTTATGTGAACAACTATACGGTCCCTCACACAAGCTAGGGGACATATGATCCGGTCTCGATACCGGTATCCATTCTACAAGATATATTTTCAACGTCATTGACCATTTGACAACGTGCAACCGGTGTCATCGGTATACATCCGGACTATAATTCCACGTCAGGCGTTCTCCCAGCACCGGTTAGTCCAGATAACACCATGACCCCGGATAACATACACGTCACCATACTGAAGACAAAGGGCATTGCTACAGAGACGAGGATAAAGATTCCATTCCCTACACTACGAGCCAAAATCTGCTCATGGGAATGATCAACTTGTCCCCTAATTCCAACCCATACTCCCTACGCTCAATATAAAATAGCCACTTGACTCAATCATATTGGCAAGTGCACAATAAAATAATAATTTATAATGTTATTGGAGGTTAGTGGTTCCCCACTAACAAGTCCTCGTTAATCGAGCCAATCAGGTATATGAACTCTCTTTATCAATGGAGAGAGGGATCTTCGACTACTTTTCAACTTACAATTACTCTCTAAATACATTCCTCACTTGGAATACGATTACTGACTTGAGCGTCGGAGAATCTTCGTAGGTGACACCACCTTTCGCCCACATCAACGCGTGAGGATGGTGTGAAGGACCTCTAGGACGCCCAATCCGCTCTTTTCATACAGAGACATCGGATACATAGACCGGATACTCATATAACCAGTCTTCAGAGACGTAATCATCTCACTATTTGTGACTGACCCGACACCGGATCTCTTGACCCCGGTTCAGGACAGATCATAACCCTTTTATAGTTACAAGATTTATCTTTATTCTTTAATGAAGATTCTAGCTTCTAAAAGCTTGTTTTAGTCCATAAATGGAACATTTACAGTTCACATACCTTCCTAAATGTTTCAAGCATAAAAGGCATTTAGGTTGTGTCATATACACATCCTCAAGATGATTTCCATCTTGACATTTATCTATCATATCTCATAATGGTGGTATACTGTTACAACAAGCAGGATCTAAATAGTTTTTAAGCTAATTGAATTTTGTCAATCTTGCTTTTAAAGATACTCTTATTACCATCCATGTTTAGTTTTCCTTTTGAAAACCCACTTGCATCCTATAGGTTTTACCCTTTAGGTGCGTCAACCAAGGTTCATACCTTGTTAATATACATGGAACCCATTTCAAATCCCATGGTCTTATGTCATGTCTTAGAATCTAAACTTGCATTGGCCTCTTTATAAGAAGCTTGGTCATTTAGTAATATGCCTCCTTCCTGATTTATAAGATATCCATATCTTTTAGGTTTGGTGACATATCCTATTTGATCTTATGCAAGTCTTATGTTACCAGAGCTAAGGATGTCACAACACTTTATGATTTCTGCTCCAAGTCCATCCTTGACTTTTGAATGCTTTGTGATACTTGAATTTCTTCAAGTTCTACTATCCTCCCACTGATTCTTTAAGGGATGTACTCTTATTCAAGAATACAACATTCTAAGTAACAAGCCTTTTATTCTCAGATGGATTGTAGAAATGATAACCTTTAGCTTTCTTTAGGTATCTCATAAAAGACATTTATCCAATTTGGATCTGACCTTGTTAGAGTTGGATGCTCTATAGAAGCATCATAGTTCCAAATTATTAGTAAAGACATACTAGATTTCTTCCTAGTCCATATCATATATGGTTTCTTTAAGAAAGTCTAAGATGGAACATGGTTAAGTGTGGAAATTTTGTCAATAAAGGAACATTTGAAGGAGTTAGAGATGTTTGATAATAATCAATAATCAAACTGTGTCTAACAAGGTTTGACTTTTCCCCACAGAGATGCTATTATGGCATTCCATGAGGAATGAGTTAAGAGGTAATCTCTCACTCTATTAGATAGTTATCAAACTTGTAGCTCAAATTATTTGCTATCTTGATCTAATCAAGAGCTTTAATTGTTTTGCCAATTTGGTTTTTCACTTCATTATGAATTTTTTGAACTTTTCAAAGACTTTCTAACTTATGTTACATAAATCCTTACTCATTGACTTTTCAATTAATATGTCAAAGTATTGAAAAACATATCTAGTTATTATTCCAATATGCCCATATATATCGTCATGTATTAGATAGTAGATTACTCATCTTTCACTTTTCAATGAATAAGGTCTCAACTATCTCTCCAATAAATACGATTTACATGTCTCAATTAATTCCAAAATCAAAAGAGTCCATATAACCACATTAATGGTATTTAGAAATGTGTTTCTTATTTATTTGCCTTAGGAGACGATACCATACAAGTAAGGTTCAAAATCACTTATTTTAACCTACTTTGATAGTTTGTGTTATAGATGGTGTTTTAAGATTTAGGATGTGGAATCCATTACTCAATTTTGCATCAACATCCTTTTGAAGAAATAAAGTTATTTTATATTAAAAAACATTTCTTGTCCAACAAGAAACAACATGCACAATGTCTAGTTCACTAACTAGTCCAATAGGTAAAGATCTTATCTTTATTGTAACAACTTTTGCTCAATTCTACACAGATTTCTCCACTCTTAACAAGTGATTTACTTCCTTGATCTTTCAAAATGTGAGATCTACTACTAGTATCTAATACTAATGTTAGTGAAGTAAAATAACTTGACTTCTATAACATGACTTGTAATGAAAGTCTTACTTCTCTTTCTTTTGAACTCATTTAAGTTCTTTAGACAAATTATTTCAATATCTTATTTGGCTAAAACTGGAAACAATTTTCTTTCTTGATCACCTTTTAGACTTCCAGACCAACCCGACCTCAATAGAGTGTATACGATCATATCGTATATCTCCCATATATTCATAATGCCTTTTACAACTCAGAGTTTATGCAGACTCCATAGGGTATTCAAGACCCAACCATAGATGATATATAAGCCAAACATGACACACTGCCGCTTCCTCTTTATTGAAGATAATTCTCAAGTCTCGATACCTATCTAGGCATTTTTCCAGATAAATTATCCTTCCAAAGGACAGATTGCAACAAAACAATATTTGGTTTGTCATGGTTATTCTAAAACAAATTACATGCAAATCTATCACTTCTATTTAAAATATATTTAAATTTTGGTCATTAAATAAATATGTTGTCTCCCACTATTTTGATTCAAAACAAATACCCTCGCTAAATCATAAAAATCTCGTCGAAAGATTTTTCTAGTGGGCCAAGATCCGTATTTGGCCTAGTGTTGAGTCAGCTTTGGTTGATCGCCCAACCCTTGTTTATTTAGGTAGGAAACACATTTCCAATTGCATCTCATGCAACTTTTGGATGATTAAGTGGGTAACTCTTTACCCTTATTCATCTTATGAATTTAAGCTCAATCCTTACGCCTCTAAGTTATTTTCAATCCAATTGAAAAACTTAGTTAAGTTTAGGCCTAATAAAAACAATTTAGATATTACAATTATCACATCGCGCCTTACTAGTATAAATGATAACACCCTGCTTTGGTAGGCCCACTATTTATTGACATTAATCTCGACGAGTGTTACTTATTAGAAGGTGTTTAAACTTAATATTAACGCTTCTAGGTTCTTCAACCTGATTAAAGTTACCTAGATAAGTCCAATAACAAATGGTTGGATAATCAAATTATCTATCATCCTTTACTAATATCAATAAAAGCACCCTACTTTGGCAGAACCTACACTTTATTGAAACTAGCATTGATGACTGTTGTTTATTAGAACGCGTTTTAGACTGTTCATACCTTTAGGCTTTTCCAATCCAATTGAAAAATGTCTATTTGAATAAAACTTAATAAGTTATACTTGGATAATCCAATTATCCAATCATGTCCTACTAAACATAAATAAAGACACCCAACTATGACGTGACATGTGTAACACCCCCTTATATACATGAGATATATATGTATACTTCTTACTTTTTTTAAAAAAACTTTTAGAAAGATGTACATATTTATCACTCTTTATCTCGCGTATACAAGAACGTATATACATATGATTTCCTTTGAATATTGAAAGTAAAAAAAACATTGTCTTTCAATATTTGTCCATAATGACAAAATAATTTATAGAAATCATAAGTGATAAATCATTACAATATTATATCCGAATGAAAGAGTTTATCAAAGCTTAACCTTTACCTTGTTACAATTATCTAACTTGATAATGTAATAAGGCAAAGTAAAACTAAACTATACCTCTACTACAAATGTGACCAATCATTTTCTAGTCCTTGAACCATCGAGTTTTTGAATCCTACTCTTGTCATATCTCTTCATCTAATCGATTGAGGATAAGACCACTTTACCATCTCATAATTATATATCCTCTCATCTTGGACTGCTAGCTATATATCATATAACATATATTTTGGACACAGAAATTCAAACAAGAAGGAGTGAGAAACAAAATATAATATATTATAGATAAGACATAAGCATAAGGGTTTTCACAAACTAATATAATAATATCAGTTATAATCTCATACTCAAGCAAATATGAATATAGGGTTTCCACATACATAACACTTATATTTTCATTCACAGCCACCCACATAGAATGTCACAATCACATGAATGTTATGAAATGCTTATGCTACTATCTCACTCATTTTATGCATGTGGGCCCTTAAAGTTTTAATTCTGCACTGGGCCAACCAGGAGTTTACATTGTTCCATAATTCCGGATAATAACATAAATGCCTTCATGGCATATGAACAGCTCAACTGGCATGGAAAAACTTAGAGACTAGTCAGATTGAGAAGGTTTTTATTGTGAAAGTACCCGACACTAGGGAGCGACCCCAGGTCACCTGAAGCACCCTTTTACACCCTCTCATCCTAAGGCTCGCAATTAAGCCTCCTCTAATGTATCATCGGTTTCTATAATCCGTCCCCAGGCAATATCACATCTCATTTCTCTTTAATGATTCATGATGCATGAACTACTCGCGTATTGAGTTGGTTAAGACTTTTAGAAACTCAAGTATAAATTATATCTTCAGGGCCTACAAATAACAACATAGCGACCCCGATAAACTGTACATTTCCAAACTCTTAAATAAGTTCTGCCTCACACAGAAGAATTTTAGTACAGTTTTCTTTACCACTCACAAATTAATATTATTGTGATTTGAGTTTCAAAGTCTTAACATATATTCCAAACCTTCTTTAGAGCATTTATAGGAAATTAATTTACTTTAGACACAAGTTTGAATTATCGATCTTTTTCCATCTTAAATTATAATACTTGAAAAGTATATAATAAAGTATTTTTGAAATTAAAGACTCTTATTTTCAAAAGTTTAAAATGAAATATTATTGAAGTATCTTATTTCCATTTGAGAATCAAATATTTTCAGATATATACATATATGAATATATTATTTTTATAAAATAATTTCTTTTTCTTTATTTTTATAACTAAAAATTATTCTAAAATTTAATTAAATAATTTATCTTGGAAGAAAAAGGTAAGTTATAGAAATTATATATTTTTATTGAAAATAAAAAAATTTCTTAATAATAATTCTGAATAAACATTGATAAATTATCATAAATAATTTCTTTTAAAGTAATACTGTAAAGAGTAAGGAATAAGTATATTCTTACTGAGTTCTAGCTTTCCGTCATGTTTGCTATATGCTCAAACTCCACATCACAAGATTATCAATCACAATCAAGTATTGTAATATCATTAATCATAATCAAATATCATCAATCACCAATATTATCAATCATAATCAAATCAAATAAATATCATTCATAAATATCATAATTTAAAATTTAATAGTTATTTAATTTGATAAACTTAATTCCAAGCCCTTATAGTCTATTTCCTTACATAGGTCTATGTAAGTCCACATAGGTCATAATAGTCAAAGTCCTTGCATAGGTAATTCAAAGTAAGTTACATAAGATACTTAATTTAAAATTTATTATTTTAAAATAATATTATTATTAAATTTAAAAGGAGTAGGGGACTCATTCCATTATTCTTATGTCTTTCCATATTATATTTTTATCTCACTCCCCCTTACCTGGAATTGCTACCAAAAGTGAATTCGCTCTGTGCCTCCGAGTTCTAAAAAAAAATATTAATAATAATTTATTTCAGTATAGGCATAAAATGAAAATTAAGATTACTATCAGGATGATAAATAGTAATTATACATAGTAACAGTAAATAGTAATGGTAAATAATAAATCATCAATAGTAATGGTAACTAATAATTTTTTGAATAGTAACGGTAAATAGTAAATCGTGAATAAAATAGTAAATAGTAAATTTTAAATGGTAACGGTAAATGGTAAATCATGAATAGTAAATTTTGAATAGTTACGGTAAATAGTAAATTGTGAATAGTAACTTTTGAATAGCAGCGGTAAATGATAAATCGTAAATAGAAATGGTAAATAGTAAATTTTGAATAGTAACAGTAAATAGTAAATTTTGAATAGTAACAGTAAATAGTAAATTATGAATAAAATAGTAAATAGTAAATTTTAAATGGTAACGGTAAATGGTAAATCATGAATAGTAAATTTTGAATAGTAGCGATAAATAGTAAATTTTGAATAGTAATAGTAAATAGTAATTTTGAATAGTAACAACAACCAATAAATTTTGAATAATAACGGTAAATAATAAATTTTGAATAATAACAGTAAATGGTAAATTGAGAATAGTAATAGTAAATAGTGAATGGTAACGGTAAATTGTAAAAATAACATAGTGGTTATTTATTTTTTACCGTAGTAACTTATTTATAATAGTACTAGTATGTTAATGGTTTAAGAGTACTAAAAAGAATAAACTAAATAATCATAAAAAGAATTTAGAAGAAAATATTATTACCTTACACCTCCGACAGAATCTCTTTTAACCAAAAGAATTTACTCCCCACTAATTTCTTACGCACTATCTCTCTAGATTCTCTCTCTAATTTTGGTATGGAAATGTTGTAAATGAGTCATCTATTTATAGGAAGAGAAATTTACTATTTAAGATTACTTAATTATTTATTTTACTATTTATGATGTGAGTATTTACCCACCGGTTACTATTCATGATGTAAGCATTTACCCACCGGTCACTATTCATGATGTAAGTATTTACCCACCGGTCACTATTCATGATGTGAGTATTTACCAACCGATGATGTAAGCGATGATGTCGGCAGTGACATTTCGGTTATTTTCTCAAATATTTATTAAAAAATTCAAAAAATTTCAAAAAATCATAAATAATGCATAGATCAAAAAGTTCTAAAGAACCATATTCTAATTCCTTCAAATTTTTATTTTAAAATTATAATAAAAGTTAAATCTTAAATATATAAAAACATAAATATAAGAACATAAAATATAAATTGTGAATGATAAAGATATAAAAAATTCTTAATATAATTTTCTTAATTAGTGAATACTAATTAAGTCATTTTAAAATCTTCGTTAAATATACATATTTTTATTTTATTATTATTTCATTTTATTTTTTTAAAAAATAATTTAAATATAAGTACCAAAATTTTATAAAAATATTAATTAGTAAAAAAATCAACTAACTAATAGTAAGTATTTTCTCATTAAAGAGATATTAATATCTATTTTCTATTTGAATAAAAAAATAGGATGTTACAGCCTGCACTTTATCTATATCAAGTTAGGTTATTACTTATTGGAAGGTATGATTGTCGGGCTTGAGGGATTTTAATTTTCTTATCGTTCATTACCGACTTTCATTAAACACTTTAACGCAAAATAAAACCCCAAAACATGCAATCAAAATTGTGAGATGGTTATGGTCTTCCTAGAAAATAAAATAAAATAAAATAAACCTAAAGGAACTATGGTGTCTTGACTTCGTGAAGTCCTACTTCTTGAAACCACCATCCTCCTGGAGTCACTACTCATTTGTTCCTTTCAAGGTCATATCCATCAAGAATCACCACTATAGGTTTCTTATAGGTCTCTACCCTGTTGGCTTTTCCAAGATTACAATGTAATAAAGAAAACTCATTTTACATACAAGTGAAGGGTTGAGAGAAGAAATTTAAGAATAGAGAAAGGCACAACACGCAAGCTGTATTTAACATTAAATAAAAAAATCTAAGACCATAATCATTCACCGCTGGACTTGTTAATTAATCAATTAATAGAGTAATCAATTGTATTTAAAATAAAATAAATTTTAAAACACATAATTAAACACGCAGAGTCATAAAAGGAAAACTACGTAAAGAAGTTTGACGGTTTCGTTGACCGTTCAACAAACAGGGTCAAAGGGTGTTCCAACCCAAAAATTTAGTACTGTAATCAGGTTAGTTCCCAGGAAAGAGAGGTAGGTCCGGAGTGACCGCTTAAGTATCAAGTCTTTCTTAGCCAGAACGTCCCACTGACCATTAACAGCTCAAAATATTCATTTATGATTTCAAACAATTTGAAATCTTAAATTTTGAAACAGCCAAGGTTTAACTTTTAAACCTCATCTTTTGACCCTTACAATTATCCCAAAATAAGAATAGTTAAGGTTTAACTTCTAAACCTTATCTCTAGAGTCTCAACAATCATCCTATTTTTTAGGAACGATCAAGGTTTAAATTTTAGACCTTATCTCGAGAGTTCAAGATATTTTATTTTGAATCCTATTAAATTTGATAAAGATCTTATTTTTAATTTATAGCTTTTGCAAATCCTATCAAATTTATTAAGTATTAAATATTTGATTTTAAAATTATTAAGTTTAATAAAGATCTTATCTTCTATTTGTAACAATTACAAATCATATTAAATTTAATAAATATGAATCAATTTGTAACTCCTACAAATCACATTAATTTTAAAAAGATCACCTACGATGCAAATCCTATTAAAATTAACAATAATAAATTATTTAAATTTGTAACTCTTACAAATCACATTAATTTTAAAAAGGTCATAAACGATGCAAATCCTATTAAAATTAATAAGAATAAATTATTTAAATTTGTAACTCTTACAAACTTTAAATTTAACAAACAATTAAAATTTGATTTGCAAGTTTTACAAATCGAATTTAAAATATAATATTAAAATCAAATATTTTATTTGTAACATTTACAAATAAATAAAATAACATTACGACTAGGTTTCAACTTTTGAATTATAGTTTTTATTACGTCTAGGGTTTAACTCTTAAATTTTCTAAACACAATCTCACATGAACAATTCATATTAGAAAGAGAAAACATATAGACATGCATTGCATACAACCCTTAATTTCAATTTAATTAAATGAACATAAAAACTGTCTTATAATTAGAACACATATAAAACAATCATCATTGTAGTATACAACATGTTCATATAATAAAGCACATCCTAAAACATTTTCTTTAATTAAAATGTTGAGAAAAACAATCAATACAAACAAAACAAAAAGTAAATTGATATTGGCTTTCAAAAAGGTGCAACCTTTGCAACATATCTCATAAAAAAATGCAACATTTATATAATATCTCATTAAAAATGCAACCTTTGCAAAAGGATTCAACCTTTACAATTCTTTTTGTAAAAGAAAATTTTTTCACATGTTCTTTAAACAAACATTTGCCCAAAACACGGTTTTGCAACCAGACTCTGATACCACTGTTAGGGAATCCCTAGCGTATGAGCAACGAAAATACAAGGATTCCCATAGGATTTGCAAAGCGCAGTGTTTCAAAGCATAAGACAAACACAAAAAAAAACTTATTGCATTTTAGGATTACCTCTTGAAGAAAATCAAAGCAGTCATAGCCTCGTCCTTTAGGAGTCCACACGAGTACTCCCACCAGAAATGCTACACCTTCCAAATGCTAGTTTGTTGACATGTAGCTCTTGCAACTTGTGTGTATTTGTGTCTCTTTTTAGTTGAACCGCCTATAAGCATCTTATGCTTTATTTATAGGCTTAGGTTTGACCTAATTTATTCCCTCTAAAGAATGGGCGCCTTACTTATTTTAAATGAGTTAGGCCCAATAACTTTATTTTAGTCCAACTAAAATAAGTTATTTTCTGATGGGCTTACTCTATGTGTGTGACTCTATAGGTAAAATACTCGGTCATATTAATAATAAACTATTTTATTATTAATATAAAATAAAAGCGACATCTAGCAATGCATCGTTATGTCTGAATATTATTTAATATTAACATAACCTATAAGTGATAATTATTTTATATGTTTGTTCCTTTTGTCACGATATCCTAATTGGGTCCAAGGCATGGTCGCATCATCCTTGTACGACCCAATTTATTTTACTTGATACCGAAGTAGACTTTATCTGAATAAATATTTAATATTTATTCTTTCTAGCATGACCATGCATTTCTTTAGTCTCACTCCATCAAGTGGCCTATAGATATCACTCCTGTCACATAGGAGAGACAAATTTCATCTACGTCACTTATATTCCTCTGCATAATGTGTTCATTGCCTAATCACAACCTTTATAGTCCTCTTGTTACAGAAGATGTTTGATTGTATTAAAACAACAAACTTCTTGTATAGGAATCATAGTGACTTCAGGTCAAAGGACTACATATACCATTATCACATTGAGAATCGTTTATGACATTCATGTAACGATCCATGCAACGTTCTCATGGTGGGTCTGTCCAGTACATCATTACTCTTAATGTGTACCCGTGTGAAGACTTGATATCATCTATATCCATGATCTGTGAGATCAGATCATCAATACACTCACACACTTGTCTTAATGTATTTACATGTCCCCACATAAATACTTGACTAGAGACATTTTAGGAATAACTCTCATATGACTTATTACTCCAAGGATAAATAAAGGCTGTTAAACTATTTAACAAAAAATGTCTTATACAAAATGATGCGTCCTATATAGGCTCTTAGTGCATATTTCCAACAAAATTAACATTAATAACTAAAATTAACATTACTGTTTAAAATTAACCAAACTACAATAGCTTCAACTACATCCTATGATAACAATAGGTTATAGTGTCCCATTTTCACCTCAAATACATATGCACTCTACTCTTATTCTTTTCCCACTGTGACCATCATAAAAAAAAACCACAAACACATTAACTAACGCTAACAACACACAAATACAACAAATCCACTTGTTCCATCTTCTTGGGGTTTTTTGCCCCTTTGGGGTGCTTTATAAAAAAATTTAACGGTTTGGTGTGAAAAAAAAATAATTTGTTGTCTGGGGTGACTTTTGTCACATCGCATTTGCAAAACGGAACGGAACAGTGCGTCTTATAAAACGCTATTTGAAGTAGCGTTTTTGACCCTCAAAAACGTTAGCTCGACTAGCGTTTTCAGTACTGTGGCGCGGATAACGAGAAGTTTGACTCAAAAAACGTAAGGTGGACTAGTGTTTTATAAAACGCATGGTGGACTGCCTTCTTTGACTTGAAAACGTAATCTGATGCAACGTAAAAAAAAATTAACTAGTAAGGTGAAATGGTCCATCAGTTTATTGCTTGTTTGGGTAAATAAAAAATTCAGTGTAACACAAAAATTGAAATTTAAGATATACTTTTTACAATAAATTTATTGAAACAAAAAACATAAACTTTATACAAAATAACATTTCTAATAAATGTGCTATTACTCTCGAGAATGTATGAAATATTTATGATGAAATATTTATGGGAAAGAACATATTTTGTATAAAGTTTATCTTTTTTGTTTCAATAAATTTATTATAAAAAGTATATCTTAAATTTCAATTTTTATGTTACACTGAATTTTTTATTTACCCAAACAAGCAATAAACTGATGGACCATTTCACCTTACTAGTTAATTTTTTTTTTACGCTGCATCAGATTGCGTTTTCAAGTCAAAGAAGGCAGTCCACCATGCGTTTTATAAAACGCTAGTCCACCTTACGTTTTCTGAGTCAAACTTCTCGTTATCCGCGCCACAGTACTGAAAACGCTAGTCGAGCTAACGTTTTTGAGGGTCAAAAATGCTACTTCAGATAGCGTTTTATAAGACGCACTGTTCCGTTCCGTTTTGCAAATGTGATGTGACAAAAGTCACCCCAGACAACAAATTATTTTTTTTCCGCACCAAACCGTTAATTTTTTTTATAAAGCACCCCAAAGGGGCCAAAAACCCCATCTTCTTGACTACTTAAGAGATTTCTACAATGTAATTATTCTTCTCTTTTGTCTAATAATCAACAAATCCTTTTCGGCTTTAGCAATATATGTAACCCATTAGAAGAAATTACAACTCCCATCGTCTGCTTCACCCTGCAACAATAACATTCACAACGTTAACATTGTTTAGAACTAGAAAAAAGATAATCACGAAATTAACAATTTACCCAATACTCCCTACACCTCCTCTGTAGTTGTTCGTGGTTCTTGAAGTTTGGAGCGCAACTTTGTGGTGGCCAACGCATTCATAATAAGTAGACTCTTCAGCATCAAGTTACTTCCATTGCTAAACAAAGAAGCGGAGGAGTGGCTCATGATGGAGGATTCAACTAGGAGTACAAGTTGAAGTTTTTCCTCAAATTGAATCCAAAATTAGAAACCCTAGAACTTTAATGGAGGAAAGGTATGATGGGAACAATAATAAGCCAACCCCCAATGTCTTCATTATCGTCTGACGTTATCCATAACTTGACACGTTTTTTTAAAAATTAGGGGACGTGAACGAAATAAAAAAAGGACCAAATAAAAAAATAAAGGAATATATTTAACCTAAAAAATCACATATATTTCATGAAAATGTTACCACATGATTAACGCTGAAATTATCATAAAAAAGAAATTTAAAATTAAAGATGAAGAACGGTAGAGATGGATTGAAGGAGGATGCGAAAAGGACGCATAAAAATTGAACAGATGGAAATCCTCGGGCCGTTGCTTGCTTCTTCATGTGGGGAAGGATATGCTTTACTTTGCCATGTTTATTGTTTGTAATCTAGCATTGAAAGGACACTTATGCTTAATAATTGATTCAGTTCCTGAATGGGTCCCTCATTCACTACATTGCTCCCCGTTCTTAAACACTCTTCTTCATTGCTATTGCTTCAACCTCAAGTCCATGTTTGCAACCTTCATCATCGATCCTTAGTCTGCACTTCGGGGAGATGATAACCTCTTTGGGCCTTTACCCTCTCTTTCCTGCCTCGTCTTCTGTAATTCACTATTTCCCATTCTCGCCTTTGATTTTCGTTTCTTATTCTATAATTTTCATTTCAATTATTTACCAAAAGAGGTTATGAACTGAATTACAATTATTATTATAATTATAATTGCCAAAACAACATCGTCAGAAATTCAATATAAGCGACAGGGTGTTCATAATTTAGATCTTTACCACCATTACTTGCTTTTATTGATGCATAATCTCTCTTTAAAGTTTTATGTCTGCACTTTAGTGATGTAGGCTATCTTCTTGTTAATACCGTGTGTTGATTGCTTTTATATCTAAAGCTCTGTAATTTTCTGGTTTTCTATTTTTGGCAGAATTTAAGAAATAAGCAGCATCTTGCAAAGCAAAAGTCAGTGGATTTGGCTGTTGGCTATCGGAATTCAAGTAGGTACAATGGGTTTAGTTTTGGGTCAAGAAGAACAATATATGAGAAGGTACATTTGACTATGTTTGATGTCTCCTATTTATTTACTTTGGTCAACATCTCATGAGACAAATGAATGTGCTGTCCTAACTCCTAAATCCTAACTGATATTCTCCTGCATTCGTTGGTGGTCATGCATTTGAGATTGCTTTGTTACTTTTGGCATGCATTTCAGTGTCAGTGTGTTTGGTTATGTAGTCGGCAGTTCCTAAATGTGGTTATCAAGCCCAAGTTCTTGTTTAGGCGAGGAGCCTTTATTAAAGTTTAAGCATGCACTCATTAAAGGTAACAGCTAACAAATTCAATGTATATCACGTGTGTTAAACTCTACCTGTTCTTTTACTTGTCTCCTCTTAGATAGTGGTCAATGACTGAATGATCAAAGTGAGTTAATGAAAATGACATGAAACATTTCTATTCATTTGAGAGATAAGGCACATTTTTTAAAAAATGGAAGTTTTTATGTCTATTATCCTGAGATCAAATGTGCTGCATGTGGATAAGCTGTTCTTGTGTTTTCATATAACCAGGTGAGTGCTGGTTTCAAGGGCATAGCTGTTATGACAGATGACAAGTCAACAATGTCATCCACCGGAGAGGACTTAGAAAACATTGGCATCTTGCTTATTGATCCAGCCCTACAGCCTTATAAGGATCACTTCAAATATAGACTGAAGAGATACGTAGATCAGAAAAAGCTTATTGAGGAATATGAAGGGGGTATTGAGGAATTTGCTCAAGGTGATTACAATTCTTGACATTGTTTCACCTCTGTTTCTTTGTTTTATGTATCTATGCATACAAAATTAGATAACTGCTTAGATTTTGTGCATAACTATGAATTACATGTCCATGATAAAATCAGAGTATTTATTAATCAACTAATATACTTAGTTGTGAGTGTCTATTATGAACCCTGGAAAGAGAGAAGAGAAATTGATAGAACCAATAAAGGAAACAAATGATTTTATCGAACACTTACAAATAGGATAAGGTTTTCTTCTTCACAAAGGGTTTCCTCTTCCATATGAATATCCTAATTCTTACATGAATCCTCTCATCCATATTTCCATATTTAGCCCTATTTATCCATTTCCATATTTAGCCCCATTTATCTAACTTATATCCCCTTTTAACTAATTAATTGCTCCAACTATCCCTAACTACTTTTTCTTTTTGTCCTAGCAATGTCAGTGGTAGATAAGTCATAAAAGTATTTGGCATGCACAAACAAACCTAGAACAATGTGAATTTTAGTGAATGCAATCAGTTGATTACGTTAGTCACGTCAACATACAAAATAGTAGCCATTGCCATTGTGTTGTAATTTGCAGAGAAACACTGTATTGGACACTTCAATAATCCTAGTTGTATGTATGAGGATATCTCAATTATTATTTATTAGATAAACTATAGAAATAAACTCTCAAGTTAGTCTTTGAGATTGTATCTATGAGTCATGCACTGTCCTTAAGTTTTAAAACCTCAATTTAGTTCACGACTTTACGAAACGACCTTCAATTTAGTCCTTTTCAGTATAGGATGACAGTGAAAAAATAACATACAAAAGGACCAATATGAATGACTTTTTGCAATGTCAGAGATTAATCTGAGGTTTTTAATATCTCAGAGACTAAAGTGCTTGACACATACAATTTTGAGGACTAATTTGTGGGTTAACTCTGACTATAGCATTTTCTTGACTTATGCTCACTTTTAAAACATTGACTCCTTTCCCCCCTCTTTATTTAAGCCTTGTGTTTTGTGTTAATTTTATACTACTGATATTTTTTTCGAAGAAATAAAAAATGGATTAAATTAAAAGATGAGTACAAGTTGTACTCAGTAAAAAGAACCAATTGTCATGTAGCCGTAAAAAATTAACCACAATCACACATTGCTACCACAAATGCCTTGTGTAATCTACTGTGACAAGCCAACATTGACTCATGAAAAACCAAACAGCCCAGCATCTAGCATAAGTCCCTCAACGTGCCTTTGATCACTAAACAACAAAAACCGCCGTTCCCATAATTTTATACTTATATGTTGTATTATAAGTTTATAACTGTCATACCTTATAAATTCTTAACTTTGTCATATCCCCCTGTACATGTCATATTTTATCTGCATGTTTGTGCTTCAATTGGGTTGATTTCTATCAAAATGCCTTACTAATTTGTTAACTTGATTCTAGTTACATGTTTAATGTAATGCTTCCTTTTCTTTTCTTTCTTAGGTTACTTAAAATTTGGATTTAACAGAGAAGAAGGTGGCATTGTGTACCGTGAATGGGCACCTGCTGCTCAGTAAGTTATCTTTGATGATACAAATTAGTCCATTTATTTGTCATTGTTTCATTTAGTTTTCTTTTTCAGATTTTATATTTCATTCAATGCAGGGAAGCACAAATTATTGGAGACTTTAATGGATGGAATGGTTCCAACCACCTGATGGAAAAAAATCAGTTTGGAGTTTGGAGTATTAAGATCCCTGATACTGATGGAAATCCGGCTATACCTCATAATTCAAGAGTGAAGTTTAGGTTCAAACATGGGGACGGAGTTTGGGTTGACCGCATCCCTGCTTGGATCAAATATGCCACTGTTGATCCTACCAGATTTGCTGCGCCATATGATGGTGTATACTGGGATCCACCACTTACCGAGAGGTCCTATGATTCATCTGTTGAATATTTGTTGATTTGTTGTTTTTAATAAAGAATAAAGCATTACATCTGAAGATCAATACCAAAAGGGACTTGGATGTAATGTGAATAATGTGGGTAATGTATCACAGTTTTGGATATGCAAAATTTTTTATAGTATTGAACTCATTTCAGAAGAAATTATTTTAATCGAAATACAACCAATTATAAAGTTTGGATCAAAATGTGCATAGTTATTTCAGACGAATTATAAATGAATTTTCATCTTCGAGATTTATATGAAATGCCAATGTAATTTGAAATGAATTTAATTTGTTTGCCAATGAATTCTACCAGATTCCTATCAAATGTGAATAATGTCATTATTTAAGGTTGTCAATTCAATTGATAATTGATGAATGAGCTAATAATGATTTCGAGTGTGCTGCGCCAATGAAAGAAGTTCCAAATTTTTAAAATTTCACACACAGCGGCATGTTTTATTCCTCTTGTCTGGCCAATAATAAAAAAAGGCTTGTAGTTCAGGGTTTACTTTGCAAACGATATAGAAAAATATCTGTTGGATTGTATCTAACAGTTGTAAATTACATAACCTTGCCAAATGATCCCAGCATTCTTTAATCTACTTGGTACCTATAATTTCCTTCACTCCACTTTGATTAAGGTTTGATGAAATTATCTTGGATGTTTGTTCACCCTCTTTTTTTTCTGCAGGTATCAGTTTAAATATCCTCGTCCACCGAAGCCCAAGGCCCCACGGATATATGAGGCTCATGTGGGAATGAGTAGCTCTGAACCCCGCATAAACTCTTACAGGGAATTTGCAGATGATATTTTGCCCCGTATTCAGGCAAATAACTACAATACAGTCCAGCTGATGGCTGTGATGGAGCATTCCTATTATGCATCATTTGGGTATCATGTAACAAATTTTTTTGCTGTAAGCAGTAGATCTGGAACCCCCGAAGATCTTAAATATCTGATAGATAAGGCCCATAGCCTCGGTTTGCAGGTTTTGATGGATGTTGTCCACAGTCATGCTAGTAATAATGTTACTGATGGACTCAATGGCTTTGATGTTGGCCAAAGCTCACAAGATTCTTATTTCCATACCGGAGATAGAGGCTATCATAAATTATGGGATAGTAGACTCTTTAACTATGCTAATTGGGAAGTTCTTCGTTTCCTTTTGTCTAATTTAAGGTGGTGGCTTGAGGAGTTTAAATTTGATGGATTTCGATTTGATGGAGTAACATCAATGCTGTATCATCACCATGGAATCAACATGACATTTACAGGGAATTATAATGAATATTTCAGTGAAGCAACAGATGTTGATGCCGTTGTCTATCTGATGCTGGCTAATAGTCTGATCCATAGTATTTTGCCAGATGCAGCTGTCATTGCTGAAGATGTTTCTGGCATGCCTGGACTTGGTCAAGCAGTTTCTGGGGGAGGAGTTGGTTTTGACTATCGTCTGGCCATGGGTATTCCTGATAAGTGGATTGATTACCTGAAAAACAAGAAAGACTATGAATGGCCGATGAAAGAAATCTCCTGTAGTTTGACAAATAGGAGATACACTGAGAAATGTGTTTCTTATGCTGAAAGTCACGATCAGGTATGGGCTTTGCCATGTTGTGTTTACTGTTACCTTTTTTTTTAATAGAATTACAATAAAATTTTTAGGCGAAGTTGAAGTTATGAACGGCAAAATAATGGAAGCTAGAGGGGTCAGAAATTAAGAATTTATCTTTTTTCATTGATTTTTAATGCCTATGAATATTTTATAGTTTTTGCCTTGGACAGGCTATTGTTGGGGACAAGACTATTGGGTTTCTACTGATGGATGAAGAAATGTATTCTGGCATGTCTTGTTTGTCTGATGCTTCTCCTACTATTGAGCGAGGAATTGCTCTTCACAAGGTTGTTTATATGATCATTTAATGCCTTAGTACATTTTTCATATAGAAATTGAATATCAAAGTTACTTATGATTTATGAAATGCATAATTATAGTTGCTTTATAATTTACCTTGGAGTCGTTGTTATCTTAATCTTTTGCAGATGATACACTTCATAACCATGGCATTAGGTGGAGAGGGATACCTTAATTTCATGGGCAATGAGGTATACATACTGCTTCACTCTCCTTCCTGCAAACTGCTACTCACTGTTATTGTATGATGCAGTGCAGCTGACCATTATATTTTTAATTGAATAAAATCCAAATTGTTTATGAGTATCCCACTCTCATTGCTATAGTTGTATATGATGCATTTTCATCTGTTGAGTTATATTCACGAGGCCATTTTTAGTTTGGCCATCCAGAGTGGATTGATTTCCCAAGAGAAGGCAATGGATGGAGTTATGAGAAGTGCAGGCGTCAGTGGAATCTGGTAGATACAGATCACTTGAGATACAAGGTAATATTAGGGTGTGTTGGGTCATGGGTGGGTTGGGGGGCACATAGATCTCATGCATTCACTGGACCTGGAACATTGACATCTCTTTCATGGCTTAATTTCTTGGTGGAGACTGTTTATCAGTTATTTAATTATCATTTAGCAATATATCAAGTGCTCGAGTTGGTGCGTTACCTGTATGAATCAAGCTATATTTTTCAATATTGATCTAATTTGAATATGTTTGTGTATAGTGAACTGCTTAGTTGAATTAATAAAATTATAAATACCCAATTCCTTGTTAGATTGGGTTTAAAAAATCAAGCAATATAAATTTGTAAGATACAATATAAGGATTTTCTTGTTTACCTTTTTACATATATGATTTTAATATAGATGATAAATAATGGTGTAAAGTTTAAAGTGTAAACAGATACATTACATGTAATTTTCATTTGAATTCTCATTACAACAAGTGAGGTCTTTCATTTGAATTGTGGAAAGTCATAAATTAAATTTTGTTGCTAAGCTTGGAATATCTGCATTTAGTTGTGTTGAAATGATATACTGGGGTTTAAGTAAGATCAATTTCAGATCTTCACTTTCCTTGCATGTCTCAGAATGAAACGTGGTAAAAAAGGGGCAGCTATGTTATGTTTGATGTGGAAGGCAGCTATGTAATCTTATTTTTTTGGAGCTCCATCTTTTTCATTCTGCAGATCTCTGTTTCTTCTCTTTTCTTCTAGCAGTTTGTTACTTTTTTAGGATTATATGTTATAATTTTTATTTTGGAATCTGTGCAGTTCATGAATGCATTTGACAGAGCAATGCACTTGCTTGATGATAAATTTTCATTCCTTGCATCAACAAAACAGATTGTGAGCAGCACAGATGAAGAAGACAAGGTGAAGAAAATGCCCCAAAATAGTTGCACTATACTCATTTGTAAAACTGTTAACAAGCCATTTTTTACCCTGGGTTAATTTCAAGTGTTTTCATGGTTGTCACAATTAATTGCTTAATAGTATTTTCTTTCACAGCTTATGTAATCTTTGAGCATGGAGATCTGAGATTTGTGTTCAATTTTTGTCCAGATACCTCATTCTTATATTATAATGAACCGCCTAATAGTATTTTCTTTTATAGGTTATAGTCTTTGAGCGTGGAGATCTGATATTTGTGTTCAATTTTCATCCAGAGAATACATATGAAGGGTATGCAATATGTGTTCAATTTCCACGTGCGTTTGGATTTTAATTATGCTAGATTGTGTATTTGGTTAATTTGTCTATAAATATTATGGCAAAAATAACGGTTAACCACAGATGATTTGGCTGTTGAACATGCAGGTATAAAGTTGGGTGTGACTTGCCTGGGAAGTACAGAGTTGCACTGGATAGTGATGCTTGGGAATTTGGAGGACATGGAAGAGTAAGGGCCCTAATCTCTCAGGTTGTTGACATAAGTAATAATCAGGGAAGAAACTACATTCATCCCAATTCCCAAGGGGGGCCATCCTGTACCCAAAATTGTCTCGAGATTGCAATAGCTCCCTTAATTTTGTTACTTTTTCAAACCATTTGGTGTTTTAAATCCCACACATGTCAACTCAAGTTTGATGATTTATTGCTCGCCAATTGGCACTTTTAAGCAGTAGGGAGATCGGGGTGGATCTGACTGTGGGCGGGGTTGGGGAACAAGCAGGGAGAAGAAGTTGGAACTAAAAGACACTGAAAAGTGAAGAGAAAGAGTGGGAGGGGGCAATTGACTCATGACTATGATTTGTAGATTTCTATTATTCTATAAGTTCCTGAACATATAAGTGTCCTGAGTTTAATGTTGTGCTAACCGCTGAGGTTGATCATTTTCCACTCCTAGGTGGGGCATGATGTGGACCACTTTACATCTCCGGAAGGCATACCTGGAGTTCCTGAAACAAATTTTAATAATCGCCCCAATTCCTTCAAGGTCCTGTCCCCCTCGCGTACTTGTGTGGTATGTATATCTGATACCCTTTAAAATCTCTTTTACTTTTTACTTCCTTTTTTCAATTCAAAAATTTCAAAAGGTGAATTGCTAATTCAGTTTGAAATTTCTGAAGGTATATTATAGAGTGGAAGAAAACCAAGAAGACAGTAATGACAATTCAGCTGGGGCAAAAGAGACTTTTGCTGCAGCAGATGCCGTGAAAATTCCTGATGAATCAATAGAAACTGAAGAGGGCAATTTCGATGGTGTGAAAGGGACATTAGCAGCAGATCTTGAAGCTGCAGAAACTTCCAATGAATTATTGGTTTCTGTGAAAAGTGAAGACAGCAATTTGGATAAGGTGGAAGAGACCATAGCTGCAGCAGATGCTAGGGAAATTGGGGAGGAAACAGCCTCGGTTGAAAGTGAAATTGTTCGAGACAGCTGAGATTAGCAGCGTTGCATGGGAAAATTAGATGTAAATTTTGGTGGTGTAAATATTATGATTAAATATAAATACCTAAACTTAGTTTTTTATAATAAAAAGATTATATTAAAACGCAAGGTTGTATGCCCTTCTTCCCCTGTCAGGCATGGGATTATTCTCTCTAGAAACCCACTAATGATACACACATTTAAATTTCACACATCTTTGTTGAAACAAATTGAACTCAATGCACAGAAGATGAGTCGTCTGAAACTTTAAATTTCTGTCATTAAGCAGTGGGTTGAAAAGAAAAATTAGGAATGAAATCAATAATTTACTTAAAAAGGGATAACACTTATTCGGAAAATACAGATAAAAAACATAACTCCATTTGATTTTTTTTAGGTTAAAATGAGTATAAAGCATAAGCAATGTGCGATAATGTAACTACATATTGTCTGGTGGAGAAGCTAATAATAATCTATGAGCAGCATATCACAAACAGAAAAACTATTCTTCGAATCTCTTGCCAATCACGGATTATATGACCTAATGATCTTGAAACTGGGGTCTATGGAAGCAACACAAGTGGGAGACTAATGCTATGGAGATTCACAAAGCATTGCATCAAAATTCATATGAAAAAGTGATAAATTCTTTCATTTGAAAACAGCATGGACTTTCAATAAAGATTTCGATTAAAATTAAATAAATATTTCCATTAAAAAAGAAAACTTCCTGGATCTGAATTCTCCTGAAAGATTGCATGAGATGTGATGGTGTTATCCCATCCCATTTATTTACTAAGTAATTCACACAAAAGAGTAAATTGAAAATCGTGATCAAATGATTCAAATCAAATGCTGCTGGTAAAATAATCATGTATCAAGTAATGGGATGTACATGGTTTCATATGGGACTTTAAAAACAAATAAACCGCATTGGTTCATTCCATAGGTTAAAAAAAAAGAAAGAAAAAACTAAAATGAAAACAGAGAACAAGATTCAACCCATCCATCAAATTAAATCAAGTTCTCAATCCAAAACAAAAAATTCATATCCTTCCACTTCTTCTTCCTCCCACCTTTTTCTCCCCACCAATAACAGATTTATCAAACTTGGAAGCAATAGGAGGTTTCTTATTCTCCTTAGACATACTTCTTAGCATGTACCTTGGGGTTTCACTCACCTCAGCAGAATAAGCAGCAGAAACAGATTTTCTCAAAGTTCCAAATTTTCTGACACTGCTTTTCTTCCCAGATTCCATTGTAACCCCAAGACCATACACAGGCTTAGCCTTACCTTCATCCACAGTCACTCCTTTCTTCCTCTTAAGCCTTTCATTCCTTCTAGCAGAGTATTCATCATAAAATCTTCCTCTCTCAAACAACCTCTCGTTCCTTCTAGCAGAGTATTCATCATAAAGTCTCCCTCTCTCAAACAGGGTTACACTCGGCTTTTTCACACCACAAGAATTCGCAACCGCCACAACATCGTTCAAATCCTCGTTCCCGAATCCGTCACGAACCATCTTCGTCAGAGCCCGTAACTCCGATGACATCGTGCGGTATTCGGGTCGCATCTCAGGAGAGTTAAGAAGCGGCTTCTGGGATTTTGTCAAAGAACCTGCTTTACATTCCCAGAAAGGAAACACAAGGTAAATAAAACAAAAGAACACATACACAAAAAAAAAACCCAGTTATAGAAACCGAGAGGCACCATTCAACCCCGTACAATGGATAAAAAAATTGCCTAATCACAGTTGGGAACCACATTGATACTGAATCTTTTTGAAAGAGAAAGCAGAAAAACCTGGCGGGGTTTGAAGAGCGGTGGAGTTTGAGGAGTGTGAAGCGTAACGAGATCGAAGGCGCATTGGTGACTTAGGGAGTGGTGGCTTGCTAATGGATTTCATGGTTGATGCAGAGTAGTACATGGCTGAGACTTAGAAACAGAGGAAAACAGGGAAACAGAGAAAAACAGAGCAATGAGAATGGATTTGCTGTGTCTTCTTGTTACTGTATGACGTGATTGTCTCCTTTTTATTTTATTGGAAGAATAGAATGGGTTTGAATTAGGAGCGTCTCCAACGGTCATGTTTTGTATCCGACGGTTCAAGATTGTTGATCATTTGATCTGAAACGGTGAATTTTAAGTGAGTTATTATGAAATCTGATTTTTTATTTCTTTCCAGATATGCGACTTTGGCTTTTTTTCTTTAATCTTTTCTTTTCTTTTTTCTTTTTGTGAATTTTCTATTTTTATGATTTTTGAATTGATTGATGTTAGACAATTGGAAGCAGACAAACCGTACCTACTCCATTAAAGAAAAGTATACACAATGGGTTCTAAGTGTCAAGTGTTTGCGGCGGCTGATTATAATTTTTTGCATTTATTTTTTTAAAATCGCACGATCTTATGTTTGACTTTGTCAGAGTAAATTAATAAGGGGATAATGTGTTTGAATGTGTCATTTAAAAAAGATAAATATGAATATGGGTCTCAGGATTATTTATGTTGTTTGGGGCCGTTTATATGTTGTTAGAAATTATGACGACACAGAAAAGTGGTGTCATCAGATTCTAATTGGATGGCACGACGTGGAGGGCTGTGTCGTGAATTTTTCTGACGACAGAAACTCACCCTGTTTAATTTTTATAATTTTAAAATAAAAACAATTTAAGTTATATTATATATATATATTTATTAAGTTAGATTTAAGTTATATTTAACAAAAGTAATAATGATTTAATATGTGTTTATTAAGTTACGTTTAAAAAATAAGTAATGGTTTAATATATAACTATATTTGGGGTTAGTAAATTTAAAATCATAGTATTTAAAATTATTATATCTTGGTTGGATTAATTAATTCTTTTATACTGTTTTAATTGTTTTAGAATTTTTACAATTTTTTTGTATACCGTTTAATTTTTAAAATTTTCTTGTATATTTTTCAAAATTAATCTAAGTTTAAAAAATATAATACTTTATTAAGTTAGATTTAGAGTGTGTCGTATTAAGTTATGACGATACAAGCTGTGTCGTAAGAACTTTTGACGACTAAGTCATCAAAAATGTTAACGTTTCTCAAGTTGCCTAAATTTATTCCAACACACAAAAAAGTGCCCCAGACACGTAAATTTTAGGAAACTGCCTCATATATGTAAATATTTATGTCAAACTGCCCCAGTCATAAATTTTTTCCTTAATAAGGATTCCAAGAAAATTATGAATATTTTATTTAAAATATCATTTTAAAATGTAAATTTAAAAATTAAAACAAAGTGGTTTAGAGTTATTCATTCTGGTCTCTTTCATGAGGCTTTTTTTTAAAATAAATAATCAAAGTATATGATAAAGTATGCATTTAATTATGATTGGGAAAGAATAATATGTAAAAAATAAAAACTTTATATGAGTGCAGTTACAGATTTTGAAAAAATTATAACAGAAAATTAATTTTAAAAATAATTCTGATGTGGTATTGATAATCGTCCCCAAACTACATTTTTAGTATGATCGATATAATAATTGTGTGGATATCAGCCAAAAGTCTACATGAAAGTCAGAGTCTATAAACAGTTACAACTTGACTCTATAAGTGGCTTGTCACCTAACACACTTTAAATGATGAGTTGAGTTTCCACATAGACTATAAATATAATTGATTAATATGATTGAAGTAAGTCATTTATTATTTTCAACATTTCGATATTATTTAACCATACTACGAGCTCTGGACACCGAAGTTGAAGACATTGCACTCCCACTAAACTAGTGTTTTATAATACCAAATTTCCAATTGGACCGGTGTAATACCAAAATGTAAGTAAAATTTAACGACGGTTGAAAACATAATGAACGTATTCTTGTATACAAGATATTTTAAATTCATTGAGAAATTTATTTTAATATATGTATATATATAGTTTATAAATAACTACTTATTTCAAAATAGTCACGCATCTTTTTTGGTTTAAGGTTTAAAATTTAGAATTTAATTTTTAAAAATTTATCGTGAAAATGGGATTTCACCCTAAAATCTGGGAAAAAATATATGATAAAAAATTTATCTTAGTATTATAATGAGAAATTCATTTTATTATATAAAAAATTTATGTCAAAGGAAAACATCAATGCACATAAATGAGGAAATCAAATGGAATTTAATGAATGAAAACGCCCAAAAAAAAAGCACAGTGACCACTAACAAAAGTGTGCAGGCAAAACGACTACATAAACGTTGTGTATGGAGATGTTTTTTTTCAAAATTTGGCATAGGTATGTATTCTATTCTATTTATTTAACTCTTTCTTTTACATTACCTGTTAATGTATTTCTTTCTCGACTTGTGCATTCTTTTTATTTTATAAAATATGTTAAATTATTGTAATAAAGGTATATATCCCTATGTCACCAATAATCCCAGTTTAATTAATTACCTTTAACCTTTTTCCTGTCTTTTCTAGTCCCTTATTACATAACCTTATAACTTGTAAGGCCCTTCAAAAAGGTTGTAATGTTTGCTAAATCTCATAAAGTTCCACTATTAATATTTACTAATCCATCATCAAATGTAGATAGTTCTCATTTTTAGCCATTTTGTAGCATTTTAAGATTGAAAATAACACTCGGAGCATAAAGGTTTCAAGATTTGTTTATAAGTAACTTGAAGAGTATATTTAAACTACTAAAAACATATACAAATGAATATGTTATGTGAAGTGAATCGAGACCATTGAACGTGGAGAAAGCAACATATTGCATAAGTCAGATCATACGCGCTTTATATTTTGCAATTACTCCTTCAAAGTCACAGATAGATGAAGTTATACATTTACATTTCATCTCATTACCATGATTACAATGAAATGAAATGAAATGAAATTTAATTTGTTGATACTGTGTTGTGGATCTTGCTATGGCTCTCTCAATTTTTGTGTTGTTCTCAACATTCAGCATGTGCTTCCTCGCTTCTTCACGAGATCTCCTCTTTGTTAATGCCCACTCTCAGAATCTCACTCAATCTCCAATCACCCCTATCAACTACGATCTCTACCATTCCAGGTAATTCCTTAATCCCCGATCTCCTTTCATTTTAATTCTCACCTTCAATCGTGGAAAACCCTTTCTTTATGTCGTTTTTCGGATCACCTTTAATCTCGCCGTTAAATTATTTAGGTTACGATTTTGTTGTTTGTATTTTCAAGGACGTTTTCTCAATCGATTCTTTACCCTGCCTATGTGTGTGCAATTGGCTTAGCTTTTTTCCTCAATTTTTATGCTCTCTGTCTGCCGTGTTTTTGGAACTATTTGGCCACTTCACAGTCTCTTTTAATGAAATTGCTTATCTGTTTTCTGAACGTTTGTGCGATTCTGCAGTGGCAATTTGATGGAAGAGATCGGGGCCTTGGTCCACCGTCACCCGGATAAACTAAGTGTGGGTCATTTATTTATGGTGTATCTAGATTGTCTGTTGGGATGTCTCATTATTCTAGGATGCATAATTCATATCTTTGTTGTTTCTGAATAGGTGGAGACAATTCAAGCTCGAAACAAGGGCTACGGTGCTGATGTTACAGTGGTGACTTATTGCAAGGGAAAGAACGAGAATGATGAAGGGTCAAGATTTAGGATCCTTCTCGTAAGTTATTCACATTCATTTGTGTCAATGACAAAATTTCATGCGACAAGTTGTTTATCATCACTAACAAAAGCATATCAGTGCTTAGGTTTTTCTTCAAGAGTTGAAGGCTCAAAAGGGGAAAAAATTGTGTGATAATATAGAATTACAATGGAGTGTTCTTTTAAGAGAAAGCTAGCATGTAGTGGATAGTTATCTCAAATTGGTTATTCTGGTTTTTTTGACAGATGATTCCTTGTCTTCCAGAGTTTTGGGCAGCATGGAAGGGAGCTGATTACCAGTGAACTTGCTTTAAGGATTTTGTATATCTTAAGTGGAGAAAAAATTATCCCCAGCATGGATCAAGCCTCCTTAAACAGTATACTTGACAAGCTTGTTATAAAGGTAAATTGATATTTCTACTGTAAGTATGTGATAATCATGAAATCCAATATGGAAGAATGGAATTTTGGTGTGTGGGAGGAGAATTACTAAATATTGTGAGTGAATGAAAGAATTTAATTAAAAGGAAGAAAATTGATGAAGAGATGGAAGAGAGAGAAGAAAATCCTAACAAAACGGGCAGGAATGATAAAAAGGAGGGGAGTACACCCAGGGAGATAGAAGATTAAGGAAAAGTGGTATTTTATAGGGACAGGGTTGGCCATTCTTAGGGCCAGTACTCATGAGTCTTTCTAGTTTTCTCCTACTTAATGAGATGGTTCTATTAACAAAATCTGTCTCTGCTGTAAGGAGTTTGGCTCCATATTTTCGTGAACTAATACAGTATCTATCATTCATAATGCTGATGCCTAATCATCTATCAGGTGGTTCCAATGGAAAACTTGAATGGGCGCAAACTAGTTGAAGCTGGAGATCTCTGTGAGAGAAGAAATGGTCTTGTATTTCTCCTTTATTATATTTTGTCTAATAGTTGACTAGCTTTGAAAATGTCTGAGTTTGTTTTATGTAGCAGGTAGAGGAGTTGATCTCAACCGGAACTGGAGTGTAGATTGGGGCAAAAAGGAGAAGGTTCATTTTGCCTCTTCAATCTCTCAGTTCATACTATTAAATATGAGAAAATAGTTAAATTGGTCCTTGGAAGATAGGGTGACTACTAATTAGGTTCCCCAAAGATGATGATCATCAAATAAGTTCTCCAAAGATTGATTTGACCCCCATATACCCTTTCATAGCTGTTAAAGTGATTAAAATCACTAAGAAAAGGTTATTTTAACCTCTAAGAAAGGGTCTATGGACCTATTTTGGTGACTATCATCTTTGAGGGATGACCTTGTTGGTGGTCACTCTATCTTGTGATGACCAATTTAACTATTTACTCTAAAAAATATTATTAATCTCTCAGTTCATACTATAAAATATTATTGATCAATGGTGCTTTTATGGTGTTCATTATTGACTTGCACTGTGTATAGGTTGTGAAAACAGTAGTGTATAGTGTGGCATTTGAAGATGCTTTTACTGGATGACATCTCTTATTCTTGTTGTCTGTCTGTCAATCTATGTATTGATCTCTATTTTTTCCAGCAATATATCAATTGTTGAATACTTTTGAAGCATCAATTTTTCATTTTTATTATTGCTCAAATAAATAGGACTATGATCCTTATGAGGAGAATCCAGGAATTGCCCCATTTAGTGAGCCTGAAAGTCAAATTATGAGGAAACTTGCCATGTCTTTTGAACCACATGTATGGATCAATGTGCACTCTGGAATGGAGGTAAGTTCACTTCATTTTTCACCTAGTTTTAAAAACAAAATGATTGTTTCCTCAGATTTCATATAATCACATATGCTTTTGAACCACATATGCTTTAGTTCATGATCTGCACTATAACCCCAGAAGGAATTGGAATTCGTAATTGAATTACTTAGTGCTGACCAAATAATTCTTATTATGCATCAATTTGTTTACCATATTTCAAACATGTTCCTTACTTATATTTTATGGCTCAGATATATGAACCTACTAAAACCAATTCTTATTTTAGTGTTTGGAGAGCCTTGTGGCTCACAAATCATTGTGCTTTCTGCCACCATAACTGGCATCAATTTCGATTTTGCCAATCTGATGTACATTACAAGTGCATCTTTCTAAATGAGCCTTTCTCAGGAACAAACCATTTTGAGCAAACATCATAATTGCATAATCTATAGCACGTTGCATTACAAGACTAAAGAAGTATCAGTCTCACTGTTAGGCTAGGAGGGGATACCACATACATAATCCATGGCACATTACTTGACTATTTTCTTTTGTTTTAATAATACTGCTTTCTTTGCTGATCAAAAGATCCATGTTTTGCAATGTGGGGGGTACAGCTTACATGCCCCTTCTCGATTCCAAAATTCTTCAGTTCTACTCTAGTGTTTAGGTTGACATTTAAACCTTATTATGATTAAAATGTTCCATCATCTGAATGTTTTTCATATTATTTTATCTCATGTGAAGAGATGATACCTTGCCTCCACTACCCAGATATCTGGGTGGCTGTTACTGTATTTCATTTATTCATTTACTACCATAGCTGTGGTTGGTATTATTACTGCTTTTACATTATTTGACAGTACATTTACTTTTATGGGAAAATATGTAAACTGCATTAGCTATAATTTAGTTTATATGCTAAGGAACCGTTCATGTATAACAATTTTCACTGTTTTTATTTTGCTCCTTCCCCTTCTGCAGGCTCTTTTTATGCCGTATGATCATAAAAATACAACACCTGATGGATTGCCATTGCAGCGAATGAAATCATTGCTTAAAGAAGTAAATCATGTTCATTGCCATGAGCGTTGCATGATTGGGTCTGGAGGAGGTTCTGTAGGGTTAGTTTATTTTTATTTGAATCTGTTGTGAATTGATGCAAAATTTCACCAGGCTAAGTGTTTGTATTTTATATATCTGTTTCATGTTATCTATTTTCATTGACTAAAGAGAAGTGCTTGTAACGCACTCTTTCTAGCACCCTATCTGTAACTGGTTGAAATTTATTAGGAATCACAAAATCACAAATGGGCCTCATTAAATAGGGAGTGAAATAACTTAATTTTGTGATTCTCTATAAATTTTAGCTAATAATGAAGATTGTTTTGAAACAGTGTATTAGAGTGTGTTGCCAACACTTCCCTTTTCAAAAAATGCATTGTTGGTTCCAAAGGTGGTTTAGTAGGGTTCATCGAGTTGTGGTGAAAGTTGAATATGAGTAATGGCTGTGAAAATATTTCTGTGGTTTAATGTTGTCTTCTACCTTTTTATCCCCGGCATTTGGGTGATGCCCAGATGCCCAATTTAGTGAATTTCTGATGTATGGCCAGAGGAGAAAGTTTGACAATTGCAGTTTTCTGTGTGTGTTTTTTAGCTTTAATTGTATCATAGCATAAGTGTAACAAAACTAAAGTGTGTCCAAGATGGGAGAGATACCCTTGCTCAAAACACAGTCAACCTAGGATGACCTTAAACTTTTGATTTGTGCGCAAGTTGCACTTGTTGTCTGGAATTGTCCATTTAGGGCCTCAAATATTCTACTGCTTTTGATGATTTAAGTTGAAAGTGGTGGCTCAGCACACCATTCTTTTTAGGTTCCAAAAGTTTAAGGTGAAAACTGTAAATTTTTAAAGTACAAAACACATCTGTTACAGTGCCTCAAATTTACTGGTCTTGGGTAAGTCAGATGCCATTGTATTGCTATCTATACATTCCTTCCTCATGTTTTGAACTTGTTATTCAGGTACTTTGCACATGGGACAGCAACTGATTTCATGTATGACATTGTAGGGGTTCCCATGGCTTTCACGTTTGAGGTTTGTCTGCTGGACTTCTTCCCTTACTGTCTTTTGGGTTTTTTTTTTCACCTTTGAGATTTAGTGGCGACCTGATATCTTGTAATGATTAGATATACGGAGATGGAACAGCCTCATCAAGAGACTGCTTCAAAATGTTCAATCCTACCGATCTTGCTAGCTACAATGTATGGTACTTTAACTCAGCTGTGATCACTCCATTCCTTGAGATTTGACCTTTACCATCAAGTTTTTTTTTAATTAAAAAAGATAGAAAAATATACAATTTTTTAACATACAATTTAAGGTAAGGAGAGAGAATGAATCTTGGTACAATATTATGTTGATATACAACCTAATGATCTAGAAACAAGTTCTCTGGTCTCTACTTGTGGGGGTAAGGTGCTATGTACATACCCTCCTAGACTTCATTAGGTGGGAGCCTGTGCGCCAGGTCACTTTTTACAATAATTAAGATATGTGAGAGAACGTTTTGTAAAAGTGAGAGGGCAATGATTCTAATACTTTGCATTTTCATTTTCAGAGAGTTCTCGGTGACTGGTCTGCAGCGTTCTTTACAATTTTTGAATTGGTGCCGCACAAGCTTGCCGAGATCCATTCAAAATTGTCTGTTTTGAAGTTGGATAAATTGGTATCAATAGATGAATATCTAGATGGATATTTGATGGAAAGGAGAAATAGATACGGAAAGAAGATGGAAGTTCTTGAACTTGGAATGCAAGAAATAAGAACATATTTTAGGCTCTTTTTATTATCTTCAGTGTTACTACTGTTCATGTTCTGTTCTAGAATTTCAAAAAGCAAATGTAGTAGACCGATTGTTTCTGTTATGCCCCTCTAAAATTGGGTCGCAGGTGAAATTGTATATCCAATTTTGAGAAAAAAAAATTGTAACTTAAATTGTTGTCTGTATTACTATGTAACTCGAGCCTTTCTTTCCGGGCAATATAATCTGATTCTTTATTGTGCCCAACTCACCAGCTATGTGGTTTTAGTGTTGTAAATCAATGAATAAGGTATCAATTGTGACATAGGCGCATGATTGCTCCGCCAATCAGGAAGATTCAGGCACAAGTAATGCAGTAATATTTGTTTTTGGTGAAAAAGTAATGCAGTTATATAGTAAAGTCTGTGTTCAATTGACATAAACTCATTTATGATTTCTGAACGTGGAATAAACATTTCAGCGTACAAATTTTACTACCATGAAGTGTATGATACATAAATGTCGATGATTGATATACAAGTTAGCATTACAGGAAGCCAATTAATTTTATGTGTGTTCCTTGTGATTTCCCCAACTTCATCTCTCGTTCAGGCATCCTTCGACGTACTGTGCAGATGCATCTGTTGCGTAGTGTCCATGCGCACCTGCTACGCACTGACTGTCCATGCTAGTCTACAACAGAATTCTAATATCGTTATTACTTATTTACTTTTTTGTAGGTAGGAATAAAGGTTAAAAACTCAACTATTTTTATTATTACGTATTTACATTAACATAAACAGTAAAAAGTTCATAATAATTAGAGCTTTCCAAATAAATACAGTAAAAAAAATAAAAACTCTCAATTTGTTTCTGAAATCATCGTACAACTAACACTCATTACATCAGCAGTTTGACTGACATAATCATTTTAAATTCCATATTTTGGGGGAGAAACATCTATTTTTTAATGGAAGGCAAAATAATGAAAGAGCAAATTTCAGACCAATTTTACATATCTTGCAGACCATTTTCATGGTTCAGTGCCAAAACCACTGCACCAAAGAAATTTTCACTTCAAAACTAAAGCCCGGTGGCCTGAAATTGTAAGCAGAGAGACTTCAAGTTGGTACTAACCTTCAGAATTATAACCAAGTAAACAAGGTGAGAAAGTTTGGCCGTGTTTTGCCTTTATGAAAGAATGGGGTATATAATTTAACTATGATTTCAATGTCTGCTTCATGTATTTAAGAGCAGACCGCAGCATTGCTTTAGCTTTTCCATCAGGAGTGCACCCAGATGAGATCATTTCTTCATACACGGCTGGAACCTGAAACCCAAAACATAGTTTGTGCAACAAAGTTGATATTGTCTTAAGTCACACGCACAAACAAACCCTGTTATAATTCTCAGTTTCTCACCAAAGCTTCAATTATTTTTCTTCCATGCAAAATCACATTTTCATCGATATTAGAGCCAAGTCATGGTAAAAAAAACTATAAGGCCAAGCCAATTTATATGTTGACACGTGAAACAATGCTTGGAGGCTGGTGATCATTGGTATGGGTGTTTGCAACATGTACTACATGTCATCCTTAACTAGCTTGATGCTAGAGCGGACATTTGGGGAGTAGATTGTTGAATTGGTAAGTAATTAGTTGTTTCATCATCTTATTTAAATTGAAATTTAATTTTCTTTTAATTAAAAGGTATGTGTTGTCTATGTACAATATAATTTAATTTCATTATTCTCTCTCCCTTTTTAGGTTGATTTTAATTTTAATTTCAATTTGAATAACATGATAAAACAACTAATTACTTGTCAATTTAACAATCTCCTCCATGAAAGCCCGCCCCCTCCAGAATCAGACTAGTTAGGGATGACATGTAGTACACATTGCAAACACTCACACCAATGATCACCAGCCTCCAATTTATATTGAACAATTTACACTGTGCAACAAAGCTTCAGGACTGCAAATGAATATGGACGACAGAAACTACTACATATAAAGGTCACAATTGGAAGGGTAATGAAAACATAGATGACAAACTGATGGCAATCATGCTAATATTATGTTATGTACCTTTTGGTACTTCTCAACATATATCAAAACTTTCATAAGCGTGGTATAAGTAACTACATCAGGTTCCACACCCTGCAGTTAGATTGAACAAATACATCAGTACTTGATGAAAGACAACTTAAATAAATGTGAAGGGTTAGCTAGCAAAGGATAAGAAGAGCAAACTGCGAAAAAAACATACATTTTCCCTCATGTACCGTAATACGGCAAAGGCTTCAGCATCCCTTCTATCTTCGCCAAATGCATTAATTAATGAATTGAGGGCTAAAAGACTGGGTGCGAGACCCTCAGCTGTCATCATCCTGAATGCATTTACTGCTTGTTCCGACAAACCCTGCAAAGATTATGCCAAGTATTACCAAATTCATTACTTAGCCAATCTAGTCACCAAATACAAGTTAAAGACATAGGTGAAGTCTGTCAGCGCCATGATGTAATGTCATTTTCTTTATATATATATATATATATATATATATATATATAAAACCCATTTAATAGTGCTTGATCCCATTGCAACATAAGCAGACAAAGAGGAAATCTTCCAAGAATTCTGGGTTTTAATTTGATAAAAAAATTGTAAGTTGGGATAAGGTGAATGAATTTTTAGCCTTCACTAAAGGAAAAGGTAGACAAACGAAAGACCAATATTCATATCAAAGCCAGTATAGTATGGTGTTCAACAGGTAAACTTTCTCCCGGGTATGTTATATTATCAGTTCATAAACAAACTAGATCAGCATATCCGTATATACAGACAACTGATTACATTAGCAAGCATTGGTAAACCAATTGTAGGTGCAATGTGCGCAATTGTTGATAGACTTCACAGAACAATAACTTCAACATACCCTTTGTGCATAGGCATTGATTAGGGCATTGAACATGGTTGAAGTTGGCTTGAACCCCATAGATTTCAAGACCTCCAAGCACTGCATTGCATCACTAAACCTTCCCGACTTTCCATACACATCAACCAAAGTTGTGTAAGTTATCGAATTAGGCAGCAACCCCTGACCTCGCATCTTGGTTAACAAGTCACTTACTTGATCCCACTTCTCCTGTTCCCCCATAGAATTAATCATGATATTATATGTGGTGACACAAGGCGTGTATCCACCCTGCTGCATTTCCTCAAACAACTCCTCAGCCCTATCATGGCAGCCTGACTTACAATGACAATCAATCAACGTGTTCCACGTAACGGTATCAGGGCGAATCCCTTCAGATAACATTCTCTCAAAAGTAGCCATAGCATGATCAAGACAATTATACTTGCCAAAAGTATCAATCATCACATTATAAAACTGCCTATCAGGCTTCACCCCATTACTCTTCATCTCCTTTAAAACCTGAAACGATTTCTGCCACTCCCCTTTATCACGATAACAAGCCAAAATCCTACTATAAACATACGAGCTAGGCTGCACATTGCTCTCCTCCATCCCCTTCAACACAACCCTCGTACTCTCCCACCTCCCAGCATGAGCATAAGCATCAACCAACAAAATATAAGTCTGTTCATCAGGCATAACACCAGCTTTCTCCATTTCCGACACAATAAACTCAGCATCCTTAAGAGAACCAGTTTTCACATAACCTTTAAGCAGAGCATTATAAGCCTTAGTTCTAGGCTCTAACCCGTTGTCTCTAATTTCCTCGAACAACGCTTCAGCTTCCGCAGTGCGACCGGAATTCCCCAACGCCAAAATAACCGCAACCAGCGTCGCCGACTTAGGGTTCAAGCCATTGCTCTGAGCCATGGCAAGGAACCGCATGGCGCGCGTGGGATCACCGGCTTTGGAGAACCCTACAATTATGTCGTTGATGAGGTGGCCATCGACCTCGATTTGGTCGTTCTCGATCTCTCTGTAGAGTTTCTGAAGCATTGGAGAATCGATTTTGTTGGAGCGCGTGAGGTACTGAATGATGGAGCTGTAGTTGACGAAATCGGGTTGGTAACCGTCGCGGCGCATTCTGGAGATAAGGTTGAGAGCCTTATCGACGTCGCCGTTTCGAGCGCAGGCGCCGATGAGGGCGTTGTAGGTTAAGGGAGTGAGGACTTGGCGCTGTGAGAGTAAGAAAGCTTCGTAGAGCTTCTCGGAGCGGCCAAGGGCGTTGATGAGGATGGAGTAAAGAAGCTCGTAGGAGAAGCATAGGTTGTGTTTCTGGAGCCATGAAACGACGGCGTATGCGAGGGTGATGGAGGAGGAAGAGGAGCAGAGGGATTTGAGGAGGGCGTGCCAGAGAGGGGCGGGGACGGCGCGGTAGGACTCGGCGAGTTGGAACTCGGCGGAGTCGAGGGAAGTGGGAGGTGGCGAGTCGGAGGGGGAATGGGTGGGGTCGGAGAGGAAGCTGAGGAGAGGGGTGAAGTCGTAGCGGCGGTTTTGGAAGGAGAGGATGTCGTCGGGGCCTTCTTCAATGATGGTGGGTTTGGTGGAGGTTATGGAAGGGTTTGCGGTGGACTTCGGTGGTTGGAGGAGGAGACAGTGGTGGAGGTGGTGGCGGCGGTGGATGGAGAAATGGTTGATGTGGATGGAAGGAAATGGAGTGGAAAGTTGTGGTGGTGGCAACACCAACATGTTAGTTAACGTTATCACTCTGCGGGTACGACAGAGTCATGAACGAAGCTGGGTATTGTTTTAATTTCATAATAAAATATCCTCTGTGGTCGTTAAAAGTAAGTAAACCATTAAATAACTGAATGAAGTCTAACCTTCATTTTTATTATAACTGTCAAAAGGATTTTCTGTTTTAATAATGCACAATTTTAATCTGCTTTTGTTGGCAATAAACAGATTAATCTTCTTTTAACCGATAGTAAATCATGGAACCTGTTAAAAAAAGCAAATGTTACAACAAAAAATGGAACCAAAAACAAAAACAAATAGTAAACCATTAAAACGAGCATAGACTCTATAAATACAATATTCTTAATTCCTACAGTAACAAATTTAATAAAAGATACTTTTTTTATGAACAATCCGTGAACTATATTTAACCTGTCAAAATAAATAAATAAAAAGAAAATTAAAAAAGTCATATAACCCAACAAGTTTGAATGGGTTTAATTTTCGTATAACAATATGATTAATTATAAAAACAATATTTATTATTATCTGAAGATTGTAATACCTTTCTATATTGAATATAAAATTATGTCATAAAAAATTTAAAACTAATTTCAACCTTCAATTTTTTTTTAAAAATATTTGACCCCTGAAATAAAAAATTAGTTAATCATCATCGTTATTAAAGACAAAGGTTTTATCCTAAAAAAACTTTAAGAGTTAAGAAAAAAATTAGGGAGTTACAATTAAAAATCAATAAATTATTTTTTTCATTAGATTTTATTTTTAAATATTAATAATTAATTTAAATATAAACTAATTATCTTATATAACTTCATATTGATTTATAATGTCATTAAAATAATTAAATTAAATATATTATAAATAAGTATATATATATATATATATATATATATATATATATATATATATATATATTATAATTTGACATCGCTTACGTTGTTGTTTGCTAAACCCTGTGCGGCTTTCAAAAGTAGGGTTTTGGGAGTGAGATCAAGAAGAAAGGATAGCGAAGCGGCGAAAGCCACACCCACAATGGGAGGGTCGCGAGTTCAAGTCAACAAGCCTCACAAGTCTCGCTTCTCTTCTAAATCTTCTCGCCATATTCATAAAACCTCTGTCAAAGGTTACACTATTCCATTTATACATACATATATGTTCTTGATTCTTTTTCCGCCGTATTTGATCTTAGGTTTTTTCGATTGTGTTGTTCAGATAGAATCGCAGTTGCCAAAACAGAGCGCAATGTCGGCAAAGGAGCTCGCGAAGCGAGAATTCAGAGAAATAAAATGGTATTTTTCTACTTCTTGTTTTTTTTGTTTCTATTGTCCCTTTTGCGTTGCTATTTCCCCCTTTTTTCGTAGTTACTGATTGGTAAATTAACAGATACGTGATCAGAAAAGGGCTGCAATCTTGAAAGAGAAGAGAGAGCTGAGTGGGTCGAGAAGCACTCCCCGAGTAATTGTGAGTAAACCATTGTTTTTTACTCAACCGAATTTGAATTTCCTTTTTCTTTTTTTGGACGCTTACTTTATTTGTTCTTCAATTTCTGTTTTCTTTTGTTTCTCGCAGGTTCTGTTTGGCCTTTCTGCTTCTATGGATTTAGAATCACTTGCTGGCGATCTCTTGTCATTATTATCTAAAGATTCTTCTACGGCTTTGCCAGGAACTGTTGCTTCTTCCGAATACAGGACAAGAATAACGGTATGTTGGAATTGGATTGTTGCCTCAATCTTTTGGAAGTTAATAGATTTGTTAAGACGTGGTTTTATTACACAGGAATTATCTGTTTATACGCTTGATATTCACGGTCCATTTAAAGACATTATCTAGAATGTGATTTTTATGACTGAACTGTTGAGTTACCACTATGCACTATCTTGAATGCGTGCATTGAATCTTATAAAAGTTGAGATAAAACAATAATATGATTCGATGGTTTTTACCTTCATATACTTTCAATGATCCATATATATGGGAGTGCAAAGTAGTTCTGGTACGCACCATTGTGTCATTTTAAGCCCTGCAGAACAAGTTTAAATGAAAATTTATAGATACAGCATGAATTCAGTTAGGTTAAAAATGAAAAACTCATTCAACACACAGTGATTATTTTTAATGATATAGAGTATGAAGATTAGAATGTACTTCTGACTCCTCGGCCTTGTTAGTTGGAAAATAAGTGCAAGAATTGGAAATTATACCCATGCAAATATTGGATTACAATGATGCATTTTTTTGTATATAGCCATTTCCTCTATTCTGGTGAATAGGATTTTGTAATATTGACCAAATATCCCATGCTTCAGGTACTAAAAGCACCTCATGGTGATCTACTAACATGCATGGAAATGGCGAAGGTATTAGCGTTTGTATTTGCTATATTTCATGTTCTCTTTGGTGCTGAAAATATGGCTCTTGATTACTGTCAAACAATTTATGTTTTAGGTTGCTGATCTAATGGTTTTTGTGGCCTCAGCAAGGTCGTTGTGCGAAGAAACTGATTCTTACTACATTGACTCGTTTGGGAATCAATGCCTTTCTGTATTTAGGTCTCTCGGTTTACCAAGCACTGTTGTGTTTATTCGTGTAAGTTATGGTGGATCTTTTATTTTAACTTGTGGATTAATTCACACAAGCTTACAAGAAAATTTCATAAAGAAAATAGTTTTAGGAATTTATGTGGAATGTTTGTTTTATGCATTCAGGATCTACCTACTGAGCTTAAACAAAGGAATGAACTAAAGAAAATGTGCACATCTAGCCTTGCCTCAGAATTTCCAGAGGATTGTAAATTTTATCCAGCTGATACCAAGGAAGAGTTGCACAAGGTAATTATTTCACCCATTGTTGGTTGAAAATTCTGATTGTACTTACTGATCCTATCATCAATTTATATTCAGTTTGATGGTCTAAGCCCTACCACCCTTCTTTTACAATTGCAGTTCTTGTGGCTTTTTAAAGAGCAAAGGCTTAAAGTTCCTCATTGGAGAACTCAACGATCTTACCTCTTGGCTCAAAAGGTTTGATTGATACTGATCAAACTTATACATTGTGCCTGTTTCAAGGTTTTGTTGAATTATTCTTGGGAAATTTACTTAGGAACATAACATTCGCATCTTTGGTGTATACTTTTAAAAATATTCATTATCCAAGGAAATTAATATGCTCAAGCTTTGCTTGCTTTTTATTCCCATGATGATGCTGGCTGGGTATGTTAGTTTCCCTTGGGGATAGATAGTTATCTTGGAAATTTTACCCAACCATTATCTTCCATGCCTCTCATCTGCTTCTACCATTCTTTTTCAAATTTCCAAGTTTTTCTTATTCTTTTCTGAACTAGAGAAATATTTTTAAAACATTTCTGAATTTATTAAATGCTAAGATGTGTATCAGATATTGATACTGTGATTGTTGTTAAAATATATAGGATACGTTATGTGTGGAATACGCGTCTAGATATGTATGAATTTCATCAAACATAGTGAATTTAAAGCTGGAATCCTACAAATCCAAATTAAAAACATGATTTTTGGACGCAACTAAAACAAAACTAAAATTTTGAATGATTATCTTCCTAAATAATTATGAATTTCTTACACTACAATTATATAATTTTAAGACCTTTAATACTCTATGGAGAAGTATTTGAGAGTATAAAATACAACACGTGCTGGATACGAATATGTGAGGCTGATAGAAGTATCAGTGCTTCATAGATTTACTGTAACAAATCATAACTTGCGAATATTATTCTTAATCGTTGCTTTCCTATGAAAGAAACTCCCCCTAGTTTAAGAGTCTAGTTCAATCATGTTACCTTCCTAGGAATTAATTATCATGTACACTTATTTCCAAGAGTACTTGTGTAATTTTTTTTTTGACTGTACTATGTTTCCTGCTCCAAATTTTAGGTTGATGCTGTTAATGATGGTAATTCTGAAAAATGCACTCTGGTTCTCACTGGTTACGTTCGTGCTCGAAACCTATCAGTCAATCAACTGGTAATAGGCAAGGTCATGGATTTGCTATAATAGTTGTGTTGTTTTTTCAGTAGTCTTCACATTTTTTCTGCCAGGTTCATGTTTCAGGTGCAGGAGATTTCCAATTGTGTAAAATTGAAGTTCTTAAGGATCCCTGTCCTTTGAATCCAAGAAAAAATCAGGACCTTATGGATTCAGAAGAAATGCATAACATGGAGGTACAAGCTTTTACTATTTACCCAATGTTTTACTTTTCAAAACCAAAGCAACTGCTGAACTGTTAAAGGTAAAGGAGAGGCTTAAAGTTTTGAGGTAACTGGATCTTGTACACTCACATATAACAATGTTACAATAATACATTTGTATGCGGCTATGTGGTAAGTACATATAGAGTCAATAGTTTGTCCTAGTGACATAATTCACAACAGAACATAAGTATAATGTAGCCAACCCACCTCATGGAAAAAGCTTGGTTGTTGTTGCATATGCTATGTATAGACATACTTATTTAAGCAAAATTTTTAAATTTTTATATACACAATTTGTAATTTTTTTGAGATATTTTAATTAATTTCAAATTTAATAAAATAATGTTTCATGAACATATAAATATAAAAAAACAGTTTAAATATCATACATATAAGTCCAAATTAAATATCATGTTATAACAGAAATATATAATAATAATAAATAATGTAAAAAAATCATGAAATAATTATATATTATAAAATAGATTAAAATTTTGAACTTTCAAAAATTAAATAAAGGGTTGTATTAGGAATCAGGAAAAATGAGGGGAAAATAGAGTAAAAAGGAATTTCAGCTAGTAGCCTAAATCGAAAAACGTATCAAAAAATGCAATCAGCTAGCCAAAAATGCCACCCACCCAAACACCTTTAATTTACTTGAAGTAACATTTCAGCTATTGAGGCTTTCAGCTGCTGCAGTTAAGTAGGAGTGAATATATCAAGGTTGACATTCAGTATTCGAATTTCAAAGGACAGTTTTTGGTCAAATCTGTTTAACACCTACTTCCCTCTCAAAAATGACCTACTGAAATTTTAGTATCTGCTGAATCTTACAAATTTTTTATCCATTTATTCTTATGCTCTCTTTTGTCTATTTATTTATGTTTATGAGTTTACTAATTCCCTGTATTTCCTCCTCTTTGATATTTTAGGTCATCAGTTCTCTAGTTCCAGATCCTCAAAACCAGGAAGCTTTAGTTGTAGAAAATACACCCGATCCTCTTGCTGGAGAGCAGGTAGATAATGAAATCTTTTTATTATTCATTTGTCTTTAGAGCTTCTGTATTCATCAGTCTTCTAAAATGACCCATTTGTTATTACCTGCTGGTTGGCTTTATCATTTCTCAGCCACCAACAATCCCCCCGCATTTTTTTATTTAATTATGTGGTGTATTATTTGAATATTCCATGTTTATTTATATGTAAGATTCTTTTGTTTATTATTCCGGGTATGATGTCACTCCTTGTCCCTAGACATGGCCGACAGAAGCTGAAATTGCTGAGGCTGATGAAGATCAAAAGAAAAAGAAGATAAAAAAGAGGAGTCTTCCTCGTGGCACTTCAGAATATCAGGTGTGAACTTTATTTTAATCTCTTATTGTAATAAAATATTATTTTATGCTGGTTTCCCTTTTTTCTTACTATATATATTTAGTACTAAAATAATTGATACCTGGTTTTTTGTTTTAATTTTCAGGCTGCATGGATTGTTGATGATTCCGATGATGAGTCAGATTGTGACGATGAAATTGATGATGGTATGGTGTTGGATGAAGGGGAAGATGGGTTTACTGGTCAAGTGGGGAAAAAATATTCTGAATTTGATGGTGATGAAGCTTCAGTTAGATTTGGAGATTCTGATGAAGAAACAGATAATGATATGGTGATGATGGTGAGCTTCTAAAAAACTCATTATTAAACATTGGATAATGGATAGTGTTTCAATTAATCTTTCATTGTTCTATATTGTGTATTAAGTAGTTAAAATGAGCTCTGTTGTGTTCATAATAATATTGAAATATGTTATATGGTAATAATGTTTGCTTAGCCTTTTCTAAAATTTCAACTGGAATTTAAGTATATGTGTGTTTTTGGTGGGGATTTATTGATATTGGCACAAGAATTTTTAGCTCAATCTAACAATTGTTAAGAAAAGGTATATTATTCATTTATTTCAATTTTTAAGAGACCCTTCTAGTAATTATCACTTTTTTATAAGTATTAAATTTTAGTCCTCTAAAAATTGTTTGTATTATTCCTTTTAAATTTTAAAATTGGCCTCAATCAAGTGGTGACTTGTGTCTGGTAATGTGTCATTCATGAATCATGCTACAATGGCAACTATTATGACATGGGATGTCACATACATGACATGCCTAGATACTCCTTATGTCATAAATAAGTGATAAGTGATAATAGAACTTATTTTCAAGAAAGACTCCTTGGAATTTAGAAGGATCAAAGCCAACAAACAAATTGAGGATCATGTTTTCAACACTGGAGACTAAACCTATTTTACCCTAAATTTTATGTGCATGATCTGCATCATACAATTTTAAGTTCTGACTCAGTAAATTTGAGAAATTTTCATTCAACCAACAGCTATTCACTTATGTAAAATTATTTTTTATTTGTATGGTTCAATGGATTTAAATCTATGGCATTGAACTACTTTCCTGTGGTGTTATAGGAAGTGGATAACTTGACCAGAGAGAAGATACAAGATGAACTTAAGGAACTTAAAGAAGCACATGCTGCAGACGAGGGTACCTTTCTTTCCTTCTCTATTCCTATTAGTATTTGTTTGTCACCTGTCTCTTTGAAAGAGCATACATATTTGGTCTGCCTGTGTGTGAAGTATCTGACCTAGTTGTTGTTTAATTTCCATCCTATTCCTACCTTATGTATTTTGTTGTCAAGTTTGCTGAAGATGACCAAGAATGAGCTTATGGATGATTTTTAATGTGTTGCTGGTTCCAAAGAATGATACCCTTTCTGATTTGTTGTTTGTCCTTTTTTTATTATGCAGAGTTTCCTGATGAAGTGGACACACCTCTGGATGTTCCTGCTAGGAAGCGGTTTGCAAAATATCGTGGACTTAAGTCCTTTAGGACTTCTTCATGGGATCCTAAAGTATGTGTCTTTTGGAGATTCTTTATATACATTGTTTATAACCTCAAAATAAAACTCTTATGTTACTATTAATCTCAGGAGTCTCTACCCCAAGATTATGCCAGAATTTTTGAATTTGATAATTTTAAAAGAACACAAAAACATGTTCTTGCTAAAGCCTTGGAACTGGATGAAGAAAACCGAGAAGACTGTATTTCAGTTGGTTCTTATGCTAGATTGCATGTCATGGGAGTGGCAAGTGCTGTTGCTTCAAAGTTATGTTTGCTTGCAAAGACAATCCCCATTATAGCATGTGGCCTGTTGAAGCACGAGTCTAAAGTATCTGTCCTTCATTTCAGGTGGTTTTACATTTTTACTATTTTAATTGTCAGTGAGCTGTAGTCCATTCTGAATATTCAAAGAATGTCATGATGAACTGAAGTCGCTTGCGTTGTGTAGTGTGAAGAAGCATGAAACATATGATGCACCCATCAAATCTAAGGAAGAGTTAATATTTCATGTTGGGTTTCGGCAATTTGTTGGAAGGTAGGTATTCAATTCAAACAGCTATGGCAAATATTTGGTCCCTTCAAACATTTAGGTAATTTTGATTTTTTTGCAGGCCAATTTTCTCTAGTGAGTTCATAAATACAGACAAGAACAAGATGGAGAGATTTCTCCATGCTGGGCACTTTTCGGTTGCTTCAATCTATGCACCAATTTCATTTCCTCCTCTTCCTTCGATAATACTAAAGAAGACCGGAGAAGATTCTGCCCCTTCTGTAGCTGCTGTTGGCTCACTGAGAACTGTTGATCCAGATAGGATCATCCTTAAGCGTGTTATTTTGACAGGGTATGTTTATTGATATTTGCCCACACTTACTGTTTGAGAACCTTGCATGGTCCTTTGATTCTATGGTCTTTGCTTTGACATATTTCCACTACTGAATCTGGGAACAAATGTAATTATTTAATGTATTCTATGTTTTTCTTATTTAAAATTTTTAATGTATTCTATGTTTTTCTTATTTAAAATTTTTTGACATTTTGTGATGCAGCTATCCGCAAAGAGTATCAAAACGTAAAGCTTCTGTGAGACATATGTTTTATAATCCAGAGGATGTTAGATGGTTTAAGGTGAAAATATAAATATATTACCTCGTTTACTCCTTCAAGATCAATCTCCATTGTTACCTCGTATGAGATTTCTAATTTCTAATGTGGGTGGTGATTGCAGCCTGTAGAGCTTTATACCAAGCGTGGTCTTCGTGGTCGAATTAAAGAACCTGTTGGTACACATGGTATGTTGATCTGTTTCATGGATTTAAATTTCACGGAATAATGAATAATTGATTGATTGTTATTTTGTGGATTAAGCTCTTGCTCCATTTAACTACGTTTAGCTTGTGTTCTGGTTGGTGATTTTTTTTGTTTTCATATTTCAACTCATTACTCATCAATATTCAAATGTATATGGGATGTATGATATTGATGATGTTCTATTTATTGTTATTGTTGCACAGGAACAATGAAGTGCCTTCTCAATGGGGTTCTTGAGCAGCGTGATACTGTATGTATGAATTTATTCAAACGGGCATACCCGAAGTGGCCAACCCATCATTTTCCTTTATCAGAATAGTGAGATGGCTGTTGGATTCTGTTATTGTTGACGAATTCAGAAGAAAGCCAATTTGTATATTGATCGGGAATGAAGCTCTGGTTCAGATTGACGTCCTCTTATGGAGGATGCAGCTTAGTAACAATTTACTTCCTTTTTTTCCCTACCACCGCCGATTCCCCCTTTGCTCATTTGCACTTGTGAGCACTTGTGAGATACAAGATAAATTAACGTATCAGAATTTTTTTATTGAACTGTTTTTATATTTGCATGCAGAAGTACTGATACTTACCTTTTCGTTGAAGAGCACTTCTGTAAATTTAATTTTTGTTTGTCAAGGTACCAGATTTACTTCTCATTCTGGTGAGATTCATTTAAATGTAAGCAACATCATGCATGAGGTAGAACATTGGCGCAGTTGTAGGTGAGGTATCATTTTACCTGTTCAACATGGTTTTCCCTTGTTTCAATTGAAAATGAGAATGAGAAATCTCAATTTGGTCTTCTGATGAGTGACATGCGTTATTATTTTTCTAGCTTTACAGTAATCAAATTATTAATTTAGGTCTTTAAAAGACTATTTTACCGATGTTTTCTTACCATACAAAATTAACGGAATTTGGCAATGTGGACAGACAACTTAGGTTGTAGCTATTGAAGCGTGCTGAACATTATCAATTACGTGCCCAGGACTTTATGACAATTGTCTTTGAAAAAGTATATTAATTTTTGTGAAGTCTAATTTTTCTAAAAGCGTTTTGTTGTATTTGGTAAATAAAATTAGTTTTAAAAGGTTAATAGTTTGATAATTTGATTTAAATATATTGTCGATGTTTACGTTGCATTCAATTATAGATTGACATCTTAAGCATTGATTTAAACATATTGTCGATGTTTAAATTACATTTTGTTTAAATATATTTTAAAAGTTATGTTTATAATGTATTTTGTATTTTGATTGAGAGTGTAATTTTTTACAGACAGTTCTGTATACTAAATGAATTATTGAAATTTTATTGAAACCTTGAATGTGTTAATGAATTTAGAATGCAAAACTACAATTTTCTTGTTTACAAAAAAATCACCTCCAAAAGCATCAAATTTCATCTTAAGTTTTCACTAGGAAGAACATCCCACTCTACAAGATCAGACCCATCAAGTAGCCGGCCAATCCGCACAAACATTAAATTATTTAAATTATTTAATTTCTAAACATGGAATACAAAATTAAAATATAACAACTTAATAAGTATAGAAAGAGTAGAGGATTATACTCCGATTTATTAAAACTAAATGAATGAAGTCTAATTGCATTTTTTTTCACATTAATAAATTTTTATTGATAAAAATAAAAACTTGACACAGTTGACTTATCATACTAATTGAGTTCAAATTTATCGTATGTATAAAAATGTTCGTATTTTCACTCTTTATATTCTCTTACACAAACTCGGTAACTGTTTTAATTGGTATCGTGTGTTTGAAAGTCTTGTAACAGAAATTACCACTACTCACTGCCCCACATGACTGAAATAGAAATTTTCACAAGGATGGATTCCAGAGAATATGAAAATACTACAAAATGAACCAGCAATCAACGTTTTCTTTTTAAAAAAATCACCAGAATTCAGCACAACAAAAGTGATATAAATACCAAAGCATAGCAAATCTTCAGGGAATCTACCTTTATATCTTTGTCGGTAAATTTGTGAATAAAAGCTCCATGGTACACAAAAGAAAAAAGCTTCACCAGATAGACTGAACATTAATCAGGGCTGCTGAAAAATGCAGACTTCTCCTTTATGTTATGACTGGCCCTTAAGCCAATCAATAAAAAGTGCAAAATCTAATTAAAGCACTTGGCTCAAACTTGCGGGGCAACGGTATTTTGATGAACAACTTTATCAAAACTGCTTAAAAATTTTCACCAGGTGGCAATTCAGCCAGCTTTGGAGGAGTGCCAAGTACTCTTTCCATGTCAAAACGAACTTCAATATTGCGAATGCTGTACCCAACTACCATCAACCAATATAACAGTTTGGCAAGTTCAGATGCACTAGTCTCAGTCATGCTGGTCTGCAAAACCAGAATTGAAGCAAGTCACACAAAAGTCCCAAATCATACTGCTTGCAGTAATATCAAGCAAAGAGAAGGCTGTTCACCCCCTCACAATAATCACAGGGGTCTGTATATCAATTTAAAGAAATCTAATTCTGATTATAAAAATCACTTTCAGATTGCAGTAAAGAGCACATGATACAAGTTCAATTATTCAAAGTCAGGAATCTAACTTTAAAGGAAAAAAGGTCAGCAATTATTAGGGAAACAGCTGTCAAATGTGCGTTTAGAGCAACCTTCCATCCAAGTAACTACCTTTCAAATCTTACGAACCAAAAGAAAGAAGAGTTCATCTTCCATGTTAACACTTATACACACCCTAAAGGAAAGTATTCTACAACTTAAGCATTCAATATTAACCCTGATATAGTGATGAGTGGGGCAATAGTAATTTGAAGAAAGTTTTGACAGATAATGATGGGATATACAAAGAAGACCAAACAGGAGATGGAAGTGCTGAGCAGGCTAACCTTCATTTGGCTAGGATCTGAAACTGCCAGTAGGCGCTTTATAAATGTATTCATTGCAAGTACAACATCCTCCCCAGCACTACTAGTCAACTCCTACACAATAATGGAGGGTTATTATGACAAATAATTGTCATATTTCAAAAAATGATGCTCCAAAGTTCTAACTACAGAGATTGAGATGAAAACTTAAATTGGTTAAGTTGAATAATCTACATGTGAAGGTCAAATCAATAGTTACAGATTCACAATAGAGCACCTATGCAAGTAAATAACAACAAAGGATATATAAGAATGACAGTGATGAATATATTAACACCAAACCAGTATCTAGTTCTAAACAAAAATACAATAGTAGAATTTTCAATAATGATTCCACAATTGCAGAAATCAAAATCCAGTGGACAATTAATTTTGCATTAGTCCATATCTTTAGAACTAATTCCAATAAAAGTTACAGCACAGATCAACATGTGAAAATTTACATTAAGCAAAAGCACATGTCACTTTCAGCCTGGATAAAGGCAAGGAAGTATTTTATATTGGCAAAAGTGAAGCACAATTAACCTTCAAATTTCGAGGTTCAAGAGATTTTAAGTATTCCAAGAGTTCATTTTGAGCATTGCTAGTTTGTCTCCCAACTTGACGATTCAGCTCCTCAATCTCTGCTTCAAGTAATTCAATGTACTTTTTAGCATCTATTTTCTCAGGCCCAGAAACATTGTTCCATCGAATCACTTCACCAGAGACATTCTTTTGTGTACCAGGCGCATAGTCTGGCATATCCTGCAAGATTTTAGGAGTAAGAATGTACCTAGAGCCATAATGATGTGGTCTCTGAAGGACCAATGGCCATTGAAAAGCAATTTTTTGAACACCAAATTCCCAGAATTCTCTCAATTCTTAGGTTGAAACTACCCTGCCCAATAAACATAATTTGTTTTTTCTTTTCCCCAAGCTCACACCAAACTAATCGAAGTCCCATGCAATTTTTTCTTTCCTCTAAGCTGAACTGGAATCTAAATAGGGAAAGATAGTAAAAGATAGGAAATTACCGGACCAAAAGGTCCAAATAAGTTTCATCTCTCAACCTGAATGAGTATTACACACCATTCCAGTTATCCATGCACTTGGATATCAGAAATTATGAGGGAAAGAAATTATGTTTACCTTTTTATCTTGCACATCAGGAAGAGCAGCTTGCTCCAGACTTTCTTGCAAATCCAAGCGGTATTGTGCATTCCTGAACATGTATCCAGTCATCATGACACTGTACATGAGCTGTGCCAGGTTTTCAGCTACCTAAATAGAAAGCCAAACAACTTCATTGGAAAACTTAAGATGCATGGAACAAAATAAAACAAAAAGGAAGAATTTCAATTGACAGATAAATATTTCTTTGTCTATTGGACCACATTGGGCTAAAAAAGTTCCGATGACAGAATAGTCATTAGCATCAATAATTTCTTTGTCAATTGGACCACATTCAGTTAAAGTAGTTCCATATGGTGAAGAACTTGTAAGAGGCTCTGAAATTGGGGTTGCTGCAGAAAAGGTTAATAAAAAGGGGAAATTCAATTAGCAGCAAAAGGTAATCAATATAATTTTGAGCCGATAAAAAAAGTATAATTTTGAATTTTTTGAAAATCATGAAACAAATATGATTGCACCACACTATAAGGGGGAGATAGTGATTAAAAACACAAATTTCAGAGACTACACCAGACAAGGCAAAGTTCCCATTTAATTGAACATTCCATCAAATCAGTGATCCAGCGAGAGATTAGCTATCCACTCAAATATAACAACAGCTTTTTGAAAAACTTACAGTGGTGATTGTTACAGAAAAAAATTGAGGAGGTAATGTTCCAATCATATTTGTCACCGTTTGGCGCATTGCATCCACAACCTAGTCACCAACAGAAATTTCATTTCACCAATCAATTAGTCATGCAGCAATCAATTAACAGTGATCACTACCATGCCATAGCAAGAAAACAACAAACCTGTTGAGGTGCCCTTTTCACAAACAATTCCATAAATTCTGGCTGCACGTTCTTAACATATTCCAGTAAAATTTCTCTCCTGCTCTTTGACTGGTGATTTCAAAACACATAATCACTAATCAGGAACACACATATAACCACCCAGACAGAAGAAGATACTCGTTTCCAGAACAATTTATCTTGAGTACAGGTCCTACACTAAATTTATATCCACCAAAATGATCGCTTGAGCTAGGGCATGTAATGTTGAAGAAACTTAAAATTTAATCTATAGTGCATCGGTGGCAGTTCCAGGTAATGACTCAATGAAACTAAATTGGGAGAAAATGAAGAAAGATTACGCTGGGCCACTGATTCAAAACCACAACACTAACGCATGGTATATCATCTCCAATTCTCTAGTAAAGCTTTAAAATAGATATACACATTAACCGATTCAAGGTGACACTACACTACCCAATTCCAATGGCTTTCCATTCACAATTCATAAAATAAAATTATATTAAAAATATTAAGATATATCATTAAAAAAACCACCTTTTAATTATCATCATTTTTTTAAGGGTATGGGTAAAATTGAATTTGAAACAAAATAAGAAGTACCAAAGTCCCATTGGGGGGCTTGGGGTCGCCAGAACTATCAGAGTTGGAAGCGTCATTTTTGGAGGAATCGTAAGCTTCAACTCTGAAACCAAACCTTCCTTTGTGCTTTGAAATTCCAGGATAGCCAATTGATGAGAGTGAACGAGATGGGAAAGAAACGAGAGAAATTGAATAAGACGAAGTAGAGGTAGAGGTAACTAAGTGAGGTATGAAAAAGGGTTTTGATGTTAACGAATACATCATCAAATAAATTGTGTATGCTGTGAGGTTTAAGAGTTCCCTTGGAAATGCAGCGGTATTCGCATTCTTCTGCTTCCCATTTCCCAGGGATGAGGTTCACACGTGATTTTGCAACTATCACGTGATTCGCACGTGCACCTGCCTCATTGGTAACTGCGTTTAAAATTATAATTTAAAATATCCACAAACTATATTCATAATAAATGAATAAACTGCAGCGAAAAAACAAAATGAAAAAACTCTGAATTATTAAGACTAATTTAGATATTAGTATTTCTTGATACATATGACATTTTTATTTAAGGATGTAATTAAATTTTTAGAATTGACTTTTGTTGGGGAAGTTTTCTTTTCAGATTTTTTTTTATTGAAAGTTAAAGACTAATTCTTAATTACAACAGTCAACGTATTAAATGATAATCTAATCAAATAATTTACTTTATTAATATTAGTTAGAGTTAAAAATCGAAATAACCACATATCTAAGAGATCATGTAATAAATCATTAGTTAAGATAAATTTTTAAAATTGGTTTGAATAAGGTTATCTTACATATCAATGAAATTTGTCTATAACAATAGTTATTGGTCGTTCAAATTTTTTTATAATGTTCATGTAAACATACATTCATTATTAATTAATCAAAAATAATTCTAGATGTGGTTTTGAAAAAGTTATTAACTGAATTTTAGTTGAAAAATAACTATGAATGTATTTAAAAATTCAAATAAATAATTTTAATAATGAACTGAAAAGGGTTTTCTGGAACATGTGTAGGGGACATGCAAAAATAACTTCCATTCGAAAGATGTGACAACTATATATCTTCTTAACTATAAAATTAAAGGTGATTAAGATGAAAAGCTAGTAATCACATAGCCATTTAAATATGTATAGTTCTCATTTGCTGTATTTTTCTTATAAATGTTTTATTTATTTTTAGATGTGAAAATAAATTAGATTGTTTTTTTAACATTATGTCTTAAGTTGCTTAATATTTGACTTATTTAATTAAAGTGTGTAATCCTCTGAACTTTTAACAAAATGTGTTTTAAGTGGTGAAACTATATGTTCAATGTTAGGTAATATGTTAAATGTATATATATTAATTGTCTTATAATTTACAATGAATATAATATTGTTTAGGGTAAAGTATATTTTTAAGTCTCTGTGGTGTATTGATTTAAGTCTTCATTTGTTTTGGTCTGCGTCAATGGTAATTTACAATACATATGATCCTTTTAGTTGCTATGTGTAACATCATTAATGACTCACAAATCAACGTGACACATCATCCATCAAAATGATAATTTTCTGACATCACACATGGAAAATGATTTTTATTTCTATTTGCTAAATTAAATAGCCCCTCCTTATCTTTAACTGTGAATAAAAATCTAAAATTATCTTCAATCCCCGATTTCACTGGACATTCCTCCTAGGCCCATAGAAGAATGACATATCAGACCATTTGGTGAGTTACTGACAGCGTTATACAGGAACTCAAGGGAGCAATTTCCATTAATATAAAGAACAAAACAAATGTTCAGACCAAAAAAAAAAAAAGAACAAAAGAACAAAACAAATGTTGAAAAAGATACTACATTGGAACTAAAATCATTTTCCCAATACAATATATATATATATATAAAGTGCATCTTACAAAATTAAAATGAAAATAAATTTTAATACATACATTTAATATATATTATATTATGGACACCATTAAGTTTTAAAAAATTTATTTATATATTTCGGATATGGTTGTCGACCTATTTAAGAAAAAAATGTAAATTAATTTTTTGTATATACCACCCAATTAAACTAAATTTTTGAATAAATCAAGTCATGCCTAAAAGAGTGGTTTACTTTAGTAAATTCAAGAGTTTCAGAATTAATCAATTCAATGTTTAAAAACAACCTAAGTCTTACTTCTTTAAAGAGGAAATATTTTAAATATTTGTTATACATGAAATGATATGATTTAAACCCTTGATAAAAAGATTTGAGTATCTGACAATTTTTTAGGTTTTGTTAATATTAATATCTAATTACATAAGGTAATATTTCAAAGTCATACATTGTTATAAAGTATCTAATTAACTTCACTTTTGATATGTCCAGCATAGGGTATTGGCTTCAAGTGTATAATATCTTAGACCTATCTAGTTGAGATCTAAAATTATTCTTTAAGATAGTGAGGATCCTAAGATCTTGTAGTATCCAGTCAAGTCACACTAGCATCTCACGTTGAGGGACGAAATATGATATTACTTACAAAAGCACTATCATGCTCAAGTTAGTCTGACATACAATACCGAAGTTCAAGCATTTATGATAGATTAAATATACCTTGACTATAGTAAATGAGTGATATTTGTAAAAGTCAAGTAGTGACTATATATCATGATATCTACCTCAGTACTTTTTTTCCACAAAGTACGAGAAAAACTAATATAATACTTAATATTTCTAACGCATATGTAAATACTTATCAATACGCTAATATGACTTTCAACCTCTATCCTATGTTAGCCCACCAATGATATTCATCTGACAAAAGATTATTTTTTTCACTTCTTATTATTTTATTTTTTTATTCAAATAATACACTTTTCTATTTGATTTATTTCTTTAATATCTCTTTCTATCTTATTTTTTCTTTCTATCAAAACAATTATCACGCATCAGGAAGGTATAATAATTAATATTACTTTCTTCTCTTGCATAAAAAGCTTTATCATGTAATATGTTTTGTATATATACGAATAATTAGATTTTTTAAACATATTGTGAAATATTCGAATATTATTGTGCATGTAGATAATAATTTATTGGAAGAGACGGTGTCTATTTCAATAATTTACATGTCTCCAATGAATTAATTTTGTATATTTACTAGGCACCGTTGATTCATCTAAAAAAATATAAAAAAAAAGTAAACCCTACTATATACACAAATGAGATAATTTTAAAATAACGATAACTTAATGTTAGGCTTACAAGTTCCTAAGAGATGTTTTAGTCAAACTTTTAGTTTTGGATTTGAGTACAAGAAATAGAATTTCAGTAAACCTTGTTAAATAGAGTTTTGTTATTTACAATAGCTATGGTGGTTAATATTTTGTGGGTCTATGACAAAATAATAGGGTGTTTATAATATGGTTTAGTTTAATTTTTAAATGAAATATCATCAAATGTAGTTTGAATTGAATCATTTTGTTCAATTTTATATTAATTATATTTTTTTAAAAAATTAAGTATAAAATATATAATTTCAATCTAATAAAATCAAAAGTTCAAAAAAAATTACCATCGTAAAAAATTTCAACATAATAAAAAAGCACAAATCACTAACCAAAATATTCAAAGTTTCACTTCAAGTTTAAACCATGTATATAAATTAGTAAAGTAATAAATATAAGAGTAATATGTTAAAAATTGCGGTTCGGGTAAGTTTAGTTTAGTTTTCAGAGGTAAATATAAAATCTAATCCAAATCACACATGTAATTTTTTTGTGGTTTCAATTTGATCAATTTTTGGTTTGGTCAATTTTTAACTATTTGAATCAATTGAAAGGTTTTATTTGATCTAGATGATGATAAACACCTCTTATATACATAATTTTTAATTTTAATATATAAACATATAATATAAAAAAATAGAAATAGTTTTAATAAGCAAAAATACAGGAACAAGTCACATTACTCACATAAAATATTTTTAACAAATAATTTCAAAACTAGCGATGTTTTTGGTCTCTGTCCGATATTTGGACATCTTTAGATTACTTTTAGGAGCGACTTATGTGAGTATGTCACGGGATATAAAACAAAAATATTAATAATTCATAATTAAATGTGATGTTAATCTTATCTCTTGTTAATGGAAATTTCCTCATTTAATACATGTCCCTCAATAGATGGATATCCAAATATAACAAAACAATAAATAGAGACTTAAAATCTTCAACTAAACGGTTTAAACGATTTATTTACTCTTCAAATACTGATGGGAAGATTCAAGATTACTGATCAATAATTGCGTAAAAAAAAAGGGTGTCAGCAATTAGCAATAATCCAACCTAAAAATCTGAAGCAAGGATGGAAGTTACCAGATTAGATCCACGTTAATTACCCCAACTAGCACAGCAAGTAAGCAACAAATCTCCAATTGATGAAGGCATGCGCATTTGTTTGTTAAAGGGAATAGAAAGACAGCGAGACAATCCACGTGCAAGAGAGAATTCAGATACCAACATGGCGATATAGGAATTAGGAAGGACAACACGGGAAGCAAAACCTGCTTCAAGTAAGAGAAGAGCGAAGAAGCACCACACCCACTCCTACTCATTACATAACTCTCTTTTTTAATACCATTTTTGTTTCCTTCTACCTAGCCAGGCGTTATCACTCGCCACCGAAGCAAAACAGATCTGTACTCACTCACAACACTCTCTGCATCTTTTTTCATTAACGGAGCACAGCAATGCAATCGCCACTCATATGTAAATCAATTTAATCATTCATATATAACAAACATGAAATTATAATATCAATTTTCATCAATTCAGTGCTTCTAAGCACACCAAAAATGGCACTTCAGCGGCGGCGCCACCACTATTACCAAAGCTTCCGTCTAGTGGTTCCGTTAATTTCCGCCGTCGCCGCCGCTCTACTCTTTCTCTTCGCTCTCCTTTCCTTTTTAGCTCCTCCCATGGAAACCGATCATATGCTTCGGAGACCACAACCACACACTTCGGTACTTTCTCTCCCTTCTTTATTGCGAATCGCTACATCCAATAATCTGAATTATTGATTGTGTAATTCCTTATCGTTTTGTTTTGTTTTTATGTATGAAATTATTGTTCAGTTTAATGTTCAAGAGGATGATGCGATTGGAAATCCTGTGTTTCGTGTTCCGGTTAGGGCTTTCTCTGGCTTCTATTCGTATTTGGCGTCGATTTCACGATTTTTTTTTATTGGATCTTAATTCAATAATCGTGTGGTTTTGGTTTAATTTGATGATTACTAGATCGGTGGAGGAAAGTTGGGACGCGATGTGTGGACTTCTCGACATTCGGAGCACTTCTACGGATGTAGCAACGCCAGCAACAAGTTTCCAAGTGCGTATCTTGTTGGTTCAATAATCGAGTGATGCGATGTATAACTTTTTCGTTAGTTAAACTTGGATTCGGTTCTTGTATATAAATATAATATACGATAATGACGTGTAACTATGCTTTTCGTGTGGCAGAAGTTCAAGAAATAACAAAACCGAACCGATATTTGTTGATTGCAACGAGTGGAGGCTTGAATCAACAAAGAACTGGGGTTATGCTCTGAACTCTTGGCCTTATTATAGCTAAGCAAGGATTTGACATCACTGTTTCTACCTTTTTCTTAATATGTTTGTGTGGAGCTTCTTTTTTAATATGCTTACAGTGAATAAAATGTGATATGAACTCAATAAATGAGGGAAAGAAATATTATCTGCTGCCTCAATCATATCCTGTTGTAGATTGATGTTGTGAAATCAAATCGACTTGTTTTTGCTGTGGTATATAATGTGCCATTTGATAAGAAAGGGGACTAAGCTTGATGATGACGTTGGAGCTGCATATTAATAAAAGAATTTGGCATTTCTCAGTCTAAAGTGAGAAGGCTGCACTTTAGAAGACTGTATGTAACTGGTTGATTAAAAAAATTAAACTTCAAAAATTTGTTATAGATATTCTTCTATTATATGGTATCCGTAATTGATTTTGTAATTAATGGATATTAGTCCACTTTATCCTCTGAAGTGCAGGGGTGCACTTTTGAGAAGTTAGATCCTCATTAAGCTAATCACGGAGTATCTAGTGCTAGGTCCATTTTTCTTCATTCTTTCATGGATGTGTTCACATAAGACTTGAAACAGTTAAAAATGTGAAAGGCTTTGAGGCAGATGTACTGTGTCTGTACATGTTTCAGAATGATAGCTGTTACTACAAAACTATATCTTTTGCTGTTTTTCTTTTCTCTTCTCTGTCTCTTGCGATGCTAAAATCTTCTTGAGAATCCTATTGATTGCATTTATGGAAGAAATATATCCCTCTTTTTAACCTGTATTGTCATGACTTTGGGAAGCTATAAAAAAAAAAGTCTCAGTGAATTGTTTGCTGCCAAGCCTGGAGTATGGAGACTAGTAAATCTGTTTTTTAAATTACAATGCAAATCAAGATAGTATGATGCAGTATATGACAACTCTTGGTGTTTATTAATTGCAAACTATCTACATACCCTGCTATTAATGCCGATCTTTCTGTTTCCGCAACTGCCAGATTACAGATGCTGTTGTTGCTGCACGTATTTTGAATGCCACTCTTGTTGTTCCAAAATTGGATCAACGGTCTTTCTGGAAAGACTCTAGGTCAGTTGCAAAAGGGACATAGATTGTCTGGGCTGTATCCACAGTTTACTATGGTAAATTGATTTGGATATCCAAGTATTGTGAAATGATCTGATACTTTGGCTTTTGCAGTAACTTCTCGCAGATCTTTGATATTGATTGGTTTATATCATATCTTTCAAAAGATGTCAAAATTATCAAGCAACTCCCAAGGAGGGGTAGGAGACCATTATCTGCATACAGCATGCGGGTTCCAAGGAAGTGTAATGAAAGATGTTATATAACTCGTATATTACCTGTGCTCCTGAAAAAGCATGTGAGTTCTTTATTTCCTGAAACCATTATTGGTGATAATGTGTTATGCAAATTATTAGATTCTCTCTATTAAGTTGGTGCGGGAGTTTCAAAATGCTTTTAGATTAACAATATAAGTGAAATATCTGTATGAGCCATGAGGTTGATATTATCATAAGTCTATTTAGATTGATTAGATGCTTTTGTTTAGCACAATGAACTTTTCTGCATAGGGCTACCAATCTCATGGTTGTCTGAGTCTGACAAATTTTTATCCTCAGTGTGTGATGGATGCATAATGTACCTTATGAGTCAAGCTAGATTATCTCTCCTCCTTTACCCCCTTAATTTAAAGACTTGTCTCATCTATATCTATTCTATCACCCTAGCAACCTTATAATTGCACTATTTGGGAGATCAGTGTCCACTTTATCTTTTTCATCTTTTTCGATGATTTTCCTTGAGAAGATTTCAGACAACAAAGATAGCATTCACCATACCTTAAGAGCCACCATGGCTGAGAAAGCCTACCATATTCATTAAATTTTCAAACCCTCAAGTTCCCAAACTTTAGAGGACTGGAATCCAAGTTTCCCATTGGTGGTTAAATAGGACATTTTGTGTTCTTAAGACTGCAAGAGGTTTTTAGGAAATTCAGGAAGACATGAAAGCTCTAGTCAGTGCCACTGCCAACTGCCTTCATTATTTAGATTTAGTAAACAAGTTTAATAATGCTTTCAATTCTGATAACTTTTTCTGACCACCATATAATGGATAACTATCTGATTATCCAAGAAAGATACTTACTTGCTTCATTTTGTGGCAGGCTGTTCAGCTCAACAAGTTCGATTACAGGCTCGCAAACAGGTTGGATACAGAATATCAGAAGTTGAGATGTAGAGTTAATTACCATGCTTTAAGATTTGCCGACCCAATACTTGCAATGGGTGAGAAATTGGTCTACCGGATGAAGATGACAAGCAAGCATTATATTGCATTGCACCTGAGGTAGTCTGATCAGTTTTGGCCTTATTATCTGTTCTTCACTTCCCTTCAATTCACATGATCTAGTCATTTTACCTATCTCTAGCTTTCTTATTAACCCTCTTTGCATCACCATACCATTAGTATTTTCCATTTTATCCAGGACATGTCCTTTATTTTTGGGGGAATGACTTCTTTTTCTTGGAATTATCCTGAATTCACGACGAAGAAGCTTTGATACAGGAGTCTCTTATAGGAGTGTTTTCCTGTAAATCCTAAAAAATGAACTTTCATAATAAGGATAACTTTCTGAGTGCTTATTTCCTTGGAAGTCTTTGGTATTATGAAATCAATATCAATTATTTGGTCTAATTTTAGGAAGCTCTCTAGTGATCTATGAAATTAATATTATATTATCATATCTCGTAATATCTAAGAATATATCTTATATTATTCTCTAGGATTAATTTCTTTATTTCTAAAAGATCACTTAGAATTAATTATCATACTTTCATTTATTATTATGATCTATTTCCTCAATTATATAAGATCATAATTAGTGTAAATAGGGAATAGTCCTATAGGTTTCATATACACATCAACATATTGTAATTCATTCATTCAATATCAATTTATATTTCATCTCTCTCTCTCTCTCTCTCCCTCTATACCTGAAATCCCATAATTTCAACATGTTTTTCTTTGATTCCTATATTGGTAGTGTTAGGAACCTAAGATAGAATGGAACTAGAGAAAATATTTCCTTCAATGGTTTCCCCTTCACAATGATATTTCCTTTTGTAGAATTCCTCTAGTTCTCTATATGCCCCTTCATCCTTATTCTCTCCTAGTTATCTTACCGATTCCCTTTAACTAACTATTGGTCCCCTCTGACTAACTACCGCTAACTTCCTTTTTTCCTTCCCCTCTATCCTAATTCCTAACAATCCACCCACCCCTTTTTTTCTTAAACTTCTCTTATCATCCTAACACAACATAAATTTCACCTTGTCAACTAGGTGGAAAATGGGGATTCCCCTTGCATCAATTGCACGAGAATTCTTACTAGTCATCTCCCTATAGTGCATCCTCCTCTCAAGTTTGACATCTTTGTCCTCATCTACTTCGACAGCTCCGCAGGATTTTCTAACCCTTACACTCTTGATCCCATCTCCCTTTCAAGCAGAGCCAACAGAGCCAGCAGGATTTGATAACTTGATGTATTTTTTTCCCTGGTTTTTTCAATTTTAAGGATATATTATCCTCCATTCTTGTACTTCTTTCCTTGTCTATCTTATATTCTTTCCCCTTTTATATATATGAGTGGATCATGGCATGGACTTGTTTAAACTGGGACCATCACGGTCTTCTCAAATATGACCGGTTATCATAGGTGAACTGACTTTTTGAATATTTTATATCAGTCCTTTAACTAATTTCAGAGATACTTAAAAAAATTTAAAATTATTAAATGATCCTGTAAGTCAACACAACTGACAGCCATGCATATCCTCTGAACGGATTCATTGGCTCTTGTATGCACGTCCCCAAGACTCAGCAAGCTTATTTTTATTCTTTTCCATATTCTTTTGATTTCTTTCATTTCCTAACTTAGAGATAGTAAAGCACATAAAATGATATGAAACGTCTTGACTCTTGAGTTGTGAATACTAAAGCCTTGTGCAGAAATCTATCTCTACAAAATCAAAGCTTTGCTCTTGATTTGTTTAAATGGGTCATAGCCATCTAATAATATTGGTTGTTTTGTGGTCATTAAAATTTGATGAGTTATACTTCTCTATTTATTAATTAATTATCATTAAGTTTACTATCTCAGTTGTGCTAGATCTGTTACCGAGTCCATTGAGGATTCCTTCTCTTTTTTGGTCCTTTTTGGTCCGTATACTGCAAACATTTATTGGGTCTAATCTCATGATGTTATGAGGTTGAGGTCACGTGACTTCTTATCCGTGATAAAAAGATTGAAACAAATACTGTCCCATTAACAGGTGCTGTGTTTTTTAATAGGTCTTGATTCAAGTCTGTTAAACATTTAGGGTAAAATGTGGGAAGAAAGAACACAATCAATTGAAGAGGTTGACTAGCATGAACAAAATTGCTAAGAATCTTCAAATCAATAGTATCTTTAATCTTTAGGACAAGGATCTTGCTAATGAGATTTTTGCTGTATCTACGCATATGCAGCTTATATCCCTTATACATCTCTCTGCTAGGGTTTTTGCCAAATAGAACAGACGATTAATGGTATTGACTAGCTTTTTAGTAGGAAGGCTATTTGGTAAATTGCTAATGTTTCTACATAACTGGTACAACCAGTAAAGTGTAAGTTATATTCGCTGTTGGTTTATCTTTTCATTATATCCAATGGTTGATACATAATGAGTGAGACCGTCATTGACCAGGATTTAGTAAGTCCATACTATCCTCAACCTATATGTATGTGAAATAAAGTAGACTTAGATATTACTTAGAAAGCTGTAATATCTCTCTCTCTCTCTCTCTCTCTCTCTCTATATATATATATATATATATATATATATACATATATATATATATATTATAATTAAAAAAACTAATATTCAGATTGACAAAATTCTCACTCAATTGATTATCAATATGTTAAAAATATAAGAAAGAGAGATTCAAACCTGCAACACTCCTCTCTCCTTCCCCCTTTTAACTCTTTTTGTAACCAGTAGGCCAACCTCTTTTAATTATAGTTTGTATATATTTAATATCATGATAAAAATTATCTAGTTCATTTTCTTTTTTCCTTTTACAATATATATTTTAAATTATTTATAACTCAACATTGGTTAGGACCTTTATTTATTTCAAATTTATTGAGTGTTTTATTTGATATGTTGTTTGCTTGAAAATATATAAAATAGAAAAATTGAATATTTTTTATTCATGAATTTTTCTCTTTTCATATTCTAATTAATTAAATAAAAATATTTATTATAATTTTGATCTCGTAAAATTATTTAACTGTTGATATTTTTCTTGTAATACGTAACACAAAATAATATATTACATAATACTTTTATTTACAAATATACCATACAAAGTACGGGTATATTAACTAGTTGTAAACAAGATTTCCCTACGCACACACACCAACAGAAAAATGAGATCAATGATGAAAGTTTTAAATGACATTTAAGAAAAATTTGAGGAAAACAAATAAAACAGTGTTTGAGAAACTCCCAAACACCCATGTGCATGGTCATATTTTAGAATAGGGTCCATGTCATGAGCTTAATATGGATGACTGTACACAAAAAGCAATGGCTTTTACTCTTACTTTTAATATGCTACTAGCAAGGTAGAATAACAGCTGCAAATTGAATTGTTTTGAAAATTGACTGGCCTTTTTGCTACAGGTTTGAACCTGATATGCTTGCATTTTCTGGATGTGATTATGGTGGAGGAGAGAAGGAGCAGAAAGAACTGGGGGCAATAAGGAGGAGGTGGAAGACATTACATGTAAGGCTCACATGTTAAATTTTATTACTAACCATAATTTATTAGGAGATATTGAAAATGTAGTTGCATCTAATTCACTTTTAAGTTGTAGCTTTGTATGTTTTAGTGCACGGACAAAAGTACTGTACACAAGACTTGGGAGATGTTGAAAATGTAATTGCGTGTAACTCACTTCTAGGTTGTCTTTCTGTGGGCTTGAGTGCACGAGCAAAACCATAAGAGCACGTTGTACACAAGGCATGTCAACTTAATAGGATGTTTTCATAGAATCAATGTCAACAATGGCTTTAACATCTAAGTGTTTGTTTGGTATAAAGTTGAGGAAATAGTGTTATGAAAAATAAAAAAACCTAATTGTTAAAATTGGTCTTTCACATCATTCGAGACAATCAAAATTCTGTTTGATTGTAGGATCTTTTTTAGGGTTTGTCAAACCGAGGTTAGACCAACTCCAACGGGGAACCAAACACCTCTTAAACAGTCTTTCATCCCCCCAGTAGCAACATGTTATGGAAATAGGTTTTATTTTGTAGGGGATGTTTTGCCTGAATATGTTTGCATATGTGTAAACTGATTTGAAAAATGTGCATGAACTGGTGAATAATATGAGGAATGTTGGTATGCAGAGAAGCAATCCCGATAGGGCGAGGAGGCAGGGAAGGTGCCCATTAACCCCGGAAGAAGTTGGTCTCATGCTTAGAGCATTGGGGTATGGTTCTGATGTTCATATTTATGTTGCATCAGGGGAAATATATGGAGGGGAAGAAACTCTGGCACCTCTCAAAGCATTATTCCCTAATTTCCATACAAAAGAGAGCGTTTCTACCAAGGAAGAATTAGAACCATTTTCTTCTTTTTCTTCTCGAATGGCTGCGCTCGACTTTATTGTCTGTGATGAAAGTGATGTATTTGTAACCAATAACAATGGAAATATGGCTAAAATATTAGCTGGACGAAGGTATGTTGTACTTCATTTGTATCTTTTATTTTCTGATCACTGATATCTATACTTATTAGCTTTCCGGGAACTTTCTTATAGGAGATACTTTGGGCATAAACCAACCATTCGTCCAAATGCTAAAAAACTCTATCGGTTATTCTTGAATAGAAGTAATATGACCTGGGAAGCTTTTGCTTCTAGTGTCCGTAAATTCCAGAAAGGCTTCATGGGGGAGCCGAAGGAGCTTCGACCAGGTAGAGGTGGGTTTCATGAGAATCCATCTACCTGCATATGTGAAGATTCTGCAACCAAAGTGGAGCAAAAATCGGGACCTAGAAAATATGGGAAGGATAATGCAATGAAGACAAATGTAGCAAATGAAGAGCCAGAACCAGATGTTGATAATGAGCCTGAATGGCCCGACATGGATGATGATGATGAAGAGGATGATGATGATCTGAATGATCTAGCGGAGAAGAGTACATTCAATGAAACAATTTCGGACTATGAATCTCTAGACTCTGAGGATCCTGTATTGGAAGAAATTATGTCAGATTAGGGAAGCCGCCAATATTCAGAGCTGATGTACCTGTTGACTCATTATGATTCTTTGCCCTCATCATGTTCTCTTAAGCAGATGCTGCCCGATTCGACAGTTGCTCATTAAGCCAAAAAAGAAGGAAAACAGAAAACAAGTCTTTCTCGATACTGGTTGAACTTCAAGTGGCTGTAGTATAGTAAAAAGACATCTAAAAAATTTAAGCATACGATCATCCGCATTTCTAAGGACAAATGGTCTCAGTTTGATGCTGAATTTTGGAGGCTTTTGGATTTGTATTTGAATATTGAGCTATAGGAATAGTGTCCGAGGGCGGCCACCCAACATACAGCTTCACGCAAAATTTAGTTTGCTAGAAAGTAGAAAAATCTGTATATCTTCCTTGAGGACTTTATACCGCTTTTTGTCTTTGTTTTACATTGATCCAGTCAACTTCACTTTTAGAAGCCAGCTGTAGTTTTTGCGCATGAAGGTAACAAAGCAACGGTGACGGCCTGATAGGCCTGATAGTTTTAATAGTAGTAATGATGGCAAACAGTTTTCTGTAGGTCAGCTTGGTAATTTGATAGAATTTTTATTCAATGGTCTTTATTTTTTTATGCATGATTCAAACTGAAAATCATAAGTTTCGTGGCACGATCGAGTGAGAATTCTTGCACGCAAGTACCAATAATTTTTGCATGGATCCAAATAATATGAAGAACAATAAAGCCAATATCATATCTGTTCTAAATAATTTAAGTGGGAAGCCAAAGGGGAAATGTAAAAGAAAACATTAAAATGGAAAGAATGAATAAAATGATGGAACCACAATAGAAACTAACTCCGGTCGTTGTGATGGGACCTGCCTAAAATTGAACAAAAACAATGGAGCTTGTAAATCAGATCTTCATTGCGAATGGGAAGGGGGCATATCTTCAGTTGAGTCATCTGCATCAGGCGTTGGAGGTGAGCCAAAGTCTAAATTAGGAAAGACACCAGGAGGCCTCTCCCGAGGTTCAATTGAAAGTAATTGGGTTGAATCACCCACCACATCCGCCCATCCATAATGAGGTTCACCCCTAAACATGAAACGCATTATCAAATTCACATTGAATTTAGCAATATGCCTAAAAGCCATACAGATGTTTTTCCTTTTGGGTAACACATGTTTGGTGATGTTTGAGACTAAAATATTATAATTTTGGGGACCGACTTAACCAATGCTTGTAAATTAAGGAATTAATTTGGTAAATTACTTCAAAATATGCGCCTTTTTAATTCCATGTATGTTCTATTCTACTTTCAAAACAAAAATATAGAATGAACTCATCGTATATCTAACACATCTAAGATAGATATGCAATAGAATTAATGATGGTTATAAGAAGAATGTTCTTACTCATAAAAAGTTTCCTCATCTACAACTATATCCCAGCTCTCACCAGTTGTGCTATTTCCATACTTATGGACTTTCCTGATACAAACCAAAGCTAAACCAATTAGCAATATTGAATAACAGAAAATTAACATTTCAAGGAAGCATTTTTAAGAATTGAATAAAAAAATAAGACGTTCGACACAGATCTATTTAACAACCGAGAATCATTTTTAAGCTGTTAACATGAACAAATAATTCAATTAATCAACTGTATGGAAGCCTTTGATGTCATACCCGTTTCCAAAGTGTTCTTCTCCCCAAGTTCTAGACCAACCTGGTAAACAGATGAAAATTGCATCAACGTTCAAAAAATAAATAAGAGTAAACCAAAGACAGCTATGTTAGTTAGGGACAGAAAATCATGTTAGCTAGCATGTAAAGACTGAAGAGAGAAAGACAGACCCAGGCAAGCAGCTCAATGCAGCTGCTTCCTTTGGAATATGAAAATGGAAAGCTGAATGAAGTACAATTTATGGACCTTGGAAAAAGGGGCAGTCTAATTCTTCAAGGTCTTAGCATGCATGATACAAAAACAACAACCCTAGTGTCAAAAGGAATGCAACTTCCAAGATTACACCTATTGGAGCATTATGAAAATCCACAAATGGAAAGAAAAGATACGTCGTTTGGTTGCTGAATGGGAAGAACCAAATGTGACTTGAATGTGAAGTAGACTTTACACTAAAATTGTTGTGTCATTATAACATACGTTCACTGCTCGGAGATACATGCCATGTTTCCCCATGTCGCGAACCTATGCCTTTGAAGAACCTCTCCTCCCACTTGTCTCCCCACTTTGTTCCAAGCTCAGTTTCAGCCCACTTGTCTGTCCTGAGGAAGTGTAACAAAGGAAGAGGAAGCACAAGGAAAATAAAATTCAGAACTAGAAATGACAACTTTCAGGCTAAAATTTTGATAAACTTGCAAATTAGGAGCATGTAGAAGAGCTTATGGAGAGTCTATTTGAACTTGTGAAAATAGTTTATAACTTCTATAAGCTCTTTTTAACTGATTTCAATAAACCTAGCTTATCAAAATAAGCTCTTTCAATTTACTCTAATGGGTTTCATTCATAATCAAATTTAAGTCAAGGCAATGATAAGAACCTAGAATAAGTTCTTAATTAAACTATTTAGCCAAAGGCACTCACAGTCACCTTGTATCCAAATAAATCAACAGAAGAATTGCAAATTTATCATAATTCAACAGTTTTAGTCCTGGAAAAAATATATCATAATTGAACACTTGGTAGTGTCCATTAACAAAACCATAAATCAAAATCAACCTTACAAGTAACAACAATACATAACATTCTATATGATTTTTTTTTACAAAATCCACTAATGGGATATAAGTATGAAAGTACATCATGTCATGCACTAGGGGTGTTTTGGACCCAATTCAATTAACAAACTGGCCTGGCCCAGAGATAATTTTGAATTTTTGATAGGTTCAAATTTTAGAATTTAGACCCAGTGTGTTTTGAGGACAAATTTGAGTGATGCTTTGCGTTGCTCAAACTCGGCCAATTGTTTTGTACTCTTTTACATGTTACACTTTTTAAAATAATTTTATATTAGGATACGTTTAGATATAAAACTTAATTAAAAGCTAATGCAATAAGTTATTTTTAAATAAAAGTTTATACTATAAATTTAATTATAAAATTTGTTGGAATAAGTTAAAAACAACTTATTTTGATAAGTTACACTGAGAAACTTATTGAAACAAGTCAAAAACAACTTACAAGAGTTATAAGCTATTTTTATAAATTCCTAGTAAGCTCTTCCAAACACATCAACACTTTTTTACTTGTATAAATTCCTAGTAAGCTCTTCCAAACACATCAACACTTTTTTACTTGATGGATAATACTACGCATAATATGATACTATTTATTTTGAAATATATACTATACAACATCCTTAAACTTAATTTCATATTTTTCTAATTCTATGGTTTAGTTATAAGTTATGTACTTATGTTATATTTAATATATTATTACCTCAACAAATTGGGTTGACTCGGTCTTGTCCCAAATATTACTGGGTTAACCCTATCACAATTTCAGGTCAGCCAGGGCAGAAGCAAACCCGTCCCAACCTGTCCTATAAATACCCCTCTAGAATGCACATCATTGCTCATTAATTTCAAGTTAATTTACATCCAAGAATTTCTTAAACTAATCAGTACCAAGATCAATCCACCATTTGACTACTACTTGTAGGCATTTTAATTCTCACTAACTGAATCACACACAGAGTTGTGGCTACAAAAAATGAATAAGCTATATTGAAAAAATATGTAGTATCAACAACATAAAATTGCAGATGACAGTAGAGCAATTGGATAGGAAAATCAGAATTCGTACCATTTGAGAACAGAACCTCTTCCATCATAATGCTCTCCCCACTTTTCCCACCATGATTGTTCATTCAGTCTACCATACTTATGTGCCCCTTTCTCAGTCCAACCTTTAGCATCATATTTTTCCCACCTGATCCGAATTGAACAGAGTCCGAAATTTCAAATCCATTTGATTGATCCTACAGAATACCAGGTTTTTTTTGGGTAAAATACAACCAACCTACCATTTTTCATACCATCCAGCATTTTCAGTTCCTGATTTTGCTTGTTTTTGTGCACTCCTTTCTATCCTTGCTATGTTACTGCAAATTTAAACATTGGAAGTCATTGTGTTAAGAATTCATGGGGTTCACCTATTCACAAAAAGCAAAGAAATAGAACAATGACCTCCATTCATCTTGATGAAGATTTTCCTGCCAAGTTTCCCACCAAGAGTCCCCTTCAGAATTTCTACCAGATTTCTCCACACCTGCAAAAACTTATATAAAATTAATCACACACTCACAGGTTCCAAATATAGATTGTTTGAGAGCCTGACAAGTAGTGATGCAACAGCCCTCTGACATGCCATTTCTTCAATCAATTACATCATTGGATGCCAACAATAGTTGATTCAGATTTCAGAAAAAAGTTTAATGAAGCAAATACAATACTGTCATTCTTTATAAGATCATGAAACGTGCCCACGTGTGAAAAAGAACTTCAAATGCCATGCTAGCAGCACAATCTTCTTATCAACTGTGACAAAGGATACGGACAGTTTGTATGGGATTAAAGCTCAGCCGTCCCATCATTTATTAGGAAGATCTTTAATTTCAGTTTATTCATCTTTTATTTATTCTACCTTTGCTCTGTCTATGCTACAGTCATGCAGTCACTGCATTCATCATAAATTTTAGAACTTTATAGATGTTAAAAAAAGGCATAAATTGGAGCAGGAAATATGGAGAAACAAATTTTTATAAGTACACATAATTGCATATAAATCAAATGTCATTTTTAAATGTACATACCATAGGCCAACCAAATGTTATTGCTTATTTACAATCAGATAACATAATAAAAAATATCTAGAATTATGCTAGATGTACTCAAAAAATGTTTGAGCAAGGGTCCAACAGTATGTCTGAATCCTTCAAACTATATTTTGGTCATGACAACCATGTACCTCTTCCCAGAAGTAATTCTGCACTGACTCCAAATGCACACTGAGAATTCTTAAAATGTGTATGTATAGTAATTTCTGCTATACCAAGCATAGAGGAAGAAACATACCTAGCTCCTTATATCCAGTCCAGTCACTCTTCTCCCACCACTGTCAATTAGATCAATAAAGCCAATTAAATGAGTCCACCTGGGGTGCGATACTGACAATACTGTCAATCTAACATATTAAAATGAATCCACCTGGGAAGACACTTGATCAGGTCAAAAAAGGTTTCTTTAATATTAACCCTTAGGATTGATTTTAAATTACTAAAAGTAGAAAATTTTTATTGGTAAAGAAGGTATTTATTACATTGAAAATACAAATATACAATAAATGTTATCTTTCCCAAAAGAAAAAACTTTCTATTTTTAATTGCTTAAAATCAATCCTAAGGATTAATGTTAACAAAGCCGATAAAATACCAGCCTACTTCAAATAACTTCACCTTGAAATCATACATGATCGTAGGTTCAGCTACAGAAGAATTACATCCATTCCAGAGTTCAAAAATAAGGAAAATCATAATAATGCACATGAAAAAAATCATTTGATATTTATGATTGTCAATAATCAGATATTACAAACTTTGTTGGTAAGAGGAACATGGGTGATACAATTATTGCTGACTGAAGAAAATATTTTTTCCAAATTAAGATCCGTGGCGATGATAATCCATGTAGAAATCCCCTTGTCAATAAGATGAGCATTTCTAGATTATTATTCAGCACTAAATACATGAATATTAATAATAACATAACTAACTTTCTAATTACAAGACCTATTCATAAAGTTAAAAATTGAATTACTAGAAATATTCAAAAGCAGTGCTCAACATTTTCAAGGTTTGTGAAGTGCTTACACACCAAGGTTCTGACCTCATTATTCATTCAGTGATACTTGACACACCAAGACATTTATCTAAGCTACAGTACTATTTAATCCAACTGGTGACAAATTATTCTAGTTGTCTGTCTTTAAAAACCAAAAACAAGAAGTATTCAGTTACAAGTTTTCATCATTACCTGTTTCTAGCATGAATCATTTCTCAACAGAAAGTAAGCAAAAAAAATTATCATATACAGTTTGGAAAGTAAAATTATTTCTTTTATTCAGTACAAAACATTGATCATCAATTGTAGTTCAACTTTTTCTTCAAGAAAACAATGATAACTTGCAGGTACCAAACAAGACTATATCTGAAGATCAAGCATAAAAAAGTTAGAAGATAGATAAACTGTTACTCCTTCCGAGTACTTGGAAATTCAAATATTAAAATTACACGTACCGTTTCTTTCCATTCAGAGGAACCATCATGGGATTGACCACCCATTCTTGTCCATCTACATCTATATCCATTTTCACCTAGTTCTTCCCCACTTTCCCGGTACCAGGTACTCCCATCTTCATTAGTGCCAGACTCGTTAACATTTTCATTTAACAAGCTGATACCCCAATCCTTCTCATTCGCTATGCCAGTGTCTGTAAGAACCAGTGATCACAAACAAACAAGATTTTAACGTTCAATGATTGACCAATGGAAAACATCTGCAAATGACCTTCATTAATATTTGGGGCAGGTATATTTATAGGATGCAAATAAATCATAAACTACCTCTTTTTGGTGGGGTATCACGTGACTGCGGGCCAGAATTTCTTGGGGCACAACGTGGAAAGAATTTTTCCTGCTTCAGAAAGGATCTGTGCCAGCATGGCATCAAGAAGTATAACCATTGGAAAAAAAGCTTCAGCTACCAACAGAGGTTATATAAAATATAAACAACAGCCAAATAACATTCAATGATACAATCTCCTCAGAAAACAAAGCTTCACTTATTTTCTCAAGAAAACAGTGTGAAGACTAGAAAGTAAAAACAGAGAGGAGAAATGAAAAGTATATTTCGCTCTTGCCATTAAATGAAGGTCAGAACTTTTCAGCACCATGACATTCTTAACATTTAGATAAGTTCCGTTTCAAACATGTATAACATTTCAAATAGAATTGACCTATTTAAGAAATCCTTCAAAATTTATGAGTTGAACTACATATTATCAAAACTTATTTAGACTCATTGGTCACTTGCTTAACCTAACTAATCATTCCAAGTCCCCAATAAGGTTTATGCATCTTAATTCTTACATACAGAACAAATGCATATAAAACCACTTTCATCTCATACGAACCAGAACATCGCCACCACCAACATCTCTCCTGTCGGTTCCCAAAAATTTAGAAAATATCAAGTGAATGCCAAGAAAAACGACAGTATAACGCTTCCTTATCAAATACTTTCTTAATGAAGTCACTTGCGTTGCTGTTATACACTCCCCTCCCTAGCGAATGCCACAGGTTAATAATTGAACCAAATCGACCGAGCGAGTAGGCTATCACTAATGCATGAAGAACCTCACAAACCACGATACAATTTTTGTCGGAACATTTGAAACAGCAATGGAAGTAACTATTACTAAAAAATAACTAGTAACTACAGATCCAATATCATATGAAAACAGCAAATTCACGCTACCTTTTAACTTAATCTATGGAATCAACAGAGAGATTTTAGAGATGATGCAAAACCTCGGAAACTTAGTTATAGGAACGAATGCAAACGCGAGGAACATAACAAGGATTTGAGTTATACACATACGGTGGAGAAGCGAAAGGCATTGCAGCAGGAGTGGCCTGAACCCTCACTCTGTGAATATGAGGGTTTTTCTTCGGATCGAACCTCCGTTCGTCGTTCTTGTCACCGCTGTTGCCAGGTCCACTCGTTCTGCGAATCGGAGTAACCGAGTCGGAACAACAGCAGCGTATTCGGCCATTGCCGAGTCGAACTCGCTCAGCGTCGAACCACACCTTTCTACGCTTTCTCGGTGCTAACTCCAGCAAGTGCTTGTTAGGCAGCAACGAAGCAACATTGAGTCGCCTTGTTCTTAGCTTGAAATCAAACTGCGTCGTCGAGAAGCCTCTAGAACTCGCCGCCATTGATGCCAAATGACATCGACGAATTAGCTATTGGAAGAAGAAGTTGAGTTCAGTTCGTAGCAGTGTTTTTCACTCTTTGCCCTTTCAGTTCTCTCGCTTGCTACTTATAGGATAATGATGCGAGAGATATTGGAATTGGAGGAATGTTTGTTGAGTGATGAAGAAGAAGAGCGTGAATGTTTATTTTGGAGCATTTGTTCTGAGACTGAGGAATGGGATTGAATGTGGAAGTTGAAGGGAATAGAAGAGAGGGGGCGTTGTGAGAGTGATGAAGAAGAAGAAGGGAAGAGAGAGAGAGAGCACGATGAGATCAGATCCGGGCTGGGCTTCGATCATGGTTTCGAATCCCGAGATTTACTCGGATATACATATACACGTGAGCACATGGGTCCCACTAGCTTTGTGACCCGCCACGTGGCATTTCTTCAACCGCCATCTCTTCTGTGTTGGGTGAGGAACAGGAAGGAAACGAAATCACTCTGTTATTACTATTTTGATTTTCTTTAATAAAAACTGTTATCCATCTCATTATGCGAAACAATTTTTTCTCTTTTGTAAGGGAATAGGCAACTATAAGAATCAAAATCATATCCCATGATCTCGTAAAGATATAAATTTGAATGCGTTCATTTATGAATTTTATGTAAACCTTTTTAGAAATATATTTTGATATTTTTAAGCATGTCTTTACTTTTATGAGTACATGATATTTGATATTTTTGGTGCAACTAGTGTAAAATATTTATTTGATAAAAACAAATATACATATGCATTAGTTGTTTATGTATATTTATTATAAAAAATATTTTTCACATTAATTATTAAAATAAATTATATAAAAACATATAAAAAAAATAACTACAATTTACGTAATGATGTTATTGTATGGATTTAAATTTGTCTGTTTTTTTATTTAACCATAAGTCTTTTTTTAGGCAATTATATTCAAATGAGAACATCTATATCATGATATGACTTACTCTTACCGTGATTTTTTTCTATCTATAAGACTCAAACATGTACTACTTAAACTTATATCACATGCTGTAATCTGTCTACATTTAATTTACCTAAACATTTTAGGTAAAATAATGTAATTATTTTTTCTTGTTAATATTGATTAGAGCTCACTTCTAATGTTTACTTTTATCTCGCAAAACAATTGTATATGTATAAAGATAAATTAGAATAGTTAATGTATGTTTGATTCTTGATTGGAGTTACCTAATGATTAAAAGTAAAATTTTAATTGATCAATCAAACAGAATTAGAAAATGTTTTGAATAGTATACAAGATTAACACTAATTGTTGGATGGTATCTTTAATCAAACTACATTTTTATAACTAGATTATCAAATTGACATTAAATATCTCCATATCCCTCTTATGCTACTATATTTGTGCTTAATTTGCGTCTTTTTTTTAAATATAAGGTTGGCTGTGTTTAAGAGAATAAAGATAAGAGAAACAGAGAGAAAAAGTTATAAGTTTGTTACTAACATTTTTAATAAATATCTAACAACTAATGTTTGATAAAAGAAACAAACATTGTGGTATCTTTTTATCTTTAATCATATATGGCTTTAAAAACTGAAATTTTTTTTGAGTTTTTTAATGGGTAAGATGATACCCAGGAAGAAATATAAAAGTAAAATTCTCTGTTGGTGAAAACGAAGAATTTTAAGAATGGTTTTTTTCTGTTAATTTTTTGGGTACAATTCTCTCTTGGCGTGACATACAATGAAACAATTAACAACACAACTTTGAAATTTGTAGTTTTAAACTTGATCTTTACCATTGTTCTGATCAATGCTTTCAAGAAATTTGACAACACGGAGTTTAGAGCTTATTTTTATGATGAGTTCCATGGTCATTGGACCAAGACAATCGTTTGGTAAATAGGTTTCTCGATCTAAAACTTGTAAGGCATTATTCCAATGCTTAAATAAATGAATTTTGATGTCATGTATTATAATTTTAATTAATTTAAAAGAGAATAATTATATTGTCCCTTTAAATATATGGTGTTCTTCAACTAGATTTTAAATATTATAAATCTTAAATAAGTTTTTTGAAGATTAATTTAGTTACTATATATTGGTCCTTAAACTTTTTTATAAAACTAAAAATCGATAACTAATGACTATTTTAATTGATGTAAAGAAGTTTAAGAACTTTTATAATGATTCAAGCAATATAAAAAGTTTAACCGAGATAAAAAAAAGTTAATTTAAGAATTTATTTGAGGTTTATCATATTTGAAAATTTGACTAGAACTATTTTATATTTGAAAAACCAAGTTAAAAGTTGTCTTATGTTTTTGGTAAATTATGATTTTTTAAAATTATTTTTTAACTACTTAATAATAATATGACAACTATGTTTGAATATATATTGTTTAAGGAATCAAGACATATTTAGATATGGATATCATTTCTATGTCTTATTGGTAATTATGTTTAAATAATATGACATGATCGTTTATTACTATAAATATGTGATCACATAGACGATTTTAAAACTATGTAAAATTTGTAAGAGAAAAACAAAAAGTTATTTCTTCATCTTTTGTTGTGGCGGTAAATATATAGGCTTTTTTGTAGTAATTCAATTATTTAAAAAACTAATCTTCCATATAAGATTATGTCAAAACAAATTTTCTATCTGAGGTTGTTTTCAATGGTACATAACAAGTATACGTTATATGTGGGTTGGAAGGATTACTTCCTTGTTTTTTTTCCAAGAAAACCACTAACTTTAAGATTACCGTTTTTCTTCTTCTTAATTTACTTCAGTATATAACTTTTTATAAATATTAATATCTAATAATTTATCAAGAAAATCTAACTCGGTTAATTAATTTATTGACCAGAGTACGTATATTATTGCAAACCTCTTCACACTGTTTTTAATTACTACGGATAGAAAGTTTATAATGCAGGAATGCTCCAATCCTAATTTAGTAGTCTTCATTTGTTAGGCCGAAAGGATAATAGTCTTCATTGAATAAATCATACGCAAGAAGATTTTATATGTCAAAAATTATTTGCTATTTTATCACTTTAATTTATTTTGTTATATTTTTAAATAAAAATAAATACTAATTATAAAATTACATATATAAATATTTAATTTATCTAAAATTTAACCTACTTAATTTATTATTATTATTAAGTAACCTACATAAATCTTAAAATATCAGAAAATTTAATACTCGGATTGATGCTATTTATAATATGTCAAAAAAAAAAAATGAGTGGAATGAATGTCTAATCCTTGGTATTATTATTAAATTAAAAACGTATCCATCCACATAAAGAGAGTTTGGTCATTCCTATCTCAAAGAAGACTTCCCAACACGAGGATCCACAGAATAGATACTCGCCGGATAACGTGGCCTAAGGAACACACCGACACGACAGAAATTGCTCGCATGTTTTCATTTCACTTGAATCCCCGTTGGAAAGCCTTATCCACACCCCAGCCCCAAAGTCTAGATCATCTAGTCACTTCTACACGTGTCATCCATATTTGCCATGAGGACACGTCAAAGCACCTGTTGACCATGAGAATATGAAATCGTGGATAAGAAGCTGACTCAATCTGAGTGCACGCTGACGTGGTACGAGAAAAAGGTGACAGAAAATTCATGGTGATTAAGCTCTCTACGTGGCAACCAAAAACAAGTCAGCTACCAAGTGAGAGATGAGATCCCTCTGATTGCTCTTTGACGAGGAGACCAGACAATACTATTTGTGTATGCATAATGCATATCCATTTCGAAGCGAGGATTGCATAGCCTCATGGATAATAGGGCACGGCACCAACACAAACTTCCCTTATTATTCCACTTTCTCGTGGACCATAATTTACATGATCGGGAGATCCATGAAGTGACACATGTTAATTAAAATTATTGAATAATCAAAGCTCAAAGCAATTTCGATGGATAGGTCCCAATGACAAGTCAATATTTATACATGGATCAAACTAGTTATACTACTATAAATAAAAATTCCTCGTCTACAATTAAGATGATTACCTATCCACTGAAACGTATTAGAGTCCAAACTTTGGAGATACAGAAAGAAGTTATATTTCCACAGATTATACAATGATTCCATGTATTGCATAAGATGGATGCCCAATTAAAGAATAACCTAGAAACATAATCCAACCTAGACACCATCCATCGCTAGAATATTAAAAAAGAAAATTAAGGTAGAAAATGTTGATTTGTGAATTATTAATGCTTCCTGTTCGGTCACAAACCCACCAACGGTGACATGATGTTCATAAACAATCATCTGTTTATCTCAAGACCCTGGGAACAGGAAATTAATGATACACAAGAAGATGACAAATAATAGCAACACGGAAATTGGTATTGCACTTCATTTTCTGGAGATGAATGGCTTAACTGATTCTACAACAACCTGTTTTGAAAACAAAATGTAAGATTAATAGATGATTACTGATGAAATGCAGACAAGTAAATTGCACAAAAAAAAAACCATTGAACTGTCATCTATGCTTTGGGAAATGCACTGATTTACACTATCATTATACCCACGGCCTAATCACAGGGAAAATAATAAAAGAGGCAATTATACTTTTGTTTATAAGTTCAAGTTTTTGGCTAAGCAGTCTGATTTATGACCATATGCATGCTATACCTCTATTAGCAGGAAAATTCACAACCCAAATGGAGTGTGTAACATTAGCTTATAGGAAACCAAGATTCGACACTCTGTGATTTCTCTTTTATTTATATTTTTTTCTGTGAAGAGAATTTATCACATAATATTGAGAATTAGCCTATAGATTTACTTGACATCTTACCCTGCCATCATAGGATAATGATGCAAAAATCCATGGTTCACGAGAACTCCATGTGAGCCCTGTAACATGAATAAGAAATTAGCAGATGAAAGTCTATAAAGATTAGTTGATTGGAAAAATTGAAGCCTTTACCATATATGCTGTCTTCAAAATCACTGTATGTATGGAGCAATGAATCAACCCACCGTGTTGGTGAATATTCTTGTCTGTTAAAAAACAAGTGTAGATGAATAAAAAACAAAAAAAGTAGTCATAAAATAAATTGTAATAATATCTTAAGGTATTAAGATGACCTTTCAGTTGTTAATTCATCAAGGTTTGTAGAGGCAAGCCACAAATTGACAGTTGAATCCGTACCAGCACTCTGCAAATATCCCCATTACATGATGATTGGTATACAGACCAACTTTCACTAACATCCGGACACCAGCAAGAGATTTAGAAGCCATTGACAATGCTTGCATTGTATGTGTGGGAAAAAAGCTCCTCTAAAATAAGTTTATTCCTAAAATAAGCAATTAAGTCTATAAGGGTGAATCCACCCTCAAATTTTAGTTGGTTAAGATATCCTCTTTAAAAATAGATCAAGGATAAATACACCCTTCACTTTAGAAACAAGCTCACATTAAAGTAAATGTGTGTGTGTGTGTGAGAGAGAGAGAGAGGAGAGAGAGAGAGAGAACCAAGATCAATCCATCATACTCTGGGTTGCACTTGACAGTCCATGTCCTGGCAATACAAGTAATACAGACTGCCAATCAGAATTCTGAAAAAGTAATATCGAATAGTTTCTTTTCATTTAAGACAAAGTTGTTTTTTCTAAAGGAGTTATTTATGCTTTGAAAGCATGATTGTAACAATATATGGTAAGAACTTCTTTTTAATTTTTCTTTCATTTTCCCACTACTGGATCGACTGGAAATTAGAACAAAGTAGGATTTCTTGGACTGGTAATATAGCTAAAAACCAAAATCAGCTTTGCAACTATAGATGATGGGTACCAATGAGTATGTCCTGGAAGCTCTTGGATGGGAACTTTAGGGTTTCTTAGATCCCAAATGTGTATCCCAGACTCATGTTCTGCAGTAACCTGTACAAAACAGCAATTCAATTTTGTCAACATGAACAGAAGGTCGTAAATTACAATCATCTCAGAAGGCAGTTGGTAATGTAAACATAGAGTAGTAGAAATGGGAAAAGTCATGTAATGAAAACAAAAGTATTTTAATTTAGTAATTGGAAAACAAATAAAAAATAGTTATCTATGATGTGTCTATTTGTATCTGTATTTGAATGCCAGCAACAAACGCCAACTATCCACAAAGTAATAGCCAAGTTTCACAAAATGTTAATGACCCATTATCTCAAACACGGATTATAAAACCAAATTTAGGGAAAAGTGTAAACATATCAAATCAGGATCACAAAGTTCAACTCTTACGAGTATGTGCTTCTTTTTGGGATGGTAATCAACACTTCGAACATGGGAACACTCGATTGTACTAGTCTTCCTGTGATTCAAAGAAACGTATAAGTAGATGTGAAATTCCTAGGGATATCAATTCAGACAAAAACTAGTTGGTTGCCAGGAAAGGTATATTCTCTTTTAGCACCCCCAATCCTGTGCATAAAATGAAAGGAGTGGAGTTTGCATAACTAGAAGGAAAAGCACAATTGCAAATGTATTGACTTCCAAAACTAAATAATGCTGAATAAATTTTCAGGGTCCCTAAATTCATATTCATATTAGTACATAATTCAATAATTCAAAGTTCAAACAACTAATCCAACTCCTTTCTTTTTTTTTTTTGGGGGGGGGGGGGGGGATAAGAACAAATGCAATCACAAAATTACATTTTTTTTATCACCGCTAAGGAATATTATTATGTCATTGACTGCAATAAACCAGTCAAAGAACAAATGATAATATATGAAGTCATGAACATTACATACTTCATTGTTCTGACATCCCAAAATTGGAGATATGATTCACAAGTTGCAGCAACAGAACTCACATCATGCGGATCCCATGCCCCACCAGATAACTTCTGCAGCATGCCAGCTGAATCTTGAGATTGTACCTGATTTTTATTTCAAATTTTATTTTATTTGGAAGGAAGGGGCATGAAGGAAATTGGTCAACCAAAATGGAAAAATTTCAGGCATTTACAAATAGTAGTGACCAGAAGATCGGTGTTTATTGAAGTCCAGCCAGATCTTAGGTCCTGAATTTCTGAGCTACATTTACATACAAAATTATCTAACACCAACGTCAGGACAAACTTTTGGTGTTTGACATGCAATGAGATTTTCAATTAATATTGATGTTGAATTTTCCAACCCAAACCCTTAGAAGGGAAAAGAATTAGATCCATTATCAACAATATGTATGATCCACTTCTGAGTGACTTTTATCATCAGCTGAAGCATCACAATTTTGTTTTGGGAAGTCCATTGACCTATACCTTTACTCATCTTCAACCATTCATTTTCTACAATACCACATTACCACTCATTCAAATAACTTTATAAGATTTATAAACAAAAATGAACTAATTAGCAGTTCAAATACAATCATCAGCGGAACGTAAATTGTAAAATATCTGTCCAATCACTTATGCGTTTTCAATTGCCTAGAGGGCAGAGAGAAATTATCTGCTTCTTCTTTGCACAAGACCAAACAATCTTTCATTGTTTAATTTCTCCAATTCACCATGCTTTCTTCCTCCTTCTAGTAAGAGATCATTTATTAAATTATTAAAACGAATTATGGTAACTTGAATAATGATAACATGTTATTTTATACTAATACATGTTTCCTGTGCCAGCACAAATACACACATGTATATGTGCATCTTTTTTCCAGTGTGCATCGGTCACAAAATGTATATATAACACCATAAACTTCATACCTGTGCAGTTTTCTTGGAAACATCTAAATTCCACAAGTACAAGTTTTCATCATTGATGCTGATCAATTTATCATGCCTTCCAGATGGCCACCAAAGAACACTGTTTAGTGGTAAATATTTAGAAGCGGATACAAATGAATGTATCAAATTCAACGTAGTTAATAAGCATAACAGGAAAACTATCAAATAATAAGCTTAATTACATTTTTAGTTCACCACTACCATATCCAATAAGCAATTTTGATTCCCAGTGATTTATTACAGCATCAAAACCCCCAATTTCTCTAATTGAGAGTTCAGGTTCCTTGTCAATCTAGTGTCCATTTACTCGCAGAAGTTAGTGACATGGCCAAAAATTTACATACATAACAATAACATGACAATTCATTGAGTAAAGCATCTTAATGAACTCACTGGTAACATAAATCTATTTAAATATATCATTGTATGATATTTAAATGTGTCCCATTTTCTAATATTGGGGATTAAACTAAGTTAAAGTTGTGAAACCCTCAAGTTAACTCTTAAACTTTTGAGTTTTTGATTCTAGGTAGAGAAATTGAGTTAACTCTAGTAAATTTTATTCTTCATAATCTGGGGTAGACTCAATAAACTCATACAAGCTCATAAACTCTTGAATCAAACAGCGAATAGCGAGTTTGAAATTACATATAAGTTTTGTATCAATTGACTAAAAACCAATTTTTTATGCAAGCCACACATTTTTTAAAGCTAATATAAGCGCAGCATTTTTTGGTAAGGTTTGAATGAATAACATAAATCAAACAAATCTTTACCATTGTCCATTTTTTTTGCATAACAACTTATGCAAAAAATCATTATACATATCTAACACATAAATTAGTCAGTATTATTGTGGATAAATCTTACTTTTGGAGTCTATTCAAATGAAAACTTATGTGTACAAGCATCCATGTTTGTGTCTCTATTACACTTATGAAAAATTTTTACCATATTTTATTATTAAATAGTTTTTAAAGTATTTTAATGCAATGTTAACTCTTCTAAGTTTATGAGTCAGCTCTACAAGTCGAGTTCATGGATGTTCCACGAGTTTACTTAAACTCTCAAATTTGACAACCTTGCCACTTTAGTAAAAGGTCATATCTTGTAGTAAATTGTTGGCCATACCAATAACTTCTATTAGTAATTGATCAAAATACTAATATAGAGTTGCTAACTCGCCACAGTGCATGTTGCGACAGATGGAATCTGATTCATTTAATTGGAAAATGTGAAAGATTGATTGCTTCCCAAAAAAATTGGGGAGGGGGGATCACACATTGGCCCTAATAGAAGGACTAAAAGTAATTATATCACAAGCAAATTTCCCAAGACACAGCCAAAAGGGCTTTTCCGTAGTGCAAACTGTAGACTAGAAAAATGAATATCGTTATTTAACTATCGCCCCCACCCCAAAGTCTTATCAACAACTTCAGACTATTATCAAGTATCAACCCGGGCAATGGCACAGCAGTGTCAAATGCGAAAGAAAACACTGATACTTTGCTTGAAAGTTCAGAGCAAATGAATCTGCACACGGGAATTGCAAACTCACCATTTAATCTTACCAGCATCAGTGTCAAGGGAGGTAATTCTCTCTAACTGAGGGGAATTCAACTCGCCATATAACTCAGGGATCTGCCATATTGAAGCTCCATACGATTCACCTTTAACAACAAAAAGGTTTCCAACCAATAGCATTAAAATGATGCACAAGAAGCACAAGCTATCTCAACATACGAGAAAATGTTAACAATGTGGAAAAAATCTCAAATACAGTTGCATAAACACACGAGAAAAATTAAAGAAGAGGTTGATTACCGTTAGAATGGACGGTGGAAAAGATCCTCTGATCAAAAGGACAGGAAACGAGGTCCCAGATCTCGTTGGGATGAGAAAACAGTCCCTCGCAGAATAGTTCGGTTCCACTCGACGAAAGCCGAATCAAATGTACCTGTGATGGAACCATTCGCTCTAGTTTCTTGGACCAAACTCTAACAAGTGGAATTGGAACTTGAGAAGCAAGAAAAGTGAGAATCTACCTCATTTTCTTCTTTGAGACTGAGTGTTCCAGCAAGGAAACTAGTGTGATCGGTGTCTGCTTTCACATCGGAAATGCATCTAGCCTAACATACATAAGAAAGGGAATAATTAGATCGATGGAGAGTGGAAAGCGAAATTTGTGAGGGTTTTGTGAAATCGACCTGATATTTTAGACCGTATCCGATGCCTGATGATGCAGCTTGCATTGCTATTTGTTGCTGCTTAACCGCACGCTGAATCTGTTACTATGCTTTGCACCACCTCAATGCAGAATTGCTGACACACTGCTAAATTGCTCGTAGCAGAATTGGATGCAAAAATGACTTCCTCGTCAATACGCCATTGCCGATTGCTGGCTTCCTATTTTTCTTTTCTGGACTAGTGTTTTGGGCTTGTGCTCTGGCAACAGCGGTAGTGCAATGGGCTTTACGCCTGGCACTCTTAATGAAGCCCATTAAATGCAGGGTCTCTATATTTTGGTAATGTTTGATTCAATATATTCAGCTCATGGTGGGTTTTGACCAACCTACAGAGGCTTTTTGGTGGAAAGGGAATGAGTGGTGTTCTTATCTTTTCACAAAATAATCAGAGAATCCTATGAAGTAACTTATGGGCCTCTTCGACAAAAGATGCATGATGAAATAAAAAAGATTAATAAAACAAAAAAAAGAAATATAAAGATTAATGAGTGTTAAAAAAAAAAGATTAATCGAAAAAAAATGCAATAACCTCATATTTCAACATATCTTCATTCCATCGTAAAATTGCATAGGTTGGAATCCTAATATCTACATATACCATCCCTAATATTATGCGTCATTATGTCCATCTCACCTAAAACTCCAACTTTTCTAGATATTGTAAAATATTGCGTTGATCTTTGATTGTTTTTTTAAGCATGTGTAACATCCTATTTTTTTACTCAAATAGAAAATAGATATTAATATCTCTTTAATGAGAAAATACTTACTATTAATTAGTTGATTTTTTAACTAATTAATATTTTTATAAAATTTTGGTACTTATATTTAAATTTTTTTAAAAATAAAATAAAATAAAATATGTATATTTAACGAAGATTTAAAATGACTTAATTAGTATTCACTAATTAAGAAAATTATATTAAGAATTTTTGATATTTTTATTATTCGCAATTTATATTTTATGTTTTTATATTTATGTTTTTACATATTTAAGATTTAACTCTTATTAAAATTTTAAAATAAAAATTTGAAGGAATTAGAATATGGATCTTTAAAACTTTTTGATCTATGCATTATTTATGATTTTTTGGAATTTTTGAATTTTTAATAAATATTTGAGAAAATAACCGAAATGCCACTGCTGACATCATCGCTTACATCATCGGTTGGTAAATACTCACATCATGAATAGTGACCGGTGGGTAAATACTTACATCATGAATAGTGACCGGTGGGTAAATACTCAGATCATGAATAGTGACCGATGGGTAAATACTCACATCATGAATAGTAAAATAAATAATTAAGTAATCTTAAATAGTAAATTTCTCTTCCTATAAATAGATGACTCATTTACAATATTTCCATACCAAAATTAGAGAGAGAATCTAGAGAGATAGTGCGTAAGAAATTAATGAGGAGTAAATTCTTTTGGTAAAAAGAGGTTCTGCCGGAAGTGTAAGGTAATAACATCTTTCTTCTATATTCTTTTTATGATTATCTAGATTATTTTTTTAGTACTCGTAAACTATTAATATGCTATTACTATTATGAATAAGTTACTACGGTAAAAATAAATTTCCACTACGTTATTTTTATGATTTACTATTACTATTCACTATTTACTGTTACTATTCATACTTTACCATTTACTGTTATTATTCAAAATTTATTATTTACCATTATTATTCAAAATTTATTGGTTGCTGTTACTATTCAAAATTACTATTTACCATTACTATTCAAAATTTACTATTTATTGTTACTATTCAAAATTTACTATTTACTGTTATTATTCAAAATTTACTATTTACCATTTCTATTTACGATTTATCATTTACTGTTACTATTTAAAATTTACTATTTAAAATTTACTATTTATCATCGCTATTTACAATTTACCATTTACCGTTACCATTTAAAATTTACTATTTACTATTTTATTCATGATTTACTATTTACCGTTACTATTCAAAAAAAATTATTAGTTACCGTTACTATTGATGATTTACTATTTACTATTACTATGCATAATTACTATTTATCATTCTGATAGTAATCTTAATTTTTATTTTATGCCTATACTGAAATAAATTAGTATTAATATTTTTTTAGAACTCGGAGGCACAGAGCGAATTCACTTTTGGTAGCAATTCCAGGTAAGGGGGAGTGAGATAAAAATATAATATGGAAAGACATAAGAATAATGGGAGGAGTCCTCTACTCCTTTTAAATTTAATAATATTATTATTTTAAAATAATAAATTCTAAATTAAGTATCTTGTGTAACTTACTCTGAATTACCTATGCAAGGACTTTGACTATTATGACCTATATGGACTGAACTAAACCTATGCAAGGATTGAATTATATGGACTTACATAGACCTATGCAAGGAAATGGATTATAAGGGCTTGGAATTAAGTTTATCAAATTAAATAACTATTAAATTTTAAATTATGATATTTATAAATGATATTTATTTGATTTGATTATGATTGATAATACTGATTGATGATATTTGATTATGATTAATGATATTACAATACTTGATTGTGATTGATGAGTGATTGATAATCTTGTGATGTGGAGTTTGAGCATATAACAAACATGACAGGAAGTTAAAACTCAGTAAGAATATACTTATTCCTTACTCTTTACAGTATTACTTTAAAAGAAATTATTTATGATAATTTCTCAATGTTTATTCAGAATTATTGTTAAGAAATTTTTCTTAATTTTTAATAAAAATATATAATATCTATAACTTATCTTTTTCTTCCAAAATAAATTATTTAATTAAATTTTAGAATAATTTTTAGTTATAAAAATAAAGAAAAAGAAATTGTTTTATAAAAAATATATATTCATATATGTATATATATGAAAATATTTGATTCTCAAATGGAAATAAGATACTTCAATAATATTTCATTTTAAACTTTTGAAAATAAGAGTCTTTAATTTCAAAAATACTTTATTATATAATTTTCAAGTATTATAATTTAAGATGGAAAAGGATCGATAATTCAAACTTGTGTCTAAAGTAAATAAATTTCCTATAAATGCTCTAAAGAAGGTTTGGAATTTATGTTAAGACTTTGAAACTCAAATCACAATAATATTGATTTATGAGTGGTGAAGAAAACTGTATTGAAATTCTTCTGCGTGAGGCATAACTTATTTAAGAGTTCTGAAATATACAGTTTATCGGGGTCGCTATGTTGTTATTTGTAGGCCCCGAAGATATAATTTATACTTGAGTTTCTAAAAGTCTTAACTAACTCAATACGCGAGTAGTTCATGCATCATGAATCATTAAAGAGAAATGAGATATGATATTGCCTAGGGACGGATTATAGAAACCGAGGATACATTAGAGGAGGCTTAATTGCGAGCCTTGGGATGAGAGGGTGTGAAAGGGTGCTTCAGGTGACCTGGGGTCGCTCCCTGGTGTCGGGTACTTTCACAATAAAAAACCTTCTCAATCTGACTAGTCTCTAAGTGTTTCCATGCCAGTTGAGCTGTTCATATGCCATGAAGGCATTTATGTTATTATTATCCGGAATTATGGAACAGTGTAAACTCCTGGTTGGCCCAGTGCAGAATTAAAACTTTAAGGGCCTGTGAACACCTCTTTCGGTCCGGCCCAAGTGGAAAGAACTTTCTCTTATACTGAATTCTGACTCAAAATGATCAAATCCGAGTAGGATGACTCAGATCGAAGCATTGCCGAGTGAAATATGTCCCTGTTGGAGATAAATCTGAGTGGAAGGTTCCCTATCAAAATCATTCCGAGTGAAAAGTGGCTGACTTTGAAGGAATATGTCCAGGTAGAAGGTGAATCCGAGTGGGAGTTTTCCTATTGCAACTAATCTGAGTGGAAAAAGGGACCGACTGGGAACGAAACCGTCCCAAAGACTAGTTTCCAAGTGAAATGTCTCCGATGGAGTCATTTCCGAGTGGACTCCAAGTGTGGGAGGTATTTCCAAACGAGCAAAGCAAAAAAAAACTCTGACCTGGAAGAACTTCTATCGGCCAAGATTCCTAAGTTCCAAATTTCTAAGTAAAAGAAAGTCTGATTTCCGAGCGAAATAGAACTGAATGGCAAATTCCCGAATGAAAAGTACCTGACTGGAACACTTCCGAGTGGTTTGTTACTGAGAGTTGTATTCTCGAGTGAAACAATTCTGATTGCAAATGGGATTTCAGAGTGGGTAATAAGGCAGACTCCTGAGTGAAGGTATCCGAACTGTCTTGACGAGTGAGTCCGTTTTGAAAAAAAAAAGTCCGGCTCCGAGTGAATATTCCGAGTGGTCTGATTCTTAAGTTCTAAACTCCGATTGAAAAGTAAGGCTGAATCCCGAGTGAATACATCTGAGTGGATGATTGCCGATTGGAGCCATTCTGAATGAAAGGCATTCGAATGCATTCGAATGGATAAATACCGATTGAAGCCTTTCTTCCTTCCGAGTGAAGAAAGGGTTTGATTTCTAATATTTCTCATTCCCGAATGCATCAACAAAAGAAAGTGCCGAGTGGGTCACTTTTGAAGGCAGAAAGGCTGGTTGAGTGTTTCAAACAATTCTGACTTCCGAGTAAACAATCTCTGAGTCAGTCATTTAAGCAATTCTGGTTGAATGCTTCAAGCAATTCTGACTTCCGAGCAAGTTTCTCCGAATACCTTTGGGTGAAGAAAGAAGGAGTACCCCTCGGGCTGAGGCATTCGAATGAGGAGTTCCCGATCGAATCAAATTAGTTCTGACTTGTCGGTCAGAGACATAGCCGAGTGAAGCAACAGAGGTCCCGATTAATGTTTCTCGGAAAAACATTTCTAAATCAATAATCTGCGAATTTAATCCCGCACCGAGTGTCAGGAGTCGGATCCGACCTGTCGGTTCAAGTTTTCATTCAAACTTCCAAGGGTACATGTGCCACTCGGATTAATTCCTACTAAGGATGGACACCGGCTGAGACAGTAAATCCGGGCCATAAGGAAGAACGCCGATCCCATGATACCCCAAACATTGAAAAGGTCCGACTGGTGTAAACGTGACACCGGTCCAGGTTCCAAAGGGGTCACATCGGACCAGTTATTGGAATTCCATCTAACTGATGTCTTTAATGGCCGATGTCACAAACCTGACAACGGAAGGATGAGCCCGGATGTTTATGCGCGCTGACATGGAATCGCACTTTCTAAAAGTGGCAGACAGGGGGCGGAAGTGAACAATTGAAAATACCCCACTGAACCACTGTTCCCCACAAACAGGTAGTGGCCAGGGTAGCACTACTACGCGCATGGGTGAGTGGAAACTCTGGTTGTCCCAAACACTCAGCCCATGTCTTCAAACCCTATAAATGCCCCAACTGAAGAAGCTCAAGGGGTTGGTTTTTCTCTGCTGGCAAGAAAACTCTGCTTGTACTCTCTCCGATCCCCAAAATCCCCTTTGATCAAAGACCTTCTTGGTCACACTCTATGACCCGTTCTGATCACCACAGAAGCCTTTTTGTCCTAGAAAGTCTGAAGTTTCCCCAGCGTTCAAAGTCACTGACCCTTCATCAAACCTTCACACCGTCCCTTTACGGAGTCACTGTCCCCTCTTCAAACCTTCACACCGCCCCTGCACCAAGTCTCTGTCCCCCTATCAACCCTTCACACCATCCCTACACCAAGTCCACGTCATCCCCTTACCAAGTCATTCCCTTCGTCGAACCTTGACACCGTCCCTGCAAGCATCCACAACGTCTCTTCCTCACTTCGGCTCAGTCTTCTCACCAACACCGGTCGCATTCTCCACCTCGATTTCCAGCGTCCGAAATCTACGCCGGCCCAGCATGTTAGCCACTGCTTCCAGCGTTCAATTCCAGCACCAACTCAACATAGTCACTGCTTCCAGTATCCAACTCCAACACCGGCTTCGAACTCTCCTACACCGGTTCCTTTCTGTTCCTTATTCTCTTTGTTTTCATCATTTATATTCCTGTCAAATTTCTGCCTGTTTGTTCTGATTTCCTATGTTGTATAGTTCATACTTTTAATTTATATCGTTTACTCCTAAGGAAAAATAGAAAAGCACAAAATAAGTCCCGCACGTTTTTTTATTTATTTTCTAGCCTAAAAATTCCATTTTAAACAGTGTCGTATGGGAACACTCCCGTCTACACAACCTCTTTAGGATCCGTACACGTGCGAAGAACTTTGCTTTGTACGAGTTCCCCACCTCAATGACATCCATCACCATCTTCCAAGTTTTCTTCTAAAAAACAAAACACTCAGAACTACGTAACCTTGATTTCTTGATAACTTAAGAATACGTAGGAGCAGGACCTCAACTCCTGTCGAGCCCATCTTTCCTGTTTCTTTTTTACTATTCTATTTCTTTTACTTTCGTGTTTCGTTCATAAATGTTCCTTTTCGTCGCTTCCGTGAAAATCAATTTAGACGTGATGTCTTGTTGATTTCCCCCTAGTTTTTGTTCAAACTTCGTTACAATTCATAGGGAAGGGATACTTAGGACGAGACGTCCCACTTATCTCTTTCCTATCCCTGTTCTTATATTTTTAATCCGAGGATGTCTAATTTAGACGTGACGTCTTGTTAGCATTCTCTTCCCTTCCTTGTCTTATATCGAAGTCGAGATTAATTTGGATGAAACGTCCCGTTGACCTCGCTCCGATACCCCGTGTTTGTATAGTTCTCTTACTCTACTCTGTCATTTTCAAAAAATACAAAAAAGGGAAGAAATCATGTTTTATATGAGGCTATCTATGTTGTGCATTTTTCAATCATGGTACTGTTTCTAACAGGCGATGTAGGGTGCTAATACCTCCCCTACTCGTAACTGACTCCCGAACTTGAATCTCACAATTTCTACCAGTGCTTTCACTGAATTTAGTTTTTTTTCCCAATGTTTTTCCTATGGATAAAAACGTTGGTGGCGACTCCCTATTTTAAATCCGTTCTTCCTTCTCGCCGCGCCGTCGCGATCGAGGTCGCGACAGGGCCCACATGCATAAACTGAATGAGATAGTAGCATTAAAAACATTACATAACATTCATGTGATTATTCTATGTGGGTGGTTGTGAATGAAAATATAATTGTTATGTATGTGGAAACCCTATATTCATAATTGATTGTGTCTGAGATTATGACTGATATTATTATAGATTATGAAAACCCTTATGCTTATGTCTTATCTGTAAGATATTATATTTTGTTTCTCACTCCTTCTTGTTTGAATTTTGTGTCCAAAATATATGTTATATGATATATAGCTAGCAGTCCAAGATGAAAGAATGTAATTACAAGAGGGTAAAGTGGCCTTATCCTCAATCGGATGAGTGAAGAGATATGGCAAGAGTAGGATTCCAAAAACCTATGGTTCAACGGGTAGGAAATGATTGATCACAGTCGTAGTAGAGGTATAATTTAATTTTAGTTCACCTTATTACAATATCAAGTTGGACAATTGTAACAAGGTGAATGTTAAACTTTGATACTGTAATCTTGTATCACTTATGATTTCTATAAATTTATTTAGTCATTATGAACAAATATTGAGAGACAATGTTTTTTTTACTTTCAATATTCAAAGGAAATCATATGTATATACGTCGTTGTATACGCGAGATAAGAAATGATATATATATATATATATATATATATATATATATATATATCTTTATAAAGTTTTTAAAAGCAAATAAGAATATACATATCTCGTGTATATAAGGGGGTGTTACACGAAACCGTTAGTGTAAAAAAATAATACGACCTATTTGATTATTTAAAAATAGTATATATTTTCCAATTTATAAACCGAAAATTTTTATTAGCTGTTATGGGTTAAATAGGTGAGAAAGTGAAGGTTGGAAGTGAAACTCAATGAGAGGTAGGTATAGATTGGGGTAGAAACAATATCATATGGTGTTTGATGAGATGTGTGAGTGAAGATTCAAGACTTATATTTTTATTAGAGTTTATTGAAAAAACTATATAAAACATTAGTGTGACATGTGTGTAATTATTAACGATATTAAAAAGAATTATTAATTTTGATTAAAGTGAATAACAGTTACTTAGTGAATATGTATATATTATTTTTAGGGGTGGGAAACTAAATTACAAATTGTTGTCCGGTTCAACGATTATGATGCTAGTTTACTTAAAAAGGTTTGTTTAGAGTAGGGATGACAAAAAAAATTCCACTCATAGGCAATCTGTTGTGGATATACCCACGTCAGGAACTTATATATTACTAAATTATCAGGTACAAGTATACACTACCTACCTTATAAATACCAGTATAAATATCAATATTTGTTTTTTCTTAAATATATTCAAATATTAAGATTTTTTATTATTTTATAATAAGATAATATTTTCTTAATATTAATAATACTTATAATTAATAAAATTGTAGTTATATTATACAATATTAATTTATATTACATATTGTAACATCCTTAAAATTTGATTTAAGGGATAAATTTTAGGAAAATAAGAATTAAATAAATTACTCCTCCTAAGTTAAAAAAAAACTTAATTAGCTAGATTCAATTAATTTATTTTATTTTCTAAGTCCTAATTTACTTTCTTTTATTTTATTGATTCAAAATTTGGTCTTAATCCCTTCCTTCCCAAATCCCTCTTTTATGCTTCTTTCATCCTGCACGTTGGCTCTCATTGTGAAAGACCAAAATGTTAGTTTCTCTCCTCTTGTAATGTCACATTCCACCGTGTCTTTTCTTCCTCTCTTTTAACTCTCAAATCCTGGTTTTGGCAAGGTTAGTGCATGCAAGCTTTCGAATCCCTTCCTCTCGTCTTCCTCTTATTTTTTTGGGGTTCTTTCAGCCAGGCTAAAAATCCTAATTTTTCCTTCCTTTTTCAGTTTAAGCGTGATTGCCTTTTGAGTGTGTGTGGGCTTGTGAAGCTTTGGGGGTTCAAAGTTAAAGCTTCAAGAAGGTAGGTATTACACCTTCTTTTTTTTTCTCTCGGCACTTCACGATAGAGCTTAGGTCAATGCCATGGTTTTAAACTCCTTAATTGGTGTCTCGTAAATATGGATAGCAGTTGGACAATAGTTTTCAGAGTGCATTAGAGTGAGGTCTTGGACTTCGGATCCAACTAGAAGGCGTAAGGTGTAACACCCTCGGTTAAATAAGATAAACCTTTCTGTAGGATCATCCTATTTAACTAAGAATGTTAATAGTTTTCAGAAAAAGTGAATATTTTTTATTTTTTTTAAAACAAAATAATGGCAGATCAGTGGAAGCAAATAGTAGATAAATCACATAGTCATTCACAAACTATAAGTAGTTGTACTCTTAACAGAATGGGGCACGCAGGCACCCTTAAATATTTATACAATCATCCATTGTCTTATTATTCGTTAATAAATATTCCACTACATATATTCTTCATTTAATGAGGGCTTCCAGTTGGTTCAATGTATTGTTGTTCGTCGTACTCCGGTTCTTGGTTTCCTATTTCCTCTGTTAATATTCAACAGTAAGGGTGAGTATAACCCAAGACCCTGAAGGTTATCCGGTGCAGACATAATCCAGTCAATAGATAATATTACATAAATCGTTCAATTAACATATTTGTAACTATAACAATCAAGTATGCTGTCATGAAATGCATGTGTTTGGTTTATTATGATTTATCTTGAGTTTAAGTCTCATGATGCATGTAGGCCCAAAAAATCAATCCACCATCACCATTATCTCATTCTTTTGTAGTCATTCTGCTCAATTTGCCTCTTGGGCATATCATTTTCAATCTAGAGCGATCGGAGCTCACCAAGTCCCCCATTCATTATCATAAGGTACCAATGAACTCACAGGTTCTCATCAATATATTATTTTATCTTGGGACTTGGCTCTACACGATCATAGATACATTCCGTCATTTAGTCAAAGTACACCAGAATTGCATCGTCTGACCCGGCTCCAAGCGCGACTCTGATGCCATTAGGTTTCCGTTCCGGTTGTACTCCCAAGATTCTCCTCAGAGATCGAATATGAATATCCTCCAGCGTACCAGGTGTATGCTCTAGTTTTACTCCGTCAAAAATATTTTCATGATGCGAAATGCATCATTTTTATCATTTGATCCTTGGGTATTTATCTGTTTCCAGCCTCATAATATTTATTCACAAGTTCTTGGGTCCCATCAATTTTTCAGACGTTGTAAGTCATTTTTATTATTATTCTTATTCTAGAAAATATATCGATTATATCTTGACTAAAATAATGCTTCGTTTAAAGAGTAAATAATATGTTCTTTATTTCATTACTCATAATTAAAACAATAATAATAATAATAATAAGAATAACAATAATAATGATAATAAAAAGAATAATAATGATAATTGTAACATCCCAATTTTTTATGATTTTTATAAAAATAATTCAAAAAGGATTAAAGAAGAATTCCTGAATGAAAATCCGAGTGAAAAATGTCGAAAACCAGATTTTCTAAGTAAAATGAGTTTAATTCCGAGTGAAAATGTTGAAAACCAGATTTTCCGAGTAAAATGAGTTTAATTCCAAGTGAAAATGAGTTTCCGAGTGAAATAAATACGATTCCGAGTGGAATCAAACTGAGAAGAGTTTTCTGAGTGAAATAACCATGACTCTGAATGGAATCAGACTAAGAAGAGTTTTCTGAGTGAAATAACCATGATTCCGAGTGGAATCAGACTGAGAAGAGTTTTTCAGTGAAGTTAAGATGTTTTCTGAGTGAAACGTGATTGAAGAAGAGTTTCCGAGTGAGGAAATGTTCTGTCTGAATGAGACACGTTCGAGTAAGGTAAAATCCGAGTGAAACGGAAACATCTCCGAGTGGAATGCTTCCGAATGAGTTGTTTTTGAGAGAAGTGAAAGTACCTCTCGGACCGATTTTCTGATTAAGTAAACTTTCGAGTAATCCTTTCAAGTGGAATGATCCGATCGGTTTATGTAAAACATCTGAGTGAAATTATGTATTTGTATATTTTAGATGATCCAGTCGGTTTATGGAAAACAGATATTTAATTCAAAACCTGTTTGAAATTTAAATAAATTATTTGTATTTTTTTGATAACCGGTCGGATTGGTAAAAACCGAGCTGTTTATTATTGAATCTGACTTCTGTTTTATAATTCTTCACTGGAATTCACATAGACACCCATGATTCTTAATATTTTCACAATTCAACACCAATCATATCATTTAATTCATCATGATTAATAATAATCAATACAGTTAATGGAACATATTCATAGCAATGAAGATATATAAAAACAAACATATAAAAATTAAAGCATATTAATATAACAACAATTCCTGAACCTGTCCTGGAAAGGTGAGGACCAAAGGTACCTTAACCCTTTCCTAACACTCGGTTTTCCCCCAGAATACCCGAGAATATACCCCCTAACCTTAATGGAGTTGAGAACGTTCTCTTATTTCCCTTACTTCAGCTCACAGTGAGGAGAAAAGGAAAATGAGAGAGGAAGAGGCTTGTACGTAGAGAAGAAATAAGAAAGAGAGAGTCTTTGCTAATTTCCGTTGGTTCTGAAAGTTTGGACTTGGAGATATGTTGTGGTATTGGTTTAATAGTGTAAGAGACAAGTGGGGGGACAAGCTTTTTAGTGATTGAAGGTTAGGTGCGTTAATTATGGGAATAATGGAGACTTTTGGGTAGAAAGTGAGCTGTATTTGACCATTTCTGCCACTTACGTACAAGCGTTAGTAAGATTGAAGGAAATATATATTAAAATATATAAAAGGTGCTTTGATTGGAGTAAAAAGGTGCAATCTGATAATGGAACGTGTGATAAGCTTTTGGATTATGTGAGCTAATGGACCGGTTACTAGCAGGAGGGAGTCTGTCTCGGTTCAGCTTGTTTCAGTCGGTTTCCATAGAACAGTGAGGTGAACGCTGGTGAGTGCAAAACCGGTTGGCTAATTTTTTCTGAGAGTTACTGAATACAGACTCCTTTGAATCACGCTTAAGCGTGGCCTCTCTCGCTTGAGCGTGAGTGTGCTATCACTCTTGGACACGCTGCCTTTACGCTTGAGCGTGAGAAAGAATCAGGCCCTCTCCACATGTCCTCGCTTGAGCGTGCCAAAAATATACATGAGTCACGCTTGAGCGTGAAAAGGGAGGAAGAATCAGGACCCGAGCGCGCTTGAGCGCAGAACGCTCGCTTGAGCGCCGTTCAGCATAGCTTCGCTCGGAAGGGATTTCGCTCGGAAGTGTTTCACTCGAAACACTCGGTCGGCTTTTCCTTCCTTGGAGATGACTCAGTCGGAGATGCCTTACTTGGTCTCATCCATAATTACCTCACTCGGATATATATATATATATATATATATATATACGTCTGAAAATATTCTCAGTCAGCCACTTCTCCTTTCCGAATGAATACACTCGGAATTATCCACTCGGAAGCTATCCAGTCGGATTTACTTCTATCCGAAAGTACTTAAGAATCTTTCTCCACTCGAAATATTTCTCTCAGGAAATGCATAACTCGGAATGCATATGACCGAAGGTCATTCGGAAATTTTCACTCGGAAATGTGACAAATGAGGTCATTCGGAGTCGACCTTTATCTGTTTCAGAGTCCCTTAATTGAAGTGACTCACCCGGTATATATTTCAGTCGGCGTCAGGTAAATTACACTCGACTCGGAGATAGCCCACTCGGATATTTATTACTCGAAAATGTGTTTTCCTTCAATTGGACGTGCTTCTCTCGGAACGTTGCACTCAGAGAAGTTTCATTCGAAAAAGGAAGCACGTGATGAGGTTTGACTCGGGAACGAGTCACTTGGAGGCGTTTGACTCGGAATCGAGTCATTCGAGGACATTTGACTCGGAAATGAGTCATTCGAAGGTCTTGACTCGAAAACGAGTCACTCGGACCTTTCACCTAAAAGTGGTTCTTTCGAACACACTTTACTCAGAATTGTCTCCGAGGCCAGGACTCCACTCGGTAGTGGCACTCTCGGTCATGTCTTACTCGGAAAACATAACCTTCACTCAGAATTCCAACCTTTAATCGGAATTTCCAACCTTCACTCGGAATTTCAACCTTCAGTCGGAATTTCTCTTGGTTACTCGGAACAGATCCTTTTCTTCACTCGGACAGTCCTATCTAAGACATGTTTCACTCGGAAAATGGACAATATTACTAATGGTCCATATAAAATCCATGATTATACACAAAAATAAAATTTTTGGGATATTACAGACCATCCACAGGGTATTTATTCACTTATTAACACTTTACAGACCTTTCATACCCCAAAATTACAAGATTAAAACTGTTACCAAAAACAGGGATGTTACACTCTCCTCCCCTTTTGGGAATTTCGTCCCGAAATTCAAAGTTGAAATAATTGAGGGTACAATTCTCTGATCTTTTCCTCAATTTCCCAAGTAGCGTCCCCATCATCTGTCTGACTCCAAACTACTTTGACCAAAGAAATTTCCTTGCCTCTTAGTTGTTTGAGACGTCGATCAACAATCTTAACCAGTGATGCTTCAAAGGTAAGGTTTTCTTTCAGAACAAACTGATCAGGACTCAGAACATGATCAGGGCTTGGTACATATTTACGGAGTTGGGAGACATGAAAGACATTATGAAGGTTTGTTGCTCGGGTGGCAGAGCAATACGGTACGCATGGCTTCCTATCTTTTGCAGAATCTGATAGGGTCCTACGTATCTGGGACTTAACTTCTTGGCCTTTAGAGCTCTTCCTACTCCAGTAGTAGGGGTAACTTTAAGAAATACATGGTTTCCCTCCTCAAATTCCAATGGCTTCCGACGTTTTTCGTAGTAACTCTTTTGTCTGTTTTGCGAAGCCTTCATTGCCATTTGGATATTTCGGACTTGCTCTGTAGTCTTCTGAATAATCTCTGGTCCAATTATCATCTTTTCACCTGTCTCATACCAACACAAAGGTGTAGGACATTTTCTTCCATATAAAGCCTCATAAGGGGCCATTCTGATGCTAGCATGGTAGCTATTGTTGTAAGTGAACTCAATAAGTGGAAGATATTCTTGCCAACTCCCCCCATGTTCTAAGACACAAAGACGTAACTCAAGAGTCTTGATTGTCCGTTCTGATTGTCCGTGTGTTTGTGGGTGATATGCGGAACTTAACTTTAGACGATTTCCTAGAGCTTGTTGCAGGCTCTTCCAAAATTGTGATGTGAAATGAGGATCTCGGTCAGACATAATTGCAGTGGGTGTTCCATGTAATCATACGATTTCCTTGATATAGATCTGGGTGAGTTTCTCTAGAGAATACTTCATATTGACAGGGATAAAGTGAGCGGTCTTTGTCAATCGATCTACGATTACCCAAATAGCATCATATCCACTTGATGTTCTGGGAAGTCCGGTCACGAAGTCCATAGCAATCTCATCCCATTTCCATTCTGGAATCTCCAAAGGTCGAAGGATCCCACTTGGTCGTTGTTGTTCCACCTTTACCTTCTAACACATCAGGCAAGCTGTTACATACTCAGCGATATCCCTTTTCATTCCTTGCCACCAGAATATTTTCTTCAAGTCCTGATACATCTTGGTTGATCCTGGGTGGATATTGTATTTACTTTTGTGTGCTTTATCAAGGATGGATCTTTTAAGATCTGTGTTGACTGGAATACAGAGTCTTTATTGATACCTAATCACTCCATGTTCATCTTTGCCAAATTCTGAGCCTTCTTCTTTTGTCTTTCCTGCTAGATCTTGTAATTCCTGATCATTGACTTGAGCTTCCTTAACTTGTTCCAGGAAATCATTTGAAATTTTTAGCATTCCAACCATGAGGCTTCCCCTTTTAGGTGTTACTGCCATATTCAGATCGTGAAACTGTTCAATCAATTCCAACTCCTTTGTCATCATATACGATAGGCAAAGAGCCTTCCTGCTGAGTGCATCAGCTACAACATTTGCCTTTCCAGGATGATATCAGAGTTCAAAATCATAATCTTTGATGAATTCCATCCACCTACGTTGTCGCATATTCAACTCTTTCTTGTCGAATAGATACTTTAAGCTCTTATGATCACTGAAGACTTCAAAGTATGTGCCATATAAATAGTGTCTCCAAATTTTCAAGGCAAACACAACTGCAGCTAGTTCCAAGTCATGTGTAGGATAATTAACTTCATGTGGTCTTAGCTGTCGTGAGGCATAAGCAACAACCTTTCTTTCTTGCATTAGAACACATCCTAGTCCTTGTCTTGACGCATCACAATACACTTCATATGGCTTGGCAGGATTTGGCAAAATCAGTACAGGTGCACTAGTGAGTCGTTGGCGTAACTCCGTAAAACTGCTCTCATATTTGTTGGTCCATTCAAATAGTTGATCTTTATGTGTCAGCCTAGTTAAAGGTGCTACAATTCGAGAGAAATTCTCGATGAATCGACGATAATATCCAGCAAGTCCAAGGAAACTGCGAATTTCTGTCACATTCTTGGGTTGTTCCCACTTTAGTACAGCTTCTACCTTTGTAGGATCCACGGTAATTCCCTCTTTAGAGATGACATGTCCCAAAAATTTTACTTCAACCAACCAGAATTCACACTTTGACAACTTGGCGTATAATTTTCTTGCTCGTAGCGTATTTAGAACAATTCAGAGATGTTCTTCATGTTCTTTATGGCTCTTGGAGTAGACAAGAATGTCGTCAATAAATACCACTACAAATTTGTCCAAGTACTCATGGAAGATCCGATTCATGTATCCCATAAAGACTGCAGGTGCATTGGTAACTCCAAAGGACATGACAAGGTACTCGTAGTGCCCATATCGTGTCCTGAATGCTGTTTTGGGTATATCATCTTCCTTCACTCTTATTTGATGATAGCCTGATCGTAGATCAATCTTTGAAAAGATAGTGGCTCCTCGTAGTTGGTCCATCAAATCATCAATCCTTGGAAGAGGGTATCGGTTCTTGATTGTAGCTTTATTCAACTGACGATAGTCAACGCATAACCGCATACTGCCATCCTTCTTTTTGACTAGAAGAACTGGTGCTCCCCAAGGTGAGACACTGGGTCTAATCATTCTTTTCTCTAAAAGTTCTTCTATTTGCTTTTTGAGCTCACTGAGTTCCTTAGGTGACATTCGGTAAGGAGCAATAGAGATTGGTCCCACGCCCGGTATAATGTCAATACTGAATTCAACTTCTCGCTCTGGAGGTAGTTCTCGTATATCACCAGGGAAAACTTCTGGAAATTCTTGAACAACAGGAATCTGATCAATTTGAGAAGTGTCCTTGCTTTCAGTATTAGTAAGGATCATGTATAGTTGGACTTCTTTTGTTGGAATTACCTTTTCTGAACTAACAGGATAAGAATCAGTGACTTGATCACATTCAGATGTAGTAGACCCGAGAGGGATGGACCTAATATGACAGTCAATAAGGATATGGTTGGCAAAAAGCCAATTCATCCCTAGAACAATATCTAGATCAATCAAAGGTAAACATATCAGATCTACTTGATAAATTTTCCCTACGATGTTGAGAGGACATTCCAAACACATACAGGAAGGGCAAATAGGCTTATTGGCAGCAGTCGTGACAATCATCTTATTGGGCAGAGAGGTTGTAGGTAGCTTTCAATGTTTTACACAATTCTCAGATATGAAAGTATGAGTGGCTCTAGAATCATATAATACATTTAACAGAGTACTTCCTATAAAGCATGTACCTTGCACAAGATCGTTCTCTTGTGATATCTCCGCACCATTCATGGTAAAAACTCTAACATTTCCTCCCTGTCTTCCAGCCGAGCCATTTCCGGGCCTTCTAGGATTATTGTTTTGATAGGAGTTGTTGTTGCAGTGAACATTCTGCATCCTCGGGGCATTATTTACAGAGGTATTTGTAGCAGGTCCTCCATTCCCTTGGCCTGTTGGTCGTGCTATCTGCCTTTGAGTCATCTACTGCTGGTTGTTAGTATTTCTGTACCAACATTCAACATCATGATGTCTAGCCAGTCCACAAATTGTGCAGATTTTACCTCTTTTAGTACAATTTACTGCCATATGTGGTCCTCCGCAGATATAACATTTCAAGTTCCGACTGTTCCCTTGATCCCTTGAAGGAATTCGGTTGGCTGAGTAAGGTGGTCGGGAATATGGTCGATCTGCTCGAAAATCTCTTCTTTGTTGTTGGTCTGGCATACGTCGTTCTGGACCATAATTAGACGTTCCAAGTCGTCGAAGATTAGAGGTATTCTAAAATATGCGGCATCGATCAACCAAATTAGAGAATTGAGTGATTTGTTGACAACATATAGCTTGACGGATTTCCTGTCGTAGCCCTGCTTCAAATTTTGCGCATCTCAACGCTTCTCCCATTTGGGTGTAATAGGGACAACATTTGGCCAATTCATCAAATTTAAAAGCGTATTCCCCAACTGTCATATTACCTTGTTTCAGATTAAAGAATTCCTGCTCCTTCTGCCTCCTTATGTCTTCGGGGAAGTATTTGGCGAGAAATTCTACCTTGAATCATCCCCAAGGGATGACGTGTCCATCAGTTGTTAATCTGATTCTAGCATGAGTCCACTAGTGCTCTGCTTCCCCAACCAGCATGAAGACGGCAAAGGTTATCCTATCCTCGTCAGGGCATCGCATAGCGGCAAAAATCATTTTGAGGTGCTCAATCCATAATTGTGCTCCTTCTGGATTAAAGCCTCCCTTGAATTATGTAGGATTATTCCTCTAGAAGTCAGCTAGTCCTTGGCTCTGCCTGGTAGAAGCATGAGGTAATTCTTGTCGTTCTATTACCTCCACGATTCGAGTAAGAAGTTCCTCCATGACATGATCATTGTTTCGGCGAGCCATTAGGAAATTGCTGAAAGAATATCAACAAAAGGATTCAGGGTATATGTTATGTGGAGAATTCCATATAAGAAATTTAGTCTTAGGTGTTTTATGGATTGTTCAATAATTCTATCAGAGTACGTGGAAACCTAATGGTCCACTTCCCAAGCTTAATGAATCGACTATGCTCTGATACCACCAATGTAACACCCTCGGTTAAATAAGATAAACCTTTCTATAGGATCATCCTATTTAACTAAGAATGTTAACAGTTTTCAAAAAAAGTGAATATTTTTTTATTTTTTTATAAAACAAAATAATGGCAGATCAGTGGAAGCAAATAGTAGATAAATCACATAGTCATTCACAAACTATAAGTAGTTGTACTCTTAACAGAATGGGGCACGCAGGCACCCTTAAATATTTATACAGTCATCCATTGTCTTATTATTCGTTAATAAATATTCCACTACATATATTCTTCATTTAATGAGGGCTTCCAGTTGGTTCAATGTATTGTTGTTCGTCGTACTCCGGTTCTTGGTTTCCTATTTCCTCTGTTAATATTCAACAGTAAGGGTGAGTATAACCCAAGACCCTGAAGGTTATCCGGTGCAGACATAATCCAGTCAACAGATAATATTATATAAATCATGCAATTAACATATTTGTAACTATAACAATCAAGTATGCTGTCATGAAATGCATGTGTTTGGTTTATTATGATTTATCTTGAGTTTAAGTCTCATGATACATGTAGGCCCAATAAATCAATCCACCATCACCATTATCTTATTCTTTTGCAGTCATTCTGCTCAATTTGCCTCTTGGGCACATCATTTTCATTCTAGAGCGATCGGAGCTCACCAAGTCCCCCATTCATTATCATAAGGTACCAATGATCTCACAGGTTCTCATCAATATATTATTTCATCTTGGGACTTGGCTCTACACGATCATAGATACATTCCGTCATTTAGTCAAAGTACACCAGAATTGCATCGTCTGACCCGGCTCCAGGCACGACTCTGATGCCATTGGGTTTCCGTTCCGGTTGTACTCCCAAGATTCTCCTCAGAGATCGAACGTGAATGTCCTCCAGCGTACCAGGTGTATGCTCTAGTTTTACTCCCTCAAAAATATTTTCATGATGCGAAATGCATCATTTTTATCATTTGATCCTTGGGTATTTATGTGTTTCCAACCTCATAATATTTATTCACAAGTGCTTGGGTCCCATCAAATTTTTAGACGTTGTAAGTCATTTTTATTATTATTCTTATTCTAGAAAATATATCGATTATATCTTGACTAAAATAATGCTTCGTTTAAAGAGTAAATAATATGTTCCTTATTTCATTACTCATAATTAAAACAATAATAATATCAATAATAATAATGGTTAATAATAATAATAATAATAATAATAACAAAAATAATGATAATAAAAAGAATAATAATGATAATTGTAACATCTCAATTTTCATGATTTTTATAAAAATAATTCAAAAAGGATTAAAGAAGAATTCCTGAATGAAAATCCGAGTGAAAAATGTCGAAAACCAGATTTTCCGAGTAAAATGAGTTTAATTTCGAGTGAAAATGTTGAAAACCAGATTTTCTGAGTAAAATGAGTTTAATTCCGAGTGAAAATGAGTTTCCGAGTGAAATAAATACGATTCCGAGTGGAATTAGACTGAGAAGAGTTTTCTAAGTGAAATAACCATGATTCCGAGTGGAATCAGACTGAGAAGAGTTTTCTGAGTGAAATAACCATGATTCCGAGTGGAATCAGACTGAGAAGAGTTTTCTGAGTGAAATAACCATGATTCTGAGTGGAATCAGACTGAGAAGAGTTTTTAAGTGAAGTTAAGATGTTTTCCGAGTGAAACATGATTGAAGAAGAGTTTTCGAGTGAGGAAATATTCTGTCTGAATGAGACACATTCGAGTAAGGTAAAATCTGAGTGAAACGGAAACATCTCCGAGTGGAATGCTTCCGAATGAGTTGTTTCCGAGAGAAGTGAAAGTACCTCTCGGACCGATTTTTTGATTAAGTAAACTTTCGAGTAATCCTTTCAAGTGGAATGATCCGATCGGTTTATGTAAAACATCTGAGTGAAATTATGTATTTGTATATTTTAGATGATCCGGTCGGTTTATGAAAAACAGATATTTAATTCAAAACCTGTTTGAAATTTAAATAAATCATTTGTATTTTTTTGATAACCGGTCGGATTGGTAAAAACCGAGCTTGTTATTATTGAATCTGACTTCTGTTTTACAATTCTTCACTGGAATTCACATAGACACCCATGATTCTTAATATTTTCACAATTCAACACCAATCATATCATTTAATTCATCATGATTAATAATAATCAATACAGTCAATGGAACATATTCATAGCAATGAAGATATATAAAAACAAACATATAAAAATTAAAGCATATTAATATAACAGCAATTCCTGAACCTGTCCTGGAAAGGTGAGGACCAAAGGTACCTTAACCCTTTCCTAAAACTCGGTTTTCCCCCAGAATACCCGAGAATATACCCCCCTAACCTTAATGGAGTTGAGAACGTTCTGTTATTTCCCTTACTTTAGCTCACAATGAGGAGAAAAGGAAAATGAGAGAGGAAGAGGCTTGTACGTAGAGAAGAAATAAGAAAGAGAGAGTCTTTGCTAATTTTCGTTGGTTCTGAAAGTTTAGACTTGGAGATGTGTTGTGGTATTGGTTTAATAGTGCAAGAGACAAGTGAGGGGACAAGCTTTTTAGTGATTGAAGGTTAGGTGCGTTAATTATGGGAATAATGGAGACTTTTGGGTAGAAAGTGAGCTGTATTTGACCATTTCTACCACTTACGTACAAGAGTTAGTAAGATTGAAGGAAATATATATTAAAATATATAAAAGGTGCTTTAATTGGAGTGAAAAGGTGCAATCTGATAATGGAACGTGTGATAAGCTTTTGGATTATATGAGCTAGTGGACCGGTTACTAGCAGGAGGGAGTCTGTCTCGGTTCAACTTGTTTCAGTCGGTTTCTATAGAACAGTGAGGTGAACGCTGGTGAGTGAAAAACTGGTCGGCTAATTATTTCCGAGAGTTACTAAAAACAGACTCCTTCAAATCACGCTTAAGCATGGCCTCTCTCGCTTGAGCGTGAGTGTGCTATCACTCTTAGACACGTTGCCTTCACGCTTGAGCGTGAGAAAGAATCAGGCCCTCTCTACATGTCCTCGCTTGAGCGTGCCAAAAATATACATGAGTCACGTTTGAGCGTGAGAAAGGAGGAAGAATCAGGACCCGAGCGCGCTTGAGCGTAGAACGCTCGCTTGAGCGTCGTTCAGCATAACTTCGCTCGGAAGGGATTTCGCTCGGAAGTGTTTCACTCGAAACACTCGGTCGGCTTTTCCTTCCTTGGAGATGACTTAGTCGGAGATGCCTCACTCGGTCTCATCCATAATTACCTCACTCGGATATATATATATATATATATATATATATATATACGTCTGAAAATGTTCTCAGTCAGCCATTTCTCCTTTCCGAATGAATACACTCGGAATTATCCACTCGGAAGCTATCCAGTCAGATTTACTTCTGTCCGAAGGTACTTAAGAATCTTTCTTCACTCGAAATATTTCTCTCAGGAAATGCATAACTCGGAATGCATATGACCGAAGGTCATTCAGAAATTTTCACTCAGAAATATGACAAATGAGGTCATTCAGAGTTGACCTTTATCTGTTTTAGAGTCTCTCAACTGAAATGACTCACCCGATATATATTTCAGTCAGCGTCAGGTAAATTACACTCGACTCAGAGATAGCCCACTCGAATATTTATTACTCAAAAATGTGTTTTCCTTTAATTGGACATGCTTCTCTCGGAACATTGCACTCAGAGAAATTTCATTCGGAAAAGGAAGCACGTGCGAGGTTTGACTCAGGAACGAGTCACTTGGAGGCGTTTGACTCGGAATCGAGTCATTCAAGGACATTTGACTCGGAAACGAGTCATTCGAAGGTCTTGACTCAAAAACAAGTCACTTGGACCTTTCACCCAGAAGTGGTTCTTTCGAACACACTTCACTCAAAATTGTCTCCGAGGCCAGGACTCCACTCGGTAGTGGCACTCTCGGTCATGTCTTACTCGGAAAACATAACCTGCACTCGGAATTCCAACCTTTAGTCGGAATTTCCAACCTTCACTCGGAATTTCAACCTTCAGTCGGAATTTCTCTTGGTTACTCGGAACAGATCCCTTTCTTCACTTAGACAGTCCTATCTAAGACATGTTTCACTAGGAAAATGGACAATATTACTAATGGTCCATATAAAATCCATGATTATACACAAAAATAAAATTTTTGGGATATTACAGACCATCCATAGGGTATTTATTCACTTATTAACACTTTAGAGACCTTTCATACCCCAAAATTACAAGATTAAAACTGTTACTAAAAACAGGGATGTTACATAAGGCAAGGAAGGGCAGCGTTCACGGATTTGTTTCGGAAACAGTTAGTCAACATCCAGTGTATCAGAAAACAATCAGAGTAGGAATCAGCATGTTTACTTGATTCCAGACTTTCATAATTGCTAGGTAGTAGATCGGAGGTGGAGTATAGATAGCAGATCATTTTCTGGTACGTTTTATACGTACGAAGGGGGTTGCTATTCAAGGGATGAATGGGAATTTAGACTCCGGGTTCAATTTTATGTGATTAGAAATTTTATTTGTGATGGAAAGGAATAATTCAAATATGTGTTATATGATAAATATGCTATATAGTATTATTTTGTAGTTGTATGATATAGTTGAAAGTGGATTAAATGATATATGTTAGTCCCAATGTGTGATAAAATCTTATACACCGACTCATGGACGATTGAATGAAATTATAGCTGAGCCAAAATTAAATCATGGCAATGACAAATGATTTTACTGCGCTACGATTCACATATCATATATTGATTACAATTCATAACATCATTTGCATTTCCAGCACTAAGATTTGCTAAAAAGATTGATACGATATACTGCTGAGATTCACTGTACAGTCTATGGCCTGTTGCTTTGGAGGTTACTGATATAGTACTGAGATTCACTGGTAATTCTCGGGTACCACCGTTTATAGTGCGGAGATTCACTGTGTGGTTACCCGGACGCCCCTCAATTACAGTGCTTTGATTCACTGAGTGGGCTGTCCTAGAACATACTTTATATTATAAAGTCGAATCATATTTTCATTGTTCTTATGTACATTGGGAGACATTATTTTAAAGGACCATGACATTTCTGTGTTGCGTCATTAAGTATTGAAACATTTGTATAGTTAAGTGATGAACTTTTAATTGGATAAATGATGGTAGATAATTTAATTCCATGCCAATAGTATATTTTTATGGTAAAAAAAATTATAGGTCGAAGAATTGTGTGTTTGCAAGATTCAGAGATATTATATGAGAATTGTTAAGTCTATTTGCCATTTATAGTTTGGATAGCACTCACCCTCTTGTCTTGTGGATTTTTTTTACAGTGAGACCGCAAGGGGATGAGACAGTTTGATGATCCGGAGGTGGACTCGCTTTGTATAGCCATAGTGGGCCATGTTATTTCGGAATAGATATAGATATAGATATAGATATATGTGTATGTATAAATATATATAGCTGTGCATGTGTGTAGTTATTCTTTTGATGACTAATAGTGATATGCATATTTTGTGGTTGAATGATAAGGTGATTCATGTTTTGTCATCTTGAGATAGGCACTAGTAATACCCCATGGCTAATAGATATATGTGTGTCACTGAATTTTATGGCAGCTTATGTGTGTGGCGATTAGATCCCCATGAACTGCTAATGTAATTCTGTGGTGGCTAACGTATGATTCATATACTGAAAAGAGATTTCTTAAAATTAGTATTAAGCCATCTAAATATTTGTATTTAGAATATTGGGGACAAGATTATTTGCTTCTATTCCTAGAGTATATAAATGAAGTGGGATTACAAGGAGGTCATATGCTGTGATTTGGAAAATGGACACTAAGCTATATAGAAATTATTAACATTACATATAGATGTGAGTAGGTGATATATTTTTGGAGTAGGAATGTAATGACAGTTTCTTAAAATTAGTACACATATACTGCAATAAATATTATATAATGTGTATGAATCAGGTGTAGGATGAGATATGTCATTGTAAACTCTTCAGCTAAATCAGATTATAGTGACTTTGAAACCATGTTTTTAGTCATACTTTTTAGGCTAAAAGGTAAATTTAGCCCCTAGAATTATTGAGATTTTGGTTTTGCCCCCTAAAATAATTTTTCTTAGGATTGTCTCCCTAGAAAATTTTTTAGTTTAGAATATAACCCCTTCCGTTGACTGCCTCTGCCAACTGATGAGGTGGAGCCTAGTCACATGTCTGTCATTGCATATGTGGCATGTGACTCATCATATTAGGACCAAGACACAGATTAGCCTTTTTTTAATTAAAGGTTAATGAAATTATTTATCACATGAAGCTAATTAACAAAATAAAAGAATAGAAATAAACACGTTGGTGACTGCTTCCTCTTCCTCAATTCGTCTAACTTTCGTATTTTATATTTCCTTTCCCGCGTGTGGACTCAATGAGTAAGAAGAGGACAAGAATTCGTGGATTGTGGAGGGTGTGTGGCTGGTGGGTTTCTCTACTGCGCGTGCTAGAAGAGGGAAAACACAGGTAAGATTCTTGATGCTTTTAGTGGGAAGGTTGAATTTTTTTTCTTTGTGGGGACCATGTGAGGGTTAAACTATTGTAGATGGTGAGTCGTAACTATCAAAGTTTAATCAATTTCATTAATCCCTAGTTGTGTTATATGTAACTGTGATTTTTTAATCCTGTTAGGGATGAGTTTTTCATTAGCTTTTCATCATAAGGGTAAATTTACTAATGGGAACCATATGGAGTACACAGAAAATGAAATTACTGTTTTCCATAACTTGGATGTTGATAAGTGGTCCTACTTTGAATATGAGTCTTTGGTAAGGGAGTTGAGTTATGTTAAGGAAAGTTTTAAAGTATGGTGGAAAAAGCCTAGTCGGGAGTTTGTTGGCATAACGTGGGACAGTCATGCATTGGAGGCTGGAGAGTTTGCTGTAAACAACAAATGTGAGGTGGATGTTTATGTTGAGCATTTAGTCATGGACGTTGATGTGTTGTTGGAGTTAGGGTATGCAGAGGACACAAGTCTGGTTGATAAACATAAGGTGGAGACACCAGTTCAGATGGTCGAAAGTGTAACACCCCTATTTTTATTTTTTATATTAAAATTTTGAAGGAATTAAATTATGGTTCTTTAGAACTTTTTAATCTACGTATTATTTATGATTTTTTGGAAGTTTTTTGGAATTTTGGAATTTTTTAATAAAAATAATATTTTTTTAAATAATTTTAAATTCATATAAGTGACTTAAATTAAAAATATTTACAAGAAAGTGAATTGAAATTATAAGAAAATTTTCTAAAATCCATTTCAAGTAGACTTATCTAAAAATTATCGGTTTGAGAAAAATCTTGATTTTTTCCAATCGTTAAAAAATTTGAAACGTATCAATAAATTTTTATTAACAGAAAATTTTAGATTTTTAAAATTTCAGCTTTATATTACTTATTATAAAATTAGTAGGGACTGATATAATATCGCTAAATTTCAAAAAGGACTCATTTTGAATATTTAAAATATACCGAGTGAAGGGTTACTATTTGACTTAATAATTTTGCCGACAATTACTATGCAAATCACTGTGCATGTATGAAATTTTCAAAAGATGCACAGTAACCTGGAATAAAAAATTCAAAAATGCATAGTACTTTTATATTAAAATAATGGAATGCATAGTAAATTTTTTTCCTATAAATACCGAAGGATTTCTTCTTTAGAATTCACAATTTCAGATTAAGTTTTCTTAATATAGTAGTGCTAGTGAGATAGTGGTGGAAGTGGGAGAGAGAAGAAAAGTTTTTGGAGAGAAGGTTCTGCCAAAATCCTAAGGTAAGAATACTTCTCTTTTATATTTTTTGGGTTATTTTCATATCGTTTTTAGAAATCTGTTATTATACTGAAAATAATATTATTTTAAGTTACTATTCTGCATAGTAAACACTATTTCAATAGTAAATTACTATTCAAATAGTAAATTACTATTTACTGTTACTATTTACTGTTACTATTCACGATTTACTATTTACCGTTACTATTCACGTTTTACTATTTACTGTTACTATTCACGTTTTACTATTTACCGTTACTATTCACGATTTACTATTCACTATTCACTATTCACTATTCAAAATTTACCATTTCTGTTTTAAGTAGTAATCTTAATCTTCGTCTTATGCTTATACTGAAATAAGATTGGTATTAATATTTTTAGAAATCGGAGGCGCAAAGCAAATCCATTTTGGGTAACAATTCAAGGTAAGGGGAGTGAGATAAGAGTATAATATGAAAAGACATAAGAATAATGGGAGGAGTCCCCTACTCCTTTTAAATCTGATAATATTATTATTTTAAAATATTAACTTTTTTTAACTTAAAATTTATAATAAATTTTAAATTAAATATCCGGTTTAACTAACTCTAACATACCTATGCAAAGACTTGGACCATTATGACCTATATGGACTGGACAATACCTATGCAAGGACTTGGACCATTATGACCCATATGGACTGAACTATACCTATGCAAGGACTGGATTATATGGACTTACATATACCTATGCAAGGAATTGACCAAAAGGACTAAAATTGACTATATTAATAACCATTAAATTTTGTATTATGATATGTATTAATGATATTTAATTGATTTGATTATGATTTGATTATGATTGATTGATTGATGATATTTAGTTATGATTGATATTGTTTAATTTTGATTGATGATATTGTAATGTGGAGTTTGAGCATATAGCGAGCATGACGGAAAGCTAAAATTCAGTAAGAATTTCTTACCTTACTCTTTAAATTTTATTATCTTTTATTTCTTCTTAGAAATTATTTTTATTAACTTTATTTTCAATATTTAGAATAAAAAAATTAGTATTTATTTTAGAAAGAAAATATTTTATGAGATTTTATTTAATTAAATCTTGAGTTAAAGAAAAATTTTGTAATTTTAAGTATTTTTGGTTAATAATTATTCTCTTTTAATAAAACAAAATTTTTTGAAAGAAAACTATTTTATTTTTTCCAACTTAATAACTAAATATATTTGGAAATAATTGAGATTCCTAAATTTGATTTTGTTAAGATTTAATTTGAGAAAGATTATGTAAAGTTTTATATGATAAAGTTTTTAGATATTTAAGGCTTAGAAACTCAATTTCCGTGAGATTTGAAAACTATACCAAATTTATTTCTGTGGGACAGAAATTCAGAGAACTGAGAAAATGTACAGTTTATTGAAATGATATTGTAAACCTTTAAGGGATTTAATAATTGAGTTTCTAAAAGCCTTAACCAACTCAATACGCGAGTAGTTCATGCATCATGGATAATGAAAGTGAAATGAAATAATATTGTCTGGGGACGGATTATAGAAACCGAGGATACATTAGAGGAGGCTTAATTACGAGCCTTGGGATGAGAGAGTGTGAAAGGGTGCTTCAGGGGACCTGGGGTAGCTCCCTAGTGTCGGGTACTTTCACAATAAAAACTTTCTCAATCTGACTAGTCTCTAAGTGTTTCCATGCCAGTTGAGCTGTTCATATTATTATTATCCGGACTTATGGAACAGTGTAAACTCCTGGTTGGCCCAGTGCAAATTAAAATTTAAGGGCCCACATATATAAGTAAGTTATGATGAAGATATTGCATAACATTCATGCATTCATAATTGATTGTGTATGTGATTGTGATTGATATTATTATGTATTGGTTGTGAAAACCCTTTGTTTCTTATGTCTTATTCGGAAATATTATATTCTGTTTCTCACTCCTTTCTCCGTGTTTTTGTTTCATATATTCTAAATTGATGGTTCAGAGGGAAGGATCGAAGAATATCAGCAGTAAATATAGCACGTTCTAGAAAGGGAGCTCGGTATGAATACCGTGGTCCAATGAATAAATAATGTTAATTAGTAACTGCTTCTGGGCCATGGAGTTTCCTCTCTTTCTTATAATGTTTAATGTTTATTTTCTTCGGATGAATGTACAAATACTTTATAAAGTTTTTAATAATATTTGTGAGGTATTTCAGAAATAATGTATATAATTTATTCCGATAGTTTCTTTTTAACAATCATATCTTTAGTAAAAAAAAAAATTACGAATTTTTCTAGAATTTATTAAGGTGTAACAGAGGGTGTTACAAAGTGGTATCAGAGCAGTTAATCCAATAGGCCTGGGGAAAAGGTCTATCTTGCTTTGTCTGTAAACTCTGTATAGGTAGAATATCTGACTTGGTAGTAACTGTGATTGATGTGACAAATCTCAGTTACTGTGAAACAGGAAACTAATGGCTGGAAACGATCTTGCTGGAGTTGTAGAACGCTTAATCAATGCAATGGGAGCACGTGAAGGTCAAGGTAATGATGCCTTGAGAAGACTGGACCCATTCGAAAAGCGCAATCCACCTCGTTTCAAGGGAGGATATAACCCTGATGGAGCACAAATCTGGATTCGAGAGATAGAGAAGATCTTTCGAGCATTGCAATGTAATGAAGCTGATAAGGTAGTCTTCGCTACTTATGCCTTATCTGAGGATGCCGAACATTGGTGGGATAGCATGCGTAAACAATTCGAAGTCAACGACGTGGAGATCACTTGGGACTATTTCAAGGATATGTTTCTGGAAAAATACTTTCCAGCTGATGTTAAAGAGAAAAGACAATTCGAATTCCTGTCGCTGACCCAAGGAAATATGACCGTTGGAGAGTACGCATCCAGGTTTGAAGAGCTATCTCGTTTTCATTCTCATTATAATGATGCTACTAATGAAAGAGATCGGTGTGCAAAGTTTGTAAATGGACTGCGGCCAGAAATTAAGGAAGCTATACGAATGCAGGAAATCCGTGAATTTTCTGTATTGGTAAATCGCTGCAGGATCTTTGAAGAAGACCATAAGGATAGAATGACCAAAAGTCGTGAGCCCATTCACAAGGCAGGAGAAATAAGAAGTGGAGGACCTCACCATCACCAAAGAAGAGATTTCAGAAGGAATAAGCCTTACCAAGCACCATTTCGTCGGTTTGGAGCAGCATCTGTTCCTAACAGACCCCAAGCTTCAACTGGAAGCTATTACCCAACATCTGCACCAAATTTTAAATGTTTTATCTGTGGAGGACCCCATTTGAAAAGGGATTGTCCTAAAAACACTTATGTTTGCTTTAAGTGTAACAAACCAGGTCATCATATCAAGGATTGCCCAGAGATGAAGAGAGAAAACCCTGAAGGTGCAAGTACAAGCATAAATACTCAAGGAGGCGCGCACAGTGCAGTCGGAAGGCCAAAAGCAAAAGGAAAGGTTTTTGCAATCACTGGAGAAGAAGCATCTCATGCTGATTCCATGGTAGAAGGTAAGTGTATCATTAATAAGATTTCTTTAACTGTTATGTATGACTCAGGTGCATCACATTCCTTTATTGCCAATGACTGTGTAGAAAAACTAAAATTACCTGTGATAGAACTTCCATTTGACTTATCTGTACATACTCCTAGAAACAATCCCATTGTCACTTCCAAAGCTTGTTGGAAATGCCCTATTGTCATAGATGGTAGGGACTTTAAGGCTAATCTTTTCTGTTTACCCCTTTCTGGCTTAGAAGTTATTATTGGGCTAGATTGGTTGTCTGACAATCATGTTCTAATAGATTGTCATAATAAAACCATAATGTTTAAAGAACCAGTGAATTTGAATCCTGAGGATTCGAGATTTCTAACCGCCAACCAAGTGAGTGCCTCTTTAAAAGGAGGGGCTCAAGGATTCATGCTATTGCTTTCAACGAAAGGAGAGCAAGAATCAAAAATCAAAAATCTGCCGGTTGTGTGTGAATTTCCTGATGTTTTTCCTGAAGATATCCTTGGTTTACCCCCAGAAAGAGATGTGGAATTTTCCATTGATTTAGTACCTGGAGTTGGACCCATTTCAATTGCACCATACCGAATGTCACCTCTAGAATTAGCAGAGTTGAAGAAACAACTTGAAGAGATGATAGAGAAGCAGTTTATACGACCCAGTGTATCCCCCTGGGGTGCACCAGTGTTGTTGGTTAAGAAGAAGGATGGTAGCATGAGGTTGTGTGTAGATTATCGACAACTGAACAAGGTGACGATCAAGAACAGATACCCTCTGCCAAGGATTGACGACTTGATGGATCAGCTGCGTGGTGCCACGGTGTTCTCCAAAATTGATTTGAGGTCTGGATACCATCAAATAAGGGTGAAGAAAGAAGATGTAACGAAAACTGCTTTTAGAACACGCTATGGCCATTACGAATATCTAGTAATGCCTTTTGGTGTAACTAATGCACCAGCCGTATTCATGGATTACATGAATAGGATTTTTCATCCATATCTAGATAAATTTGTAGTGGTGTTCATTGATGATATATTAGTGTACTCTAAAAGCAGAGAAGAACATGTTGAACACTTGAAGGTTGTGTTGGAAATCCTGAAAAAGAAACAACTGTATGCAAAGTTGTCGAAGTGTGAATTCTGGTTGGAAGAAGTAAACTTTTTAGGACATGTAATTAGTCAAGGAGGAATAGCTATAGACCCTTCCAAGGTGGAGGCGGTTTTAAAATGGGAGAGACCAACCACGATCACTGAGATTAGAAGTTTCTTGGGCTTGGCTGGATACTATAGGAGATTCATTGAAGGATTTTCAAAGCTAGGATACCCATTGACCAAGTTAACACGGAAAGGACAACCTTTTGTGTGGACGACACAATGCGAGAATAGTTTCCAAGAGCTGAAAGATCGACTTACTTCTGCGCCGGTGTTAGTACTCCCTGATCCACATCAAAGTTTTGAAGTTTACTGTGATGCGTCTAAACAAGGACTAGGAAGTGTACTCATGCAAGACAAGAAGGTTGTAGCCTATGCGTCGCGTCAATTAAGGCAACACGAGATTAACTACCCTACCCATGACTTAGAGTTAGCCGCTGTAGTTTTTGCCTTAAAGATTTGGAGGCATTATCTATACGGTGCAACATTCGATGTGTTTAGCGATCATAAGAGTCTCAAGTATTTATTCGACCAAAAGGAGTTAAACATGAGGCAACGGAGATGGATGGAGTTCTTAAAGGACTACGACTTTGAGTTGCAATACCATCCTGGAAAAGCGAACGTAGTAGCTGATGCTTTAAGTCGAAAGTCTCTACATGCGTCCACGATGATGATTAAAGAGCTGGAATTGATAGAGAACTTCAGAGATCTTAACCTAGCAGTAAAGGTTAATGCTAACAGCTACAGATTAGGAACGTTGCAAGTGACAAATGAATTCCTGAGGCAAGTTTTAGAGGCTCAACGAGAGGATGAATTCCTGCAAGAGAAGAAAGAACTCTTGAAACAAGGAAAAGAAGTCGAGTTCAATGTGGGAAACGACCAATTATTGAGGTATAAGGATCGAGTGTGTATCCCTGATCAAGAGGAGTTGAGGAAAGCAATTTTGGAAGAAGGCCATAAAAGTTATATGAGCATTCATCCCGGAGCTACTAAAATGTATCAAGATTTGAAGAAGTTATTTTGGTGGCCTGGAATGAAGAAAGCGGTGGCAGAGTATGTGGCTGCATGTCTAATTTGCCAGAAGGTTAAAGTGGAACACCAAAAACCCCCTGGAATGCTACAATCAATGGAAATACCAGAATGGAAATGGGATAGCATTACCATGGATTTTGTGACTTCTCTACCCAAAACTCCATTAGGACATGATTCGATATGGGTAATAGTTGATAGACTAACAAAGTCTGCCCACTTTATTCCCATCAACATTCGTTACTCTATGGAGAAGCTGGCAAAATTATACATCGAGGAGATTGTGAGATTGCATGGAATTCCTTCAAGTATCATTTCTGATCGGGACCCTCGTTTTACATCACAATTCTGGAAGAGCTTGCACAAGGCTATGGGAACAAGACTGCGTCTGAGTTCAGCATATCATCCTCAGACGGATGGACAATCAGAAAGAACAATCCAATCTCTAGAAGACTTGTTACGAGCTTGTGTGTTAGAGCATAAAGGAAGTTGGAATCAATTCTTACCATATGTGGAGTTTACCTACAACAACAGTTTCCATGCTAGCATTGGCATGGCACCTTTTGAAGCATTATATGGAAGAAAATGTAGGACCCCGCTATGTTGGACCAGAGTTGGTACAACAAACCACGGATAAAATCAAAATAGTTCAGGAAAAGATGAAGGCAACACAGAGCAGGCAGAAAAGTTACTATGACAAAAGAAGAAAGCCGCTCGAATTTCAAGAAGGCGATCATGTATTCTTGAAAGTCACACCTATGACTGGGGTCGGTCGGGCAATGAAATCTCGAAAACTAACTCCTAGATTTATCGGTCCATACCAAATAATTCATAAAGTTAGTCCCCTTGCCTACCAAATAGCATTACCACCTTTTCTTTCTAATATCCATAATGTTTTTCATGTGTCAAACTTGCGAAAGTATATATCTGATCCTACACATGTTATTGAACCTGATGTCATACAAGTTAAAGATAATCTTACATATGATGCACCACCTGTTAGAATAAGTGACAGAAGAATAAAACAATTAAGAGACAAGACAATTCCGCTTCTAAAGGTTATTTGGAGTGAAACGAGAGGAGAAGATGCTACATGGGAACTAGAAACTGAGATGAAAGAGTCTCATCCTCATTTGTTTTACTGATTATGTAAATTTCGAGGACGAAATTTTCTAAGGGGAGTAGAGTTGTAACACCCCTATTTTTATTTTTTATATTAAAATTTTGAAGGAATTAAATTATGGTTCTTTAGAACTTTTTAATCTACGTATTATTTATGATTTTTTGGAAGTTTTTTGGAATTTTGGAATTTTTTAATAAAAATAATATTTTTTTAAATAATTTTAAATTCATATAAGTGACTTAAATTAAAAATATTTACAAGAAAGTGAATTGAAATTATAAGAAAATTTTCTAAAATCCATTTCAAGTAGACTTATCTAAAAATTATCGGTTTGAGAAAAATCTTGATTTTTTCCAATCGTTAAAAAATTTGAAACGTATCAATAAATTTTTATTAACAGAAAATTTTAGATTTTTAAAATTTCAGCTTTATATTACTTATTATAAAATTAGTAGGGACTGATATAATATCGCTAAATTTCAAAAAGGACTCATTTTGAATATTTAAAATATACCGAGTGAAGGGTTACTATTTGACTTAATAATTTTGCCGACAATTACTATGCAAATCACTGTGCATGTATGAAATTTTCAAAAGATGCACAGTAACCTGGAATAAAAAATTCAAAAATGCATAGTACTTTTATATTAAAATAATGGAATGCATAGTAAATTTTTTTCCTATAAATACCGAAGGATTTCTTCTTTAGAATTCACAATTTCAGATTAAGTTTTCTTAATATAGTAGTGCTAGTGAGATAGTGGTGGAAGTGGGAGAGAGAAGAAAAGTTTTTGGAGAGAAGGTTCTGCCAAAATCCTAAGGTAAGAATACTTCTCTTTTATATTTTTTGGGTTATTTTCATATCGTTTTTAGAAATCTGTTATTATACTGAAAATAATATTATTTTAAGTTACTATTCTGCATAGTAAACACTATTTCAATAGTAAATTACTATTCAAATAGTAAATTACTATTTACTGTTACTATTTACTGTTACTATTCACGATTTACTATTTACCGTTACTATTCACGTTTTACTATTTACTGTTACTATTCACGTTTTACTATTTACCGTTACTATTCACGATTTACTATTCACTATTCACTATTCACTATTCAAAATTTACCATTTCTGTTTTAAGTAGTAATCTTAATCTTCGTCTTATGCTTATACTGAAATAAGATTGGTATTAATATTTTTAGAAATCGGAGGCGCAAAGCAAATCCATTTTGGGTAACAATTCAAGGTAAGGGGAGTGAGATAAGAGTATAATATGAAAAGACATAAGAATAATGGGAGGAGTCCCCTACTCCTTTTAAATCTGATAATATTATTATTTTAAAATATTAACTTTTTTTTAACTTAAAATTTATAATAAATTTTAAATTAAATATCCGGTTTAACTAACTCTAACATACCTATGCAAAGACTTGGACCATTATGACCTATATGGACTGGACAATACCTATGCAAGGACTTGGACCATTATGACCCATATGGACTGAACTATACCTATGCAAGGACTGGATTATATGGACTTACATATACCTATGCGAGGAATTGACCAAAAGGACTAAAATTGACTATATTAATAACCATTAAATTTTGTATTATGATATGTATTAATGATATTTAATTGATTTGATTATGATTTGATTATGATTGATTGATTGATGATATTTAGTTATGATTGATATTGTTTAATTTTGATTGATGATATTGTAATGTGGAGTTTGAGCATATAGCGAGCATGACGGAAAGCTAAAATTCAGTAAGAATTTCTTACCTTACTCTTTAAATTTTATTATCTTTTATTTCTTCTTAGAAATTATTTTTATTAACTTTATTTTCAATATTTAGAATAAAAAAATTAGTATTTATTTTAGAAAGAAAATATTTTATGAGATTTTATTTAATTAAATCTTGAGTTAAAGAAAAATTTTGTAATTTTAAGTATTTTTGGTTAATAATTATTCTCTTTTAATAAAACAAAATTTTTTGAAAGAAAACTATTTTATTTTTTCCAACTTAATAACTAAATATATTTGGAAATAATTGAGATTCCTAAATTTGATTTTGTTAAGATTTAATTTGAGAAAGATTATGTAAAGTTTTATATGATAAAGTTTTTAGATATTTAAGGCTTAGAAACTCAATTTCCGTGAGATTTGAAAACTGTACCAAATTTATTTCTGTGGGACAGAAATTCAGAGAACTGAGAAAATGTACAGTTTATTGAAATGATATTGTAAACCTTTAAGGGATTTAATAATTGAGTTTCTAAAAGCCTTAACCAACTCAATACGCGAGTAGTTCATGCATCATGGATAATGAAAGTGAAATGAAATAATATTGTCTGGGGACGGATTATAGAAACCGAGGATACATTAGAGGAGGCTTAATTACGAGCCTTGGGATGAGAGAGTGTGAAAGGGTGCTTCAGGGGACCTGGGGTAGCTCCCTAGTGTCGGGTACTTTCACAATAAAAACTTTCTCAATCTGACTAGTCTCTAAGTGTTTCCATGCCAGTTGAGCTGTTCATATTATTATTATCCGGACTTATGGAACAGTGTAAACTCCTGGTTGGCCCAGTGCAAATTAAAATTTAAGGGCCCACATATATAAGTAAGTTATGATGAAGATATTGCATAACATTCATGCATTCATAATTGATTGTGTATGTGATTGTGATTGATATTATTATGTATTGGTTGTGAAAACCCTTTGTTGCTTATGTCTTATTCGGAAATATTATATTCTGTTTCTCACTCCTTTCTCCGTGTTTTTGTTTCATATATTCTAAATTGATGGTTCAGAGGGAAGGATCGAAGAATATCAGCAGTAAATATAGCACGTTCTAGAAAGGGAGCTCGGTATGAATACCGTGGTCCAATGAATAAATAATGTTAATTAGTAACTGCTTCTGGGCCATGGAGTTTCCTCTCTTTCTTATAATGTTTAATGTTTATTTTCTTCGGATGAATGTACAAATACTTTATAAAGTTTTTAATAATATTTGTGAGGTATTTCAGAAATAATGTATATAATTTATTCCGATAGTTTCTTTTTAACAATCATATCTTTAGTAAAAAAAAAAATTACGAATTTTTCTAGAATTTATTAAGGTGTAACAGAGGGTGTTACAGAAAGGACCAAGTCCAAACCCAAGGACAGGCCATTTAAGGCATCCAAGAGGCCTGTCACAAGGAGAAAAATTTATAAAAGTGTTAAGGAAAAATTGATTGATGATGGGGGGTCTAAGTCAACTGCATTGGGAAATCAAAATAAAGGTGGAAAGGAGGTGGAAGCACAATGTCATGTTGAGGTGTAGGGTGCAACTGCCTTAAATTTTGAGTCAGAAGGGTTGGAAACACAATGTGGTGCTACTGTTGAAGGTGCAACAGGACCAAACAAGGGTGCAGGGGGGTTGGAGTCACAATGTGGTGTTGATGCGGAGGGTGCAAATAGACCAAATAAGGATACGGAGGGGTTGAAAACACAATGTACTACTGATGTGGAGGGTTTAAAACCTGGGAATGATGACACAGGGGGTCTAGAATCAGGTAGAGGTGTGAATGTTGAGGGTGCAATTGGAGGGGAAGGATCAGGAAGGCATGAGGAAGGAGTTAGTTTGGGTCCAAATTGGTGCAGACCAGTTGATGAAGATCAATGTGGTGACATTGATAAGGAGTATGAGACAGATGGAATCCACAGTTATGTAGACTCAGATGATGAGTATCAGGATGAGGATCATGGTGATTTTGGTTTTCAGGCATTTGAAGAAGACATTTTGGGGAGGAGGTGTGAGCTTAGGTTGGGTATGGAGTTCACTTCAATGGTGCAGTTTAGGCAAGCTGTAATGGAGTATAATGTACATAATGGGAAACAAGTGAAGTATGTTAAGAATGAGCCATGGAGGTGCAGGGTTGTTTGCAGCACAGAGGGATGTGGATGGTTGGCCTTTGATAGTAGGGTTGGTAGGACAAACATAATAAGATTGAAGACATTCATAGACCAACACTCATGTGTTAGGGTTTTTGAGAACAAAAATGTGAATGCTAGGTGGGTTGCAAAGGTTATTTTGCCAAAAATGAAGATTAATAGGCACACGAAGTTGGAGGAGATAAAGGCTGAATTAAGGGTCAGTCATCAAGTGGGGATTACGAGTTGGACAACACATAATACTAGGAGAATGGCAACTGAGATGATACAAGGAGAGGCCAGCAAGCAATATGAACTTCTTTGGAATTATAGTGCTGAATTGAGGAGGGTCAGTGATGGAGCTACCACATGCAAGCTTCAACTGGTTACTCCAACTGATGGTCTGCAACCAAGGTTTCAGAGTTACTACTTATGCCTTGATGCTTGCAAGAAGGGCTTCATAGCTGGGTGTAGGCCATTTGTAGGAGTTGATGGATGCCATTTGAAGACTGAATTTGGTGGAATTCTCCTAACAGCTGTAGGCAGGGATGCCAATGATCAATATTTTCCACTAGCTGTGGCTGTTGTGGAAGTGGAAAATAAAGAATCTTGGACCTGGTTTCTAACTCTACTACTACAGGACATTAGAACAGATAGAAGGTTGGTCTTTATTTCTGATCAACAAAAGGTATGGACATGGTCTTTATAATGCCTTACTTTTATTTTGAATGTTTCCTTCTGCTATGGTGTTTTGTATTCTGCACAGGGACTCCTACAAGCCATGGAGGACTTGAACTTAGGGGCTGAGCATAGATACTGTGTAAGACACTTACACAGTAATCTAAAGAAGAAGTTTGGTGGTAGGACATTGTTGAAAGAACTAATGATGGGGGCTAGTAAGGCAACCTATATACAGGTTTGATTTAAAGTATTTGCATATTTTTTCACAAACATAATATAGGCTATAACACCCTCTGTTATATCTCAATAATTTCTAAAAAATTCATGAAATTTTTTTTTCTACTAAAAATATAATCGCTAAAAGAAACTATCAAAGTAAAATTATATACAATATTTCTGAAATACCTCATGAATTATCATTAAAATTTATAAAGTAATTTTACATTCATCCAAATAAAAAAGATATTAAACATCATTAGAAAGAGAGGAAACTCCATGGCCCAAGAGCAGTTGCCTAATGACATTATTTATTCATTGGACCATGGTATTCATACCGAGCTCCCTTTCTAGTACGTGCTATATATACTATCGAGATTCTCTGATCCTTCCCTCTGTATAATCCATTAATTCGAACATATAAAACAAAACACGGAGAAAGGAGTGAGAAACAGAATATAATATTCCCAAATGGGACATAAGAAATAAAGGGTTTTCACAAACTAGTATAATAATATCAATCACAATCACATACACAATCAATTATGAATGTTTAAATGTTATGTAATATCTTCATCATAACTTACCTATATATGCGGGCCTCTTAAATTTTAATTTGTACTAGGCCAACCAGGAGTTTACACTGTTCCATAATTCCAGGTAATAATAACATGAACAGCTCAACTGGCATGGAAACACTTAGAGACTAGTCAGATTGAGAAGGTTTTTATTGTGAAAGTACCCGACACTAGGGAGCTACCCCAGGTCCCCTGAAGCACCCTTTCACACCCTCTCATCCCAAGGCTCACAATTAAGCCTCCTCTAATGTATCCTTGGTTTCTATAATCCGTCCCCAGACAATATCATTTTATTTCTCTTTGATGATTTAAGATGCATGAACTACTCGCGTATTTAGTTGGTTAAGGCTTTTAGAAACTCAATTATATTATCAGGGCCTACGAATCGTGACATAGCCACCCCAGTAAACTGTACTTTTTCAACTTCTCAAATACACACATAGAATTTTAGTACAGTTCCTTTTCAAATCACAAATCAAATCTCCTTATGATTTGAGTTTCAAAGCTTTAAATATATTTCACAACTTTCTTTAGAAAGTTTATAGGTCAATTCAAAATTAATTTCTAAAAACTCGAATTCAGAATTATCAATCTTTAAAATCTTAGTACTTGAAAATTTTGTATAATATTTTATACATTTTGAAAATAATATGTATATATATATATATATTAAAATTATTAGTAAAAAATTATTTTTATAAAATAATTTCTCTTTCTTTTTCTTTCTAATAAACTAACTAAAAATCTAAGTTTTAGTAAATATATATACATATATATTAAAAGATAAAAAGAGATTTCTAAAAACTTATGTAGTTTTATTGAAATCTAAGAAATTTCTTAAAAGTAATTTGAATAAAGATGAATAAGTAAATAAAGAAGTAGGAGATAAGTAAATTTTTACTGAATTTTAGCTTTTCGTCATGCTTGCTATATGCTCAAACTCCACAGTACAAGATTATCAATTATAATCAAATATTATCAATCACAATCAAACATCATAAAGCATAAATAAATATTAACAATCATAATCAAATCAAATAATTAAACATCATTTATAAATATAATAATTTAAAATTCAATGATTATTTAAATTAATAAAGTTTGTTTTAAGTTCTATGGTCAATTCCTCGCACAGGTCTATGTAAATCCAAGATAGTTCAGTCCTTGCATAGGTCTAGTTCAGTCCATATAGGTCATAAATAGTCCAAGTCCTTGCATAGGTTCAGTCAAGTCTATAATAGTTCAAGTCCTTGCATAGGTTCAGTCAAGTCCATAATAGTTCAAGTCTTTGCATAGGTTCAATCCAGTCCGCATAGGTCATAATAGTTCAAGTTCTTGAATAAATATTTCAGATATTAAGTTACACAAGATGCTTAATTTATTAATAACAATTATCATAAATTTTAAGTTAAAAGTTATTATTTTAAAATGATAATACTGTTATGTTTAAAAGGAGTAGGAGACTCCTCCCAATATTCTTATATATTTTTATATTATATCCTTATCTCACCCCCCTTACCTTGATTTGCTACCAAAAGTGAATTCGCTCTGCGCCTCCAAGTTCTAACAAAATATTAATACTAATTTATTTCAGTATGAGCATAAGATGAAAATTAAGATTGCTATCAGAATGATAAATAGTAAATACGCATAGTAATAGTAAATAGTAACGGTAAATAGTAAATCATCAATAGTAACAGTAAATAGTAATTTTTGAATAGTTATAGTAAATAGTAAATAATAAATTTTGAATAGTAGTGGTAAATGGTAAATTATGAACAATAACAGTAAATAGTAAATTTTAAATAGTAATAGTAAATAGTAAATTTTGAATAGTAACGGTAAATAGTAAATTTTGAATAGTAACAACAACTAATAAATTTTGAATAATAACGGTAAATGATAAATTTGAATAATAACAGTAAATGGTAAATTGTGAATAGTGACAATAAATAGTAAATTTTGAATAGTAACGGTAAGTAGTAAAAATAACACAGTGGTAATTTATTTTTACCGTAGTAACTTATTCATAATAATAATAGTATATTAATAATTTAAGAGTGCTAAAAAGAATAATCTAAATAATCATAAAAGAATTTAGAAGAAAAATATTATTACCTTACACCTCCGGCAGAATCTCTTTTTACCAGAAGAACTTACTTCCCTCTAATTCCTTAAGTACTATCTCTCTAGATTCTCTCTTTAATTTTGGTGTGGAAATGTTGTAAATGAGCCATCTATTTATAGGAAGAAAATTTTACTATTTAAAATTACTTAATTATTTATTTTACTATTCATGATAAAAGTATTTACCCACCGGTCACTATTCATGATGTAAGTATTCACCCACCAGTCACTATTCATGATGTAAGTATTTACCCACCGATGATGTAAGTGATGATGTCGACAGTGGCATTTTGGTTATTAGATGAAAGGTTAAGGGTATTTTTGTCATTCTCAAAAAATGAAAAAATATAAAAATTCCAAAAAATTATAAATTATATAACAATCAAAAAGTTCTAAAGAACTATAATCAGATTCCTTTGAAATTTTATTTTAAATAAGAAATAATGAAATTAGGGGTGTTACATAGGCACCATATGATTTGAAGTATTTACATATTTTTCATTTCAATATTATGTTTACAGGGCTGGGAAGCCAAAATGAACCAAATTAAGGATGTTGATGGGGGTGCTTAGGGATAGTTGATGACTATCCCTAAAGAGGCTTGGTGTAGGCATCAATTCTCACACTACCCCAAGTGTGATATTGTGATGAACAACCCATGTGAGGCCTTTAACAGTGTCATTCTACCTGCAAGGGAGATGCCAATACTCAGCATGTTGGAATGGTTAAGGAGTTACTTAATGGTAAGATTTGCAAAGCTAAGGACCAAAGCAATCAACATCAAAGGAGACATTATGCCTAAACCATCCAAGAGGTTGGAAAGAGAACAATATTTTTCTGCCAACTGGTTTCCACAATGGTCTGGAGCTCAGGTTTTTGAAGTTACACATTCTCTGTTCAATGAAAAATTTGTTGTTGATCTTGAGAAAATGAGCTGTGCATGTGGATGGTGGGAATTGGTAGGCATACCATGCAAACATGCCATATCATGCATATTACACACAGGACAGAACCCTGTTCATTATGTGGATAGTTGTTATTCAAAGAGCCAATATGAAAAGTGTTATGGACATGTAGTTGGTGCAATCAATGGCCCAAACCTGTGGCCAACAATAGAACATCCACAAACTCTGCCACCAGCATATAAACGTGGACCCGGGAGGCCAAAGAAACTCAGGAGGAGGGATCCAATAGATGAAGAAAACCCATGCAAATTAAGGAGACAACCTAGACCCTATGCATGCACTAACTGTGGGGCAACAAGCCACAACAGGGCTACATGCAAGGAACCACCAAGACAAACAAATGTGAGTAGTTTTTTTAATACTTCTATATTGACTAATACAGATAATGATGTTTGCCCAATTTTTGTTTTAGGAACCTGATCAGGAACCCACAATAGAGCAGAATGCCAATTCTGAGGTTGTTGTTGAAGGGACCACTAATGCTGTAACTATTGATCAATCAAGTCAACAACATAAAGAATCTGTAACTGCAACTGTGACTATGACTTCAACTGCAACATGTTTAGCTACTCAAGGGTCATCAGCTATACAAACTAATTTAGAGGTTCCTGTCAAAAGGAAAAGGGGCAGACCTGTAAAGACTACTGAACAACAGTCCAAACCTATCACAAGAGGTAATGCCAGAGGGAGAGGAAGGGGAAGAAGGACAACAACAGGAACAACACCAGTAATTATTTTAGATGAAGGAGGTGCAGTTGGAGGGGAAGTTGACATGGTGGCTACACAATCAAGTGTTGTTTGAGACAATGTTTAGCTGTCTGTAATTATCTTAAGATAATGTTATTAGTTGTTGTAATTATCTTGACACAATGTTGTTAAGCCTTTAACAGTGTTCAAGACAATGTTTTCATTTTCATTCAATGTAGTATGCTTTAGTTCACTTCACTGATAAGTGTTGATTCAATGAATCTTGAAGATGAATGATTTTTGTTGATTTAAGGTGAAAGATAAAGCCAAAAAGAGTTAAAGAGGGTAATTATTGAACAAATAATCTTTAACATTCACAGATTGGAACAAATAAAAAGATTCAACCAATACAAATAACATTCAACCAAATAAAAGGTTAAAAAGTTTGCATCTTCATTAATAGATCACATGACAGTTACACTCACCAATATTTCCCATCATCAGGGGCCTAATGCTATGAAACAAATTTCTTAAGGGCCTATTCCTATATTTTGATTGACTGAACCATAACCCTAAATCAGAGTACACCATGCCTTTAACCTCTTAACCCATTCACTGCAACCAACACCAGGATGAGGAAGACAATAGCCCACGATATTGCACACAGCCACATTAGCATGAAATTCATGGTTCTGTATTCTTTTAATCTATCTTCCAACATTACAACCTTATCCATCTCCATGTAAAGAACTCCATTGCCATGGGTAGAGAAGCTAGCAGTCCTTGCAAGGCTTTTTTTCCCACTATCAACCCATTCAAAATATCCACATGACTTCTCATTCTGTGACAGGAATGGAACATTTTTCAAACATGGGTCACCTTACAAAACACCAAGACATACATAACAAACCCTAAACGCAAGCTTACCATCCAATTAACACATCTGAAGAATGATCTACCAGGATTTTTTGAGCTCTTCGAAACTAGTTGCAACACAGGTTCATTACATTTGCATAACCTCCTACAGGGAACCCTTGAGAACGATCCATTTGACCTTGTAGACATGGCAGGGGCACTTAACTCACTTGGAAGGATGGGGAAGAAAGCCTAGGGCACCTTTTTATGGGTCAACAAGAAAAGTAACCGTTGGGTAAGCGAGCAGCACGTGGGTGAGGAAGAAGAACATAGAAAGAAGAAAATTATATCTTTTATTTTGTTAATTAGCTTCATGTGATAAATAATTTCATTAACCTTTAATTAAAAAAAGGCTAATCTGTGTCTTGGTCCTAATATAATGAGTCACATGCCACATATGTAATGACAGACATGTGACTAGGCTCCACCTCATCAGTTGGCAGAAACAGTCAACGGAAGAGGTTATATTCTAAACTAAAAAATTTTCTAGGGAGACAATCCTAAGAAAAATTATTTCAGGGGGCAAAACCAAAATCTCAATAATTCTAGGGGTTAAATTTACCTTTTAGCCTACTTTTTACTCTAGAAAATTTCATTGTTACATGGATGCACATTCATAAAGCTTCTACAATCTTACAGCTTTGTAACGGGGATAAGAAATTCTGGATCCTGTTATTTAGGAAATGGAATGCTATAAGTGGTTATAGCAAAACATAATTGGAGTCTAACTTGAAACTACTTCACTCTTTGAGTTTTTTTTTTTTTTTGATTGAAGTACTACAGACTTTGTTTTTTATATATATACATCATTCTCATGAATTTAGCAGCTATTTCATTGTTTACTACAATCTAAGTATATGCTTGGCTATGCCTAATTTTGTTAACTGTAGTGACCATGATTAAATTGTGGTTTTAATAGTGGAAGTGATAGAAACAGGTAGTCTATTTGTTGTACATATGTTAGATAGCCATTGTCCCCAAATAACTACTTGATTATGCTACTTTTAAAATTTTAAGAGATGCAGTAGGCTCATGTGTTTGAATTAGTTGATAAAATGAAAATTGGAATGAGAGGTAATGTATTAGTTATTGGTGGTCCTAAATTCTAGGTGAAATATCTAATGCTTATTGCTGTTACTGAAATTCTGATTACTCTTTTGTTTTGTAATATACATATGCTTTTCTTGGGGTACATAAAGCATGTCGTGAGTATTTATAACAGTGTTGAAGATGAATCTATAATGCACTTGGTTCCGTGGGTAGTTATGCTTTTAATTTTACCTGTTACAAGAAGATTTAAGAATGATAATTTTCCCTGATATTGCACTGGTCATTGTGCTCTATATTTTTATTAGAATGGACCAGGGTAGATGTGCTACCATTGCATTATAGGCTGAATTATAAGTATAGTATTTGTTTCTTTCTATGTTGGCGGCACAAAAAGGGCCCTGCACCCCTTCCATTTCACGCGAGTCCACGCCTCAAGGAGGCCCCCTTCATGTGCACACACCCAATATATTAATTGCACTCATATGTATATTGTGCACTGCTCCTGAACCTCGCGTTAGTACGCTGCAGGTGGGAGCCTGCACGCTGGACTCCTCATGCACAGCAATAGTGAACTCATTATTAGGCAATGTACATATAAATAAGTTAATTAAAATTTAATTAAATGAGTTATATATATATATATATATAGATTGTTATCCTACTTTATTTTCTGAGTTTAACTAAGTAATTATTTCATTTTGTTAATAGGGTATTAAATGGTGTAATGGTAATATTATTTTTGTTTATATTTTTATTTTATTTTAGCATTTTACTGATATTCTTGTTGTTATTAAGTGTTACTATCATCATACTCTTATTGTTATCATTATTATTAGTATTAGTATTTATTATCAACACCAAAACCTTTACTGTTAAATTCTAAAGATGAGAAACCTAACTTTATCAATCACGTTATATTCTAGTCATTTATTATATTTTAAATTATAAACTTATCTGTATTCGGTTAATGTTTAAATTGTTAATAATTATCACTAAGGATGTTAGCATTCTTATAAAAAAAAACTCTTCCATATTTTACTTATTCCTAGAATAATTATTGAAATTCTGGTATGGTTCTGACACATATATCATTATAAGAAAAACTAATTTATATTATGTCATGCTAATACAATATTATACTATATTTAGTACTTTATATTATATTCTCTCTATTATGTTAATACTTTTCAAAAATATAGTCTTACATAAAACAATTATATTGATTATTTATTTAGATATTTTGTGGTTATATTTTTTATCTGAATAAATAATTCATGATGGGTTGACACGTTTGTTTCTCTCACCCGATCAGGATATCCGTTACCCTGTAAGACAGTTACACTTGTGGGAAACTGAAACCATCACATAAGAGAGCATTGCACTCCTTTCGGAGAAAAGAATTAAGACATGAATGGCAAATTCTTCTTAATGAGTGCCTAGTATCATCGTTCTCTAATGCTAACATATATGGGCTACTAATGTCAAACACAGATAACGAATGCCATGCATATATAGGGATCCTCTCTCACCACCACTAGAAAGGTGTATGTGTGACCCGGTGCATGTATATGAACGAGGGAAAACTAGAAAGGGAAGAGAAAAATTTGATGAAGGAATCAAGACTGAACCAAATTGTCCAAACATTAATTAACTGCCCGCTTGTGCAATTGTTCTAACTTCCACGAAATCGTGTTTAATTATAGTGGTTAATTAATACTGCTAATATTTCATAGTAAATTCATGCTAATACATAACAAAATGGAAAATGCTAGATAATGGTTAAAGATGTAAGCTTAAAATTTTTTTTTATTTATAAAACCATTATTGAAAACCATTTATTTGTAGATAAGTCTACATGATTTTTAACATATCAAAATTTTATTTTTACTTACTTAAATATATAGGTTTCAAATACAAACAAAAGTAACTAATTTTATACGTATTAAAAATAATGATTAAAAATAGTTATTTACGTTAATACTATCAAATATTTTATGTAATTTTTTAAAACTAACTTAGTATCATTTATTGTACAAATAATAAGTTGTCTTTAAATATATAAAAATAACATATTTAATAAATAAATATTTAATAATATTAAAAAAATATAATTTTACTTATATTATGAAGTTAAAAAATTTTACTAAAATTTACTTATATTTAAAACTAAATATAGTAATACTCTTAAGACATCGATTACCTGTACCAAAATAAAATTCATCAACTTAAAAAGTGAAAAAAAAATCAAATGTGAACTTCAATTATGGGAGGTACTTGGCTACTTGTTAATTATTAGTATTACCTTCTGGAATGTTAAGTTGGGAATGGGAAAGTCATAATGTAACCGGTGCTTTGTTTATCTTCCTAAGTGATTGTTTGGCTATTGGTCTCATTTTAATAAAAATAATAATAAATTGTTAGTCGAACAAAATTTTGACTGTGTTGAATAGAATAATCAATATTTATTATTAAATTTTTTATTTTTATAATTTATTTTATAAACTAGTTACTAAACAGTTATTAAATTTCAGGCCTTAATCTACTTGTTTTTTTTCATTTGTATTATCCATTTTCTTCTGATATATTTATAATTCATAAGACAATTTATACTATTAATGTATTGATGGTTATAAAAAGATTTAGTAACATTTTAATTTTTTCTTTATTTAAAACTTTATTTTAATATTAATTATGATATTGATAAATATAAAAAACATTAAATATTTATAAATTGACGAGTTGACTTATAAATAATATCACCAAAATATTTTCTAGTTTGCTTTATAAATAGAATTATTATTATTTGTAGGCGAAACTAGCCAATTAACGCTTAGGTTGCAAATCCACCCATTATCTCAATTTTTGGCTCAGTTGGTCGCGGAAAGTCGGAAAGCCGTGGAAGATACGTGATGCAAAGATGGAAATTGGCTAATACAGCAAAACATGGAGAGAGAGTTGTTGAGGTTGACGTTGTCGTCTTATCAATTGCAATGAATGGATTTAAACTAAGGAAAATATAAAAGTGAAATCGAAAAATGTTTATTTAAAAAATATTATTAAAATTGATATACACTTATTTTTAAACAACCAATACATAATTTATAGTAATAAAAAAACTTATAATTTTATTTTCTTAAATAATATCTTAAGATGTTGGTTAATATAACTCTTAAACTAATAGCAATTAATCTAATGTTTTCTTGACTAGTTTTGTTTTTATAGACAAAAGTTTAGATTAAAGGTGGGTCTCATGAAATACCAGAGAGTATCACAAACATCAACATAGATTTATAATGAAATTTACATAACCATGCAGGAAGGGAAGGTTGGGTAGATGTGGTTTCTCTCAACTGTTTTATAAGTGGGAAATATTTAATTAGTTCCGCTGAAATTTTTATATTAAAATTATGTTTAAACTTTGAAATGAGAGATGATTTTGAAGTTTGAAACAAGAGATAGAAACTAGAAAGTGATAAGTATAGCATAATTTAAGAAAATCACGAAGTTGAATTAATTAGGATAAAATTTAATTAAAAGAACGGTTGAACTCCACACAACTAATTGCTACCCACGCGTTACGCCAATGTGGTTTGTCTTAAATCTAGAACCACATAGACCAAACAAATCACTCCGGGAAATATCAAGAAACGTATCATTAGGTAATTATGCTTTACTGTATATAAAGGAAGTTAATTAGCAAAAGGTCCAAAAGGAGGATATATAGAAATAGAATAACCTAAAAAGAAAAGTTGATGACACTTTCCTATGATCAGAATTCGGCTGCCACGAATGTGTTTGGGAAACTTCTCTTTTTTAAAGAGATTATTTTTTGAGTTTGTGTGAAAAGAATTTTTTTTCTATGTTTAAGTGCTTTAAAGAAAAATAAATTAAAATATATTTGATTTATTTTTTATAAAAAATATTATCAATAGAATATTTTTTTTATTCTCATTATAAAAAATATTTATTTTTACTATACATTTATTTATTTTATTTTTTCTATTTTCTCAATTTCACACTTTTTATATCTATTTTTGTCATTTCAAATAAAAAAATACTTTTTAAATGCAATCTAAATAAAATAGATTATTTAAATAATATCTTTTTCATGACTACATTCAAAATCTCTTTTGCATTTTTTCAATTTCACTTTTCTTTATATCTATTTCGGTAATTTCAAACTAATGAAAAATTGTTTTAATGTAGTCTAAATAAAATAGGTTATCTAAATAATCTATTTTTCATAATCACATTCAAAATCAAAATATATTTCAACAAATTGATCCAATTATTGAAATAAATATTTATCAAAATAAATTACTTTTTTTATACGTTTATCAAACACACTCAAAATTTTGTTAGAATGTTTATTTTAAGTATTTATTTTCTTAGTTTTCAAGAAAAGTACTTATTGATATGTTTGAGTAATTTTGAAAAACGTAAATTATAATCCATAAGATTGTTTTTTAAAAAAGGAAGATGATTATAGTTAAAATCTGAATTTTTTAAATTATAATTGTAACGTCCTAGATTTAATTATTGATTAATTTTATTGGCCAAATAATAAAATTAGGAGTGTTGAATTAATTTAAGGCGGTTTGGTTAATTTTTGGAATTTATTTGGGTGTGTTTTGGGTAACTTACAGTTACCCGATTAGTTCCACAAATTGACAAAACACATAAAATGACCTTCTAACCCTTATAATTCTAATTTCCAATTTGCTTTCTCAGTTCTCCATCACTCCCTCGTGTTACATGTACAAGGAAAGGAAACAAGGGAACATTGTTCCTCTCTCTCTATCCTGCGGCTTCACCTCCACCCTACACCATCTTCTTCTTCAATTTTCACTAAGCCAAGGCAAGTTTCAACTCTATTTCCTCTTCCTCAGACAGCCTAAGCAAAGGTTGGATTTCTTCATTTCCTCACTTCAAATGTAGGAAGTCATGACCCCCACCTTGGTTTTGGTTGTTCTTGAACCTCACTCTTAATTTTCTTGGTTTCGTGCAATGATGGGTCATTTAGGACCTATACGTGCATGTGGGCAACGTTGTGAAGTTGGAGTTTTGAGTTTCGACATTTCGTTTGGGACCTAACTCACATCCACTGAAAATCATTTTTCCATATCTATTTTCAAACATCTTTGTAAAGAGTGAATCTTTTTGTTTCGTTAGTTTATGTCTCCACTTTCTCAAAAGTGTAAGATTGAAATTATTCAAGTCCTTTGTGACACTCAATTAGTCAACATACGGGGATTTTTTTTATTTTTAGAGAATCCATCTGGTCGCGCGGAAACCCCAAACACATATAGGCAGAACATATAATTTTAAAACGTAATATACCTTAAAATTTACTAATTCTTTAACATAAGTTGTTAGAAATTAAAGCAACTACTAAACCTCCAGTGAGGATATCAGCTACCTATATCCACTATACAAAACATATAATATATGTATCAAGAGTGTCGGCCAAGGCGATATTATACCCATCAGTTATACATATATATACATAATTATATGGGTCTCCAAGACCACGATGACTCCAACCGAGCAATCACCAAGCATCATCTCGGTCAACATTCACTGAAAAATGACAACTTAGGGGTGAACATATATATATATATATTATAGTACTGAACTGAATTCAACATAATTTACTAATCGTCCAGTTCCAATGTAACATCCTGGATGTTTGATAAATTAGAAATAAGATAAAATATGTTTTGGAGTGTAAAATAATAATAAATAAAGGAATGATGCGGAAAATAAAATTTTAAATGGAATTTCAAGGAAATAGAATTAGGGGCCCTGACGCGTAGCGTGGCTAGCATCAGCATCGCGATCAGCTTAAAACAGGAACATGCAAAACAGAACCCGCGTGCTCCTTTTCCTTCTATTTTCTTCCTCCCTTGCGATTTGAGCTTTGGACCTGGTAGGGACTTCAATTTCTTGCATTTTTGGACTAGGGGAAATGAGGTAAGGCACATGGAACTTCTAATTTCAAGTTTCTTCTTCTTCTTCTCTTTTCCCTCCTTGAAACCAAACCATGTATGCTAACGGGAAGCCATGATTTTGTGTTCTCACTAGTGGAAAAAATGGATACAACCACGGGGGTATAATCACGGATTAATGTGGATCCGTGATTAAAAATGATGCGGTGGCATTTTTGAAATTTTTGGGAAAACTTTTAATCACGGTTGTTAGGCAACCGTGATTAAAAGTCTCTATAATCACGGTTGTTTGACAACCGTGGTTATATGTCAAAACGAGATGGCATTTTTGAAATTTTTGGGAAAACTTTTAATCACGGTTGTTAGGCAACCGTGATTAAAAGTATCTATAACCATGGTTGTTTGACAACCGTGGTTATATGTCAAAATATTATTCACCTTATTTTTAGAAAAATCCAAAAAAATAGAAAAACATGGAATTTTGATCTGATTTTTTGCGTCATGACTTCTTTTGGTACTTATTAGCTATTTGAGTTGGAATTTTTGAAAAATCAATTTTTGAGTGAGAGATACAAAAAATTTTGTGATGACAAAAATCGGCAAACTTCAAACGAGCATAACTTGAGCTAGAAAACTCAAAATCCTTATTGCTGCATATGATTTTGGGGTAGAAAAAAAATCCGCATTCATTCCAACTCGCTACGCCAGTTGGGATTGCTCAGATTTTTCAAAAAACCCTTGTTTTCTCAAAATTTTTTATTTTTTGTGATTTATTTGCTTATTTTTTGGATTTTTAGGCTTCTACTTTACCTACCAAATAAATTCTAAAAATTCTAAAATTTTTTATGGTGTTTTCTAATGCCAAAATAAGATTTTCACATATAACCATGGGTCCCTTGTTCAACCGTGGTTATATGTCATATATATAACCACGGGTCCTGGAGTAACCGTGGTTATAGGTCATACAAATAACCACGGGTACTAGCATAACCGTGGTTATAGGTCATACATATAACCACGGGTCCTTGTGTAACCGTGATTATAGCTTCCTTTTCGTTTTAAATTTCGTAATTTCACGAGCGCGCCTTAGTCTAACTCTCTTTTCTCTCCTTCTTCTCTGTAAGGTTTCTCTTCTCTGTTTTCATATTTCCATTTACATTTCATTATTTACGTTCTAGATTTGTTTATTATGTGAGTTCTTACTATTTTTCTGTTGCCATTTACAGGTTTCCCATCGCACGCCATTGATTATTTACAGGTTTACGTTTTAGATTTATACTTGTGTTCTTTGTTTTGCTATGTGTTCTTCGTTTTACTCTGTGTTCTTCTCGTTCCTTTGTTGTAGTTCTTCTCGTTCCTTTGTTGTAGTAGCATTCTTGTTTCTTGTTTCTTGTGGTTGTTCTGATTTTCATTCATTTACTTTTCTTCTGTTTTTGTTTCTTGCGTTCTTGCTGCGTTTCTTATTTCTGGTGTTGGTGTTCATTGTGTTCTTGTTGTTTCTGAATGGTGAAGATGATAACCACGATTTTTAATTTTTTTTTTGGTCCAGTACATTTAATCACGGTTGTTAGGCAATCGTGGTTATATCCACTCCACTTTTAACCACGGTTCAAACCTGTGATTAAATATCCTGATATACAATCACGCCCACTTTTAACCACGGTTGTTCAACCGTGATTAAAAACCTTTTTTAACCGTGGTTAAAGCCATTTTTTCCACTAGTGTCTGCAATGTTAGAGAGTTAAACTATTGTTCCTACATTGATGGGTATAATGAAAAGCTAAGGGTTTTTGTATTCCAACGCTTGTAGGTTTGGATTTAACGATTGAAAAGTCGTTTGATACGGAGGAACTTGGAAACGAAGGTCAGAAATGGAAATGGTAAGCTTCGGTAACTTAAAGTTAGAATTCGGGATTGCTTTAAGGTCATGGATTGTGGTTTAGTAACTATGATAATTTATTGAAGCTTTGTTAAATTTGTTTTAGAGTTTTAAGGATTCAGGAAAAGACCCAGCATGTGATTAGAAGCCTCGGAAAGCTCGAAATTAAGGTAAGGTGGGTGTGCTGGGTTAAGGTTAATATAAAAACTTACTTGCGCTATTGGCGGCTAGGGAAAGTGTATGTTATAGCCATTATTAGATGTTTTAATTGAATTTAGGAATTTAATTACATGAAAGGTTAGAGAATGAGAAAGTAAGAATGCATCCCTGAAAAATGAGAAATAAATAAATAGGTAAGCGCATAGTACATGTTCAAATGTGATGATTAAAGGAGTATAAAATATAAATAACTTATATGCGGTAAAAAAAAGTGTGAAATGAAGTAGTATGATGTAAAATAGGTATACTATAATTTATAAAAAAATAAAAATAAAATAAAATAAAAATAAAAGTGAACTTAAGTGGATGGTACAGAATGTTTCGTGTATTTGTTGCAATCTGATGTCAATTTTTTAGGGTTGAAATATAGTGTTATTTGTATAGATACTCTCAAAATTAAGTCACTATAAAGTCAGTATCAAAACTTCAATATAAAAATCAAATTTACATAGTTTCAAAATAATAAATGTGTGGTATTTAAGACTCAATGGGTGACTCCTACAATGAAACAAGTGTTGGTTCTTTTTCATAAATTATGGGGAAAAAAATCTGCCTTAGGACATTAACTCATGACACATCTGTATATGTAATCTGATGTGTCCCTAGTATTGATGTAACACTCTCAACTATAAAGATTTAGCCTTTACCGCTAGTACACGTGGTATTTGCTATACACTTCATGGGCTCTTTAACTCGTGAATTCAAGAGAGTATAGTAGAACTATGTATAAAAAGCCTAGAGACGTAATCGTTGAACCCATCTTTACGCAAATCACATGTTAAAAAAAGAAAAACCCATCTTTACACAAATCACTATATATATCAAACATTGACTTTTGCTAACAAGTTCTATGTTTGCATTTGTTCATACTTTAATTTTATTATTAGGAAATTTCTGATGAGAGATGATTTTATAAAATTCATGGCAGGTTTTAATCCTAGAACACGAACATGGGTGAGGAGTATTCATTATAATTTGATATCATTTTTTTAGGGGATGCAATATAGTGTTACTTACCAAAACTTAAATATAAGAATCAAATTTACATTCTTAGTAACTCCTTAACATGAGACACTTGTTGGTAATTTTTCATAAATTACTGAGAAAAATCTGTCTTAGTGCATTAACTCAAGACACATCCGCACATGTAATTCGATGTGTTCCTATTATTGATGTAACACCCTCGACTACAAAGATTTAACCTTTACCTCTACTACATAGGGTATTGGGCTTTTCATATTACACTCTATGGATTTGCTTCCATAGAAATGCCTAAGTAGATGAATGAAATAGAGCCCACCAAGCAGTGAAGGTATGCTATAAAACCATTTATGATGAAAAATTACACTGGAAATCATTTATGATGAAAAATTGCACTAATAATCCTATAATATTATTGGTTTTTAAAAAATTAATTTCGAACCTAAAAACCATCTCAAATCCTTTAAGCAGGGGTATTCAAGAATTGAACCAGAATATGACTAACCGTTAAACTGAATTGAACAAAATCGAGAACTACCAACCGTAAAATCTGCAAAATTAAAAAACCATAGTTTTTTGTACGATTTAGTTCGGCCAATGGTTTTCTCTCCCGTAACCAAATGAAACTACAACTTTACACACATTATTTACCATTATACATTTTAAAATTAATTTTGTTTAGAGTCAATTAAGTGAAATCAATGTGTAATATTTTAATAATAAGAGTATTTAAAGTTAAGTTTATTTATAGTGAATTAAGTGAAATTACATAAACTAGCAACATTTTTAATATTACAATTTTATATAACTGTTATTTTATTTGTAATTACAATGTTACAAAACCATGCTAATTTAATATAGTTGTGGTATTATTAATTGATTTTTAAAAAAATAATAATTTAATTATGATTTTTTATTTTTTTAAAAATAAGAATAAAACTTGCATCTATTAAATCTAAACTGGTCTGAACCGGGGTCTAGGATACGGTGTGGGACCAGCCATAAGAGTTTAGGTGTTTGAGGATTTACACACCGGTATAGTGGGTATCCGGTGTTATAATCCGATCTCTCAGTGGGAGAAACCGGTCTTGTTGTCCTGGAGATCCTTCACACCAACGTTTCGCGTTAAGAGAGGGCGAAAGGCGGTGCCACCTGTGAAGATTCTCCGACGCTCAAGTTAGAAGAGTGTATGAACTCAGTGAATACTCAAGCAATGCAATAGTAAAAGAGTGAGTTAGGACAACGTAACCTTGCATGTGTTTTAGATCATATTATTTATAGTTGAACGTAGAAAATGAATCGTTAGATGCAAGTGGGCCCATTTGCTCTGATAGCGTGTGAAGTGTGTCAATCAAAGTGGCTCAGTACTCAGAGTGTGTCAAGGGGGGTAGGTCAATTATCAGAGTATGATCCTGTGATAAGGATGGAGGACAATCACCTTTCCACATATTTCGCTGACACATGTACTTACTCTCTGAGGTAATTGACATTGACACATTCCGCTATGCAGGGTATCTTCGCTGATAAGCTATATGGAACTCTTGTCTAACAGTGACCCTGAAGTAAACGGTTATCGACGTGAAATGAGGACGAATGAAGCATCCGTGGTAGCGAGGATGAATAAAACGTCTGATGGAATGGGAACAGATGAAGGTACAACGGATATCCGGTGTGGCATCATCTGAACTGTGACACCGGTTTCCCTCCTTAGAGGTCATTCTGACGTCATAACATTGGGGACCAGTATCCAGACCGGATCATTTGTCCCCTAGCTTATGTGAGGGACTGTTAGGTTGCTTACATGAGCTATACAGCCTTTGAGAAGTCTGGATGACGACGAAACGTTCTAGAAATTCCTTTTGAAGATTCCTCAATATCCGCTCTGCCAACTATGTGACCGCTCTTCTTATATTATCCATAACGGATTTGGACAAAGATTCATATTGAGGGAAATCCCAAGAGTTTTTGAAAATCAAAACTCTTGGTATTAGAGGAGTGGTTGGGATGCATTAAATGCGTCTGAAATGATTGGACATTAAATGTCCCCTTTTAACACGTGTACCATTATTACCCAAGAGTGTAACCGTCCATTGGGCTTATTGGGCCTGGATTTCAACTTATGCGAGCCCACTTCGTAAAAACATTTACTGAAACGTTACCATTTTCGCGCTTTAATGTTACGAAACGACGATTTCGTTTGAATCTTAAAGGTTGCGTTTTGAAGCAAACGTTGTGACTCTTGGCTGTTCACTGTGCTTCTTCGTTACCTATAAAAGGGACACTTAACGAGTTTTAGAATTCATCTCTGTCAACAAGCTTAGTGAACCTCTACTCGAATTTCTAGAGATTTCTCTGCTGCCTTTCTTCTTTACAAAGTTCTTCTCTCTTTTTAGGTAACCTCCCTATCCTTTACCCCCATATAATTTTATTCATTCTGCTTCAACCATGCGCCCTAGAACAGGCAACGCTGGTACCTCAAACAGGGGGAATTTGAGCTCTCGTGCCCCCTCTAGCCACCATGGTGGAAGGATTCCAGTGAATCTTCCTGTGGCTGGGCCTCGTCGCTCAGAGAGAGTTGAAACTTCTTCCTCATGAGCGCCAGTGGGTCGGCGCCACTCTGAGGATCCCCTTTACTCGAGGGCTACCAGTTGCTCTGATGAAGGGTCAAGTAACGAAGGTTATCTCTCTGACGATGTTGCCTTCTACCACAGCACACACGCGTTCCATCGTGCATCGGGTACCATGGAAGTTCCGGGGTCCAGCAAAACGATGATCTTGCGTACTACCGAAGGGTGTGTCAACGTCGTGGCACACCGGCTAAATTGGGAAAAGCTAAACAGGGAGAGACCGTACTGCTGGGTTGAGGAGGAATTTTTGGAAATCCCCTTACATCGTGCGAGTGAAGAAGAACGCCCAGTCACTCTTCGCTGCAAAGTTTATTCTGACAAGAAGTACAAGGGACGCTATCTTGTTCTTGCCCCCCGCCCAACTGAGAGAGTCTGTCACCGCGTCCCGGATGAGAGGTCGGTCTATATATACAACTTCGTGTTTCAAAACTTGGGGGTCCGGTTCCCCTTGACGGAGTTTCAGATGACCGTCCTGTGCTTCCTCGACTGTGCCCCTACTTAATTGCATCCCAACGGCTGGGGCTTAGTGCGCGCTCTTGAAATTCTGGGAGAGCATTTCAACTTTACCACTACTGTGGCCAAACTATTCCATTACTGCCAAGTAGTCCGCCGTGCCAACAAGAAGGGCGGCCTTGGGTTCATAACACTCCGTTGTGACTCAAGGGTGGTGAATTTTAAGTCCTACACCGAATCCGCTAAGGTGGATGGACGCTCTTTTAAACACTACTATACGCGGGTCCGAATCCAGCCCAACAAGCCGGTCTTCTGGCTCAACAAGGAAGGACTCACCAAATTCCCCCTCAGTTGGTCGCACGAGCATTTTCTTCTACTGAGCCGTGCTTACTACACTGAAGAGAGTGAGCTTTCCTCTCACTCCGTTGAAGTTCTAAGTGCCATGCAAACAGCCTCAAAGACCCTCAAGGGGTTCTCCTGCAGGCTCCTCCTAGGGAGTGATGAAGTCCGAACTACCTATCTCCGTAATAACCGCTCTCAACTGTGGTTATGTTACATACTTATTCTGTTCTCTTTATTTTTCTTGCCATATGCTTAACTCACTTCTCCTTGTTTTGCAGAACAAATTGGGAAGGCCTGTCCCAAAATGTTATCTCTGAGGACTATGCTGGCTGATGACGACTCTTCCTCTGAAGAGAATGAAATTCAGGCCAAGCGGAATTCCACCAAAGCTCCAACCATTCCGCTGACCTCCGTAGTGGGAGACGAGGTCCCTCTCCTTGATGAGGAGGAGCCTGAAAAACAAACCGAGGCTATGGAGCAGAGTGCTGAAGAGGACGTCCCAGAGAAAAAGAAGAAAAAAAGGCGTCTGGTCAAGTCTTCAGGCATGGAGAAGCCTCCCGCTGGTGACCCCGCAAAGAAGCGCCAAAAGACCCTCGAGGAATCTGGGCTAAAAAAGGACAAGGGAAAGAAACCTGTCTCTGACTCAACCGCCCCTCCTTTACAGACCACGTCTGGACCAGACTCGGGGAGCGGTCCTCTCCCGGCAATGGATCCCCCCAATGAGTCTTTCCTGTCTCCATACCTCTGGTTCTAGGGGTTCATGCCTGCCACTCTCCCCAAAGCAAGATATTGTCTCCGCCCCTCTCTTAACGCTGCTGGAGTTCAAAGTGCTTGCAAGGCCGGCCGTTGGCAGCTGGATAAGTTATCCGGCCTCTTGGGCTCCTTGAGCGAGAAGGCGAATTATATGGAACAGGTTGAGAAGCTTGAGGCCGATATCGCTGTTAGGGAGGCCTGGGCGACCAAGCAGGCTGAGACTCACAGAGGGGTGGAGGCTGAATTGACTAAGGCCAAGGAGACGCTGCAAAAGAAGACTGAAGAAATAAGCCAGCTTCACTTCACTAACAAGGCTTTAGAACGGCAAGTCAGTGAGCTTCAGCAACAAAATAAGTCCATCCCCCTCCTTGAGGAAGAGCTGCAATTAGAGAAGAAGAGATCGGCCAAGCTTGCTGACGATCTCAAAACAATGGAGGCCGGCCACAATAAAAGCCAAGGGGAGTGGGAGATTCTTCGGAAGGAGATGCAGGCCCAGATCGAAGAGCTGAGGAAGGGGAGTACGAGCACTGGGCCGTCGGAGAAGGATTTTGCCAAGCTTCAGAAGAAATTATCTGCCGTTAAGGCCAAGGCTACCAAAGCCTTGGAAATATGCAAGAAGGTAGCTTACGAATCCTTCGGCCTGGCACTTCGTCAAGTTTTTTACCGTAACCCTGGAGTGAAGCTTAATCTATACAGACTGGATCCGTTTTATGAGTTCCATAAGGGAAAACTTGTCGAAGTGAAGAAAGATGGCTCGTACCAGGATCCTCGTGATTCTCTTTATGAACTGCCTCCACTTCCGGAGGGTCAAAGCATGGAACCTGCACTGTCCAAACCCGACCCCGAAGGTGAAATACAAGAAGGTGCTCAAACCAGCCCAGAGACCGGAGCGGATAAGGCTCAAACTGAGGGAGCTGAAGAGGAGAGAGCGGAAGTGCCCACCCCGGAGAATCAACCACCTGCTCCTTGATTTTATGCATTCATTTATAGCTGTATACTGGGATCAGCTCCAGTTTTAACACTTTGAGACTTATGAAATTTTTCTATCACAGAAATAAAATTTGGTTTTGCTTCTCTTCAGTCATTTGTGTCAAATATACAGTTGCTGGATAACTTAGTCGTATATGCAATACTTTACCTTTTCAATACCTTACAAATCCGCTCTGCTTAGCTATATTGCTGTTTAAAGCGTGTTTATCAACTCAAAGTAAGATAACAAAAATGGTAATCAAAGAGGCAACAATTAAGTTAAAGTATGCCCTGTCCCCAAGTATAAGTATTTTGGGAAAGGAAAGTTTGTTGTAAAACGTTACCTTTAACTTTCTGGAAATTAGAAAGGTTCATCCGATCTTGGAGATGTAGAACGGCCATATCCACATTCAACCGCCCTATTCTGAATGCTTCGTAAATGAGGACGGGGATTATATTTGGAGTTCGGTACAACCCTTTCCTCCAAGTCATCATGTGAGTTTCGATATGACTTTGTAGAGCGTTGGTGAACTATACCTTTCTCTTGAGGTTCGGTCTTGTCCTACAACTCAAGTCTTCAAACGGTGTTCGGTTCGATCCTATTAACCGTACCCAGAGTTTGGTGCAATCCTACAATCCGGGCCTTCAACACGGGGTTCGGATCAGGGCAAATCTTGAACCTACTGCGCCCGTTACTCGGGGTTCAGCGTGGTTTCGAAGATGAACCAGCCTACTGCGCCCAAGCCTTCAAATGGTGTTCGATTCGATCCTACTAACCATACTTGGAGTTCGGTGTAAGCCTACAATCCAAGCCTTCAGACGGTGTTCGAATCGATCCTACTAACCGTACCCAGAGTTTAGTGCAATCCTACAATCCGGGCCTTCATATGGGGTTCGGTTCAATCCTACAACCCATTTCCCCCCCGAGGAGTTACATCGTCAATACACAGAATAGGTGATTGAGATCATCCGTCCTGAGGGTCTTCAATCGTCCCTCGAGGAGTTACATCGTCAACTACAGACTGAGTAGTTGAGATCATCCGTCCTGAGGGTCTTCAATCGTCCCTCGAGGAATTACATCGTCAACTACAGACTGAGTAGTTGAGATCATCCGTCTTGAGGGTCTTCAATTAAGAACGACTTATAGCTATAAATCACATCATACAAATGAGAGAGTGAGATTGATAGAGTCGTAAATTGCACTTTCATTAAGTTGAATAGATATTACAAAGGGAGCGTAGCTGGGGTCATGCCTCGTTAAAACCTTCTTGAGAAAACCCAACGGGAAAAAACTCAAGTAAGGAAAAAGAGTACATGCCGTCTTATCAACTAGCTGTAATAAATACGTAAGTTCTGAGTGTTCCACTTATTGCGAATTGGGGTTCCATCGAGCTCCTCGAGTCGGTACGATCCCTTTCCTGTTACCTCAGCAACTCTGTAAAGGCCTTCCCATGTTGGTGCTAGTTTACCTTGATAAGCAAATTTATTGCCCACACTTGCCTTCCTCAAAACAAGATCTCCGGTGTTGAATGCTCTGTGTTGAACGCATCTGTTGTACCGGAGAGCTGCCTTCGCTTTTATTGCCTGGTCTCTGATGAAAGCTCCTTCCCTTAATTCATGGAGAACATCCAGTTCCGATGCCAGCTTGGCGTTATTGTCTTCAACTGAAAAGTACTCCACTGGGGCCGATCTGGTTTGTAGCTCCACTGGGATCATTGCCTCAACTCCATAGGTCAACCGATATGGGGATTCGTTAGTGGATGAGTGTGGTGTAGTACGATACGCGCACAGAACGTGACACAGTTGATCAGTCCAACCCCCTTTTGCTTCTCCAAGGCGCTTCTTCAATCCCTTTAGCACCTCTTGATTGGCTACCTTTGCCTGGCCGTTCGTCTGAGGGTGTTTAACAGACGAGAAAATTTGTATTATCCCCAGTCCTTCAAGCAAATCTGTGAACTTTTTATCTGGGAATTGGGTGCCATTATCAGTTACAATCTGCCCTGGGACACCGAATCGAGCTATAATATTTTCATACACGAAGTCTTGTCCTTGCAGAGGTGATGTGCACCACTGGCTCAGCCTCAATCCACTTAGTAAAGTAATCTACCCCCACAATCAAATACTTGATACCTCCTGGAGCAGTAGGGAACGGACCCAAGATATCAAGGCCCCACTGGTAGAACGACCAGGGCACAGCGGATGAGGAAAGCTCTTGGGCCGGTGTATGATGGAGATTGGAAAATCTTTGACAAGCATCACACCTCTTCATAAAATCTATTGAATCCTGCTTCAACGTGGGCCACCAGTAACCAGCCCTGAGGATTTTTCTCATTAAACTTCGACCTCCAGCATGGTGCCCACACTGCCCCTCGTGTACTTCCTCCAACACTGCTTGTACCTCGTCTTCTCTCAAACAAAGGAGGTACGGGACAGAGAATCCCCTTTTGTAAAGAACACCATCAACCATGGTGAAGTACGGTAGTTCTCTTTTCACTCTTCTCCTTTCCTTCTCGTCAATAGGGAGCTGTCTGTCCGCCAGATAGCGGATGTAAGGGATGACCCAAGAATTCTCATAAGGATAATTGACCATTATGACGTTCAAAGAGGGAAACAGAGGGATGCTTGGTGTTGTCAATGTGCTCTGAACTACCGTCGTTGAACTGCCAGGCTGTTTTGTGCTTGCAAGCCTTAATAAGATATCCGCTCTGGTGTTCTCCTCTCTTGGCACATGCTTGAATTCTAGAACATCGAACTTCCCCTTCAACTCATTCACACAATTCAAGTATAGTTAAAGTTGTGGCTCTCTGACCTGATATTCCCCCTGGATTTGTGAAATCACCAGCTGTGAATCGCTACACAATGTAACTGCTGACGCCCCGATGTCAATCGCCGCTCGGAGGCCGGCCAGGCATGCCTCATACTCAGCTTGATTATTGGAGGTTTTAAAGTTGAACCGAAGGGAGATTTCCAAATGCACACCATCATCACTCTCCACTACAACACCGACTCCATAACCCTTACTGTTTGACGACCCATCTACATAAATGGTCCAATGCGCTGGAGGTGTGGTTGGATCCGACCCTGTCATTTCCACCACGAAATCTGCCAGAACTTGAGCTTTAATAGCTCCCCGAGGCTCATAAGAAATTTCGAACTCAGAAAGCTCGATAGACTATTTGATCATCCTTCCCGCCAGATCTGGCTTGCTAAGTACTGAGCGGAGGGGTAAATCCGTTTTCACAAGAACTGGGTGCGCATTAAAATACGGCCTCAACCGTTGTGACACCCACACAACTGCTAGAGTAGCCTTCTCAATCTTTTGATATCTTCCTTCCGCCCCCTGGAATGTCTTGCTAGTAAAGTACATCGGCCTCTACCCCTCCGGAGTTTCTTTAACCAGAGCCACGCCTAGGGCTTCATTAGAAATTGCCAAATATAAAATCAAAGTCTCACCAGGGTCAGGCTTCACCAAAATTGATGGACTTGAAAGCACGGCCTTAAGCTGCTGGAAAGCTTGTTCCTGCTCTTCTCCCCATTCAAAACTCTTGTGTTTCTTCAACGCCTTATATAGAGGAAGGGATCTATGCGCCATCTTGGGCATGAAACGAGCTAGAGCGGCCACCTTCCCGTTCAATGATTGTACCTCCCTTAAATTCTTAGGGCTCTGCATATCTAGTATGGCTTGACATTTTCCCGGATTGGCCTCAATACCCTGCTGGGTCAACATGAAGCCCAAAAACCTCCCCGCTGGAACCGCAAAGGTGCATTTTAGTGGATTTAGCCTCATGTTATACTGTCGCAGTCTAGTGAACACTTGGCGCAGATCTTCAATGTGGTCTCCTCCAGCAGGAGTCTTTGTAATGATATCAACAATATATACTTCCACCAGCTTAGTGTGCATCCCTTTGAATACTTGATTGATCATGCGCTGGTAGGTAGCACCAGTGTTCTTCAGTCCAAACGGTATGACAGTGTAGCAGAACACACCACGGTCATTGACGACGGCCGTCTTTTCTTGATCTCCTTCCCACATCGGAATCTGATTGTACCCAGAATAAGCATCCATGAAACTAAGGTACTGATAACCAGATGAGTCATCGACCATACGATCAATATTCGGGAGCGGATACGGATCTTTGGGGCAACACCGGTTAAGGTCTACATAATCCGTGCACATTCTCCACTTGCCATTAGCCTTCTGCACCATCACTACATTGGAAAGCCAGGATGAATAGAGAATCTCCCTTATAAAACCAGCCTTCAACAGTTCCTCTGTTTGCTCACACGCTGCCTTCTGCTTCTCCGGTCCCAACCTCCTCTTCTTCTGGGCCACCGGTCTCGTTTCTGGGTACACAGTGAGTTTGTGACAACAGAAATCGGGGTCATCCCAGGCATGTCTGCTGCAGTCCATGCAAAAAGGTCTTTAAATTCTTGCAAAAGAGCCAACAAACGTTGCTCCATGTCTGCCTCCAGGTTATCATTAATGTGCGTGACCTTTTCTGGGGAATCCCCTAAGACGACGTCCCTGGAACCACCATCCGGTGTGGGCCTGGAGGGGTTCAGAGGGTCGATCTTCAATTCCGCCCTGGGGTCCAAGTCAATTAGACTGACAGACCCAGCTGCTGTTCCTCCGTCATTCAGCTTCCTCTTCTTATTGAATGCTTCCAATTTAACCATGTTAAGGCTCAGGTTGTAACAGTACTGAGCCATCTCCTAATCACCGTGAAGGGAGGACACACCGTTGTCCTTGTCAATGAATTTGATCAAGAGATGAGGAGTGGACACAATTGCTTCCATTGCATTCAGGGTAGGACGGCCTATAATCCCGTTGTAGGGGGATTCCACATCGATCACCAGAATTCTCGACTTTACCGTTCTTGCACCAGGCTCTCCCTCAACAGAAATAAGGGTATCCAGATACCCCTTAGTAGGTTGCTTCGCCCCATTAAACGCTGTAAGCTCTTGCGTGTACGGCTTCAGATCTGCATCATTAAAACCCATTCTTTTGAAACAATTATAAAAAATTACATCGTAAGAACTTCCCTGGTCGACGAGGATCCTTTTCACATCCTTGTTAGCAATGACAGCAACGATCACCACTGCGTCGTCTCCTCCTGGGATCGTTGGTCAAAAGTCCTCATCAGTAAATGACACCATCGGGGCTGCCACACCGTCCCTAAAAGGGCAGTTATCCCTGGGTTTGCCCTGGACAGACAAAATCATCCGGTGGTGATTTTTTCAGGCTGTGATTGATGCTCTTCCTCCAGCAAATCCTCCAGCTATCATCTCAATCACTTCACCTGCCCTGCCTCTGCTGCTGAGGCATGTTGTTCTGCTGAGCTCCTTCAGCAACTACTACTCCTTTCTACTTTTCAGTTGCAGTAAACTTCCGGACTGGGTTACGATTATTATCATCTTCATCGTCTGGATCTCTCCCCCTTTTGTCCATCCTATCAGGCTCGTCAGAAGATCTTTCTCTAAACAAATATTGCTTCAGCTTTCCTTCCCTAATGAGGGTCTCCACCGTATTCTTCAACGCTTTGTACTCGTCTGTGTGGTGACCCGTTTGTTCATGAAAAGCGCAATATTTCTGTGGGTTACCAATCCTTTTGACTGGGGGTGGCTTCCTTATACCAAAAACACTGAGCGTTGGCCAACCAACCTCCCTCATGATTTGGGAATGCCTGGCGTTCAGAGGAGCATAGTTACTGAAAGTTGAGACGCGCCTGTCTCGTTGATGAGGTCGAACGCTTGCAAAGTCCTCTCGGAAGGTATGCTTCTTTGGTCTTACCCTCTCATTCTCCCTCCGTGGCTGCTGAGAGGGTACTGGAGGCTTCATTCTAGCTGCTGTAGCCTCCAGATGCATTTCTATACCCACGTACTTGGAAGCTTTCCTTCGAAACTCCTCGAAGGTTGTTGGGGGGCTCTTTGCCAAGGATAGGGCAAAAGTGGATCCAGGTTGCAAAGCTTCCACTACAATGTGGAGCTGTATGGCCTCCGTGAGGTTGGGGACCAAAGCAGCCTCCTTGTAGAACCTCTTCAAAAACTCCTTAAGAGTTTCGGTCTCTCCTTGCCTTATCTGGGCCAAGGTGTGTGAAGTTCTTGGGATGTCCCTGGAGATGACGAAATGGCTTTCAAACGCAGCTGCCATTTCCTCCTAAGAATCTATGGATCCTGAGGGCAGGCTCTTGAACCAGCTGAGAGCATCCTCCGTCAGTGTTCTTGGGAACATCCTGCACATGACGTCTGTGAACACCTATTTTTGTCCGGTGATATATATTAAAAAGAAAAAAGAAAAAAAAGGAAAAAAAAAAGAAGAAAAAAAGAGTTTTTTTTTGTCCTAGAGTCCGGAGTCAATGTTTACTGCATTAACCGGGGTCCTAGCACGGTTTCATAACCGGTGTTACCTTATTAGTTCTAAGCTCGTACAACCTCAGTGGAGTACGGTATTTTACACCTCAGTTCGAAGGGAATCCGAGGTTCTTCAAGTTAAAACTGATGTGTTAATCCGTACTTGAACTTCAAGACACACCGGAAGTACACCTGCAGGAGAGTCCCCAATGCTTAATATTTAACCGAGGTGAAGAGAAATGTCTATAGTTAACCAATGATTTTAGACCCCGGTTATGACTTACTAGTTCTCGTTGGTGACGCGGTACAGTGCTTAGAACCCCGCCCAGTCCAAATTGCCACCCCGGATCATATTAAAAAAAATAATATTAAAAATTGCATAGTGACCGTTAGAATAGTAACCCTTCCCCATCTCTATAAATACCCAATCCCTCTTCATTTCCTACCACACCTCTCATTTCATCAATTCTCTTCATTTCTCTCAAGCAATGGCTGATGGATGCCGAAGCCAAGAGGAAAGAATAAGGGAGGGAAGACGATGTTTTGTGACTACCTTTTTACTCCTTATAGTGTGGGTAGTAATTTATATTTATTGGATATTTTATATATTTCCATATATGTAATAAATAATTTATGTTTCCATTTGTATCTTTAAATAAAAGGCCCAAAAAAAAATCAGAAAAATAAATGGGTAAAAAAAAATCAAAAAAAAATCAAAAAAAAAATCAAAAAAAAACAAAAAAAAATCAAAAAAATCAAAAAATAAAAAAAAATAAAAAAAAAACGAAAATAAAAAATAAAAATAAATAAGAAGGGCCAAAAAAAAAGAAAGAAAAAAGAAAAAGGGCCCAAACAAAAAAAAACAGAAAAAAAACAAAAAAAAGAAAGCCCAAAAAAAATGGGAAATGGGCCCAAAAAAAAAATCCAAAAAAAAGGGTCCAAAAAAAAACGAAAATTAAAAAAAAAAAAAGGAAAATCAAAAAGTTGACGGTGGTTTATTAGTGGTGGCCCCGGTTTGGTTGGATAATTGGAGAAAATTGGGGAAATTGACATCAAATTTGGACAAATTGAAAAAGTAGAAAAGTGATGTCATTTATGGAGAATCCAATGCCAATTTTCTTCTATAAATAGAAGGTGATATTGAGGCATTTTGGAGGAAGAAGAGAAAAAAGAGGGGAAAGAGTGTTAAATTTTTGTGAGAATTTTTAGAAGTTTGAGTTTTCAAAAATTACTTTGTGTAATCCTAGTTAGGAAAATGAGTGCACAACTCTTGTTTGTCTTAGTATGTGAGTTTTTGTGAGCTAAAATACTGTCCAAGTGTTGTAACCGGTATCCAAATACCTTCAAATCAAGTCCAAACAAAGCCAAAAGCAAAGGAAATCTACACAAAATTGATTTCCCGACTTCCGTTCTAGTTTCTCTGTAATTGATGTTGTACCAAGGTATTTTTTATTAATACAAAGTTGTTTATTTATATTTATTTATTCGTCTTATTTAATTGTTATTTATTTTTCTGCACTTTTATTTTTCTTTATTTATATTCAAGCACTTTATTTTCCTGCACTTTATTTTTCTGCAGTTATTTATCTGTTTATTTATTTTTATGCATCTCCATCTTTATTTATTTATTTGTACCTTTATTTTTCCTTATTTATTTATTTATTTATTTTTACACTTTTATTCCTCTTTATTTACTTTTCTGCACTTTTATTATTGTTAATTTATTTTTCTGCACTTTATTTATCCGCACTTTATATTTCTGCAATTATTAGTTCATTTTTATTATTTTTTACATTTTTATCTTTATTTATTTATTTTTATGCCCTTTTATTTTATTTATTTACTTTCCCGTCCCTTTATTTTTGTTATTTACTTTTCTGCCTATTTATTTTCATGTATTTACTTTTCTACCCCTTTATTTTTGTTATTTACATTTCTGCCCCTTTATTTCCATGCATTTACTTTTTAGCCCTTTTATTTTGGTTATTTACATTTCTGCCCCTTTATTTTTGTTAATTACATTTCTGCCCCTTTATTTTTGTTATTTACATTTCTGCCCCTTTATTTCCATGTATTTACTTTTCAGCCCTTTTATTTTGGTTATTTACATTTCTGCCCCTTTATTTTTGTTATTTACATTTCTGCCCCTTTATTTTTGTTATTTACATCTCTGCCCCTTTATTTTCATGTATTTGCTTTCCTGTCCCTTTATTTTTGTTATTTACTTTTTTGCTGCTTTATTTTTGTTATTTACTTTTCTGTTCCTTTATTTTTTTTATTATTTATTTTTTCTGCCCCTTTATTTTATGTATTTATTTTTTTCTGCTCTTTTATTTTTATGTATTTATTGTTATGTCTATTTATTTTTATTTTTATTTTTTTGAACTTTTCATTTATTTTTTTTCTACCTTTATTTTTTTTTATTTTATTATTATTATTTATTCTCTATACTTTTTATTTTTAGTTATTTATCTTTTTGCTTTTATCTTTCTACACTTTCTATTTATTTATTTACGTTTGACCATTTTAATAGTTTATAAATATGTTATATATATATACATAATTATCCATTTTTATTATGGTCATGATTTCCTATTATTTTCTCTTAGTAACCTTTTAATAATTAAGAAGAAATTATTTTCATAAAAAAATAAAAAAATCAAGACTAATAAATAGTGTGTTATTTATTCATTCATTTTTCTCTTAAAATTAAGATGAGATTAATTTAGATGAGACATCTTATTAATCTTATTTTCTTAAAAGATAATTAAATAATATTCCGTGTCAATTTTAATTAATTAAATGTATTATATTTCTTTATCTTCATGTTGATGTGTTTAATTTTATTTTATTTTTTCTCTTATCTTTATTTATTTATTTATTTATTTGTTTTGAACTTTATATTTCTCAATAAAAATTAATTTTTTTTACTAGAAAATAAGTAAGACAAGACGTCTTATTGTTTTTTTTATCTTTTTATTTTTATGGTCTTTTAATCATTTGTTTATTTATTTTCTTAGAACTAAAAAATAACAAACTTAGGAGATGTATTTTTTTTACTATCTTTGTTTTATTCATATTTATATATTTTTTTATTGTGTATATTATTTATGATTGTTTTATGAAGGATGAAATATTTGATAATCATTTTTTAAATTATGCATGATCAATTTGGGTAACCGTTTTTTACGGACAGTGTGGGGTGCTAATACCTTCCCCTCCTGTAATTCGACTCCCGGACTAAACAGAATCTCATTTTTTTTTTAAAAAAAACCAGTGCTATTTAAAGGTTTTCCTAATATTTTCCTTAATAAATATTGGTGGCGACTCCTTGAACCCTTTATTTTTTAGGCTTCTCAAGAGCCTCACTTCAATGCCGTTTCAATTTTCTTTTATTTGTCTTTAACCAGTCCGCGTCGTGCGCCGGGACCCCGGTCGCGACAGATGGCGACTCCACTGGGGATATTTTGAGAGTCAAGCCCGTTAAATTGGTCTTGTGTATTTTGTTGATTGTTAATTATTTCATCCTTTATATTTATTTGTTATGTTATTCTTGTTGTTTATCTAATCTTCCATTAATTTTAGATTTTATACTATTTTTTTTTACTTCTTTATTGCCTTAATTTAGAACCTTAGGGTAGAAGACATGTGATATTTATTTTGCTTTATGTTTGTTCATTGTGAAGAATGGGTAAAAATCCAGGTATGAATGCCCCACACACTTCACATTCACCATAATAGACACACTATTAGAAGGGACCCTATTCCCGGGCCCCGCAAAAGACATAGGCTAGGGGAGATTATTAGCGGTGTCATTTAGGACGAGACGTCCTACCATGATTCGCGTGAAAATCTCAGCCGGGGTGTTATCTTAGTTATGATGTCCGCACTAAGTAGGATTCCCTACTTTTTGCATAAGACTCATAGCTAAAGATCAGAGCTCCGGTGACCTTCTTAGAACCAATTAGAACAATTACCTTTTGAAGAAACACGATTAAATAGCCTTAGAGCCAATTAGGTGGTTACCTTGTCTAAGACACAATTGGGCAAACATTCCTTTTATCTTTTATTCATTTGCACAAAGTTTTTTTTTTTAAAAAAAAATCATCAAAAATGTATCTTTTCTATACTCAAGTCATGATAAATACTATCACTCTTATGTGAGGATATTTATCAAACTGTTTTCTTTGTTAATCTGATTTATTTATTTCTTTTGTTAAAGGTGAAATTTAAACATCGGTAAGTATCACTAAAAAATGGAATTTAACATGAGATCAAGTGATCAAGAAGTGAAGGCAACTGGTTTAAAAAATTTGTTACACCTCAAAGTCATCAGATCAAATACTAGCAATTTGTTATCCTTAAGCAAAAGGATGGATATTACTCAGAAAATGACCTTTACAAGGAAATATGGAAAGATCCTAAAATTCTTAGAGGTCGAAGTGCAAGAAGGGGCCCTTACTGCTCTAGCTCAGTTTTATGATCCTCCTCTCCGCTGTTTTACATTCAAAGATTTCCAGTTAGCTCCTACTTTGGAGGAGTTTGAACAGATATTTGGCTTGCCATTAGAAGATTTGAAATCTTATCGTCGAACTGAACATCATGCTTCAATCTTCAGTGTAGCTCGCATTCTCAAGATAGATCCTGAAATGCTTAAGAAGGCTCAATTAAACAGGAACCAAATTTCAGGATTCGCACTAAGCTTCTTTGAGCAGCAACTTCTCAGTCAGGCAGGGAAAGGAGAATGGGACGTGTTTGTTGACATTTTGGCATTGGCCATCTATGGTGTGATCCTCTTCCCAAGCCTTGATAATTATATTGATTTCAAGGCAATTGATGTTTTCCTAGCTAGAAAGCTTAGAGGTGAAAGTTCCATGACTGCTGTCTTAGCTGATATCTATTGTACAATGGATTCCTGTCATAACCGGAATGGGAAAAAGATCGTCTGTTGTCTACCCGCCTTGTATCTATGGCTTACTTCTCATGTCTTCAATCAAGTTGGCAAGGTTGAATGTCCTATCTCTGATTTGAAGCTCCTTAGGTTAACCAAGAAGACTAATAGGGAGTGGGTAGGACATCTGGCAGGATTATCTGCTAGCATGATTCGGTGGTACCCTCAGTGGATGAACGTAGATTCCATTATTTACTGCTGTGGAAAATTTCCGAATGTGCCTCTCATGGGAACTCAAGGATGCATCAATTACAATCCTAGCATTGCAAAAAGACAACTTGCTTATCCTATGATACAGCCTCCAGAAGAAGAAACAGTAACGCCTTTCCTTCATTATTATATTGAGGGAAATAGTGCTCCTGTTATTCAAACTGTCATTGATGCTTGGGGCAAGGTTCATAGTAAAGGAAAAGAATTGGGTGTCCGAAGTCATGCTGCAAAAGAAAGTTACCACCAGTGGATTTCAAATAGGGTAGCCATTGTTAAATTACCCTTTAAAGATCACGGTGCTCATGTGAGAAATCCAGTTCCCGATGAAAGCAAAGAGATTGAAAATTTGAGGAGTGAGTTGGCTGAAATGACAAAGAAAAATCAAGCTTTGGAGGATGCTTTGATCAAAATTCAACAAGACAATGCTTCCCTTAAGAGAAAAAGGTGTGAATTAGAAAATGCCTTTGAAGACATGGGTAAGAAGCGACAAATTGAAAGAGAACATATGATGCAATTGGATCAATGCCTCCAAACAGCGAACAGCCAATTGAAGACCAAAGAGAAACAAAAGGATGATATATTGGCTGACAAAGGGCGGTTACGAGGAATTCTAGCCAAGACAAAAGAAGAAGCTCAAGTTGAAAAGAACCTTATGCAAGCGCGAATTGATGAACTAGAACGACAAGTCAGAGATGTCGTCAGTGCTTGCGAGCGTGAAATAAATGAAGAAAAATGGCAAGCCATGGAAGACAAGGATAGATATGAAGAGATTATACGTTTAATGACCCTAGAAAGGGTTGAGTTGGAAAGTCTTGTCTATTCTTGGAGAGACCGTTTTTCTAATCTAGCCGGTCTTGCTAATGGAACACTTGGAAATATTCCTCACCTGTTGAAGAAGGCTGAAGCGATGATGAATCCGCTTTCTACACCGGAGGATATTACAACATTCATCCAATACTGCAAGGGGCGATTGGATGAAATGAAGGTCTGGATTGCTAAAGCAAGAGAGAATTGATTTTGAGTTGTTGTAACAAACAATGTATCAGAACTTGTTGATCAATGAATAAATCTCTTGTTGAATTTGCATTTTTCTTCTAACTTAGTACTTTAGAAAAAGACATTCTAAAAGAAAGGTTTATCTTTACTTACCGATATTTACTTTACATCTCTTTATGTCATTTAACAATACTTGTTCTTGTACCAAGGGGGGTTTCTTTGTATTTATTCACATCACGGGGAGAAGGGGCTCAAAGCATCCTTATCAAACTAGACTGCAAACAAGACTCATGGCAGAGCCGGAAAGCGCAGTTGAAGAATTAAGGAATGAAGTTGGCCAGATCAAGGAGCAGATGGCAGAAATACTTAAGCTTCTTGAAAGAAGAGGTACAGAAAGGGGATCTTCTGCAGGAAATGGGGAACAAACATCCACTCCTCAAGTTCAAGCTCAAGAGGGGAACCCTATACCTTTAAATGATCCTACTCCAGTCACTGAAACTCCATTCATCTCACACCAACCTTATGGTATGCCATTGCCACCTTTTGTTTCCCAAGACGGGAATGTTCAGCAAGCATATGCTTGGCCTCCATATGGCTTACCTCAAGGATATTACACCATGCATCCTAATCCCAATCAAGAGAATCCTCCTGCTGTTCAACAAATTCCCAATCCCCCTGTATCTAACCCTCCAAATTTCAACCAATCAACAGCAATTCCCCAAAACACTCAGGCTCCACCCAATGTCACTCCACCTAATACAATTCCACCACAAAATCACCAGACTCCAAATGATGCCACACAACAAAACCCACAAGCAGTGCCATATTATTTCCCTTATGGTTGCCCAATACCACAGGCAGGTGTTTCCCAAAACTTGTCACACAAAGCTCAAGTCCCTCCACCAAATCCTGATCAGCCAGCAGCGCCTTTGTCAAAAGGGCAAATGGAAATATTGGAAGAAAGGTTGCGTGCAGTAGAGGGAGGAAGTGGCTTAGGCATAACAAATGTTTCTGAATTATGCCTAGTTCCAGATGTGGTAATTCCTCCCAAATTCAAATTGCCAGAATTTGATAAATACAAAGGAACAACTTGTCCTCGTAACCATTTGACCATGTACTGCCGAAAGATGGCTGGGTATGCTTATGATGAAAAGTTACTGATCCATTTTTTTCAAGATAGCCTTGCTGGGGCAGCGTTGAGCTGGTACACTCACCTTGAACGAACTCGTATTCGTTGTTGGAAGGATCTAGCCGATGCCTTTCTGAAGCAATATAAATACAATATGGACATGGCACCAGACCGGCTACAACTTCAGAATATGACCAAAAGGAATACTGAGTCCTTCAAAGAATATGCTCAACGATGGAGGGAAATGGCTGCACAAGTTGAACCACCTCTGATAGAGAAAGAGATAGTGGCAATGTTCATTGACACTCTTCAGCCACCGTTCTATGAAAGGATGCTTGGGAGTGTATCATCAAGCTTTTCTGATATGGTGGTAATAGGGGAAAGAATTGAAAGCGGTTTGAGAACAGGAAAAGTTGTCCAAAGTTCCCCATCAATAGGAAGACCTATGACAGGGGCAGGAAGAAGAAAGGGTGACGAAGCAAATGCTGTAATAGGAAATCAAGGTCAACATAATCAAAAAATGTTTCAACCTTTCCCTTTCCCTTTCCCACCTCATTATCCACCGTACGGACCTTACCCTTATGTAGCTGCTGCTTCTGGAAATTCATTTCCCCATCCTCAATCATATAGACCCCCACCCGTCCATAATTTCAAGAATACACCACCACCTCCTCCCCAACAATGGATGCAAAATCCTAACCCAAATCTTCCACAAAAAAAGCCAAACAATGACCGTCCTTCTGTCCAATTTGATCCAATTCCCATGACATATACTGAACTTTTGCCTCAACTTCTCAAAAGTTCTCTTGTTGTACGATGTCCTTTAAAACCCGTAGGGCCACCCTATCCTAAGGGGTATGATCCTAATGTGAAGTGTGATTATCATGCTGGGGCACCGGGGCATTCTACAGAAAATTGCATTGCCTTAAAGTTTAAGGTACGTGATTTGATAAATGCCAAGTGGTTGGATTTCGAAGAAGGCTCCCCAAATGTGATTAGAAATCCTTTGCCTAATCATGGAAATACTGGGGTAAATGCAATAACACATGACTTGGGAAGTGATCATTGTCCCCCTTGCAATGATGTCAACATGATCCATGGGAAGCATGGTACAGACTCAGTAAGCCCAGTCACCCCTGTTCCTTTGGTGGTCTATTACACCAAGAAACCTTTGACTGAACCAGTCATGAACCATCCGTCCTTGACAATTAGGACCCCATCTCCATTTTCATACAAGGATACCCATGCAGTACCTTGGAAGTATGAAGTGGATGTAATCCCTCAACTCCTAAAGGGATCGTCATCCTCAGTAACCAATATTTCCGAGACAAGTGGAATGACTAGGAGTGGACGAGTTTATGCTCCTGAAAACTTGAGAAAGGAGGATGTACCTGTAAGTGAAAAAGAAAGTCGTGGTAAAGAACAAGATCCTCCCCAAAGAATAACAGAGGAAGATGCTTGTGAATTTTTGAAATTCATTAAGCAAAGCGAATACCAGGTCCTCGACCAGTTAAACCGTACTCCTGCAAAAATATCCTTGTTATCTCTCTTATTGGACTCAGAACCACATCGTGGAAGGTTATTGAAGGTCTTGAATAAAGCACATGTTGCGAAAGATATTTCGCCAGAAAGGTTTGAAGGGATAGTGGGGCATATTGCCTCAAATGACTACTTAACTTTCACCGACGAAGAGATACCTGCTGAAGGAAGAGGTCATAATAAGGCATTACACATCTCTGTCAAGTGTCGGGATCATATCGTAGCCAAGGTCCTAGTTGATAATGGCTCCTCTCTGAATATCATGCCAAAGTCCGCTTTAAATCAACTATCTTTTGATGGGTCACATATGAAGCCAAGCTCAATGGTAGTAAGAGCTTTTGACGGTACTCGGAGAGAGGTCATTGGAGATATTGAGATCCCCATCCAAGTGGGCCCATGCACCTTCAATGTATTATTTCAAGTGATGGACATCAATCCTGCTTATAGCTGCCTATTGGGGAGGCCTTGGATACATTCTGCCGGTGTGGTTCCATCTACCCTTCATCAAAAGCTTAAAATTTGTGGTAAACAACAAGCTAATCATTATCTCTGGTGAGGGAGATTTCCTTATCAGTAAGCCCATGTCAACTCCATATATAGAAGCGGCTGAAGAAAGTCTTGAGACTTCCTTCCAATCATTGGAAATTGCTCACACCACCTATGTGAGCGAAGGGTTACAACTAGCTCGTCCTTCTAAAGCTTCTATGATGGTAGCTAAAGTGATGATGAAGTCTGGATTCCAGCCAGGGAAAGGGCTTGGGAAGATGCTTGATGGAGGAGTAGACCCATTATTGGTTAAGGAGAATAAAAACGGCTTTGGGCTGGGGTATCATCCATCTCCAATGGAAAGAGCAAAGGTTTTCGCAGATAAGAGAGAAAAGCGACTTGCACGGTTAGAAAACCGAGAACCCCTATCTACGAAGATCCCTATCTGTGACCTTTACCGAAGCTTCAGGAGTGCAGGCTTGACATCTCCAGACCAAGTGGCAGTCATCGATGATGAGTCCAAGAGAGAAGAAGACTTGATTTACCCTTGTCCTTCAGATACTGAACTGTGTAATTGGGAAGCCGTTGAGCTTCCAGAGATCATTTCAAAGTAATTGTTCACTTTGTAGGTTTTTGTTTAAATCCTTTGGCTATGCCTAAAGCCTTAGGATGAGTTTTAATAAGGGCAAAACATGTTTCCTTTATCGTTTCAATTAAATAAAAGTTAAGTTCAATTATCATTTTCCTTATTTTGCCTTTTTTTATATTAAATAAATTGCAGATCTGAAATTGAATTCCAAAATAATAAGATTGCTTTCTCCCATCATGATTTTAATCCAACAAGCGAAGAGGATGAAGAGTCCGATGAACCTTCCCCTGAATTACTAAGGCTGCTAGATCAGGAAGATAAAGAAATTTCTCCCTATCTAGAAATTGTTGAAGTCATAAATTTGGGGAGTGAAGAAAACAAACAAGAAGTCAAGATCGGAACCTCTTTGAGTAGAGAACATAGGAGGGAATTAATAGAATTGTTGGTCGAATTCAGCGATGTGTTTGCTTGGTCATATCAGGATATGCCAGGATTAGATAACTGCATTGTTGAACACAAGTTGCCATTAAAACCCGGTTGCGTCCCCATAAAGCAAAAGTTGAGAAGGATGAAGCCAGAAATGCTCTTAAAGATTAAAGAAGAGATAACCAAACAGTTGGATGCCGGGTTCTTGGCTGTCTCCAAATACCCTGAATGGGTGGCCAACATTGTTCCGGTCCCGAAAAAAGATGGGAAGGTGCGAATGTGTGTTGATTACCGGGATTTGAATAGAGCTAGCCCAAAAGATGACTTTCCATTGCCACATATTGATGTTCTTGTTGATAACACGGCCCAACATTCTATTTTTTCATTCATGGATGGATTTTCTGGGTACAACCAAATCAAGATGGCACCCGAAGACATGGAAAAAACCACTTTTATTACTTTGTGGGGAACCTTCTGCTACAAGGTGATGTCTTTTGGATTGAAAAATGCCGGTGCCACTTACCAAAGAGCAATGGTAACTCTATTTCATGACATGATGCATAAAGAGATAGAGGTTTATGTGGATGATATTATTGCCAAATCCAAATCTGTTGAAGGTCACTTGATTGACTTACGAAAGCTCTTTGAACGCCTGAGAAAATTCAAACTCAGATTAAATCCGGCTAAATGCACTTTTGGGGCTAGCTCTGGAAGGTTGCTTGGTTTCATTGTCAGTGAGAAAGGTATCGAAGTGGATCCTGATAAAGTAAAGGCAATCATGGAAATGCCCGCTCCTAGCACTGAAAAAGAAGTACGAGGATTCCTTGGAAGGTTGAATTACATAGCTCGTTTCATTTCTCAACTAACAGCTGTATGTAATCCAATCTTTAAGTTGCTTCGTAAAAATCAACCATCACAATGGAATGATGATTGTCAGGAGGCCTTTGACCAAATAAAGCAATACTTGCAATCGCCACCGATCTTGGTTCCCCCAACCCCGGGAAGACCACTCCTGTTGTATTTGACTGTGATAGATGAGTCTATGGGCTCTGTACTGGGGCAGCATGATGAGTCTGGGAGAAAAGAGCATGCTATTTACTATTTGAGCAAGAAGTTCACTGAGTGCGAAGCACGATATTCCACTGTAGAACGAACTTGTTGTGCATTAGCATGGGCTGCTCATCGCCTAAGACAATACATGTTATCTTATACTACTTGGTTGATATCTAAGATGGACCCAATTAAGTACATCTTTGAGAAACCGGCTCTGACGGGAAGAATAGCTCGTTGGCAGGTTCTTTTGACTGAGTATGATATCATTCATGTCACCCAAAAAGCTGTAAGAGGGAGTGCTTTAGCTGATCACTTGGCCCACCATCCCCTAAAAGAGTACCAACCAATGTCATTCGAATTTTCTGATGAAAATATTATGATGTTGTCAGAAGAGAAAGATTGTCCTAATAGAACTTGGATTTTGATGTTCGATGGGGCGTCGAATACACTGGGGCATGGGATTGGGGCCATCCTAATCTCACCAGATAACAAGCTTTTCCCATTCACTGCTAGACTTTGTTTTGATTGTACCAATAATATTGCAGAATATGAAGCTTGTGTTTTGGGGATTCAGGCGGCACTTGAAGCAAAGGTGAAATCTCTACAAATATACGGAGATTCTGCCTTGGTGATTCATCAACTGAAAGAAGAATGGGGTACTAGAGATGGCAAATTGATTCCTTATCAAGCTCACATCATGGAACTAATCAAAGGGTTTGATGAAGTCTCTTTCCATCATATTTCTCGGGATGATAACCAATTAGCCGATGCTTTGGCCACGTTGGCCTCCATGTTCAACGTAAGTAGGGAGTGTGACATGCCCTTCATCGAGATCGAAAGGCGTCTCGAACCTGCATATTGTCATGAGATAGAAGAAGAGCCCGATGGGAAACCATGGTTTCATGACATCAAAAATTATATTCAAAATCAAGAATATCCTCCTGGTATCTCAGAAAATGATAAAAGAACCCTCAGACGCCTAGCCATGAATTTCTTTATGACTGGGAATACACTCTATAAGAGAAATTATGATTCTGTTCTCCTTCGTTGTGTAGACGTGACGGAAGCTAACAAAATCATGAAGGATGTTCATGAAGGGCCTTTCGGAACACATGCAAATGGGCACTCGATGGCAAGAAAAATTCTCAGATCTGGATATTATTGGATGACAATGGAAAATGATTGTCATAACTATGCCAAGAAATGTCACAAGTGTCAAACCTATGCAGATAACATTCATGCACCACCATCTTCTTTGCACGTTCTAACTGTGCCTTGGCCTTTTGCTATGTGGGGCATAGATGTTATTGGTCCCATTGAACCAAAAGCATCGAATGGGCATCGCTTTATTTTGGTGGCCATTGATTACTTCACTAAGTGGGTTGAAGCAGCTTCCTACACCAACGTGACTAAAAATGTTATGGTCAAATTCATCAAAAGAGAATTGATTTGTAGATATGGTTTACCAAATCAGATCATCACTGATAATGGTACAAACCTGAATAATAAAATAATGGATGAACTTTGTGAGGAATTCAAAATCAAACACCTCAATTCATCTCCATACAGACCTAAGATGAATGGAGCAGTGGAAGCTGCTAACAAAAATATAAAGAAAATCATACAAAAGATGGTTGAAACCTACAAAGACTGGAGTGAGTTGCTTCCTTTTGCTTTACATGGGTATCGTACCTCTGTACGAACTTCGACAGGCGCAACACCCTTCTCATTGGTGTATGGTATGGAAGCTGTTTTACCAATAGAAGTGGAAATTCCGTCTTTAAAAGTAATCATGGATGCCAAATTAGAAGAAACTGAATGGGTTCGGTCCCGGTATGATCAATTAAATTTAATTGATGGGAAAAGGTTAACCGCTCTCTGTCATGGGCAGTTATACCAAAAGCGTATGAAGAAGGCATACGAAAAGAAAGTGCGACCTCGTCAATTTCATGAAGGTGATTTGGTACTGAAGAAAATCTTGCCGAATCAAAATGATCACCGAGGCAAATGGAAGCCAAATTATGAAGGACCATTCGTCGTAAAGAGAGCCTTTTCTGGAGGAGCTTTGATTTTGACGAACATGGATGGTGAGGAGTTATCTTTCCCAGTCAATTCAGATGCAGTCAAAAAGTATTATGCTTGAGCGTACTCTAAAGGGATAGGGTAGTCTTTATGTCCTCTAAAAGTTTGGATTAAAAATTATGATATAAACTTGTAATTTTCCCAAGTAAATATATGGAATTCTCAATTTCAGTTCCAATCCTTATCTTGTCAGGTTTCATTTGCATGCATTTTGTGGAAAATATTAAAAAAAATCATGAAAGGCATATTTTTAATCTCAAACAAGCTTGATACTTCCCAATTACACAGACCTTGGTAATCAGGATATTCCGCTCTGCCATGAGTAATAACAAGTCCCATAAGGATTGTGGTAGTCACCTGGAGGAAACAAGATCTTTGACCTTTGGTTTTCCACTTGACTATTTCTTCCATGCAGGTTTGAGGGTACAACAAGGACAAACGCTCCCCATGAAGAGTCGAGATCAACAGTTTCAGCCTATCACCTAACTCCAGTCGGGATGGTTTACTAAGATGTGAAAATGCAATCCTTGTATTCACTCGGAACCCTCACTAAGTCAGAAAAGTCAATCTCAGACACATTCTTCTTGAGCATAAATCTCATATAATTCTCCATCATAAGTCATTATGTTAGAGGTATTTCCCTTAAGTCTTACTTCATGTCAAAGCCTCGGGTATCCATTCCTAGGCTACCAAATCAAATCAGGGGCATTTCCCCAGTCATTTATTTTCATGTCAAAGCCTCAGGTATCCATTCCTAGGCTACTAAATCAAATCAGGGGCATTTCCCCAGTCATTTATTTTCATGTCAAAGCCTCAGGCATCCATTCCTAGGCTACTAAAACAAATCAGGGGCATCCCCCAGTCATTTATTTTCATGTCAAAGCCTCAGGTATCCATTCCTAGGCTACTAAAACAAATCATGGGCATCCCCCAGTCATTTGTTTTCATGTCAAAGCCTCAGGTATCCATCCCTAGGCTATCTCAATCAAAATCAAATCAGGGGCATTTCCCCAGTCATTTAGTTTCATGTCAAAGCCTCAAGTATCCATCCCTAGGCTATCTCAATCAAAATCAAATCAGGGGCATCCCCAGTCATTTAGTTTCATGTCAAAGCCTCAGGTATCCATCCCTAGGCTATCTCAATCAAAATCAAATCAGGGGCATCTCCCCAGTCATTTAGTTTCATGTCAAAGCCTCAGGTATCTATCCCTAGGCTATCTCAATCAAAATCAAATCAGGGGCATCCCCAGTCATTTAGTTTCATGTCAAAGCCTCAGGTATCCATCCCTAGGCTATCTCAATCAAAATCAAATCAGGGGCATCCCCCCAGTCATTTAGTTTCATGTCAAAGCTTCAGGTATCCTTCCCTAGGCTATCTCAATCAAAATCAAATCAGGGGCATCTTCCCAGTCATTTAGTTTCATGTCAAAGCTTCAGGTATCCTTCCCTAGGCTATCTCAATCAAAATCATTCAGGGGCATCCCCCTGTCATCTATTTTATGTCGAAGCCTCAAATACCCATTCTTAGGCTCCTCAAAATGTCAAGACAACTTCATATTTTTCCAAAGCTTCAGGTATTAACCCCTAGATTATGCCATTTATCTTCCTGTCATGTTCCAAGTGCCTCTCCTTAAACTGTCTAGCATTGGGACAACACCATTCGGCTATTTACTTCTTGTCAAAAGTTGCCGGGTATTCTTAGTGGTGTTCACGTCTTTACTTTCTTTTCACATCAATAATATGAATATGTCTCATATTCTTTCATGAAAAGAAGTAAAGAGGGGCATCTGTGAACACCTATTTTTGTCCGGTGATATATATTAAAAAGAAAAAAAGAAAAAAAAGGAAAAAAAAAAGAAGAAAAAAAGAGTTTTTTTTGTCCTAGAGTCCGGAGTCAATGTTGACTGCATTAACCGGGGTCCTAGCACGGTTTCATAACCGGTGTTACCTCATTAGTTCTAAGCTCGTACAACCTCAGTGGAGTACGGTATTTTACACCTCAGTTCGAAGGGAATCCGAGGTTCTTCAAGTTAAAACTGATGTGTTAATCCGTACTTGAACTTCAAGACACACCGGAAGTACACCTGCAGGAGAGTCCCCAATGCTTAATATTTAACCGAGGTGAAGAGAAATGTCTATAGTTAACCAATGATTTCAGACCCCGGTTATGACTTACTAGTTCTCGTTGGTGACGCGGTACAGTGCTTAGAACCCCGCCCAGTCCAAATTGCCACCCCGGATCATATTAAAAAAAATAATATTAAAAATTGCATAGTGACCGTTAGAATAGTAACCCTTCCCCATCTCTATAAATACCCAATCCCTCTTCATTTCCTACCACACCTCTCATTTCATCAATTCTTTTCATTTCTCTCAAGCAATGGCTGATGGATGCCGAAGCCAAGAGGAAAGAATAAGGGAGGGAAGACGATGTTTTGTGACTACCTTTTTACTCCTTATAGTGTGGGTAGTAATTTATATTTATTGGATATTTTATATATTTCCATATATGTAATAAATAATTTATGTTTCCATTTGTATCTTTAAATAAAAGGCCAAAAAAAAAATCATAAAAATAAATGGGTAAAAAAAAATCAAAAAAAATCAAAAAAAAATAAAAAAAAAATAAAAAAAATCAAAAAATAAAAAAAAATAAAAAAAACGAAAATAAAAAATAAAAATAAATAAGAAGGGCCAAAAAAAAAAAGAAAGAAAAAAGAAAAAGGGCCCAAACAAAAAAAAATAGAAAAAAAACAAAAAAAAGAAAGCCCAAAAAAAAAATGGGAAATGGGCCCAAAAAAATCCAAAAAAAAGGGTCCAAAAAAAAAACGAAAATTAAAAAAAAAAGGAAAATCAAAAAGTTGACGGTGGTTTATTAGTGGTGGGCCCCGGTTTGGTTGGATAATTGGAGAAAATTAGGGAAATTGACATCAAATTTGGACAAATTGAAAAAGTAGAAAAGTGATGTCATTTATGGAGAATCCAATGCCAATTTTCTTCTATAAATAGAAGGTGATATTGAGGCATTTTGGAGGAAGAAGAGAAAAAAGAGGGGAAAGAGTGTTAAATTTTTGTGAGAATTTTTAGAAGTTTGAGTTTTCAAAAATTACTTTGTGTAATCCTAGTTAGGAAAATGAGTGCACAACTCTTGTTTGTCTTAGTATGTGAGTTTTTGTGAGCTAAAATACTGTCCAAGTGTTGTAACCGGTATCCAAATACCTTCAAATCAAGTCCAAACAAAGCCAAAAGCAAAGGAAATCTACACAAAATTGATTTCCCGACTTCCGTTCTAGTTTCTCTGTAATTGATCTTGTACCAAGGTATTTTTTATTAATACAAAGTTATTTATTTATATTTATTTATTCGTCTTATTTAATTGTTATTTATTTTTCTGCACTTTTATTTTTCTTTATTTATATTCAAGCACTTTATTTTCCTGCACTTTATTTTTCTGCAGTTATTTATCTGTTTATTTATTTTTATGCATCTCCATCTTTATTTATTTATTTGTAGCTTTATTTTTCCTTATTTATTTATTTATTTATTTTTACACTTTTATTCCTCTTTATTTACTTTTCTGCACTTTTATTATTGTTAATTTATTTTTCTGCACTTTATTTATCCGCACTTTATATTTCTGCAATTATTAGTTCATTTTTATTATTTTTTACATTTTTATCTTTATTTATTTATTTTTATGCCCTTTTATTTTATTTATTTACTTTCCCGTCCCTTTATTTTTGTTATTTACTTTTCTACCTATTTATTTTCATGTATTTACTTTTCTGCCCCTTTATTTTTGTTATTTACATTTCTGCCCCTTTATTTCCATGCATTTACTTTTTAGCCCTTTTATTTTGGTTATTTACATTTCTGCCCCTTTATTTTTGTTAATTACATTTCTGCCCCTTTATTTTTGTTATTTACATTTCTGCCCCTTTATTTCCATGTATTTACTTTTTAGCCCTTTTATTTTGGTTATTTACATTTCTGCCCCTTTATTTTTGTTATTTACATTTCTGCCCCTTTATTTTTGTTATTTACATCTCTGCCCCTTTATTTTCATGTATTTGCTTTCCTGTCCCTTTATTTTTGTTATTTACTTTTTTGCTGCTTTATTTTTGTTATTTACTTTTCTGTTCCTTTATTTTTTTTATTATTTATTTTTTCTGCCCCTTTATTTTATGTATTTATTTTTTTTCTGCTCTTTTATTTTTATGTATTTATTGTTATGTCTATTTATTTTTATTTTTATTTTTTTGAACTTTTCATTTATTTTTTTTCTACCTTTATTTTTTTTTATTTTATTATTATTATTTATTCTCTATACTTTTTATTTTTAGTTATTTATCTTTTTGCTTTTATCTTTCTACACTTTCTATTTATTTATTTACGTTTGACCATTTTAATAGTTTATAAATATGTTATATATATACATAATTATCCATTTTTATTATGGTCATGATTTCCTATTATTTTCTCTTAGTAACCTTTTAATAATTAAGAAGAAATTATTTTCATAAAAAAATAAAAAAATCAAGACTAATAAATAGTGTGTTATTTATTCATTCATTTTTCTCTTAAAATTAAGATGAGATTAATTTAGATGAGACATCTTATTAATCTTATTTTCTTAAAAGATAATTAAATAATATTCCGTGTCAATTTTAATTAATTAAATGTATTATATTTCTTTATCTTCATGTTGATGTGTTTAATTTTATTTTATTTTTTCTCTTATCTTTATTTATTTATTTATTTATTTGTTTTGAACTTTATATTTCTCAATAAAAATCAATTTTTTTTACTAGAAAATAAGTAAGACAAGACGTCTTATTGTTTTTTTATCTTTTTATTTTTATGGTCTTTTAATCATTTGTTTATTTATTTTCTTAGAACTAAAAAACAACAAACTTAGGAGATGTATTTTTTTTACTATCTTTGTTTTATTCATATTTATATATTTTTTTATTGTGTATATTATTTATGATTGTTTTATGAAGGATGAAATATTTGATAATCATTTTTTAAATTATGCATGATCAATTTGGGTAACCGTTTTTTACGGACAGTGTGGGGTGCTAATACCTTCCCCTCCTGTAATTCGACTCCCGGACTAAACAGAATCTCATTTTTTTTTTTAAAAAACCAGTGCTATTTAAAGGTTTTCCTAATATTTTCCTTAATAAATATTGGTGGCGACTCCTTGAACCCTTTATTTTTTAGGCTTCTCAAGAGCCTCACTTCAATGCCGTTTCAATTTTCTTTTATTTGTCTTTAACCAGTCCGCGTCGTGCGCCGGGACCCCGGTCGCGACAACGTCTTCATCAGCTCATAGATACATAGCTTCATACACGTAAGCATCCAGGTGCTTAGTGGGATCGGTTTCCCCATTGTACTTGCCGATTGACAGTGGCTGAGTCGTTTGTAAGTGCTTAGGGATGATGACATTCATCAGCCTCCTCGAGAAAGGGACACTGTCTAACACCCCTAATTTCGTTATTTCTTATTTAAAATAAAATTTCAAAGGAATTTTATTATAGTTCTTTAGAACTTTTTGATTGTTATATAATTTATAATTTTTTATAATTTTCTTATTTATTTTATTTTATTATTATTTTTATTATTATTTATTTTTTGAGAATGATAAAAATACCCTTAACCTTTCATCTAATAACCAAAATGTCATTACCGACATCATCGCTTACATCATCATCGCTTACATCATCGCTTATATCATGAATAGTAAAATAAATAATTAAATAATCTTAAATAATAAAATTTTCTTCCTATAAATAGATGGCTCATTTACAATATTTCCACACAAAAATTAGAGATAGTGCATAAGAAATTAGTAGAGAGTAAATTCTTTTGGTAAAAAGAAGTTCTGCTGGAGGTGTAAGGTAATAACTTTCTTCTATATTATTTTTATAATTTTAGTTTATTTTTTTAGCACTCTTAAACCATTGATATACTAGTACTATTGCGAATAAGTTACTATAGTAAAAATAAATTATCACTGTGTTATTTTTACTATTTACTGTTACTATTCAAAATTTACTATTTACCGTTACTATTTAAAATTTACTATTCACTGTTATTGTTCATGATTCACCATTTACCACTACTATTCAAAAAGTTACTATTTACAATTTACTATTTATCGTTACTATTCAAAATTTACTATTTACCATTACTATTCAAAATTTACTATCCACTGTTATTGTTCATGATTTACCATTTACCACTACTATTCAAAAAGTTACTATTCACAATTTACTATTTACTATTACTATTCAAAAATTACTATTTACTGTTACTATTAATGACTTACCATTTACCGTTACTATTTATTATTACTATGCACATTTACTATTTATCATTCTGATAGCAATCTTAATTTTCATCTTAAGCTTATACTGAAATAAGTTAGTATTAATATTTTGTTAGAACTTGGAGGCACAGAGCGAATTCACTTTTGGTAGCAAATCAAGGTAAGGGGGGTGAGATTAAGGATATAATATGAAATTACATAAGAATATTGGGAGGAGTCCCTTACTCCTTTTAAACATAACAATATTATTATTTTAAAATAATAACTTTTAACTTAAAATTTATAATAATTGTTATTAATAAATTAAGCATCTTGTGTAACTTAATATCTAAAATATTTAAGAACTTGAACTATTATGACCTATACGGACTGGATTGAACCCATGCAAGGACTTGAACTATTATGAACTTGATTGAACCTATGCAAGGACTTGAACTATTATGAACTTGACTGAACCTATGCAAGGATTTGGACTATTATGACATATATGGACTGAACTAGACCTATGTAAGGACTGGACTATCTTGGATTTACATAGACCTGTGTGAGGAATTGACCATAGAACTTAAAACAAACTTTATTAATTTAAATAACCATTGAATTTTAAAATTATCATATTTATAACTAATGTTTAATTATTTGATTTGATTATGATTGTTAATATTTATTTATGCTTTATGATGTTTGATTGTGATTGACAATGTTTGATTATGATTGATAATCTTGTATTGTGGAGTTTGAGCATATAGCAAGCATGGCGGAAAGCTAAAATTCAGTAAGAATTTACTTATCTCCTACTTCTTTATTTACTTTTTCATATTTATTCAAATTACTTTTAAGAAATTTCTTAGATTTCAATAAAACTACATAAGTTTTTAGAAATCTCTTTTTATCTTTTAATATATATGTATATATATTTACTAAAATTTAGATTTTTAGTTAGTTTATCAGAAAGAAAAAGAAAGAGAATTTATTTTATAAAAATAAATTTTTTTAATATATATATACGTATTATTTAAATGTATAAAAATATTATACAAAATTTTCAAGTACTAAGGTTTTAAATATTGATAATTCCAAATTTAAGTTTTTAGAAATTAATTTTGAATTGACAGGTTGTGAAATATATTTAAGGCTTTGAAACTCAAATTTATAAGGAGATTTGATTTGTGATTTAAAAAGGAACTGTACTAAAATTCTATGTGCATATTTGAGAAGTTGAAAAAAGTACAGTTTACTGGGGTGGCTATGTCGTGATCCATAGGCCCTGATAATATAATTGAGTTTCTAAAAGCCTTAACCAACTAAATACGCGAGTAGTTCATGCATCATGAATCATCGAAGAGAAACAAAATGATATTGTCTGGGGACGGATTATAGAAACCGAGGATACATTAGAGGAGGCTTAATTGTGAGCCTTGGGATGAGAGGGTGTGAAAGGGTGCTTCAAGGGACCTGGGGTAGCTCCCTAGTGTCGGGTACTTTCACAATAAAAACCTTTTCAATCTGACTAGTCTCTAAGTGTTTCCATGCCAGTTGAGCTGTTCATGTTATTATTATCCGGAATTATGGAACAGTGTAAACTCCTGGTTGGCCCAGTGCAAATTAAAATTTAAGGGGCCCACATATATAGATAAGTTATGATGAAGATATGGCATATCATTCATACATTCATAAATTGATTGTGCTTATGATTGTGATTGATATTATTATACTAGTTTGTGAAAACCCTTTATTGCTTATGTCCCATTTGGGAATATTATATTCTGTTTCTCACTCCTTTCTCTATGTTTTTGTTTCATATGTTTTAAATTAATGGTTCGTACAGAGGGAAGGATCGAAGAACATTGACAGTATATATAGCACGTTCTAGAAAGGGAGCTCGGTATGAATACCGTGGTCCAATGAATAAATAATGTCACTAGGCAACTGCTCTTGGGCCATGGAGTTTCCTCTCTTTCTTATAATGTTTAATGTTTATTTTCTTCGGATGAATGTACAAATACTTTATAAAGTTTTAATAATATTGAGGTATTTTAGAAATAATGTATATAATTTATTCCGATAGTTTCTTTTTAACAAACATATCTTTAGTAAAAAAAAATTATTACAAATTTTTCTAGAATTTATTAAGGTGTAACAGAGGGTGTTACAAAGTGGTATCAGAGCAGTTAATCCAATAGGCCTGGGGAAAAGGTCTATCTTGCTTTGTCTATAAACTCTGTATAGGTGATAGAGAATAGAATATCTGACTTGGTAGTAACTGTGATTGATGTGACAAATCTCAGTTACTGTGAAACAGGAAACTAATGGCTGGAAACGATCTTGCTGGAGTTGTAGAACGCTTAATCAATGCAATGAGAGCACGTGAAGGTCAAGGTAACGATGCCTTGAGAAGGCTGGACCTATTCGAAAAGCGTAATCCACCTCGTTTCAAGGGAGGATATAACCCTGATGGAGCACAAATCTGGATTCGAGAGATAGAGAAGATATTTCGAGCATTGCAATGTAATGAACCTGATAAGGTAGTCTTCACTACTTATGCCTTATCTGAGGATGCCGAACATTGGTGGGATAACACGCGTAGACAATTCGAAGTCAACGACGTGGAGATCACTTGGGATTATTTCAAGGATATGTTTTTGGACAAATACTTTCCAGCTGATGTTAAAGAGAAAAGACAATTCGAATTCCTGTCGCTGACCTAAGGAAATATGACTGTTGGAGAGTACGCATCCAGGTTTGAAGAGCTATCTCGTTTTCATTCTCTTTATAATGATGCTACTAATGAAAGAGATCGGTGTGCAAAGTTTGTAAATGGATTGCGACCAGAAATTAAGGAAGCTATACGAATGCAGGAAATCCATGAATTTTCTGTATTGGTAAATCACTGCAGGATCTTTGAAGAAGATCATAAGGATAGAATGACCAAAAGTCGTGAGCCCATTCACAAGGCAGGAGAAATGAGAAGTGGAGGACCTCACCATCACCAAAGAAGAGACTTCAGGAGAAATAAGCCTTACCAAACGCCATTTCGCCGGTTTGGAGCAGCATCTGTTCCTAACAGACCCCAAGCTTCAACTGGAAGCTATTACCCAACATCTGCACCAAATTTTAAATGTTTTGTCTGTGGAGGACCCCATTTGAAAAGGGATTGTCCTAAAAACACTTATGTTTGTTTTAAGTGTAACAAACCAGGTCATCACATCAAGGATTGCCTAGAGATGAAGAGAGAAAACCCTGAAGGTGCAAGTACAAGCATAAATACTCAAGGAGGCGCGCACAGTGCAGTCGGAAGGCCGAAGGCAAAAGGAAAGGTTTTTGCAATCACTGGAGAAGAAGCATCTCATGCTGATTCCATGGTGGAAGGTAAGTGTATCATTAATAAGATTTCTTTAACTATTATGTATGACTCAGGTGCATCACATTCCTTTATTGTCAATGACTGTGTAGAAAAACTAAAATTACCTGTGATAGAACTCCCATTTGACTTATCTGTACATACTCCTGGAAACAATCCCATTGTCACTTCTAAAGCCTGTTGGAAATGCCCTATTGTCATAAATGGTAGGGACTTTAAAGCTAATCTTTTCTGTTTACCCCTTTCTGGCTTAGAAGTTATTATTGGGCTAGATTGGTTGTCTGACAATCATGTTCTAATAGATTGTCATAATAAAACCATAATGTTTAAAGAACCAGTGAATTTGAATCCTGAGGATTCGAGATTTCTAACCGCCAATCAAGTGAGTGCCTCTTTAAAAGGAGGTGCTCAAGGATTCATGCTATTGCTTTCAACGAAAGGAGAGCAAGAATCAAAAATCAAAAATCTACCAGTTGTGTGTGAATTTCCTGACGTTTTTCCTGAAGATATCCCTGGTTTACCCCCAGAAAGAGATGTGGAATTTTCCATTGATCTAGTACCTGGAGTTGGACCCATTTCAATTGCACCATACCGAATGTCACCTCTAGAATTAGCAGAGTTAAAGAAACAACTTGAAGAGATGATAGAGAAGCAGTTTATACGACCCAGTGTATCCCCCTGGGGTGCACCAGTGTTATTGGTTAAGAAGAAGGATGGTAGCATGAGGTTGTGTGTAGATTATCGACAACTGAACAAGGTGACAATCAAGAACAGATATCCTCTACCAAGGATTGACGACTTGATGGATCAGCTGCGTGGTGCCACGGTGTTCTCCAAAATTGATTTAAGGTCTGGATACCATCAAATAAGGGTGAAGAAAGAAGATGTACCAAAAACTGCTTTTAGAACACGCTATGGCCATTACGAATATCTAGTAATGCCTTTTGGTGTAACTAATGCACCAGCCGTATTCATGGATTACATGAATAGGATTTTTCATCCATATCTATATAAATTTGTAGTAGTGTTCATTGATGATATATTAATGTACTCTAAAAGCAGAGAAGAACATGTTGAACATTTGAAGGTCGTGTTGGAAATCCTGAAAAAGAAATAATTGTATGCAAAGTTGTCGAAGTGTGAATTCTGGTTGGAAGAAGTGAACTTTTTAGGACATGTAATTAGTCAAGGAGGAATAGCTGTAGACCCTTCCAAAGTGGAGGCAGTTTTAAAATGGGAGAGACTAACCACAATCACTGAGATCAGAAGTTTCTTGGGCTTGGTTGGATACTATAGGAGATTCATCGAAGGATTTTCAAAGTTAGCATACCCACTGACCAAGCTAACACGGAAATGACAACCTTTTGTGTGGACGACACAATGTGAGAATAGTTTCCAAGAGCTGAAAGATCGACTTACTTCTTCACCAGTGTTAGTACTCCCTGATCCACATCGAAGTTTTGAAGTTTACTGTGATGCGTCTAAACAAGGACTAGGAAGTGTACTCATGCAAGACAAGAAGGTTGTAGCCTATGCGTCACGCCAATTAAGGCAACATGAGATTAACTACCCTACCCATGACTTAGAGTTAGCCACTGTAGTTTTTGCCTTAAAGATTTGGAGGCATTATCTATACGGTGCAACATTCGATGTGTTTAGCGATCATAAGAGTCCCAAGTATTTATTCGACCAAAAGGAGTTAAACATGAGGCAACGGAGATGGATGGAGTTCTTAAAGGACTACGACTTTGAGTTGCAATACCATCCTGGAAAAGCGAACATAGTAGCTGATGCTTTAAGTCGAAAAGTCTCTACATGCGTCCACAATGATGATTAAAGAGCTGGAATTAATAGAGAACTTTAGAGATCTTAACCTAGCAGTAAAGGTTAATGCTAACAGCTACAGATTATGAGCGTTGCAAGTGACAAATGAATTCCTGAGGCAAGTTTTAGAGGCTCAACGAGATGATGAATTCCTACAAGAAAAGAAAGAACTTTTGAAACAAGGAAAAGAAGTCGAGTTCAATGTAAGAAATGACCAATTACTGAGGTATAAAGATCGAGTATGTATCCCTGATCAAGAGGAGTTGAGGAAAGCAATTCTGGAAGAAGGACACAAAAGGTATATGAGCATTCATCCCGGAGCTATTAAAATGTATCAAGATTTGAAGAAGTTATTTTGGTGGCCTGGAATGAAGAAAGCAGTGGCAGAGTACGTGGTTGCATGTCTAATTTGCCAGAAGGTTAAAGTAGAACACCAAAAACCCCCTGGAATGCTACAATCAATGGAAATACCGGAATGGAAATGGGATGGCATTACCATGGATTTTGTGACTTCTCTACCCAAAACTCCACTAGGACATGATTCAATATGGGTAATAGTTGATAGACTAACAAAGTCTGCCCACTTTATTCCCATCAACATTCGTTACTCTATGGAGAAGCTGGCAAAATTATACATCGAGGAGATTGTGAGATTGCATGGAATTTCTTCAAGTATCATTTCTGATCGGGACCCTCGTTTTACATCACAATTCTGGAAGAGCTTGCACAAGGCTTTGGGAACAAGATTGCGTCTAAGTTCAGCATATCATCCTCAGACGGATGGACAATCAGAAAGAACAATCCAATCTCTAGAGGACTTGTTACGAGCTTGTGTGTTAGAGCATAAAGGAAGTTGGAATCAATTCTTACCATATGTGGAGTTTACCTACAACAACAGTTTCCATGCTAGCATTGGCATGGCACCTTTTGAAGCATTATATGGAAGAAAATGTAGGACCCCGCTATGTTGGTTTGAGACTGGTGAAAACTTGATGCTAGGACCAGAGTTGGTACAACAAACCACGGATAAAATCAAAATAGTTCAGGAAAAGATGAAGGCAACACAGAGCAGGCAGAAAAGTTACTATGACAAAAGAAGAAAGCCGCTCGAATTTCAAGAAGGCGATCATGTATTCTTGAAAGTCACACCTATGATTGGGGTCGGTCGGGCAATGAAATCTCGAAAACTAACTCCTAGATTTATCGGTCCATACCAAATAATTCATAAAGTTAGCCCCCTTGCCTACCAAATAACAAAATTACCTTTTCTTTCTAATATCCATAATGTTTTTCAAGTGTCAAACTTGCGAAAGTATATATCTGATCCTACACATGTTACTGAACCTGATGTCATACAAGTTAAAGATAATCTTACATATGATGCACCACCTGTTAGAATAGGTGACAGAAGAATAAAGAAGCTAAGAGATAAGGAAATTCCACTCGTGAAGGTCATTTGGAGTGAAACGAGAGGGGAAGATGCTACATGGAAACTAGAAAATGAGATGAAAGAGTCTCATCCCCAATTGTTTTACTAAAAAAAAAAAGTATAAATTTCGAGGACGAAATTTTTTTTAGGGGAGTAGAGTTTTAACACCCCTAATTTCGTTATTTCTTATTTAAAATAAAATTTCAAAGGAATTTGATTATAGTTCTTTAGAACTTTTTGATTGTTATATAATTTATAATTTTTTATAATTTTCTTATTTTTTTATTTTATTATTATTATTTATTATTATTATTTATTTTTGAGAATGATAAAAATACCCTTAACCTTTCATCTAATAACCAAAATGCCATTACCGACATCATCGCTTACATCATCATCGCTTACATCATCGCTTATATTATGAATAGTAAAATAAATAATTAAATAATTTTAAATAGTAAAATTTTCTTCCTATAAATAGATGGCTCATTTACAACATTTCCACACAAAAATTAGAGAGAGAATCTAGAGAGATAGTGCGTAAGAAATTAGTGGAGAGTAAATTCTTTTGGTAAAAAGAAGTTCTGCCGGAGGTGTAAGGTAATAACTTTCTTCTATATTATTTTTATAATTTTAGTTTATTTTTTTTTAGCACTCTTAAACCATTGATATACTAGTACTATTACGAATAAGTTACTATAGTAAAAATAAATTATCACTGTGTTATTTTTACTATTTACTGTTACTATTCAAAATTTACTATTTACCGTTACTATTTAAAATTTACTATTCACTGTTATTGTTCATGATTTACCATTTACCACTACTATTCAAAAAGTTACTATTCACAATTTACTATTTACCATTACTATTCAAAATTTACTATTTACCGTTACTATTCAAAATTTACTATCCACTGTTATTGTTCATGATTTACCATTTACCACTACTATTCAAAAAGTTACTATTCACAATTAACTATTTACTATTACTATTCAAAAATTACTATTTACTGTTACTATTAATGACTTACCATTTACCGTTACTATTTATTATTACTATGCATATTTACTATTTATCATTCTGATAGCAATCTTAATTTTTATCTTAAGCTTATACTGAAATAAGTTAGTATTAATATTTTGTTAGAACTTGGAGGCACAGAGCGAATTCACTTTTGGTAGCAAATCAAGGTAAGGGGGGTGAGATTAAGGATATAATATGAAATTACATAAGAATATTGGGAGGAGTCCCTTACTCCTTTTAAACATAACAATATTATTATTTTAAAATAATAACTTTTAACTTAAAATTTATAATAATTGTTATTAATAAATTAAGCATCTTGTGTAACTTAATATCTAAAATATTTAAGAACTTGAACTATTATGACCTATACGGACTGGATTGAACCCATGCAAGGACTTGAACTATTATGAACTTGATTGAACCTATGCAAGGACTTGAACTATTATGAACTTGACTGAACCTATGCAAGGATTTGGACTATTATGACATATATGGACTGAACTAGACCTATGTAAGGACTGGACTATCTTGGATTTACATAGACCTGTGCGAGGAATTGACCATAGAACTTAAAACAAACTTTATTAATTTAAATAACCATTGAATTTTAAAATTATCATATTTATAACTAATGTTTAATTATTTGATTTGATTATGATTGTTAATATTTATTTATGCTTTATGATGTTTGATTGTGATTGACAATGTTTGATTATGATTGATAATCTTGTATTGTGGAGTTTGAGCATATAGCAAGCATGGCGGAAAGCTAAAATTCAGTAAGAATTTACTTATCTCCTACTTCTTTATTTACTTTTTCATATTTATTCAAATTACTTTTAAGAAATTTCTTAGATTTCAATAAAACTACATAAGTTTTTAGAAATCTCTTTTTATCTTTTAATATATATGTATATATATTTACTAAAATTTAGATTTTTAGTTAGTTTATCAGAAAGAAAAAGAAAGAGAATTTATTTTATAAAAATAAATTTTTTTAATATATATATACGTATTATTTAAATGTATAAAAATATTATACAAAATTTTCAAGTACTAAGGTTTTAAATATTGATAATTCCAAATTTAAGTTTTTAGAAATTAATTTTGAATTGACAGGTTGTGAAATATATTTAAGGCTTTGAAACTCAAATTTATAAGGAGATTTGATTTGTGATTTAAAAAGGAACTGTACTAAAATTCTATGTGCATATTTGAGAAGTTGAAAAAAGTACAGTTTACTGGGGTGGCTATGTCGTGATCCATAGGCCCTGATAATATAATTGAGTTTCTAAAAGCCTTAACCAACTAAATACGCGAGTAGTTCATGCATCATGAATCATCGAAGAGAAACAAAATGATATTGTCTGGGGACGGATTATAGAAACCGAGGATACATTAGAGGAGGCTTAATTGTGAGCCTTGGGATGAGAGGGTGTGAAAGGGTGCTTCAAGGGACCTGGGGTAGCTCCCTAGTGTCGGGTACTTTCACAATAAAAACCTTTTCAATCTGACTAGTCTCTAAGTGTTTCCATGCCAGTTGAGCTGTTCATGTTATTATTATCCGGAATTATGGAACAGTGTAAACTCCTGGTTGGCCCAGTGCAAATTAAAATTTAAGGGGCCCACATATATAGATAAGTTATGATGAAGATATGGCATATCATTCATACATTCATAAATTGATTGTGCTTATGATTGTGATTGATATTATTATACTAGTTTGTGAAAACCCTTTATTGCTTATGTCCCATTTGGGAATATTATATTCTGTTTCTCACTCCTTTCTCTATGTTTTTGTTTCATATGTTTTAAATTAATGGTTCGTACAGAGGGAAGGATCGAAGAACATTGACAGTATATATAGCACGTTCTAGAAAGGGAGCTCGGTATGAATACCGTGGTCCAATGAATAAATAATGTCACTAGGCAACTGCTCTTGGGCCATGGAGTTTCCTCTCTTTCTTATAATGTTTAATGTTTATTTTCTTCGGATGAATGTACAAATACTTTATAAAGTTTTAATAATATTGAGGTATTTCAGAAATAATGTATATAATTTATTCCGATAGTTTCTTTTTAACAAACATATCTTTAGTAAAAAAAAAATTATTACAAATTTTTCTAGAATTTATTAAGGTGTAACAGAGGGTGTTACACACTGAGTCTGTAAACACCAGAGGTCACCACTGCTTGCTCCCTTCTCCTGGTACTGACCCTATCACCAGAGTCTTGGGTCTGCTCCCTCTCCTCGTACATAGGGATTTTTGAGTACTAGAGGATTGTAGATCTTTCCCTCACTGATGCATGGTGAGCCTCTTCTGCATGGGACGTTACCCTGTCCCCAGTTCCTCTCTTCTCCCGCTTCAACTCCGTCAACTCCTCCCTGAGTTGCCTAATAACCTCGTCACGAGGATCAGGGGTTTGCACTTGCACCATCCTTCGAGTGTTGGTAACAGGGGATTCGAAGACGAGTCTCCTTCCAGTCTGTTGGTGGGTCTTATCCTCCACATGACCATCAACAAAATCACGTCCATCATCTTCCATTCTGACAACCAAACTTCTACGAAAAGTGGGAATAACTCTAACGAGTCCCACCGGGCGTGCCAATGAACTGGTCTGAACCGGAGTCTAGGATCCGGTGTGGGACCAGCCACAAGAGTTTAGGTGTTTAAGGGTTTACACACCGGTATAGTGGGTATCCGGTGTTATAATCCGATCTCTCAGTGGGAGAAACCGGTCTTGTTGTCCTGGAGATCCTTCACACCAACGTTTCGCGTTGAGAGAGGGTGAAAGGCGGTGCCACCTGCGAAGATTCTCCGACGCTCAAGTTAGAAGAGTGTATAAACTCAGTGAATATTCAAGCAATGCAATAGTAAAAGAGTGAGTTAGGACAACGTAACCTTGCATGTGTTTTAGATCATGCTATTTATAGTTGAACGTAGGAAATGAATCGTTGGATGCAAGTGGGCCCATTGGCTCTGATAGCGTGTGAAGTGTGTCAATCAAAGTGGCTCAGTACTCAGAGTGTGTCAGGGGGGGTAGGTCAATTATCAGAGTACGATCCTGTGATAAGGATGGAGGACAATCACCTTTCCGTATATTTCGCTGACACATGTACTTACTCTCTGAGGTAATTGACATTGACACATTCTGCTATGCAGGGTATCTTCACTGATAAGCTATATGGAACTCTTATCTAACAGTGACCCTGAAGTAAACGGTTATCGACGTGAAATGAGGACGAATGAAGCATCCGTGGTAGCGAGGATGAATAGAACGTCTGATGGAATGGGAACAGATGAAGGTACAACGGATATCCGGTGTGGCATCGTCTGAACTGTGACGCCGGTTTCCCTCCTTAGAGGTCATTCTGACGTCATAACATTGGGGACCGGTGTCCAGACCGGATCAAAATCAAATCAAATTAAGCGACAATAGTCTTAAAGAATATTTTTTAAACCATTTATTAAAATAATTGATATGGAAATATTAAAAATAAAAATGCACCCATGAGAAATAACAAGAAGATAAATTTGAAGGATATTTCTATTTTGAATTTGATTAATTAATTTATTTTGTTTATTTCTATCTTTTATTAAAAAAACAACTCTTGCGCATAGCTGAAATGAAACAAGAAAGGGTTCGTTTGTTTAAATTTATTTTAAAAGATAAGTGTTTTTTAATAAAAAAATATTTATTTTTAATTTTGATGTGTTTGTTTAAAGTTTTAAAAATAAACAAAAACTAAAAATAAATTAATTTCTACTTATTTTAAAAAATAACTTTGATCTGATTATTAAAAAAATACTTATAAAAAATATTCTTTTAAAAAAGACTTAAAAATAACTTTAAACAAAGTTTCGTAATTATTTTCATCGGGCAAACCAGCAATTCTATTTGGTTAAATGTCAACTTCCTCCTTACGTCAATCTCTCTCCCCCTACCTCCTTCAATCATTATTAATTCCTAATCAAGCAAATATTTACGGTGTGCATACCTGCTACTGTGCCGAGTTTAAGTAATATATATTAATTATTTTAAAAAAATATTATTAACAAATAATTAATTTAAATAATACATATTTAATGTGTTTTTATCAGCAAAGAACAAATGTACTAAAAAAAGGTATAAGAGATATCTTAACCTATATACAACAAAATATTTAATGTCTTAAAAATAAGGTTTGGTTTTAAATTTGAATATTATGAAAATTACAGGCATGACTTTGGACATGATATTTTCCTCCTCCTTCCACGACACTTCATCCCTATCACCTAACTTTTTCACTTTCCAATAGGCGAAAGCCCTTTTTATTCTACACGCAGGAGCCACCATCCACAACTGCTCCTCGCTACCATTTCTCATCTTATTTTCATATATGCTTGCTCTTGGAGTTATGGCGGAAAATCAAACCCTCACCTCAATTGGACCGTGGAACAAAAGGTAAGCAGAACTACTTTTAATTTGGGGTGGCTATGTCAAGGAACGATAAAGGTTTTCCCTATAAATCTTCATCAATATCTATTAATTAATTTGCTTTTAATCCCTGGCTCTCTACTGAGACTAAGTTCTTGATAATCATAAATTTAGTTGATTGAATTCCGAAGAATTTCATCTAGTTAAAGTTATTAGGAAATGGAAGAGGTAATTATTAATTAGCTATTATAGTAAGTTAGGTGTTTAAAAATAATTAATTAAGTAAAGTTCTGTATACAAATATTTTGGCTAAGAGCAATTAATTTCAGTACAGGAGCGTAAATAATTAGGTGATTATTTTGAGAATATAAATAAAACAAATACATAAATAAGTAATAGACTTATTCTCGGTTAAGTTATACGCAGCATTAGAATTACCTTTATTATAGTGATTTCGTAATTTTTTTTATTTTAATCTTTTACCTCATTCTTCCGTAAGCTCCCATCCACCATTCCTCTTTTTAATCTTATTTTTATTAATTTCATTTTCTTTCTCATTCCAACCTTCCAATTATATATCCAACCAGTGCAGATATGCAATATATGTTATATATATTAATAATATGGTATTATATCGTATATTATCTCATATTATTTGATAGGTATAATTTTTCATAAAATAATAAATTTAAAAAATTCTTTTAAAAATATTATTATGACCCACTTATTTTGATTTTTAAATTATTTCTATATAAATTTCATTTAAAAAATTATACTTTTAATATCTTAGGCAAGATTACACATATTATAGAAACCTATGATATACAACATAATATATATTCATTATTAAACATATAATGTAACCAGTTTATCTAATATTATATATATTATTAAATATATTAAATATTGATTATATTTAATATATTATAATATAATTTAAAATATGTTTCTCGGAAATATATTAAAATATTAAATGTTACATATACAGTATTAATATATTTAATAATATATTTATTTTGTAATATATTAAATATTTATACATATATATCATATACATAATTAAAGATGTATTTGACTTAACGGTAAAAAATTTTATATTTTTCTTTTCTTATGAGTTGAATACCCACCTTTATAAAAGATTTAATTTCTAATTTAACTTACCCACTGAAATTATATATATATGGCATTAATTATTTATCTAAATTTATTTTATGAAATGTTATTTTAATTCTATATTTATAAATAAAAATATTTTTTAAAATTACAAAACAATATTTAATAACAAAATTTACAGTTTTGCTTGGATTCTTAATAAACCATAAATTTTGTAAATATAAATGAAATATTTCACACGTTTATCACAACACATCTGTTATGTATCACATATACACCTGTAAAGAAAAATATTTCAAGAAAAACACTAAAAAGAACAGGGTTAATTAGAGAAAATGAACCATAATTGAAAGAAAATGACGATGCACGTTGTTGTTAATTCAAATATGACGTTATATAGTTAAGTGCGTAATGCCAATCTAATGAAGAAAACCATGCTAGGACTGTTTAAATTCCTCGTTCTCTAGAATGTTACCCCCTGGGTCTTTTTAATATTCTCTTCATGCCAAACGTGATCTTCCTACCAATTCTCACCAAAGCATGCGTGTTCCATTTTATCTTCATATACTCGATGTTACCCTTTGCAGGTAGAAGGAGATAAAGCTAAAACAGGAAAATTGAATATGTTGACAAGTCAGAGAAAGTTTGTGATGCCATATACTAAATGGGTTTTTTACCTTGATTCGAGGTTCATTCGGTTACTGATCCCTTTGGTCCTATTCTTCATGTTCTTCTCTCTCAATTCAAGCCCTTTAAGTGCTTTTACATCCTTGTACCCTGTTCGGCAATTTCTTTTCAATAACCTTCCTTTTCACACACGTACTAAGAATGATCCTGGTTGGAAGGATGAGTTGTTACGCTCCAAAATGGCCGTGTGTTTGGTGGGTGGAGCTAGAAGGTTCGAAATCACCGGACCTTCCATAATTCAGATGATACTCAAACAGTACCCAAATTCTGATCTTTTTCTCCATAGTCCTTTGGACTCGGATGCGTTCAAGTTCTCTCTGTTAAAGTCTGCACCAAACATCGCCGCAGTTCGAATCTTCCACCCTCAACCGTTGCTGGAGAATGAGTCTTATGCTCGGGTCCTCACCGCGCACAACTCGCCCAACGGAATCCAGGTTTGGCAGCTACATATTTTTATTTTTGTGTTAGTTAATTACTTGCTGAGAAAAATAAAATAAAATATAAATAATTGCTTCAGATGGTTTTGGTTGGTATCAAGTTATTTTCTTTTTCATTTCTCCTCCTTTCTGAAAGTGTCTTGCTAGGATGCAACGCTAACGTGAAAGAAAAGGAAAATGCAACGCAACAAATCAATCATTTCTTTTTTCTACTTCTCATCTTCCAAATCCGTTTTGGTTGGTTAAAGGGAAATTTGTTAAGGTAACATGTCATCATTTATGAGTACGACAGAATATTTAAGTTTAAGAGGTAGAAATTATTAAAGAGGTGGTTGTTATATCATAGAGACGATTGCATTAGGTGGTGTAAGATATATACGCTATTCAAATCGTAGTTTATCTTTAAAAAGTTATACTTTTCTGAATCTTAATTAATTTTTGTATTATGTATGCTAATCGTTAATTTAAGCCTTTTTTAGTGTAATACTGATTTAAGAATTTATACTTGTTAGTACTATGTAACGATTTGGAATAAATTTAAACTAAAATGTTTGAAAAGTTAATGATAATATTTTATTTCTATATGATTTATTATTAGAGTAAATTTGGTAAAAGCTAGCTGTTTTAGATTTTTATGCGGCCTATGTTCCACCCATTTAGGTTGCGAATTAACAAATAAAGTCTACCTTTTCCTTTGCATAAAAAAAGGTTGTCCTTTTCCTACTGGGATACTTTATTTATTCCTTTACATGCATTATCTAGGTCAATTTCATTGACATTTTAAATTTTTTGGCAAGCAAAGTTTTACCCTTTTGTAGTATGTACCGGTCTCACCACCATGCTTTCTTGGAACTCTATGATAATTTATTAGAGAAACAAAGAAAATTAAAACTTTAATTGCTCAACGACCAAGTAAACCCAATATCTGTATCGGTTACAAATCTATCTCCACTTTTTTTTATATATAATAACGCATCTCCACGGCTAAAACCTGGTTAAAACTCTATTTCTTATTTTGCACGTTTAGGAATGAGTTGAGTTGAAACTTTATTTATTTGCTTATTTTAATCATTTCGTAACAATATTTCATCGGTATAGCGTTTCCGCGGGTGTGCCGACAATTTTCCATCCTGCGCGTGATTCCTTATACTTGATGAAAAGTTTTGAACTTTTATTGCCAAAGCAGTACATAATAAAAAAGAGTAATGGCTTACCAATCTTTCTTCGAATTGAAGTTTAACGAGGCTTACCGAACTTTAAGTTAACCTTGCATTTTACTTAATTAATTTAATTTGCTACCTTGTAATTTAAATAGGGTGTGGGGTAAATAAAACCAACATAAAATGTTTTTTTGTGATTTAAATTATGTTATTGGTTTTGCAGGGGCTTCTTCAATATTTTAACCTGGTGGAAGGATGCTTAAGAATGATAAAATCACACGAGCAGAAGAACCAGTTCACGTACGAGTGGATACTCCGAACAAGAGTGGATGGGTATTGGAACGCACCGTTAGGCCCAGAAAATTTCATTCGAGGAAAATACCTGGTCCCACCAGGTTCCTCATACGGTGGACTAAACGACCGTTTAGGAATCGGCGACCACAGAACTTCAAAAGTGGCATTGTCTCGCCTCTCTCTCGTTCCCTACCTCGATTCCGTTGGCTTCGCTGCCCTCAACTCAGAATCAGCCTTCAAAGCCCAACTCACCACGCAAAACGTCACTTACATCACAAAACGGCTCCCTTTTTGCGTCGTTTCAGATCGCAAGTACGATTTCCCACCTGGCCGGTTCGGCGTGCCGGTGGCTGCGCTGTCCAGCCCCGGTCCACTCAGTGGGGCTAAATGCAGACCGTGCAAGCCGGTTTGCCAAGGCATGTGCGTGGAAAACGTGATGGAGTCGGTTGAGAAGAGTTGGAGTTGGACCGAATGGGAGGACGGTGCACTTGAGTTGTGTGATGCCCACGATGACTGGGAAAATGGGTGGGAGAAGATTTTTGATAGAGTCGTTGGAAAGAAACTTGCTAAGGCTAGGAAGATGATACATTCTATGAAAATGAAGGACTGCGTTAAGGATTTCAATGAATTGAGAAAACGCACCGCACATTGGAGTGCGCCTCCTGTGGATGAAATCTGTTCGTTGGGTTTGAGTAGAATTTAAACATCCCTTTTTTTTCCCTAGTTTATTAGTGTCATAGGCAAACAGTAAAGTGATTACTTGGGTTGTTGTTGTTGGGTTGGCTTGTCACAAAAAGAAAAACTTACACATACGTAGGAAGCATACTTTCTATTTAAGAAATTTAAATACCTATACTTGTAAAGATGAAAGAGTTTTCCTGTTTAGGACTACATTAATAACAGAGGATGCCTTTTTTTTAATATTGCTATACTTGTTTTAAACTCTACCTACTACTCTTGTCCCTCTTTAACTAATTTCATTTTTTTATTAAAAAATTAATATAATTAAAGTAATATAATTTAACTATAAATTGTTGTATTAATTCTCTTAAAAACACCTTTACATACATTTATTGGAACTTACAAACTTTTATCTCTTTCTACTTATTTAATAAAAAATAATTAATGTTGATTTTTTATGAGGTTTTTATGTTAAAGACAAAAAAATCTCTCAAAACGATTTTATATTAAGAAAAGAGGTAGTAGGAAATAAGTCAGAATTTATGAGAATAAACAGTATTTTAATCATTTATTATGAGACATTTAATGTCTATTTGACGTAATGAGCTTATAATTTTTTGAAGAGCCTGTGACCTTCTAAAATCTACCAAACTATTTGATGTAATACAAAAGATAAACAACTTATAACTTGAGCCTTAAGCTTTTAAAAGTTCATCACTTTTATACCTTTTTTTCTTAATGGCAACTTTTTTTTATATATAATTAAGATCTTATATATCCTTTAAAATAATTTAACAAATTTAAAATAGTTTTTATCAAATAATTTTATTTCAATAAATTTCATAAATAAACTATAAAATATAAGCTATTAATCAGTTATAAGTGTTTTACAAAAGCAAGCAAACAACAATATAAGATACTTTTAAAAAAACGAGTGGTTGCAGCATGCGCACTAGAAAACAATTTCACATATCATTTGGGGTAATTCAAGTAATTTCCGATTTGTGGGTAAAAAAAGTAATTTACGATTTCGAGCATGTTACAGTAACATAGTTGAACAATGGATATAGGACAAGGACAAGTAACAGAAAGATTTGAGGTTTATAGAATTATTCAATGAATGGTCAATTTTTTTTTTAAATATAAAACAATGGTTAACAGTGACTTCGAGAAAAATCTAATTAAGTCATTAAGCTATCTAACATTGACTTTTGCCAACAAGTTGCGTGTTTGCATTTATTCATACTTCAATTTTATTACTAGGTCAAATCTCTGATTTGAGGTGATTTTATAAAATTTATGGCATGTTTTAATCCTAGAACACGAACGTGGGTGGTAAATTTTGACCCTTTTCAGTTGAGGATTATAACTGGATACCGGTCAATTATCATATTTCATTAAGCTGATACGGAATGAATACATTGTGTGTGTGTTTTGGTATATCAGTGTGTTATTCTTAAGTCTAGTAAGAAGAGATAAGAATGTTTCGTGTATTTGTTACAATCTGATGTCATTTTTTTAGGGTTGAAATATAGTGTTATTTGTATAGATACTCTCAAAATTAAGTCACTATAAAGTGTGTATCAAAACTTCAATATAAAAATCAAAAAATGCGTGGTATTTAAGACTCAATGGGTGACTCCTACAGTGAAACAAGTGTTGGTTCTTTTTCATAAATTTTGAAAAAAAAATTTGTCTTAGGACATTAACTCATGACACATCTGCATATGTAATCTGATGTGTCCCTAGTATTGATGTAACACTCTCGACTATAAAGATTTAGCCTTCACCTCTAGTAAACATTATACACTTCATGGGCTCTTTAACTCGTGAATTCTTGAGAGTAAAGTAAAACTAGGTATAAAAAGCCTAGAGACGTAATCATTGAACCCATCTTTACACAAATCACATGTTAAAAAAAGAAGAACCCATCTTTACACAAATCACTATATATATCAAACATTGACTTCTGCTAACAAGTTGTGTGTTTGCATTTGTTCATACTTTATTGTTAGGTCAAATCTTGCATGTTTTAATCCTAGAACACGAACATGGGTGAGGCTTTGTGTATCATGCAATATAGTGTTACTTACCAAAACTTAAATATAAGAATCAAATTTACATACTTAGTAACTCCTTAACATGAGACACGTGTTGGTTCTTTTTCATGAGACACGTGTTGGTTCTTTTTCATAAATTACTGAGAAAAATCTGTCTTAGTGCATTAACTCAAGACACATCCTTAACATGAGATACGTGTTGGTTCTTTTTCATAAATTACCGAGAAAAATCTGTCTTAGTGCATTAACTCAAGACACATCCGCATATGTAATTCGATGTGTTCCTATTATTGATGTAACACCCTCGACTACACAGGGTATTGGGCTTTTCACCTCATAAATTTTTGAGAGTAGACGTGAATTAAGTCGTTAAACCCATCTTTATACAAATCACGTATTAAAAAAAGAAAATTCATTTAAATTATGAGGCTCATACGCTTGATCTGTCTAACAACAAGTTAAATGAGTTTAATTTACGACTTCACAAGCCCACATGTTAATTTATATTTAAAATTATTATTTTATTTTAAAGAAGGGTCCTACTATATATATAATTAATTATTGTCATTTTATAATGCTTTTAATAACATCTCACATATCAGCCTTAAAAAAAAAACATGCCATTTACATAGATGATACGCAACACAAAAATAAAACGATTTTTTTCTTCGATAAAGAACTAATTTATTCAATAAAAATGATTGTAAACTAATGTGCACAACATTTCTTATAATAGATATGAGATGATAATACATTTTTGATCTATGATTAATCTCTTCTAAGTTTCTCTATAACGTTTACTATTTTTTTTTAAAGGAGTTTATCTAATTGTGTAGTGTGTACGTAGTCATGTTTAAAAAAGGCCCCGGATTGTTTAAAAATATTTTAAACATCAGTGTTTCACTTCGTGTGCTGCATCTCCATTCTGGGTGATCTGGGAATGTACAAACCCTGTGTGTGGGTTGATCTAGAAAACAAAAATGGTTATAAGAAAACCAGATGAAGGGATTCCGGAAGATATATAGGGTACGTTTAGCATGAAATTAGAAAGACAAAAGTTATTAAAATGAAAAATCTAAATGTTAATAGAAAGATAATCAAAACCCCATGATATACTTTTTTAATTCTTTGGATAAGTACCTCTCTGTGGGTGGATTAAGGTCCAAACCTAGAGCTGACATTTAAGGTTCGTACTAACCCCGATATACAAGCTCACCGAGGCAGCATATATTAGCAATAGGAAAAGAAATATCCATGAGTCGAAGCTAAGTAGACATTGAAAATATAAGAAAAGCTCTAGATTGAATTTCTAGTGAAGATTAAAGAGAAAACCAACAATATTAAGCATTACTGGATATAAGACTGGCCAGTGATATCGATATCTCGATCCCCAGATGAAGGAGGAGAATGGCATTTGGGCTTGATAGTGTCCTTGTCAACAGGGCCATCAGCACTTTGGGTCTCACTTGCTGGTGGCTTTGTTTGTGTCTCTTGTTGCCCCCTTTCAGTACCATACATTCCACCACCATAGGCATCATGTGTCACAGGCTCCATCTTTGAGATTTGGGGTCCTTCACCCAGTTTTTGCTTTTCACCTTCTTTCTCCATCGATCACTCTTTCACCGTCACCTTACTATGATATGCTACTCTATCTTGCTTTATCTACATATTCATTCCCTTCTCCATTTGACTAGTGTCCTTTCTCATTTACGTGGCAACATATACCCATGCCACGCTAACGCTCCTTTAACACTAATCCATATCCATTCTTCTTTTATATTTTTTTCCCTCTCAATGCAAGTGCAACTTCTTAAAATTATAATTCATTTCTAATGAACAGCATCTGAATTATTATTTTCTCATATTAAAGATTTTCTCTTATCAGAAGAGTTAAATTTAACTTTTTAAATCTATATTCTATATCACTTAATATATATTTGTCAAATATCACTTATATAGTTAGGGACAATCTCATTCCATTGTTGTTTTTTTTTATTTGGGCCGTAAAGTGAGCACGGTTTCTTTTAGTCCATGAAGGCATGGTTTAGCCTAAGGGTGTGTTCCGGAGATAGTGGACCAAAACACCATACTATTTTTCGTATTGTCCAAAAAAAAACACCATACGGACATTGCCACTATTTTTTTTTTATTGAAAATCGAATTTGCATTATGTGGAAGTTTCATAACAACATATTTATTTTGTTCAAGTGAACTAACCCCTCGTTAACTATTATAGTCGTTACAATTATTTTCTACTACAATAATTATATTTTTTAATATTCAAATCAATATATCATAAGTTAAATTATTACCGTCCCCTCCTGTTATATGCCAAATGATATGGTTTTGACATAGATATTGTATTTTCCGAAAAGAAATGATTCTTTTCGTCAAAATAACGTTTTTGTGAAATGATCGCGGTCCAACCAAATTGAACAGTGACCATGTGTTGTGGATAAGGGAAATTATTCCTTTGGGATAATGTTTTGTAATAATAATAATAATAATAATAATAATAATAATAATAATAATAATAATAATAATAATAATAATAATAATAATAGTGAGAGAAATTATACTTTATATAATATATAATATAATATAATACATAGAAAATTGCCCAATTAAAATTAATTCTATCTTTTTTAATACGGGAGCTTTATCTTATTTATTGTATACTAAAAAAATACTACATTTAACTTTATGCTGCAACTTCCGTGAATGCATATTTAGCACGTTTCAAATATTATTGACACACCTCCTTTTAAAAAAAGATTAACACGTCGAGTTGTAATTTTTTATTGAAAATATTAGAAATTCTGCAGCATAATGCTCCTCGTGTTATATTTATCAGATAACAATGATGTGGAAGTCTAAGTCTTGATAAAAAGTTTTCTTTCACCCCATAAACACATGGCCACCGAAGCCAGTAGCCTAACACCCCAACAATATTCATAGGAGTTGCAATATTTTTTCATTTCCTCCTCTGGGTAAGGTTGCAGTATATTTTGTCTTTTTAGGTGTAAAGTAGACTTAAAAATATTAATTGTTGGTTTTAATCAATGACCTATATTGATTGATGGTAACTTGTTTAATAGGTCACCGCTTAAAATTTATAATAATTATATTTTTTCTCTTCAAACCAAATAAATTCTAAATAACTCAAGTTTTAAAATATTTTATTAAAATTCTCAAATCAATCACATACTCTAATTAACTTTTAAAAAAATTGAGAAATCCCTTAAAAAAACTAAGTTTTCATTCTTCTTCCTTTCATCCTCTTGGTCTTCTAGGGTTTGAAGTTCATGGTTCCTCTCTTCCCCCCTTTCAATTTTTTTGAGATGTTGCAATTTCCCATTCGAGTTTTTCATTCTTCTTTCCTCGTCAACAACCTACAACAATCACCTCCAACATCCGTGGTTCAAGCTGAGGTTCTCCTATTCCTTCGTTCCCTTCAATAGTTTTCGTTTTGAGTTCGACAACTACCTTTCCTCCATCAACAATGAACTCATCAACCTCATTAATTGTGACTACACCAATTTCGTCAACCTTAGCACCAAACTCGTCGATATCATCTTCGTCCATACGCAGACCCACTCATGAAACTCTAGAGCTCTTGTTTGTAAAATCAAACATGACTTACCATGAGAGGAAGATGGCTGGTCTAATCCATTAAGGTATGCTTGTCCATTATTAACGCTTCGTTTGGCCTCTACCTTCTTGTGTAAATTATTTTTATTGAAAGCATCTTTGTCGAAAGCATACTCTTAGAAGCACATAACAAACACTCTTGTGTTCCTTTTTAGTTGGATGACTATCTGTTGAAGTGCCTTCGGTTGCAACATGTTTCTCTTCAGTTGGATGACTATCTATTGAAGAGACTTTGGTTGTAATGTTGTGCTTTCGGTACTCTTCCCTTAAACGGTGTTCCCTATATGCCTTTTATGCCCTGTGTTTCGTTGAGACTTACTTATACATGTTACTGCTAAAACCATCAATTTAATCATGACAATCATCCCAATTATCGTAAACACCAAGCTTTCGACCTTTGTAAATCATATAACATTTCCCGGATTCATAATCCATTTTTGTAGTGTGAGAATGGAACAATGTATGTGGGATATGTGGGGTTTGTATATACTGAACAAGGTGAACACATAATATGGAAAGCTGGCTTCTTATATAACAAGGTAAGCACACAATAGGGAACCCGACTTCTTATATAATACAAAATATAATAAATGTATCTGAAATGGTTTGGCCCTTTTGATATTGCTGGTTACATTTTGAATGAGATGCCAAACACATAACCGATGATATGAATCTGGTAGGACTGTGCGTATTGCCTTCCTCATTGGCTTGCATCCATCAGTGATAACTGACGTTAGATGTTTACCTCTCATTGCTATAAGAAACTGCTCTAACAACCACACGTAAGTTTCTGCACTCTCATGCGTAATCACGACAAAGGCAAAGACTATTGTACAATTGTGATGATTAACACCAGAGAAAACCACCATAGGACAATAATACTTATTTTTTTCCATATGTAGCATCGAATGTAATGACATCCTCGAATATGACGTAATCTAGTTGACTCAACGCATCGCACCAGAACAAATTTTGAAGCCTACCCTTTTCATCTACTGTGTGACAGACAAAAAAATCTTTGTTAGCCATGGATAATTATCTCATATAAGAAATAATAGCACATGTATCATTGTTCTCCATTTTCCTTTGTTTGTCAATCCTATTATACACGTCATTCTTAAGGAATCCTACATTTTCAAATTCATTACATTTATTACCAAAAGAGTAATAAAAATTTGGTGTTCGTATTCTCGCTAACCTCATGGTATTCATTTTAAGAATGGCTTCTTTCCTTGATGGGGTGCAAGCATACCATGGAACTTCTCTTCCAGCATGTCATGGTTGTGAACATCATGGAAATGTGTAACTTCCCATTTCAATATATTGCAGTTGATCCGGACTTATGTTTTTGCCTCGCATCCACACCTTGTCTTAGGTTTAGGCTCTTGTAATTGGTTAACTTTATTCAAATGTTTCCCTTCCCTGAAGCCTTCCTGGTTACAAATGAAAGTCTAGTTAACTATTTCACCATGCTTATTTCATTGTAACTTGCTTCATCGTGCAGTAAATCCATTACACTTGCCATACCAATTATAAAAAGAAAATGCAGTCCCAATATTTGGAAAACTATACATATGCACTATGTCCTTGTTAGTGCCTGGATGTTGTTGGCTATTTGGCAAGCGCACCAATGTATTGTTGCAGTTTTCAAAAAAAAGATATCGTTCCCTCAAGGATTGAATGTTTTTAGTGTGAAACATTAATTCTTATTTAATATGGTAAATATAGTTAAAACTTATTAACAAAAGAATAAGTTATATACAATTTGTACAATATTCACATATTTAGATATTGATTTGTACATTGGGTAGAATATGGTGAATTATAAAACTATGTAGAAAATAACTTAGAATAGCACTTTAGAACAAATCTAATACTTGAGATTAAAACATAGATTAACAAACTATGTTGGAATTAGGATCCCCACACTAAAACATATTGAAGAAATAATAAACATACATATTTAATCATCAAGTTCATGTCGTTGCAGCTTAAAATCATTAAACCTGATCCTTCGGTGAGTAAATTCTAAATAGTTACCGTAAAGTCTGATCCCTCAGATGCTTTCTTAGTAAAAACTTGCTTTAAGTCATGGCCTTTACACAACAATAATTACTAAATCTATCCTTAGTAATTGGTATATTAAGGGTATTTTAACTTTTACTTTCGTTAAAGTAATTTTAACACGCATGAAAATCATTCTCCCGTTTGAAGTTCATACTAATAAAAGATTGAAATACTAACATGGAACTTGAATCATAAACATGCAGAGGTCATAATCACAACATCATATTCATAGATTGGTTCACCAATTCCAACATAAATAAATTAGTTACACATAATGAAAGTAAAAACACAACTTACAATTAATGACATTACGAACACTTGATCACACTTTACGATACGAAAAGAACACGATACAACATAGCACTCTCAAGTATATGGAAGCTATTTTATGGTGCAAACTCAGAAAGGAAGCTCTGGAAGTCAAAATACAAGAGAATTCTCTTGAGATTGATGATCAAAACCATGACAATGACCCTATTTATAGGGCTGAGTTAAGGTCCTGACGCTACGCGTGAGGCTGGCGCTATGCGTCAGGCCTCTGACTCAGCCTCCATTAAATTCCATAATTTCAGACCGAATTTGCTATTTTTTAATCCAATGATCAACAGACATGTCTCCTTTTATCTCCCACTGCGTGTATAGGCTCTGGATTATAGTGGATTGGCCATTATTTGGCCCATTTTCTGAGTGTAATCCCACCTGTAAGTGGGATACACATAGCACCTGACACTATGCGTGGGTTGACGCGTAGCGTCAACACCAAATCCTGACGCTGAGCGTCAGCCCTTCTGCTTGAAATGAATTCACCTTAAATCCATAGCTTTTCACTGTAAAAATGGAAGAAATGGGTCACGCCAAGTCAAATTTAATTGCTTTCATTTATTTCAAATAAAACCTAAATTTATTACTATTTAAACTATTTTTTATTACATTTAACACACTTTTATTATGAAAATAACAATAAATATGAGGACTAACAGTCCTTAGACAAATTCTTCCAATCAATTTTGACAAAATCAAATAACCTCTAATATCAATGACTCCAATACCAGATTCCCTCTTATTCAAATTATTCTGATTGATATTAGTACATATTGAATCTAGTCCCTGTAACAACCAATGAAATTGTATATCAATAAACGACAAATAACAATTTCTACATATTGATAGGTAGCTACAATCAAACATAGAATCCTTACAACATCAAGATCATTAGATAGCACGACCATTGTTTACTTAAGAGAAAATATCAATCAGGATAAAAATAATATAAAAATAAAGAAGGAAGGACAAAAATAAGTTAAACTTAAGAGAAATCCAATCAAGCATAATAGGTTGATTACTTGATATAATAGAAAAACAATTTAAGCGTAAATGTAATTGCAAAGTGCAATTAACCTTAGATTTTTTTTTTCACATAAGTGATTGTTGGCATGGATGCCATGTAGGCTGTAGGGTGTGTTTATTTCTTGGGTGTCAAGGGTCAAATTTCTTTTGATACTAAAAAAATGATTAGTTTTTTACTTTATTGCATGGTGATGCATGGGTTATGATTTGATATTGCTGTCCTTTTTTCTTTTTTGGGTATCATTCAAATTCTTACAACGTTAGTATATAGTGCATAGGATAAACGTGAAGTTCACATGAAAGCGAAGTGGATGTATTATAATTTTAATATTAGAACATGATAATTTTAAGCACTCGAGATTGGTGTTAGAAACTTAGAAATCCATTTGGATTTTGAAGAATGTGATTTACCGAAGAGGATTATTGAGAATTATGAATGTGTTTTAATGTTTATGTTGTTTAGTTTGAGCTAAAATTGTTATGGGATTTTAGGCATTTTGTGTATTTAATTACAGGTGTATGCTCTCACTACGGAAAAGGATACACTTCGTCGATAGCAAAGTAAGAAAAGTGATGCAACTGCTCTCTTGAAGGAAAATGATGAAATAATTAACCAAGTTATGGCAGAAGGTAGTCTTAGTCTAAAATCAAACCTAAATTTGTATCATCTGTTCTTTGGTGGATGCAAAACCTTTTTTCTTTAGTTATTAATGTTTCTTTTGTTGAATATAAATATTATTTGGATGTCAAGGTTATAACTAGAAGCATCATGCATATTGGTTTTTGCCTTTAAAGTTTTTACACTTGAGGAAGGTAAACTGGTGTGGCTTATACTTTGTTGTTTTTAAGATTGGAGTTGGAAAGTGAGATATCTTGTCAGCTGCATACTTTAGCTTGAGTTCAAATATTATAAATAAATGTTGAGTGAAAATAGTTTCAAATTAATGTTTAAGGGATTTTATTATTTCCCTTAAATGGACATCTAAGACATACTCTAGCAACCTTTTATACCTTTATTGTTTATCTCAGTGGAAAGGATTGGACAATGTTAATGGAAGAGGGTTAACTTAAGGAAGGCTTATGTTATGTTATAAATTTAGTATGTGAACTCTTTATTTGCTTTGGTTGGCAAATGAATTATTTCATGTGAATGACTTTTCTGTTATAGTTAAGAAGTTTCTCTGTTGAAACATGGTCACAATTTAATAATTGAATACTATAGAGGCCATTTCTTCATATAAGATTGTTTGTCATCTTAGGTGAAGAGCTTTCCAAAAAGCAGGCTGTTAGGAATCTACAATTAAGAAACTAAGAGCTTAGGTTTACAGATTACTTATTTTATTTTCCCATAATCTTTAATATTTTCTTAATACATATTGTAATAAATCTCTTAATTATTTTTTTATGAAAGCTAGATTAGAGATCTTGACGAGGAGAAGAAAGGTTTGACCATTAAAATTCAGGTAATAAATTTATTTTGAAAGCATTATCTAAGTTTTTATTTACTGGTAATTTTTTTAAAGACTGTTACCTTCATCTTTATTGTTTGGGTTCCCTTGCTCATGTTATATATTTGAAGAAAAGGTCTTCACAATACAGTTTGATTTTAAAAAACCTCTTCTTATTGTTTGTAATTTGAATGTCATATTCCATTTTGCTGCACCAAGTGTTGACAATCCTTATATTTATTAGTACTTTTAAATTTGAAGCTATATTTTAGTTAATGTTTGCAATCCAGGTAGAGGAGAATAAAGTAAAAAGTATCAAGAATGACAAGAGAGCTACTAGAAATTGTTGCAAGAAATAATAGAAAAACATCAAAATGAAATTGCAATACAGAAAGAATATTATATTAATGCTTTGGCTGCTGCTAAGGAGGTTGAAGCATTAACAGAAGTTATTTAACAACATAGAAAGCCTCATTTTACCTCTGCTACAATCATTATTTAGCAGCACACTGCTATTCAATCTTTAGATCCATTTGTGGCAGAGTTGTGCCACTATATGTGACATCCTAGGCACGGTTGAGGGTAGAGAGTGATCGCCGATGCATAAACACGGACAAAGAGTGGCTTATGACAGGCTTCCAGTGGGAGGGACACATGAACGAACCGAATACATACCAGAATGAGAGGGATCCAAAGACTGTATAGGTATGAGACTATACAGTTGGGGATAGCTTAAAAGAGTGAATTCGTACCACCTATACCAACAAATGCATTAGTCTTTTCGGTGGCCCATCACTTAAGGAGTCCAAGGTTAAGCGTGCTTAACTTGGAGAAATTCTGGGATGGGTGACCTCCTGAGAAGTTCTCGAGAAGTGTGTGATTGAGGACAAAGCACACTGGAAAGGTCTCGTGTTGATTTGTGGGGAAAGTCGTTCATTCCTGAAAAGCGACAACGTGCTACTAATAACTATGGTCCCTTGTATGAAAACTATTTAATTTGTCTATGGATTATCTATTATAATGTTTATACAATTTTGCTTGGAAGTGATTTTAATTTTGGGAGAGGTAGAGAGTTGTAAGTAAGAGATGACATGTTATTACAGTGTTGTTTCAAACTAGTGGATTAAAATGTGGCTTCCTTTTTGGAGTCATAAAAGTATGATGCCTTATACTTAATGTCTTAGATCTTGGTTATCAGCATGTAACGGTCGGTCCCAAAACACCAAAGTGGTATAGCGTATGGGCGGGATGAGCTTCATTGTGATTTTTTTTATAGATTTTGTAATTTATCCTATATACACAAATGCTCTAAAATAGAAACAAAAATCAACATTCATGATATATGTAGCATCCCTAATATTTTTAGAAAAGTTTAATTGGCGAAAAATATTAATAATTGCCCAACCAGATTTATTAAGACTTTGGGAATTATTATTATTAAAGATGTAATTACAAATAATTAAATGTTGTGGAAATAAATAAATTTATTTAATTGATTAATTATAAAAGGTTAAATGGTGAATAATTAAAAGAAGGTAAAAATTTGAAGTTACAATGGGGTAAAAGGTGAGGGGTGAAAGGTAAAAGTAAAAAGTTTTAATTAAAACTTTTAAAAGAAAATGTAATTGAAATAGGAAATAACCAAATTGCCCTTGGGTATTAAAATCTTAATTTCACTTCTTCTTCTTCCTCACTTTCACGAGCGTGCACATCTTCTTTCTCCTCACCATTGCCGTAGCTGCATGCTCCAAGAGGAAGATCATTTCGCGCCGAAACTTCGAGATAACTACGTTTTTGAGACCGTAGCCTCGAGGTGAGTCCAATGAGTCCTTTAAATTAAGTTTTCGCATCTCTTTCATTTTCTCCGTTAAACCAAATGGTCGTGCATGGAGGAGTGAGCTTTCGTTTCCTATTCCTCTAGTGCGTAGAAGCTTGAAAATGGCTTTTAGAGTAATGAGAATGGTTTAACGTTGACGGGCTTTGCGTTTTGACCTCCGTAGGTAACGAAACAGTCGTCGGAGGATCGAACGGTGAAGTGAGTGTTGACTTCGAACGTAAGACGTTGGACATAGCATTGAGAGAACGCCAATCTCATCAAGAACGAGTCGTCGGAGCTCGGAAGCAAGGTAAGGGGGGTGTTCGGGTTGTAATTAATTAGAATAAATATGTATGGCAGAATTAAGTCATTAAATTAAGCATAAAAATAATGAGAATCAATACTGAACTATAATTTAATGAGTATGTTTGTATGAATACGAATGGTGTATGAGTCATGGTGATTATGAGATTAGAATACCTGATAGTATGATGAATTAATGTGTATAGTGGCAATGTGATGACGGGCTTGACAAGTAGGTCGCCCAATTGATGAGTATGCGTTTTGTTGCTGGCCATTTGCAGTATGATATGTGAAATATGAATATACATGTGTGATGATGTGGTGTAGGACGGCCGACGGTATGTACAGCCCCTCGTTTCTGGCTCCCATGGTGTTTATGCCCAGTTGAGCTACCCAGTGGTCAAGTAGGACCCAGTGGTTGAGGTGGAGAGTCAAGTAGGACTCGGTGGACCAAGCAGGGTTCACGGGGTGTCAAGTAGGACCCCCAGCTGAAGGCCGATCCTTTTAGTATTCGGATACTAGGCGTCGAATTGATATGAGAGTCAGTTGTGTTGTTCGATGTACTGTTAACATTGTGTAATGATATGAATGTGTTTTATGATGATTGTTCATTGTGATTGACAAATTGGAGATAAAGAATTAAAATTGGACTCTTGTTTGGTAAATGGAAATTGAGGACAAGAGGTAAGACAAATGGTACAAACTAAAACTAGTAAATATGTAACTTGTTATTAAATTGTCATTCTATATTAATTATGATACCAAACACTCACTCTTGCTGTTGTTTCTTTAATTTTAGTAACCGGCGACAGGGAAGAGGTTGAAGCCCCAGAGATGCGTCAAGCGGAGAATTGATGCCAAGAAGCTAATGGAATTATGAAATGAATTATGTGTGTAATGTGTGTTGTAATTTATATATGCTGTACATACTTGTTTCCTATGCGTGACTGGTTAAGTATGGTATGAATCAAATGAGTGAGAATGATTGTGTTAAATAGTGGGCTAGAATTGATGCATCATATGATGAAGATATGAATTCATAATGATAGAGTAATGTGTTGGTGATGTCAATGTGAACAATGCTAATTTTATGAATTTGAGGTACATTGGCATGGAGCCAATAGTGGGTGTGAATGAGAAACTATTATAAATAGGCTTTGTGTATCATTACGAGTCATGGATGATGCAAATGGTGTGAATTATTTAGTACCTTGATAATTGGTATGTATTTAGGGGAGTGAAGTTAGAAGTGAAGTGTATGTTCAATTAAACTCAACTCTAATTGCATGTTTGGACGTATGTAAATGAGTAAATTAAGCTAAATGGTGCATGTGAATGTTTAGATGAGCTACTTTGTGTAAGTACCTCATATTCCTACGCATAAGCTGCATAATTCGCTTGAGAGAAATGGATTATCGCTCAAGCGACAGGGTTCTGTAGCCACTGGAGTAGTTTCGCTCAAGCGGATTCAATCTCGCTTAAGCGAGAGATAGAGGAAATAGCCACTGTGTTGTACTCGCCCAAGCGGAAACGATTTCCGCTTAAGCGAGAGGGGTTTGCTGTAACAGGGGAGGGCTACTGGACGTTTTTAGCCCGAGCGTATTGAATTTCGCTCGAGCTGGAATCAGGGGAATTGATTTCATGATTAATTCGCTCAAGCGAATAAAAGCTCGCCCAAGCGAATAAGTTGAAATTAGGTACTGGAGTAATTTCGCTTGAGCGAATGTGACTCGCTCAAGCGAAGGAGGGATTGTAGACACTGGAGTGTTTTCGCTGGAGCGGGTTGGTTATTTAAACATTCCGCTCAAGCGAGTTGAGTTATTAATGTCTTTGGATCTGTTTCGCTCAAGCGAGACAATCTCGCTCAAGCGAACTAGATACTGGAAATGTAAGGGATTTCGCTCAAGCGTGACCATGGGTCGCCTGGGAATGGGACATGGACGTCGCTCAAGCGAATGGTTATCTCGCTCAAGCGAAAGTTGAAAGTTTCGCTTAAGCGAGATGGGGCCTCGCTCAAGCGAGAGGCCCCTGATTCCATTTTCCCTCTTTTTGTTCTATTTAACTAGTTTCTTCCTTTTTACTTTGATTGTTTGATTTAATTAAGACTGTTTACTATTTTAAATATGTTTAGTGAAACATAAACATTATTTTGAATCAAGACTTAATTATTATTGTTGATCGCAAAAAATTTATTGTAAAATTTAATCGAATGAATAAAAATAAGTGTAAAAGGACCAAGGATGTCACAATATATTTATAATTAACAATTAAAAAGACATATCCAAAGAAAAACATACAAGTAAATAACAACTACCAAAGAAAAGGTTTGGAAACTAAACCAAGGTGGCCAAAAACATAGACAAAGCACGGTTAGTAAAAGAAGAGAATGTTACAATTTCCAGAGAAGATAAGGTTTGCTATGGTGGTATTGGTAGTTTATATTGCTTATGTGGGGGCAGGGGAACTTAAATTAAGTTCTAACGTTACCAGGCCTGCTCTCTTTCTCTTTGCTTCATTGTTTATGGTATAGTTTGTATTGCTTATATATTTTGATTTTCAAGATTGTTCTTATGGATGCTAGGGTTGCCTAAATTGACATTAAAGCTAAGAAAATGAAAGAAAAGTAGAAAATGAAAAAAGCACAGGCAAGGCATTGATAGTAACATCTACTCCATGTTATTTAGAGAGATACGAGAAACATCTAATAAATTTAAAGTTTCAACTTCAATCATCATCAACAAGATAGCCAAAGAGAGCCATCATACTTTGTATTGAAACCAAAAATAACATGAATGTCATCTCATCACATCTTCAAATTAGTTGACCTTAAAAGATTACCATACATAGAGGATATGTGTTCCTCATAAAAAGTTGGCAGCGATGTTAGTGATAAAAAAAATCAAATCCAATACTAACCTTAATCTCATTATCTTCAAAGCCGTGGGTGTTGGAATTTTCAATCTCCTCCATGGAATTTTTAAGTTGCACATCTATGAAATTTTCATCTTGCGCCTCCATAGATTCTTCAAACTTCCTTCTCAATGGAATTTCCATCTTGCACCATAATGGAATTTTCTAAAATTCCCATTTTCTAAGTTGTAAAAGGGGAAAGATGTGCAAGATTTAGGGTTTGAAAGTGACGGAATTGCAAAGGTGAACTGAAGGGAGGAAGAAAGGTAGGAACTTGAGACCAATGAAGAAGATAAGAGGATACTGATTTTAGAGCAAAGGAGAGGTAGGAAGAACCACAAAATGGCCTATGATATATTTGAGATTGATTATTATTTGAGATTAATTTTTTGATTACAAGTTTTAAATTAATTTAAATATGTTTAATCTGATTTTTTTATATTCTAAAACCAACCTATATGTGTGTCTCAGTATAGTATATAAAAAATAAGTGTAAGTTATCTAAATTAAAAAAATCATAATTTAAGTTGTTATAACAAGTCATTTTATATGAATGCATCCTAAACTAAGATGGAGCAAGTCTACCACCACATATATGCTCCAGAATTTAAAGCTTAAATTGAGCTGACCAAGTTGGATGATTTCATATATGAGAGCGAAGTTCTTTCCAGGCTGGTTTATTTTCTTTGTCAACAAAACTTGTAACTAAAATTTTGCGTAAAAAAAAAAATTTCTCTTTTTATTTGCAAGTTCTGAGTTGTTGTGTTTGAAATATAAAATAGAAGTTTTTAGTCAGATAATTCCTTGACCGTGCTGGCATGGATTTCGTCCTATTATTATTTTTTAAGAAAATCGTTTATTGGAAATAATATTTAATTTCCAAGTTCAACAGTTTAGCTACACTGATATTTTTATATGGGTTTAATAATCGGAATGACTCCTACAAAATATTTTAGATTTAGATTTAATCCATCTAATTTTTTTTTTTTGAGTTTTAATTCCTATCTTGAATTATTAGGAATTAGCCTCACCGCTTAAGGAATGCACTGATGTGATAAATGTAATTAAATGAACAGGTTCACGTATGTTTGTTAAGGCAAGTTCAATCAATTAATGTATAACGTGAACATAAAATGTTAGAAATGGAACTCTGGATCTCTCACTTTCTAATACTCTACCCTCCTTTTATCTCTGCTGTTATTTTGATGGATAAAAATCAATAACTCAACGTATAATATCATGTCATTACTCTAACACGTAAAAAAATAAATGCGATTAAGAAAGAAAAAAAAGAACTTAGGAAAGTGAAGACGAACAGTTTAAACATGTGTGTGTCTGTCCAATTTAGTTGCCAATCATGCCATGCGATATGTTTCCATTATTTGCAGTTGCGGGCATTTTGTTAATACTACTATATGTCACATACCATTCTAGTTCATCATTGGGTCATTATGCGATAATATGAACAATAATAAGTTTGGTACCACAACAAAAAGTCGCGCTCCAAAACATGCCAACGGTTTGACGATGGCCTTGTGCTAAATTAACAAATTTACGAGTGCTCTACTTATTTGATGACACCAGGGTATTCAATTGGTGGACGACGACAAAGAATATAAACAAGAAACATGATTAAAAAAACCCTAATAAATGATTAATTCAAATAAATTTTTAGAATTTAAAATTAGTTCCTATAAAATTGTATTAGGTTTTGATTCTATCTTTCTCAACTTTAATCCTAGTTGCTAACAAGGATCTTTTATTTATTGAATTAGTTAATGATGAACCAATTCATCATTGTCATATATCAAAATTGAAATCATGTATTACTTTTTACCCTCATGTCACTCTTCTCTTTCTCTTTCTCTTCTCACACCACAATGGGAATGCATCTTCCTCAACCCCCCTCACAATTAAAGAAAAACATGTTTATATATAAATCATTAAAAATATGAACATGTATAAAAAAATGTAAGTCAAATATCGTAAATCTCAACTAAAACATATCCAAAACAAACATAAAAAGTAAAGAAGGAGGGAGAGGTAAATCCTCCTGCTAGGTTATGGCAGAAAGCATGCCCAGAGGAAGTAATTAGAAGCTACTGCAGATACCCCACAATTGCCACAAAGTTTTAGAGCATGTTATAGGCATCTTGCATAGTTGCCCGAAAGTTGCCTAGTATTTGGTGGCGGAGCCGATAAAGCATGAGGCCCGGAGGATGACACGAACTCATTCACAGGTGTCTGAGGTCGTACTCATGCTCCTTGTTATTCTTATCTCTAAAGACAACCATGTAAATTACATTGATGTTAGTGGAGGAAATGGTAAGTGTAACATTTTGATTAAAATATAGTAGACAAGTAAATTAAAATGGTTTAATTAATTGATATAAAGGGAGAAAATTACCCATGTGCCCTTTTCTTAACATTGCAAAAATTTATTTCCAATTTCACTCTCTCATTCACGCTAAAACAAAAAAGGAAAACTTGGCCAATTTCACCAGTTCACGCATGCAACTTCTTCTTCTTCTCCGCGGGAACCCATTACGATTTCACTAAGGTTTCTTCAATTTCTTCACTTAAGTTCTTCAATTCAGGGCAAGGCTTCAATCTCCTTCTTCTTCCTTCTTCACGTTAGCAGCCATGAATGCTTAAGAGGGAGCTTTGACTTCAACAATTCAAGGTAAAATTGAATACCCATCTTCAAATTAGTGGCTGTCCTTGTTCCTATCTCTCTTAATTTCTTCAATTCGTTAAATGTTAAAGCTTTTGGATACCATTCACACCTGTAGGCAGCTTTGGGGTTCCTTGGGGCTTCAAAATTCTTAATCTTTGGTGAGTGTTCTTGGTACCCATTGACTTGGTTAACCCCATTTCATGTATTGGAAGCTTAATGGTGCCAATTTCATGGTTTAGGAATCCTTTCAAAGGATTTTACGTTAGTGGATAGCTTGGGGTTTCGTCGAAATTGAGTTTCGGAGGTCGACGACTTGAATCGGGAGTGTTTTGTAAGCGTTCAGAGCTTTGGATATAACCGGAAGCGAGAACCAGGGTAGATCAAGCTTGTCGGCAAGTTATATCTTACCGAAATAATTATGGTTTATTGGTTTTAGCTTGACATTGTACTTTAATGGTGATTGTAGGAATAAAATATATTGCTAATAATTTTTAGGAGGTGATTTGATTAAGAATTATGATAAGAAAGTGACTGGATAACGTTTGATAGCTTGGGGAGCTTCTGGAATCGCTTATTCCAGGTAGGGGGAGCTATTACATTTTAAATGTATGGTTTATAGACGGGTTTAGGGTATACTGATAGATTGAAGTATGAATAATTTGTTTGTGAATCTTGATGATTAATTGTAGATTGTGAGATGATGATGATAATATGCCCCTTTGTATGATAATTGAGAATTATCACTGATTGTGTTGATTGTTGTCCATAAAGTTATGATAGAATGCATGAGATGTAAATTGTGATTTGAAATTAGTGTGATATATGTATGTATGAGATGTAATGGCTTAAATAATAGTTCCTATGCATGAGATGTAGTAGGATACTTGACTTGATGATGTGAAATATTGCATGAGATGCAAACTGAGTAATGTGATATAGCGTGAGACGCTTGATAATGATATATGCATTTAAAATAAAATAAAATGCTAAGTATATGTGGTTTCGAGGATTCCATAAAAGACATTGAGTGGGACTCAAGGCAAGCCCATTGAGTGGGACTCGGGGCTACCGGTAACACTGCCGTTGTCACTGAGAATGATTATGTTACATGAGAAGGCAAATGGTTTGGTACCAGTAAAACGGATGAATTAGTTGAGAGCTGAATTTGTGGCTGAGAGCCTGTGTTGCAGCACTAAAACTAATTATACATATAATTGGATCCAATTGAATGAGAAAGTAAATGTACATGTGTATGTTATTGAGAATAACATAGGTGGTATAGCCATGTAATGATTGTATGGATAACTTGATGATGATATATATATATATATATATATATATATATGAATGAATCATGTTGAATGGAAATATATATTGTTGCTTGATTGAGATATTATAGTGTATGATAGAGAATTGGATAAGTTGATCTGATTCAATAACTGTCATTTAACATGTAGTTTGTCCACCCCTAATTCGTGGCTATATTTTTAGTGGATTTGGGCCGGGCGATGATTGGTGAGAGGTCACCATGTTTGGCGAGGAGTATTGTATATACCTGTATAGTATTTTGAGATATAGCCTTGACCGGCTCTCGTAAATAATTGTTCTGATAGTTGATGTATACAACTTGTTTAATGGATCATAGGTAACTGGCAGTTTCATTGGAAACCTAGTTATATTTTGATTGTGTACATAGATGATGAGATCATGGATGATGTATATGATGTTGATGATATATAGATGTGGTGACCATGGATGGTCCTATTTTGTTGCATGAGATGCATTTGATGTACAGGTGATTGTTGTATTACATATATGGGCAGGATTCATTCATATGTATAGTTGAATTAGAATGCATGTAATATGCCCAGGAATTCTCATGTGTGATGATCGATATGAATTACGCATTAGAACTGATCCGGTCCCAACACCGGCCCCCAAGAGCATGGCTTTAATGCTTTGCCAAATCAGCATTTCGAACAAGAGAAGTACGCTTTAAATACATTACGATTACTTCTATACGGAGTGCATACCGCCAGGGCAAGTAACTCCGCCAAGGCATGCTACTCCGCCAAGGCATGCTACTCCGCCAAGGCATGCTACTCCACCAAGGAACGTAACTCCGCCAAAATTTGTTACTCCGCCAAGGTGGAAAATATTGAATATCTTATACACATGCATGAAATGTTCCCAATGCATATTACTCCGCCAAGCCATAGGCTTAATACTGGCGGAATATTGAATTTTTCATACTGCGTAGCGAGCCCATACTCACAACCCCGGCAAGAGATTGACTCTGTCTTGAGAGGTTAATAATGGGAATCACGCTGTCACGCATAAAGGGGAATAACAATAAAACAATAAAGCATTGACGCTTTCCAGACAAGTGGAGATACCTACTACAATAATGGTGCTTGTAAACGGCGCAGGGACCCACCACCTTTTCAACATTATGCCTGAAAACAAGGAACGGGTCCTACCAATAATGGATCACCAGTAACAGGTATATAAACCTCTATCAAAAAGGTATAAGGGATCCCCAATTCTGAACCTTACACTCTCTTACTTGCATAATTCTCTCAGATTTGCTTTCTAAGTCTTTAAGTATTCTGAAATACTGACTTGAGCGTCGGAGAACGATTGCAGGTACCACCCCCAATCGGGTCAAGGTAAAGAAGATCCCGTCAGGCGGACTGCACACCGCCTTCGCATATTGCACTCCGCCACAACACACAAAGACACTCTGTATTTGTATTTATACGCACATTACTTTGTAACAAATGGACACTTTATGTACATTTTGAATTGTTCAACTTACATACTTCTATACCCCTCGTAAGGAACGGTTCATTGGCACGCCCGGTGGGACCTGTAAATTTGGTATTCCCACAATCTTTGATCAATCTCCATTACATTCATCGTTAATGGAAAGACCAGGACCAGAAGTGCAGACTGAGGATTCTCCTCCACGCAATCCTAGACGTCTCAATTTTGATAACGATGCTCACAAAAAAACAACGCAGGCTGATTCTCCAGATCCGAGAGATGACATGATTAGGATGCTGAGAGAAGAAATTGCTGAGCTTCGACGTGAAAAGGCAAATCATACTCACGAGAGAACAGGTCCTGCAAGACAGCCGCATCATGAGGCGCATGCACAAGAGGAATCAAGCACTCCCAGCTACTCTCGCATCCCTACTTACATGGAAGAGCAACGAAGCCTTCCACTGGCAAATGCACAACATCAAGAGGGGAAGAGAGCAGGCTCAATTGCATCCCCCTCAGGATACAAGATGAGTATCCCATTTTCTAAAAGGCTCATGAATGCGCATGTCCCCAGACATTTGCAGACCATGCAACCTATTTCTATAGGAAAATATACTGGGGAAACAGATCCTTCTAAGCATCTAGATGCTTACATCTATGAGGCTATGTTCCTAGGTGCAGAAGAAGATATCATGTGCAGGATGTTCCCCAGAACCCTTACAGGTGAAGCTCTTAGTTGGTTCAAGAGTTTACCTTCAGGTTCCATTGATTCATGGGAGGATCTGGCTACTGCTTTTGGCAGCCACTTCGTGATCTCTAGGGATGCACCTAGAACCTCTCATACTTTGGCTCAGATCAAGCAAGGTGACAAAGAATCTTTGAAGGATTTCCTTAAGAGATTCTATAAGGAGGCAGCCATGGTTCCTGATTTGACAGAAGCGATACAGTTGCATATCCTCATCGAGGCTATGCAGCCAAAATCACCTTTTGCTCTGTCGTTGGCAAAGGGACCTCCATCCACAATGGAGGAATTTCGCAGGAAGGCGTCCAAGTACGTTGGTATTGAGATGCACCTGGAAGCCACTGCATCACGCAGTAAACCACCCACCGCAACTCCACACCATGACAAAGGTAAAGAAAAATCATCCAGGAATGATAAGTTACCTCAGAAAGACAAAGCAGGGAACCAGCCCTTCAAACAGCAAGATAGACGTGTGTTCAATTTTGCTCATTATGCACCCCTGAACACGTCTTATGAGCAAATCTTGCGTGAAATAGGATGGACTACCCTTAATATTTACGGGATTCAACGTCCACCTCCAATCAGACGCGGTGGGAACCCAAAGAAATATTGTGAGTTCCATGAGTCAGTTGGCCATACCACGGAGGAGTGCAAGCAACTCAAAAATACCATTGAGGTACTCATTCGCGAAGGCAAACTGAAACATTATTTGTTCAAGGGTAAATCTCACGATGAACCAGAGAGATTTGAGAAAAGATCTCGTGATCGTTCCCCTGATCCTGATAACACTCGGGAGCCGAAACGCACGGTGGTAACCGAAAAACAAAAGGGCGTTGTTCTTGAGTCCGCCCAAAGAGAGCCAAGCCCAGAACCCAGATCACGGGGTAAAAGGCAGGTTGTAGATATGATTGCTGGGGGCTTTGCCGGAGGCGGACCCTCAAACACCGCCAGGAAAAATCACCATCGCATGATCTTGTCTGTGCAAGGCAAGGGTAAGGAATATCGCCCATTCAGGAACGGGGTCCAGACTCCGCCCATAACCTTCACAGATGATGATTTTGGCCCTACAGTTCCTGAAGGAGATGACGCAGTAGTGATTATCGCAGTAATCGCTAATATGGATGTAAAACGCATCCTAATTGACCAGGGAAGTTCCTGCGACGTTATCTTCTATGACTGTTTTAAACGCATGGGACTAACTGATGCTGATTTGCAGCCTTATATGCAGGACCTTACAGCCTTTAATAGCGCCAAACAGCCCACTAAAGGCTACTTGGATACAAGGATCACTTTCGATGGTGAACCTGGGGCAAGGACTGTGAAATCCAAGATTCTTGTCATTGATGTTAAATCTCCATACAATGGCATCATCGGGCGGCCTACCCTGAATGCCATGGAAGCCATCGTTTCAACCCCCCACTTGTTAATCAAGTTCATTGACAAAGATAATCAAGTCTCGTCTATCAGGGGTGACCAGGAGATGGCTCGCTATTGTTACAATTTGAGTCTTAACATGGTGAAGCTTGAAACCATGTCTAAGAAAAGAAAACTGAATGAAGGAAGCAGTGCGGCGGCATCCGTCAATTTGGTGGATCTTGACCCCAGGGCGGAGTCTTTTATAGACCCACTAAATCCTTTAAAACCAACTCCTGATGGTGGTTCTAAATCTATTGTATTAGGCAGCACCCCGGAGCAAATTACTAACATCAATGACAAACTGGAACCTAACATGGAAGCAAGACTAATTGCACTTCTCCATGAATACAAAGAAATATTCGCCTGGACTACAGCTGACATGCCTGGAATGGATCCTAACTTTTGTTGTCACCGCCTGGCGGTGTATCCTGAAACCAAGCCAGTGGCACAAAAGAAGCGGCGTATGGGTCCTGCTAAGCAAAAAGCTGCTTGTGAACAAACAGAGGAGCTCTTAAAGGTGGGGTTCATCAGAGAACTCCGTTACTCTTCCTGGCTGTCCAACGTGGTTATGGTACAGAAAGCCAATGGCAAGTGGCGTATGTGTATAGACTACGTTGACCTGAATAAATGCTGTCCCAAAGATCCATACCCTCTCCCCAACATTGACAGATTAGTTGATGATTCCTCCGGATACAAATATCTATCTTTTATGGATGCCTACTCCGGATACAACCAAATTCCAATGAGCGAGGATGATCAGGAGAAGACAGCATTTATTAATGACAAAGGGGTCTTTTGCTACAATGTCATGCCATTTGGGCTAAAGAACGCCGGGGCGACCTACCAGCGCATGATCAACAAAGTTTTTGAAGGCATGCACACGAGGCTGGTAGAGGTTTATATTGATGATATTATTGCCAAGACCCCGGAGGGAGGAGACCACGTTGAAGACCTGCGCCTCATTTTCAACGCCTGCAGCAATACAACATGAGAATCAATCCACTTAAATGTACATTTGCTGTACCTGGGGGCAGATTTTTGGGTTTCATGTTAACACAAAGAGGCATAGAAGCTAATCCTGATAAGTGTCGTGTAATACAAGAGTTGCAGAGCCCCAAAACATTGAAAGAGGTGCAATCCCTCAATGGCAAAGTCGCTGCTCTAGCACGATTCATGCCAAAAATGGCTCATCGCTCTCTTCCCTTGTACAAAATGCTGAAGAAGGATAAGAAATTCAGTTGGGGCCCAGAACAAGAGGCAGCATTCCAAAGCTTGAAAAATGTCTTGGCCAGCCCTCCAATCCTGGTCAAACCAAGCCCAGGTGAACAACTCATTGTTTATTTGTCTGTTTCAGATGAAGCGCTGGCAGTGGCTCTGGTCAAGGAAACAGTTGAAGGCCAACGACCGGTGTACTTCACTGGTAGAACATTGCATGGTGCAGAGTGCCGTTACCAGAAGATTGAAAAGGCAGCACTTGGAGTTGTTTGGGCCTCACGACGCCTAAGACCATATTTCCATGCACATCCCATCCTGATTCGCACAGACTTGCCACTGCGTACTATATTGTTCAAACCAGACCTGGCAGGAAGGATGATCAAATGGGCCATAGAACTCTCTGAATTCGACATATCTTACGAGCCAAGAACTGCTATCAAGGCACAAATCCTAGCAGATTTCGTAGTTGAATTAACAGGCTCTAGCCCAGATGCAGATCATTCACATTGGACAATATATGTCGATGGGTCTTCGAACAACAAAGGATGTGGAGCAGGAATTGTTATTGAAAGTGATGACGGGGTACATCTTGAAATTTCATTACACTTCACCTTCACTACGTCCAACAATCAGGTGGAGTATGAAGCCTGCTTGGCCGGACTCAGAGCAGCCCAAGATATTGGGGCCAAAACTGTTACCCTATGCAATGATTCTCAATTAGTCATCTCACAAATTCTTGGTGAGTATCAGGCTAAAGAACCCCTGCTACAACAATATCTGGACTACGTCAATGAGTTAAAGCAGCGCTTCAATGAAGTCACTTTCAAGCATGTACCCCGCGAAGAGAATACACGTGCTGATATCCTCTCCAGGTTAGCCAGCACAAAGAAAGCGGGGTGCACAACTACGGTTGTACAGAGTACCTTGACAGAGCCAAGCATTTCCTTTCCTTCATCAGTAAATATGATTAAGAGCCGCTCCTTTGACGACAATTCCTGGGTAGCACCAATAGTTCGTTACCTTGTTAATGGACAATTGCCCACGGATGATCTTGAGCGAAAGAAACTAAAGAAAGAAGCACCCTATTATACACTCCTAGACGGACAGTTATACCGCCGAGGAATTTCTGTTCCTTACCTAATTTGTATAAATGAAAACGAGGTGCAAGCTGTTTTGGAAGAAGTCCATGAAGGGCAGTGTGGACATCACCCAGGGGCACGGAGTCTAATGAGAAAAATACTCAGGGCGGGGTATTGGTGGCCCACTCTGAAGCATGACTCCACCTCGTATGTTCGAAAATGCGATCAATGCCAACGATTCGCAAATCTCCACCACACTCCAGCGGAGGAAATGTCATCATCAATAACGCCTTGGCCTTTCTATCAATGGGGCATGGATATCTTGGGTCCATTCCCGACTGCGCCCGGCGGTATCAAATACTTGATAGTTGGTGTTGATTATTTCACCAAATGGATTGAGGCAGAGGCAGAGGCAGTGGTGCACATAACGTCAGCCAGGACTCGAAGGTTCATATATGAAAATATCATTGCACGTTTCGGAGTCCCTGGACGCATAGTCACTGATAATGGCACCCAGTTCACAGATCGCAAGTTCACTGAACTTCTAGAAAATCTCAGCATTACGCAGATTTTCTCTTCTGTGGAACACCCTCAAACCAATGGACAAGCAGAGGTTGCCAACAGAGAAATCTTGAAGGGCCTCAAGAAACGCCTCGGTGAGGCAAAGGGAGATTGGGCAAATCAACTGTGCCATGTTTTATGGGCATACAGAACAACCCCTCACTCCACCACGAATGAATCTCCATATCGGCTGACATATAGAGTTGAGGCTGTCATTCCCATTGAATTGGCAGCCCCTTCAGCCCGAGTCCTCCATTTCAATGAAGAAGCCAATCAACAGAACCTCGCACATGAACTCGAGGTTTTGGCGGAGTTGAGAGAGGAAGCCTTTGTAAGAGACCAAGCTGTCAAAGCAAAGGCCGCCAAACGGTATAACACACGCATTTTTGAACGCCGTTTCAAAGAAGGAGATTTGGTCCTAAGAAGAGCCAATATTGGCAACAAATTTGCACACCAAGGCAAATTGGCACCAACCTGGGAAGGTCCATACCGAGTCATCGAGGTTTTGGGCAAAGGCACATACCGCCTAGAAAACTTAGATGGCACTCCGGTCAGGAATAAATGGAACATTTTAAATTTACGCATATACTACAGCTAGTTGGGTAATATGGTATGATATTTTCTTCCTAACTCAAGGATCTTCCTATGTATGCTTTCCTTGAAAGGGTTTCGAAAAGATATACCCCAACTCAGCCCTTTATGTAGTTCCATTATTAATGAAATGCCTTCCTGCATTCAATCTTCACTCTAACTTTGAATTGATTATCCATGGCAGAATTTATTCCCATGCAGATAAGACAACGGCTCCAAAAATTGAAGCACAGATGCATAACTCTTTATTCCATAAAGATCAACCAACATGCAACAACGCTTCACAAACAGAGTCAACAAAAACTCCTTGGGGGGAAAGGATTGGTGTCTCAGCTATATGCTGCACCATACCGACCCTAAGGTCCAAAAAACTCCTTGGGGGGAAAGGATTGGTGTCTCAGCTATATGCTGCACCATACCGACCCTAAGGTCCAGAAAACTCCTTGGGGGGAAAGGATTGGTGTCTCAGCTATATGCTGCACCATACCGACTCTAAGGTCTTGCAGGCCGCCTATGGAAAGAACTAGTGTCACAGCTATATGCTGCACTAATTCGTCCCCAAGGTCCTGCAGGCTTCTTGTGGAAAGAGCTGGTGTCACAGCTATATGCTGCACCACGCTAATCCCAACATCCAACAAATTTCTTGCAGGATGAATTGGTGTCACAGCTATATGCTACACCATACTGCCTCAAAGGTTCAACCAATTTCTTGCAGGAACAATTGGTGTCACAGCTATATGCTGCACCATACTATCTCAAGGGTAAGAACCAACAAAATTCTCACAGGAAGAATTGGTGTCACAAGCTATATGCTGCACCATAGCCATCCTGGATTCAACAATTCTCATTTGGTCAGGAGTTACACTCCGGTCCAAGTTCAAAAGGATGAACACTCCATCCAAAGCTTGACTCCGCCTAACTACCAATGTTTTACGGAGTACATGAGCAACAAACTTAAGCACTACCCAACAAGTTCAAGTAAGGTCAACACTTGTAAAATTATGCTTCTTTGAAATTCCTAAGAGGCTACTCCGCCTCCTTACGAAATCCAACTTCATTGAAATTCCAAAGAGGCTACTCCACCTCCTTACGGAATCCTATTTCATTAAATTCCTAAGAGGCTATTCCGCCTCCTTACGGAATCCAACTTCATTGAAATTCCTAAGAGGCTACTCCGCCTCCTTACGGAATCCAACTTCATTGAAATTCCTAAGAGGCTACTCCGCCTCCTTACGGAATCCAACTTCATTGAAATTCCTAAGAGGCTACTCCGCCTCCTTACGGAATCCAACTTCATTGAAATTCCTAAGAGGCTACTCCGCCTCCTTACGGAATCCAACTTCATTGAAATTCCTAAGAGGCTACTCCGCCTCTTTACGGAATCCTATTTCATTAAATTCCTAAGAGGCTAATCTGCCTCCTTACGGAATCCAACTTCATTGAAATTCCTAAGAGGCTACTCCGCCTCCTTACGGAATCCAACTTCATTAAAATTCCTAAGAGGCTACTCCGCCTCCTTATGGAATCCAACTTCATTGAAATTCCTAAGAGGCTACTCCACCTCCTTACGGAATCCAACTTCATTGAAATTCCTAAGAGGCTACTCCGCCTCCTTACGGAATCCAACTTCATTAAAATTCCTAAGAGGCTACTCCGCCTCCTTACGGAATCCTATTTCATTAAATTCCTAAGAGGCTACTCCGCCTCCTTACAGAATCCAACTTCATTGAAATTCCTAAGAGGCTACTCCGCCTCCTTACGGAATCCAACTTCATTGAAATTCCTAAGAGGCTACTCCGCCTCCTTACGGAATCCAACTTCTTTGAAATTCCTAGGAGTCTATTACGCCTTATTATTGAAATCACCTCAATGAAGTTCTCAAGAGGCCACTCTGCCTCATTGAAGAACATTCTTCGTTGAAATTCTCAAGAGGCTACTCCGCCTCATTATTGAAATTACTTCAGTTAAATTCTCAAAAGGCTATTCCGCCCCATTACTGAATTTGTTTCATTGAAATTCCTAAGAGGCTACTTCGCCTCCCTACTGAATTTTACTTCACCAGAATTTCAAAAAGGCTATTCCGCCTCGTTATACTTAGTCATATTTCATTAAGTCCTCAAATGAACACTTCGCCTTCTTAATATCATTTTACAAGGCATAAATACGGCGGACCCAAACATTGCTTATATGAACAAGTATACATTTGCAGAAAATATGCTTTATTGAATATTGCCAATATTGACAAAAATCCAGAGCCTATCCTGAAACAAGGCGATATCAATGAAATGCAAATGAAAACAAAGCTTGCGAAGAGTTTCAGGAGCTGGTCTTCAAGGGTCGGATGGCATCCTTTCTTGTTGGGCAGAGGTGGCATGACCTTCACCAGGTTTGATTAAACTTTGGGAGGGAGGCAAGTCCGCCAGGATATATTCAACACTGGGCGCAGGAGCATGACCCCCTTGAATAGGCACCATCAATTCTCCATTAATGAATTCGTAGTAAGGATGAATGCCTGTGGTGGAGAGAGCAACACCTGGATTGCGATAACGGAGTTGGCGAACAGCCATGCTGAAAGCATCATCAATTGCCGCCTCAGCTGCATCCAAGGCAGATTGTAACTCGTTGTCAAGCCTCTCATTGGTGGCATCTGAAGTGGCTTTTTCAGCTTGCAGCTCTTGAACCTGTTTTTCAAGGTTATTGTATGCAGTGGCTGCTTGGTCCGACTCCGCCGCCCAGGCATCTTCAGCAACGGTCTTATTTATTTCAAAGGAAACCAACCTCTGCTGAAGAATGCTCACACCTTCACCAAATTCTTTGTTCACCTGGGATAGTCCGCCCACCTCCTCGCCCAATTTTACATTCTGCTCCTTCAAGCCAGAAACTTGCTTTTCCAGCAAGACTTTATCAGCTCTCACCCGAGCCAACTCCTCCTGCAGCTTCTTGATGTTGAGGTCGGCAGTGTCAAGGTGTTTGTCCTTGGCCTTAATCACCTCCAACAGCTGTTCATTATCATGTTCCAAGCCACGAATCTTTTCAGCAGACTCATGAAAAGACGCTTGAAACATGTTGGCCTCAGCAGCAACATCAGCTATACGGGGTACAGAGGCCAGGAAACCATCTATTTCTGCAAGGTGCCACCTCGCAGCTGCAGCGGCGTCCGGAATCTCCTCGAAGTCGATGTCAGGGCGGAGGATGAACTCTGGATCACGCCTCTCCGACTGGCGGGATCCCATATTTGCAAAGTACAAAAAGGGGTTCAATCGAGACCCCGCCAAAGGCAGAGAGACGGATCGCCTGGATGACTCCCCTGGAACATCAATGAAGAAAACTGGTGTCCTTTGGGTAGTCAGTTCCAGGGCGGGGTTCTCAACTTGGTGGCCTGGAGAGGCTTCAGTCCTCTCTGCCTCATCCTCCACAACACGGATTGGAGTTTGAATTCTCTCCGTTTCCTCCGCCACAACGTCTTCTTCGAGGGCGCCTTCAACACCGCCCATATCAGCAGAAGTACCCACAACAGGTACCTCCTGAGTTTCCTCCAAGTCAACGGCAGCATCAATCGATGCTCCTTCCTCAACCCTCTTCTTGCCCTTGGTCTTCCTTCTTTGCAAGGGTTGGAGATCTACTTCCTCTTCTTCCTCCTCAACAGCTTCTGGTTCTTGGCGTTTTTTAGAACGCCTTTCAACAGCAGCTGCTGAGGATCCTACACCACCTTCCAAATTTATTATATTAGTGGATGCAGGAAAAGGAAGAGTCTTAGTCAATGCAGCAGCCAAACTCCTCATGGGCTGCACATTGTTCTCTGCATCAATCTCCCTGCGGCTCATGCGAATTTGCTTGATGCGTTCCATCCCAGGGAATTCAGCAATCTCTCCTGCAAAATAACATATATGAGTACAGTTAGAAGAGGCAGGGAAGAATAGAAACAATATTCACTCAACATTGGAATTGTTAATAATGAAATATTACTCAAGTATCCCTGGGCATCCCGCCCAAGCAGCCTTCGACACAGAATCAGCTTGTGGACGGAGTTGTATTCCTTCAACGCCCGGAGTACTTCCACAGATGCAGCTGATAGAGCACTCTCCTCGACTTCATACGCTCGCTTAGTCAAGAGGAAGTGCTCATGAGTCCAAGCTACTGGGAATTTGTCAACTCCCTCTTTACTCCGCCAGAAGACGGGCTTGTCCTTCCTAACGGACACCTTCACAAAACTCATCCTGAAGTGAAGTCCGCCTTCCTTGGAAGAGTCAGCGAACGCCTTGAAGTTTAAAATCTTAGGCTCCGCCCGAAGGGTTACAAAGCCCATGCCGCCAGTTTTAACGTTCACTCTCCTCATAATGCGGCAGAAAGAAAAGAACAACGCCACAGTGGGCGTAAACTCCAGATGCTCAGCCATCACCTCAAAGCTACGAACTATCCCCCAACCATTAGGGTGCAGCTGAGAAGGGGCGCAGTTCAAGAACCTAAGTACGCCCATCTGAAATTTGTTCAATGGGAAGCGTACCCCCAGTTGAGTAAACAGAATATCATACATATATACGGTGCGTTCATTCTGAGGACGATGGCATATCCGTTCGAAGGTCTTAGGAGAACGGATGATGAACCTCCTTTCATACCGTTCATCTTTCCAGATGGGCACAGGCAACTCCATCACCCCTCCACTAGTTGTTGCATGACGTGAGGAAGCATCTTTAACATCTTCCTCAACCCAACAGTAGGGGTTAATCTCAAGTGTCTTTTTCCAATCCAATCCATGCAAAACAACATTCTGACACTCTGCCATCATCAGCACTTGTGTATGGGAAACACCTCCTGATACAAACGAATGTACAACATTACTAAAATACTCCACGCTGCTGTAAAACATTGAATCCCTCCCAGTATAGAAAGCCTCATCTTCACTCTCAATGTCAGAAAACATGGGACGAACAGAAACCCTAGAGCATGACATTGACCTTTTTCCCCTCATCCTCGCTTCAACAAACACACATATAAACAAAAAACAGAACCAACCCAATCAAAATAAAGCAGAGGAAAAAGCAAGTTACCTTAAGTTTCTGAGAAAACTGAAGAACTTCAACAACCAACAAACTTGCAAGAAAATAGCAAAAGCAGTTTCAGCACACGAATGCAAAGTAGAAGATGAAGCAAAACATTTCCCTCCCTAAGAGTTTACCTATTTATAGGCATGGCTTGGGGGGAAATAAGCGAATCCTCAAAAACTTCATAGATGTGTTTGCAGCCGTTGGATTAATCTCATTAACGGTTCTAAGTTTTAAACACATGTCTACAGCCGTTGGATGAATCTCACTGACGTTTCTTCTTGATGATGAAACCAACAGATGAATCTAACGGCAGGTATTTCCTGGGCCGCATTTTCAAATCCAAGGCCCATGGTAATAACCTCGAAAACGTATCTCAACTGCCATCCCACGCATTTATGTCCCATCATTGGAATGGCAATCGTTACGAGGGCATACGTGGCAATGAGAGATTGAAACGACAAAACGTGGTTTCGAGGCGCTTTAATGACAGGCGTGACAGGTAATGACAAGTAATAAATGCATGTAAACACTTGTCCGTAAATCCTGAACTAGCAAACGCCGCCTAAACCCATGCCTATAAAAGCTAAACTTAAGTGTTATAGCTCATTACAGTGACTCCGCCAGTCACTATAACAAGCTAGGGGGCATATGATCCGGTCCCAACACCGGCCCCCAAGAGCATGGCTTTAATGCTTTGCCAAATCAGCATTTCGAACAAGAGAAGTACGCTTTAAATACATTACGATTACTTCTATACGGAGTGCATACCGCCAGGGCAAGTAACTCCGCCAAGGCATGCTACTCCGCCAAGGCATGCTACTCCGCCAAGGAACGTAACTCCGCCAAAATTTGTTACTCCGCCAAGGTGGAAAATATTGAATATCTTATACACATGCATGAAATGTTCCCAATGCATATTACTCCGCCAAGCCATAGGCTTAATACTGGCGGAATATTGAATTTCTCATACTGCGTAGCGAGCCCATACTCACAACCCCGGCACGAGATTGACTCGTCTTGAGAGGTTAATAATGGGAATCACGCTGTCACGCATAAAGGGGAATAACAATAAAACAATAAAGCATTGACGCTTTTCAGACAAGTGGAGATACCTACTACAATAATGGTGCTTGTAAACGGCGCAGGGACCCACCACCTTTTCAGCATTATGCCTGAAAACAAGGAACAGGTCCTACCAATAATGGATCACCAGTAACAGGTATATAAACCTCTATCAAAAAGGTATAAGGGATCCCCAATTCTGAACCTTACACTCTCTTACTTGCATAATTCTCTCAGATTTGCTTTCTAAGTCTTTAAGTATTCTGAAATACTGACTTGAGCGTCGGAGAACGATTGCAGGTACCACCCCCAATCGGGTCAAGGCAAAGAAGATCCCGTCAGGCGGACTGCACACCGCCTTCGCATATTGCACTCCGCCACAACACACAAAGACACTCCGTATTTGTATTTATACGCACATTACTTTGTAACAAATGGACACTTTATGTACATTTTGAATTGTTCAACTTACATACTTCTACACCCCTCGTAAGGAACGGTTCAAGAACATTGAGGAAATGAAGTTGTATGAGGAAAATGATGATTTTATATGTTTGCACGAGTTTTTATGCATAATTAAGCAATTGATAGAGTCAAATAGAGTTTTATGAGGTTTGGATGGTATAAGACAGTCCAAATAGCCTCCATGCATGATTTGTAACTTGTAGAAACTGGAACGGGTCAAATCCATTAAGAATTGACCCTTGAGTTGTAAACAAATACCTTAAAACAGGCTAAACACATTTCTACGCATAAATCCCTCATTTTTTGATATTTTTGAGCGTGACCAAATGCTACACGTCATAACTGGTGTATATTTGGTGGTGTCAAGATTTGGTGGTGATTTGATCTGATATGAAAGAGTTAGGATGGTCGGAAGTTGGACGTTACAGCTTTTTGGTGCATTCTGCAACCTGCTACTGGTTCTAGGAGCTCATGAATCGATTCATGGCCTACTGGTTTCCAAGGAAGTATTTCCAGGAACTCATAAATCGATTCATGGTATGACTTGAATCGATTCATGGCTTGCTGGTTTGTTGAGCCTGACTTCCCTTCGTGTGAATCGATTCATAGGGGTCCTTGAATTGATTCATAGGCTTGTGCTGCTGCCCTGGGTTATTTTCACGCATGAATTGATTCATGGCTATGCTTGAATCGATTCATAGTTTGTTGTTTTTCAATCTTTTTATGTTTTGAGGCTTGCTTGATGTGTATTGAGTCATGGCTTGTTCCTTGGCTCCTCACACATATTTTTCAAGCTTTTGAGCTTCTAAAATCCATCAAGCTTGCACCTAATGCACCTTTATGATTGATATTGACATTGTGTGGTCCCAAAACCCTGTTTCGAAGCGAAATCAAATTGCAAAAAAATTTCTTGGGTTTTCGAACATTGGTTTTAAGGTTAGGATGTTTTAGTAAGTGCATCATTGTCCACCCTACCGAAACATGTGAGGCGAGTTGTGCGACACACTTAACCGTATTCACTTATAGGTCTCCCACATGATTGAAAACAAGTTACACAGTTCTTTAATTAAAAAGATATCCTTTAATAAATTTAATTTGCAAGGTTAAATATTTTTTGTTTAACTTACATCCATAAACCTTTCATTCATCTAATTGCAACATCATTGTCATTGCTACTACCATCACTATCACCATCACCACGACCAATTCAGGGATATTAAACCCTCAACCTCCAATTCAAGTATAAATTAATTGAGTATCTGCTGGATTAGTTGTTATGTTAACTAAACTAAAATTTGATTAATTAAAAAAATTATTAACATGAAACAAATTTAACTATCTCAAATAATATGTAATATTAACCATTATTTTTTTAACAATTATATTTTCATAACAGATTACTAAATAGATACTTAATTGACGCCGTAGGCAGAAAAAGGAAAAAGAAAATAGCTCTCTGCCTGTATTTATTCCAACTAGGGATGGAAATCAAAACCGAGTCTGACCTACATCAAATTTTCAAGGTCTGAGCCTGACCTATTAGCCTGGTCTGGCATGTTTGAAAGTCTGACTCGTTTAAAAGTTTGTTTAAAAGGTCTGTTTAAAAGGTTTGTCTATAGTGAGACCTTTAAAAGGTCAAAACCAACCTAAAAATATTTGTGTTCCATTCCCTCCTAATTTTTTTTATTATAAACTTGTAATATTAATTTATATTATATAATATAAATATGTAATATATATATATATATATATATTATTTGATGTTATAAATATATTATATATATAATAATTAACAATTAATATAATTAAATAGGCGAGTCTGTTGGGCTTTAATGACTTGACCTGTTTAGTTTAAAAAGTCTAAGTTTGGTCTTCTAGCCCGACAAGTTTGATCCATGTAGGCTTTAAACAAACCGGGTCATAGACCTCCGATGGACAACCTAGCCGATTTCTATCCCTAATTCCAACCTAATATACTGTAATTGTTTGACTGTAAGAAGAAATTTACAATATTTTGACGAGATTCTTGACTTTCACATAATCTTGTTAGAAATTGTAAATCCAGCGTATAATGCTCTTAGACTACACGAGTACACTTCATCAAATTAAGTTTGGAACTCCAAGGGATTGCAAAATATCTGTGGAATTAATTACAACCAACACGCGTTTAATTATTTGAAAACTAGAGAATCACCATAGACCTATGAATCATTCAAGATTCCATTCCAGACATTACAGCAGAAACCACGCCAACTCACGCGGTTCTTTACAATGATCGCGCACCAAGCTGTATTAAGGACAATGTTCTTATTTCACCCCAAAAATATAAAATATGAAACGAAGTTCAGTGACGAAAAAAATTGTGAAAATTTCACCTTGTGCTTATGTGCATTGTCGTAAGACGCTTTTTTTTTTATTCATCATTGTCGTCCTATGTTTTTTTTAATAAGCCCCGAAATCATTCGTTAATCGTTAGTTTTGTTAATAAAAAAAAGTCGATTCCATGTACCAATAAACCCAAAAGAAAAAAAAAAAGGAAGAATAGATGTCATAGTTTTGTTATTTTGTTTTTGAGTCAGGATTTTTTTTATTCGGATCCTTAAAATACTATTTAAGAAATTAAAAGGAGAGTATATTTTTTTACTTAAAAAATGAGTTGAAATCATGCATATATGGTTATTTCTATTTGTTTAATTATATAGTTTGAGTTAAATCATATAGTTTAATTAAAATACACTGGAATATCTTTCCAATTGATATGGATATTTATTTTTCAAAATGTTTCACTTGTTATGTTTTATAATACTCGTATGAAATAGTGATTTTAGTATATCAGTGTTTAATCATGAACTAATGTAGGCTCATGTTTACCCATTGAATATATAGCACCGTTTGGCCTTTCTATGGAATGATAACAAATAAAATATTTTTAAAAATTTACATGCCAGTATATTGGAAAAGGAAAAGAAGAATAAGATTTGATCCTTTAAAAAAAAATGAAAAGAGGAAAATATGGGTTGGGCTATGCCATTATTTTTTCAACTATACGCACATGTCCTGAGTAATCGTATGCATCATTGATGTGCGAGTGTATATATAAATACTTGAACGAAAACTCTTTTACGCTCACAAATCTCTCTTTCTTCTTCCCTCATCACTTGTACAACTAGAAAAATGGTAGGCGTGTTCCGGCGCTCCCTTTCTTTCCCAAACAAAAATCTCAACCGTTCATCACAAAATAAGCCACATATATCTCACCACATAAGGTCCATCAGTCTTCCTTGCAGATCTCACCCTCTGATCTCTCAGATCAAGGATGAGATCACCGACCTTACCCTGTGGGTTTCCACATCCAAGTCCACCCCTCAAACATTCACAAACATTTCCCACGCCTTGACACTCCTCAAAGACACCCACGAAACCCTCCAACACATCCTCCACCTCCCCCAGACTCTCGAATCCCTCCGCTCCCACCCTCTCTTAGTCGAGAACCTTCTAGAAGATTTCCTCCGCTTCGTCGACGCTTACGGAATGTTCCAAACATCAATCTTGTCTCTTAAGGAACAACACTCTTCGGCTCAAATCGCAATAAGGAAACGCAACGAGTCCAAGGTTGTCGCCTACGCGAAAGCTAAGAAGAAAATGGCCAACGAAATGCAGAGGCTCGTGTGTGGCCTTCGACGCGTCACGCAACGCCAACAACCAAAGGTTCTTATTTCAACGTTCGTTACGGACGCTGAAGTGAGACACGTCATCGCTGACGTAATGAGTGTGACGATGTCGGTTTCCGTTGCTCTGTTTAACGGTATCGCGATGTCGTTTTCGTCGAGAAGGTTGTCGTTGGCGCAAATGGTGAAGCTGTCGAGAAAAAGTGCAAAGAATGAGCTTGAAGGGATCGAAGAGCTTAGAGAACAAGAAAGCCTTCGGAATTTGAAAAAGAAGGGAGATGAAGAGATAAGGACAGTTTTGAAGAGAATGAGGGATTTGGAGGAATGCATTTGTGGCATTGAAAGTGTTTGCGACAAAGTCTTCAGGGCTTTGATCAATTCTAGGGTGGCACTGCTCAATACTCTTACCCTTACACACTAGATTAATATTCTTTCATGTATCTTTTTCTTCTTATTACTATTATATTTAAAGTCATACAGGCATACAAAAATTGACCTTTCTTTCATGTAAAAACACATGTGTATGAAATTGAATTGAATAGAGTTTATACATATTTTTATTTTTACTTTTTGCCATCTTTTATGGTATAGCCTTCGTAAAGATCATGTATCTGCATTGAACAAAGTGAAGATTTATTGTGTACAAGTTAATTCTCCAGAAAATTTTAAGCCATTCCCCTGATAGTGAAGAAAATATTATATATTATGCGGTACAATATAGGCTCATGTTTACTTCTTGAGGCTCTTATCCAAATTTCTATTGAATGATAACAAATAAACTATTTTTAAGAATTTACATGCCAGTATTTAGGAAAAGGAAAAGAAGAATGAGATTCGATCCCAAATAAATAAATAAATAAAGGGCTGGGCTATGCCATTATTTTTTCAACTATAGTCACATGGCATGTTCTCGGTTCTTAAATAGTAAGAGGACATGAAGCATGGTGACAACTAAACAATATAATTAATTAGCCAAATGCCTAAATCCGAAAAGGATAAAATGGTAGCACGTTAAGCCTAACACTACTCATTTGTAAATAATTCGAGCACATGCTTTGTTAAGCACCCACTGAACGTTATGAGACTAGTGGGTTTGCTGTTCTCAATTATGATGATTATTTTATTTCAACTTGCGATTACTTGACATCATAATTATATTTTGTGGAAATTGCTAATTATTAATTCTTGAAATACAGTTTGAAAATAAAAATATTAAATAAAATTGATTAAACGTGTTTTTAGTTAAGTCTCATAGTTTATATATATATATAGGATGTATGAGAGGAACAAGTGGATAATCATATATACATATATAATTGAGATTAATCATTTGAGTTTTAAAAAAAGTCACGTGACCTTTTAAGTGATCATGTGACTTTTAAAAACTTTTAATTTCAGTCATCTATGTATGGTTATACTGTCCAGATTTGTTACTTTACTCTCACATAAGTGAACCTTTATCGTATAATATATATATATATATATATATATATATATAATGTTATAGTATTTAATTCAAAATTAAAAAATAACTTAAAAGATATATGATACTCAATTTTTAAATTTTAAATTAAATTATATTCATTTATTATTTAAATATATAATTATATAGTAACTAAGGATATTAATAATAATCTTTATTTTTTATTTTTTACTAATTGTTTTAAAGATAAGTACTTAATTTGGATATTCTATATGGTAAATAAGGACAGTATTTACATTCTCAATTCAATATTTATTTTTAAAATTGAATTAAATACCTATAACATTCAATGATATTTCATGGTTAATTTTACTTGCATATATATGATATTCTGTTTTTAAATTATAAATTATATTATATGTTTATTATTTGAATATATATATTTATAGTAGCTAAGGACATCAATATTTACCAACAGAAATTGGTACAAGTGGTAAACAACTTGGCATCATTTAAGCAAAATCTGTTTGAGAATTTCTGTATGCAAAAGAATCCTCGTTGGAAACCTCACATACCATATTTAGGTACGCGACATGGAAGCAAAGATTGCTTCCGAAGAGGGTTACCTGTGGAATATTTCCAAAATGAAAAATATCAATTTTCATTTTTATTTTTATTTTTAAAAAATTAAATACCAATTTTTAATATAAATACAATTTAATTAGATATTAGAAATAAAGATAGTATTTACATTCGCAATTCAATTTTTATTTTTTAATTTGAATTACATACCTAAAAAGTTAATAAAAAATCATAAACTAATATATCCGGACATTACAATGTATCTTGTCCTTTCATGAAATGACTAAAGTTAACACTACTAATTCTTAAGATTAAAAAAACCATTTGGTCTTTAAAGTTAATATTAGTCTTCGTCTTTCTTGCTCAAGAATGTTTTCAAACCAGATACCAATTTAATTATCTCTTAAAAACTTCTGTGATTGAAGATACATGTGATTCACCACCATCAATATCACTGGTGATATTAAAACCTTCAAAGACCCTTTCTTTGCTAATCGAAATAATTTCAGTGATCTTTTTAGAACTTTCTCATATATATTTTAAAAAAGAAAAAATAACTTATAAAGTCATGAGAGATATGTTCAGAGAAAAGATGAGGAGAGGATAAAAAAATTTTACCTCAAAATGATGAGGAAAGTTGAGTGAACTATATTGAAAACATCAAAATAAGAAATCTACAAATCAGGCAACCAAAATTTGGTTATGCATATAAAGTTTGCAAGTTTTGCTGAAATAGTTGTTTATAATTAACCGATTATATCCATAATCAAATCATTCTCATATAATTAAAAGAATCTCATATATAAGATTTAATTTTTAATAAAATAGTTATATTTAAAAAATTATTTTTAAAAAATAGTATTACATGAGAAGTTAAGACATGTCAAAACTTACTAAATATAATATCTCAAATGTAAAACATCCCAACTTAAAATAACAAGGCCTGAAAACCTAAGAAAATTGTTCGTGATTTAATCCGAATTCGAAAGCAAGGGTTTAGGGATCATTCGGCGTCAACATTAATCATACGGTGCATTAGGTAATTTGGTGGATTTCAAAGGCTTAAGAAGTTGGAAGTCTGCACAAAGGAAAGGGGAAACAAGCCAAAACTCAACCCATGCCACACGAGCCTCAAACTCAAGAATTTTTGGCAAATAACAGGCCATGAATCGATTCATGTGAGTCAGGGGTCCAAAACAACAACTCAGGGGCTTATGAATCGATTCAAGGACCCCATGAATCGATTCATATTAATTGAATCCTATTCTCAACCTTCCAACAAGTCATAAATCGATTCAGGCCTCCAATGAATCAATTCATGAGGTTTTGGAAAGGCTTCCTTGGAGTCCAGGGGGTCATATGAATCGATTCCCTCAAGCCATGAATCGATTCATGAGGTTCTGGAAATGCTCCCAGGTGAAACAACAACTCATGAATCAATTCACACATTACCATGAATCGATTATGACAACAATTATGTAGATTTTTGCTCAAAAGCTGAAAAATCTAACTTTTAACCCTCCCCCAACTTTCTTGTCTTAAATCCAATCACCACCAAATTTTGACATCATATAATATACATCATTTATGACGTGTAGCCACTGACCGCACTCAAAAATATCAAAAAACAAAAGACTTATGCGCAGAAACACGTTTAGCCCGTTTTAAGGTATTTTTGCGCAACAAAAGGGTTAATTCCTAACGGATTTGACCTGTTCCAGTTTCTACAAGTCACAATTCATATACACATGTTACTGTGACTGTCTTATGCCATTAAAATTCCATGAAACCTTATTTGACCCCATCAATTACCTAATTTTACATAAAAATCATGTAAAACCTCATCTTCATCATACAATTCTCATTTACTCAACATTCTAATGCATAAATCATATCAACCATCACACATAGGCAATTCCTGGTCATTTTGCACACATGCAATGCACTAAGTGCAAAGTTACAATTCCTGGAAATCATACTTCATTACATTCATATCCATACGGTGGGACCACCCATGGTCTCCACAACCCAAACATCATCAATACATATGTCACTATCATATCTTTACCATTCATCATATCACATATATATTCAAAATGATTCTAGGCTTCTAGTTGAAGCCATCAGTTACCTAGATCAACTAACAAGCTACATACATCAACTATCAAAATATATATGTATAAGAGCAGGTCAAGGCTACCAACAAAATACTATCTATATCATATACAAGATATATATATACAATGCTCTTTGCTCGAGTACAATGATATCTCACTAATCACCATCGCGACCCAAGTCCACTGAAAATGTAACAACATAATAGGGGTGAGCACATTTACGTGTTAAACGACAGTTATTGAACTAGATCACTCTATCCAATTTCAATTCTCAATCATATAGTACAGTATCATACATCAACATCATCTATTGCCATTTAACACAATGTACTCACAACATATATCCTCAATATCATATGCAACGCGGATCCGACTTAATCAATGATTTCAACTACAGATTCCTTTCTGGCCTCACTCCATTAGCCCTTCCTGCGTGATACCGGCCACCTCGCGACGTCTCGAGACTTAACTCTAGCTCCATCGGCTATCACGGGCTCTCATAGGACCTAGCCCAAGAATCTGTAACTTAAAATCCTCACACAGGGTTCCTGACCTTCCACGGGTCACCCTTACCATCTATGCCACATTATGCAATTCACACAAGCATTTCATGCTACCAAAATGATACTAAATCATTTATTCAATTGCATATCATGTAACATCTCAGTATCATTCATATCATTCTATCATAGCTCATGCATAGAATTCAATTCATTAATTTATTACATCACATGTAATATTTCACATCAATCACATTTACCATTTGCATCTCATGCAATTCACATTACATTATGGACGACAACTCATAAACATAAATAATTCTCAATTATCACACAATAAACAAGTCAATTATCACAATTCACACAATAAATACACATCAATATACCCTGAGTCCGTCTATAAACCATATATTGAAAATGTAATAGCTCCCCTTACCTGCAATAACCGATTCCAGAAGCTCCCCGAGCTATCAAACACTATCCGCTCGTTACTCACAAACTCCGATCACACCTTTCTACAACCGAACAATTCCCTAAAATTTATGATAATTGATTTTAATACTACGATTGCTACTAAAGGTCATAATTTAAGCTAGGAAGCTAGTTCTCAATTATTACGATAAGTATTAACTTACCGATAACGTGGTTAACTTTCGATTCTTGCTCTTGATCAATCACCAAGCTCCGAAATACCTCCGAACAATTTTCTAAATTACAATTTAGTCGGTTACAACCCGAATCTCATATAATGGAGCTTAAATCAACAAAGTGGGTATCGAATTGCTTACTTGAAATGAAGAAACTCAAACCCCCAATGGTTCCAAGCTACATACGCTGCCCATGCATTTTCTCACACTCCAATCAACTTCTAAAATCATGCAATGGAGTAATTGAAAAGTAGAAATTGAGGATGGTAACAAGAATCAAGCCCAAAACCAAAATGGATTCCAAAACCTTGTCAATCTTACCTCAATTTGAAGAATCTGTAACTTCCTCACCAAACCCCATGAATACAGCAAGATAGGGAGGGGAAAGAGGATTTGATTGTAGCTTTAATTTGAGGAGTTGAGAGGAAGAAGGTGAAGTGGAGACGCCGAAAGTGAAACCCGCGGAAGAGGAAGATGGATGGTACCCAATCTATTTCTCCTGCTTGCATGTACACATAGAAGAAGAAAGTGAGGTTCAGTGGGTGTGTTTCAATTCCGCGTGAAAGCCCTGAGAAATTGAAAGTGGATTTGGAATTTTGGGAGTTTATGAAGCAAGGATATGTTGGTAATTTCGTATATACCCCTAATTAATTAATGCAATAAAGCTTTAACCAGGGATAGGATGTGACAAAATGCTTCTAAAATGTGCATAATATTAAATATAAACATAGATATAGATTTTAAAAAATATTTAAACTTGTGATCACATTATTTCTAAATCTTAATATGTTAATCGATAGGATAATGAATTAGACTCATGGTTACGTACATGTAAGATACACCTAAAAGGCCTCTAATCTAATTTAGGTTAGTTTACATGGTATATTTGCATATATATATTTATTTAAATGTTAGTTTCATATCCTGTGATTAAATTAACAATACAATCCGAGATTATAGAAGAGTTTTGATGTTCGATCTTTATTAAAGACACTTATCAAAACTATCATAATTTTAATTGTCATATTTAAAAAAAAGATATTGTGGGTGTGATTAACAAAAACAAATATGGTTTCGGTGAAGCGTTCTCAATGATTCCTTCATTATTGGGAGTGTTACTTAAGAAAATGAAAGTTTTCCATTGTAATGATTGTGGTGCCGGCTAAAGTGCACTTTAGTTTTTTAGGTTTACTGTAAACCCAACTAAGGTGACCTGTTATAACAGGTTATGCCTATATTTTATAGTTTAAGTATTTGACACATAATTTTTATATATTACATTTAGGCACATTTTGTAGGTTAGTTTTAAAATACTAAAAAATAGTTTTAATCTGGGTCCTAATCCCGAATCTGCTTCTAATCTCCCATCTTCTACTCCCCCTGAGCCTCACTTTAGTGCTGACGGAGATCCAAACAGTGATGTCGCGCCTTCTCTGTAAATCTCGGCGAAATACCACTCCGCGATGGTAGTTGGCGCAGATGAAGGGGACGATGGGGCGATCGTCGTTTTGGATCTCGAAGGTGCGGATTTCGGACAACAAATCTCATTCACCTTCTCTGTAAATCTCGCCTTCCCTTGAAGACCATCTTCAGAGGAAGCAATGCGGAAGAGAGCCCCAGAACAACCTCAAACTCGATCCCACGTTCCCTCCTCCTCCTCCCTCGCCGCCACCGACGTCACCATCTCTGACGGCTCCCTCACCGCCAAACTCATCTTCAAATCCGATCCCCAAACCAAACCCTTGATCCTCACCTTATTCGTTCACCTAAACGCCATAAACTGATTATGATAGTACCTATCAAACCTCTCTTGGTCCTTTATATCCTGCAAAGTCACATACCCAAGTTCCATCCACGGCTTCAACACTTCCAGAACCTTCTCGTGCACCCCACCAGCGTCATGTATAACAACGAAGTGTATAATGTTCCAGGTTGTTCTGTTTTGCTCAACTTTATTTTTCTTCTGATCAACTTTACTATATCTTTTTAAGGTAGTGTCCTCCATGACCAAGACCAAGAGAGTCCTCACACTTTTCCTAAGGTTCCTGGCCTTTGGAGCAACTATAGCAGCAGTGATTGTTATGGTCACTAGCCATGACTCTGCTGAGGTCCTCAACTTAACCTTCACTGCCAAATACAGCAATGAGCAAATATTCAAGAGAGACTTAATTGATTTTCCTCAACTTTCTCCTTTTCTCTGAACTGAATTAAGCATTTTAATTTTACTTAGTCCCTTTATGTTTCTGAATAATTGCTATGTATCAGGTACTTTCTGATAGCAGAAGCCATAGCATGTGTATACAGCCTCATTCTTCTCTTCATCTGTTCTTAAATTTCACTTTGGCGTTTGGTTCTGATCCTTGGTATGGTAATGCAACCATTTGTGTTAAGTATTACTAAGACCATTGGCTATATGATATATAGAATTGGAAAATTTTTATTAAAATTCATAATATAAATAAATAAGGAATCATAGTAGACATTTATTAATGATTTCTTGATAGAATATTTTCATTCTTACATATGATTCCTTCAGCTTATGAATAATTCTTTGTAAAATTTTACAAACTAACTAGCTCCTTTTTTTGTGTGGTATGCATGCATTCAGGTGATAGCAATGCTACTTTCTTCAAGTGTTTCAGCAGCATTAGCAATAGCTCATTTGGGCAAGAAGGGAAACAGTCATGCAGGTTGGCTACCAATTTGTGGACAAGTTCCTAAATTTTGTGACCATGTAACTGGAGCTCTTGTTGCTGGTTTTGTTACAGCTATTATACACTTTCTACTTTTTTTGTTTTCTTTACTGCATACACAACCCTCCCCTCTTCCTGTAAAACTAGAAACAGATCAATCACCTTTCAGCTTGTAAACTCTTTCATTAGCAAGCATCTTCTTGTTTCTTCACGCCACTTGTATTGAATATTGATTTGTTAATTTAAAGATAAATACAGAGTAATAATAATCATTATTAGGATTTTGATATTTTAGAGATGATTTATAAATAACCAAATGTTTTAATTATTGAATGAAGTTAGAAGAGTCTATTAAAATCTTATAAAATTAAGATATGACTTCTACAGATTAGTTTTTTTTTTATTTTGTTAAATTACTTTTGATTTATTTAAATAAATTTATAGTATAAAGTATAATTTAAAAATAACTTATTATATTTAACCTCACCCTAAAAGTTTCTAACATCTATTAGTACTTGTGTGGAATCCTTTTAATTTTGGAACAGACCACATATATATTAATCAACAGAACAACAGCAAACAACCTGACGACTTTGTACCATTTAACAAGTGTATGCGAGATTTCATTACCGAAACAATATACGAGTAAACGGTTGCTATATTTGATGGAAAATTTTCATAGAAGGCAAAGAAAGGGAAGAAAAGGTTGACGTTAAGGTTAGAGAAAGGAAGGGAAAATCTGCAGAATACGAAGCAACTCATCTGAGACCCCTCCAACAAGCTCACGCTCACCTCCTCACTGGCTGTCACAGACTCACCTCGTGACGAAGACCAAATAGAAACTGTTTGTTCTGCTCATTTAGCCTTTCTAGAAAGTTGTATATATTATTAACATCTCTTTCTGTTCTCTTTTTTATTATTCTTTCAGTGCCAATTGTTTTCTTTTGTTTCACATCCAATCTTCTATCTTAACCATGAGAATACGTTAATAATGCGTTGATAAATAGGAAGTTAAAAATTAGCAACAATCAACCTTTTGTAATTTTTTCAATTCTAATAAACACGATTTTCAGGATGACTAATACTAATTCAGCCAAACCCTTAATTGGACACACAAAATGGAAGAAAATAAAGAAAGGAAAGTTCAAATCTTGGACCACACTACTCAGGCTCTAAAAATCAAGAACAAATGGAATTCCAAGGAACAAAGAAAAATGCCTTGATAATGATATCTCAGTTACATGTATTGTACATTCAAGATTTGAGAAAAAACATGAAGATGATTGATTCAGAGAGTTGGAGCCCTCTCAACAGTTCCAAAAATAACAGTGAGCAAGTTGTTTCCATTCTTAATTTCCTCCACCTTTAGCAGTGCAGCTCACCTACAAACACACACAGTTTTGTTACTAATTCTTTCAGATATATGAACACAGTGCTAATGTGCATAGAATAATGCACTTAATTGAGAGATAAAATGTTCATGACATGGTTCAGTTGAATAAACGATAACCCTTTCGTAGTAATCTTTATGTTATTAGAAAGGATGAGAAAAATGTAATAACAATGACTGCGAAGTAAACATTCAATACCAAAATGAAACTGTCAGCCATTATAAAGAGGTTCAGTCCTCCACTCAAGAATACTATACATTTGATGCACATATTGAAATAGTTCTGAGACAATACTGCTTGCTATCTGATACTTCTCTCTTTTTTTGGGCAGAAAAAACTAAAACGTAGTACCAAAAAAAGAACATTACCTATGGAAGGAAAATTGATAGAATTGTCTACAATTGATCATCAGGAGTAACCTGCATCACAATAAAGGAATCAAAATTAATTACACAACACAGTTTTTTAACACCAACTTCCACTTGCTAGTTTCCACAACCCGGTAAAAATATCAATAGCAAAAACAATTTATTTTCAATATCATAGTTGATCCAAACACTATATTCCCAAATCTGAACTGAAAGACATATACCGAATGAAGCATCAGCTACTATTTCAATATCATAGCCTTACATTGAACCTTCTCTTGCACTCATCATAGAACCCATATATCCGGTTTATAGAAGCACATTCATGGTTCCCCCTTAACAGGAAAAAGTTCTTAGGATATTTTATTTTATAAGCAAGAAGAAGACAAATTGTTTTTAAACGAGGTGCTTTGGACAGAAATAATTTACACAACAACGTGGAGGCCAAACAAAGCGTCAATATCGAACATGCATACCTCAATGGCACAGACCGACCATCTTCCTCTCATGGTAAGTCATGTTTGATTTTGCAGTCAGGAGCTCCAGACTTCCACGAGTGGGTCTACATGTGGATGAAGGCGCCATCAACGATTTTCGTGCTGAGGTTGACGAAATCGGTGTAGTCATGGTTAACGAGGTCGATGTGTTCGTGGTTGAGGGAGGAGAGGTAGTTGTAGTTGTCGAGCTTGGAACGGAAACTATCGAAGAGAACCAAGGTTCGGTGGAACGGGTTTCGGGTTCACCGCCGCCGATTTGAGGTTCGGTGGAACGGGATGGACAAAACAGTGAAAGGTGAAAGAAGGGGGGGCTGTCATCGTGCTTGGGGTTTGGGGTTCGGTGGAGCCATACCAACCCTAAGAAGATGAAGATGAAGATGAAAATAAAGGGGGAGGACAACAACCTAAGGTTATTTTTGGGATTTCTCTATTTTTCATGAAGTTAATTAAAATATTAGATAATGTGATTCAATTAAGCAATGTTAATCAGATGTTTTAAAATCAGAGACATCTATAATTTATTAAATTTTGGGGGGAAAATAAAAATGTTATAAACTTTAGATGGTGACCTGTTAAACAAGTTACCATCAATAAATCTTGACCGTTGATTAATATCCAATGGTTAATATTTTTTGGTCCATCGTACACCCATCAGACCAAAGTACACCACAGAATTCACCAATGATTGTTGATGCCTCCTTTTGGCACAGACAGTATATATCAGCCCAATTCATGTAATTACAAGTTAGCGTACGTGGTCCCTCCCTGCAACCGCACATTATTTCTATTAAATATATGTTCTCAAATTAGTTTTGAAACAGAACGAATTTGGAATACAGTGGACGCCTTGCCACGCTATAGAACATAAACCCCTCCAATCTCCACCGCACTCATAACAACTTCCATTCAATGTTAATTATAAACCCTTCACCCAAATAATAATATACTACTACATGGTTCAAACCTCTATCAGCATATATCATGGACGATTCACATACCCTTTATTATATAATAACTGAAAGAAGAAATCTAATTCTTACCTAAAACAAAAAACTTTATACTGATAAGGAATTTCTTTAACGATTTCCTTTCTGGTCCAGAAAATACTACCTCACAATTTCTTTTCTGGTCCAGAAAATATTACCTCTATTCTTTAATATAATAACTTTTTAACTAATTTTAATTTTTAAGAAAAGTTGTTTAATATAGTTAAAGTTATTTAATTTATCTAAAAATTATTCTAGTTTTCAAAAAATACTATCTTAATTTTATTGATACTCACAAATCTTACTCTCTTTTTATTTAATTAATGTTTATTTCATTAATAACTAATAAGAGTATTTTGATATTAATGTTATTGATTTTTTTATGAGATTCTTGTATTAAAGACTAAAAAAATCTTTTAAAAGATTTTTATAACAAGGGAGGGATGGAGTATTAACCTAAGACAAGGTGATTTTCTCTTTTTTTTTTTGTCAATGATTTTCTGATCTCAGATTGCAGTGGGAATTTGAAAAAAATTTATTGTCCAGTTTTTAAACTACAGCAACCATTTTTTTTGGGACAAACAACCTACTGAAACTTATAAGGAATCTGTTTGATAGCTGGACATGAAATTTGATAGCAGCCCACCACAAGTCCACAGGACACAATGGGATATTGGGAGGTAGAAATTAAAAAAAAAACATGTTAATCTCCCACTCTTGAAAGTTGAGTTTAAATTATTAAAATTAGTATTATAATGAATATACTTATTTATCATAAAATTAAAAGTGTGATAAATAAATTTATTTTCAATAAAAAATCAATTTTGATGATATATGTTGAACTTCTGGAACTGAAGTTATATATGTAGAGGTGCACCTTTATTTCAAACCGAAAGCATATCAATTTATAATCTGTATAAAGTTCTTCCCTTATAGATGTTATATAGCCTTTTCCTTAATATTTATTTATAAAGTTTATTTTTATATGTTTTTAGATTGGTTTTTACCTAAATAAAAATTGAAAATAAATTAGTTTTCTAGTCCTTTAAATAATACTTATAATGGAGAAAGATAAAATAATCTCAATGTAATATTTATTAAAATTAAAATTTTCACTTATATAAATTTCAACATCTGTGTTTCACTTTTTAAGTTCTAATGATATTTATGTCATTTATTTTATAGATTTTTTATAATAAATTAGAATATTATTTCTAATAGTTAATGTATTTAAATGTAAATATATATAATATTTTTTAATATATATTATTTTCATTTTAATTATTAATTTATTATATTAAATCTTCACATGTTTTGATATTATTAATTAAAATGTTGCCCCCTTCTTCACCAGGGTATATTTTATACGAAAAACAAATTTTCACTTACTTCTGTATCAATTAAAATATTTGATAAAGATTAATGGAAATACGTTAACTATGATTATTTAATTTATAATAAATTTATTTAGCGATGAGTTGAATTCTACCATTGAAATATGAAATAACATATCAACTTATACTTTCATTTCTATCATACATAATACATACAACCTTTTAAATTTGGTTATTTAAAATCTGGGCAAAATTTATTAGAAAAAGTTTTAGATTGAAATATTTAATTTTTCTAACGTGAAATATTTACCTATAAAGTTATAAATAACTATTTTTCAAGATTAAAATGCATACAATGAAACTTAATAATGAATAAGATAGATTAAGAGACTGAAGTTAAACTTAGTTGTAACTTATGTTTGGGAGTCATACTTTATTTAAATTTTGTTTGGGAGTGTGACTATGAGGATAATTAGGTATGTTTAATTTTTAATTAAAGTTTTTTAAGTAAAGTTAATCAAAAGTAATTTCTTAATTTATTAGTTAACAAATAATATATACAATTAATATTAATGATTAAATAACTTATTTTTACAATTCTATTTATGCATTCGACTACTAAAGGGGCAATTGAGATCTCGATGTAAAAATATAACCTACAATATTTGACAGTGACACGCCATCTGTTCTGCATCACACCAACTAATATGACAAAAAAAGTTATCATTTTGTTTAAAATTGCTTAATTTTGGGTAAAGGGGTGCCCTTAGAAAAGAGGAAACGTCCTAAAATAACGGAAATAACCCAACTGAGGTGGTTCTACAGAAACATAATGTTGTTTTAACGGATAAAAGAAAACTTATATATGGACAGATTTAGAGATAGATTCATCTGAAAGTAAATTATGAGAACATGGTATAAAGTTATATGGTTGCCGTAAAAACCCACGATGATCACAGTGAATGAAAAAATTGAACTCTAACGACTTTATCTGCTGACAACGACCCACCAAAAAAGCAACATGCCTCTAAGCAAATTACAATTTCCGAAACTTCGGCTTTTTATCATACATATGCTGCTCTGTATTTAGTCGCAGACTTTTACCGTGTTTCTGTTCCACACCAGTATGTTTCGTATTTAAGGTTTTTCATTGTTTTTTCCTTTTCGGTTTCAAACTGAGATTTCTAGTAAAAATTTTATTATTAACCAAGTCCAACAATATTTAGAATAAACATTAATTATTAAATAGTTATGTTGGTAATTTTATAATTACTAATAAAATCTAACATAGTTCTAGAAAAATGGAATTTTTTAACTATATTATTAAAAGTTTAGACTATGTTATTTGTTGAGACATACAAGACATGATTTGATCATTTTCTATGTTTCGAAAATAGTTTTTTTACTTTTGATGAACAAATACTCTTTAATGTCTTCTCTTTTAAAAATTTAGTCTCTTATTTTTTAATGGAAAGACACTTTTTGGTTCATTCAAATTTTTTTTATAATTGAGTCTCTAAACATGCAATTAGAGCTTGTTTAATATCTAGGTGAGAAAATAGAGTTATGAAAATAAAAGAAAAAGTCTAATAATTAATATCGATCATTCACATCATTTAAGATAGTTAAAACTCCGTTAAATCAACGGATTATTTTTTTTTTGTTGATCAAACCTCGGTTTGACTATTCCGTTATCTTATCGTCCCAATATTTTATAATGTTTATCTAAGAAGGAGCAAGACATTTGGTAGGATTAGGATATGGCAGTATAGTCTAGTTTCGACCTCAGAAAAGAAGTAGGGGAAGAAAGGCATGCATATGCATATAGTCTGAATGAGTTGGAATTCCACCCAAAACATTCTTTTGATGTAAAGTCGGATATAATTTGGCATCAGGGGTAAACGACAAGCATTACAAACTTTGGCTAAATATAATAGCTTTGTTCCCATTCCCATCCTCTAAGCCTTCATCATATTGCCTCGATACCCTATGCGTCATTATAATTCCCTTTGAACTTAATGAACTCATATGATAACGTTTCGATTGTTACATTCATCTTCTTCATGATCGATCAAAAAGCAGCTATAATGCTCTTTGCCTTCACCTTAGGCAAACAATCATTAGTATTAATGGCCAAGTTGAAAATAGCAAGTTTTCAATATCCAATATCCATCTCCCTTTATTTTTATATATTTAAAAAAGTTGTTTAAATTTTTATCTCCTGGATTTTAGTTTAAATTACTAAAAGTAAACCCTTTTAGTTCTTTTTATAAATTTTGGACATAAATTGACATAACAATTATAAAAACAAAATAACAACTATTGTTGTGTTGAAGTCCGGATCTCAAATAAAAATATCTTTTATATTAAGGGTTTACGTATAATATATATTATTTTTAATAAAAATATCTCTTATGATATTACTAAAATTATATTAAAGATGACTTTCAAAGTATAATATAAATACTTGACAATTTTAATACTTTTTTTTAATAAACCAGTGTTATTCTATTAGAATTATTAATTGGTAAAAGGATTTAAACTTATGATCTCTCTCATTTCGATTCCTCTTTAACTATTAGATTATAATCGTATATCTCTCTAGCAAATTTAATACATTTAACGAGGATAATTAGATTTTTAAATTAGTGTGAAATTAATTAATTGGATCTTTTAAAAAATCTGAGTAATTTTTTTTTGAAAACGCATAAATTATTGTTTATGTAACCATTAATTATATTTTTAAAATAAAAATATTATTTTATTTGATGATTAAACTTAACTAGTTAATAGTTATCGAATCTTTCTATTACTAATTTAAGTGTTTACTTTAATGATAAAATTTTAAAAATTTATCTTGTTGTTTTTAGAAGACTCTTTTTAAAGGTTTTTGTTTGTACTGTTTATAAGGTCATTTTCCAATTTATAATTTATAATATATATGTATATACACACACTATATACCTCTATTAATTAAATTTTTTATCTCTTGATATCAATTAGAAATGACAAATTTACTTCTTTCTTTTATTAATATTAAGAGTAATTTTTAAAATATATAAAAAAATAGGTTATAAATTTAATACATTTAATTTAAATAACTAATTTTTTAAAAAATTTTCACTAAAAATTAAACACGTATAATTCACAATAACTTATAGACATTACCGAGATATTCGGTAATCCTTTTGTCTGTCTTTGGCTGGTTTAATTTATGTTTTAAAAAACAAGTACCGGGAAAAGTTAATCCTTTTGTCTGTCTTGGTTGGTTTAATTTTATTCTTTAAAAAAGAAGTACTGGGAGAAGTTCCAGAGAAATTATTCTTTATAATAATAGAGTCAAAGTAAAAACGTAACCATAACTTGCATATCTGTGTTTCCCTTTAAGCATTTCTAATGATATATTTATATTATACAGACAAATTTATGGTCAATTTTTTTAAACATTTATAATATAAATTATTTCTTCATAGCTCAATATAATACACCCCTATTTTTTTCTTGATCTTAAAAGTATAGATTTAAAAAATCATTAAATGTTATTGGATGATGTTACCTCTCATTATAAATAACTATTATTATATATATTAACAATAATTGTTGGAACTAATATTTATATTAATGTTATTAAATATTTGATCTATTTTTTTAAAATATTCTTAATATCTTGTAATACAATATTAGACAAATAATTAATTATATTGAAAATATATATATAAAAAAGATATATTACTGTATAGACAAATATTTAATGATATTAAAAAAAATATAATCTTACTTATACTATGAGGTAAAAAATTTCCATTTATTCTAATATCCTTAGTTTACTTTTACATTTCTCTCTAATCTACATTTTAATTATAATAATTTATTTAAAATATAAACAAAAGTAATGAGTATCTTATTATTAAACTCATGAAAGAATATTTTTAAAAAAATTAACATCAAATAAAATGAAGCCGGCGTTTAAACTTTTTTTTCTAAAATATGAAGGATGGTGTTTAAATTAACATCTGAAACTTACTACTAGCCCAATGGTAATGGATAAATTAAACTTATTTAAGAAATTAACAAGAGGAACAGTTCCAAGAAAAGAAAAACAACATGTGCGACAAGTTGCACCTTGCAGTGATTTACTTAAAAGACTTGTTGTCTTTTTCTCTTTTTCCGGTAAATGTTGCAATGAATTTGAATCATCCAACGGCGATCACTGAGGTAGTACCGTAGTAGTAACTTATTATACATACGCAATAAAAGCAATAAACAGTAAATTTAAGGGGAAAAAAATGAAACAAAGAGACGTTATATGCACTACCCGCCACTTTATTGTCACAGTTGCACATAGCGGTCCACTCCTAATTTTCCTTCAACAATCAAATTGACCAATAAATACAAAGTGCATATCAAAACCAAAATCTTACAATGATTTGAAACGCCATAAATTAAGAACCAGCAAATCATTCTCTTTTGCAGCCGGTGACTGGTCGGAATCATGGGCTGCAACAACTCGAAACTCGACCGGCTACCGGCGGTGAATTTGTGCCGTGAACGTTGCAAGTTCCTCGACGAAGCACTCCGTCAAAGCTACGCCCTCGCCGATGCCCACGTGGCACACATGGAGTCCCTCAGAACACTTGGCCCTTCACTTCTCTGTTTCTTCGACGGTTTTCAAGATTCCGTCGAAACCAATTCCCCCGTAACCGAAACCAAACCCTCTCTCCCAAAATCACCATCTTCCTCTAGTTCCGACTCGGATGCACACCTGGTTTTGCATTCTGATTCAGAAACCGAAGACTCTGTTAAAGAATTCCAATTATTCTCTCAGAGCCGTTACCATTACGTGTCTTCAACTCCTGATACAGCTACTTTCGTGAATTACGTGCAGCCTCATTATTCTGCCTTTTCTCCGCCGTCGCCGCCTCCTCCGACCAACTCGGCCTGGGAATTCTTGAACTTCTTCGAGCCTTACGAGAAATACCAAGCGCCGTACAATCCTAATGCTGATGTGCCGGAGAAGGAAGAGGGGAAGGTGGTGAGTCACCAGGGAAAGAAAGGTGAAGGTTCAAAATCTAACGGAAGAGTGAATGAGGAAGAGAATGGAGAAGCGAAGAATAAGGATGGTGATTCGAAGGAGAAGAAAGAGGTGGCAGAATCAGAACAATGTGATGAGAACCTGAAATCAGGGAAAGGTAAAGGTTTATCCGAGGCCGTGAAAAAGGTTCAGGTTTTGCTTGAGAGAGCATCGGATTCGGGTAACCCCGTTTTGGAAATGTTGGACGTTGGGAAACTCCGTTACCATAGAAAATTTGACCTAAATCCAGGTTTGTGTTTTTCTGTTTTTTTTTTTTTAAGTTCAGATAGTGTTTATTCTTTTTACTGTTGACGTCAAATTAATCGAGTGTGAGATTTTTCGCACCAGTTTCGTGCAAGATGATGCATGTTTTTACTCCCTCAAATCCTCTGGCGGTTACATGCATGGAATCCTCATTACTTGAAAAGAAAATGGGATCTGAGTTTGAAGGAGCTGATAAAGAAAAGGGCCTCGGTTATGCCAACCTCTGTTCTACTCTGAAGAAGTTATGTATGTGGGAGAAGAAGCTTTATCATGAAGTCAAGGTATAAACTGTTTTTTAATATTTTCTTTTTAAGTTTTCTAATTATTATTATTATAACGATTTTTCTCACCTGCACATTTTTGTGTAAAATAAGAAATCAAAATTATGAAAACTGAATTTTCAACATGAATTTTCTACCTGTTTTAATTTTTTATCCTTATCAAGATATTGTACTAGCTAAAAATTTGTTTTTGTATTGGATAATATAATATTGATATTGAATATGTATGAAAAGTGTTTCGTCTGCTATATTGGTGTCAACAATGATATTCATACACTCCATTTTGAGTGTACCATAATTCTTGTTGCTTTGGGAATCTATCTGGTGGACATTTCCCTCCCTAATTTTAATGAGCCTATGAAGTAACGAAATATAAAGATTCCAAACAACATTGAAGTGGTGCACAAGCTTGAATTAAACAGTCCAAGGCTGTGTTACGTGGCTTGCTAGAGAACCACTTGTGTGAGAATGAGAGTTTCATATCTTGGTGTGAGAAAACCTAGCGAGAGCAAAAGAATTCCGAGAAGCTTCTTATTATTAACTTTAGTTCCTAACTAATGACTACAAACAACAACTAGCTACCACTGAGCCTTTTCTCATTAGTTGGGATTGGTTAGATAAATTGTACCACGTAGTTAATTTTTTACCTGTATTGACCACAATCCCAACACAGTTTCAATTAAATTCAATCAGATTCGTGGGGTTTATTTCTGGACTTGTTTCACTTGGTGATTATCATCGTGTATATAAAAGTCGTTAGTTTGTCCTTTGAAAATTAAAAAACAACAAATTACTAAAAAAACATTTTAACAAAACAACAAATATGCATTATTTTCCTGTCAGGCTGAGGAGAAATTGCGCATACTTCATCAGAAGAAGTGTAAGCAGCTGAAACGTATGAAAAGAAAGGATGCTGATGCACAAAAAGTTGATTCTGTTCAAACTTTCATTGGGATTTTAGCTACAAAAATGAAAATTTCTATCCAAGTAGTTGACAAAATATCAAATACGATCAGTAAGTTGAGTGAAGAGGAGTTATGGCCGCAGATCAACAGGTTTATTCTCATGTAAGTCATAACTAAAGTTTCTTGTGTGACTGAATTAATCAATGCCAAATTGTTTAGACCTCTGTAGTTGGCAGACGCAGCCATATGTAAAGCCATGATTTGTTTTATTGTACTGGGCTGTGATAAAATCTTCAACCAGGTAATTAACAAGGGCGAATTATATTTTACACCCTTGTAGTTTTATATCTTCTCAAATCAAATTGCTCCAATATACTTTTTTTTGTCACTTTGTAATGCTATTTTTTTTACGTCTTATAATTGTTGCTGAGAAAATGAGGTAAATTGAGTAAACATAAAACTAGAAAGGCATAAGGCGTAATATAACTTATAATGAATAATATTATAGTTGCCGAGTTAAGAAAATACAAGAGTATGTACCTTCTCTATTTTCAAGTTTATTTACCTATACAAATTCTTTTGAAGGTTGTGTTGAACATTAATGCATCTATATTTCTTGCTTAAAGTCATCTAACAGATTGTTCTTTCCTTTCTACTTTTCTCCTTCCCTTCCCTTCTCCTTACTAATGACCATCCACTTGTGGAAAAGGTTTCTCGGCATGTGGAAAGCTATGCAAGAATGTTACAAATGCCAATATGAGGAAATTGCTGAAGCCAAATCTTTAGATGCCTCATCATTAAACAGAAAGATAGGGAATGATCACATTGAAGCTGCAATAAAACTCAAATTTGAGGTGCAGAAATGGAATTTGAGCTTCATAGACTGGATACAGGCCCAGAAGTCCCATGTTAAAGCCTTGAATGGTTGGTTAGTAAGATGTCTATTGTATGAACCTGAAGAAATACAAGATGATTCAACTCCCTTCTCTCCAAGCAAGATTGGCGCTCCACCTGTGTTTGTCATCTGCAACAAATGGTCAAGGGCCGTGGATAATCTCTCAGAAAAGAATGTAACTGAAGCTGTGAATGGATTTATGCTAAAACTGGATCAGCTCTTGGAAAAGCACATTTTAGACCTTCAACAAAAACTAACATTGGACAAGGAGTTGGAGAGAAAGTTGAAAACCTTCCAGAAGCAGGAGCAAAAGATGCACAAAATGGTGCAGGCTCGAGAGAGAAAGATGGCATCAGCACCAGTTGCCAGAGAAGACACAGATGCCTTGTTACGAGGGGATGCCGTGCATCATGGTGACATCGTTGATACTACTAACCTACAATCGGGTTTGAAGCAGATCTTTGTTACCATGGGGAGGTTTAGTGCTACCACTGCTTGCTTATATGAAGAACTTCGCCAACAAATTCAGCAAGACGACCATGTTTTGGGAAAATCCAACAAAAATAAGTAGTTTGACTTTTTTATTCGATTGTTACTGTAGGATTGAAGATGTCTCAAATTTTTCAGAACCTAATTTTATGTACACATGATGTCTTAATAAATATTTCTTGGAGGAAGATATGTGCTAACTTAATTTATTGATAATGCAAGTATCCAAAAATATTTATTAATAATGTCACAGATCTATATCTAATATAAAAGACACTTGATAGAAAGTGGAATCTAACAAGTGTTAATCTGTGGTTAATCCTTATTCCCTCCAAAAACCTTCTCCTCTCATTTTATTTTATTTTTATTTTTTATTTAAATCTTTACTTATTTTTTATTTTTATATTTATTTAATTTTTTATTTTAAATGACTCTTAAAAATAAACGTTTCAAATTCCGAGTCATTCATTGCACCTTTGTCTGACATATGCGGCCATCGCGTTTTTCAATAACCTTTTCCATCTCATTCCTTTTTCAAGAAGTTTTCCCCTCCCCCAATTTTCATTCACAATTTCGCGGTTTTGCTCTTCGCACAGGAAGCTGAAGGTGTTCTTTGAAATTCCATTTCGCGACCTTTCAACTTAAACTGCCTTCTTAAAAGGTTTGTTTTTTTTCTTAATTTCTATTTCTGTGTTCCTTGAATCTGTGGGTGTGGTTACGCACTGTCAACAAAGTGTCGCCTTCTATGAAACCGTCTCCCTCAACGGTTGTGTTGAATTCTCAGATGACGCAAGGGGAAACTTCTGCTTTTGATGGGTCACCCAAGAAGGTTTGTCTTTTTTCTTTGTCGTTTTTTGCATGTTTCTTTAAACCTTCGTCGTTTGTTGATGTTGCACCCAAAAAGGTTTGTCTTTTTTCTATAATTCTTTTTGCATGTTTCTTTAAACCTTCGTCGTCTACGATGGTCGTGTTTTTTCCCATTACGGTATGTTTTCGTAAACTATGCTTTAATCATTTTGGTCTGTTCGTTGAATTTGTGGGTATACGCATTGTAATGTTTTTTCATTCTTTCATTGTTTTTTCATTGTTTCATTGAGTTGTTGTTTCATGTTATACCATTAACTTAAATTCTGTAAATGGTAAACCCTTCAGTTGCAAGATGAGAAATCTCCATTTGTTGGTTCTGGCTTACAGGATAAGGTATGTATTATTTTCAGTTATTTGAAAAAAAATGAATAGATTGGTGGTTCTTAGATTTTTGGGTTTCAATGATCATGTATGTATATTTTCTTTTTAGCTCACTTAGTATTTTGTTTTCGTTTTTTAATTTTTCACATGAATCAGGGGAAAGCTCCGTCTATTCATCTTGAGCCAGCCAATATGGTATTTTTTTCTGCTTATTTTTGGTTTGATGTTATACCATTAAATTAAATTGTCTGAATGGTGAACCCTTCAGGTGGAAGATGGGAAATCTCCTTCTGTTTGATGTTATTACATGTAGCTTTCATTAAAATAATAACAATGTGTGTGTTAAATGTAACAGCAAGATGGACCTAAAGATGCAGAGGTCATTTTTTTAGACGATTCTGATGATGAAGTATGTCCTACTTTTAATCTTTGCACCTGTACTTTATCTGTATTCAAATTCAGCTAATGCCTGTCATGTACTGTATGTATTTCTTAATTTTAATATATTGTGTTTCATGCAATTTTGTTTTCATTATGACCCCTGTTTGTCAATCAAAATCACATGGCAGCTAAAGATGCAAATGTCATAGTTATTGGTGACTCTGATGATGAGGTTTGTCCTTCTTTAAGTCTTTACAAACTTGGTCTTCAGTAGTCGCACTCGCTTGAGCGAGACCGAGTGGGCGCTTGGGCGAGCTATGGCACACGCTGAGCGAAAAGAAGAAGAAGAGTATCAGGGGTCGTCTCGCTTGAGCGAGCCCCAACTCGCTGGAGCGAGATTCTCAGAGTTCGCTTGGGCGAGGCAAGCGAGCGTAAGTGAAATTCGTCCAGAATCTAGCATACGTTCACTCGCTTGAGCGAGTGCCACATCCAATGGCCTTTCGCTCAAGCGAAAATGGTCCAGTGGCAAAATACCTCACTCACGCTCGGGTGAGACCCTACTCGCCTAAGCGATTTTTCTATAGTGGGTTTGTCCTGCTTTTAGTCTTTCTTCCTCTATGCCTTAAACCTTTTTCATGTCATCAAATCTGCTTATTTAATTGTTATTTTAAACAGCTCCCTCCGACTGTCCATGCTTCTAAAAAAGTTGTCTCTCGCAATAGACAAATTGATAACTTTTTATACTCTGCCACCAAAGTACTTACCAAGTTTCAACGGGAAAATTTTTTGGTTCGTCATCTTACCTCATCACCTTTTCATATTTTTTGTAACATGTTAGTGATGTTGTTGTTTGTTTTTCAGGATCTACCCTCGACTTTAGTTCCCCTGAATTTCCCTCACAGGCCAACAAAAGTACTCGCCAAGATGGAAGGATTTGATGACGTGTTATCCCTTGAGCTTCGTTGGACTGGGCGAAGGCCTTGGGAAGTTCACCTTGGCTCCAGTTGGCCTCAGTTTTGTGTGAAGTACATGTTGAGAAATGGTGATAGGATTCAATTCGGGATGCCTTATCACAACTAAAAAAACCCTAAACAGCTACCTCAAATTAGCGACGACAGTACCCCGTCGCTAATTAGCGACCGACTTAGCGACCGCCTTGTTCAAAAAGGGACCAAAAAGATGTTAGCGACTCATGTAGCGACCGAAAGAGGACTCGGTCGCTAGAAATTATAAACACCGTCGCTAGTACCGTCGCCATTTCGTAGCTCCACCTTGTTTTGCATTCCCGCCAGGGTTTTCTGTTGGCGCCAAATAGTAGCGACGGTATTTACCGTCGCTATGGTTTGTACTAGTGACGAAAGTCTTGCACCGTCGCTATGATTTTGGCTTCCCTCCATATCTTTTCTTTTAATAATGGAAGGTAGCGACGATGGGCTGATACCGTCGCTAATGTTCAGGAGTCTAGCGACGGACTAACGGATCCGTCGCTATAGTTTTCGCCTTCCCTCCACATTTTTTCTTTAGGTCAGTGACGGTTGTATGGGACCGTCGCTAAGGTTCAGTAGGTTAGTGACGGCAATCTGTTACCGTCGCTAAAATTTAGTATTTTAGTGACGACGTAGCATCACCGTCGCTATGGTTGTTGTCTTCCCTCCATTAAAAATTGAAGGTAGTGACGGTGGGGTATCACCGTCGCTACGTTTCAGGAGTTTAGGGACGGTGTTGTTGTACCGTCGCTAATCCTTTTAATCTAACTCGACAGGGACCCCTTTCCCTCTCACTTGCCCTAACCTTCCCTTTCTTCTTCCTTGCCTCCTTCCCTAACCAGCCGCCGTCTCCCTCTCCTCCTTTCTCTAACCAGCCGTCGTCTCCCTCTCCTCCCTCCTTCCCTCCGTTGGTCTGCCTTCCACCCTCAGCCACCGCCGTCCGTCCCTCCGTCAAGCATCACACCATCACCGTCAAGCATCGCGCCATCACCACCGAGCAACGTGCCTGGCCTGAACTGAACATCGAGCATCTGCTCTCACCATGGAGCTTCTTCCATCAACGTCGAGGCCCTCACATTGAACCCTTCAAGTCAGTTCTCATCTGCTCTCACCGTGTTGGCTTTGATTTTTTTTTATGTTTCATTTTGTGATGCTGATATTATTTTCATGTTTCTAATTCTATTTCTGATGCTGATTTTTGTTTCATGTTCATTGATTGTTTGTGTTCTTGTTTATTGATTCTTGCTATTGTTGTTCAATGATTGTTGGCCTATTGGTATTGTACTGATCTAGCATTGTATTTTAATTTTAATGTTTCTGTCCTTTGAACATAAATATTCTTTAAAACAAAAATGGTTAATTGTTAGGTAAATCACAGCTAAATGGTTAATTGCTATTTGTCAAAATAGTGTCCTTGAGAGAAGCCACCTACAAGGAAAGGTAGAACATTTAAACAATTTAAAACTAGTAGTTTACAAATTAAACAACATTTTTTAACATGCAAAAATAAAAGACATTTTCAGAGGGTTTACAATAACCAACTGTATTAGACCTCTTGTTTTTGACAAGCTAGTTATCTATAACTTAACCAATTCTTTAAAGAAACTACCTCCAATTAGATTTACAAATTAAACAAGTTTTCTTTCAAAATAGATAAAGAAAATTAAGATAAAGAAAATTAACTTTAGAGGATGTTTTATTTACAAAATTCATCTACAATCCTCTTCTGCTTAGAACCAAAAATACAGTTAACCTAAAGTTGGATTGGTTAGGGACACCTACTCTCCAACCCCCTGATACACAACTACTCGCATCACATAATGTTATGATACCTCTTTCTGCCTTATACATAATATAATTTCTCAGTTCCAGGAAATAGAGAGAGAGGACAGCAACGAATCAGAGAGAGAAGACAACTAAAATTAAATAATGTCAATAACAGAACTAAAAAAATTTATTTACAGATTAATATTCAACTTAAAACTGAAAAAAAAATTTACATTTGTTCTAAAAAAGAAGATAGGACAGCAGCACAACAACTGAAATAGAAAATTGAAATGAGAACTGAAACAAATAATAATCAGATTAAGACTAAAACTTAAAAAAATAAGGAGAGAGAGAACTGAAAAAATAAGGAAAAAAAATTTAAAACAGAAACAGAGAGATAAAAAGAGAGAAGAGAAACGACCAAGCAATCAGAGAGAGAAGAGAAGAGAAGAGAAGAGAAGAGAAGAGAAGAGAACAAAAGAGAAGAGAGAGAAAAGAAGAGAAAAGAAAAGAAGAGAGAGAAAATAAGATAAACACAGAAACAGAGAAATGGCCAAGCATTCAGCTTAAGAGGAGACAAGAAGAAATAAAAAAGAAGAGAGAAGAGATGATATTGAAAAGATATTGAAAAAGCTGATAATTCAGAACTGAAAAAACCTGTTATTTCTCGTAAACCCTAAACCAAATCTATGAATCTAAACTTTGCTAAATGTATTTTTTAATTTTGCTTCATCTGTAAAAAGTTAAAGATATTAATTATTAGTGAAACCAAACAGCATTTGATTTTAAAAACATGTTATTTTTAGTTTAACTTGCTTTTATTTTTTTGTTCAAAAACTCAACAGCATTTGATTTCATTAAACACTTTGCCTCAAAAGAATTTCTAGTTGCACGAGTTGCACCAAACTGAACCAAACACGCAGAAACTGCCACAAACATAACCAAATACGCAGATTTACACACTAAATATTCAATCCTAGAAGTGAGAAGTGTGTGTTAAAATGTTTGTCACTGCCTTAACTTGAATACCAAACATACTACTAAGAGCCAGGTTGGATAAACTTCTACTTACAGGAAAAGAAATTAACAGAAACTAGGAGATAAAATAAATCAAACTTCTCCAGTTAGTTAAAATCAACTAATCCTCTTCAATATTTTTACAAGTTTTCCCCATCTAACTTCTCCAACTTAAGAGACCTCTTTGATCATTAAAAATGATTTTTGTTTTTATTTTTTATTTTCAAATTTAATTACAAGTCACTTTATTTTTTGTTTTTCAAAGTTTGTAAATGAAATAGTTAAAACAAAAACATAGTTGTTTTCAGTGTTTTTTGTATAGATTTTGAAAACAAAAAGGAATATAACAGTTTTATAACTAATATCAAAATTAAAAAATAATAACAAAAAAGATTTTCTAAAATCAAATGCCCATAACAAGTGTCAAGTTACGAGAAAAGTTTCATTCATTTTACCTTCTTAATTTGTTTTCACTGTTTCCTAAATCAACTTTTACAAACATCTATTTTTCTTCTCTAATTGTCATTATTTGAGTGTAAGTTTAGCAAATGGTATTTCTCAAATATGCTTATCCCCTGTGGAAGGTAAAAGTCATTGATTCTGAGCTTAAGAGGAAAGAAGGCTTATGCCCTTTAACACCTGAGGAAACTGCTATGGTATTGACAGCACTAGGCATAGATCATAATGTTCAAATTTATATTTCTGCTGGAGATATATATGGTGTAGGGTTCAGGATGGCAAGTTTACTAGGACTGTTTCTTAATCTGGTAAGTAGAAAAAGGCAAATCAGATATGATGATGTATTTAGATGCAAATTAGTCAGTTTACACTAACATTTTCTCTAACTGGAATAGGTGAGAAAAGAAACTCTTCTGGAACCTTCAGAATTGATATATTTCCAAAATCACTCCTTACAAATGGTATAATTTTTATTGATAACACTGTTATAGATACATAGAGCACAACACAAAATTTGACCTTAAGTCAAGCATGCATAAGATTTCAACAGACCAAAAGATCAGCATATAGGAACATAAAAGTTTGAAATGACGTGCTGAGTATTGCATATCATAACACTGGTATCATTGATCCATCCAAGCAACAATCCCAGAACATTGAATGAAAAAGAAAGTTGGAGCACTAACAGCAACCTCTTCAATTTCAATAGCTGCAAAGCATCACAATTACAATTTCATTAAAACCAAGAAAATTAAGTACAAAAAGATGTCAACACAACACACATCATTGCATAATGCATACCTTAATGAAACGACTAATTATATCAACGAAAGCCTCCTGATCCCCTTCGCTCGTATGGTCCAGCACGATCACGATGATATCGGGCATTTCCAGAGTCTCCATGATTACCAGCATCCCTGTTACGCCCACCAGAAGAACGATCTGCATTTCTGTCAGGACCATAGTCACCACCACCACTGCCTCCACCATATCTACTTTCTCTGCCACCATACCTTCCCCCTCTTGACCCTTTACCAGGGCACTCCCTAGCAAAATGACCAGGTTTACCACACTTAAAGCATTCACCGCCTGCGTGATCCTCGACCACCTCCATAATCTCTGTCACGACCACGATGATGACCACGCTCTCGGGAGCTCTCACCATCATCTCGTGATGATCCTTGTTGAGGCTGGGCTCTATCAACAGTAATATAGTGTTATAGTGTGATAGTAACGACTCTGTATATCTGACAAAAAATAGGTACAGCTTCAATATCATTAATGATGTAACTGAAAACAGCTTAGACAGGACTTCTGTAATAAGAAGGTAGGAAGGAAACCATTATATGAATATTATTGTTTCAGATAATCAATCAACCTTGAACTTAATTCATAGAGATTTACAGTAGTTTCTAGTAGTTCAGCACAACTCAAAGGAAAAATTCCCATTGACAGATTGATTAGGATTCAGTTTGTCAGTTATCTCTTTTTTAGTAAGTTGTAAAGCTAAAAGTTATTACATTCTTATCTATTACATCTTTAGAAACTTCATTATGGAAACCAGTTGAATGTTGGGAACTTTGATTAACACTGTTAACAATCAACTTTGTCATGCAGACCAATACACTTTACGCGTGGTCTGTGTTTGGCTCTCATCAGCTTTGTCTCCATCGTTATCTCTCTTTCGACGGTAATCCCCTAACGCTAAGTTATCCGGCTATGTGTGTTGTATGTGTTGAAGTGTATGTATGTTGATTGTTGTTTGTTAGTGGAGAGCTAAGCTCATTAGACAGTGATTTTGTGTGTTGATAACATGATTTTTTATGCATGTGTAATGTTGTTTGTTAGTGGAGAGCAGAGCTCATTAGGCATTGGTTTTGTGTGCTGATAACATGATTTACGATGCATGTGTAATGTTGTTTGTTAGTGGAGAGCAGAGCTCATTAGGCATTGATTTTATATATTGATAACATGATTTTGTGTTCATAACTGTGAATATCATATACAATGCGTATGATATGTTTATTTATCTATACTGGGAAGTTTTCTATATGTAACAGGCCGTTTGTAAATTTGGGAAATGTCTAGTTTACAGGGGAGACTCTGCCAAAATTTTGGCAGACTCCCTTTCTTAGGGAACTTAAAAAATGAAACTCAACTTTAATAATGTAGGGTTTAGTCGTGTGTGTACCCATTAGATTCCCGTTCAAGTTTCAAAACAACCGGTAGATGTACCGTGTTGTGTTGGATCTTGAATTGTCCCGGTTGGACAATTTGGTATGAATTTGTAACCTGTAGGGCGTAACCCATCAATGTTGTATGTGGTCTATCTTGAGAAGTTGAATGAATGTTTATTTGAAATTTCAGTTATGGTGTTTCGTATTGTCCCCAGGGTGCATGTCTGTGTGTGGTGTTTCATACCGTACGTATCTCTGTGTACTCGGGGACTAATGCGAAATGCTGCCGAAATTTCAAATGAACATTCATTCAACTCAAGATAGACCACATACAATTATGGGATGGGTTACGGATGGTTGCATATTCATCCCGAATGGGATAGGGCCCCACCAATTTGCAACATCAAAGAGATAGAGTGATTCACAACCGATAGTTAAATAAAAATTTAAACGTGTAAGGTAACAGAAATCGTGCTTGTTAGATATTATAAATGGAGGTACCGGCAAATCGGCGATGGATGTACAACCGACTAGATCGCAATCGGCGAGTGACTGAGGAGTTTATGATGGGGCTATTGGAGTTCATTCCGTTCGCTACGGCAAACACGCCTGCATTTGAAGTGACTCAGAAGATTCGTTGTCCGTGCTCAAGGTGTAAATGCATGAGTTTTGAATACGCGGATGATGTCATATGCCACCTAACTGAGAAAGGGTTCATGGAAACATACCACTGCTGGTACAACCATGGTGAGCAGTTACCGCGTAGACCATCAGACGTAACCGTACAACAGTCGTACTACGAGGTTGGAGGAAACAGGGATACGTACAACAACATAGAACAAATGCTGATGGATCATGTTGGACCCTCCACCGGGAGTATGCTGGAACATAATGACCAAGTAGGTCATGGGGACTCTGACAATGTAGAGGAGGATCCTAATCCGGAGGTGAAGAGATTTTATGATTTGTTGGCGGCGGCTCAGACTCCATTGTGGGACGGGTGCAACAGTCACACTGAGTTATCCGCCTCCCTAGCTGCTTTAAGCCTAAAGGCAGATTATAATCTTTCTGGAGGTTGTTTTGATAGGATGGTCAATCTGATGGGTTCCACTATGCCTAGTAATCACAGAATGCCAGCAAACCTGTACCGTGCTAAGAAACAAGTGGCAAACTTGGGGTTGGGTTGTGTGAAGATAGAGTGTTGTGTTGGTGGATGTATGCTGTTCAGAAATGAGTTTGTAGACAAGAGTGTCACAAAATGTCTGCATTGTAATGAGGAACGCTACAAGACCGTTAAAAGGAGAGGAAAGGTAACCCGGACGGCCAGGAAGAAAATGTGGTACTTCCCTATAACACCGCGTCTTCAACGCCTGTATGCCTCATTGTCCACGGCAAAACACATGCGTTGGCATGCTCTGAACCGAACACAAGAGGGGTTTCTTTGCCATCCTTCCGACGGGAAAGCATGGAAGTGTTTGGATGAGCTATATCCGGACTTTTCTGCCGAGCCGCGCAATGTAAGACTTGGCTTATGTACTGATGGGTTTAACCCGTTCGGTCAATACGGAAGAGCTTACTCTTGTTGGCCAGTTATCCTGACCCCATACAATCTGCCTCCTGATATGTGTATGAAGAGGGAGGTCATGTTTCTATCTATACCAGGACCCAAAAATCCAAAGGCGAACATAGACGTGTTTTTGCAACCGTTGGTTGAAGAGTTATCACAATTATGGGATGTCGGGGTAATGACATACGATGCGTCTTTGAAGAACAACTTTATGATGCGTGTTGTTTTGATGTGGACTATTAACGACTTCCTGGCCTATGGTATGCTCTCTGGATGGTCCACGTCTGGGAAGCTTGCTTGCCCTGTATGCATGGAATATACCGGGGGGGAATCACTCCCTGTTAGTGGCAAGACAAGTTTCTTTGACTGTCATAGAAAGTTTCTACCGTTGGATCACCCGTTTAGGAGGAACAAAACCGCTTTTAAGAAGAACAAGGTTGTTAATGAACCTCCACCCCGTAGGTTATCTGGTGCACGGGTTTGGCAGAGGGTCGAAGAGTATCCTTACATCTGGGACAAGAGTGTTAAGGAGTTTGCGGGTTACGGTAAGGAACACCACTGGGTGAAGCAGAGTGTCTTGTGGGATTTGCCATATTGGAAAGACTTGTTGTTAAGACACAACATTGATGTCATGCACACTGAACGTAATGTTTTCATGAATATTTTTGACACTGTTATGGACATCAAAGGGAGAACAAAGGACAACGAGAAGAGTCGTCTAGACCTTCCGATTTGGTGTTCCAGGAAGGAGTTGGAGTTGAGGGATGCGGGACGTGGAAGAATGTTTAAACCCCATGCAAAATATGCTTTAACTAGACCACAACAGATTGCTGTGTGTATTTGGATGAATGGGTTGACCCTGCCTGACGGATTCGCTTCTAACTTGAGTAGATGTGTCGACGTGAAGGAGGGCAGGGTGTTTGGCATGAAAAGTCATGATTGCCATGTGTTTATGCAGCAACTACTCCCGTACGCGTTTCATGCCTTACCGAAGCCTATTTGGAAACCGTTAGTGGAGTTGAGTCACTTCTTTAAGGAGTTGACGACTACTTCATTGACTGTGGAGAAACTTGTGAAGATGGAAGAAACTATCCCGGTATTGATTTGTAAGTTGGAGCAGATTTTCCCACCAAGTTTTTTTGACTCCATGGAGCATTTGCCTATCCATCTACCGTACGAGGCCTTGGTTGGTGGCCCAGTGCAGTATCGTTGGATGTATCCATTCGAAAGGTGAATGCTTGGTGAACTCTTTAATTTCCTTGCAAACACTTCTTATAATAGTATTTTCTAACTTAACACTATCTTATTAATGATGTTGAAGATTCTTACACTCTTTAAAAGATAAAGTGTCGAACAAAGCCTGCGTTGAAGCATCAATTTGTGAGGCATACTTAGTCGAAGAAATGACAACCTTTGCTTCTTTCTATTTTCCGACGGAGATAGAAACTAGAATGAGTAGAATTCCCCGCAAACTTGGGGTAGCCAGCCGCACAGGGTTTGATGAACAAACATCGATTTTCAACTATCCTGGTCACCCGGGGGGCAGGCTCACAAAATGTTACATTGATGAGAAAGATCGAAAGGCGGCTCACTTGTACATTCTTCTAAATTGCCCAGAAGTGGAACCCTTTATTGAGTAAGTCATATAAGTTATATTATACATTCTTAACGTAGCTTTTATAGTATCTAAATTTGTTTCCTTTGAATAGCTTATACACAGATATGCTAAAACTTGAGCAAAATGATTTAACTGATGACCAAATTCATAGTGAGGTGTCATCCAAGTTCGTTGGTTGGTTCGCGCAACACGTAAGACCCGTATACCAAGTGTTTTTAAGCCTATTTGCTTCTAACTCCCGTTATCTAACGATGACCTACTTCTTATGTTGTACATAGATACAAGACCCAAACAACCATATTGAAGATTCTTTACTCCAAGCCCTTTCTTGGGGGCCGGTGAAAACTGTTAAAAAATGGCCTATTTACTACGTAAATGGCTACAAGTTTAATATTCTTCAATGGAGTGAAGGGATGCGCACCCATAACTACGGGGTTTGTGTTAAAGGAACCGCCGGACAGTTGGAAGAAGACTTTTATGGAGTGTTGACGGAGATTGTTGAAGTTTCGTTCTCTGGATGACTAAGAAGAGATATTGTTCTATTCAAATGTGATTGGTTCGACAACACAATCGGTGTTGGGACAAAGGTTGATAACAACTACGGCTTAGTTGAGGTCAAGAAGAATGGTAGATATAAAGGGTTTGATCCCTTCATTTTTGCCCAACAAGCTGAGCAGGTTTATTACACCGACTTCCCGGGAGGACATCGGGACTGGTATGCAGTAATCAAGGCCAAGGCCCGAAGTCAGATCACTGACAATGTCTCTGAGGAGGTCGATGACGCTTATCAGCTTGCACCACACGAGCTCAAAGATACCAATTTGTTGTTCAACATTGATCCAGTCATAATGGATGAGACACTCGCCACTACGGGGGGTGAACACATTGACAAAGACCTTGTCTCTCGATCAAAACGGTCTAGGGCTGATTTGGATACTGATGAACTTGTTCAAACAGATAACTACAGTGACACTGAAACTGAGGGGGAATTTGAAACTGAAACAGACACAGAGTATGTAGTCGTTAAACAAAATGTTACATAGGTTTATATATATCCTGAGACTAACCTTTCTTTTCATGATTTTATCCACAGATGACGGGACGTCGACTGCCCTTCAGTAGGGGTGGTGGGTCCAGGACCCCGACATCCCGGCAGGGGACTCCCACCCCAGGATAGGAGACCACTCTATCACCACTACAGCAGAGCACTCCATCACCACCACCACCACCACCACAGCAGACCACTCCACCACCACCACCACAGCAGACCACCCTATCACCCCGACTGACCACCCCAGAGCAGAGTCCTGGAGTTGGTGGGTTGGAGGACCATGGCCATCAGGCCACCCCACCTTCGGCATCCCCTCTGCCCATGTTGGTACCCGTGCCGGCCGGAGATGAGTAAGTGACTAAACCTCAAATACTTTTATGTTATTTGTATGATACTTTATATTAAACTTTAGTGAAAAGACTTGTTGGTTTATTGGATGTTACTTTAATTAGTACTTGTATAGATTGAATTGTACTGGGCACTCTTCTATTTGTAACAGGGTAACTATTGTGATTGGAAATGTTACTATTACAGGGGAGACTCTGCCGAAATTTTGGGAGTCTCCCTAGATTGTGTGTTGTTTTACTCCTAACATAATTGTTGTCATTACAGCTTTGTTGATAGTAGTCGCACTACCAAAGCGATTACTAAGGTTTTGAAGGCCTAGTGGGATGGTCCATATATATCTTGGACAGATACTGGGAAGGTTGTGCAAGATAGGTGGTTTGACACCTTCTCGGTAAGTTCCTAGCTCATTTGTTGTGACTTGATTTGTAAAATAGACCTGTTATTAATTTTGATTTCTCATTTCCTTTTACAGCGTGATTACCAGTGGGCGGAGGGTATGATTGATGAGATTAGGAAGGTCTTTGCCACAAAGACCTCCAAAATCATCAAGAGTACCCTTTGGAAGGTGAGGGACAAGGGTGAGCGCCCTCGTTGGATCCTGGAGGACCATTGGGACGGGATGGTCCAGAAGTAGGGCGGGGTCCCGTTCCAGCAGGCGAGTGCTCGGAATAGGGCCAACAGAGCTGCCGATGCTGCAGCCTCGGTTTACACTGGGGGTAGCATTTCAACCCTCGAGCACAAGAAAAGATTTATAAGTATATTTATGTTAAACATTTCTATTATGATTCGTCTTACATGTTTACAAGTAATAATCTCAATGTTTTTTGTCCACCACAGGAGCTGAGGGAGCACCGGGAGCCTTCTTTGTTTGAGGTCATGCAAATGACCAAGAAGAACAAAGCCGGTGCATGGGTAAACTAGAAGACTACGGATCTAGCGGTATTTACTTTTAACTGACACATGCTTATAATTTACAAATCAGCTTACTAATCCTATCATTGTTTTTGAATTTACAGGAGGCATATCAGGCCAGGAGGGCTGAGAAGGAGGCGGACCTGGTGGCTTCCACTCCTGAAGGGGAGGTTCCTCCCACCCTATCTTGTTCTGACGACAACGCCATCTATATGGAGGCTGTTGGCGGTGTGAACAAGAAAGTGAGGGTATTTGGATTGGGTGGCGTCGGCACGCAGCTGGCGAAAAAGGGGAAGACCCCTTCCTCTTCGTCTTCCTCTGGTCTTCCGACTGAGGTCGTTCAGGTAATTCAAAACCTGAACGATGAGCTACAGAAGGAGCGACGTCAGAGGCAGTTGTTGTTGGAGCGGGCCGAGGCGGACCGACAGAAAGCCGAGGCGGACCGACAGCGGGCCGAGGAGCAGCACGCCGAGACTCGTCGGCAGCTTGCTCAGCAGCAGGAGCTACTGATGCAGTTGATGGCGAGGCTACCTCCCCCCACCTCCCAGGCGCCCCCACCACCACCCCAGGATCCCCCACCACCATGATTGTATTTTTATTATTTATACACATTGTATATTTGATTTTTAGTTTTATGTTATATTTCATTCAGTATTTATTTTGCCATTCTTCATTTATTATGTCAATATTTATTGGTAATTAAATTCAAATCAAAAAGTCTTATTGTACCTATCATTAATAATTCAACCTATTTGATAAATAAATTTAATCTATTATTTTGTTTTTAATAATAATTTAATATTTTAAAAAAATTATTTAAATTTAATTATAAAATTTTATCAGCCAATACAAAATACAAAATATTTAATAAAACCTATATAAATATTTAACCCAATTTTCTAAAAAAGAAATTTCCAATTAGCGACGGCAACAGATGGTCGCTATATTGTAAAACATAGCGACGGACTATAGTGGTCGCTGTATTGTTAAAAACAGCGACGGACGACAGTGGTCGCTGTGTGGCTTCCCACAGCGACGGATCACGTGGTCGCTACATGAGTACCCATAGCGACGGCGGAGCTTAGTCGCTGGAAGGCCACATCTGGCGATGGCGTCGTCGGTCGCTATCCGTTTAACATTCGCGACGGCGTATGGTGGTCGCCGGTGGCTGCTAGTAGCGACGGAGTTTTGAGGTCGCTGTATGGCAACACTTAACGACGGCTGGAGTTATTGGGGCAGAGACGATTTTAGCGACGGCCTTACGCCGTTAATATTTTAGCGACAGCATGTATGTGGTCGCTGATGTGTTTTCGACGAGGGTTTTAGCGACGTCCTCTGTCCCGTCTGAGATGCCGTCGCTAATGGTTTTAGCGACGGTCAAGGCATGGATTAGCGACCAATTCCTTCCGTCGCTAACAGGTGTTTTTTTATTGGTGTATGTTAGGGCTGCTATCCTTTATTTTAGGGTTGTTAATTGAGCATGTTAGTTTGCTTTGTTTGCTTTCTTTTCGAATTGGAACAGTGTTCTCTTTTATGTTAGTTTGCTTTGTTTGCATTGATGAAAAAAAATAGATATTTCTGAGATTAAATAAATGGCAACTTCAGTTCTTTGTATGGTTGATAGTAACATATTAAGCTGTAGTTCTTAATATAGAATCATGGTTCTTAATCACGGTGAAAGGCTATTTGAATATAGTTCGAGTATGGTAATATACTATAAACCTGTTAATAGTTCCGAGTGAAACCTCATTAACAAAACCATTCTGAAGAGTTAAGACATTATTCGAGTGAAACGTCTGCCAGAGGAACGTGTCCGAATGAGTTCTTTCCGAGAGAAGTACTTATTGTAATAAGAGCTTTGATATTTCTGAGTCGTTGACCCCCGATTGAGGTCTGACTTTCCGAGTGAAGTGTCTCTGACTGTGATACTCAGGAGTGAAATGATACCGAGTAACACGATTCCAAGTGGAAAGGCTTCAAGTGAGAAAATACTAATTTCCGTGTGATGTGGCACCGATTGGGACATACCCGTGCGGGTCTTTCCAGGAAGTGCTTTTGGACAAACTTAAACTCCGAATGAGTACTTTTTGAGTGAATAATTCCTGAGGAGTTAATATCCGAGTGGTGATCCTTTCAAGTGGACTGAATTCCAAGAAAGGAATTGGAACAGTTATCTGTTATGTTAGTTTGCTTTGTTTGCACAGGACCAAAAAAAAACTGAGATTTCTGAGAGTAAATAAATGGCAACTTCAGTTCTTTGTATGGTTGATAGTAACATATTAAGTTGTAGTTCTTAATATAGAATCATGGTTCTTAATCATGGTGAAAGGCTATTTGAATATAGTTCGAGTATGGTAATATACTATAAACCTGTTAATAGTTCCGAGTGAAACCTCATTAACAAAACCATTCTAAAGAGTTAATACATTATCCGAGTGAAACGTCTGCCAGAGGAACGTGTCCGAATGAGTTCTTTCTGAGAGAAGTACTTATTGTAATAAGAGCTTTGATTTCAAACACTCGAGTCAAGATATTTCCGAGTCGTTCACCCCTGATTGAGGTCTAACTTTCCGAGTGAGGTGTCTCTGACTGTGACACTCAGGAGTGAAATGATACCGAGTAACACGATTCCAAGTGGAAAGGCTTCAAGTGAGAAAATACTAATTTCCGTGTGATGTGGCACCGATTGGGACATACCCGTGTGGGTCTTTCCAGGAAGTGCTTTTGGACAAAGAGACAAGCTCCGAATGAGTACTTTCTGAGTGAATAATTCCCGAGGAGTTAATATCCGAGTGGTGATCCTTTCAAGTGGACTGAATTCCGAGAAAGCAATTGTAATAAGAGTGAAACCTGATTATAGTTCCGAGTGATAGTTTCGAGTAAAACCTGTTGATAGTTTCGAGTGAAACCGCATTAACAAAACCATTCTGCGAGAGGAACGTGTCCGAATGAGTTCTTTCCGAGAGAAGTACTTATTGTAATAAGAGCAGGGATTTCAAATGGGAACTTCTCGGACCATGATATTTTCGAGTCGTTGACCCCCGATTGTAGTATATCCGAATTGAGGGTTGACTTTCCGAGTGAGGTGTGTCTGAGTGTGACACTCAGGAGTGAAATGATACCGAGTAACACGATTCCAAGTGGAAAGGCTTCAAGTGAGGAAATTCTAATTTCCGTGTGATGTGGCACCGATTGGGACATAACCGTGCGGGTCTTTCCAGGAAGTGCTTTTGGACAAAGAGACAAACTCCGAATGAGTACTTTCTGAGTGAATAATTCTCGAGGAGTTAATATCCGAGTGGTGATCCTTTCAAGTGGACTGAATTCCGAGAAAGCAATTGTAATAAGAGTGAAACCTGTTGATAGTTCCGAGTGATAGTTCCAAGTGAAACCTGTTGATTGTTCCGAGTGAAACCTCATTAACAAAACCATTCTGCGAGAGGAACGTGTCCGAATGAGTTCTTTCCTGTTAGTTAATCCCTAAGCATGAGCAACGGAAAAATAAAAGGGATTCCATAGGATTTGCAAGGTTCCGTGTTTCAAAGCACAAAACAATTTCGAAATTCATTTTGGATTACCCCTTGAAGAACTCCGAAGCAGTCGTAGCCTCGTCCTTTAGGAGTCCACACGAGCACTCCCACCAGAATCGCAACACTTGCCAACTGCTAGTTTGACGACGTGTAGCTCTTGCAACTTTTACGAATTTGTGTCTCACTTGAGTGAACGGCCTATGAGCATCTTATGCTCTATTTATAGGCTTAGGTTTGACCTAATTTGTTCTCTCTAAAAGTGGGCTCCTTACTCATTCCAAATGAGTTAGGCCCAATAGCTTTATTTTAGTCCAACTAAAATAAGACAACATTTTCTGATGGGCTTACTCTATGTGTATGACCCTATAGGTAAAATACCCGGTCATATTAATAATAAACTATTTTATTATTAATATAAAATAAGAGCGGCATCTAGCAATGCATCATTATGTCCGAATATTATCAACATAACCTATAAGTGACAATTATTTAATATGTTTATTCCTTTTGTCACGATATCCTAATTGGGCCCAAGGCATGGTCGCGTCATCCTTGTACGGCCCAATTTATTTTACTTGATACCAGAGTAGACTGGATCCGAATAAATATCTAATATTTATTCTTTCTAGCATGGCCATGCGTTTTCTTAGTCTTACTCCATCAAGTGGCCTATGGATATCACTCCTGTCACATAGGAGAGACAAATCCCATCTACATCACTGACATCCCTCTGCATAATTTGTTCATTGCCTAATCACAACCTTTATAGTCCTCTTGTTACAGAAGACGTTTAATTGTATTAAAACAATAAACTCCTCATGTAGGAATCGTAGTGACTTCAGGTCGAAGGACTACATATACCATTATCACATTGAGAATCGTTTATGACAATCATGTAACGATCCACGCAACGTTCTCATGGTGGGTCTGTCCAGTACATCATTACTCTTAATGTGTACCCGTGTGAAGACTCGATATCATCTATATCTATGATCTGTGAGATCAGGTCATCAGTACACTCACACACTAGTCTCAGTGTATTTACATGTCCCAATGTAAATACTTGACTAGGGACATTTTAGGAATAATTTTTATATGACCTATTACTCCAAGGATAAATATGTTTTAAAATAATTTTAAACTGAAATATTTATTCTATTGATAAGTAGAAAAATGATACAAATGAAAAAGCATAAAAGCTCATAGTGCATACACTAACAATCTCTCACTTGCACTAGAGCCAATCAGACATTTGCCTAATGCCTAATGATCTAGTGTGCCCCTCATGTTTTTGTTGTGTAAGAGGTTTTGTGAGTGGGTCAGCAATATTCTCATCAGTATGCACCTTACATATCTTTACATCTCCTCGGTCAAGGATCTCTCGAATGAGATGAAATCGCCTAAGTATATGCTTGGATCGTTGATGTGATCTAGGTTCCTTAGCTTGTGCGATTGCTCCACTATTGTCACAGTAGAGACTTATAGGGTCTACAATGCTAGGAACAATCCCAAGTTCTGTTATGAACTTCTTGATCCATACTGCCTCTTTTGCAGCATTTGAGGCAGCAATATACTCAGACTCTGTGGTAGAATCAGCAACTGTCTCTTGCTTTGAACTCTTCCAGCTTACAGCGCCACCATTTAGACAAAACACGTACCCAGATTGCGATCTTGAGTCATCCTTATCAGTTTGGAAGCTAGCATCAGTGTAACCTTTTACAATGAGCTCTTCTTCCCCTCCATATATCAAGAATGAATCCTTAGTTTTTCTTAAGTACTTCAGGATATTCTTGACAGCAGTCCAGTGACTTTCACCGGGATCAGACTGGTATCTGCTCGTCATGCTTAAAGCGTACGAGACATCTGGTCGGGTACATATCATGGCATACATGATTGATCCAATAGCAGATGCATATGGAATCTTATTCATCCGTTCTCTTTCTTCTTTAGTGGAAGGAGATTGAGCTTTTGATAAGCTTATGCCATGAGCCATAGGCAAAGTTCCTTTCTTGGAATCTTGCATGTTAAACCTTTTTAACACTTTGTCTATGTATGTATTCTGACTTACGCCAAGAAGTTTTCTTGATCTATCTCTATAGATCTTAATTCCCAACACGTAGGTTGCTTCACCTAAGTCTTTCATAGAAAAACAGCTTCCCAACCAACTCTTCACAGACTGAAGAGTAGGAACGTCATTTCCAATAAGTAGTATGTCATCAACATACAGGACCAGAAAAACAATTGTGCAGTCACTAACCTTCTTGTAGACACAAGGTTCATCCTCATTTTTAGTAAAGCCAAATTGTTTAATAGTTTCATCAAAACGAAGATTCCAGCTTCTGGAAGCTTGCTTAAGTCCATATATAGAACGTTGTAGCTTGCACACCTTCCTGGATGCTTCAGGCTTAACAAAGCCTTCAGGTTGTGTCATGTACACTTCCTCAAGAAGATTTCCATTAAGGAAAGCAGTCTTGACATCCATTTGCCATATCTCATAATCATGGTATGCAGCAATAGCAAGCAGAATCCGAACAGACTTTAGCATAGCAACTGGGGAAAAAGTTTCATCATAGTCTATACCATGTATTTGCTTAAAACCTTTAGCCACCAACCTTGCCTTAAAGGTACTTATATTACCATCCATGTCAGTTTTCTTTTTGAAAACCCACTTGCATCCTATAGGTTTTACCCCTTCAGGTGCATCAACCAAGTTCCAAACTTGATTAGTGTACATGGAGTCCATTTCAGATTCCATGGCTTCTAGCCATTTCTCAGATTCTGAACTTGCAATGGCCTCTTCATAAGATGTTGGCTCATTTTGATCCATTAGGAATACATCTCCTTCCTGAGTTACAAGAAATCCATATCTTTCAGGTTGTTGACGTATTCTACCTGATCTACGCAAGTCTTGTGCTACTGGAGCTAGTGTTATCACAACATTTTGTGGGTCCTGCTCCACTTCCACCATTGGCTCTTCAATGCCTTGTGAGTCTTGAATTTCTTCAAGTTCTACTTTCCTCCCACTGATTCTTGTAGAGATGAATTCCCTTTCTAAGAATACAGCATTCCGAGCAACAAACACTTTGCCCTCAGTAGGATTGTAAAAATAATAACCCTTAGTTTCTTTTGGGTATCCCACAAAAAGACATTTATCTGACTTGGGCCCAAGTTTATCAGAACTTTGGCATTTAACATAAGCTTCACAGCCCCAAATCTTAAGAAAAGACATACTAGGTCGTTTCCCAGTCCATATCTCATATGGTGTCTTTATGACAGCCTTTGATGGAACACGGTTAAGTGTGAAAGTTGCTGTCAACAAAGCATGTCCCCAGAATGAGTTAGGGAGGTCAGTTTGACTCATCATTGATCGAACCATGTCCAACAAGGTTCTATTTCTCCGCTCAGAAACCCCATTCCATTCTGGTGTTCCAGGGGGAGTAAGTTGAGATATAATCCCACACTCTTTAGGATATTCATCAAACTCTAGGCTCAAATATTCACCACCTCGATCGGATCAAAGTGCTTTAATTGTCTTGCCAAGTTGGTTCTCTACTTCATGTTTAAACTCCTTGAACTTTTCAAAGGATTCTGATTTATGTTTCATGAAAAACACAAATCCATATCTACTGAAATCATCAGTAAAAGTGATGAAGTAACTAAAACCTCCCCTAGCCATTGTCCCTATGGGCCCACATACATCACTATGTATCAAGCCAAGAAGATCCCTCGCCCTTTCACCTTTTCCGGTAAAAGGGGTCTTGGTCATCTTCCCTAATAAACAAGATTCACATGTATCTATTGATTCAAAATCAAAAGATTCTAAATATCCATCTTGATGGAGTTTAGAAATGCGTTTCTCATTTATATGTCCTAGGCGACAATGCCAAAGATAAGTTGGGTTTAAATCATTTGTTTTAACCCTTTTAGTATTAATGTTATAGATAGGGGTTTCGAGATCTAGAACATAAAGTCTATTACTCAAATTTGCACAACAATAAAACATGTCTTTTAAATAAACAGAACAACTATTGTTCTTTATTGTAAAGGAAAACCCTTTCTTATCAAGACAAGAAACAGAAATAATATTTCTCCTTATTGCAGGAACAAAATAACAATTGTCCAATTCAAGGACTAACCCTGAGGGCAAGGATAAAAAATAAGTCCCTACAGCTAACGCAGCAACTCTTGCTCCATTTCCAACGCGTAGGTCTACCTCGCCCTTCATCAACTGCCTACTCCTTCTTAGATCCTGCACATTAAGACAAATGTGAGATCCATATCCAGTATCTAATACCCATGATGTTGAAGTTGACATGTTAATTTCTATAACAAAAATACCTGAAGTGGAAGTCTCACTTCCCTTCTTCTTAAGCTCTTCTAGGTACTTTGGACAGTTTCTCTTCCAGTGTCCCTTTTGTCCACAATGGTGACATTTACCTTCCTTAGCCACCCCGCCCACAGGTTTTAAGGCTGATGTACTTGGCTTATCCTTGCCTTTCCAAATCTTCTTGCCATTTCCTACAATAGCCTTTCCTTTGCCTTTATACATGCCCTTTCCTTTACCTTTGCCAGAATTTACCATCATTATGGCCTTGCCCTTTCCTTTAGAAATATTGGGCTCAGCAGTCCTCAACATATTGAGTAGCTCTGGCAATGTTTTGTTCAATGCATTCATGTTGTAATTCATGATGACTGACTTAAAACTGTCAGGTAATGATTTCAAAATAAGATCGGTAGCCAACTTCTGAGGGAAAGGGAATCCTAGCCTAGCTAGATTCTCCAAGTACCCAATCATTTTGAGCACATGAGGTCCTACAGAACCTCCCTCTTTAAGTCTGCAGCTAAATAGGGCTGAAGAAACTTCATATCTTTCTTGGTTAGCTTGACCTTGATATAGTTTCCTTAGGTTTTCGATCATATCGAAAGCCTCCATATGCTCATGTTGCTTCTGAAGCTCAGGAGACATGGTTGCCAGCATAAGGCATTGGACATCTAAAGCGTCATCCTGATGCTTCTTGTAAGCATCCTTGTCAGCTTTAGAGGCATTGTTCGCGGGTGGTTCCAGAATCGGACCTTCCAGGACATACTGCTTTTTCTCTTGTTTGAGGACAATCCTCAAATTTCTATACCAGTCAAGGAAGTTAGAACCAGACAATTTTTCTTTGTCTAGGATTGATCACAACGAAAGGTTTGAAGGTGTGTTTGACGTCATGGTTATCTAAAACAGAAAATATGTGGTAAGTATCATTTTCAAAACATATTTAAATTATGGTCATTTAAATTAAATATGTCTCCCACTATTTCGATTCAAAACAAAATACCCTCCATGAATCAGAAAATCCCGTTGGAAGATTTTCTAGTGGGCTAAGATCCATATTTTGCCAAGCGTTAAGTCAGCTTTGGCTGATCACCTAATACTTGGTTATTTAGGTAGGAAACTTTTCCAATTGTATCTTTATACAACTCTTAGTCATTGGGTTAAGTAACCATTACTAATTATTCATCTTATGAATATTTAGCCCAATGTTTACGCCTCTAAGTTATATTCAATCCAATTGAAAACTTAGTTAAGTTAAAGCCCAATAAAACAGTTTGGATATTACCATTATCCCATCGCATCTTACTAATATAAATAATAGTGCCCTGCTTTGGCAGACCCACTATTTATTGACATTAGTGTTGACGAGTGTACTTATTGGAAGGCGTTTATAACTTAATATTATATTGAGGGATTTTAATTTATTTTAAAATTACCGTCTTTGTTAAACGCTTTAACGTAATAAAATTATCCCCAAAGCATGCAAACAAAATTGTGAGATGGTTATGGTCTTCCTAGAAGAAAAATAAATAAATAAATAAACCTAGAGGAACTATATTGCCATGGCTTCATGAAGTCCTACTTCTTGAATCCATCATCCTCTTAGAGTCACCACTCCTTGGTTTTCTTCTAAGTCTCTACTTTGTTGGCCCGATCAAGATTACATGATTAAATAGAAACTCACTTTACATACGAGTGAAGGGTTGAGAAGAGAAATACAACAGAATAGAGAGAGGCACAACACGCAGGCTGTATTTAAATAAAATAACTAAGACCATAACCATTCACCACGCAACGTGTTAATTAATTGATTATAACCCATTTAAAAGCATTAAAAGAGTAATTAATTTTAAAACGGGCAATTAAACACGTGGGGTCGGCAATAAGGCGCTACGCAGAGAATGTACGGGGGTCCCTTGCGGGGTGCGGGGCAACGCCCCGGCCCGAAAAAATAGTACTGTAGTCAGGTTGGTTCCCAGGAAAGAGAGGTGGGTCCGGTGTGACCGCTTAAGTACCAAGTCTTTCCTAGCCAGAACGTCCCTTGACCATTAACAGCTCTAAAATTTCGGCTAGGGTTTCAACCATTTTGAAACCCTAATTCCTTATTGCGAACACTTCACAACACAGCCGTCAAGGCACATGGAGACAGCGCTGTCTAGGGTTTCAAAACCTAGAATTCAATTTGCGCTAATGCCAACATGCAATGCCTTTCCATGACGGCCATCTAGGTTTCAACTCTTGAACCCTAGATTAAGGAACGGCCATGGTTTAACACTTAAACCTTATCACTTAACGCCCCATAACATGAACTATTCATGTTCGAAGATCAACTCAATTGATTCAAAGTTTGTACGATGACTATCATATGAGTAAAACACATATCAAATATAAAAAATTACATAAACTCATACATCATACAAATTTAAACGGCAACAATATACATACTAAAATTGAGAAACTCTATAACATGCATCATATACAATTTATAAAGAATAACTCAAAATTATATGTATCATGCCAAAACAGAGGTCATACCATATACATGATTAATCATTGTAATAATATGCATCATATGCGATAACTCAAAATAGCAACATAATCATGCATGTTCATTTTCGAATCCTAGTTTCACAAAACATTTTCGCAAAACAAAATTGCAAAGCTTTAAACAACGAAACGATTTCGCAAATCATATTTTCCAAAAGCTCTTACAAACGAAAACATATCATCATAAAATATAAACAAATGCCCAAAACACGGTTTTGCAACCTAGGCTCTGATACCACTGTTAGTTAATCCCTAAGCATGAGCAGCGGAAAAATAAAAGGGATTCCATAGGATTTGCAAGGTTCTGTGTTTCAAAGCACAAAACAATTTCGAAATTCATTTTGGATTACCTCTTGAAGAACTCTGAAGCAGTCGTAGCCTCGTCCTTTAGGAGTCCACACGAGCACTCCCACCAAAATCGTAACACTTGCCAACTGCTAGTTTGACGGCGTGTAGCTCTTGCAACTTTTACGAATTTGTGTCTCATTTGAGTGAACGGCCTATGAGCATCTTATGCTCTATTTATAGGCTTAGGTTTGACCTAATTTGTTCTCTCTAAAAGTGGGCTCCTTACTCATTCCAAATGAGTTAGGCCCAATAGCTTTATTTTAGTCCAACTAAAATAAGACAACATTTTCTGATGGGCTTACTCTATGTGTGTGACCCTATAGGTAAAATACCCGGTCATATTAATAATAAACTATTTTATTATTAATATAAAATAAGAGCGGCATCTAGCAATGCATCATTATGTCCGAATATTATCAACATAACCTATAAGTGACAATTATTTAATATGTTTATTCCTTTTGTCAGGATATCCTAATTGGGCCCAAGGCATGGTCGCGTCATCCTTGTACGACCCAATTTATTTTACTTAATACCGGAGTAGACTGGATCCGAATAAATATCTAATATTTATTCTTTCTAGCATGGCCATGCGTTTTCTTAGTCTTACTCCATCAAGTGGCCTATGGATATCACTCCTGTCACATAGGAGAGATAAATCCCATCTACATCACTCACATCCCTCTGCATAATTTGTTCATTGCCTAATCACAACCTTTATAGTCCTCTTGTTACAGAAGACGTTTAATTGTATTAAAACAATAAACTCCTCATGTAGGAATCGTAGTGACTTCAGGTCGAAGGACTATATATACCATTATCACATTGAGAATCGCTTATGACAATCATGTAACGATCCACGCAACGTTCTCATGGTGGGTCTGTCCAGTACATCATTACTCTTAATGTGTACCCGTGTGAAGACTCGATATCATCTATATCTATGATCTGTGAGATCAGGTCATCAGTACACTCACACACTAGTCTCAGTGTATTTACATGTCCCCATGTAAATACTTGACTAGGGACATTTTAGGAATAATTTTTATATGACCTATTACTCCAAGGATAAATATGTTTTAAAACAATTTTAAACTGAAATATTTATTCTATTGATAAGTAGAAAAATGATACAAATGAAAAAGCATAAAAGCTCATAGTGCATACACCAACATTTCCGAAAGAAGTACTTATTGTAATAAAAGCAGGGATTTCAAATGGGAACTTCTCGGACCATGATATTTCCGAGTCGTTGACCCCCGATTGAGGTCTGACCTTCCGGGTGAGGTGTCTCTGACTGTGATACTCAGGAGTGAAATGATATCGAGTAACATGATTCCAAGTGGAAAGGCTTCAAGTGAGAAAATACTAATTTCTGTGTGATGTGTGACGTCCTTATTAATTTTCCGAATAAATTTTTCACGTTTTAAAAATCATTTTTTTTTAAAATTTGTAATAAGTCATGTAAAAGTTGATAAACGCGGATTATTATTATACATACTAGTCGTGAATAATTAAAGTCATGAAATATTTATATAGCGGAAACGATTTAGAAAAATACAGTACATGAAACATTATATTATTACAACCCATCAAAATAAAGTCAAATTCCAAGCAATAATTCACGTAAACTCCATTCATGGCATCACTCTTCATTCTGTGTAGCATTCACTGTAAAAATTAATGTAAGAGTGAGACAGAATATAGAATAAATATAAAATAAATAAAATTGCACAAACGCAATCAACCAACCATAATGACATGATGAATATGCCAAACAAGTTCATTTATAATTAATAAATCTTTAATTAGTCAAATGATGTCATGCTGGATCCATTTGGTTTGGTGGGAATACTGCAGTAAAAAGTCTCATGGAGACTCCAGTAGGAATTAGCATAACCATGAATCCCTACATCTTTATGGCTCCTGCGAAAATAAGTGCACAAGTAGGAATTAGCATAACCATGAATCCCTACACTCCATGGCTCCTGCAAAAATAGGGCTTAAACTCATCATAGAGTAACCCCCCACCAGGGTAGGCAATCATGGAACCCCTAAATTCCATGGTGCGTCCAAATGCTTATGATGCATGAATGCCTTTAATTCTCTTTATCATTTAACATACCATGATATCAATATTTCCAAAACCACTTGGAAAACCACAAGTCCTTAAAGGACACATCACATATAATAATTTTTAGAATCATGGATTTACTGTTTCAACCATATGTATCAATATCCGCAAGGCATTCATGTATATATATATATATATATCAATTTAGTCATTCGTAATTATTCACCACCAAAGTATACAAACTGTATGATACTCATTAGACATTCAAAATCATCCATAACAATTCATAGTCACTCAAGAATTCAATAATAAATTGTTACCCATACGGAAAATATCATTTTCATCCATAATAACCATTATAAGTAAATTTCAGCATTTCCAACAGCGACATACGTTAGTAAAACAACCATAACATGAGCAAATCAAAACCTTTTCAAGTGATTCCACTTTCTGTAGTTCAATAATAAAATTATCTACAACTTTCATGAAGACCATAAATCCAAATTCCAAACAGAAACACCACTTATCCACAGAATACAAAACTGCCTCAAAGAGAGTTTTCAAAACGTACATATGATAGTATTTTCAATGTTTCTGGAGTTACAAAAATAATTTTGGCATGGTACCAGTTCTAAATCACTCCTAACACAAATATCTACAACTTTCATGAAGACCATAATTTCAAATTCCAAACAGAGACACCACTTATCCACAGAATACAAAACTGCTTCAAAGAGAGTTTTCAAAACGTGCATATGTTAGTATTTTCAACGTTTCTAGAGTTACAAAAATGATTTTGGCATGGGACCAGTTCTAAATTACTCCTAACACAAATATCTACAACTTTTATGAAGACTATAATTTCAAATTCCAAACAGAAACATCACATAATCACATAATAGTCAATAGGTTATCATTTTTTATTATCACCAATTGCTGGAAAATTTACTGGTTTGACAATATTTAGTAAATCAGCTATAACTCATGGTATAAAAATAATTTTTGAATGAGGCCAAGTTCTATGTTTCAATAATTCCATTATCTATAATTTTTATGAAGACCAAAAATTCCAAATCCAAACAGAAATATCACAAATTCATAGTATACTAAACTATCTCAAAGAAAGTAACAAAACGTACATATGTTGGTAAATTCAATGTTTCTGGAGCTACAAAAATAATTTTGGCATGAGACCAGTTCTAAATTACTCATAACACAAATATCTAAAACTTTTCTATAGATCCATAACATAAATATCTACAACTTTTATGAAGACATTAAAGTTTAAATATGTATGTAGAATTCCCAGAATATTAATATTTACACAAAACATAAGGTACATATTCCAGAACAGACATACTGTAGTATTTTGGCTATAACTTTTGCTATACATATCCAAATAAGTTGATTCAGGTCTCAAAATTCACAAAACAAAAAGATATACAACTTTTATGAAGAAGTTAGAATCAAATTCACACGTTTTCAGCTTCAAAAATTAAGCAACAAGATACGAATTTAATTCTGGAAAATACTGGACAACATACAATTCTACCCATTCCATAATTATTCACAACCCTATCCCCTCTTACCTTAATGGAGGTTCTTAAAGTAGTTGAAAGTGTTGTATTATTGTCCTAGCTTCAGATCAAGAGTGAACTTGATGGAGAAAGTGAAAGAAAATAAGAGAGAGACTTCACTAACTTTAGCTTGTTCTAAAAATTCAGACTTGGGAACAAGATGTAGTGTTGATTTAATGATGCCAATGACAAGTGGGGGACAAGATTTTCATAATGGGATTGTAGTGGGATGTTAGGTGTATGAATTATGGTGATAATAGAGGTTTTAGGTGAGAAAAATGAGCTGGATTGTTGACTATTTCCGCAGCCTACATAATGTAGCTTGTATGATTGAAGTAAATATCAACTTTGACACTGTTTCGGTATTTTAGGAATATCTCTCTCATATCTTAATGGATTTTAACAAATTTGGTCTTGTTGGAAAGCTAAGACAACGGGGAACAACTTTGTAGTTTACCACTTTTTCAAATTCAGAATCTAACAAGGTATTAAAATATTTACAAGATGATATGATTGAAGTAAAATATCAATTCTGACACTGTTTCGGTATTTTGGGTATATCTCTCACATATCTTAATGGATTTTAACAAATTTGGTCTTGTTGGAAAGATAAAAAAAATAGGAACAACTTTGTAGTTGACCACATTTCCAAATTCGGACTCTAACTAACAATTAAAATGTGTACAAGATGATGAATTTTGAGTGGAGTATGTGGCAATTTGATGAGAGTAATTGGAAAAGCCAAGGAAATTAATAACTAAGGAAATAGGTAATAAATTATTTGATTAACTTTTACCGAAGGTATAAAGTTAAAATTATTTACCATGGTAAAAGGTTAAATTGAAGATGTTGTCCTAACCACAAATTTATGTAGAAAGTTGAGATAAAATGGATAATATCATTGATGGTCTAAATCAAAATGATTATACATGAGAATAAAATTTTTAGGATGTTACATGATGTGGCACCGATTGGGACATTCCCGTGCGGGTCTTTCCAGGAAGTGCTTTTGGACAAAGAGACAAACTCCGAATGAGTACTTTCTGAGTGAATAATTCCCAAGGAGTTAATATGCGAGTGGTGATCCTTTCAAGTGGACTGAATTCCGAGAAAACAATTGTAATAAGAGTGAAACCTATTGATAGTTCCGAGTTATAGTTCTGAGTGAAACCTGTTGATAGTTCCGAGTGAAACCTCATTAACAAAACCATTATGCGAGAGGAACGTGTCTGAATGAGTTCTTTCCGAGAGAAGTACTTATTGTAATAAGAGCAGGGATTTCAAATGGGAACTTCTCGGACCATGATATTTCCGAGTCGTTGACCCCCGATTGTAGTATATCCGAATTGAGGGTTGACTTTCCGAGTGAGGTGTGTCTGAGTGTGACACTCAGGAGTGAAATGATACCGAGTAACACGATTCCAAGTGGAAAGGGTTCAAGTGAGGAAATTCTAATTTTCGTGTGATGTGGCACCGATTGGGACATAACCGTGCGGGTCTTTCCAGGAAGTGCTTTTGGACAAAGAGACAAACTCCGAATGAGTACTTTCTGAGTGAATAATTCCTGAGGAGTAAATATCCGAGTGGCGAAATTTATGTAATTTGTGCTCGGGTCGATCTTTACAGTTTTCGAAAACTCCTGCTCGCTTTCGTTTTCAAGATAGCCTTCAACCCTGAGTAATCCTTTCAAGTGGAATGAATTCCGAGAAAGGAATTGGAATAGTTATGTGTTGTTAGTTTGCTTTGTTTTCACAGGACCAAAAAAACAGAGATTTCTGAGAGTAAATAAGTGGCAACTTCAGTTCTTTTTATGGTTGATAGTAACATATTAAGCTGTGGTTCTTAATATAGAATCATGGTTCTTAATATAATATCAACCTATGTAATAGGTAATGGTGAAAGGCTATTTGAATATAGTTCGAGTCTGCTAATATACTATAAACCTTTTGCAAGTTGGAAGGTGATGTTTTTTGCATGTCCTCATTTAATTCCCTGACAACTTACATATAGAAACGCATTCGTCGCTTCCTTTAGACAATTTCTTTTATGCGTAGCTATTTTATAATCAATAATAATAGCCACCTATGACGCTACATCTTGGGAAATGAATCGTCACTTCTTCCTTTGCAAGTTCGAAGGTGATGCTTTTTGCATGCCCTCATTTAATTCACTGACAACTTACATATAGAAACGCATTCGTCACTTCCTTTATACAATTTGTTTTGTCCGTAGCTATTTTATAATCAATAATAATAGCCACCTATGACGCTACATCTTGGGAAATAAATCGTCACTTCTTCCTTTGCAAGTTTGAAGGTGATGCTTTTTGCATGTCCTCATTTAATTCACTGACAACTTACATATAGAAACGCATTCGTCACTTCCTTTATACAATTTGTTTTGTCCGCAGCTATTTTATAATCAATAATAGCCACCTATGACCCTTTATAATTCCCGCAAATGTCCTTTTATATAAGGTTTTAAACTTACCAGTTTTTCCACTTAGCATCCTAACTTTTCTGAAGAACTCTTTATTTTGTCTGTTACATTCTTCTGTTTGACTCCAATGGCTGTCGTCCCTGCACGTTATGACTTGGTCAAGGATGTTGATGCTGGCTTTGATGATAAGATTTGGCGGTTGAAGGTTAGGATCCTACGCTTATGGAAAGTCCCCAACAAAAGATTCCCATCCCAGGATTCAGCTGTGGAGATGGTTGTCGTTGATGAGCAGGTTAGTACATAGTTTAATTATTTTTTCCCCTCACCTAAAAAATCTATATTTTATATCTGATTATCTTCTGTTTGGTTCTGTTGTTGTTCATTTCTTTTGTTCAAGTCTGACACGATACAGGTTTCTGTCAAGCCCATCCATACATATCTGTTTGAGAGGGCATTGTATGAGGGAAATGTTTACATCTTCTCCAATTTTGTTGTTGCTTTAAATGACCAAATTTACAAACCTACAACTCATAAGTTCAAGGTTTTCTTCAAAAGGGAGACTCAAGTAAGGTTGGTAGAGGACTCAAAAATTCCCAAGAATGTATTTCACATTGTTGATTTTGCAGAAATTCTCAATGAGCCACTTGAAAAAAAACAAATTGGTTGGTAAGTACATACATTTTTGTATCTTTGTGTTTTACTTTGGTTCTTGCTAACAATGTTTGTCTTGGGTTGTAGACATTCTTGGTATGGTTACCGGAAAAGGAGACTTGGTTGAGTTTAAGAGAGGAGGGGTGACGTCTAACTACATTGTCATTGAACTTGACAATCTGGAGTAAAACTTTTCATCTAAAGCTGTTGTCCTTATGTTTTTGTTTTTTTATTATGCATAAATGGATCCATTTATTTTTTTCTAATGTTTTTTAGGGGTTTGAAGCTGCAATGCACTTTATGGCAAGAATTTGCCAAAAAATTCATTTCTTTCTTATCAGATAACTCCGATCAGAATGTTGTGGTTCTTCTACAATTCGCTATGATGAAGAAGTGGAAGGGTGTAACATCCTAGATTTTTAAATAATTATAAAATTCAGATTAAGGTTATGGATTGATGGGATTAATGGTTAATTAATGGATTAATTGCCAATTGGGCAAATTATTGAGTGATAATAATTTTAAAAATAATAATAATATATGCCTTTGGTGGTTAATGGGCCGGTTCTCTCCTTCTCCCTCTTCCTTGGTCCACGTGGAGTGTATTAAATGCTGGAGGGGGGTAATGATTAAAAAGGACTATCATTAAATGCAGATAGGATTGCATTAATGAGGATGGAATGTTGATTGAAATGGGAGCAGACGCTGGTTGCATGGAGATAAGTCTTCAGCTTCACGTTTTCTCTCCTCATCCTCTCCATTTTGCTTGGTGCGTGTTCTTATGAGAGAGAGGAATGCTCTCCCTTCTCTCTAAAACTCTGTGAAGCTCTTGCTTCTTCCTCCCCTGCTGATTCATCTTCGTCCTCTCCTTCATCTTCTTCTTCCACTCACGCATGGTGTAGAACCGAGTGGAACTGCGTGGAGAGTGAAAAGAGCGTGTGGCTGTGTGATTTGGAGGCTGGGTTCCTCCTCTGTTCCCTGGTGCTTCTTCTTCTTCTTCTTCTTCTTCTCTTTCTTCCTCCATATGGTGAGCTGTTTGTGGCTTGGTTGGGAGCCAGCAGCATATGGTGTGCCTCGGTTGTGGAAAGATGATCCACTATGTGAGGCTGTGCTGTTTGTGTGAAGAAGGCAGAGATGGTATGGTGCATGGGAGCTTGGTGGTCCTCCATGGTGGGGAGGATGGTGCTGTTCGAGTGTGGAACGGCTTTGTACTAAGCCTTGGTGGTTGCTGCTCGAGTGAAACAGCATGGATTCTTCCATGGCTGTGAGCAGAGTGGAACTTGGGTGTTGATGGCTCTTCTCACTGCTGGAATGCCAAGCAGAAGCTGCTGTGGCTGGGCCGAGTGGCCATGTGACTCCTGGAAGCTTCATCCAGGTAAGGGGAGCTATTGCATCTTAAGTGCATAGTTTATGGACGGACTTCCGGGTGACTTTATTGCATTGTGTTGTGTTTTGTTGAATGTTGTATGATGTTGAGTTGAACCCGGATTGATGTTTATTATTGAAGTTGTGCATGATTATCCGTCCATGATAAGTATGATGTTTGTTGATGATAAATAAATGCTTGAGATGCATGTGATTCTTATTGATATGTTAAATGCATTGGATGCATGGTGTTATTATTATGTTGTCGAGTGCATCTGTGTGTGGAATATGTGATTCCTGAGTGGAATATTATATGTATTGGCATGGGATGTTTGCTGATGTTAAATTCCGAGTGGAATTCTATGTGAATTAGTATATGAGGCTTAGAAATGCTAAGGCCGAGTGGATCCCATGAATGTGAGGCTCGTGTATGATGATAATCCGATAGAATGGCATAGTAATTGCTGAGTGGATGTGATGTGGGTCGAGTCATCTGATTGTTGTGGAATTGCCGAGTGCATTTTAATGTTGAACGCAGATTTCTGAGTGGGCAATCGAATGAATATGAGTTGAATTTATATGCATACGTGTTCTTGAGTTATTGTGAAATGAAACACCTTGCGGGGTGCCACAAGGGTATAATCCCGAGTGAAGAGGACGGGGTCCTAATGTTGAATATGATGAAAGACCACGAGTTGAACTCGGGGCAATGCCTGGGGCACTAAGCGTGAAATGAGACGCTTGATGAAATACCGAGTGCATTGGCGTGGGACGCCAAGTGAATGAAACCGTATGCATCCGATTCGCCACTGGAATGCGTTGGACTTCTATTACCGATCGGCAATCAGATGATGAAACATATGATGAATATGATTAAGTCCTGGAGCTGGGCCCAGGCACACTCCTTGAGCAGGGCTCGGAGTTGAGTGAAATCCGAGTGGATCAGTATAGTTGTTACTAAGGGTGCGTCTTTCAAAAGTTTTATCTCTATATTTTTTCTTTTACATTTTGTGTTTATCGTTGTTTTTAATTATTCATGTAACATATTCTTATATATTTTTATAATTTGTATGGTGTATAGATGTGATGAGTGTCTCAAACACGAACTATACTTCTAGATTATACATCAATGACCCCATTCCTGAGATCAAACTCTTCAGGGCTAGGTATGTTGTTAAGAAACATATTTTTTCTTCCTGAGTTAGTCATACTATTTTAAGGTATTCTAAAAACAAATGTTACATAAATCAGCAACTGAATTACTCCATATTCAAAGTACATCATTGAATATTTTATTACTTATATATATGTTTTCTGTAGGATTCAATCCAATGAGTGTGTCTCTTCTCAGCAATTGACCCCATTATTCAGTCGGGCCCAAATATCTGCACAGGATGACTTCCTGAAACTTACATCCTATAAATCCATAGAAAAGTTAAAAGAATTCAAACAGGTATGTAATTGATATTTTTTTATTATGGTGTATGGCTTATGATATATAGATGTATTTATGCAACGTGTGAATACAATTGGCCAGTATGTGGGCTCTTATGTAATTGTTTTAAAAAAAATTTCATTAAGTCGTAAACAATATATGCAAATAACATAGTCTTTTCTCTCCTGTATGTACTAAACATTGTATTAATAGTTTGTATGTACAGATTTACTATTGTATATTCAACTTGAGTTCATTTAAACGTCATGTAATTGATTTGTCCCATGGTTCCTTGAATTAAACTTAATAATATATGTATAACTATCCCTCTTTTATGTCCTTTATATAGTAAACATTATATTATTTATCTGGTCCATCTTTTTTTATGTGTGCGTAAATTTTCACTTTATAGAATGGAGTATTTGTCAGTATTGGGATAGTCAAGCAGATTGAATCTGAGTATAGTTGGTGTTACAAAGGATGTATCAAGTGTGTGTATGGGGTTCAGGTTGATGGAGATATGTTTTATTGCAAAAATTGTCGAACACATTTCTCATCTTTTATTATAAGGTTTGTACATTTACATTAAATGTTTATTTTCTGATTACGTTTGCTGATACTATTTTCTTATAGCTGATAATTTAAACTAATGTCATTTAATTATTTTTTGATAAGGTATTGCATTCATCTAAGGGTAGTGGATGAATCAAATTCTGCATCATTTATCCTCTTTGATAAAGAGGCTGCCAACTTCTTGGGCATGTCTGCCAAGGATCTCCACACTGCTTATTCTTCAAGGGTATCATTAAATTCTTTTGAGGTAGTTCTGAATTATAAAATGTTGTATCTTTAATTATTGTCTTTCATATGTAAAGGGTGGTGATAAAAACATGTATCCGGAAGAATTGGATGCTTTGAAGGATAAAAAGTTCATTTTTAAAGTTCAAGTGAAGATGCAGGAGTTCATGGCATTAGTTCCATACACAATCAACGTCATGAAGATATGCGCTGAACCCGGATTGATTACTGAGTTTAAAAACAAATATAAGGTTTATGAGGTATATTCAAATTGTTTTTAAAATTTTTGTTATTATATATACACTCAAAATTTAAAACAAAAACCAATATTATTGTTTGTTTTCTATTTTTCAGTCTCCTTTTCCTGTTGAAAATTCTGAAATCATAACTTCCATTGCAGAGTCAACAGATTATGTCAAGGTGTGCACTAATTTTGTGGTTATTACTATTATTGATGAACCCATCTATTAGTTAGGGGTTTATTATCATTAAATTTAACTTGCCATATAATCTTTGTATCTTTGCATTTTTAATGAACAGGATAATCAAACAGTGTCATCTGATGCAGTTATTCCATTAGCCACTCAGTCTTCTGATGCAGTTATTCCATTAGCCACTCAATATACTTCTGCCATGCCAATTTCTATTGTCCCTTTGGATTCTATTGAGGTAGTGTTTTTGATCATGTTAATTCAAGCTTTCACCACTCAATTTTAGATAATCATATATTTTTGTGCCTCATTCAATACACAGGGAAATCAAGCAGATGCATTCATAAGAAATGATTCAACTCCTGTCATTGAAAATGTTGAAGGCATGAAGGTAATCCCTGTGAACAAATTTCATTTCACATTTTTCAATTATAATATCCCTATTGTTAACTTAATAGTCATTATTATAACCTTAACCGCTGTTGTGGAAGTTGACATAAATGTTTTTGTAATATACAGTATTAACGTAACATCACTATGTGTCACTATTCGTTTATATCTTTATTACTTTAACACATAGCTGAGAAAACATTGTTTATTATTTTTAAACCTGGATTAAACTGCATCTTTTTTTTCAGTCCCGTGGAATTGATGTTGGCTTAGGAGATCAATCAATGTTTACGCCTGAGAAGTCCATAAGTGCTGACAACTGGATTAAAGAACGAAAGGATTCCCATGATGAGTTTGAACTTTCATCCAACAAAGCCAGGAAAATCATTAAGCAAGAACGCAATTGAAACATCAGTGAAACTTGAATTTCTTTTGATTGTAATGTTTTGAATCAGTCACTTTTTATTTACCCTTCATCGCATTTTTATGTATTTTGGATTTAAATCAAACAATGTTGAACAATCGTCCTTAATGAAATTAACAGTTGATGTCACAGTTTTCTAATCATTGTCTATATATTTAATATTTGATGTTTTAACCTTTAAAATTATCGTTTCTGAATTTTGTATAATCTATTTAATTTTCTGAATCAGCCATGAAATTATGTGAAACCAGATAATACTGAATCCTTTCAAAAAGGCATATAGGAATAAATCAGGTTGATTTATATAACCATCATATACATCTTAATTTTGATGTATGGTTTTAAAAGCAAGGGTTTTACATCTACCTAACAATAAATTTTTTCCAAACGCTGTGTCAGAGTATGTGTCCTAAAGTCATAAGAAAATACACTGTTAATAGTCAAATTTCCATGCATAATGTTCATAATAATCTTAAATCAAATTCTTCTCAGATTTTGCTATAGTTTTTCAAATACACAATGATTGTTGCACCCTAATGTTGGTGAGGTTTTCTAAATAAATACATTGTATTTAAATTTATGTTGATACATTCAATTGTAAACATAACTAATAAGTTTACAAAGGAGTTGAAAAGCTTAACAAATGGAAACTATATAGATAAATTACAGAATGCATAAACGATGATCAAAATTTTAGAATACAAACCAGTTTATCTTTTCCCTCAACTCATGAGATGACAATCAAATAATAATAATAATGATAATATAACATTTTTGTTTCTGGTTAGTTTCTGACCCTTTTCTTTCACTCGCTCAAGCGAGACCAAAATCCGCTTGAGCGAGACAACCAACCCATCTCGCTTGGGCGAAGCACCCATTCGCTTAAGCGAAACTAACCAGAAACCTTCCCTCTATTCACACTCGCTGGAGCGAACCCTTATTCGCTGAGGCGAGTAACTTCACTCGGTATTTCTTCACTCGGATTCAGGGGTTCCTTTCACTCGAGATTAGGGGTTCCATTCACTCGGGATCGACCCCAACACACGTGCCTCCCTCGGAAGCTCATACATAATTCCTTATTTTTATTCAGGAAGGTCACACGCAAGATCCACTCAGAAATGATTCCCTTGATTACTCCACTCGGAGTCCACAGACCTTCCCTCACCCAGATTATTTCCCCAGTCCAATACCACTCGGTATATTTCAGCCTCAAAACAATCGGAATGTATTACACATTCACCAATCGGTAATTAAATCCAAAACCGGGATGTTACACTTGCTATCTGTCTCGATCGTTTTCACATCCAACTCCAGAATGAATATATAAATAAATCTTAGGGTAATTAGGATTATGAAATTTATAGAAAGTTGGTAGCATTACTAAAAAATTTAATAACAAACAGAAAAATACAGTGCTTAATAAATGTAAACATGTCAGTTTGTGGTTTCTTTTACGTCTCCTTTTGGGAGTAGTTTTAAATAATTGTTAATTGTGATTAGAATACTGAACTAAACTGCATAAAATTTTAGCAGTTTTCATAAAGAAACTTAAGACTCATAATTAATAGTAAACAACTTAAAAGTATTTGAACCAACATAACTTTTGGTCAATTTAAAGACAAGGAGTTATTAACACATATTAAATATAATTAATCAGTTCGATATTGTCAACCATATTTAACTATACTTAAATATCTAAAACCTTACGAGACAAATATCAAAACCTTAATTAACTAAATATCATTTAGAATATTCAAATAGTCAAATACATCTTTTAATAGCCAAAGCTAAAATTAAAAATCACGTATTCCATTCACATTGCTTGCTGAAACAACCCGATTTAATTAAAGATAAAACCGAGACCAGGGAAATTTTTTTTCCAAAATTTAGAGCGTACAAAACATTCATAATCAGCCCAGATTAAGAGTCAGAGTAAATGAAAAACAGCATAAAGGCAAGAGAAGACAGCCGACCAGAGGAAGGGATTGCCGAGTCAGCCACACACTGGTAAGACTCACCTTCGATAAACAAAAGCCAGCAGAAGGCAACGCATAGGCGAGCCCAATTCAATGTTCACTCGCTCAAGCGAGACCCAAATCCGCTTGAGCGAGACAACCCATCTCGCTTGGACGAACCACCCATTCGCTTAAGCGAAACTAACCAGAAACCTTCCCTCTATTCACACTCGCTGGAGTGAACCCTTATTTGCTGAGGCGAGTAACTCCACTCGGTATTTCTTCACTCGGATTCAGGGGTTCCATTCACTCGGGATTAGGGGTTCCATTCACTCGGGGTCGACCCCAACACATATGCCTCCCTCGGAAGCTCATACATAATTCCTTATTTTTATTTAGGAAGGTCACACGCAAGATCCACTCGGAAATGATTCCCTTGATTACTCCACTCGGAGTCCACAGACCTTCCCTCACCCGGATTATTTCCCCAGTCCAATACCACTTGGTATATTTCAGCCTCAAAACAATCGGAATGTATTACACATTCACCAATCGGTAATTAAATCCAAAACCGGGATGTTACACTTGCTATCTGTCTTGATCGTTTTCACATCCAACTCCAGAATGAATATATAAATAAATCTTAGGGTAATTAGGATTATGAAATTTATAGAAAGTTGGTAGCATTACTAAAAAATTTAATAACAAACAGAAAAATACAGTGCTTAATAAATGTAAACATGTCAATTTGTGGTTTCTTTTACGTCTCCTTTTGGGAGTAGTTTCTTTTACGTCTCCTTTTGGGAGTAGTTTTGGGAGTAGTTTCATTCTCCATTCTTCCAGTACCAATTTCTCACCATTGTTATCCCAATCAAATGTCCTTCTTTGTTCATCCCATTTGAGAACCTTTCATTTATTTAAGTATCTGTTGATGCAATTTAGATAGAAATACATCATCTTCCACGATTTTGTTTTATTATTCTGTTTTTAAATGCAGTACAGTTGACTATAAGAGTAGCTGAAAGGTCTCATTCATGGACTGGATGAACAAGTTAGAAAAAAAGATTGCAAGGTTACATAGACAAAACCAACAACGGCAAAGAAGAAAAAAATGTGGTATGTCTAATTCATTTAAATGGTAACGTTTTGTTGACATTTTCTTCTATATAATTTCATGGTTCCTTCGATGACACAAGAAGAAAGGAAATGTTACTGCATATTTGAATCCTTTCTAAAGCCATCTTATATTTGAATCCTTTCCAAGATCTCCCCTTCAATTTTTTGTTGTTTCATATCTTACTTATCATTATTTCACATAAGAGTTTGTCCTATATTATTTCATTGGTTCTGCAATCATGGATAATTTCTCCAACTGTTAAAGACCATTTTAACCAACCTCAAAGTTCAGAGCACCCGCATATGCATAAAATCTTATCACATGTTCTTGCAGATTTGGATCATTTTTTCACTAATGTTATATATAATGTCATGATTTTGAAATAGATAACACAGACGTGAATATTCAATTTGAAGGTCAATCAGCAATACATTCCAAAAACCATCCCTCTGTATCAACTCCTGTTGTTCAACCGAAAGGTAAACATACAAAATTTCTTCCACAAAATGTTATCTTTCTTATTCATATGTCAATTTCATACAATGATCCAACCAAAATTGATGTATTGTTTTTACTGTAGGAAATGGACCATTAACATTGTCAATGACCCCATATTTCATTCAATATTCGATGAATAGGACCCCATTATCAGACATAACTAATGGTATAATAAGTTATTTCATTTATTTTTATTTTAAAAATGTTGAACAATATTGAATAAATAACATTAATGGTTTTAAAATGTCCTCAGAGGAATGGATTTTGCAAAGAGGATTCAACATTTCTACCTCAAGGCAAATTCTAAAGAGAAAGAATATTGAAGGTGGATTTTTAACCATTATTTACCAACTCAATATCACATAATGTAATGCTAATATTTATTACACAAGGACTTATCCTTTACAACAAATATATTACAGGTGATTCAAACCCCAACTCTGAATTATGTCATCTTTTCCCCAAATGCAGGTAAGGTTATTGCGTTTATGTTTATCATGTCATGAAATAAAGTTCGTTGAGTTGCCCATTGTTCCTGTGATATCGATGAGACCATGTTGTCAAAATAGAATTTTGTATATTAATCAATTACTCCATGTATGCAGTTCATTAGGACCCGGGAAGCATAAAATTGTTGACTCAAAAATAATTCATGACCATACTTCAAAGAACCTCTTAACATTGTTTGAGGCAGAAGTTTCCAATCAAGCAGAACTTGGACAACATGCAGGATCTGGTGCATCTAATTTAACAGATAATTTTAAAGGTTCTTTCTTCAACCCTTACAAAAATTTACAAGTACCCTTTAATCCATTTGCTATACATGACACAAACAAAATATTTGATTGTCTTCAAAGTTAGTGCAGTGGTAGACGGTGGGAAGCAGGTCAGTTTCCATCAAATTGAGAGGAATCTTTCAGACATCTTTGATGGAGTTAATGGAGGTAATTTGTAGTATAAAAATGACTCCAAGTTAATGTCTTCAGTTCTTTGTATGGTTAATACTAACATTTTAAGTTGTGGTTCTTAATATAGTATCATGGTTCTTAATATAGTATCAACTTGTGTAATAGGTAACGGTTTATAAATTTAACATAGTTTTTTATTCAAATGAAAACTGAATCATTCATCAACATGTAGATAAGTTTCCAATTTTTGAAGCAGATGGGAGCAATCAAAATAATTATGAACCCCAATGTAAAGGTATTTTCTAAACTCCTCTTTTTTCTTACCAAAATGATAGCTAAACTTGATTACCTTACTCTTATATCAATAAAAAATTTGCTTCTTTTTTTAGACGTTCATATTCTTGACATTGGAGATCCTGTATACCAATGTGAACATTGCAAGGCGTTCATGTGGTCAGATGAAAGGTTATCTAAATCAAAAAACTCTAAGAACCCAAAATTTTCCCTTTGTTGTATGGAAGGGAAGGTCCAGCTTCCATTGTTAAAAGAACCTCCTCAATTACTTATTGATCTACACAACAGCAATGATGAAAGGAGTCATTATTTTCTAAAAAATATACGATCATTCAATGCAATGTTTGCGTTCACGTCGATGTCTGGGAAGATCAATTATGGTATTAATGATGGCTCTGCTCCTCCTATCTTTGTCCTTGGAGGACAAAATTTTCCTTCCGTAGGAAGCCTTCTCCCAGCTAATTTTGAAAGAGCTAAGTTTGCCCAGTTGTATATTTATGACACCGACAATGAAGTTAACAACAGAATCAATGCTTTTAGGTATTTCATAATTTGTACTGATAACACTTTTGGACTATTAATTTTTTTGTTGTGTTTATTTTTTTCCTCACAGTTTGTATTTTATTTTGCAGAGTTATCACAGATTGTTTTAATATTGATGTCCAAATTGTCACAAGCTTGAAAGACATGCTCAACAATCATAATGTCTTGGCAAAATCATTTAGACACGCGAGAGACCGATTTAAGGAAGGAAATTTTAATGATGTCAAATTGAAGCTAATTCGTAAGAGAAATACCGATGGAAGAACATATAATCTTCCAACGGTTTCAGAAGTTGCGGCATTGATAGTTGGGGATATTGATGAGTCTATTGTTGAAAGGGACATTATACTTGAAACCAAGTCCCGTGACTTACAGCGAGTTGATGTTCTTCATCCCCTATATCTTGGATTGCAATATCCAATGTTATTCCCATATGGTGAAGATGGATATCGACCTGACATCCCGACTCAAGTCTCTAATCGGAGTAGAGCAAATGCAAAACGTTTAAAGGTTACAAAGAAGGAATTTTTTGCATACAGGATTCAAGACAGAGAAGGTGATTCTCCTTTGTTGTTGTTGTCTAGGAGATTATTCCAACAGTTTTTGGTTGATGCATACACTATGGTTAAATCTGAACGATTAAAATACATTCGTTTTAATCAACCTAAATTAAGGGCGGATCAATATAAAGGCATTCAGGATTCGTTATCACAAGGTCATGGCCGAGCATCATCTACTGGGAAACGGATAATTATTCCAAGTTCTTTTACTGGGGGTCCTCGATACATGTTTAACAACTGTAAAGATGCTTTTGCTATATGCAAGCATTACGGCTATCCTAGCTATTTCATTACTATGACTTGCAATCCTGAATGGGATGAGATTAAAAGATTTGTTGCCTCAAAAAATCTCAAAGCTGAAGATCGTCCAGATATTCTTTGTTGGGTTTTCAAAGTCAAGTTAGACCACCTAATTCGGGATCTCAAAGATGGACTTATTTTTGGAAAAATTGTTGGTTGTAAGTGCTTTTGTGTACTTATTATTCATTACTGTTATTGTTTATGTCTATTGGTATAAAATGGATGACATATGATTACCATTTAAATTACTTTTCTTATCTATATTTTTTTTATAGATGTTTGCACTGTTGAGTTCCAAAAAAGAGGATTGCCCCATGCCCATATTCTGTTATTCATGCACCCATTTGATAGACCAGGGTCACTGGAGGATATTGACAAATATATTTCTGCAGAGATTCCAGATAAACAAGCTTACCCAACACTTTTCGAAGCAGTTCAAAAGTATATGGTACATGGACCATGTGGTGCATATAATAGAAAGTCTCTGTGTATAAAGAATGGGAGATGCTCGAAGAACTTTCCTAAGAGGTTTCATAATCGCACAGTCTTAGATGAAGAAGGGTTTCCAAAGTACAGAAGAAGAGATGATGGACGTACTGTTAAAAAAAAAGATATTGATTTGGACAATAGCTTTATTGTTTCTTACAATGCGAATTTGCTTCTAAAATATTCATGTCATATCGATGTTGAATATACATGCCAATCAAGCTCCATTAAATATTTGTTTAAATATGTTCATAAAGGGAGTGATAGAGTCACAGCGGCATTGCTTAAAGAGGACGTCGCAGATGAAATTAAGGCGTTTTATGACTGCAGGTAGATCACTATCTTCTAATCTTTTATAGGGCTCATTTTCTATTTTTAAAAGAAAAGTCAATTTTATTAAAGGGATTTTGTTCAGATATTATTGTATGAAATAATTTGCTCTATGATTTATTAATACAACGTTTAACTATATTTGAACATTCATAATGTGAAGCCAAGGTTTCGTTAAACTAATCTATATGAAGGAATTGAATTTTTTTTATAGGTACATTTCAGCATGTGAAGCTGCATGGAGATTATTTGGATTTGACATACAATACAAAGAACCTCCAGTTATCCGTATGAATTTTCATTTGCCTGGAGAGCAAACAGTTGTGTATGAAGATGCGGAGATGCTTGAAAATGTCCTTCTACGAGCAAATTTAAAGGACACAATGTTTCTTGGGTGGATGACAGCAAATACAATGTATCCAGAAGGGAGATCTTTGTTATACGCTGAATTTCCAACAATGTTTGTATGGAAAGAAAATCTAAGCATGTGGATGAGAAGGAAGCAAGGTCATGCTATAGGAAGGATATCTCATGTACCCGCTGGAATTGGAGAACAGTACTACCTACGTCTTTTGTTAAATGTATAAAAAGGATGCCAAAGTTTTAAGGATATTCGAACAATACATGGCAAGGTTCTACCAACATTTAAAGAAGCTTGCTATGCTTTGGGGTTGCTACAAGATGATAGAGAATTTATTGATGCAATAAATGAAGCTTCCTATCGGGCTTCTGGCCATTATCTTCGCAAGTTGTTTTCAATACTACTCCTTTCAAATAACATATGCAGTCCGGAAGTTGTTTGGAATACCTGTTGGAAACAATTATCTGAGGATATTGTTTATAGGCAAAGAAGATTTATGGAGTGTGATGGTAAGTTAACTTTCACATATCCAAAACAAAGATATTATTCTATATATCTCTATGTTACTATCCAAATATATATATATATATACAAAATTCCTTTATGTTATTTATTCTTTTGTCTGATAAAACAAATATCTTCATATGTTTGTAGCAATCAACTTTGGAGATGCAGAGATAAAGAATTTATGCCTTGCAGAAATAGAGCAGATCCTACAACATAATGGGAGAACTCTTAGAGAATATCCTACTATGCCTTTCCCATTGGGTGATTTAATTTTGAATCTACAGGACAGAATTATTGCTGAGGAGCTAAACTTTAACCGGGACTATTTGTCTACGCTTCTTGCTAAGTATCTATCTTCTCTTAACAGGGACCAGAAAAATGCCTATGAAGTTATCATGGAAGCAGTTCATCAAAATAAAGGGGATTTCTTTTTCCTTTATGGATATGGTGGATCCGGCAAGACATATGTTTGGAACACTTTATCTGCAGCTATAAGGTCTAATGGTCAGATATGCTTAAATGTCGCTTCAAGTGGGATTGCATCATTGTTACTTCCAAACGGATAAACAGCTCACTCAAGATTCAAGATCCCTCTTATTGTTAATGAAGATTCAACTTGCAACATAAAGCAAGGTTCTGTCCATGCCAAACTATTGGAGAAAGCAACATTAATCATTTGGGATGAGGCTCCAATGATGAATAAGTTTTGTTTTGAAGCTTTAGACAAAACATTAAGAGACGTTCTAAGATTTTCTGCTTCATATGATCCTAATCTCCCTTTTGGAGGGAAGGTTGTTGTTCTAGGGGGCGACTTTAGACAGATTTTACCAGTAATCCCAAAAGGATCAAGGCAGGACATATGTCAAGCAACAATCAACTCCTCTTACCTTTGGTCTTTTTGTAAAGTGTTGACTTTATCTGAAAACATGCGACTTACTCAATGTAGCACCTCACATGTGTCATCTGAAATAAAGAAATTCAGTGCTTGGCTTCTTCAAATTGGAGATGGTTTGATTGGAGACTCGAGTGAAGGAGAATCTGAAGTTGAAATACCACAGGATATTTTAATATCTCCCTCTAATTCTGCGTTAGATGATTTGATTTCCTTTGTTTATCCATCAATTGATACACAAATGTCCAGTGAAGGATATTTCAAAGAAAGATGTATTCTTGCTCCTACCTTGGATATTGTTTCTAATGTCAACAACTATATAATAGATCAGTTTCATAGAGAGGAAAGAATTTACTTCAGTTCAGATAGTCTTTGTATGGAGGAAAAGCATTCCAGTTTTGAATTAGAAACTTTTACACCGGATGTTTTGAATGCAATTAATTGCTCAGGATTACCCCCACACAAGCTCTCTTTGAAAATCGGGGTACCTGTGATGTTGTTGAGAAACATAGATCAATCTCAAGGACTATGTAATGGTACAAGACTGCAAGTAAAACGAATGGGGAACCATGTTCTTCAATGTCAGGTGTTAACTGGAACCCATGTTGGAGATGTAGTTCATATTCCTAGAATGACAATGAGTCCTTCCACTGAAACTCTTCCTATTAAATTTAATCGAAGACAATTCCCCATCATTGTTTCCTTTGCAATGACCATAAACAAGTCTCAAGGACAAACTTTTTCCAGTGTCGGTGTTTACCTACCCCGACCAGTTTTCACGCATGGCCAACTATACGTTGCATTGTCAAGAGTGAGGTCAAAGGAAGGATTAAGAGTCCTGTTGGAAAATCATGAAGATGTCACTCAAGGGCATACTATTAATGTTGTCTACCGGGAGGTATTTACAAACTTGATTTAGGTATAACAAATCTATCTTCTATATGTCAACCTGTTATTTTTTTGTAATTCACTCCGTATTTACAAACTTGATTATGTTTCCTGAGTGAATGATTCTGAGAAGATTAAATATCGGATTGATAAATTCCATTTAATTCCTGCTCGGATTGGTCTTCAGTAATCGCACTCGATTCAGCGAGACCGAGTGGGGCGCTTGGGCGAGCTATGGCACACGCTGAGCGAAAAGAAGAAGAAGAGTATCAGGGGTCGTCTCGCTTGAGCGAGCCCCAACTCGCTGGAGTGAGATTCTCAGAGTTCGCTTGGGCGAGGCAAGCGAGCGTAAGCAAAATTCGTCCAGAATCTAGTATACGTTCACTCGCTTGACAGAGTGCCACATCCAAAGGCCTTTCGCTCAAGCGAAAATGGTCCAGTGGCAAAATACCTCACTCACGCTCGGGCGAGACCCTACTCGCCTAAGCAATTTTTCTATAGTAGGTTTCTCCTGCTTTTAGTCTTTCTTCCTCTATGCCTTAAACCTTTTTCATGTCATCAAATCTGCTTATTTAATTGTTATTTTAAACAGCTCCCTCCGACTGTCCATGCTTCTAAAAAAGTTGTCTCTCGCAATAGACAGATTGATAACTTTTTATACTCTGCCACCAAAGTACTTACCAAGTTTCAACGGGAAAATTTTTTGGTTCGTCATCTTACCTCATCACCTTTTCATATTTTTTGTAACATGTTAGTGATGTTGTTTGTTTTTCAGGATCTACCCTCGACTTTAGTTCCCCTGATTTTCCCTCACAGGCCAACAAAAGTACTCGCCAAGATGGAAGGATTTGAAGACGTGTTATCCCTTGAGCTTCGTTGGACCGGGCGAAGGCCTTGGGAAGTTCACCTTGGCTCCGGTTGGCCTCAGTTTTGTTGTTGAGAAATGGTGTTAGGATTCAATTCGGGATGCCTTATGTTAGGGCTCCTATCCTTTATTTTAGGGTTGTTAATTGAGCATGTTGGTTTGCTTTGTTTGCTTTCTTTTTGAATTGGAACAGTGTTCTCTTTTATGTTAGTTTGCTTTGTTTGCATTGATGAAAAAAAACTGAGAGTTAAATGGCAACTTCAGTTCTTTGTATGGTTAATAGCAACATTTTAATCTATGGTTCTTAATATAGAATCATGGTTCTTAGTATAGTATCAACCTGTGTAATAGGTAACGGTGAAAGGCTATTTGAATATAGTTCGAGTCTGCTAATATACTATAAAGCTGTTAATAGTTCCGAGTGAAACCTCATTAACAAAACCATTCTGAAGAGTTAAGAGATTATCCGAGTGAACCGTCTGCGAGAGGAACGTGTCCGAATGAGTTCTTTCCGAGAGAAGTACTTATTGTAATAAGAGCTTTGATTTCAAATGGGAACTTCTCGGGCCAAGATATTTCCGAGTCGTTGACCCCCGATTATAGTGTACCGAATTGAGGTCTGACTTTCCGAGTGAGGTGTCTCTGACTGTGACACTCAGGAGTGAAATGATACCGAATAACACGATTCCAAGTGGAAAGGCTTCAAGTGAGAAAATACTAATTTCCGTATGATGTGGCACCGATTGGGACATACCCGTGCGGGTCTTTCCGGGAAGTGCTTTTGGACAGACTTAAACTCCGAATGAGTACTTTCTGAGTGAATAATTCCCGAGGAGTTAATATCCGAGTGGTGATCCTTTCAAGTGGACTGAATTCCGAGAAAGGAATTGGAACAGTTATGTGTTATGTTAGTTTGCTTTGTTTGCACAGGACCAAAAAAAAATTGAGATTTCTGAGAGTAAATAAATGGCAACTTCAGTTCTTTGTATGGTTGATAGTAACATATTAAGCTGTGGTTCTTAATATAGAATCATGGTTCTTAGTATAGTATCAACCTGTGTAATAGGTAACGGTGAAAGGCTATTTGAATATAGTTCGAGTCTGCTAATATACTATAAACCTGTTAATAGTTCCGAGTGAAACCACATTAACAAAACCATTCTGAAGAGTTAAGACATTATCCGAGTGAAACGTCTGCGAGAGGAACGTGTCCGAATGAGTTCTTTTCGAGAGAAGTACTTATTGTAATAAGAGCTTTGATTTCAAACTTGAACTTCTCGGACCAAGATATTTCCGAGTCGTTGCCCCCGATTGTAGTATATCTGAATTGAGGTCTGACTTTCCGAGTGAAGTGTCTCTGACTGTGACACTCAGGAGTGAAATGATACCGAGTAACACGATTCCGAGTGGAAAGGCTTCAAGTGAGATAATACTAATTTCCGTGTGATGTGGCACCGATTGGGACATACCCGTGCGGGTCTTTCCAGGAAGTGCTTTTGGACAGACTTAAACTCCGAATGAGTACTTTCTTAGTGAATAATTCCCGAGGAGTTAATATCCGAGTGGTTATCCTTTCAAGTGGACTGAATTCGGAGAAAGGAATTGGAACAGTTATGTGTTATGTTAGTTTGCTTTGTTTGCATAGGACCAAAAAAACTGAGATTTCTGAGAGTAAATAAATGGCAACTTCAGTTCTTTGTATGGTTGATAGTAACATATTAAGTTGTGGTTCTTAATATAGAATCATGGTTCTTAATATAGTATCAACCTGTGTAATAGGTAACGGTGAAAGGCTATTTGAATATAGTTCGAGTCTGCTAATATACTATAAAGCTGTTAATAGTTCGGAGTGAAACCTCATTAACAAAACCATTCTGAAGAGTTAAGACATTATCCGACTGAAATATTCACTCAGTTATGTGTTATGTTAGTTTGCTTTGTTTGCACAGGACCAAAAAAAACTGAGATTTCTGAGAGTAAATAAATGGCAACTTCATTTCCGAGGAGTTAATATCCGAGTGAATTATGATTATCCGAATGATAGTTATTCAATTCCGAGTGAAACATCATTACAAGAATCATTCGAGTGAAGAAACTGTGTCCGATTGAGACACGTTCGAGTGAGGTAAAATCCGAGTGAAACATAAACATCTCCGAGTGGAGTCTATCTGGACTGATGGTTTTCCGAATGAAGTGCCTCTGAGTGGGACACTTCCGAGTGAGATGACATTCTGAGAGTCTTTTCAGTAGGGTTTTGGATTTAGGGAAATAATTAAACAATGAAATTTGGAGAATCAGAGCATAACTCGCTCAAGTAGTCGCACTCGCTTGAGCGAGACCGAGTGGGGCGTCTCTCAGGGGTCGTCTCGCTTGAGCGTACCCCAACTCGCTGGAGCGAGATTCTCAGAGTTCGCTTGGGCGAGGCAAGCGAGCGTAAGCGAAATTCGTCCAGAATCTAGCATACGTTCAGTCGCTTGAGCGAGTGCCACATCCAAAGGCTTTTCGCTCAAGCGAAAATGGTCCAGTGGCAAAATACCTCACTCACGCTCGGGCGAGACCCTACTCGCCTAAGCGATTTTTCTCTAGTGGGTAACATCAGATGCGTGGGCAATCTCGCTTGAGCGAGACCCACTATCGCCTGAGCGAGAATTGGCCAGTGGCTATATACGAACACAGGGGATTCTCCCCAGAACGAGATCCCATCTCGCTTGAGCTAGAATACCAGTAAAAACACAGATAATAGGGGAATTAAACAACTGAACATACCAAAACTCAATTCAAGTCAAATTGGTTAAATTCATCACCTCACATAAATCATGTTAAGCCTTTAAAACTCATTCCAAACCATCATACCTATAAATTTTCATTCCAACTCATGAATCATGTTCTAATTAAGCTTATTACTATATATGTTCTATAAAGTACAATTCTTATAGAAACCTTCATTCATTCATTAATTCTAACTGCATCATACATAATTTTCATTATCTAATCAAAGTTAAGGTCACCAATGAAAATGAGCCATAAGTACTAGGGTCTCATTTTCCATACATGACCTCCAAAAATCATCATCATATATTCATCATCCACACCAATTATCCATATTAATTCGTAGCTATACAAAATGTCATTATATCTACATACATTACAAAAGCCTAGCCATAAATCAAACATTTACCGGCCAAGGCATTCTTTACCCAAAATGAACTTCCTTCACATCATTTCTCCACACCAGAACTCCATGGACAAGCCCTACAACACAAGAGCTAAAAAGATGGACCACATGGATAAGGGGACACTCGGAATATGCTGAATCCGAGTCGAAATTAATATATGATATCCATCCTATATATATGGCATTCTATATTTTTTTGTATATTACATAGTATATTATATTATGTTACAAATATTACAACAATTAATATAACATATTAGTTAATAATTTTAATCAACGGGTACATAACTAGTTATGTTCCAAAACTAATAATGCATTTAGTTTAGAGGCAGAACACATTATGATTGTAATAAAATTTGCTGTCTCGAGTCTTGACTAACAACACAGGGATGTAAAATTTGCCGGCCCACACATTGTGGAGGCTTTATGACATCACCCTGCCCTTTAAGCTTATTATTTAGAGGCAAGAAAAGATGACATCAGGAAGACATTTTGGTTTTAATTGCTAAGAAGTCTTTGCTATACCACAAAGGAGAAGATTTCCCTTGAATTTGATAAAATATTTAATTGATTCTTACAGTGTACATGTATAATACAAAATTATGATTCTGTGACTTGAGTGTACAATTATGCAACATACAATTCAGCTTTTCCATCAATGAATAGACTCATGAACTCTTCACCGTCCACAGTTTCTTTCTCTATGAGAAGCTGGGCAAGCTTGTGAAGGATGTCAATGTGAGTTGTGATAATTTGCGTTGCCCTGGAATATGCTCTCTCTACCAGTTCCCTTACTTCCGCGTCCACTATATCCGCAGTTGCCATGGAGTAATCCTTTTGAGTTGACATCTGCAATTCAGTTTTGAATTGGTGACAAAGGCATTCATTTAATGGTGACATAGGCATTAGCATATTCTATGTTATAGTCACGGTGGACTCACCTGTTGACCTAAGAATGGATTTCCACCAGGTCCACCAATAGCAATTTGTCCAATTTTTTTGCTGAACCCAAATCTCTCAACCATCTGCCTCGCTACTCTTGAAACTTGCATGAAATCATTCGAAGCACCAGTGGTCACATTTTCCTGCCCAAAAATAACCTCTTCAGCTACCCTGTATTGCCACAGACAAGTAATTTGTCAGATAATACTACTCAATGATAAAAACTACACATCTCACATCTACAAGTACTATTTATTGACAGGTGGAGTAGTTGTGACTTCCAAATCTCAAAATCCAGAATCAAGTAAGGTAATGTGCATGTTTCTGAGGATTGCATGGTGCACTGACCTTCCACCCAGAGCAACTGCCATCTGATTCTCCAAGTAGCTTCTACTGTACAATCCAGATTCGAGTCTCTCTTCACTGGGAGCAAAAAATGTGAGACCACCAGCTTGGCCACGAGGTATAATTGATATCTTGGCTACAGGGTCATATTCAGGCATTAAAGCACCTACCAGAGCATGGCCAGCCTCTGAAAATCAAACATCAATACAAATTAGTTAACTACCTGAATCGAACCAACACCTACATTACCAAACTTAGGTAATAACATACAAAATTTACACACATACCATGATAGGCTACTAATTTCTTCTTCTCATCCGAGACAACAGCATTTTTCTTCTCAGGTCCAGCAATGATCCTTTCAAGTGCATCAGATATCTCATCCTTGCTTATTTCCTTGAGGTCACGCCGTGCTGCAAGAATAGCAGCCTCATTCATCAGATTCTGCAGATCAGCCCCTGTGAACCCAGGGGTTCTCCTGGCAATTTTTTCAAAATCAACATCCTTTGCTAGTGCTTTCCCTCTAGAATGCACCTGACAAAATTCACAGTTAACAAATTCAGATAACCAAATCAATCAATCCACCCAGCCATACAACAAAAATTAAATATCACACAAAGCATCCACCATCTAGAGACAGACAATTACAAGGGTCACACATTACATGAAATCACTCATCGACACACTCACCTGAAGGATTTTAACTCTCCCAGCAACATCAGGTCTATCCACAGTAACTTGCCTATCAAACCGACCAGGCCTCAACAATGCTGAATCAAGAACATCAGGTCTATTAGTAGCAGCCAAAACAATGACACCAGAATTGCCAGAAAACCCATCCATCTCAGTCAAAAGCTGGTTAATAGTCTGTTCCCTCTCATCATTCCCACCGCCAAGCCCAGCCCCTCTCTGCCTCCCAACAGCATCAATCTCATCAATGAAAACAATGCAAGGTGCCTTCGATTTTGCCTTCTCAAACAAATCCCTCACCCTGGACGCACCAACACCCACAAACAATTCCACAAACTCCGAAGCCGCGCAAGAAAAGAACGGCACCCCAGCTTCCCCAGCCACCGCCCTCGCCAAAAGGGTCTTCCCGGTTCCTGGTGGTCCAACCAAAAGACACCCTTTCGGAATCTTCGCGCCCAAAGCAGTGTACTTATCGGGGTTCTTCAAGAAATCAACCACTTCTTGCAGTTCAAGCTTCGCTTGGTCCGCACCCGCAACGTCAGCGAATGTCACACCGGTCTCTGGAACCTCCTGGAATTTGGACCTGTTCCGCCCGAAGTCCATGGGCCCGCCAAGTCCACCAGGCCCACCAGGTCCGCCTTGGGCTCTGCGGAAGAGCAGGAACAGGCCCGCGAATGCAAGGAAAGGGAACAACAAGTTGCCGATAATGTTGAACAAGCCATTGCCTTGTTCGGCTTCGGCGACTGAAATGTCAACGCCGTTCATGGCGAGAATGTCGATGAGGTCCGGGTCGTTGGGGACGATGACGGAGGCTCGACGGCCGTCGACGGCGGTTAGCTGAAGGGCGGAACCGTCTTTGTTGAACCTGACTCTCTCCACCTTGCCCTTCTTGACGGCGTTGAGGAACTCGCTGTAACGCCATTGGGTTCCTTCGGGGAGGTCAGAAGCGCCCTGGGATTGAGGCTTGGGTGCTGTGAGGAGAAGGTTCTGAGAGAAAGGGGAAGAATTTGAAGGGTTCTGTTGGGTCTGTTGAGCTTCGATTACTGGTGGTGGGGTTATGTTATCTGCGGCTAGGGTTTGAGGGGTTATGCCGAGACTCACCGAGGAAAAGATAAGTGCAGCTAAAGCAGCGTGTTGTTCTGAATTGTTATTGTTATTTGGGTTATGAGTGTTTAAGATGATTCTTCTGTTGAGAAAAAAGGGTAAGGGAGTGGATGGTCTGGTTGTCTTGGGGGTTGGGGGTGAGACTAGAACCTTCCTTCCGAGGAAGTTTGAAGAAAGCATGGCGGTGGTGGCGAAGGCCATGGTAATTGGAAATGAATGGCTATGAACTGATGTTGGAAAGTGGAGTGGTTCTAACTTGTAAGATTTGGAATGTGTGAGTTAAGCAGAAGGTTCCGTGTAAGCGTGGTTAATGTTCAGAGGGAAGATGCAACCTGTTTCAATCACTGCCAGAGATTTCAGTGGTGCTTATCTTTCATAATTCATATACGTGGCCTATATTGGATCCATTTATTCAAAGCCACCCAGCCCAAATCTAAGGTTGTTCCAAGGCCTAATTTCCATCTTGGGCCTTTTCCTGTTTTTTCCTTACTCTGTATTCGGCTAATTGCAGGTCCAACTGAAAAGTTAACATATTAGTCTCTCAACCTTAAACCTTTTTGGTAAAATAGCCTTTCATTAAAGAAAACGAACAGGATACAACATTGGGACAAAAACAATTAAACCTTAAAGATATTAGTTGGATCTTCCACAGATTTAATTCTCTCATCCAAACGTTAACAATTATTCTATAACTGCTAAATTTGGATTACATGTACATACTAGATTTGCTGTCATGTATTATAATTTGATTGAATGAAATATCAATTTAAAAATTAAAAAAAAATTCTCCCTTAGATACAAACCCACACTAAATATATGATGAAAAATTTACCTTACTATCAGACGAAAACACATTTTCATTACATAAAAGAGAATAATAATATATACCACATAGACCTTACTTAATTATATATATAATATTATTAGTTATAATAAATATATTTATTAAATATATTATTAATAATATACTTATTATAAATTTATTAAATATTAATTCAAATTTTTATAATATATTTTAACAAATTTAATAACAATTATTGTTTAAAATGTGTTATGATCCGGTCTGGATACCGGCCCCAAGGTTATCCAGTCTGGATACCGGTTCTAAAGGACAAAAGGCCGACTCAACCTTCCTAGAAGTCAACCGGTATCCCAGGATAATGATCCAGTCGGTAAACATGCTGATCCGATCTCACCTGAAGTGAAGTCATTATAACCGTCCTAGAGCTCAACCGGTGTCAAAGATATCGATCCGGCCTGCAACACACTAGGTAAATTTCGCTTACACCGGTCATCCGAGGTGACATCCAAGATACCGGGTGGCCTATCCGCTCTCCTACACTGGGTGACTTGTAATTGACTGCTCCAATATCATAATGAAGAAGGCATTCTGCACAGTGGAGTATGTCCCTTTCATCCACCGACAGGAGTAGGTACAATCACCAGCGTGATTTATGGAAAAGGTGATTACCTTTCCATCCATGTGACAGAAAAGTACACTGATAATTCACCTACTCTCCTGGCACACTCGGAATGCTGGCCCACTCGGATTGACTTTCTATACACGCTATCAGAACCAGTAGGCCCACTAACACCCAATGATTCACCTTCCACACTCAACTATAAATAACATGTTGTAATGCATGTTCCAGGTTACGTTGTCCTAACTAAAAAACTCTCTATATATTGTATAAGTATTCACTGAGTTCATACACTCTTCTAACTTGAGCGTCGGAGAATCTTTGCAGGTGACACCGCCTGTCGCCCACATCAACACGTCAGGCCGGTGTGAAGGATCTCCAGGACAACGGATTACAAAGACCGGATACACACAAAACCGGTTTCCAACCTCATTCAATCATTAATTCTCGAGGCTGTCCTGACACTGGATCTCTTAAACCCAGGTCAGGGACAGATCATTGGCACGCCCAGTGGGACACGGTAGAGTTATTCCCACTTTCTACAGAAGTTAGTAGTCGACAATGGAAGGAGATGGACGCGACTTTGTGGATGGTCATGTGGAGGATGTGACCCATCAACAACCTGAGGGGAGATTCGTCTTTGAATCACCAGCAACCCATTCAAGGAGAATGGTACCAGTGGCAACCCCTGATCCTCGAGATGAAGTTATCAGGCAACTCAGGGAGGAGCTGATGGAGCTACGAAGAGAGAAAGTATGAGCTATAGACAGAGTGATGTCACAGGCAGAGGACACTCGCCATGCATCTGCGAGAGAAAGATCCACTACTCTTCAGTATTCTAAGATCCCTACCTTTGATAGGAGAGGACAAACGCAAGATTCTGGGGACAGGATCGGTGCAAGGAGGAGGGGGCAGACAGTGATGGTTTCTGGGCCATACCGATTCAACGTCCCTTTCTCCAGGAGACTCATGAACGTGATCATCCCCAAGCACTTGCAAACGACTCAACCACTTTCCATCGGAAAGTATAATGGAGAAACTGACCCCATTAAGCACCTTGATACTTACACGTATGAGGCCATGTACTTAGGAGCTGATGAAGATGTGATGTGCAGGATGTTCCCACGAACCTTAACGGAGGAGGCTCTCGGTTGGTTCAAAAGTTTACCCTCGGAGTCAATAGATTCTTGGGAAGAAATGGCGACTTTCCATACTTTGGCTCATATCAGGCAGGGGGAGCGTGAAACTCTCAAGGAGTTTCTGAAGAGATTTTACAAGGAGGCTGCTTTGGTACCTAACCTCACGGAGGCTATTCAGCTTCACATCATTGTCGAGGCCTTACAGCCTGGATCTGCCTTTGCTTTGTCTTTGGCAAAGAGTCCTCCGACGACGTTGGAGGAGTTTCGGAGAAAAGCTTCGAAATACGTGGGCATAGAAATGCACTTGGAAGCAACAACGGCTAAAAGGAAATCCTCAACGTCATATCAACAACGGAGAGATAAGAATTGGCCTAGATCGGAACGCATGGAGATGCCGTCCCAAGGCAATGTCTCTGATAATCCCGTTTCTCCGAGTCAGGAAGAACGGATACTTGTATTTGGCAATTATGCTCCGTTGAACTCCAAATGCTCTCAGATTTTGAGGGAGATCGGATGGCCAACGCTTGCTGTATACGGGGTCAGGATGCCGCCCCAACTTCGTAAGCACGGAGACCCTCAGAAGTATTGTGAATTCCATGAGCAAGAGGGCCACTCAACAGATGAATATCGGGCTTTGAAGAATACTATCGAGGCCCTAATCCGAGAGGGTAAACTTAAACAGTATCTTTTCAAAGAAGCTATTTCGGAAAAGCCAAGGGGAGTCCGGATTGGCGAGCATGAACAGCAAAGTGTTATGCCCCAACAACATCAGGGCCCCCGAGAGGTCATTGACTGAGTATCAAGCCATTAAAGCTAAGGACGCCCTCAGCTGTTATAGCTAGTCGGTAAGACGGTATGCACTCTTTTTCCTTACTTGGGTTTTTCCGATCAGATTTTACCAAGAAGGTTTAACGAGGCATAACCCCGACCTGGCTCTCTTTCTTTCTTTTGTATTGTACTTCATAATTAATGAAATTTTCCATCTGCTTACCTGTTGTCTTCATCATTTTACTCAACGCACAACTCCGTTGTGACACGAAGGCCCTCAGGACGGATGATCTCAATCACCTATTCTGTGTATTGACGATGTAACTCCTCGAGGGGGAAATGGGTTGTAGGATTCAACCGAACCCCATTTGAAGGCCCGGATTGTAGGATTAAACCGAACTCTAGGTACGGTTAGTAAGTTTTGCTGAACACCGGTGAAGGCTCGAATTGTAGGATTGAACCGAACTCCGAGTACGACTAGTAGGTTTGGCCGAACGTCGGTGAAGAATGGTGAATGGGTAAAATCCAACACCGATTGAAGATAGGGCTAGTAGGATAAAACCGAACGCCATTGAAGACCTGAGTTGTAGGATTGAACCGAACCTCAGGAAATGGGCTGTAGGATTGAACTGAACCCCATTTGAAGGCCGGTGAATGGGTAAAATCCAACACCGAGTGATGAAGGTCGGTGAATGGGTAAAATCCAACACCGAGTGAAGAAAATGGTGAATGGGTAAAATCCAACACCGATTGAAGATAGGGCTAGTAGGATAAAACCGAACGCCATTGAAGACCTGAGTTGTAGGATTGAACCGAACCTCAGGAAATGGGTTGTAGGATTGAACCGAACCCCATTCGAAGGCCGGTGAATGGGTAAAATCCAACACCGAGTGATGAAGGCCGGTGAATGGGTAAAATACAACACCGAGTGATGAAGGCCGGTGAATGGGTAAAATCCAACACCGAGTGAAGAAAATGGTGAATGGGTAAAATCCAACACCGACTGAAGATAGGGCTAGTAGGATAAAACCGAACGCCATTGAAGACCTGAGTTGTAGGATTGAACCGAACCTCAGGAAATGGGTTGTAGGATTGAACCAAACCCCATTCGAAGGCCGGTGAATGGGTAAAATCCAACACCGAGTGATGAAGGCCGGTGAATGGGTAAAATCCAACACCGAGTGATGAAAGCCGGTGAATGGGTAAAATCCAACACCGAGTGATGAAGGCCGGTGAATGGGTAAAATCCAACACCGAGTGAAGAAAATAGTGAATGGGTAAAATCCAACACCGACTGAAAGCTCGGATGGTATGATTAAACTGAATTCCGAGTACGGCTTCTAGACTTGGCCGGTTGCTATTGAAGAATCAATCGGTATCAAATTCACTCGGGAATATTTTTCCTGGGAATTCCTTTCTCGGAAACATTTCAAGTTCGATGATGGACTCCTAAATTCTTCATTCGGCAATCTCTCATTGAAGTCCGACTCTTGAATTCTGTAAGCTGAAGAAATCTCACTCTGAAGTTTTAGTTAGGAATTATTTACTCGGGAAAATCTCTACCTAAGGCGTACTCATCCAAAGTCGAAGCATTTCTCTGTCATTAAAGTGTTTCACTCGGAAAATGCTTCACTCGGTACCATGTTACATGGAGGTCGAAAATGTTCCACCCAGTGCAACCCCACGCGGAAGTGTCGCACTTGGGGACACCCTTCTCGGGGACACCCCACTCAGAAATCTTTCACCCGAGGATCACTTGGAAATCTTCCACACAGGAAGGGTCAATCGGAAATATTCTTCCCAGAAGTTTTACTCGGATTATAAGACTAAACCGAGCTCCAAAATTTTTTTAGTCGGATTAAAGCCGAACTCTAAGATCGGCCGAAGACTAATTCCCCCAGGACGGATGATCTCAATCACCAACTCTGTGATTCGATGATGTAACTCCTGGCGCGGACAATTCCCATCATCTTCCTTATGATGGAAGTCTTTGAAGCCTCAATCCGTACTCTTACGATTGAGATGTAATTCCCCCAGGACGGATGATCTCAATCACCAACTCTGCGATTTGATGATATAACTCCTGGCGCGGACAACTCTCATCATCATCCTTGTGGTGAAAGTCTATCAAGACCCAATCTGTGTTCCAACTATTGAAATACTTCTTTTAGAATGGATAATCACAATCACTTACTCAGTGAATTGACGATTGGGATCAACTACGAATTATTGCTAGTCATCCGTCCTGATCACTGCAGTTAAGAACAACAGATCGACTCTTTATCTCCCCAAAAGAATTAAGGGTAATGCCCCCTGAGAGGTACCAATCCCTTAACATATATACTTGGGGACAATATTCATTTATACATTTCTCCGTTCTAAAGCTTATTTATCTTAACTAATTTGATTAATTTTATGAGACAATTATTTCAATCCAACCTCAAGATTAATCACACTGAACGGATTATAGAATACTAAAAAGATATAAACATCTAAGTTATATTACTCTTCATGGCATTACAATATTGCACAATACACATGTGGAAAAACATAACTTGTATTCTTGAGGGATACGCCGGCATGCAGACCTCTCATGAACTGTATAGCTTATATGAGCAACTTACAGTCCCTCACACAAGCTAGGGGACAAATGATCCGGTCTGGATACCGGCCCTAAGGTTATCCAGTCTGGATACCGGTTCTAAAGGACAAAAGGCTGACTCAACCTTCCTAGAAGTCAACCGGTATCCCAGGATAATGATCCAGTCGGTAAACATGCTGATCCGATCTCACCTGAAGTGAAGTCATTATAACCGTCCTAAAGCTCAACCGGTGTCAAAGATATTGATCCGGCCTGCAACACACTAGGCAAATTTCACTTACACCGGTCATCCGAGGTGACATCCAAGATACCGGGTGGCCTATCCGCTCTCCAACACCGGGTGACTTGTAATTGAATGCTCCAATATCATAATGAAGAAGGCATTCTGCACAGTGGAGTATGTCCTTTTCATCCACCGACAGGAGTAGGTACAATCACCAGCGTGATTTATAAAAAAGGTGATTACCTTTCCATCCATGTGACAGAAAAGTACACTGATAATTCACATACTCTCCTGACACACTCGGAATGCTGGCCCACTCGGATTGACTTTCTATACACGCTATCAGAACCAGTGGGCCCACTAACACCCAATGATTCATCTTCCACGCTCAACTATAAATAACATGTTGTAATGCATGTTCCAGGTTACGTTGTCCTAACTAAAAAACTCTCTATATACTGTATAAGTATTCACTGAGTTCATACACTCTTCTAACTTGAGCGTCGGAGAATCTTTGCAGGTGACATCACCTGTCGCCCACATCAACGCGTCAGGCCGGTGTGAAGGATCTCCAGGACAACGGATTACAGAGACCGGATACACACAAAACCGGTTTCCAACCTCATTCAATCATTAATTCTCGAGGCTGTCCTGACACCGGATCTCTTAAACCCCAGTCAGGGACAGATCATGTTATAAAATATATTGTTAAAGAAATTATATCATATATTAAATTATTATTATATTATTATTAGTGTAATGTTTAATAATATTTAAATGTATTATTTTGTAATATATTTTAAAAGTATTATTAATAAAATTTAAAAAACTTTGTTTTAATAATATATTTAATATTTCAATATATTATAAAATATATTTAATAATATTAAATTAAATGTATTTACTAATATATCTTAAAATTATTTAACAACAATAAGAATTTTTAAAAAATATATATATTTAAATACATTAATAATATATAATATCATTTATTTATTAATATATTTAAATATTTATTGTTACTAAATAATTTTAAAATGTAATATTAAATATATATTGTAACACTTATATAATAAAAATATAGGGAAATTTTTTTCGATTTTTGTGAATCTATCTGATCGTTCGGAAGTTCTAAAACACACATACACACATATATACAATCTGTATCAAAATATTATTCTTTACATATCAGGAGTCAATTAAGACGATACGATACCAAAAGCTATACAGTGATGTATATATTAATATGGGTCTTTAAGACCACAACAACTCTGACCGAACAATCACCAAGCATCGTCTTAGTTCACATCCACTAAAAAGCAACAACAACAACTTAGGGGTGAGTATATGTATATTAAATGACAAATACAAAATCAAATCTGATATTCATCACATATGTAATCAACCTAGTTCGCCATATTACGTTGTCATTAATTCAATACTATAGACACGTTCATACTATCTAATCATCTTATATAATCACAATTATCCTTAATAGTTATCTCACAGCATCCAATGATTATAGTGATTGCCTCGCAGCTTCTAGTAGTCATCAATGGCTGTCTCACGGCTATGGAATGCATGCGGATTTGTTCTAATGATGGGATATCAAATACAACAATATATATCAACTCTAGCTGATTCGGCCGTTTTACGAGTACCAAATTGCTTGCCTACTCATGCAACACAGTCATTGAGTGTTGTGGGCTGGCCTTGAGTCTCACTCAAAAGGCTTGCCTTGAGTCCCACCCAAGGCCTTGTTGTGGAATCCAAAGAAACCACCACAGGGTCTAAGCCCTCCCATATGGCTAGTATTACAGGCCCTGTAGTCCTGTAAGTTTTCATATGCAATGTCATGCACACATATTAATCATATCTCATTCTCATCATCATTTGAGCTACTCTAGCTGGTCACTAACATCAAACACATCATATACCACATTATCACAATTTAGTTAAGCATAACAAACATCTCGAGTCATTTATCATCATCAATACATCATACCATCAATCATATAGGAACGATATTCACAATTAACCATCATCATATATTTACATCATATAATTCATCATCGTAATCTTAGAATCAAACACTATAGGGGATAGATACACAATCAACATGATCCGGTCTTGATACCTGTAACATCCCTGTTTTTAGAAACAGTTTTAATCTTGTAATTTTGAAGTATGGAAAGTTTGTAAGTAAGAATAAGTGAATAAATACCCTGCAGATGGTATGTGATATCTCAAAAATATCATTTTTGTGTATAATTTTGGAAATTATATAGACCATTAATGGTATTATGCAAATTCCGAGTGAAAAAGGGCTCTGTTCCGAGTGACAGAGAGAAATTCCGAGTGAAGGAATGAAATTTCGAGTGAAGGAATGAAATTCCGAGTGTAAGGTTACGTTTTCCGAGTAAAACATGACCAAGAGGGATACTACCGGGTGAAATCTTGGTGTGGAGAGAAGTGTGTTCAAGAGAACCACTTCTGGGTGAAATTTCTGAGTCAAACAACCTCGAATGACTCGTTTCCGAGTCAAAGCTTGCAAGTACTTCTTTTTTCGAGTGAAACTCCCCTGAGTGTGAGAATCAGAGAGATGCACGTTCAATTGGAGAAAAAACTCATTTCTGAGTAACAAAATCCGAGTGGTTCCATTCGGAAAGGAAGATCTGACCGAGTGTTTCAAGAGGACAGTTCCGAGTGAGTGTCCAATTAGGTGGGAGTCGGTTTTGGAAGGCTTTACCGAGTGGAACCCGAGTGAACGAAGACTCGGATTCAGCACAAATTACTGAGTGGAAGTCTGAGTGAGAGAGAACTCGGTCTGGACAGATTCTACCGAGTGAGAAACCAAGTACTTGAGTCAGTTTCAGATGAATTCCGAGCGAGTATGCATGACTCGCTCAAGCGAGTCGGATTTCGCTTGAGTGAGAAGGACCCCTGATACAAAATCACTCATTTCGCTCAGTTCCTTCTGTCGCGACCGGGGTCCCGGCGCGCGACGCGGACTGGTTAAAGACAAAATAAAAGAAAATTGAAACTGCATTGAAGTGAGGCTCTTGAGAAGCCTAAAAAATAAAGGGTTCAAGGAGTCGCCACCAATATTTATTAAGGAAAATATTAGGAAAACCTTTAAATAGCACTGGTTTTTTTTGTTTTAAAAAAATGAGATTCTGTTTAGTCCGGGAGTCGAATTACAGGAGGGGAAGGTATTAGCACCCCACACTGTCCGTAAAAAACGGTTACCCAAATTGATCATGCATAATTTAAAAAATGATTATCAAATATTTCATCCTTCATAAAACAATCATAAATAATATACACAATAAAAATATATAAACATGAATAAAACAAAGGTAGTAAAAAAATACATCTCTTAAGTTTGTTGTTTTTTAGTTCTAAGAAAATAAATAAATAAATGATTAAAAGACCATAAAAATAAAAAGATAAAAAAAATAATAAGACGTCTTGTCTTACTTATTTTCTAGTAAAAAAAAATTGATTTTTATTGAGAAATATAAAGTTCAAAACAAACAAATAAATAAATAAATAAAGATAAGAGAAAAAATAAAATTAAAAGCATCAACATGAAGATAAAGAAATATAATACACTTAATTAATTAAAATTGACAAGGAATATTATTTAATTATCTTTTTTAAAAAAATAAGATTAATAAGATGTCTCATCTAAATTAATCTCATCTTAAATTTAAGAGAAAAATGAATGAATAAATAACACACTATTTATTAGTCTTGATTTTTTTTTATTTTATGAAAATAATTTCTTCTTAATTATTAAAAGGTTACTAAGAGAAAATAATAGGAAATCATGACCATAATAAAAATGGATAATTATGTATATATATACATATTTATAAACTATTAAAATGGTCAAACGTAAATAAATAAATAGAAAGTGTAGAAAGATAAAAGCAAAAAGATAAATAACTAAAAATAAAAAGTATAGAGAATAAATAATAATAATAAAATAAAAAAAATAAAGGTAGAAAAAAAAATAAATGAAAAGTTCAAAAAAAATAAAAAAAATAAATAAATAGACATAACAATAAATACATAAAAAATAAAAGAGCAGAAAAAAAAATAAATACATAAAATAAAGGGGCAAAAAAATAAATAATAAAAAAAATAAAGGAACAAAAAAGTAAATAATAAAAATAAAGCAGCAGAAAAGTAAATAACAAAAATAAAGGGACAGGAAAGCAAATACATGAAAATAAAGGGGCAGAGATGTAAATAACAAAAATAAAGAGGCAAAAATGTAAATAACCAAAATAAAGGGGCTAAAAAATAAATACATGGAAATAAAGGGGCAGAAATGTAAATAACAAAAATAAAGGGACAGAAATGTAAATAACCAAAATAAAGGGGCTAAAAAGTAAATACATGGAAATAAAGGGGCAGAAATGTAAATAACAAAAATAAAGGGGCAGAAAAGTAAATACATAAAAATGAAGGGGCAGAAATGTAAATAACAAAAATAAAGGGGCAGAAAAGTAAATACATGAAAATAAATAGGCAGAAAAGTAAATAACAAAAATAAAGGGACGGGAAAGTAAATAAATAAAATAAAAGGGCATAAAAATAAATAAATAAAGATAAAAATGTAAAAAATAAAAAAAATGAACTAATAATTGCAGAAATATAAAGTGCGGATAAATAAAGTGCAGAAAAATAAATTAACAATAATAAAAGTGCAGAAAAGTAAATAAAGAGGAATAAAAGTGTAAAAAAAAATAAATAAGGAAAAATAAAGGTACAAATAAATAAATAAAGATGGAGATGCATAAAAATAAATAAACAGATAAATAACTGCAGAAAAATAAAGTGCAGGAAAATAAAGTGCTTGAATATAAATAAAGAAAAATAAAAGTGCAGAAAAATAAATAACAATTAAATAAGACGAATAAATAAATATAAATAAACAACTTTGTATTAATAAAAAAATACCTTGGTACAAGATCAATTACAGAGAAACTAGAACGGAAGTCGGGAAATCAATTTTGTGTAGATTTCCTTTGCTTTTGGCTTTGTTTGGACTTAATTTGAAGGTATTTGGATACCGGTTACAACACTTGGACAGTATTTTAGCTCACAAAAACTCACATACTAAGACAAACAAGAGTTGTGCACTCATTTTCCTAACTAGGATTATACAAAGTAATTTTTGAAAACCCAAACTTCTAAAAATTCTCACAAAAATTTAACACTCTTTCCCCTCTTTTTTCTCTTCTTCCTCCAAAATGCCTCAATATCACCTTCTATTTATAGAAGAAAATTGGCATTGGATTCTCCATAAATGACATCACTTTTCTACTTTTTCAATTTGTCCAAATTTGATGTCAATTTCCCCAATTTTCTTCAATTATCCAACCAAACCGGGGCCCACCACTAATAAACCACCGTCAACTTTTCTGATTTTCTTTTTTTTTTTTTAATTTTCGTTTTTTTTTGACCTCTTTTTTGACTTTTTTTTTGACCCATTTCTTTTTTTGTGTCTTTTTGGGCTTTTTTTTTGTTTTTGTTTTTTTTTGTTTGGGCCCCCTTTTTTTCTCTTTTTTTTTTCTTTTTTTTTTTTGCCCTTTTTATTTATTTTTTATTTTATTTTCGTTTTTTTTTCTGTTTTTTTTTCTCTCTTTTTTTTTCTCTCTTTTTTTTTATATTTTTTATTTTTTTTCGGTTTTTTTTCGATTTTTTTTCTTTTTTTTGCCCATTTATTTTTCTTTTTTTTTGGGCCTTTTATTTAAAGATACAAATGGAAACATAAATTATTTATTACATATATGGAAATATATAAAATATCCAATAAATATAAATTACTACCCACACTATAAGGAGTAAAAAGGTAGTCACAAAACATCGTCTTCCCTCCCTTATTCTTTCCTCTTGGCTTCGGCATCCATCAGCCATTGCTTGAGAGAAATGAAGAGAATTGATGAAATGAGAGGTGTGGTAGGAAATGAAGAGGGATTGGGTATTTATAGAGATGGGGAAGGGTTACTATTCCAACGGTCACTATGCAATTTTTAATATTATTCTTTTTTTAATATGATCCGGGGTGGCAATCTGGACTGGACGGGGTTCTAAGCGCTGTACCGCGTCACCAACGAGAACTGGTAAGTCATAACCGGGGTCTGAAATCATTGGTCAATTATGGACATTTTTCTTCACCTCGGTTAAATATTAAGCATTGGGGAATCTCCTGCAGGTGTACCTCCGGTGTGTCTTGAAGTTCAAGTACGGATTAACACATCAGTTTTAACTTGAAGAACCTCGGATTCCCTTCGAACTGAGGTGTAAAATACCGTACTCCACTAAGGCTGTACGAGCTTAGAACTAATGAGGTAACACCGGTCATGAAACCGTGCTAGGACCCCGGTTAATGCAGTCAACATTGACTCCGGATTCTAGGACAAATAAACTTTTTTTTTTCATATTTTAATATATATCACTGGACAAAAATAGGTGTTCACACCTTCCCTTCGCCCAAGCGGAGACAGCAAGACTCGCTCAAGCGAGTCGGAATTCGCTTGAGCGAGGTGGAATTTTGCCTTGCTGGCACAGCGTGAAGGACCCACGCAGTCGGTCCTGTTTCCTTTTCTCTTCACGTGCAGGCACTTTTCACTCCAAACAAAACACCTTTATATATTTTATTATATACTCATTCCAATCAATGCAAGCTGACATGGAAAGGGGTCAAAAGTTTCCATTATTTTCTACCTAACCTTCAGTCACGGGAAAAACTGTCTCCCACTTGTCTCCTCCTTATTAATCAATGCCACCATTCATTCCCAAGTTCAGAACCTACTGAAATTAACACCAGCTCTCTTTTCTTCCTCCTATTATGAACAAGCTTCCTCTCTCTTAATTCCTTTCCTCTCCCACTCGGAACTGAAGCAAGGATAGTGAAGGGAACATTTTCTTCTCATCCAAGAACTCCATTAAGGTAAGGGGGGTATATTCTCGGGTATTCTGGGGAAATTCGAGTGAAAGGAAAGGGTTAAGGAACCTTGTTCCTCACCTTTCCAGGGCAGTTCAGGATTTGTTTGATTAAATGTTTTAATGTTTTATTGTTTTATGCATTTTATTTGAATATGTATGCAACTAAATTGATTGTAATGATTATTATTATGCATGATAATTTAGCGAAATGTTCAGTATTGATTTGTGAAAAGATATGATTGTTGTTGGATTGTGAAAATACTAAGAATCACGGGTGCCTGTGTGATTCCCAGTGAAGAATTAGAAACAGAAGTTGGAATCTATAATAACAAACTCGGTTTTTAATAATCCGACCAATTTTACATCAATAACAAGCTCGGTTTTGCATAATTCCAATCGGATTCTACCTTACCCGAACGTGATTCATTCTGACAGAATAATTCCTCACTCGGAAAACATTTTAACTTCACTCAGAAAACTCTTTTCAGTGATTCCACACAGAAACATAGTTATTTTCACTCAGAAACTCATTTTCACTCGGATTTATAAACGTTTTTACTCAGGAAACTCTTTTCAAACCAATTCCACTCGGAATCATATTTTATTTCACTCAGAAACTCATTTTCACTCAAAAAGTCCTTTTCAGTCTGATCTCACTCGGAATCAAACATTTTTACTCAGAAAATCTAGTTTCCAACATTTTCACTCGGAATCAGACTCATTTCACTCGGAAAACAGCTTTCTAGCTCAATTTCACTCAGATTTTTAGTCAGTTCATTTAGAAAACTCTTCTCAGTATGATTCCACTCGGAATCATAATTATTTCACTCGGAATTACACTTGTTCTACTCGGAAAACCTACTTTTCACTCGGTACCAAACTCTTTTTACTCAGAAAATCCATTTTCACTCGGTAAATAACTCATTTCACTCGGAAAACTTGGTTTTTGACATTTTTCACTCGGATTTTCATTTACCAAACTCTTCTTTACTCCTTTTTGAAATATTGGAAGGTTACAATAATCATTATTGTTCTTATTTCTATTATTATTATTATTGTTGTTATTATTATTATGATTCTTATTATCATTGTTATTCTTACTATTATTAACTAATATTATTCTTATTATTGATATTAATATTATCTTAATTATGAGTAATTAAATAAGGAATATATTATTTTACTCTTTACAAAGTATAAATTTCAACTAGGAAATAACCGATATATTTTCTCTAATACGACAATAAAACGACTTGTAGCGTCTAAACAATTTATGAGATTCAAGAGCTTATGAACAAGTATATGAGACTGGAAACACATAAATACCCAAGGATCAAATGATAAAAATAATGCATTTCGCATCATGAAAATATATTTTGAAGGAGAAAAACTAGAGCATACACCTGGTACGCTGGAGGACATTCATGTTCGATCTCTGAGGGGAATCTTGGGAGTACGACTGGAACGGCAACCCAATGGCATCAGAGTCGCGCCTGATAGCCGGGTGAGACGATGCAATTCTGGTGTACTTCGACTAAATGACGGGATGTATCTATGATCGTGTAGAGCCAAGTCCCAAGATGAAATAATATATATTGATGAGAACCTGTGAGTTCATTCGTACCCTATGATAATGAATGGAGGACTTGGTGAGCTCCGATCGCTCTAGAATGGAAACGTTGTGCCCAAGAGACAACTTGAGCAGGATGAGTTCCAAAGAATGAAAGAATGATGATGGTGGATTGATTTATTGGGCCCATATGCATCATGAGACTTAATTAAGATAAATCATAATAAACCCTACTCATGCATTCCATGACAACATGCTTGATTATTATAATTGTGAATATGCTAATTGTATGATTTATGTGATATTATCTGTTGACTGGATTATGTCCGCACCGGGTGACCTTCAGGGTCTTGGGTTATACTCACCCTTACTGTTGAATATTTTCAAAGGAATTAGGAAATCAAGAACCCGAGTATGAAGAACAGCAATATGCTGAACCAAATGAGAGCGCTCCTTAAATAGAATATAAGTAGTTGAATATTTATGGATGACTGTATAATATTTAAGGGTGCCTGCGTGCCCCATTCTGTTAAGAGTACAATTACTTACAATTTGTGAATGACTATGTGATTATCTACTATTTGCTTCCACTGATCTGCCATCTCTTTATTTATAAAAAAAATATTCACTTTTTCTAAAAATTTGTGACCTCTCGGTTAAATAGGATGATCTCATAGAAGGGTTTGTCTTATCTAACCGAGGGTGTTACAATACCGGCCCCAAGACAGGGGTGATGTGTCATCCGGTCTGGCAATGCTACCGATTCTATAGGTAAGACATCAGACTAACGGAACCGTCTGGGCGTTCTCCCCAGACCGGTGAGTCCATGTTGACACCTCCCATATCGGATAAAGCATGCCCCTACATCGGATCACCAACAAACAATCGTAAGTGGCTTTGGGAACAACGTAACGATTTCAGTCTCCCATGATGAATTCATCCATCAGGGGGCACGCGCTTTGCCAACTAGCCCATACTTGTCTCCTTTGATAAATTAAAAATATATATTTTCCATGCTCCGATAGGACAAGATGGGCACTTCTCTTTTCTCGATTCTTTATAATCGAGGAATAGTGCTTTGCCTCTTGGCCCAATCAGGCCCATACTTACGCACGCTTATAAATACTTGAATTGTGCACACTATTACTCTCTCTTGCTTACATTCCAATATTACATGCATATACTCCTTACACACTGCCACTAACTTGATCGTCGGAGAATCTTTGCAGGTGGCACCCTCCTTCGCCCCCATCCAACGCGAAGGTCCGGTGTGTAGGATCTCCAGGACAGTAAGACCGATTTTTTCCCACTGAGAGATCGGACTATAATACCAGATACCCACTGTACCGGTGTACAAAATCTAAATCTCTTTAACTTTTATGGCTGGCCTGACACCGGATCTATTGACCCCGGTTCAGGATAGTTCACAACACATACCAAAACTAACACATTCATACATAACTATCCAAGTAAGCATCAACTAACCCCTATCTAATCCTCGATCCCAGAAGTTCACAATGATTTCCTAAACCCTACTGAAAAGCAACAACACCAACTTAGGGTTGAGCATATGTATATTAAATGACAAATACAAAATCAAATCTGATATTCATCACACATGTAATCAACCTAATTTGCCATATTACGTTGTCATTAATACAATACTATAGACACATTCATACTATCTAATCATCTTATATAATCACAATTATCCTCAATAGTTGTCTCACAGCATCCAATGATTATAGTGATTGCCTCGCAGCTTCTAGTAGTCATCAATGGCTGTCTCACGGCTATGGAATGCATGCGGATTTGTTCTAATGATGGGATATCAAATACAACAATATATATCAACTCTAACTGATTCGGCCATTTTACGAGTACCAAATTGCTTGTCTACTCATGCAACACAGTCACTGAGTGTTGTGGGCTAGCCTTGAGTCTCACTCAAAAGGCTTGCCTTGAGTCCCACCCAAGGCCTTGTTGTGGAATCCAAAGAAACCACCACAGGGTCTAAGCCCTCCCATATGGCCAGCATTACAGGCCCTGTAGTCTTGTAAGTTTTCATATGCAATGTCACTAACATCAAACACATGATATACCACATTATCACAATTTAGTTAAGCATAACAAACATCTTGAGTCATTTATCATCATCAATACATCATACCATCAATCATATAGGAACGATATTCACAATTAACCATCATCATATATTTACATCATATAATTCATCATCGCAATCTTAGAATCAAACACTATAGGGGATAGATACACAATCAACACATACCAAAACTAACACATTCATACATAACTATCCAAGTAAGCATCAACTAACCCCTATCTAATCCTCGATCCCAAAAGTTTACAATGCTTTCCTAAACTTTCCGTTCACAAGTTTATTAATCCGACAATTCCTAAAATCACAATAATTATTTTTTAAGAACCCAGATGCAATGTAGTCATATTTTGGAGTTAAATTAATCAATTATAATAAATTAAGGGTTTTATGAGACAAGCCACTCGAAACTATGATTCAAAAATCCATACCTTAACACTTCTAAAATTTCTCATCACCTTTAAGCTTTAAATTTTGTATTGAATTGACGGGGGATTTGCAAGCCATCGTTAAATTCAAAATAATAATTTTTAAAAGAAAATCTGAAGCCAAAAAGAGAGCGACGGTCAAAAATGGTGACTTGTGGTACAAATGATATGATGTAGTATTAAAAAAAACGATGGTACTTGAGCTTGGGATAATTTAGATGAATTTTTAAATACGTTGAAGGATAATTGAATTTATAAAAATAGAAAACAAGTGATATATATATTTATGAAGTGTTTTTTAATCATTTGAAATAGAAATAAAAAAAATTATGAAAACTTAAGTTTAGATCCTTAATCCCAACATTTTATTGAAATACTAAACATCATCAACAATGCTAATATTACAATAGATTGATAAGACATTTTAAAAACAATTAATTATTAAAAGTAAATTGTTGTAATAATAATAATAATAATAATAATAATAATAATAATAATAAAAGGTTTAGAAATATATACAAGTGCTTATTCATCCTATTTGATTTTCTTTAAATAATGTTTGAGATTCAAATTTTGTGAATGAAATATTTACTGAGACTTAATTTTATTATAATATAAATATTCTCAACTAAAAAAATATTTGTGGAGAGATTATTGTTGAATATAAAATAAGTTAAATATGTTTTTGATCGTAATCTTTTGACTCATTTTTTTTGTTTTTTAAGTTTTTTTATTAATTTCAATCATTATATTATTTTAAATGTTGATTTTGATCACAAAATATAACTCAATTTATTAAAAAAATTGTTGACTCATTAAAGGGAATTAACAAAGTGATTTGAATTTGAATATAATACATCCATTATAAATTATTTTCTTAAGTTTTTAATAATTTGGCTTGTCCCCTGGCTAACCGGAATTCATAGGAGTGGTAGCATCCGCCAATCAAATTGTGTTCGACCCAATTATTGCAGACCAATACTTCCTCTGTTTTCTCATCAAATTTTCTAATTCAAAGTAACGATGTGTGGATATTCTTTTTAATGTAAATTGATAAATATTATGATGACTATACCTGAACACGTGGGCGACTTGAATTTGACAAAGGGTAAAATATATTTTGATTGCGGTTAAATAGAAACCCCTCCCCATCCGATTTTGATGGAGATGAGAATGGGAATAGGGAAGTAATTACTTATCTTGACTTGTACCCGAATCTGTCTTTATACACAAATTTAATAATTTTATTTATAGTTATAGTTAAATAATAATAATAAGTTTATTTTTTAAAATAATATATAATAATGAAATTTATTATAGTATTTAGAAAGAATTTTAGTGTCTATTTTAAATATTATTTTAATTAAAATATCTTAGATATATAATTTATTTAAAATTATATATTTAAGTTATCAAAATGAGAGAAAATAAAGTATGTAAAACCTCCACGAGTTTCCTAAACACAAGAATGAGTTCTAAAATTTCAAATTCGTCTTATTTTAACATGACCCAAACTCACTCCGACTTTGATGGAGACATGGATAGGGAGAGTAAAACTCAGTCCAACCCACCCTATTGCCATGGCTAATTTATATATATCATTTTTTAGTTTATTATACATTATTTAAATTGAAGTTAAACAAAACTACCAATGAGTAATTGATTTAAATAGAATATATTTAATTTTTTTAAATCAAAGTCTTAGATTTCAAGCTTAAGAATAAATTAAATATTTATTAGGGAAATTAAATTCATCATAATATAAAGTTCGAATATAATTGACCCAATGATAAAATGGATATATAGCTGTTGTTGAAAAAAAATGTTTAAGAAAATTCTTATAAGTTACAAAGTTATTAAGATTACTTTTTAAATGATTGCATGTCACCACGTAGCAGATTAATCATTTTTTGTGTACAGATGTTTTTTTTTAAAAATGGTATCACATATATACAATATTAATGTTTAGTTGTTTAAATAATATAATTTCATATAAAAACCAGTTACACGTAGGTCATCAATTTCCTTTTGTCCTCTCTATCTCCCCCGAACTTATGATAACTTTTTTGCCGATTAAATCTGCCAATATCTCCCTCATATATTATGAAAGAATACATGGAATTGAACGTAATAGGCCATTTTATAATTGAACAAAAATCCAAATGATCTCATTAAATAATTTGGTTCACTTTCACTAGTGAAGCACTAGGTCAACATACTTGGCATTCGGCGTTCACATAAAATGTTGGGATCATAGTTCAAATTTCGGATCCTACATTTTTCCAGTTCCATTCTAATGAATAAAAAAACATATAGAATGTCACTTAATATATATTGCTGACAAATATTAAGAAAAGAATGTCAATTAAAATCAAAGTATCTTTATACACAGGGAAAGACAAGGAAACAAGAGTGATGGCAAAGAAAGTTCGTCAAAATAAAAATAAAGAATGCTTCAAAGCAACTTTCTTAAAAGATGCCACCTAAACATGCATGCAACTAGAGAATTAAACTGAAAAAAATATTATATGATTCGGACTATTAATACTAATTAATAATAATATCACATAGGTTATAAATATAACAATATATCTTTTTTATCTTTTTTAATTTTTTTTAATTTTTATATTTATTAAACATTAAAGCATAATATTGTAGTAATTACTTAACATGTAATATTTTCTAACTATTTCAGTGATGTTTGGTTCACCCAGTAACGGAACGGAACAAAGTTGGCTGGGAGGAAAAAAAAATTATCGTACGATTCAACAGAGTTTTGATTGTTTCGAACGGCGTGAATGATTAATATTAACCTTTAAATTTTTTCATTTTTTTAATTTTGTTTCCTGAACAGTAAACCAAACATACTCTTCATCCATGGATTTGTCCATTGGTGGCAAACCATAGAAAAATGGGTGGTATGTTCACCTAAAGCTCTAAAGTTTTTGTGGGTTCCTCGAGCTTTCGTTGATTGTGGAGAAAGAATAGAAATATAGCCACATGTTTAATGTACGTACTGGGGTTGAGGGGGGAGAAACAACTAGGAATGAGCAAAATTTGTGAACCTTAATTTTTGTTTTTTTGGGGTCCACCTTAACACACTATTTTGAATTTGAGTCAGGGTAAGCCATGGATGATAAAATCTCTGAACGAGTTTTAACGCCTCAACTAAAAAAATTAAACTTTAAGTAAGAATAAATTTAAAATATTAACAATACTTTTTTCGTAATTCGGTACGTTTATTAATTTTAACTTCTTTTATTAACATGTGAAATAAAATTGAAAAGGCATGGCTCCTTGAATCCAAATGAAGGGTTGATCAAGAGGAGAAATTGATAAAAACTGAAAATTAAAATAAAATAAAATAAAATATTATATTATATTTATTAATACCCACTTTATGATTGATTGTGATCAATTATATATAACATGCAATATTTTCTCGTCAAGTTGACACACCATTACACAACAACCATGCAACAAACACAAGAAGTAATATCATCCGCATGATTAAATCTAGACATAATTGGAATAAAAAGGAAGGGGTAATGCATACCCCCCTACCTAATTTGTTAATAGTTATTACCAATTTTTTTAATATGATTATTTTTTAAGAAAATTGATATCAGAAACTCGTTAAAAAATCATAATAATAATAAGATATATGAAACTCAATAAATATAAAAATATTTTTAGAAATTAAATTACTTTAATTATTTTTCTTAAAAATTAAAATTAATCAAAGAGTTAATACGTTAAGAGAGGAATAGAGTATTATATAAATCCGTGGATACTACTAGCATTAAACTCCAACTAGTGAGTTGCAATAGAAGATTAGAGAAGAGTGAGGTAGTCGAAACTGGCAAAGATTATGGAGGTGAATGCTAGTTTTCCAGTTCGAATACATTCTCCTTCTTTGAACTTAACGGAATCGGTGGCGAAAACACCCTTAGGTGGTATCCCCATGAAAAAGGCGATAGAGAACATGCAAGGTTACCTTGAAGAAGTTGGTCGCTTCACAAAACTTGACCCACAAGACGATTGGCTTCCAATCACCGAATCCAGAAAGGGAAATGCTTACTACGCTGCGTTTCACGTTCTTAGCTCTGGGATCGGATTTCAGGCCCTTGTTCTTCCCTTCGCCTTTACCACTCTTGGCTGGTCAGTTTTTTTTTCCTCCTTTAAAACATTCAAAATAATTGCATACACCAGACAATAAAATATAAATATACTATGAGCACTAATATATCTGAATTAACATATATTAGGCTTAATTACATTTTTATACCATGTCTTTGGTTTTTACCACTATAAATCAATTAAGCAGTATATTGATTAATGTGCATAGCACTTTTTGGTGGTGCAGGACGTGGGGAATCTTATGTTTGTGTGTGGCTTTTACATGGCAGCTGTACACCTTGTGGTTACTGGTTCAGCTTCACGAATCGGACACAGGGGTGCGCCATAGCAGGTATCTCAGACTTGTTATGGCAGCATTCGGTAAGCTTTTATCAAATAATAACGATTATAACTTCTTCTAAACGCTTATTTATACAACAGAAATTATATATTAGGAAAAAGTAATTGACTACGTATTTATCTGAGTCAAAATTTTGATATATACGCAAATATGGAGAAGCTGATATGAACCTAATTTGTCCAGGCAATTATGTTTGCCTGTTTCTGCATGTGAAATAAGTAGAAGTCAGATCTTAGAATATGAAATAATATACTGTTTGTATATTTCATTTTCTTCTGGAGGAATGGATGATTGTACGTTGAGGAGTTGGTTTTAATTGAGTGTCCCAGTTTTTGTAAGCTCTCTCGTACGGTCTTTTATTCCAACCAAAACAAAAAGTAAATATCACTAGAATAATGATGATATGTTGCTTGTATGTTGTTAGATCCTAGGAAACAAACACATTACAATGTATTATAATATATATATATATATATATATATATATATATATATATATATATATATATGATACAATTGAGTTTGCATTTCATGGTTATATATTGTTAAAATAACTCAATTGATAGACAACTATGTTTTTTTAAATATTATGTCAAGAGTTTAAATGATTATATTGTATATATAGAACAAATTTTGTTAAAAGAAATAAAATTTATTTTGATAATTTTTTAATATAAAAAATTAATCTTGACTTTCTATTTGTAGGTTCATCGAACAAAAATGTTGTTAGAGTTAGATATATACAACAATATCTTATTTATTCGAAAATTAATTATTCATGTTCAAAAACTCAATACCATATATATATATATATATATATATATATATATATATATATAATTTTATTTTATATTTTTGTCATCTCGCTATAATTAAACTGTGACCTTAGTTTACCAAAGAAAAGTAATCGCGACCTTCATATTTTTCTCATTTATTTTTAAACCTAACAATTGTGTGATATTGTCAAATAAAATTAATTTTACATAAATTTATTTATTCATATTTCTAACATTTATTTGTCTTGGGGGCTATACATTTTATAACCTTTTTAAAGGAACCTTAATCTAGTTCTTAAAGAAAATAAAAGGGGCAAATGTTTCAAAAGGAGGGCACGTTCATTGTAGCCAACGTTACATCATAGCATGTATTCCTACAAGAAGCAGCATTAAAATTGAATAATGATACTGATCTTATTAACTATATTTTTTTGGTTGATATACCTACGAAAACTTTACCATCATTACCATTTAGCAAATCTTAAGGAGGATTCATTTCAACTAATTTAGAACAAGTTGCAAAATTAAAGTCTAATATCTTATACACTTTCTTAAAGAAGATTTAAAATAATAACAAGGCACCTGTATAACACGATCGAAAGAATTCTGAGTGAATTTACAAGACCAAAAATAAACGACACTGCAGGAGAAAAGATGGGGAAATTACTAGCACTCTTTCCAATCATGTATTTATCTGGAGGAACATGTGTGACACTGATCATGATCGGAGGTGGCACAATGAAGATATTCTTTCAGATAGTGTCTGGAGAAGAAGCATGTCCACTCTCAACCATTGAGTGGTATTTGGTGTTTACGTTCACGGCCATTTTACTCGCCCAATTACCAAACCTCAATTCAATCGCAGGTGTTTCACTTATCGGAGCCATCACGGCTGTGACTTATTGTGCTATGATATGGATAGTATCACTAGTCCAAGGAAGACTTGCTCGTCTGTCCTATGACTATGACCCACCAAGGGAACGATCACATGATACTATGATCTTTATAACGTGTGGAATGCACTTGGCATCATTGCCTTTGCTTTCCGAGGTCACAATCTTGTGTTGGAAATACAGGTAGCGTAAAGATGATTATGTCTTTGTTCAGCATGGAACATTTATTTTTATGTTGCCATTTCGAAAAGTTAAAAAGCATTAACTGTTGATTATCTTCATTAATTCAGTAAGATAGTTATTGATAAGTAATAGATTATGTTTCCAATTGTTGTAGGGAACCATGCCTTCGGATGCCAAGCAACCCTCACGCTTGGCCATGTGGAGGGGTGTTGTGTTTGCTTATCTAGTCATCGCTTTGTGTCTGTTCCCCCTTGCCATTGGAGGATATTGGGCTTATGGAAATTCAGTAAGTATGATAATTGTTAATAAGTAATAGATTATGTTTCCAATTGTTGGTTCAATGATTGGCCTTAGAAGCTAACGGTTTGCTCTTTTATGTCAGATACCTGCTAACGGAGGGATGTTAGGGGCTTTGCACAAATTCCATGAACATGATACATCAAAATTTATCCTTGCTTTGACAAGCTTGCTAGTTGTCATAAACAGCCTAAGTTCCTTCCAAATATATGCAATGCCAGTATTTGATAATCTGGAATTCAAATACACTAGCAAGAAAAACAAACCTTGCCCAAGGTGGCTACGAACAGCCTTCAGGGGACTCATTGGTTGCTTAGCATTTTTCATTGCTGTAGCGTTACCATTCTTGCCAAGTTTGGCAGGTTTAATTGGAGGCATAGCTCTACCCATAACCTTAGCTTATCCTTGTTTCATGTGGATAGTCATTAAGAAACCACCGAAATGTAGCACAAGCTGGTACCTGAACTTGACCCTAGGAGTTGTTGGAATGATTCTAAGTGTACTGATTGTCGTAGGAGCCATTTGGAGCATAGTTGCCCTGGGCATAGAGATCCATTTCTTCAATCCACAGTAAAAAAGTTATATGATACAATTCCTAATCACAACCTAGGAAGTTGATTTGCTAGCATTTGCAAGGGTTTCGTGGACAAGCATGCGGAGCATACAAATTTAGGAAGTTACCGGTGAACCATTTGTGATGAAAATGAAATTCAGAGAATGCTGCACTTGTAACAACCACCACTATTCCAAACTAATTACGTGATATCATTAATGAATCGTTAGTCAAGTTTATGTCAAATGTCTGGAAATTAAATAAATTCCATATGCAGAATCTACTAGGAAAAAAATGATATGTGGAGTGAAGTTAACACGGTCTTGCGAAATATTTTCACATCATTGTCCAAAGTGAAGTTAACAAGGGTTACATTCTTCATACAAGGCTGCTGACATAACAGAAATCGTCTCCAAAAGCTAGCAAAGCTGCGACACTTCACACCTACCATTCAAGCACCTTTTTCACAATATCACAGTGCTAAAACTATCTTGCACATATGTTGTCATTATACAATAACTCATCCGATCGTATTTGAACTTTCAACGTAAGCACATAAGACTATCAAAGGGTCAAAAACTCAATAGAACCTTGCAGCAATTGCACTACCTATGAAATAAACAGCGAAAAGAAATGCCAACCTTATATGTTGAGACAAGACCCTAGCACTACTAAACCGCACCACCTGCAATAATGATCTACATCAACCAATGAATATGCTTGTGTTGATGTAAAAACATCAATTATATACTTCAGTCGACTTGCTATTGGTTGAATCTGATGTTTACACAATCCAGTGGTGAACGAAACTGGACCCATGGAAAAGGTCAAAAGTGGCCAAGAACCTAGCCATTAAATGGGTGATAAAAGAAAAAGAAATATGCCAAAGATCAAGACTTGATATACCATTTTACATTGACAACGGAAGAAGCATCCTTCGTTTCTTTTTCCTTGCCAGTCTAACTTGCTTTGTAATTTTCATGCATAAAAGTAACAGAATTGTGACACAGACTAAAATAAAAGCCAGTCGGATGTGCTTGAAGTACAAAGAGACTACTGAGAAAACCAAGAAAGCTAAAATAACAAGTTCCCATATTACAAAAATCACCACATCCACCCTGCACCACAATAAAGAGCAAACAGAAGACAACATTATCACCATATTATGTTATCCAAAAGCAGTAACAAATAGGCAGGAACTAATCCAACTAAAAAGACTATGTATTTTATATATAGACATTGTGTTCCCTTGGAAGGTGAATGAGGAGGAGGAAAGGAGACATGATGGTTTTTTATATTATTCCCTTGTTTGGTTCAGAAATTTGTAGGGGAGGAAAATAATTAAGGATATTTGGCCTTACTGACTAAACTGTCCTGAGAATTTAATTTTCCTTCTGCACCCTCCGTTTATTTTAAAAAAGAATAACAGCATATTACTTTTATCTTCCCTTCCTCTCCTTGCAAACCATTCCAAACAAAGGGGCCCTTCCCTTCCCTTTAACCAAAACAAAAAGAGGATCTTATTTCCCCCCTTTCCCCCTCCTTTGAACAAAACAGTGCGTGTATGCAACAGTTGCCACTAATCTTTCTAAGTTAATAAACATTCTGATCTTCATTTTATGTTTTTATCAAATGAATAAATCTAATCTTATTCAAACTAAAATTGCTCAATGTGCTTTATTTTTTGTTTAACAAGCAACCAACATTGTCCAGCTCCACCCAATATAACACATCACATCACTGTTCAAGTCTCTCATACTATATCAGCTACCAACAATTCATTGTGAAAACTGACACAATTAGGACATCCACCTTTAGCAAGAAAGAACATAAGCAGGTGGAGACATCACCAGTAATCAGTCAACAATCCTTCACCCTCCTCACCAAAAAACTTCAACAACCGTATACCTTTTCAAGTTCAACCAAAAAATAGTGCTTGATGATTATAGAGGACCCTAAAAACTTCGGAAAACAACAGATATAATAAGCAAATACACATGCCATCAACGGAAGAAAAAAATGATTCATCAGTAGGAAACTGGAAATATTTTAGCCAATCCCCTTAATATTAAGCAAGTAAAACCTTTTTCAAAGTATCAGAATATCTGAGATCAAAGTTATATGTAGCAAAGCTATTTTTTTTTTCCTGTCTGTAATCGTTAACTACCTGATATCCTAGTTGAGTTGAGAAGACCAACCTTATTTTGGATAACAATATTAAAACGATACCCCCAAATCGAAGTGTAAAACTCACATAATATGTGCAAAAACAAAAAAACGGGTGCGGGCACGCTAAACTAGACAACAACGTAACGAATCACCTGGTACCTGGCTACTAATTTATTAATTATAATAATATGTTCTCCCTAAACACATAATATTAACAACAATTTCCATCTCAATTGAAAAATAAAGGTATGAATAAAAAAATCGCAACAAAAAAAAAGAAGCAAAAGTGGGCAACCTAGCGAAATTCATGATCTTGTAATCCCGTGTCTGGGCGAGGATTCATAATTAGAAAAATATTTACATAAAAAAAGGTTGGTATTGCGTAATACCTGGAAGTGGTGATATTGGAAGAAGTGGAGGAGAAGAAGGAGACAGAGGCCCAGTCATGCTTGGATCGAATCTGATACTCTCGCAGCTGTTCCGCCAGATTCGATCGCGTTATCATGTTAGCCTCTCTCTCTCTCTCTCTCTCTCTCTCTCTCTCTCTCTCTCTCTCTCTCTCTCTCTCCCCTTCGAGCACAGACACAAACACAACAAACTCGCTGATTCTCTCTCTAAAACGAAAACGATGACTTTTCCACAGCGAGAAACCAATTTGATTCGAGTTACCACCACCAACCAACCCCCATCCAAATTTCTTTCTGTTTAACCTCTCGAACGGGCCCATCCAAGCCCAATCAACTTGCCGTATCATTAAGCCCAATTCCAGCAAAAGTGAACGCAGGCAATCCGATTTCATTAACATGTTTTCTTTCAGACAAATAACCCGAAAATTTGTATGGATCCACGCTGGGCCGATAGAGAAGTATCATTTTTGGTGAGGAACAACCTTATATTTTTGTAGACAAAAAAAATATTATTTGTTACTCTTACCGGTAAGAGTGTGATAGTTTATTATTAGAATTAAATATGTTTTTTCAAAAAAAAAGAATTAAATATGTTTATTGTCCTTTTTTTTCTCATTAATTGATTGGATGAGGTGAGTATTCGAGACTCATCAGACAAGGACAAGGATGATAATGAGATCTAACTTTAAGAGTATAAATATAAATCTATACTTATTCCGTATTTGATGAGAAAAATCTGTTACGACCAAATTTAATCTGATTTCAATGGGTATAAGAAGAGTTTGAAAATACAAGTGTTGTCATCTTGAATCCACCATATTATAAAATTTAACTAATTTTAATTATAATAGTTAATAATAATGATAAGTGAATATATTTTTCTTAAAATATGATATAGCTCTTAAGTTTATTATTATTATTATTATTATTATTATTATTATTATTATTATTATTATTATTTTATAGGACCATTTTCACATATTACTTAAAATGTAATAGGTATTATATGACTTTTATTAAAATGTATATTTATCTTATTAAAATTAATAAAAAATATAGTCAAGTGTGAAATATGTGGGTTTCCTTGAATTCGACAGGTACTCATAGGGATAAGTTTAGGTTGCATAATTTTAAACTTGCACCCATCTTGTCCTAACTTTCATTGGGTTGGGATTTGAGAGATTTAAACCTGTCTTGATGTCTCATTGTCGTCATTAGATTAAGATAGACTTTAAAACTCATTGAACATTTAAAGAGGTACCTATGTATCACCCACTTATAACACCGCATGATGATTTAACCTGTGACCAAAGATCACAAATTAATTTTTAACCAAGTGAATTAACATTTGTTGAATATACTTTTGTTTATTGGATGAAATATTTCATCAAAAAAGAAATAGTTTGTTAAGTTTAGAAGTTTAAACTCAGTCTTAGTCACAAAGGTTAATAAAATAAAAGCAAGAACACACTACTCATTAAGCCTATATTTTTTAAAAAAGGAAATGAGGGAATTTAGAAGAGAAAGAAATAACATAGAAAAAAATATTGTTTAGAAGAAGGGGAAATAGTGGAAAATAGTTCCCTCCTTAAACTAAAGAAAATCGTGAAATTTTTGTTTAATAAATATTATTAAAAATATAAAAAATAAAAATAAATCTTCTTATGTTGAAATTTATTATAATGAAAATTAAATTTGTATATATAAAATAGAATTTGGTTTTTATATAATTAATTTATCTTTATCTACCTTTTTGTTATCCAACTAAACAATAAAATATTCTATTTTCTATTCTTTTCTTATATTTGTGTCTATCCAAACATATTTTTTTTATTTTCACATTTTTTTATTTTCCTCTCATTTTTCCTGTTTCCTAATTTTTTTATATTTCATTTTATTTTTCCATCCAAATGAACATTAAGGTTAATCCCTTCATTTTCTTAGCATCCTAAAAAAATTGATATCTTGTGCCAGTTGTTTTCCAGCAGTTCCGTTATTTTCCAAAAAAAATATTAAACAAGTGTAAGTTAGTGGATTGCCCCCTACTTAAAAAAAACATTAGTGGTAATTTAAGGACTTACATTGTCAGTTCTAATATTAGGGTTAATGCTATTAACACTTATAAAATATGTTTTTTATTTTTATTTTTTTTATAGTTTGTTTCCTTCTCCATCCCTCTTTCTCCCTCATCCTCTATGCTGTCCTATTCTCAATCCTGACCTCATCCAACCCCTCCCACATGTTAGTCATGCTAGTGTGGATGTGTACATTAATCATAACGCAACCTAAAGAAAAATGTTCTAAAAAAGAAATGTATATAAAACAAGAAATTAACATATTTGCAATCTCCTTATAAAAGAAAAAGACATTGAGAAAAGCAAATTATATATAAAAGGTAAAGGAGTGAATTGAAATTGATATTTTAATTAGAGGTTTGAACACCTATAAATACATACAGGAGGGGAGAGAATCACTCAAAGAATTACAATCCCAACAAAACAACACTAATTAAATGAGATATGAAATTAAAATAATCAAATAATCATGACAAAAAACTATAGGAAAAGACTCCGAAAAATCCTTATCTAATATGCACTTGCAAGATCATGTAACTATCAAGGGCATGCATCTTGTTTTTGAACATAGCAAATTTTGCAGTTGTCAAAGGCTCAATCAATGTATATGCAGATTGTTCTTTGGTGGAAATGTGAGGCACTGTGTTTGCCTTGCTGAACCAATTCATAAAACAAAGTGAAACTTGGTAGGCCCGGGCTTCATTCAACGGTGAAACACTAGATTTGCATATAAATAAATAGTGGCAATATTGTCACATGGTACGAGGAAAGTGTGAACTAAATTTGAATTATAATCTAATTTAATCATTAAAAAATATAGATAGGTATGAATTAAAAACTAAAATTTAAAAAATCAACTAAGAATAATTTTTTAATTCGTGGGTAAAACAAAAAGTTTTGAGTAATTTATTCAAAGTAACCTTCCCTAATTTTGAGCGAGAGAGAAGGGTTAGAGTAGTAAGAAAGCAAGGCACAGAGCATACACGGGCGATTGATCCCCATGGCTTCCCCCTCAGCTGCTCCGAGCCCAGGCGCCAACGCTGGGAGTTCGAAGAGGGCATTAGGGTTTATGCGGCACGCCATGAAACGCAAGGACAGTTTCATTCAATTATTCGCCATGACTGGAATTTTTCTCTTGAGCATGAGATCTTTGGGTCAGAAGTACCGAATCCATAATCTTGAAGAAGACATACACTCTCTCAGGCAGGAACACACTTCCCTCTCCGATCGCATCAATAACATCAAGCGCGACCTCCTTCGAGAAGCTTCTCAAGACTCCACCGGCGTCTTCGCTTCAAGCCTCACCCGTCTCTTTCCCCAACAGCTTTAGAACTGTGAGTTTTCCCATATTGCAAAATTACACTCATCAGTGATTCAATAATACTACTCTTTCGGGACCGCCCCTTAATTTTACATCGGTCTGCTTATGGTATTGAGGATCTTAATATTTTGTACTTAAAAGGTCCCTCAAATTTTATTTATCCTATGTTACGCCCTGCTGAGAAAGAATTAAAGGAAGAATAGAAATGATAGGAACATCTTAATATCGATCAGTTTCATGATTTCTGAATTCACAAATCAGAACCTTCTTAGGGGGCTCACGAGCCTTACTGTTGCTTTTGGAATGAGGTTGGTGGTTAGAAATTATGTATATGCTGATTTTTTGTTTATTACTCCATGTGAAGTGACTTTGATGGAGTGATATTTGATTTCCCTTTAAAATTCTCATGCCAACTCATGTGCCTTCTTGCATACCTCATCTGCAAGAACTTTCTTCATTCTGCTATAATTCTTCAATGGTTACCCGTGTGCTTTTGATTTTGTGCCAAGGCAACATAAAGTACAGCAGTTTTGTACTTTATTAAGCTCATAAACAAGTTTGAATCCATTACTTTGATTGATAATCGGAAACATTCAGTGGTTCTAGGCTTTTAGCCGTTTATGAAAATCACAGTTAGTTGAGTCGAAGATACATCTCTGACCTCCTCCGCGACCTTACGTTGTTCCTAAATGCTTGGATTGCTTCAAAATTTGTAATCTCTCCATCTCTCAATGTTTTCTGGATTTGGTTAAGTCGTTTACTTGGTTTTGCTTTTCTAACTATTTTCTCATGTGATCTCTGAAAGCCAGAGAATTAAATATCTGTGCTGTTGTTTTCCCTTCACACAAGCAGGTCAAAATTTCCATTTTTAGGTTTGAAAATTCAGTGCAAAATAGCTACGGGTGGCAATTTGGTGCTACCCTCCCACCAAAAAAAAACACACACACCCCTGCATGCATGTCACCGCACTTCATGCTTGGGTTTATCAACTAAGAAAGTGTTTTACAAAAGTTTTTTAAGTATATTTAACTAATAATTTCATTCTCTCATTACACTGTCAAAAGTAAAACCTTAATGATCTGTTATAAGTTTGTTCGTACAGGATGATGATGATGAAGTTTTAAGTTAGTTGTAAGTTGAAACTCGTTACTGCAATTTTTTTAACATTGGCCTAAAAGACAGTTTGGTATGTAGTCAAAGTACTCTTTATAATGGATTTAGCAACCCTCTTCCCTTATGCCACCATCTGGGTTGAATTACGACTGCTTCATTCACAATTCTAATAGCGCATCCAGTCTTGATAGTTCTAGTTGACTACTGATCATATGAGTTGTGAGGTAACGTGTTAAGGGTGAGTGAGTAGCATTGCTGATTCTCTAATTTGCTGATATTATGTGGGTGGATGTGTTTTTGTTTGATGATGATATAATGTGTAGACTTCGTAACACAGCATGGCTGTGGTTGAATACTTCTAGCACAGTGGTACCCAGCTATAAATATATGCAATATATCTTTACTTTGCCGTTTCAATAAAGATTCTCAAATTTGTGTATGGCAGGAGAGATTATTGGGCATTAGGTATCAGCTGTTAGAGTGGATTTAGATATTTTACAAGGTTTTGTTAACTAGTGTCCCAAGATACTTGATATTAATTGAATGGTCTTGCTAATGAGTTTCTTAAGAGTTCATTAAGTTATAATAAATAAAATTTATTGAAAATCATAATACGAGTGCATTGAAAATCACAGCACAAGTGTATTGTTGATACTATACTTGTTCATGTTTTTTTATTTTCCATTCTTTAAACAGTGTTCTAGCAACGTTTGTTAGGATTCTCCATAATTGGAAAGTATTGTTTTTTAGAGTTCCCAGTGCATTCATGGATAGTATCGTACGACATAAGCTCACTCCGATGCTGTTAAGAAATATCAGCGGGGTCTTTCCTATAGTTTACACTTTACAGTTTACATTGATACTAGTTGAACAAAGTGAGGGACTTGGGGACTACTTAAGCAAGGGTTTTGTTCATTAAGGAGACGAAGAAGATATATCTTTCGCTGCAAAATGGATGTCGATAACAAAATATAATGAGGATGCATTTGAAAGAATTTACGAGTAATTTATGCAAATAGCGTATGACTTTCCTAAGTTGTTTTTGACTTATTTCAAATAGTTTCTTGGTATAGATTATTAAAATAAGTTATTTTTAACTTATTCTAACAAGTTTAATGATGAAATTTATGGTATAAAATCTTGTATAAAAATAATTTATTGTATAAGTTTTTAATTAAGCTGTATGTTTAAACATACCTAAAGACATCTTTGACAAAATTACCAAATAAATTTAATAAAAGCATATGAGTTAGCTTGTAACTTAAATATATTGATTTGGGTGTTGTGCAAGTCTTTCTTCAATAGTTTCAATCTGAAACGATGATATATTATTTAATACTTTGGCTTAAGTTTTATTATATTTGTTATGCGTTACAGTGTTTATGCATTGTGGCATGAAAGATAGAAGAAAAACAAAGTTGCTGCACATATACATAGAAGGCAACCAAGGGGTGTTTGATTCCCCTACAGTCAAATGAAGTTTGTTTGACTGTTTCGAACGTTTTGAAGAATCAATATTAGCTTTTAATTTTTTTTTATAACTCCGTTTCATTAACCGCATACTAAATAAACACCAAATCACTATTTTTTTTTGTAATAAGGCTTGTAATCTTGATTATACACTGAGTTTTTCGACTTTCCTCATGAGGAAGTAGTTGTTAGGTTGTTAAGAGAGGATTCTCTTGGTACCACTTATGTAATACTTGGTTTAAAATTCATGGGCCTAGCCTAGCGCCCCCATCCAGTTTAAAAAAAAAAAGTCAATTTATCTAGATTGTGTTTTTTACACTATTTAAAGTTTAAGCTAAGAATTAAATTGAATGATAAAATAAAAGATGGATGATTTTGAGTTTGATTTTACTTTTTTGGTTAAGAGTTTGAATTTGAAAAATATAGTTGTGTTAAAGCTTGTAAGAAAAGGTTAAGTCGTTAATAGTGATTTTATCTAATTTGTCTATGCCTTAACTTTTTTTGGAACAAGTTCGAGTCATAAAAATGATCTGAAACTCTCGAGCATAAAAGAGGTGTAAAAAAATGAAACGTAGTTTTAAGGTAATTAGGTTTATTTGAATTACTTAAAATGTTCAGTTTTTATAATAAAATTACAAAAGAAACTGTACAAATTTACATATTGCAGTTTTGTTTACTTGAATGAACTAATTAACGAAGATAAAATAGAAAAAACAAGATTGCAACGAACTAATTAGTTATAGACATCTAGTCATAAATTTTAGATTATTTGACTTAATTTCTTTTCTATAAAATATATATTCTAATTTAATTTTTACTAATGTTATTAAACAAGTCTAAACATTTTTTTTTTCGTTTTACATACTCTGTTTAGGCTCAAACATAGCTAGATTCGCTCCCTTCATAAAACATGATAATTGAAATATGTTTCAACTACGAGTAATCGCCTGCGCAGTCTTTAAACTTTTTTGCGTTGGACAGTTATGTCCCCATGAGAAAGAAAAGTTGCTGTTGGTCCCCGAAAGTGTTTCTTATCGTATACTTTACTACACGACATCAATGTCTATTGAGGGTCCATTTGGTTAAAAGTTAGAGTAAGGTTTGTGAAACTGGGTTTGGAAAATTGGGATTTTGAAAATATGTTAGGAAAATCGGGGTTTTGAAAAGAGAGATTTATGTTTGGATAGTTTGTTGTAAAAATGAGTTGGAAAGTAGTGATTGTGTTTGGTTGGAAAATATTTTGGTAACTTTGGTTTAAAAAAATAGAATTTGAAGGTAAAATTATCAAAAAGGGTATTAATTTTAAAAAAGTAGTATAGTATATTTTTTTAAAAATAATACAAATTAAAAAATGACAACACCCTAAAAAAATTAAAAAAATACAATAGCCTAAATAATTTTAAAAAATATATTTAAATGAAAAACGTTATGGTACACCCCAACACATGAAGCACACCCATGGTCCACCATCCAAACCAACCATCCACCATCTCTGAGTCTGATTTTATGGTACACCCAAACTAAAATCCCCACAAGTGCTCCTTCTTCCCCAAAAGACCATCTTCCCCAACAGAACCATTGCACAACACAAAAGGGCACAACCGTCAATAGCACATGGAAAAGCAAACGGAACTTCTAAGTGGGAGGTATGATGGAGGCACAACAAAACGCGGTTCACTCTTTGCAAACGGAAAGATGGCAACGGAGACGAAGATATGAAAGGTTGCCAAACACACAGATCTAAAGGGGTTTTTGAAAACCTTGGTTATGGCAACAAATGAAGCTACCAACGTTGTTCCAAACAGGCACTGAGTGAATGTTAACAAATGTTAATGTGTCATGTTAAATGACACATGGACATTCATATTGGCACAAAACAATGTCTTTTTTACTGGTGAAATTGTGAGAGACTAAAGTGTTCGATTTAAAAATTTTATGAAATAATTTCACTAATTTGTATATTTCACTTGTTTGATCAGAGATCCTAATGTGACCCAACGAACCACATACTAATAAAAAAAAGGGAAAAATACAACTTTGCTCCTTTGTGTTTATTTAAATTCATGATTTGATTAGTTAAGTTTTTTTTTTGATAATTTGACATTTTATGTTTAATATTTTTTGCATTAATATCATTTTCTTTTTGTTAAATGTCCTAACATTGTTTTGTCAATAGTTGTTGATGAAGAAAAGTGAGTATTTTGATGCTTCTCAATGTGTTTTTACTAGAAATTCAGACTTGTTAGAGGTTTGAATCAAATACCCAAATAAATTCCAACACTAAAGCAATAAAAACATGTTGACATACATGTTGAGGAGGATAAGTTACACTCTAAACTTGATAGCTAAAACTTATTGGGGTGAGGCATGATAGAGCTAATGTTGCAAAAAATATTTAACACGAAAAAATGAAAAGGAGAAGAAAAAAAAATTATTTGTGTTGCGGTATTTAACTGGAAAAGATAATAGCACAAAAAATATTAAACATAAAAAATTAAATTAATAAAAAACTTATAGAGCTAAATTAAGATGTTTTTCCGATACACTGCGAAATCTACAGTAAGAATTTAAGTAAACATAAATATGAAATTGTATATTTACCTGATAAAAAGTGAGACACTGAACCGGAGATTACACAGCCCATAATTTACAAAATTTGTAAAAACAAACAAACAAATTGCTTTTTATATATAAAAAAAAAACAAATTGCATATCACATTGCATATAATTATTGTCATTATTATATTTATATGGGCTAAATATATTTTTCACCTGGTAGAATTAGCATATTTCAATTTTTATCTCTACAAAAATCTTCTTACAATTTACATTTTATTAAATTATAATATTTACCGATATGTTATCTAACTATCTTAAGTGTGAATACTAAAAGTTTTTAAGGTGGAAATATTCAACTTTTCATAGTATTTTTTTATTAGGGTAATTAGTATGTTTATGTTACATATGATCACATTTCCATATTTTTATTAATAACCTCCAAATTATATGATATGAAGGATAATTAGACATTATATCAAATGAAGGTAATATGTTTAAAAAACTATAACCAACACAAAAAATAAGGGACTAAAATAAAATAATTAAATTAATAAAAGACTACTTCTGAATACCTTATACTCCATCCATCTTAGAATTATTGTTTTGGCTTTTTTCCCTAAAACTATTTCACTTTGGGAGTTCAATATGTAATAATTTACATTTTCTAATTGTATGCCCTTGTAATTAATTTTTTTTCTTTTATTATATTTCATTTGATCAATAAATAAGACTTACAAAATTGAGATATTATTTATTATTAATAAACAATAGAATAAAATGAGGGTACTTCAGTCATATAAACTCAAATAAGTATACATTTCATAATTTTTTAATATTAAAATATTAATAAAAAACAAAAAATATAACAAAAATATTAATGCGGAATGAAAAAAAGACAACAAAGTTTTTTTATAAAATTAAAAACTGAAATTTAGGAACTTTGTATGGAAAAAATTTAACCCTATTTATCTTATATACCCGCACAAAAGTTTCATCCTATTTATATGTATTTTTATTTCTCTATTTCTTCCAATCAAATCATATCTTTTATCTTTTTCTTTATTTTTTTTCTTACTAGCTTCCTTCCTTTTCAAATGACATTCAAAACTGGTGTAGATTGTTCCTTTCCAATCTCCATATAAGCTCCTCTTCCGGCACAGAAAGGAAGAAGAGGGTAAATTAATTACACGTGAACCTTTTTCAATCTTCTTCTTGTCATGTTTGGCCCAAAAGGTTCATTCCCCATTAGGTTAAAATTGAAATCATATATTTAGTTGGGTTTGTTTGACGGATTTGTTTTAATCCTAAAAATTTTAAATAAGGGATTATATCTTTCTATATTCGGTAGGATTGTTTTAATAAATGTTTTTATGAAACTAAAAATATTTCAATTAAATCAAACACATTAATAATACTCCTAGAAATATAATTCTAATAAAATATAATTTCTAAGAAAAAAATTCCTATAATAAACACCAACTTTAGGTGAATTTTTAATCTTTAATTGTCTTAAAAATCTCTTAATTTGTTTAGTGAATTTTGAGGATAGAAATTGTGGAATGGAAAATTGTGGTGTGGTTGAGGGAGGGAGGTAGATTTTGGAATTCATAAATGATGTTGTAATTGCTTACAAATCCATAAGATTGGAAAAATGTCTAGTTTAGTCAATTAAACAAAATGTGAGTTATTATATACTATATTTGACGGTATGGATAAAAAAAAGCTAGAAAACTATGTCAACAGTAAATATATGACATTTTCACTTTTTTATTTTAAAAATAAAAAAGAAAGCTTTTTTTAAACTAAGCAGGTAGAATTATAAATGTTAAAATAGGCAACATCACCGTATCAAACGAACTCAATATGAACAATGACGATCTCAAGACAAAAGAGAGGCAAATAATTGTATTAGAAAAATCGAGTCTAAATATAATTTGACTAAATGGATAAGAGTTACTATAAAAGATAAAAATATCAATAAAATAAAAAAAATAAGATAACAGATATAATATAAAATTAGATAAATTTAAATTATTTCATAAGATCTATTCTAAATAAATATACTATTACAAATGAGTTTTACATATATTTATGTCGTTAAATTTATCTATAATTAAATCTAGACAAAACTTTTCGGTGATTTATTTCTCAACAAAAATAATAAGATAATGTTTTAAAAAATTATCTATTTTATTTCAGTGATATTTATAGTATAATTTAATATTTAAAAAATATATTTTTAAAAAGAAATTGACATATAATTATTTTGAAAAAAAAGACAAAAGTTGAAGGGCCATGACCTCTTTTATCTCCATGTGGCTCCGACTAAATGTGGATAACATATGTTTTCAGATTGGGTTAATTTGAATTTTTAAAAAATGATCAAGTTTTTTTGGAAACCCTAGTTTTAGAAACTTAATTTGTATTGTCGGGATCGGTCACTACTCTAGACAATTTGTTAATGGTAATTTGTATATAGTTTGAAGGATATATTGAAAGAAAGAAGCAACAAATTAAACTCAAACTTTCCAGCTAAGGTCATCTTGAGGCGCGATTAAAAGTAGAAATTGCGGAGTTTAGAACATTCAAACGAGTCACATGCGTAAGCATGAAAACACAAAACAACAAAAGAACCCATGTCATGTGGAAGTGGAAGACAAACAAATATAATTAAGCGACCCACCACCGACACTCCAATTTAATTTTAACCCTTTGAAGAAAAACATCATTATTTTATTGGATTATTATTCAATTTTCCCTCCCTTTTATTTTAACTTAACTTTTTCACGCATCACTTCCTCCTCTGTGCTCTGTCCCGCACCTAATCATTTCTGACCAACACACTCTTCTCACTTTAAAACCCTTCCCTCCCCCTTTTACCGCTACTGAACTAATTTAGTGGCGGAAGAAAAATGCCGCTTAAATTCGGCGCCGTGTTTCTCTGTGTTGCTGCTATTACTACTATTTCTCTGGCCGAAGATCCCTACAGGTTTTTCAACTGGAATGTTACTTATGGTGACATTTACCCGCTCGGGGTTCGCCAAAGGGTACATAATACATCTCCCTTTCAATTTTTTGTTCCTTTAATGAGTTTCATTTTCAAAGTTAAAACGTATTCGTCTTTTTTCTTCATTAGGGAATATTAATCAACGGTCAATTCCCAGGTCCAGACATTCATTCCGTTACCAACGATAATCTCATCATCAATGTCTTCAACAGCTTGGATGAGCCCTTTCTTCTCTCCTGGTACTCTTTCCCTTTGGATCTGCGTGTTTTTCTTAACTACAGATTATAATCGAACTCGGACAATCCTAGTTTAAGTGAGATTCGAGCATGTGATCAGAGTATTTTTTAAAATTAATTATACAAATAAAATAAAGTTTTTAGAGTGATGTTGATCCAGTGAGGAATGTGTCGGTTACACGCTTCCTTGGACACTTTTCAACTAGCAAGGCACATGACCCTGGCTGGAAAGTGGAAACGCTTCAAAAACTTGCCATGTGTGTGGACGTGGATCCAGATCTCTTTCATATAAAACGTTTTACAAATGTTAAAACTAAAATTACTAAAAGATACTTGATGCTAATTTTTCTATATATAAATAACGCAAAGTATATCAATAAATGTATGCTAAGTATTATATATTGTCACTTTTAAATAAAATTATATTTAAATAAAATTATATTTAATATATGTTTCATAGAAAATAGAATTATAAATATAAAAAAAATTTAAAAATTGATTAGATTGACGAATTCGGAAACCAAACCAAATGGGCCTTATACTTTCTGAAAATGGCAACTGGCAAGTGCATATGATTATGGGGCAAGGAAGTAGTTAATGTCATGTACAAGGAAGTCCTTATCATCACAAATTAAAAGAAAGATATTAAGTCATTTTAAAGTATTTTTTTAAACAATTCTTATTCTGTTAAGTGAGGAAAAAGTAAATATATCTTATGTTTTTAATATTTTTTCTCTGGTAGAAACTAGTCAAAGGTGGAAAAGAAATTTTAAGAAGAAAAAAGATAGTGTATGATTATCATCTGATGTTGTATAAGTAAGGAGGGCACCAGCTAATGTTGGCGCACATTAAACTTTTTTCTTCGGCTGTAATCCATTACGGGGAGTCGGTGACTTGTCACCTACTCCATCTCTGTTTCCATTAATATATATATTTTTTTAATTTCTAGTCCTTAACGGAGTATTTTCATGGAAAAATTAACAATATTGATTAATTATGGCTCAATTTTTTAATGTGTCTTATTTTTATATATTTAAATAGAAATGATAAACGATGCCTATTATAGGAAGACAAAGTTTGGTTTCCCTATTTTTTATCCTATTTTTAATTAAAATACTAAAGTTTTATTCTAAAAATTAATACGTAATGAGAGTAATACTGCTGGTTTGGTTAGTAATTGGAGAAATAGAATATTAAAAATATTTTTTTAATAATTAATATTGAAATATGAAATCGAAACTTTTAATTTTAATTGATGAACAGTAAAAGTAGTTTAATGTACCTTTTCTAACTCTGCTTAATGTAATATACCTAAGATTTGTACATATATAAAATGTAGATTATTTGAGTACATCCAAATAAATTGGCACTAATTTACGTGAATGTTATATAGCATCACAGATTTGCAGAAGATAATTAGAGCGTGAAATAAATTAACACTGTGATGAATTTAGTTGGATTACATAACCCAAAATTAATGACACAGGAATGGGATCCAGCAGAGAAGGAACTCATTCGAAGATGGTGTTTTGGGAACAACATGCCCCATCCCACCAGGGAGGAACTTCACGTACATTCTTCAAGTCAAAGATCAAATTGGGAGCTTTTACTATTTCCCTTCTCTTGCATTCCACAAAGCTGCTGGCGCTTTTGGAGGCATTAGGATCCTCAGCAGGCCAAGAATTCCAGTCCCCTTCCCTGATCCTGCTGGTGATTACACTCTTCTTATTGGAGATTGGTACAAATCCAACCACACGGTAATTAAAATTTCTTTAAATAAACTTTCCTAACTAGTGCTTCAGTTTTCTTCATTAGTTACTAGATTTTGCTTATCAAATTTCTGTTTTTTCTCCTGGTAGATAGCAGCATCATCAAGAGTTAATTCTATTAACCTTTCATAACCTTTATCATTGTTTTAGCCATAAAACACTACTCAGAATAGTAAACATTTGATTTTCTCTTGTCTAATTTGCTCCAAACCCACACATCGCTTAGAAGCAAGGAATGATCTAGACATAAAAAATCCAAAAACATGATACCCAATTTTTCTTTTTTCATGTGCCGGATTCCCCACGTCACCTCTTCTTTTTTATTTTTTCTTTTTTTTAAAAGGTGAATGGCAAGTTTCCTCTTTGGTCTTAATGGCATGTTTAGTATTGGAATATGCTGCTTAATCAAATATAATTAACTAGTGGGCTCCATATGTTGGAGAACACTTTCATAATTCATATCTCCTCCCCCGCGTCTTAATATAGAAACTTTTGTTGAGGTTTTGAAGAAAATTCCGGAAAAGTTTTTCATTTCGATCTTATTCTTCATTGTGATGAGTGGTAGTAAACTGTGATGCCTTGTTTGGGGGCAACCTCGTAGGCGTCCCATGCATAATGTTTTACATGCCAATAACATATTCATTCATTCGTAATCATTTATTCAGTTAGTCTTGCTGTATGTCAATATCATCATTAATGATAATAAATATAAGAAACTTGGAATTGCGAATTTTGATATGTGTGCCAACTGCCAAGATAACCCTCCGTGGCTGACCACCACGTCCTCTTCGGCAAATTGGAAAATGGTGATCTGGCTCTTTCAACAGTGTCACGTTCTCTGCAAACTTCCATGTAGAATATTATTACAAGTTCTTCGAGAGAAGAAGATAAGGGTCCGTTTGGTTTCCAGTTGGGGAAACGGAGTTGAGAAAATGGAGAAATTTAAGGGTTGATATTGATCCTTCACGTCATTCGAGACAGTCAAAACTCCGTTTGACCGTAGGATTTATTTTGGGGGGTTTGACCAACCAAAGAGTCTAACCAAACACACTCTAAGTTCGAAGTTAAAAGTATAGAATAATAGATAGATTAAATAAAAAGTAAATAATATAATAATTTTGTTTATTTAAGTTAGCAATTACGATAATTATGTTATATTTTAAGGATAAATTTTATTATATTATAAATAAATTATAATATATGAAATAACATAAAAATTAAAAACAATAAAAAATTAAGTGAAATAAAGTAAAAAAGGTCAACGCATATTTAACCCAATATCTTAATACTACTAGATGATATATATTTTTAAAAAATTTTCCGTGAAACCCTGCGACAAACAGAGAACTGAACTTCTCTCTCAAACGACAGAAATGGAAAACCCGACCAATAAGGAAAAATAAACAAAAGGGCAGAAAATAAAAGATTTTCACGTCACCAGCAACTGTATGTCCATGCTTATAGCACGCGAATCAGCTATAGCGTAATGTTCTATTTCTTTTTTAAATGTTATAACTGTTTAATTCAGGTATTGTTTATAAGCTGTTTGACAAATGTCGTAAATGATATGATAATAAAATTTATTCTAGTGATGTATGGAGGAACCGTGGTAAATCTCGAAGTACTGCATTTGGTCGATGGCTACAAAGCTTTGCACCACACAGTTCTTTCTTAAAAGAAAAACATATATTAATATAATAAAAATATAGTACTGTTAGTTATAAGTACATATGGTCATATGTTTTGACCAATTTTTGGTTTTGGTCCCTCTTACTTAGATTCAATTTTCTTTATTGTTTCTTCCTATCTTTCTTTTTTCTGTCAATATTTTTAAATTGAATTATTTTCACTTGTATAAATATTTCAGAATAAAAGAAACTACATTAATATTTGCGTTTTTCTCTTCTCGATTAAATGTTAATCATATTGTTGGAAAGATTATAATGAATTTGTTTCCTTATATTCAGACTCTGAAAGCCCATCTTGATAGAGGCAAGAAGCTGCCTTTCCCTGATGGAGTCCTCATAAATGGTCGCGGTCCTAATGGAGTATCTTTCAACGTGGAACAAGGTATGCACCCTATCTAAGAATTTCAATTATCCAATATCTATTAAAGGAAAATAAATTATACTTATAAAAATGGAGAATAATTGACACAATTTTGTATGGTTTATACAACAGGAAAGACTTACAGGCTTAGAATATCAAATGTGGGGTTGCAACATTCCCTTAACTTTAGGATCCAGAACCACAAAATGAAGCTTGTGGAAGTGGAAGGAACGCACACCCTTCAAACTACGTACTCCTCTATTGATGTTCATGTGGGGCAATCTTATTCAGTGCTAGTAACTGCCGATCAACCAGCTCAGGACTATTACATTGTGGTTTCCACACGATTCACCTATAAGGTCCTCACCACTACCGCAGTACTTCGCTATAGCAACTCTGCAGGCCCAGTATCTGGCCCGCCCCCTGGTGGGCCTACAATCCAAATTGATTGGTCTTTGAATCAGGCCCGCTCAATTAGGTATATTTTACTATTAGCTGCTTTGTTCTTTACAGTCATCCAAGCCCAAATAATGCTTATTTGATATCAGTTACCTAACTGGCTTCTAAAAGAATTAAATCATTTAATATTAATTTAATATGTTGTTTGAGATGATTAAAATTTTCTTTCTAGTTAATTTGTTGGAATTGGGAAAATAAATAACCTATATTTTACTGTTGTTGCATATTTTCAGGACAAATCTTACAGCAAGTGGACCGAGGCCAAACCCACAAGGGTCTTACCATTACGGTTTGATAAACACGACTAAGACCGTAGTATTGGCGAGTTCAGCTGGTCAAGTAAATGGGAAACAAAGATACGCAATTAACAGCGTGTCATATGTTGCCCCAGACACACCTCTTAAACTCGCCGATTACTTCAAAATCTCAGGCGTTTTCCGCGTGGGAAGCATATCTGAAAGACCCACTGGCGGTGGCATTTACCTTGACACTTCTGTAATGCAAGCTGATTACAGATCTTTCATTGAGATTGTCTTCCAAAACAACGAGAACATCGTCCAGAGCTATCATCTCGATGGCTACTCTTTCTTTGTTGTTGGGTGAGCATTTTACATATTATTTTGTTCTTATTAGTTTTCATTTATCTTTTAAGGGTTTATGCTAAACTTGGTCTACACGAAAAGAAGTCCGGTTGAGTGACTCTGAGAAATTCATCATTCCTTAACTAAATGTTAATCTGATTCTCATCTTCAGTATGGAATAGCCCTAAAATACTGGACAAAGTAATTAGTGGATACCCTATTTTAATCCTATACCAAAAAAGTTCTAATCTTAGTACTAATGGTTGTTTTAAAAATACTAAAAACGAGTTTTTTTTTATTGAAATATGCAATAATTATGTTAAAAAAATAAAAGTATTTATTTTCAAGAAAAAAGTTATCAAGTTTAACTAATTCACTCTCACTATGATAGCTGAAGAGAAAAATCGATTTTTCAAGTATTTTAGTTATGTTTCTAATCAAATAGAGGATATCTTAACAACTACTAATTATTAGTTTGAGTATGGTTTTTTAATACTGGTCACTTGTTAGAGTAAAATATTTGAATTGTATTTATGTAGAATTATTGGCCCCTAAAATATTTGTGTTGCATATTTAGTATGGATGGAGGACAGTGGACACCTGCTAGCAGGAACGGGTACAATCTCCGAGATGCAATTGCACGTTGCACTACACAAGTGAGAATCTCAATCAACGATATATAATATGTTCTTTGGCCATTTTGTTTTCAGTGATGTCCTTTGGTTCTAACTGCTTGTGATTCATGATTTTGTTCAGGTATATCCCTATTCATGGACGGCTATTTATGTTGCCCTTGACAACGTGGGAATGTGGAACGTGAGGTCTGAGTTTTGGGCACGACAATACCTTGGGCAACAGTTTTATTTGCGCGTTTATACACCATCAACCTCAATTAGAGACGAGTTTCCTGTACCAAAGAATGCTCTTCTCTGCGGCAGGGCAAGTGGGAGACACACGCGACCCCTTTGAGCTTAGCAACGGTTTAAAGGATCTACTACATTTGAGAAGCCATTCCAGCTTTGGAACATTGAAAGTAGTTTGAGTTATGTACGTCTTATTTTATTATTTGTTAAGTGTTTTCCTTTTATTTATGGTATATGCTTCAGTGGGATGATGGATATGTATGATTTATTTCCATATGACCCCAGCTCGAGGTCACATTCTTTCCTAGAGGTAAAAAAATATATTATATTTCCTTTGTATTATCTCCATTTTCACTAGTATTGATATAAATTAAGGTGATTTTTCGGATTGTGAAAGTTGACAGGAGGAAACAGGCTAAGCAGGGTCTGTGATTCATTTATGTGCAATTTTTGACATCAGAAACGACGCAAGATGCTGAAATGTTTATGAATTTGAAGCGTAAGTATTATATGACCAAAAAAAAAGAGGCGTAAGTATTATATGAACAAGGCTGCCCATATATGCGATACTAACCACAGGAGGTATTATCTCAGCAAGTTTATTCGGTCATAAGAAGGAACTAGATGGAAAAAAAGGCAAAACAGAAATTGCTCATAACGTCACATGCATGCATTCCACTTGGGTTGTGAACATTTGGGGTTATAAATGAGGAGAATAAAAAGAAAAATATAAGGATAATGATAGTAAATTTAATTTAGTAAAAAATTAATTTTTTATATATGATCCGGTCTCAATACCGATAACCGTTCTACAAGATATATTTCAACGTCTTTATCAGTCCTCCAACGTGTTACCGGTGTCGTTGGTATATATCCGGACTCTAAATCCATATCAGGCGTTCTCCCTATATCGGTTGTCAGGGATAATGCCATGCACATCGGATAACACATACGTCACCATACGAAAGACAAAAGGCATTGCTACAGGGACAAGGACAAAGATTTCATTTTCCACGCTACGAGCCATAATCTGCTCCTGGAAATAATCAACTTGTTCCCTAAGTCTAGCGCTATTTTCCCCACGCTCAATATAAAATAGCCACTTGACTCAATCATACTGGCAAGTGCATAATAAAATAATAATTTATAATATTATTGGAGGTTAGTGGTTCCCCACTAACAAGTCCTCGTATATCGAGTCAATCAGGTATAAGAACTCTCTTCATTTATGGAGAGAGGGACTACTTCTTTTCGACTGACAATTACTATCTGAAAAATATTCCTCACTTGGAATACTATTACTGACTTGAGCGTCAGAGAATCTTCGCAGGTGACACCACCTTTCGCCCACATCAACGCGTGAGGAAGGTGTGATGGACCTCCAGGACGCCAGGACCGCTCTCTTCATACAGAGACATTGGATACATAGACCGAATACTCACATAACCGGTCTTCAGAGACGTAATCTTCTCACTATTTGTGACTGGCCCGACACCAGATCTCTTGACCCCGGTTCAGGATAGATCATTGGCATGCCCAGTGGGACCCGATAAAGTTATTCCCATATCCTACGAAAGAACAGTGATTATCCATGGAAGGCGAAGCACATGACTTTGTGGAAAATCAACCTGAAGGAAGAACCAACACAAACGCCTTCAGAAAGCTTAACTTTGAATCTCAAGGGGCAGCTTAAAGAAAATGGTGCCAGTATCTAACCCCGACCCTCGTGATGAGTTGATCAGTCAACTCTAAAAAGAACTCGCAGAATTGCGAAGAGAAAGAAGGCAGAGTGAGGACAAGGAGTCATCTCGCACAAGAGACACTCCCTATACAGCTGAAGGAGAAAAATCCACGACCCTCCAATATTCAAACATCCCCACGTTTGAGGGGAAAGAACAAACCTATGATTCTGATGATAGAGCTACTAAAGGGAAGAGGGAGCTAATGACAGCATCCTCGGTAACTTCCTTTTTCAAGGAGGCTTATGAGCATACACATCCCTAAGCATCTGCAAACCACTCAGCCACTCTCCATTGGAAAATACAATGGTGAAATAGATCCTACTAAGCATCTTGATGCTTACGTATTTGAAGCCATGTACTTAGGGGCTGATGAAGATGTTATGTGTCAGATGTTCCCACGAACATTGTCAGAAGAGGCCCTCAGCTGGTTCAAAGGTTTACCTTCAGGATCAATAGATTCCTGGGCTGAAATGGTAGCTGTCTTCGAAACTCACTTTGTCTTCTCTAGAGATATTCCCAGGACATCTCATACTTTAGCCCAAATCAAGTAGGGCGAAAATAAAACTTTAAAGGATTTTCTGAGGAGATTTTACAAGGAAGCATCTCTGGTTTCTTACCTCACAGAGTCCATTAAGCTGTATATCGTTATCGAGGCATTGCAGCCAGGATCAGCCTTCGCCCTCTCACTAGCAAAAAGCCCACCAATAACACTTGAGGAGTTCAGGAAGAAAGCCTCGAAATATGTGGGTATAGAAATGCACTTAGAGGCTATGGCTGCAAAGACAAAACCACCAGCACCATCTTCACAACCGCGGAGAAATAGAATTTTATAATAGTTATGTTCAACAACCCCAAAGTTTACAACACTTCTCCTCGACGTCAAGAGAGACGTATTAATTCCTTTAGCCATTACGCACCTCTGACAGCCAGACCATCTCAGATTTTGAGAGAGATAGGATGGCCAACATTCAGTATTTATGGCATTAGGAGGTTAGCCCCTGTGAAAAGACCAGGGAATCCCCAAAAGTACTACGATTTTCATGAACAAATAGGACATTCCACTGATGAATGCCAAGCTCTAAAGAACACAGTTGAAGCGTTAATTAGAGAAGGCAAACTAAAGCAATACTTGTTCAAAGAAAAGTCCCTTGATAGGGTAGACCGAACTGAGAAAAGAGAAAGAGATCAAGACGATGGAGATGATAATAGCCGTAATCCGGTTAGGAAGTTCTCTGCAGCAGAGAAACAAAAAGGTGTAATGACTGATGACATGGCTCATAGAGATGATATGCCCCAGCAATAGCGTCAAGGCCGGCGTGAAGTCATAGATATGATCGCTGAAGGATTCGCTAGGGGAGGAGCTTCGATTACAGCCTGTAAGAATCATCATAGAATGATCCTGTCTGTGTAAGGAAAAGTTAGAAACAATCGTCCTTACAGAGAGGGGGTTGAAGCTCCAGTAATTTCATTCTCTGATGAGGATTTTGGTCCTACCATTCCTGGTGGAGACGATGTTGTAGTCATTGTTGCAGTGATAGCCAACAAGAACATCCGAAGAATCCTTGTTGACCAGGGAAGTTCCTGTGATGTTATTTTTTATAATTGCTTTAAAAGAATGGGTTTCAATGACTCAGACTTACAGCCTTACACACAGGAACTAACAGCTTTTAATGGTGCAAAGCAACCAACAAAGGGGTACCTTGACACCCTTATCTCCTTTGAAGGTGAACCAGGGGCCAGAATGGTTAAATCCAGAGTGCTGGTAATTGATGTTGAATCAACATTCAACGGTATCATAAGTCGGCCCACCTTGAATGCTATAGAGGTAATCGTTTCAACTCCACACCTCCTTATCAAGTTTATCGATAAGGACAGTACAGTTTCTTCCATCCGAGGTGACCAAGAGATGGCTAGGTACTTGATCCGGTCTGGATACCGGCCCCATTATTATCCGGTCTAGACACCGGTCCTAAGGGCAAGAGGCAGTTTCAGCCGTCCTGGAATCCATTCGGTATCCTAGGATCATTGTTCCATTCGGTAGATATGTTGATCCGGGCTTACTTAAAGTGAAGTCTTTATAACCGCCCTAGAGCTCAACCGGTGTCAAGAATATCGATCCAGTCTACAACACACTAGGCAAACTTCACTTACACCGGTCATCTGAGGTGAAATCTGAGATATCGGGTGGCCTGTCCGCTCTCCTACACCGTGTGACTTATAATTGACTGCTCCAATATCATAATGAAGAAGGCATTCTGCACAAGTGGAATATATCCCTTTCATCCACTGATAAGAGTGGGTACAATCACCAGTGTGATTTATGGAAAAGGTGATTACCTTTCCATCAGAAAAGTACACTGATAATTCACCTATTCTTTTGGCATACTCAGAATGCTGGCCCACTCAGATTGACTCTTTATATACTCTATTAGAACCAGTGGGCCCACTAACACCAAACGATTCGTTTCCATGCTCAACTATAAGTAACATGTTGTAATACATGCTCCAAGTGACGTTGTCCTCGCTCTATCTCTTGCTATTATACTGTTTGAGCATTCACAAAGTTCACTTACACTCTTCTAACTTGAGCGTCGAAGAATCTTCGCAGGTGACACCACCTGTCGCCCACACCAACACGAGAGGTCGGTGTGAAGGATCTCCAGGACAACAAGACCGACCTCCACACGCTGAGAGGTTGGATCAGAGAAACCGGATACACACAACCGTTCTTCAACCTTATTCAATATTCAAGTCTTGAGGCTGTCCCAACACCGGATCTTAGACCCCGGATCAGGACAGATCATTGGCACGCCCAGTGGGACCTGGTAGAGTTATTCCCACTTTCTGCAGAAGTTAGTAGTCGACCATGAAAGGAGATGGATGTGACTTTGTGGATGGTCATGTGGAAGATATGACCCATCAGTAAGCTGAGGAAAGATTCATTTTCGAATCCCCAGCAACCAACTCAAGGAGAATGGTACCAATGATAACCCCTGATCCTCGAGATGAAGTTATCAGGAAACTCAGGGAGGAGTTGGTGGAGTTGCGAAGGGAGAAAGGAGGAGCTGGGGATAGAATGATGTCTCAGGCGGAGGATACTCGCCATGCATCTGCGAGTAAAAGATCCATGAGTCTCCAGTATTCTAAGATCCCCACTTTTGAGAGAAGAAAACAAACTCAAGATTCTGGGGATAGGATCAGTGCGAGGAAGAGGGGGCAGACAGTGATAGCTTCTGGGGCATACCGACTCAATGTCCCTTTTTCAAGGAGGCTCATGAGTATATTCATCCTCAGGCACCTATAAATGACCCAACCACTTTCCATCGGAAAGTATAATGGAGAAACTGATCCCACTAAACATCTCGATGCTTACACGTATGAGGCCACGTACTTGGGAACCGATGAAGATGTGATGTGCAGGATGTTTCCACGAACCCTGACGGAGGAAGCTCTTAGCTGGTTCAAGAGTTTACCCTCAGGTTCAATAGACTCCTGGAAAGAAGTGGCAATTGCTTTCGAAAACCATTTTGTTATCTCTAGAGACGTTCTAAGGACCTCTCACACTTTGGCTTAGATAAAGCAGGGAGAAAGTGAAACTCTCAAGGAGTTTTTGAAGAGATTTTACAAGGAGGCTGCTTTGGTGCCCAACCTCACAGAGGCTATTCAGCTTTACATCATTGTTGAAGCCTTATAGCCTGGATCTGCCTTTGTGTTATCTTTGGCAAAAAGTCCTCCAACGACGTTAGAAGAGTTTCGAAGAAAAGCTTTGAAATACGTGAGCATAGAAATGCACTTGGAGGCAACAGCAGCCAAAAGGAAATCCCCAACGCCACTTCAACAATGGAGAAATACGAATTGGCCTAGACCGGAATGCATGGATACGCCGTCCCGAGGCAATGTCTCTGATAATCTTGTTTCTCCGAGTCAGGAAGAACGGATACATGTATTTGGTAATTATGCTCCGTTAAATTCTAAACGATCTCAGATTCTCAGAGAGATCGGATGGCCAACGCTTGCTGCATACGGGGTCAGGATGCCGCCCCAACTTCATAAGCACGGAGACCCTCAGAAGTACTATGAATTCCATGAACAAGAGGGCCACTTAATAGATGAATGTCAGGCTTTGAAGAATACTATCGAGGCCCTAATCTGAGAGGGTAAACTCAAATAGTATCTTTTCAAAGAGGCTATGTCGGAAAAGCCAAAGGGAGTCCGGATTGGCGAGCATGAACAACAAAGTGTTATGCCCCAGTGACATCAGGGCCGTCGAGAGGTCATTGACTGAGTATCATACCATCAAAGCTAAGAACGCCCCCTGCTGTTATAGCTAGTCGGTAAGACGGTGTGCACTCTTTTTCCTTACTCAGGTTTTTTATGATCGGATTTTACCAAGAAGGTTTAACGAGGCATAACCCCGACTTGGCTCTCTTTCTTTTTTTTGTATTGTAATTCATAATTAATGAAATTTTCTATCAATTCACCTGTTATCTTCATCATTTTATTCAACGCACAACTCCGTTATGACAATATACTTTCAGGACGGATGATCCTAATAGCGTATCCGTTGTTAGTGATGAACCTCTTTGAAGGTACAAAGGGGTGAACCATAGATTGAAGGCCCAGATTGTAGGATTAAACCGAACTCTAGGTATGGTTAGTAAGTTTGGTTGAACACCGGTGAAGGCTCGGATTGTAGGATTAAATCGAACTCTGAGTATGACTAGTAGGTTTGGTCGAACGTTGGTAAAGACTTGGGTTGTAGGATTGAACCGAACCTCAGGAAATGGGTTGTAGGATTGCACTGAACCCCATTTGAAGGCTGGTGAATGGGTAAAATCCAACACTGAGTGAAGAAAAAATGGTGAATGGGTAAAATCCAACACCGACTAAAGAAAAAATGGTGAATAGGTAAAATCCAACACCGACTGAAGAAAAAATGGTGAATGGGTAAAATCTAAAACATCCAAGATTTTTCAAGGATGCTCTGATACCAAAATGAAAACTGTGTTGAGTGGAAGTAATTGTTAGTGTTGATGGTAGATATATATAATGCAAATTGATTTGATGGTAGATCCATGTTGGATGTTAATCATGGAAATGAAATATTGAGATATGAATATGAAATATGAGATATGAATCGATATGATGATGAATTTATACCATGTGTGATCATGGATATGGTATGTTAGTTATGCATTGATTTAATGATGGACCTATGTCGTGTGTTGATTACGGATAGGAGGTATTGAGAAAGAAATTGATATGGTAGTAGACCATACCTATTGAGACGTTGATGTGCATGCGCACCTTATATATAAATTGTTGGTTGGGTCTCTTATATGCATTATGCTTGTGGCGTTTAGCCAAGGAATGCCTGTTAAATGAAATAAAACTCACATGCTTGAGTTGAATGAATGAATAATATTGAGTAATTCCCTAGTATAAGTATGTTTGAATCTAAATGATTGGTTGTGCCATTTGTGAAGGATGGATTTTATATCCTTTGGCACAAGAACCTTATATATTATATGATACGAGTAATTTGTCGTGCCTCCCTAGATTGAGAACATGAATAAGTGATAAAATGATTGAATGTGAAATTGTGATTCACTAGATTGGGGTTATGACTCGGTTTCATATTTGTGAACTAAGTGAATGATTGATTTGATTATAACCCATTAGGTGTGGTAACTCCGGATGACTTGATGCGATCTTGTATGATCGAACCTTTTAGAATTTGACCCTGTGGCGGTCTAGGCTCTACGATGCTCCTATGAGCCATGTTAAATGATTTTATTTGTTGTGGGAGAATTCCACAATAGGTACTAGGTAACCCTTAGACTTCCTAAGTCTAGTGATTGATCGAACCTTATAAATGGTTGAGCCATAACGAAATTAATTGTGAAATACGTTGTTGAAGCTAAAGCCGGTATGTAATGGAATGTGAAAAATGAATGTAAACCCTGATGATTGATGAATAATAATGTTGAATTTGGGGTATGATTGGTATTGGCCATGGTGTACATGATTTTATGGTATGACTTTGGGCTAAATTGTGTGCCCAAGAGATTATGATCGCTGGATTAATTATGGATGATGATATGATTTAGAAATGACATGCGTGATTGTGAGCCGGTAAATAGAGATTTAATTATGTCATTACCCTCCACTTTAATTGAAAAGTGCTATATCGATGATAGAAGCCATGTAATGATATGACACAATATAGGTTGTGCATCCAAATTATGGACTTTGGTTATGAATAGAGAAGAGAATTCCGAATATGAAAGTATATGATTGGAAACCCTATGTTAACCTTAGAGTTGCGTACTTCCTGCGAGTTAGTGACTTGTTTAGGCTGGGATCAATCTATAGCCAACGATGTATGAATGAGGTAAATGATTATTAGGTGATTTGATCATGACCTCGGGATGGATGAGGCCCGATAATGTGGTAATTGTCCCGCAATGATTGAAAATCTATGGTTGGTACACCAATTTACGGTGATGTTAACTGATATTTGATGATAAGTATGACTTGATGTATGCCAAATTAATTGTATAATAAGGATGGGATATAAATATATTGATTATGGACTTGTGAGAATTTTCACTAAGACTCATGTGAATTGAGGATATTTGAGTATGTATGACCAATATGAGCAATAGGAATACGAAGTACTGGTCTCGATATGGCCTTACATGCCATAAGCATTATGGCGACATGCACTTATGCGCCGACCTTATGTGTTTATGGTAACCACTACGGGATTGGAATGCCTTCCTGTATGTCGGATACAGCAACACATAAGTCGGGCAGGTGAGGTTGTAGCTGCTTATGGTGATGATGAGTCTATCGGACCATTCCGAGTGAAAATAAAAACTGTGTTGAGTGGAAGTAATTGTTAGTGTATCGAAATATGGATAGAAGGTTTGTTTAACCTTGATGTGTTTACCTCCGAGTGAATTAGAGGTTAATGGGTAGGAATTAGCAATTAAAATAATAATTGGTTGTTGGAAAAGATGGGTGATCGATAAGGTGAGAGTTGCTCGGGAAAGATTTGTATATTCCGAGTGAGAGAAAATGGAACATGACTCCGAGTAAAATCTTTCTGAGAAAAAGAATTGCTGAGTAAAATTATGATGTTCCGAGTGAAACATTGTTTGGGGAATTATTACTAAGTTTAGGATCTGTGCTCGAATGACACTTTTGGTGATAGGCAAAATCCGCATGAATATGTCCGAGTCCTATGACTTTCGGATGACGTGTCTCGAAAATGTTTTCAAACGTGAAAAATTTACTCGCATTTTTATTAATTATGACGATCACATCAGGATTCGAGTACAGAAAATCAGGGGTGTTACAAAATCCAACACCGATTGAAGACTCAGATTGTAGGATTAAACCAAAGTCCTAGTACGACTAGTAAGTTTTGGCCACTGTTGTGGAAGTATCAATCGTCTCTGAATTCATTCAGAAATACTTTCCTTTGGAGTTCCTTACTTGGAAACACTTCAAGTTCAAAGTCCGACTCGGTAATTCTTTAGTCGGTAATATCTCACTCAAGCCCGACTCGCAAATTCTTTAAGTCGAAAGGGTGAAATCAGGAATTATTTACTTGGGAATCTCTCTACCCAAAACATCCGAAGTCAAAGCCTCTTTCTAGGAGAGTTTCACCCGGCAAATGCTTCCCTCGGTGACATACTATGCTAGAATCAGACATATCTCTTTCGGTATTATCCCACTTAGAAATATTTCACTTGGGGCTATCCTATTCGGGAAATGTTTTGCTCGGTGTTATGTCTTTCAAAAAAGCTTCACTAGATGCTAGCACACGTAGAAGTGACTCACTCAGTGCCATTCCAAGCGAATATGTCACACTCGGGGACACCTCCTCTCGGGGACACCCCACTCGGAAATCTTCCTGACAGGAAGAGTCAATCGGAAATATTTTCTCCTGAAGTCTCACTCGGATTATAAGATTAAACCGAGTTCCAAATTTGTTAGTACGATTGAGAAGAATTCCCCCAGGATGGATGATCTCAATCACCAATTCTGTGATTCAATGATGTAACTCCTGGCGCAAACAATTCCCATCATCCTCTTTATGATGGAAGTCTTTGAAGCCTCAATCCGTACTTTTGTGATTGAGAAGAATTCCCCCAGGATGGATGATCTCAATTACCAATTCTATGATTCGATGATGTAACTCCTGGCGTGGACAATTCCCATCATCATCCTTATGATGGAAGCCTATCAAGACCCAATCCGTATTCCTACGATTGAAATACTTCTTTCAAAATGGATAATCTCAATCACCTACTCCATGAATCGACGATTGGGATCAAATACAAATTATTGCTAGTCATCCATCTTGAGCACCGCTATCGTGAACAACGGATTGACTCCTTCTCTCCCCAAAAGAATTAAGGGTAACACCCCATGAGAGGTACCAATCCCTTAACATACTTATACTTGGGGATAGTATTCATTTATATATTTCTCCGTTCTAAAGCTTGTTTATCTTAACTGATTTGATTAATTTTCTGAGGCAATTATTTCAATCCGACCTCAAGATTAATCACACTGAACGGATTATAGAATACTGAAAAGATCTATACATCTAAGTTATATTACTCTTCATAGCATCACAATATTGCATAATACAACATGTGGATAAACATAACTTGTATTCTTGTGAGATACACCGGCATACAGACCTCGTGAACTGCATAGCTTATATGAGTAACTTACAGTCCCTCACATGAGCTAGGGGACAAATGATCCGGTCTGGATATAGGCCCTATTGTTATCCGGTCTAGACACCGGTCCTAAGGGCAAGAGGCAGTTTCAGCCGTCCTGGAATCCATTCGGTATCCTAGGATCATTATTCCATTCGGTAGATATGTTGATCCAGGCTCACTTAAAGTGAAGTCTTTATAACCGCCCTAGAGCTCAACCGGTGTCAAGAATATCGATCTAGTCTGCAACACACTAGGCAAACTTCACTTACACCGGTCATTCGAGGTGACATCCGAGATATCGAGTGGCCTGTCCGCTCTTCTACATCGGGTGACTTATAATTGACTGCTCCAATATCATAATGAAGAAGGCATTCTGCACAAGTGGAATATGTCCCTTTCATCCACCGACAAGAGTGGGTACAATCACCAGCGTAATTTATGGAAAAGGTGATTACCTTTCCATCAGAAAAGTACACTGATAATTCACCTACTCTCTTGGCATACTCAGAATGCTGGCCCGCTCGGATTGACTCTTTATACACTCTATCAGAACCAGTGGGCCCACTAACATCAAACAATACGTTTCCATTCTCAACTATAAGTAACATATTGCAATACATGCTCCAGGTTACGTTGTCCTCGCTCTATCTCTTGCTATTATACTGTTTGAGAATTCACAGAGTTCACTTACACTCTTCTAACTTGAGCGTCAGAGAATCTTCATAGGTGACACCACCTGTCGCTCACACCAACGCGAGAGGTCGGTGTGAAGGATCTCCAGGACAACAAGACCGACCTCCATACGCTGAGAGGCCGGATCAGAGAAACCGGATACACACAGCCGTTCTTCAACCTCATTCAATCTTCAACTCTTGAGGCTGTCCCGACACTGGATCCTAGACCCTGGATCAGGACAGATCAGAATATTATTATGGTTACGATGGTATTGTTAGAATAATTTTTGTGTTAAGAAGATAATTAATTTGACTCGACGTATGATAATAAACAGGAAAAACACGAGTCAAATGGAATTAAAAGAAAATATAAATCCTCACCTTCTCCTTTCCACTTAACCGTAGCATCTTTCCCTCTCTCTTTTGACCCTTTTACCCATTGGATAATAGGGAATTATTACCCATTGGTAAAAGCAAAATGTGACATCCTTTTAACCATTGGACAATGTCCAATTTTGATCTAATTTTTCCCTTCTCTTCCTTATTCTCGGTACACTTTTCTCCTCTATTCTATCTTTATCATTTTCTTCTTCTCCTCCATTCTTCTCTTGCCCAAACCGTGACCCACCCTCTTCTATATCCATTTTCATCAAAACTAATACAAAAGCTTGGAAATGTGAGGAATCTATGGAGCTTGGGAGCTTGTGGGATTATCTCTTTCTTCTTCCTCACTTCATTTTCATTTTGGTGGAGCTTAAGCTTGAGGTAAAGATTTCTTACCTCCACCTTATTTTATTTATGGTTTTGGGGTTGTTGAGTTGAAGATGGTGATGTTAGAAACCTTGTATGTGGGTGGAAATGGAAACCCTAGGCTTGAATGTTTAGAAAGGAAACCCTAAGTATTAATAATTTGGGGATTTTTGACCCACTTGATGATTTTGATGGTTACCTTGGAATGATATTATACATAGAAATGAATATTTGAAGGATAGGAGTTGAATATTGATGTGATAAAAATGGTGAACTAAGTCATGAGTTGTAAGTAAAGATATATGCATGTATATGGGTATGTTGATTTGAGGGATTAATCTTAAGTGTTGATGTTGTGGGGTATAGTTAACCCTTTGAGACTTTGAAGATCTTAGCTTTGGGGAAAGGAATTCCCGAAGCCTAACATAGGCATATGAATTTGGGGTATAGACAAGTCTAGGACTTGATCATGAGTTAAGAGATGTGATACCTTGTGACGGTTTATTGATTACATGTGTATGTGTAATTGTGGATAGGGTTGCATTCCGGATGATGATGTGGAATGATCGATGTAATCGTGTGGTGGTTCTTCTCTCAAGGTAGGAGATGAGTTTACCTTTCAAATCGCATGAGTGAATTAATTATTAATTATATATATATTGAACTCATGCAATGCCTTGCCATGAATGACTTATAATATTAATTTGATAAAGTGATGCGTGATGGCTTAGCTTATGTTGGTTGCTATGAAAATGTATGTGTATATATGATGTTGATAATAAGTGTTTGATGGTCCCTTGGTTGGACATAAATTAGATAAGTATGAAAATCTATAAACTGATGAACCACATAAATTGTAAAAGATTGTTTTGAAGAGATCGTGTAGAAAACGAAAGAGGGAGTGACGTAGGTTATAGTTAAAACCTTTTCCCTTGTAAAATTAAATAAGTAAGAGTGATTGATGGGTTGGAATGAGGATTTTTTGAGTGTGAATGGGTAGAGAGAGTTATATATGCCTCCTGTGATGTGTATGATGTGTTGGAGGTGATTCAGTCGGCTTGGAATGAGATTCCAAGTGTTAGATTGTGAGAATCTTCATTAATGCATAAGTCCTGGTGGTCTCGCTCAAACGAGATGGTATTTCGCTCAGGCGAGGATCCCTGTATCAGTATTATAGCTTCTGGAGGGAATTCACTAAGGCGAATGGGGCCTCGCCCGAGTGAGGACGAATGGATTTGCCACTGGACAAAATCCGCCCGAGCGAAGGATTTTGGAGGATGGTATTCGCCTAAGAGAAGCGAATGAATGGAGAATAGGAGAGATCCTGGACGAATTCCGTCCGAGTGGGAGTTTTGAAAATAATTTAAGATACGGTGGATTTTCGAGTTCTGTGTAACTCATTCCGAGTGGAGTGCCTCCAGGTGTGTAATTTCGAGTGGGGATTGGCACCGAGGGGGATATACTGTGAGTCTGTCCAGATATACTCTAGAATAACTTCGCCCGAGTAAAAGACTGATTGAGATGACTCGGATTTGGAATGAAATTACCGAGTGAAAAACTGATTGAGAGATGACTCGAATTTGGAATGAAATTACTGAGTGAAAGACTGATTAAGAGATGACTCGGATTTAGAATAAATTGCCGAGTGAAAGGCCGAGTGAGTGATGGGCCAGTCTGGATTATTTTGCCAAGTGGGAACCCGAGTGAGTGATGGTCGGTCTTGGAATTAATTGGCCGAGTGAAAGATCACTCGAGAGAAGAGTCGGTTTTGAAATAATTCGCCGAGTGAAGACCGATTAGGTGTTGAGTCGGTGTTAGAGTGAATTGCCAAGTGAGTGACTGACTGAGTGGTAAGTCGGTTTTAATGTAATTTGCCGAGTGAAGGACCGGATGAGAGGAATCGGTTCTAGAACAGGTTCACCGAGTAAAAACTGAGTGTTGGTAAGGACGACCTCTGGTCGGATTTCGCTTAAGCGAGTAGGTGCCTCACTCAAGCGAGTGTTAAAGGAATTGGTAACTGGATAATTCTCGCTTGAGCGAGTGACTGAGTGTGATGGTGCTTCGCCCGAGCGAGTGAGCGTGAAAACGCTACTGGATGTATTTCGCCTACGTGAAAGGGGGTCGCCCAAGCGAACCTGGCCTGTCTCGCTCAAGCGGATGTGAATCTCGCTTAAGCGAGTTTTCCCCAGAATTGAATTGTTCTGTTTTATTTATGGTGGCAGGCTTATATTTGACCCTCCTTCTTGGCAATATAAGACAAACATGAGACGAATATGGGGATGTATGAGAGATAGTATGATGATGATAAAACATGGTGGTGATTGAGGTTGATTGGTACATGGAAACTAATTAATTACATATTTACTACCTGAATTAAAATAATGAATTATGATGTATTCGCCACCTAAAATGGAATGATGAGAGGATGATAATGAAATTGTGATGGAAGGATTATGAGATATACCCTAGAACGAATTTGAAATTAATGAAGGGATAATTAAATGACATTAAATAATGATTGATCATGATGTTAAGCACTCTCTTGCACAAAGAGGTGTATATTTATATTGATGAATTGTGGTGTGCCATTGTGTGTGATATAAGCATGGTCTTGTATTTATGGTGTGAAATATGAAATTGAAAATGTTGTGAATGCCACACAAATATATATATATATATATATATATATATATATATATACATATGAAAGTATACTTGGGACAATGGTAATGAATAATGAGATAAAAAATCCACTAAATGAAAATGTGACAATATTGATGAATACTATGTGATATTGAAATTCCATTGTGGCTAATTGCAAGTATTGACTTGCGTGTATGATGTTAAATATTATGAAATGTATTGAGATGAAAATGCCACATTAAAACTTGAAAATAATGACTAAGAAATCAACAATGATGAAATCCACTAAGGTGTATGGTGGTGTTAGTGATTATGATGATGATGATTGATGAGTGGCATTTAGGATGCACAGAGTGAGCATGCATTTGATTTGCATCGCATTGCATCCATGGCATATCGATCGCTGTCTATGTGGAATATTAGGGGGTTCCACTAGGCAGGCCCAGTGGGAGGGCGGCTCAGTGCACGAGCGTATTGTTGTTTCCCCTGTGACTCGGTGTGTGAGTCACGAAGCTGTCCATAGTTTGGTGATGAGGCACCCTATGTGGCGGCCCAGTGGGTGGGCGGCTCTTTGGTGAGCGAGTTACCTCGGTGTCCGATGGGACACGGCTCTCTCGATGTGTGTTCGGGTGAGGCCCGTAGCACTTTTGGCAAGTGAGGCCATGTTGTTGATCCACAAGTCACAGGGTGACTAGTGCTAAAGATGGGCGATAGCGGTTTAGTACCAGTAAAAGATGTTGTTGAGATGCATGCATGCTTTGAGATATGTGTACACATTTTACTACTGCAGTAGGGGCATAGTAGCATGTAACACCCTCGGTTAGATAAGACAAACCCTTCTATAGGATCATCCTATTTAACTAAGAGTGTTAACAGTTTTCAGAAAAAGTGAATATTTTTTTTTAAATAATATAAAATGATGGTAGATCAGTGGAAGCAAATAATAGATAAATCACATAGTCATTCACAAACTATAAGTAATTGTACTCTTAATAGAATGGGGCACGCAGGCACCCTTAAGTATTATACAGTCATCCAGTGTCTTATTATTCATTAATAAATATCTACTACATCTATTCTACTTTAATGAACACTCCCAGTTGGTTCAACGTGTTGCTGTTCATCGTACTCCTGTTCTTGATTCCCTATTTCCTCTGTTAATATTCAACAGTAAGGGTGAGTATAACCCAAGACCTTGAAGGTTACCCAGTGCAAAAATAATCCAGTCAACAGATAATATCACATAAATCATGCAATTAACATATTTATAACTATAACAATCAAACATTGTCATGGAAATGCATGAGTAGGGTTTATTATGATTTATCTTAATTAAGTCTCATGATGCATGTAGGCCCAATAAATCAATCCACCATCATCATTCTTTCATTCTTTGGAATTCATCCTGCTCAAGTTGCCTCTTAGGCATAACGTTTCCATTCTAGAGCGATCAGAGCTCACCAAGTCTTCCATTCATTATCATAAGGTACGAATGAACTCACAGGTTATCATCAATATATATTATTTCATCTTGGGACTTGGCTCTACACGATCATAGATACATCCCGTCATTTAGTCAAAGTACACCAGAATTTCATCGTCTCACCCAGCTTCAGGCGCGACTCTGATGCCATTGGGTTTCCATTCCGGTCGTACTCCCAAGATTCCCCTCAGAGATCGAACGTGAATGTCCTCCAGCGTACTAGGTGTATGCTCTAGTTTTTCTCCTTTAAAATATTTTCATGATGCGAAATGCATTATTTTTATCATTTGATCCTTGGGTATCTATGTGTTTCCAGTCTCACAAGCTCTTGGATCCCATCAACTATTCAGACGTTGCAAGTCATTTTTATTATTTATTCTTATTCTATAAAATATATCGGTTATATCTTGGCTAAAATAATACTTTATTTAAAGAGTAAAATAATATATTCCTTATTTCATTACTCGTAATTAAAACAATAATAATATCTATAACAATAATAATAGTTAATAATAATAATAAAAATAGCAATAATAATGATAATAATAATAGAAATAAGAACAATAATGATAATTGTAACGTCCCAATAGTTTAAAAAGGATTAAAGAGTTTCTGAATGAAATTCCAAGTGAAAAATATTAAAAACTAGGTTTTCCAAGTAAAAAGAGTTGTTTCCGAGTGGAAAAGTTGAAAACCAGATTTTCCGAGTAAAAATATTTGATTCCGAGTAAAATGAATTTTCTGAGTGAAATAACTATGATTCCGAGTGGAGTAAATAGGATTCCGAGTAAATCAGGCTGAGAGGAGTTTCTGAGTAAAATGAATATGAATCCGAGTGAAATAACCATGATTCCGAGTGGAATCAGACTGAGAAGAGTTTTTTGAGTGAGATTAAGATGTTTTCTGAGTGAAATATGATTGAGGAGGAGTTTCCCAATGAAAAAAATGTTCTATCTGAATGAGACACGTTCGAGTAAGGTACAATCCGAGTGAAACGGAAACATCTCCGAGTGAAATGCTTCCGAATGAGTTATTTCCGAGAGATGTGGAAGTACCTCTCAGATTGATATTTCTGATAAAGTAAACGTCCGAGTGAAATTTATCAGGGTGGATGGTGTACCGAGGGAAATGTCTCTGTGTCATTTCCAAGTAAAGCATTCCGAGTAAGTCTTTCCAGGAATGGTGTTTCTGGTTAAAGGACTCTAATTCCGATTGAAGGTGTTTCTGAGTGATTAATTCCGACAAGAATAATTATCCGGGTGATGTTTTAGTGAATGAAAGGCCCGACCATGATATGTGAAGTTGTTCAGTAGTTCGGATTGTATTTTAATGGAAGACTTGGCCGGTTTATGAGAATACCGAGTGAAATTATGTCAGGGTGGATAGTTTACCGAGTTAAATTATGTATTTTTGTATTTCAAAAGATCCGGTCGGTTATTGTAAATCAGATATTTAATTTAAAATCTGATGAAGTATTATTGATGTAAGACCGGTCAGATTTATGTAAAACAGATGAGTGAAATTATGTATTTTTAGATGATCCAGTCAGTTTATACAAAATCGAGCTTGTTATTCATTGAATCCGACTTCTGTTTTATAATTTTTCACTGGAATTCACATAGACACCCATGATTCTTAATGTTTTCACAGTCCAATACCGATCATATTCAATACTGAGTATATCACTTAACAACAAATACATATAAACAGATATGTAACAATTAAAGCAATTTAATTCACAACAATTTCCGAACCTGTCCTGGAAAGGTGAGGACCAAGGGTACCTTAACCCTTTCCTTTCACTCGGATTTCCCTAGAATACCCGAGAATATACCCCCTTACCTTAATGGAGTTGAGGACGTTCCCTTTACTGTCCTTGCTTCAGCTCCGAGTGAGAGAGAAAAGGAAAACGAGGGAAGAAAAAGCTTGTACGTAGAAGAAGAAGGAGAGAGCTTTTGTTAATTTCTGTTGGTTCTGAAAGTTTAGCCTTAGGAATGAATTATGGCATAAATTAAATAAGGAAGAGGCAAGTGGGAGACAAGTTTTCCAGTGACTGAAGGTTAGGTGGAATAATGGAGACTTTTAGACAAAAGATGAGCTATTTTTAACCACTTCCGTTGTCAGCTTGCATTGATTGGAATGGATATATAATAAAATATATAAAGGTGTTATGATTGGAGTGAAAAGGTGCTTGCACGTGAAGAGGAGGAGAATCAGGACCGACTGCGCTTGAGCGCAGTACGCTCGCTTGAGCGCAGTACGCTCGCTTGAGCGTGGATCTGGTCAGCAAAGGAAAACTTCATCTCGCTCAAGCGAATTCCGACTCGCTTGAGTGAGTCATACTGTCCTCGCTTGGGCGAAGTGAAGAAAACTGAGTGAAATGAATGATTATGCATCAGGGGTCCTTCTCGCTCAAGCGAATTCCGACTCGCTTGAGCGAGGCACAAGGCTCGCTTGGGCAAAGCCAACGAACAGGGTAAAATCTGCTTGCAATACTGACTCGTTTGAGCGAGGCACCCTCTCGTTTAAGCGAAATCTAAAACTTCACTCGGTGTTATCCCACTTGGAAAATGTCACACTCGGGTGAACTCTCTCATGGCATTGTTACACTCAACTCTGAGCTCACCCACTCGGAATTTCATTACTCGGACACATCTTGATCCGAGAAGTACTCATTCGAAATCGTACTTCTCTCGGAAATTTTCACTCAGGGAAGTTTCATTCGAAATTGAGGCACTTGACTATGTTTGACTCAAAAACGAGTCATTTGAAAATGTTTGACTCGAAAACGAGTCACTTGAAGATGTTTGACTCGGAAACGAGTCACTCGGAAGCGTTTGACTCGGAAATGAGTCATTCGAAGGCGTTTGACTCGGAAATGAGTCATTCAAAGTCATTTGACTCGGAAACGAGTCATTCAAAGACGGGTCACTCAGACCTTTCACCCAGAAGTAGTTCTCTCAAACACACTTTACTCAAAATTGTCTCCGAGGCTAAGACTCCATTCGGAGTGGCTCTCTCGGTTATGTCTTACTCGGAAATCATGACCCTCACTCAGAATTCTAACCTTCAGTCGGAATTTTCAACTTTTACTCAGAATTTCTCTTGGTCACTCGGAACAGAGCCTTTTTTCACTCGGAATTTGCATAATACCATTAATGGTCTATATAATTTCCATAATCACACCCAAAAATGAAATTTCTGAGATATCACAGACCATCTACAGGGTATTTATTCACTTATTCTTACTTACAAACTTTCCATTCTTCAAAATTACAAGATTAAAACTGTTATTAAAAACAAGGATGTCACACTCTCCTCCCCTTTTGGGAATTTCGTCCCGAAATTCAAAGTTGAAACAATTGAGGGTACAATTCTCTGATCTTTTCCTTAATTTCCTGAGTAGCGTCCCCATCATTTGTCTGACTCCAAACTACTTTGACCAAAGAATTTCCTTGCCTCTTAACTGTTTGAGACGTCGGTTAATAATCTTAACCGGTGATGCTTCAAAGGTAAGGTTTTCTTTCAGAACAAATTGATCAGGACTCAGAACATGATCAGGGCTTGGTACATATTTACGGAGTTGAGAGACATGAAAAACATTATGAAGGTTTGTTAGCTCGGTTGGCAGAGCAATACGGTACACATGACTTCCTATCTTTTACAGAATCTGATAGGGTCCTACGTATCTGGGACTTAACTTCTTGGCCTTTAGAGCTCTTCCTACACCAGTGGTAGGGGTAACCTTGAGAAATACATGGTTTCCCTCCTCAAACTCCAATGGCTTCCGATGTTTGTCGTAGTAACTCTTTTGTCTGTCTTATGAAGCCTTCATTGCCATTTGGATATTTCGGACTTGTTATGTAGTCTTCTAAACAATCTCTGGTCCAATTATCGTCTTTTCACCTGTCTCATACCAACACAAAGGTGTATGACATATTCTTCCATATAGAGCTTCATAAGGGGCCATTCCGATGCTGGCATGATAGCTGTTGTTGTAAGTGAACTCAACAAGTGGAAGATATTCTTGCCAACTTCCCCCATGTTCTAAGACACAAAGACGTAACAGATCTTCAAGAGTCTTGATTATCCGTTCTGATTGTCCGTCTGTCTGTGGGTGGTATGCGGAACTCAACTTTAGACGAGTTCCTAGATCTTGTTGTAGGCTCTTCCAAAACTGTAATGTGAAACGAGGATCTCGGTCAGACACAATTGCAGTGGGAGTTCCATGTAATCGTACGATTTCCTTGATATAGATCTGGGTGAGTTTCTCTAGAGAATACTTCATATTGACAGGGATAAAAATGAGCAGTCTTTGTTAATCGATCCACGATTACCCAAATAGCATCATATCCAGCTGATGTTCTGGGAAGTCCGGTCACGAAGTCCATAGCAATCTCATCCCATTTCCATTCTGGTATCTCCAAAGGTCAAAGGATCCCACTTGGTCGTTGTTGTTCTGCCTTTACCTTCTGACACATCAGGCAAGCTGTTACATACTCAGCAATATCCCTTTTCATTCCTTGCCACCAGAATATTTTCTTCAAGTCCTGATACATCTTGGTCGATCCTGGGTGGATACTGTATTTACTTTTATGAGCTTCATCAAGGATGGATCTTTTAAGATCTGTGTTGACTGGAATACAGAGCCTCTGTTGATACCTAATCACCCCATGTTCATCTTTGTCAAATTCTGAGCCTTCTTCTTTTATCTTTTCTGCTAGACCTTGTAATTCCTGATCATTGGCTTAAGTTTCTTTGACTTGTTCTAGGAAATCATTTATAATTCTTAGCATTCCAACCATAAGACTTCCCCTTTTAGGTGTTACTGCCAGATTCAGATCGCGAAACTGTTCAATCAATTCTAACTCCTTTGTCATCATATATGATAGACGTAGAGCCTTTCTGCTAAGTGCATCAGCTACAACATTTGCCTTTCCAGGATGACATCGGAGTTCAAAATCATAATCTTTGATGAATTCCATCCACCTACGTTGTCGCATATTCAACTCTTTCTGGTCGAATAGATACTTTAAGCTCTTATGATCACTGAAGACTTCAAAGTATGTGTCATATAAATAGTGTCTCTAAATTTTCAAGGCAAACACAACTACAGCTAGTTCCAAGTCATGTCTAGGATAATTGACTTCATGTGGTCTTAGCTGTCATGAGGCATAAGCAACAACTTTTCTTTCTTGCATTAGGACACATCCTAGTCCTTGTCTTGACGTATCACAATACACTTCATATGGCTTGGCAGAATCTGGCAAAATCAAGATAGGTGCACTAGTGAGTCGTTGGCGTAACTCTGTAAAACTGCTTTCACATTTATCGGTCCATTCAAATGGTTGATCTTTACGTGTCAGCCTAGTTAAAGGTGCTGCAATTCGAGAGAAATTCTCGATGAATCAACGATAATATCCAGCAAGTCCAAGGAAACTGTGAATTTCTGTCACATTCTTGGGTTGTTCCCAATTTAGTACAGCTTCTACCTTTGTAGGATCCACAACAATTCCCTTTTTAAAGATGACATGTCCCAAAAATTTCACTTCAGTCAACCAGAATTCACATTTTGAAAACTTGGCGTAAAATTGTCTTGCAACGTATTTAGAACAATTCGGAGATGTTCCTCATGTTCTTCATGGCTCTTGGAGTAGACGAGAATGTCATCAATGAATACCACTACGAATTTGTCCAAGTACTCATGGAAGATTCGATTTGTGTATCCCATAAAGACTGCAGGTGCATTGGTAACTCCAAAGGGCATGACAAGATGCTCATAGTGCCCATATCGTGTCCTGAATATTGTTTTGGGTACATCATCCTTCTTCACCCTGATTTGATGATAGCCTGATCGCAGATCAATCTTTGAGAAGATAGTGGCTCCTCGTAGTTGGTCCATCAAATCATCAATCCTTGGAAGAGGGTATCGGTTCATGATCGTAGCTTTATTCAACTGACAATAGTCAACGCATAATCGCATACTGCCATCCTTCTTTTTGACTAGAAGAACTGGTGCTCCCCAAGGTGAGACACTGGGTCTAATCATTCCTTTCTCTAAAAGTTCTTCTATTTGCTTTTTGAGTTCACTGAGTTCCTTGGGTGATATTCAGTAAGGAGCAATAGAGATTGGTCCTGCGCCCAGTATAATGTCAATACTGAATTCAACTTCTCGCTCTGGAGGTAGCTCTTGTATATCATCAGGGAAGACTTCTGGGAATTCTTGAACAATAGGAATCTGATCAATTTGAGAAGTGTCCTTGCTTTCAGTATCAGTAAGGATCATGTATAGTTGGACTTCTTTTGTTGGGATTACCTTTTCTGAGCTAACAGGACAAGAATTAGTGACTTGATCACATTCAGATGTAGCAGACCTGAGAGAGATGGATCTATTATGACAGTTAATAAGAATATGGTTGGCAGCAAGCCAATTCATTCCTAGAACAATATCTAGATCAATCAAAGGTAAACATATCAGATCTACTTGATAAACTTTCCCTTCGATGTTGAGAGGACATTCCAAACACATGCAGGAATGGCAAATAGGTTTATGGGTAGCAGTTATGACAATCATCTTATTGGGTAGAGAGGTTGTAGGTAGCTTTAAATGTCTTACACAATTCTCAGATATGAAAGAGTGAGTGGCTCCAGAATCATATAATACATTTAACAGAGTATTTCCTATAAAGCATGTACCTTGCACAAGGTCATTTTCTTATGGTATCTCCACACCATTCATAGTAAAAACTCTAGCATTTCCTCCCTGTCTTCCAGCCGAGCCATTTCCGGGTCTTCTAGGATTATTGTTTTGATTGGAGTTGTTGTTGCGGTGAACATTTTGCATCCTCGGAGCATTATTTGCAGAGGTATTTGTAGCAGGTCCTCTATTCCCTTGGCCTGTTGGTCGCACTATCTGCTTTTGAGTCACTTGTTGCTGGTTGTTAGTATTTCTGTACCAACATTCAACATCACGATGTCCAGCCTGTCCATAAATTGTGCAGGTTCTACAATTTACTGCCATATGTGGTCCTCCGCAGATATAGCATTTCAAGTTCTGACTGTTCCCTTGATCCCTTGAAGGAATTCGGTTGGCTGAGTAAGATGGTCGGAAATATGGTCGATCTGTTCAAAAATCTCTTCTTTGCTGTCGGTCTGGCATACGTCGTTCTGGACCATAATTAGACGTTCCAGGTCATCAAAGATTAGAGGTATTCTCAAAGATGTGGCATCGGTCAACCAAATTAGAGAATTGCGTGATCTGTTGATAACATATAGCTTGGCGAATTTCCTATCGCAACCCTGCTTCAAATTTTACGCATCTTGACGCTTTTCCCATGTGGGTGTAGTAAGGACAACATTTGGCCAATTCATCAAACTTAGCAGCATATTCCCCAACTGTCATATTGCCTTGTTTCAGATTAAAGAATTCCTGCTCCTTCTGCCTCCTTATGTCTTCAGGGAAATATTTGGCGAGAAATTCTGTCCTGAATCATCCCCAAGTGATGACGTGTCCATCAGTTGTTAATCTGATTCTAGCATGAGTCCACCAGTGCTCTGCTTCCCCAACCAACATGAAGACGACGAAGGTTATCTTGTCCTCATCAGGGCATCGCATAGCGGCAAAAATCTTTTCAAGGTGTTCAATCCATAATTGTGCTCCTTCTGGATCAAACCCTCCCTTGAATTGTGTGGGATTGTTCCTCTGAAAGTCAGCTAGTCCTTGGCTCTGCCTAGTAGAAGCATGAGGTAATTCTTGTCATTCTATTACCTCCACGATTCGGGTAAGAAGTTCCTCCATGACATGATCATTGTTTCGGCGAGCCATTAGAAAATTGCTGAAAGAATATCAACAAAAGGTTCAGGGTATATGTTAGGTGGAGAATTCCACATAGGAAATTTAGTCTTAGGCATTTTATAGATTGTTCAATATTTCTATCAGAGTACGTGGAAACCTAGTGGTCCACTTCCCAAGTTTAATGAATCGACTATGCTCTGATACCACCAATGTAACACCCTCGGTTAGATAAGACAAACCCTTCTATAGGATCATCCTATTTAACTAAGAGTGTTAACAGTTTTCAGAAAAAGTGAATATTTTTTTAAAATAATATAAAATGATGGCAGATCAGGGGAAGCAAATAGTAGATAAATCACATAGTCATTTACAAACTATAAGTAATTGTACTCTTAATAGAATGAGGCACGCAGGCACCCTTAAATATTATACAGTCATCCAGTGTCTTATTATTCATTAATAAATATCTACTATATCTATTCTACTTTAATGAACACTCCCAGTTGGTTCAGTGTGTTGCTGTTCGTTGTACTGCTGTTCTTGATTCCCTATTTCCTCTGTTAATATTCAACAGTAAGGGTGAGTATAACCCAAGACCCTGAAGGTTACCCGGTGCAGACATAATCCAGTCAACAGATAATATCACATAAATCATACAATTAACATATTTATAACTATAACAATCAAACATTGTCATGGAAATGCATGAGTAGGGTTTATTATGATTTATCTTAATTAAGTCTCATGATGCATGTGGGCCCAATAAATCAATCCACCATCATCATTATTTCATTCTTTGGAATTCATCCTGCTCAAGTTGCCTCTTGGGCACAACGTTTCTGTGACGTCCTTAATAATTTTCCGAATAAATTTTTCACGTTTTAAAAATTCATTTTTAAAATTTGTAATAAGTCATGTAAAAGTTGATAAACGCGGAATATTATCATACATACTAGTCGTGAATAATTAAAGTCATGAAATATTTATATAGCGGAAACGATTTAGATAAATATAGTACATGAAACATTACATTATTACAACCCATCAAATTAAAATAAAGTCAAATTCCAAGCAATAATTCACATAAACTTCATTCATGGCAACACTCTTCATTCTGTGTAGCATTCACTGTAAAAATTAATGTAAGAGTGAGACAGAATATAGAATAAATATAAAATAAATAAAATTGCACAAACACAACTAACAAGGCATAATGATATGATGAATATGCCAAACAAGTTCATTTAATATTAATAAATCTTTAATTAGTCAAATGATGTCATGCTGGATCCATTTGGTTTGGTGGGAATACTGCAGTAAAAAGTCTCATAAAGACTCCAGTAGGAATTAGCATAACTATGAATCCCTACACCTTCATGGCTCCTGCGAAAATAAGTGCACAAGTAGGAATTAGCATAACCATGAATCCCTACACTTTCATGGCTCCTACAGTATCGAAGTACACAAGTAGGACTTAGCATAACCATGAATCCCTACACTCCATGGCTCCTGTAAAAATAGGGCTTAAACTCATCATAGAGTAACCCCCCACCAGGGTAGGCAATCATGGAACCCCATAAATTCCATGGTGCGTCCAAATGCTTATGATGCATGAATGCCTTTAATTCTCTTTATCATTTAACATACCATGATATCAACATTTCCAAAACCACTTGGAAAATCACAAGTCCTCAAAGGACACATCACATATAATAATTTTCAAAATCATGGATTTACTGTTTCAAACGCATGTATCAATATCCGCAAGGCATTCATGTATATATATATATATATCGATTTAGTCATTCGTAATTATTCACCACCAAAGTATAAAAACTGTATAATACTCATTAGACACTCAACATCATCCATAACAATTCATAGTCACTCAAGAATTCAATAATAAATTGTTACCCATAGGGAAAATATCATTTTCATCCATAATAACCATTATAAGTAAGTTTCAGCATTTCCAACAGCAACATATGTTAGTAAAACAGCCATAACATGAGGAAATCAAATCCGTTTTCAGTGATTCAACTTTCTATAGTTCCATAGTATAATTATCTACAACTTTCATGAAGACCATAATTTCAAATTCCAAACAGAAATACCACTTATCCACAGAATACAAAACTGCCTCAAAGAGAGTTTTCAAAACATACATATGTTAGTATTTTCAACTTTTCTGGAGTTACAAAAATAATTTTGGCATGGGACCAGTTCTAAATTACTACTAACACAAATATCTAAAACTTTTATGAAGACACCGATCACTAATTCTCACCACAAAATTCCCAGTTTTAAAAATAACATTCGTATTTCATTGTTAACAGATTTTCAGCATGAACATACTTATGTATTTTGGGCATATCTAGAGCTACAAGCATCTTTTTAACTTGAAAATGCTTTCTATAGAACCACAACATAAATATATACAACTTTTATAAAGACATCAAAGGCTGATTATGCATGTATAATTCCCAGAATATTAATATATACACAAAACATAGGATAAATATTTCACACAGACATGCTGTAGTATTTTGACTATAACTTTTGCTATACATATCCAAATCAATCAGTTCAAGTCTCAAAATTCACATAACAAAAAGTTCTACAACTTTGATGAAGAAGTCAGAGTCAAATTCATACGTTTTCAGCTTCAAAATTAAGCAACAAAATACGAAAATAAAACTTGAATGTACTGGACAGCATACAATTCTACCCATTTCATAATTATTCACAACCCTGTTCCCTCTTACTTGGATTGAAGATAATTGGCTGATTGAAAATGGTCTCCTTTACTGTCTTAGCTTCAGCTCGAAGGGCCTTAATCAAGAAGAGGAAATGAGAGGTAGAAAATTTAATAACTTATTTGTTCTAAGAGTTCTGGAAGAGGTATGTTAGTTTAATAATGCAAAGGCAAGTGGGGGAGACAGCTTCTCGTGATTGAAATGTTAGTGGGTTGTTAAGTGTGCTGATTGTGGAAAATAATGGAGATATAGATAAGAAATGAGCTGTAATATTGTCCATTTCTGCCGCCTGCCTAATGGAGTGGGTATGATTGAAGAAAAGTATATTAAAATATGCATAAAACGACAAGATTGGAGTCAAACGTTAATCTGACACTGAATACCGACTGGAATTCCACTCGGTCAGCCTCTAAACCGACTGAAAATTGTCAGTAACGTGAAAAGAAGGAAATCTGAGTCCCTCTGGCTCAAGCAAAATCCTCTCTCGCTTGAGCGAGTGCCATACATAACACTGGCAGAGGGAAATTTCGCTCAAGCGAATTCCGACTCGCTTGAGCGAGACATATAAGTCTCACTTATTCCACTCTTCACTCGCTTAAGCGAGGAATTCATTCGCTTAAGTGAAATCCGACCAGAGATCGTCATTCCCCAAAACCGACCCTTTATCCACTCGGTTTCCATACAACAACTTAATCCATACCGACTCAAAGCTCTTAGATTCTCACTCGGCAGAACCTCTTGAAACCAAGTCAGCTCTCAATCAGTCTCTCTCTCGGCAATTTCAAACTAAATCATTCCTAAACCAACTCATACTTATGTAGTCTATCACTCGGCTATTTATTCTAAATCCGATTCAATACCTGATCGGTTCTCACTGGGCAATTCATTACAACACCGACTCAACTCCTAATCAGTTCTCACTCGGTGAATTACCTCAAAGCTGACTTATTCCACTCGACTGTCCACTCGGTGAAATCAATTAAAACCGATTCCTAACTCTTAGGTTTCTGCTCGGTAGAACTCCTCTAAAACCGACTCATGCACTCAAGTTTGTCACCCAACAAAATAATCCTTACTGACCCATCATTCATTCCGTTCTTTTCTCGGCAGAATAATCTAAACTGAGTCCTCTTTCACTCAGTCTTTAACACTCGGTTCTTCATTCCAAATCCGAGTCTCCACACACACGGTTCCATTTGGTAAAACTTTTCAGAAACTGATTCTCCCCTTAGTTGTTCACTCACTCGGAACCTCATTCCAGGATTGACACATCACCTGGCCAGCTTTCACTCGGCATCACATTCCTAAGACTGACTTCTCTTCTTCTTCATTCACACGAAGTTATTCCAGTGCACATCTGGACAATCATACACCGTGTGTCCCCAGTCAGAACCCTACCACTCAGAAATACATTTTCCTCTGTACTTCACTCGAAAATGAAGGCACTCAATGAATTTTTGTTCAGAATTGCAATGTTTAACCATGATTGACTCGGAAACGAGTCACTGGAAAAATACTTGACTCGGAAATGAGTCTTTCTGAGATATTTGACTTGGAAATGAGTCATTCAGAGATAATTGACTCAGAAATGAGTCATTTGAAAGCATTTGACTCGGCAGTGAGTCACTCCAAGGTGAGTCACTCAGATTCTCTCACCCAGAAGTGGTTCCATCAGTCCCACTTCACATATAAGTGTCTCTGGGGTAAGAATTCCACTCGGAATAAACTCTCTCGGCCATGTTCCACTTGGAAAACACAACTTCACTCGGAAATTTAAATTTTCACTCGGAACAGAGTCCTTTTTCACTCGGACAGTTCTTTCTAAGGCATTTCCACTCGAAAAAAGAATATTATATCTAAAGGTCTATATAAATTCCATATTTATACTTGAAAATGGAACTTTTGAAGTAATACAAGCCATCCATTGGATGTTTCATTCACTGATTATTACTTACAGACCTTCCATACTTCATAATTTACAAAATAGGACCATTATTAAAACAGGATGTTACATTTCTCCCACCCTAATAAAAATTTCATCCTTGAAATTTGACATAACGCACTCCTCAGTGAAACAATTCTGGATATTGCGTCCTCATAGCATCTTCATGTTCCCAAGTCAGAGTTACATCATTCCCTTGTTTCCATGCAACCTTCACTAATGGTACATTCTTGTTTCTCAGACATTTAATTGACCTTTCTATGATCTGTGTGGGTTCTGTAGGGATGGTCAGATTTTCTCTAACTTCAACATCATCAGTAGCAATCACATGAGTGGAGTCTTGTACATACTTCCTCATTGTGATACATAGAACACATTGTGCAAATTTGCAAGATGAGGAGGAAGTACAATCTGATAAGCCACTGTGCCAATTCTCTTTAGAATTTCATATGGTCCAATGAACCTTGGACTTAACTTCTTACTCTTCAATGCTCGGCCAATCCCATTGTGAGGTGAAACCTTCAAAAATACATGATCACTAACTTGGAATTCAAGTGGTTTCCTCCTTTTATCATAATAGTGCTTCTGTCTATCTTGGGATGCCTTTATCTTCTCTCTGATTACTTCTATTTGTTCAGTAGTCTGCTACACAATTTCAGGTCCTAACGCCAAACTTTCACCAGTTTCTAACCGACAAAGGGGCGTTCGACATTTTCTACTATACAATACTTCAAATGGAGCCATACCAATACTGCTATGGTAACTGTTGTTATACGTGAATTCAATCAGTGGAAGAAACTGCTCCCAACTACCACCATGTTCAAGTACACAAGATCACAGTAAGTCTTCCAAACTTTGTATGGTACGCTCTGACTGTCCATCTGTTTGGGGATGGTAAGCTGAACTTAATCGAAGTCTCAAACCCAACTCTTGATGCAAGCTTCACCAGAATCGGGAAGTGAATCTTGGATCTCTATCTGACACAATACTGGATGGTACACCATGAAGTCTCACGATCTCTTTCACATATAATTGTGCCAACTTTTGTAGAGAATTCTTCATATTCATTGGAAGAAAATGAGCAGACTTAGTCAATCTGTCTACAATAACCCAGATTGCATCATTTCCTGAACGTGTCCTTGGTAATCCTGATACAAAATCCATTGAAATATCATCCTATTTCTAGACAGGAATCTCCAATGGTTGTAGTTCACCAGATGGCTTCTGATGTTCCACTTTGGCTTTTTGACACACCAGACATGAAGACACATATTTAGCTATTTCTTTCTTCATCCTTGGCCACTAAAAGCTTTTCTTCAGATCTTGATATATCTTAGTTGATCCAGGATGAATGCTCAACATACTTTTATATGCTTCTTCTAGGATTGTCCTTCTCAAATCAACATCATCTGGTACACAAATTCTGCTTTTGATTCTCCAAATTCCATCTGATCCTTCTTGTAATCCCATATCTTTTCCATTTACCTGTAACTCTCTCAACTCCTGTAATTTCAAGTCCTCTGTCTGCCTTTCACCTATCAGCTTTAGAAAATCATTGGTTATCCTTAAAGTTCCCAAAGTCATACTTTTTTGAAGATTTCAACTCCACACCCAAGTTCATATCTCTGAACTGTTCTATCATCTCCATCTCTTTTACCATTAAGGATGCCATATGAATGGATTTCCTGTTAAATGCATCTGCTACCATATTTGCTTTTCCTGGATGGTACTTCAAATCAAAATCATAATCTTTAAGAAACTCTATCCACCTACGCTGTCTCATGTTCAATTCCTTCTGATCGAACAAATACTTTAAGCTCTTGTGGTCACTGAACACTTCAAACTTGACTCCATACAAATGGTGTCTCCAAATTTTCAGAGCAAATACCACTTCTGCCAATTCTAGATCATGCGTCGGGTAGTTCATTTCATGTGGTCTCAACTGTCTAGAAGCATAGGCAACCACCTTCCGTTGTTGCATCAAAACACAACCTAAGCCCATCTTAGAAGCATCACAATAAACCACAAAGTCTTCTTGTGGATTAGGCAAAGTTAAAACTGGAGCAGATGTAAGCTTCATTTTTAGTTCTTGGAAACTTTTCTCACACTCTGGAGTCCAAGCAAAAGGTTGATTCTTCCGTGTTAGACGAGTCATTGGTAGGGCAATTCGAGAAAACCCCTCAATGAATCTCCGATAATAACCAGCTAACCCTAGAAAGCTTCGTATTTCAGTGACTGAAGTAGGTCTCTCCTAGTTTGTTACAGCTTCAATTTTAGAAGGATCCACAGACACTCCTTTGCTTGAGATTACATGGCCTAGGAACTTTACCTCTTCCAACCAGAATTCATATTTAGACAACTTAGCATACAACTGCTTCTCTTTCAAAATCTGTAATACCACTCAAAGATGCTTTTCATGCTCCTCCCATGTCTTGGAATAAATCAGAATGTCATCAATGAAGATAATAACAAACTGATCCAAGTATGAATGAAACACTCGATTTATGTAATCCATGAATACAGCTGGGGCATTGGTTACTCTGAAGGGCATCACAAGATACTCGTAATGACCATAGCGTATTCTAAAGGCTGTCTTTGGAATGTCCTCAGACTTGACACGAATCTGATGATAACCTGATCGTAGATCAATTTTAGAAAATACTGCAGCACCTCTCAATTGATCTATCAAATCATCAATTCTGGGCAAAGGATATTTATTCTTTACCATCAATTTGTTCAACTGACAATAATCTACACATAATCTCATGCTTCCATCTTTCTTCTTGATGAGCAATACTGGCGCTCCCCATGGTGACACACTGGGCCTGATGAAATGCTTCTCCAACAACTCTTCAATTTGTTTCTTTAGTTCTGCCAGTTCAATAGGTGACATACGATATGGGGCCTTAGATACTGGTTCTGCTCCTGGAATTAAGTCAATTGAGAATTCTATCTCACGTTTTGGAGGTAAACTTAAGACATCCTCGGGAAATACTTCAGGGAATTCAGAAACAACTGGCATCTCGATTGCTTTAGATTCATCATCTCCTTTGGAAAGAGTAAACAAGGCAAATAATTGAATTTCACCTTGTAAGGCAAAGATCTTGAGATTGTCAGAAATAAGATTTTCGTCTAATGGAAATATCACGGTCTTATTATGACAGTCCACCAAGACTCGATTCGCCGATAACCAATTCATCCCTAGAATTACTTCCAGATCCTTCAAAGGTAAACAAACAAGATCGACAAGAAAGTTTCTACCTTCTATGAGCATAGAATAATCGCTACACACCTTAGTAGTCCTAAGTTGTGTACCGGTGGGAGTGGAAACAGTCAGATCATATATCATAGACTTCACAGGTAATTGAAGACGTCTGACACACTCCTCAGAAATAAAAGAATGAGTAGCACCAGAATCAAACAACATAGATAAAATAGTACCATTGATCTCACACTTACTTTGCACAAGATCGTCTGCTTAGTTTGCCTCTGAACCACTGATGGCAAAAACTCTTCCTGTTGCCGGTTGCAATCTTTGGTCTGTTGACCCCCTATTCTGTCTTGGAGGTTGATTAGCACGTGTATTTCCTCCATGACCTCCCTGATAATCAGAACCTCTTTGATGATTCATAGTGTTGTTGTTGTTGTTTTGGTGGTTCTGAGGGCAATTTGGACTGATGTGACCTTTCTAATTACAACGATAGCAAGTGACATCTTCAAGACGTCTGTTACAATCACGTATATGATGGTTACCTCCGCACTTTAGACATCTCATATTGTTACGTCTTTCAGAAGATGATGATGATGATCCTCCCTTGAAATGACTTGGATAGAACGATCCTCTCCTTTTGAAAGCAAAGGGTTGAGGTCTCAGTTGTCTATTGGCCTTTTCTTGTGCCAACCTGGCTTGGTGATCTTCTTCAAAAATTCAGCATTTATTAATCAAGATGGGGAAACTCTGAATTTCTTGATATCCGATAGCCTCTTTGATTTCAAGATTCAGCCTGTTCTCGAATTTGACACATTTTGAGGCTTCAGCACCAGCCTATTGAAAAGGAGGGTAAAAGAGAGATAATTCCTCAAATTTCACAGCATACTCACCAACAGACATTGAGCCTTGTTTCAGCTCCATAAATTCCAGCTCTTTTCGGCTTTTAACGCTCGCTGGAAAATATTTCTCCAGGAAACAGTCTTTGAAGTTGACCCAGTCCAAAGGTCTGTCAGTCTCGATCATACGAATTCTGGCATGGATCCACCAGTTTTCGGCTTTTTCAACCATCATATAGGTGGCATACTCCACCTTTTCACATTCTGTGCAGGGCAAGGCTTGAAAGATGTGTTCCATTTCCTTGACCCATAGATACGCTCCCTCTGGATTGTAACCTCCTTTGAATTGTGATGGCTTCCTTTTTAGGAAGTGAACTAGCCCGTGAAGTCCTCCAGCACTTCTCGGTTGATTTTGTCTTTCTATAGCTTCAGCCAAGCGGTTGAATGCAGCTGCTATGTCGTTGTTATTGTTTCTTGCCATCCTACATTCGTAGTTTGGTTTATACTAATTCTAAGGGAAAATATATCGTATTATAACATAACTATAAGTATTCTACAGTTTATCAGTTAAGCAATAAATTGTATAACACATTTATCATATTATCAAGCAGTAATCAAACAAATCATTTTATCAGTTAGGCACAAGTCATATAGCACATACTTATCATATTTTCAAACAAGTAATCAACAATTCACATAGTATATCAAGAATCAATACATGTCATAGAAATTGGTCCTGAATTTTTGAAAATGCTCTGATACCACCAATGTGACGTCCTTAATAATTTTCCGAATAAATTTTTCGTGTTTTAAAAATTCATTTTTAAAATTTGTAATAAGTCATGTAAAAGTTGATAAATGCGGAATATTATCATACATACTAGTCGTGAATAATTAAAGTCATGAAATATTTATATAGCGAAAACGATTTAGATAAATACAGTACATGAAACATTACATTATTACAACCCATCAAATTAAAATAAAGTCAAATTCCAAGCAATAATTCACATAAACTTCATTCATGGCATCACTCTTCATTCTGTGTAGAATTCACTATAAAAATTAATGTAAGAGTGAGACAGAATATAGAATAAATATAAAATAAATAAAATTACACAAACACAACCAACAAGGCATAATGATATGATGAATATGCCAAACAAGTTCATTTAATATTAATAAATCTTTAATTAGTCAAATGATGTCATGCTGGATCCATTTGGTTTGGTGGGAATACTGCAGTAAAAAGTCTCATAAAGACTCCAGTAGGAATTAGCATAACTATGAATCCCTACACCTTCATGGCTCCTGCGAAAATAAGTGCACAAGTAGGAATTAGCATAACCATGAATCCCTACACTTTCATGGCTCCTACAGTATCGAAGTACACAAGTAGGACTTAGCATAACCATGAATCCCTACACTCCATGGCTCCTGTAAAAATAGGGCTTAAACTCATCATAGAGTAACCCCCCACCAGGGTAGGCAATCATGGAACCCCATAAATTCCATGGTGCGTCCAAATGCTTATGATGCATGAATGCCTTTAATTCTCTTTATCATTTAACATACCATGATATCAACATTTCCAAAACCACTTGGAAAATCACAAGTCCTCAAAGGACACATCACATATAATAATTTTCAAAATCATGGATTTACTGTTTCAACCGCATGTATCAATATCCGCAAGGCATTCATGTATATATATATATATATATATATATATATATATATATCGATTTAGTCATTCGTAATTATTCACCACCAAAGTATAAAAACTGTATAATACTCATTAGACACTCAACATCATCCATAACAATTCATAGTCACTCAAGAATTCAATAATAAATTGTTACCCATAGGGAAAATATCATTTTCATCCATAATAACCATTATAAGTAAGTTTCAGCATTTCCAACAGCAACATATGTTAGTAAAACAGCCATAACATGAGGAAATCAAATCCGTTTTCAGTGATTCAACTTTCTATAGTTCCATAGTATAATTATCTACAACTTTCATGAAGACCATAATTTCAAATTCCAAACAGAAATACCACTTATCCACAGAATACAAAACTGCCTCAAAGAGAGTTTTCAAAACATACATATGTTAGTATTTTCAACGTTTCTGGAGTTACAAAAATAATTTTGGCATGGGACTAGTTCTAAATTACTACTAACACAAATATCTAAAACTTTTATGAAGACACCGATCACTAATTCTCACCACAAAATTCCCAGTTTTAAAAATAACATTCGTATTTCATTGTTAACAGATTTTCAGCATGAACATACTTATGTATTTTGGGCATATATAGAGCTACAAGCATATTTTTAACTTGAAACTACTTTCTATAGAACCACAACATAAATATCTACAACTTTCATGAAGACATAAAAGGCTGATTATGCATGTATAATTCCCAGAATATTAATATATACACAAAACCTAGGATAAATATTTCACACGGACATGCTGTAGTATTTTAACTATAACTTTTGCTATACATATCCAAATCAATCGGTTCAAGTCTCAAATTTCATATAACAAAAATTTCTACAACTTTGATGAAGAAGTCAGAGTTAAATTCATACATTTTTAGCTTCAAAATTAACCAACAAGATACGAAAATAAAACTTGAAAGTACTGGACAACATACAATTCTACCCATTTCATAATTATTCACAACCCTGTCCCCTCTTACTTGGATTGAAGATAATTGGCTGATTGAAAATGGTCTCCTTTACTGTCCTAGCTTCAGCTCGAAGGGCCTTAATGGAGAAGAGGAAATGAGAGGTAGAAAATTTAAGAACTTATTTGTTCTAAGAGTTCTGGAAGAGGTATGTTAGTTTAATAATGCAAAGGCAAGTGGGGGAGACAGCTTCTCGTGATTGAATTGTTAGTGGGTTGTTAGGTGTGCTGATTATGGAAAATAATGGAGATATAGATAAGAAATGAGCTGTAATATTGTCCATTTCTGCCGCCTGCCTAATGGAGTGGGTATGATTGAAGAAAAGTATATTAAAATATGTATAAAAGGACAAGATTGGAGTCAAACGTTAATCTGACACTGAATACCGACTGGAATTCCACTCGATCAGCCTCTAAACCGACTGAAAATTGTCAGTAACGTGAAAAGAAAGAAATCTGAGTCCCTCTGGCTCAAGCGAAATCCTCTCTCGCTTGAGCGAGTGCCATACATAACACTGGCAGAGGGAAATTTCGCTCAAGCAAATTCCGACTCGCTTGAGCGAGACATATAAGTCTCACTTATTCCACTCTTCACTCTCTTAAGCGAGGAATTCATTCGCTTAAGCGAAATCCGACCAGAGATCGTCATTCCCCAAAACCGACCCTTCATCCACTCGGTTTCCACACAACAACTTAATCCATACCGACTCAAAGCTCTCAGATTCTCACTCGGCAGAACCTCTTGAAACCGAGTCAGCTCTCAATCAGTCTCTCTCTCGGCAATTTCAAACTAAATCATTCCTAAACCGACTCATACTTACGTAGTCTATCACTCGGCTATTTATTCTAAATCTGATTCAATACCTGATCGGTTCTCACTGGGCAATTCATTATAACACCGACTCAACTCCTAATCAGTTCTCACTCGGTGAATTACCTCAAAGCTGACTTATTCCACTCGACTGTCCACTCGGTGAAATCAATTAAAACCGATTCCTAACTCTTAGGTTTCTGCTCGGTAGAACTCCTCTGAAACCGACTCATGCACTCAAGTTTGTCACCCAACAAAATAATCCTTACTGACCCATCATTCATTCCGTTCTTTTCTCGGCAGAATAATCTAAACTGAGTCCTCTTTCACTCAGTCTTCAACACTCGGTTCTTCATTCCAAATCCGAGTCTCCACACACATGGTTCCACTCGGTAAAACTTTTTAGAAACCGATTCTCCCCCATAGTTGTTCACTCACTCGGAATCTCATTCCAGGATTGACACATCACCTGGCCAGCTTTCACTCGGCATCATATTCCCAAGATTGACTTCTCTTCTTCTTCATTTACACGAAGTTATTCCAGTGCACATCTGGACAATCATACACCGTGTGTCCCCAGTCAGAACCCTACTACTCGGAAATACATTTTCCTCTGTACTTGACTCGAAAATGAAGGCACTCAGTGAATTTTCGTTTAGAATTGCAATATTTAACCATGATTGACTAGGAAACGAGTCACTGGAAAAATACTTGACTCGGAAATGAGTCTTTCTGAGATATTTGACTCGGAAATGAGTCATTCAGAGATAATTGACTCGAAAATGAGTCATTTGAAAGCATTTGACTCGGCAGTGAGTCACTCCAAGGTGAGTCACTCAGATTCTCTCACCCAGAAGTGGTTCTATCAGTCCCACTTCACACATAAGTGTCTCTGGGGCAAGAATTCCACTCAGAATAAACCCTCTCGGCCATGTTCCACTCAGAAAACATAACTTCACTCAGAAATTTAAATTTTCACTCGGAACAGAGTCCTTTTTCACTCGGACAGTTCTTTCTAAGGCATTTCCACTCGGAAAAAGAATATTATATCTAAAGGTCTATATAAGTTCCATATTTATACTTGAAAATAGAACTTTTGAAGTAATACAAGCCATCCATTGGATGTTTCATTCACTGATTATTACTTATAGACCTTCCATACTTCATAATTTACAAAATAGGACCATTATTAAAACAGGATGTTACAGTTTCCATTCTAGAGCGATCGGAGCTCACCATGTCCTCCATTCATTATCATAAGGTACGAATGAACTCACAGGTTCTCATCAATATATATTATTTCATCTTGGGACTTGGCTCTACACGATCATAGATACATCCCGTCATTTAGTCGAAGTACACCAGAATTGCATCGTCTCACCCGGCTTCAGGCGCGACTTTGATGCCATTGTGTTTCCGTTCCGGTCGTACTCCCAAGATTCCCCTCATAGATCGAACGTGAATGTCCTCCAGCGTACCAGGTGTATGCTCTAGTTTTTCTCCTTCAAAATATTTTCATGATGCGAAATGCATTATTTTTATCATTTGATCCTTGGGTATCTATGTGTTTCCAGTCTCACAAGCTCTTGGATCCCATCAACTATTCAGACGTTGCAAGTCATTTTTATTATTTATTCTTATTCTAGAAAATATATCGGTTATATCTTGGCTAAAATAATACTTTGTTTAAAGAGTAAAATAATATATTCCTTATTTCATTACTTGTAATTAAAACAATAATAATATCTATAAAAATAATAATAATTAATAATAATAATACGAATAACAATAATAATGATAATAATAATAGAAATAAGAACAATAATGATAATTATAACGTCCTAATAGTTTAAAAAGGATTAAAGAAGAGTTTCTGAATGAAATTCCGAGTGAAAAATTAAAAACTAGGTTTTCCGAGTAAAAAGAGTTGTTTCCGAGTGGAAATGTTGAAAACCAGATTTTCCGAGTAAAAATATTTGATTCCGAGTGAAATGAATTTTCCGAGTGAAATAACTATGATTCCGAGTGGAGTAAATAGGATTCCAAGTAAATCAGGCTGAGAGGAGTTTCTGAGTAAAATGAATATGAATCCGAGTGAAATAACCATGATTCCGAGTGGAATCAGACTGAGAAGAGTTTTCTGAGTAAAATTAAGATGTTTTCCGAGTAAAATATGATTGAGGAGGAGTTTCCCAGTGAAAAAATGTTCTATCTGAATGAGACACGTTCGAGTAAGGTACAAGCCGAGTGAAACGGAAACATCTCCGAGTGAAATGCTTCCGAATGAGTTATTTCTGAGAGATGTGGAAGTACCTCTCGGATTGATATTTCTGATAAAGTAAACATCCGAGTGAAATTTATCAGGGGGGATGGTGTACCGAGGGAAGTGTCTCTGTGTCATTTCTAAGTAAAGCATTCCGAGTAAGTCTTTCCAGGAATGGTGTTTCTGGTTAAAGGACTCTAATTCTGATTGAAGGTGTTTCTGAGTGATTAATTCCGACAAGAATAATTATCCGTGTGATGTTTCAGTGAATGAAAGGCCCGACCATGATATATGAAGTTGTTCAGTAGTTCGGATTATATTTTAGTGGAAGGCTTGGCCGGTTTATGAGAATACCGAGTGAAATTATGTCAGGGTGGATAGTTTACCAAGTTAAATTATGTATTTTTGTATTTCAAAAGATCCGGTCGGTTATTGTAAATCAGATATTTAATTCAAAATCTGTTTGAAGTATTATTGATGTAAGACCGGTCAGATTTATGTAAAACAGATGAGTGAAATTATGTATTTTTAGATGATCCGGTCAGTTTATACAAAACCGAGCTTGTTATTCATTGAATCTGACTTCTGTTTTATAATTTTTCATTAGAATTCACATAGACACCCATGATTCTTAATGTTTTCACAGTCCAATACCAATCATATTCAATACTGAGTATATCACTTAGCAACAAATACATATAAACAGATATGTAACAATTAAAGCAATTTAATTCACAATAATTCCCGAACCTATCCTGGAAAGGTGAGGACCAAGGGTACCTTAACCCATTCCTTTCAATCGGATTTCCCCAGAATACCCGAGAATATACCCCCCTTACCTTAATGGAGTTAAGGACGTTCCCTTTACTGTCCTTGCTTCAGCTCCGAGTGAGAGAGAAAAGGAAAACGAGGGAAGAAAAAGCTTGTACGTAGAAGAAGAAGGAGAGAGCTTTTGTTAATTTCTGTTGGTTCTGAAAGTTTAGCCTTGGGAATGAATTATGGCATCAATTAAATAAGGAAGAGGCAAGTGGGAGGCAAGTTTTCCCGTGACTGAAGGTTAGGTGGAATAATGGAGACTTTTGGACAAAATATGAGCTATTTTTAACCACTTTCGTTGTCAGCTTGCATTGATTGGAATAGATATATAATAAAATATATAAAGGTGTTATGATTGGAGTGAAAAGGTGCTTGCACGTGAAGAGGAGGAGAATCAGGACCGACTGTGCTTGCGCGCAGTACGCTCGCTTGAGCATGGATCTGGTTAGCAAGAAAACTCCATCTCGCTCAAGCAAATTCCGACTCGCTTGAGCGAGTCATACTGTCCTCGCTTGTGCGAAGTGAAGAAAACTGAGTGAAATGAATGATTATGCATCCGGGGTCCTTCTCGCTCAAGCGAATTCTGACTCGCTTGAGCGAGGCACAAGGCTCGCTTGGGCGAAGCCAGCGAACAGGGTAAAATCTGCTTGCAATACTGACTCGCTTAAGCGAGGCACCCTCTCGTTTAACCGAAATCTGAAACTTCACTCGATGTTATCCCACTTGGAAAATGTCACACTCGGGTGAACTCTCTCATGGCATTGTTACACTCAACTCTGAGCTCACCCACTCAGAATTTCACTACTCGGACATATCTTGATCCGAGAAGTACTCATTCGAAATCATACTTCTCTCAGAAATTTTTACTCAGGGAAGTTTCATTCGGAATTGAGGCACTTGACTATGTTTAACTCGGAAACAAGTTATTTGAAAATGTTTGACTCAAAAACGAGTCACTTGAAGATGTTTGACTCGGAAACGAGTCACTCAGAAGCGTTTGACTTAGAAATGAGTCATTCGAAGGCGTTTGACTCGGAAATGAGTCATTCAAAGTCATTTGACTCGGAAACGAGTCATTCAAAGACGGGTCACTCGGACCTTTCACCCAGAAGTGGTTCTCTCAAAAACACTTCACTCAAAATTGTCTCCGAGGCTAAGACTCCATTCGGAGTGGCTCTCTCGGTCATGTCTTACTCGGAAATCATGACCCTCACTCGGAATTCCAACCTTCAGTCGGAATTTTCAACTTTTACTCAGAATTTCTCTTGGTCACTCGGAATAGAGCCCTTTTTCACTCGGAATTTGCATAATACCATTAATGGTCTATATAATTTCAATAAGCACACCCAAAAATGAAATTTCTGAGATATCACAGACCATCTACAGGGTATTTGTAACACCCTCGGTTAGATAAGACAAATCCTTCTGTAGGTTCATCCCATTTAACTGAGAGTGTTAACAATTTTTTGAAAAAGTGAATTTTTTATTTTTTATTTTTTAAAAATAAATACGTGGCAGATCAGCGGAAGTAATATTGTATATATCACATAGTCATTCACAAACTGTAAATAATTGTACTCTTAACAAAATGGGGCACGCAGGCACCCTTAAATATTATACAGTCATCCGGTGTCTGATTATAAATATTCTATCCTTAATGATTATTCTCAATAGGTTCAGCGTATTGCTGATCTTCACACTCGGGTTCTTGAGTTTCTAATTCCTCTGAAAAATGTTCAACAGTAAGGGTGAGTATAACCCAAGACCCTGATTGGTTCATCCGGTGCGGACATAATCCAGTTAACATACAACGTCACATAGATCATACATTTGGCATATTTATAACAATCAAGCATGTTGTCATCACATAATCGTATATTTAGCATTTTCACAATTATAACAATCAAGCATATTATCATGAAATAAATCGTACATATAACATATTCATAATTATAACAATCAAATATGCCGTAATGAATGCATGAGTTCGGATTTATTATGAATTATCTTTGATTAAGTCTCGTGATGCATGTGGGCCCAATAAATCGTTTCATCTTCTTCTCATTCTGTGGAATATCACCATTCCAATCATCTAGAGCGATCAGGGTCCGCCCAAGTTCCATGTGGTACAAATGAACTCATTGGTTCTCATCATTAATTTAAATATTTTTTTTTTTGGAACTTGGATCCCTACGATCATAGTTACACTCCGTCATTTAGTCAAAGTACACTAGAATTGCATCGTCTCACCCGGCTATCAGGCGCGACTCTGATGCCATTGGGTTGCCGTTCCAGTTGTACTCCCAAGATTCTTCATGGAGATCGAACGTGAGTGTCCTTCACTGTACCAAGTGTATGCTCTAGAGGTTTTTCTTCTTCAAAAATATTTTCATGATGCGAAATGCATTTATCTTATCAATTGATTCCTTGGGTATCTTATGTATTTCCAGTCTCATCATATCATTCTCAAGTTCTTTGAATTTCCTCAATCATTTAAACCTTGTAAGATATTCATTTATTATTTTAGAAATATATCTATTAAATATATTCTTCATAAAGAGTAAAATAATATATTCTTTATGTAATTACGTATAATTTAGATATTAACTATGTATAATAATAATAAAACTAATAATAATGATAACAATATTAAGTTGACAGTAAATAATGATAATAATAGAATAAGAATAATAATTATAACTGACCAATAACTTAAAAAGTAGTGAAGATTAGTTTCCAATTAAAAATTCAAGTGAAAAACACTAAAAATAGAGTTTTCCGAGTGGAACAGAGGTAAATCCGAGTGAAATGAGCATGATTCCGAGTGGAATCATACAGAGAAGGGTTCTCCAAGCGATCTGGCTAAAAATCCGAGTGAAATTGTACTGGAAGGCTGTTTTCCGACTGAAACAGGTCTGATTCCGAGTGGAAATGAGTTTTTTCCGCTTAAAATAAATTATATCCGAGTGGAAATGTTGATATCCAAGCTTTCTGAGTAAAATAGGTGTAATACCGAGTGAAATAATTAAGGTTTCGAGTGTAATAAGCACGATTTCAAATAAAATCAAGCTGAGAGGGTCTCTTAAGTAAAACAATTCTAAATCCGAGTGAAGTCAATCTGAAAGAGTTTCCTTAGTGAAGTTAAAATGCCTTCCGAGTGAAACATAATGAAGAAACAGTTTTTCTGGGTGAAATTAATATAATTCTGAGTGAAATAAAACAGGATTCCGAGTGGAATTAGTCTAAAAGGAATTTTCTGAGTAAAAATGTTTGTGAATCCGAGTGAAAATGTGTCTCCAAGTGAAATAAAATCTGATTCCGAGTGGAATCAGCATGAAAAAGGTTCCTGAGTAAAAATAAGAAAAGTTCCGAGTGAAACATGAGTTTACCGAGTGAAATTAATTAAAAAGGGTTCTGTCTGAATAAGACACATGTGAATAAAGAAAATCCGAGTAAGATAATCCTGATTCCGAGTGGAATCAGGTTGGGAAAGGTCTTCTGGTGAGTTGACTTTATATACCGAGTTACATCAAGTTGAAAGGAGTTCTTTTAGTGAAAATAACTATTTGCTGAGTGAAATAAATTGTTTTGCCGAGTGAAATAAGGTTGGGAAACTACTGTCCGAGTAAAATAGTGTGTTTCCGAGTGAATTTACTGAAAAAGAGTTCTGAGTAAAAAGTAATTATATTTTCTGAGTGAAATTAAGTCAAGTTCCGAGTGAAATAATATAAGAAAGAGATTTTCGAGTAAAATAAGACTTGGGAGATGCTGTCCGAGAGAAATAGAGTGTTTTCCGAGTGAATTACTATGTTTTCCGAGTGAAATCAACTAGAAAGATACTATCCGAGTATAAATAATCAAAACCGAGTAAAATAAGTGTAAAACCGGTCGGATTATCATAAAACATAACCTGTTATCATATTTGTTTCACTGGAAATCACACGGTACCCATGATTCTTAATATTTTCAGTCCAATATTCACAATTCATCAATGATTATATACACTCGGTAACAGATATATATACATACATGCATATACAGATACAATTTAAAGCATTTAATTCATACACACTGAATCTGTCCTCCACTCGGTTTTCCCACAAGGCACCCAAGAATATACCCCCTTACCTCAATGAAGTTCCTGGAGGAGAAGAAAGAGGCTCCCTTCACTGTCCTGCTTCGAATCCGAGTGAAACAGAGGGGATAGGAGTGGGAAAGAACTTGCTGGGAAAGAGAGTGATGAAAAGTGTTTGGGTCGTGTGTGTGGTGTGAGTTCTGAGGACCTTGAGCTCGTTTAAATAGGGAGGAAGTGAGTGGGTGGAAAAGCAAGTGGGGGACAGCTTTTCTGAGTGGGCTGTGAATGGATTACTAATGGAAGGGTCACTAGGGATTAAATAAGATATATGCTGAGTCAGTGTCCATTTCTGGTCGTCCACCATCCATAATGCGCATGATTGGATTTAAATATCATTAAAAGACAAAATTGAAGTCAATACGCACTTCTGTCAGTGAATTCCGAGTGGAATTACACTCGGTTAAGAGCTATTCCGACTGGAATTCCTACTTCTGAGTCACAATTGCAATTCTTCACTCGGAAACCCGAGTCTTCCTCACTCAATTCACTCGGTTTAGACCATTACCTCTCGGACCAATACCCACTCGTACTTCTCTCACTCGGTTTTGGTCCAGTGGAGTGTATCTCACTCGGAATTAGCTCCCTCCACCATTTCCACTCGGTTTCCTAAGTAAATTCATAGGAAACCGTTCGGAATCCTTCCCAATTGATTCCACAATGCACTTCAATCGGTAGGAAGCATCAAATCAACATAAACATGAGTATTTATACATTCTTTCACTCAGAATACTCCAATTGGAGTAGTCTCCTTCAGAAAAGGAAGCATTCAACTCGAAACCGAGCCCTTCTAGGGTGTTTTGACTCGGATTTTCACCCAGAATTGATTCTTTTGAACACTCTTCACTTAGAATTGCTTCTCAAGTCAGGACTCCACTCGGTGGTAGCCTTCTCAGTCATGTTTACTCAGAAAACATGATACTGACTCGGAATTCTCTCCTTCACTCGGAATTTCTAATCTTTCACTCGGAATTCTTCTCTGTCACTCGGAACAGAGCCTTTTTCACTCGGTTTTTGCATAATTTCACTAATATTCCATATAAACTCTATTATTACGTGCAAAAATGACATTTTTGAGGTACTACAGACCATCAACAAGGTGTATATTGACTTATTCTTGCTTACAAACCCTCCATAATTAAAATTTACAAGGATAAAATTGTTTCTAAAAACAGGGATGTTACAGTATTTATTCACTTATTCTTACTTACAAACTTTCCATACTTCAAAATTACAAGATTAAAACTGTTATTAAAAACAAGGATGTCACATAGCACACCTATGCTTGACCCATAACTTTGTGTTTATTCCCACAGTCGGATCCGTATTTGTTGTTGATTATTCCGTTGTGCATATGCATTAGCCATAAGAGCATTTGCATATAGCATGGAGATATGCCAGAATATGATGATGATTGATGATGGTTTGAGATGATGGTATGGTGTTGATGAGATGGGTAATTAATATACCGAAAGACCACATAAAAGTAATAAATGATATGAATACATGAAATGATGTTAAATATGACGATATGTATGATATGGCCCAATGTAATGAAGGGCGTATTTGTTTATAATTGATAATAATTATGTTAGCCGTGGTGGCTTTGATGAAAGACCTGAATGGTCTATATTGATGTGTTGGCCCATTGTGGCGATGAGATAGATATATGTTGGCCCATTATGGCGGTGTGATAGATGTGTATATGCTTGCTTTGCTATGATTTAATGAATAAGTATGAAATGAATATATATATTGTTGAATGAATAAATCTATGATGATTATTAATGTGTTTAGCAAAGCATACATGATGTTGATATGCATATGCACATAATTTCAATTGTATTCATATCGTCATTTGAAATGTATAACTCACTCTCCCATGTGGTCTACTTTTTAGTATTGATGCAGGAATGCCATGGGAAGAGGATGTTTTAAAGTAAAGCGTTTGTGAAGGTATAATAGTTGTAATGGAATGCCTTGGCCGGCAACGACTGTAATTTATTGGGTTATGAATAAATGTATGTAATAGTGCTGATATTTAGTGGTAATCTTGGATGTATTATGAATAATAACTTGAGTGGATATTGTATTGGTATTTGGAGTATATGGACTCATACCCGTTTGATGGGTGTATAAGTGTGGATGACATATGTCTTGGGGTTCAATTAAATATGAATGTTGGAGATGTATGTTGCATGACCATATAGATATGTATATACTTATATATTAGGCATTGCATGCTTATGTGTATATGTAAAATGATGATGGTTGTATATTGGGCTTATGATATGCCAATGCATGCTTTGCCGAGCCTTTTCTCATATCTTCATATATGAGACTAGACGTGTGCCCGGTATACACATTCTTCTTTCGCTGTAAACTGTTATTTTGTATACCGTTATGGGCAAACTATTTATCGATCCAGTTATAGGTTACTAAATCTCACTCTTTGATTTTCTGTGATTTGGGTCTTGATGTGGTCATGGTGGTGTCTTGGGAATGTTTTCCAACGCGAAAAATTTATTTGTATTTTTATTAATTATGTTGATCACATCGGGATTCGAGTATAGAAAATCAGGGGTGTTATAGAGCAGCTGCTGGTTCTGTGAGCCTTATTGATTTAGATCCTAGGTCGGATCAAGAGATCGACCCTTTCAATCCTTTTAAACCTACATCGGATGGACGCTCAAGGGATGTGATACTAGGAGACTCATCTAAAAAGGACACACATATCAATGACAAGTTGGATTCAGTTACAGAGGAGCGTCTGCTTAACCTCCTTAAAGAATTCAAAGACCTTTTTACATAGACGGCAACCGATATGCCTGGCATAGATCCTGCTTTTTGCTGCCACAGATTATCCGTCTACCCAGAGACAAGACCGGTTGCCCAAAAGAAGAGAAGATTGGGGCTAGAGAAATAGAAAGCAGCTTGCCAACAAATTGAGGAATTACTGAAAGCTGGATTTATCAAGGAAATCCGTTATTCCTCTTGGCTCTTAAATATAGTAATGGTCCAGAAAGCTAATGGTAAATGGAGAATATGCATTGATTATGTGGACCTCAACTGTTGCTATCCAAAAGATCCTTACCCTCTTCCTAACATAGATCGGATGGTAGATGATTCCTCTGGTTATCAGTACCTGAGCTTCATGGATGCGTACTCAGGTTATAACCAAATTCCGATGTGCGAAGAGGATCAAGAAAAGACTGCTTTTGTCAATGATCATGGCGTTTTCTGTTATACCGTCATGCCCTTCGGTTTAAAAAATGCTGGAGCTACTTATCAACGAATGATTAACAAGGTGTTTGAGGGCATGCACACCAAGCTTGTTGAGGTGTACATTGACGATATCATAGCCAAGACGCCGGTTGGAGGCGATCATATTGAAGACCTACGCCAAGTGTTTATCCGCTTGAGAGAATATAACATGAGGCTAAACCTGTTGAAATGCACTTTCACTATCCCAGCTGGGAAGTTTTTGGGTTTCATGTTAACTTGACGTGGTATCGAGGCCAATCCAGGGAAATGCCAAACGATTCTCAACATGCAGAGTCTGAAAAATCTGAGACAAGTCCAATCCCTAAATGGCAAAGTAGCAGCGTTAGCACGGTTCATGCCTAAAATGGCTCACAGGTCACTTCCTCTATATAAAGTGCTAAAAAAGTCCAAAAAATTTGAGTGGGGACAAGAACAAGAACAAGTATTTCAAGAGCTTAAGGAGGTGTTGTCCAAACCTCCTATTCTAATAAAACCTGACCCCGGTGACACGCTCATCTTATACTTGGCTATTTCAGATGAAGCTTTGGGCGTAGCCTTAGTAAAGGAAACACCTGATAGACAGAGGCTGGTATACTTTACTAGCAAAACATTACAAGGCGTTGAGATCCGCTATCAAAAAATTGAAAAGGCCGCTCTCGCTGTTGTTTAGGCCTCTCAACGGTTGCGTCCATATTTTCATGCTCATCCAATCATGGTAAGAACGGACCTGCCACTCTGCTCTGTGTTAATCAAACCTGACCTCGCTGGTAGGATGATCAAATGGTCCATTAAACTCTCAGAGTTTGATATATCTTATGAACCTCGAGGCGCTATTAAGGCTTAGGTCCTGGCTGATTTTATCGTGGAAATGACAGGGACAGATCCAGCTACACCTCATGTTCATTGGACCATCTATGTAGATGGTTCATCGAATCAAAGGGGCTCTGGAGCAGGTGTAGTATTTGAAAGTGATGACGGTGTGAATTTGGAGATTTCCCTTCACTTTAATTTCAAAACTTCTAACAACCAAGCTGAATACGAAGCTTGTTTGGCTAGGCTTCGAGCTGCGATTGACATAGGAGCTTTTGAAGCAACGCTCTGCAGTGATTCACAACTCGTGATTTCACAGATCCTAGGAGATTATCAAGCTCGTGAGCCTCAACTCCAGTTGTACTTAAATTGTGTCAAGGAGTTGAGAGAGAAATTCTCAAAGATGGAATTTAAACATGTTCCACGTGAAGAGAATACCAGAGCGGATATACTTTCTAGATTGGCAAGTACCAAACGGCCAGGCAACACCACAACGTTGATCCAAAGCACACTGACGTCACCCAGCATTCCTCTTTTCCCCTCTCTGAATGCCATAATGACCAATTCCCCTTATAGAAACTCATGGATGACCCCTTATATCCATTATCTAGCCGATGGACAGCTACCCACAGACGAAAATGAAAGAAAAAGGATAAAAAGAAAGTTACCATATTTTACCATGATCGATGGTAACCTCTATAGAAGGGCCTTTTCAGTACTTTATCTGGTTTGCTTAAAGGAAAATGAGGTACAAGGAGTAATGGAGGAGGTGCATGAGGGCCAATATGGACATCACGTCGGAGGAAGAAGCCTGATGAGAAAAATTCTCAGAGCCGGATATTGGTGGCCTATGATGAAGCAAGATTCTATTGACTTTGTCAAAAGGTGCGACGCCTGCCAAAGGTTTTTAAACCTTCACCATACACTAGTTGAAGAATTATTTATATCAGCTGTGCCTTGGCCGTTCTACCAATGGTGTCTGGACATCTTAGGACCATTCCCAACTGCACCTAAGGGGATTAAATACTTAATTGTGGGTGTTGATTATTTTACGAAGTGGATTGAGGTAGAGCCAGTGGTCCATATCACTTCAACCCGAACTCGTTGTTTCATGTATGAAAACATTATAACACGATTCGGGGTCCCGGAGTGAATTATTACAGACAATGACACTCAATTCACAGACAAGAAGTTCACAGATTTGCTTGAAGGTTTGGGAATAACCCAAATATTCTTATCTGTCGAACACCCGTAGACTAATGGTCAAGCTGAAGTGGCTAACAGAGAGGTGTTGAAAGGGCTGAAGAAACGTCTTGGGGAAGCCAAGGGTGGATGGACAGACCAGTTGTGCCACGTCCTTTGGGCATACCGGACAACGCCTCATTCATCCACCGATGAATCTCTATATCGTTTGACTTATGGGGTAGAAGCAATGATACTTGTGGAATTACAAACCGCCTCTGTAAAGGTCAAGCACTTCTCTGAAGAACATAACACCGCTAACTTAGCGTCAGAGTTGGATGTAATTCAAGAGCTCAGAGAGGAAGCATTCATTCGAGATCAGGCCATCAAAGCCAAAGCCGTCCTTCAGTACAACAAACGAGTCCAATCCAGGACTTTCAACATTGGGGATTTAGTTTTGAGGAAAACAAGTGTGGGAAACAAATTCGCTCATCAAGGCAAATTAGCCCTGAATTGGGAGGGCCCATACAGGGTATCCAAGGTCACCGGTAAAGGCTCTTACCGCCTAAAAAACCTTGATGGCATACTAATCCGAAACAAATGGAACACCTAGAACTTACGCATCTATTATAGCTAGCTGCTGGAGCGACATGCACACTTTTCTCCTCACTTGAGATTGTCCAACGGAGAATTCATTATAGCATGATCCGAGCTACGTTTTTATTGTAATTCTTATTTTTTTTCAATGAGAATCTCATACACTAACTTAACTCTTTCGAGTTTTTTCTTTATGTTGTGATTTTCATTCTTTTTGGTGTGTATAAATATATTCAGAATAGATGATCTCAGCTACCTATTCTGTAGTTGATGATATAACTCCTAGAATATGTGTGAATGATTGAAGACCTGGGCACAGTAGGATTGGTCCTCCTGCAAAGACCATACCGAACCCTAGGAAAAGGGTGCAGTAGGATCAGACCTTTCCATAAGGCTGTACTGAACCCCATTCGAAGGCCCAGATTGTAGGATTAAACTGAACTTTGGGTACGGTTAGTAAGTTTGGCTGAACACCGCTGAAGGCTTGGATTGTAGGATTAGACCGAACTCCAAGTACGGTTAGTAGGTTTGGCCAAACACCGGCAAAGGCTTGGGCGCAGTAAGCTGGTTCTTCTTCAAGACCACGCTGAACCCTGAGTAACGGGCGCAGTAGGTTCAGGATTAGCCTTAATCTGAACCACGTGTCGAAGGCTCAGATTGTAGGAATAACCGAACTCCGAGTACGACTAGTAGGTTTGGCTGAACGTCAGTGAAGAACAGTGAATGGGTAAAATCCAACACCAGTAAAGGCTTGGGTGCAGCAAGCTGGTTCGTCTTCAAGACCACGTTGAACCCCGAGTAGATTGAAGACGAACGGTGAATGGGTAAAATCCAACACCTCTTGAATAACGGTTAGTAGGATTGAACCGAACGCCATTGAAGACATGGGTTGTAGGATTAAACCGAACCCCAATCGAAGGCTTGGATTGTAGGATTACTCCAAGTACGACTAGTAAGTTTTACCGAATGTTATAGAAGAATCAATCGTCATTCTTATTATTGAAATCGCCCAGAAGTACTTCCCCTGGGAATTCTTCACTCGGTAATATTTTCTCTTGGAATTCCTTATTCGGAAACACTTCAACTTCAAAGTCAGGCCCGTGAACTCTTTAGTCGGCAATGTCTCACTGAAGTCTGACTCATGAATTCTTTAAAATGAAAATATTACTTTGAGGTTGTAATCAGGAATTATTTACTCGGGAATGTCTCTACCCAAGACGTACTCATTCGAAGTCAAAGTCTTTATCTGTCCAGAAGCGTTTCACCTGGAAAATGCTCTACTTGGTGTCGTACCACGCGGGAATCGGAGATATTTCACTTTGTTCTATCCCACTCAGAAATGTCTCACTCGATGATATCCCGCTCAGAAATGTTTTACTCAGTACAATCCTATTCAGAAATGTTTTACTCGGTACAATCCTATTCAGAAATGTTTTACTTAATACAATCCTATTCGGAAATGTTTCACTCAGTGCAATCCCACGCGGAAGTGTCACACTCGGAGACACCCCACTCGGGAAAGTTACACTCAACTCGTAGACACACCCACTCGGGAAAGTTACACTCAGAAACTTCCAACCCGAATGAAGACTCGGATTGTAGGACTAAACCGAACTCTGAGTGTGGTTGGTACAATTAAACCGAGCGCCGTCGAAGGATTACTCGGAACCTTCCACCCAGAAAGGATTAATCTAAGAGCTTCCACTCGGAAGTATCACTCGGAATTTTTTCAAGACAAAGCACGCGTCCTCGACATAAAAATAAGGCTCGGATAACGCGTACATATTTTTACCCAACAACACGAGGAGGTTATACGTAATGGCACGTCCCAGGTGACACGGCCAGAACCAACCTCACTTGGAGTCACTCATTCAAAGTCAATTGCCAATTCAGAGTCTCTCACTTGGAACCGATCACTCGATAATGCTCGGGGACAATATTCAACGGTTAACGAGTATTACGAAGGATAAATACTTAGTAAATGTCGTCACGATTACTTCCCCTCAGGACTAATACGGTAAACCATCCTCACGCTGACAACGTGTTTCCCCATGAGGGCAACCCCTATTATGGTACTTATAATCGAAAGCCTAATCATCAAAGATTAAGGTACTCTTCTTACTAAGCTTATGTATGCCAAATGTTACGATTTAAGTAACGACTTCGTCATACTACAATTTCAATACAATACAAGATGGATAAGTTCTCTCTTTTCTACCAAACCAAAGATAACATTCCATATAACGAGCCTTTGTTACTAAAGTACCCATACATGGGGACAGTAATTGTATGTTACTATCCGTTTTAGATTCTACGTATCTAAATCCAGACTGATTCATTACACATACAACGATTCTATTTAAATTATTTTCAAAAATAGACGTATAAAGAAAGTTGCCATTTCATTGATAAAATCCTGAAGTACATCAATGATTGATTAAAATCCAGAGCTGATCCCAGAATACAGCGGTATTGATTCAACAAAAACAATAAAATAAGAAAGCCGCTACTTCTTTTGGCTTGTCCCTCTGCCCTCTTCTTTCTCTTTTTCTCTGACCTCACCCCTATCACCAGCAACCTCATCTATAACAGCAGTAACACCTGTTCCTTCATTTTTGGTCCGCTTGGAGAAAGGGACCAGGAGAGAAGGCCCCATTGACTGGCCTTGGGGGAGAGGAGGCAGCTCGTACTGAGTGTTAGGCGGATCCTCTGACGATCGTCGACAACAGCCACGAGTTTCCCTCTATGAAACTCATAAAATGGATTAATACCGCTCAAATTAAGTTCCACTTTGGGATTGCGGTGGAGAATCTGACGTACCGCCAACCTGAAAGATTTCTCAACTGCTTGGACATAAATATCCACAGCCTCTTCTGCTTTGGCATTAGCAGCAGCCAGACCACTTTCAGAGCTGTGACGGTGTCATTCGGACTCACCAACTTTAAGTTTTCAATCTCCAAGAGCAGCTCCTTTTCCCGACGAGACCAGTCTTCAGCCCCTTTGGAGTAGCTATACTTGTTTGCTTTTAACTCCTCTCCCGGCTTGGCAGAATGCTCCTTCTCTGTGTAGAGGTTGGCATTGAGGTCGGAATTGGCCTTTTTCTGATCAAGCAACTAGGCCTCCAGCTCTTTAATAAGCAATCTCTGCCTGGAGATTTCTTCATCCTTTTGTTCCCCGTCCTCCTTGGAAGCCTTTAACCGACTCTCCAAGCGCTGAATATTCACTCTGTCCTTGGCAGATGAAACAGTAAGGTCATTAACTTTACCCGTCAGTCTGCCCACTTCTATACCGTCGTCCGCCAGCCTACAGAGCGACTTCAGAAGACCGGATAGCTCTTCCAACTGCCACTGTCCAGTATCGCAAGCTTGCTTTATTTCTTCAGGCTCCAGAGTGGTTTTTAATTTATAGTACGGATCGGGGATGCAATGAGGCACAGGACCCTCATACACCAGAAAGGGGGCAAGATTGGAGTTTCCCGGAGGGGGGCAAGAGACCCTAGGCGTGAAATAGGTGGTTATTGGTTTGGCGTCAGAGGTAACAACGTTGCTTGGGGCATTCGGTGTGGGCCCTTCTACCTTCTTTCCTTTAGGAGCCCCAGAATCAGCTCCTCCTTCGGAGGTTTTTGGTTTTTTAGAGGGAGGTTGTGACTCTACTTGCTTGGAGGAGTCATTTTTTGCTTTTCTCCTCTTCTCTTCGGACTTTTTATCCTCAACACCGGAGGTCGCCTTTTTAGATCCGCCCTCCATTAAGGGAATATCGTCACCAGCGGATGAAGTAAGGATTATGGTTTCAATAGTAGCCTTCTTGGAATTCCGTTTTGGCTGAATACTATTCTCAGCCGCAACGGATTTCCCTTTAGCTTTGAGCGCCATTAACTTCTCCATATCCGGTGACTCAGCCTCGATTTCAACTGCATAATCAAATAAGAAGACTATTAATAATAGAAGATTTTAAGACATAAAAAGAAGGACAACAACGAGAAATGACAGGAAATTACGCAAATATTCCTCGCGGGTAGATTTTGATCCTAACAAACGCCGACAGGAAAAGGATTTGTGCGCGGCGGTGTATGCCTCAAGAGTAAAGAGAACGACAACAGAAGTGGATGATAATTCACCCTCCTCAGTATAATATGCCTCGGAGGTCAATAAAAAATACTTGTGGGTCCAGGCCATAGGAAATTCATTTATTCCTTCTTTATTTAGCCAAAAGATTGGATCCTCAGGCTTAATGCGTATCCTGGTGAAGTATGATTTGAAGGAGCGCCCATCGACTTTAGCAGAGTCAGTGTAGGACTCAAAATTGATAAGCTTGGAGTCAGCATGGAGAGTTACTAGACTTACTCCCCCGCTCTGTTTATTCACACGACGGACCACCTGCGTAAAATAAAAGAGCATGGCGACCGTCAGGGTAAAGTTGAAGTGCTCCCCAAGCACTTCTAGAGAACGGATCAACCCCCATCCGTTGGGGTGAAGCTGAGAGGGGGCGTAGTCCAAGAATCTCAAGACCCCTATTTGGAACTTCGTCAGAGGAAATCGTACACCCAGGTTCAAGAAAAGGAAATCGTACATATAGATTGATCTCTCATCCGGTGTACAGCATATTCGCTCTGCGGGAAGGGGAGCCAACACCATAAAACGCTCCTTGTGTTGTTCCTTTTTGAAGACTGTGAAGCGAGTTTCCGACCTTGCTCCGTCCTCTCTTGCATAGATAGATGGCGTGTCACAGAATTCATCGGCCACCCAGCAGTACAGACGCATCTTCTGGAGCTTTAACCAGTCAATCCGATGTACAACTACGTTGCATAACCCTGAGGCGGTCTTTAGAATATAGTGATGAGATGCCGTTCCACCACCAGAAGTGCTCTCCCCAGTCATTTTCTATAGAGCTAACTTAAAAATCTTTACACTGCGGTAAAAACTCACATCATCAGAGAGGTATAAATCAGCGCTCTCTTCACTCTCACTAGAAGAGGATTCTGAAAAGGGTATTATCACCCTTCGCCTTGAGTAGGGCGACGCCTCCCTCTCTGAATGAAGTGGTTTTGAATAGGAGATCACAGGGATCCTCCCACCATGACTTGTAGGAGTTCGAGATGAAGCTCTTCCTCCTTTAATCCTAGGGCCAACACAGCCCGAACTAATATGACCTCTCTCAGACATTTAGAAAACTTAAGGAAAATACGAGGAGACGAAGGAAAAGGTTACCTAAGAAAGAAGAAGATGGTGAATCAAATTTCACAGAAGCAAACAGAAACGTCTTCTCAAAATTTTTGTAGAGTTTCATTAGGGAAGCAAGATTAAGTGATTTCTGAATTCACTAAGTACTCCTTTTATAAGGGGTCAAGAGACTCAATTACTGGTTCAAAGTTTATGTCGTTTACCACCAAATGACACATTTTCATAAATACAAGGCTGTCGTTTCAAACCCTAAGGCGTGAAAGCAGTGTCGATTCGTTAAAAAGCCTCTCAAATGGGCCTCAAAATTCGAATTTTAGGCCCATAAAGCTCCTGAGTGACGGTTACAAAGACATGCATATTTAAAGCAATAATGGCTCGCCCACGTGCTTGAAGGCATTAAAGGTCCAATCATGAGAAACGTTGCAACTGTTACTTAAATACCAAGGGTTGCAAGTTTCAAAAACTTTTGGGATTCTCGCATAAAGAATCTTTGTCCAGATCCGTCGTAAGGAGCGCTATGACAACGTAATGCCGAAACCCAGCACACGTTAAATAAATATTTTACCGATATATATAAACCGGTACCCAGACCTACTACAAACGACGTAGCTTATATGAGCAACTTTACTAGTCCCTCACACAAGCTAGGGGACAAGTAGAGTGATGATCTTGTCTTGATACTGGATTTGATGACGAAATTGAAGACTCAATCCATACTCTTATGATTGAGATGTATTTCCCTAGGACAGATGATCTCAATCACCCATTCTATGATTTGATGATGTAACTCCTGGCGCGGACAATTTCCATCATCATCCTTATGATGGAAGTTTTTGAAGACTCAATCCGTACTCTTACGATTGAGATGTATTTCCCCAGGACAGATGATCTCAGTCACCTATTCTGTGATTTGATGATGTAACTCCTGGCGTGGACAATTCCCATCATCATCCTTATGATGGAAGACCCAACCATCATCTTTATGTATTTTTATAGTTCCCTAAGCTCGGAAAAATACTCTCATAATGGACGATGTTTTTCCCTCCAGTGAGAATAATACGAATTAATACTAGTCATCCGTCCTGTGACACCGCTTTTGTGAACAACGGATCGACTCCTTCTCTCCCCAAAAGAATTAAGGGTAATGCCCTATAACAGGTACCTATTCCTCAACATACTTATACTTGGGGACAATATTCATGTATATAATTCTCTGTTCTAAAACTTATCTATTTCGAATGAATTGATTGATTTTCTGAGGTAATTATTTCAATCTGACCTCAAGATTAATCACACTAACGGATTATTGAATACTGAAACGATAAAATTATAACAAATACATCTAAGTTATACTATTCTTCATGAAGTATTGAAAACAATGCCTGAGAGGAATTCTATTTTTTCGTTAAAGGCAAATTACATGTGGATTGTTCAAAATTAATCAAAATCGGAGCTAATCCTGGAACACAACTTTACATATGTAAAACAAGTGCTCTTGGTGTAACACCCTCTATTACACCTTAATAAATTCTAGAAAAATTCGTAATTTTTTTTTTACTAAAGATATGATTGTTAAAAAAAACTATCGGAATAAATTATATACATTATTTCTGAAATACCTCATAAATATTATTAAAACTTTATAAAGTATTTGTACATTTATCTGAAGAAAATAATCATTAAACATTATAAGAAAGAGAGGAAACTCCATGGCCCAGAAGTAGTTACTTATTAACATTATTTATTCATTGGACCACGGTATTCATACCGAGCTCCCTTTCTAGAAATGCTATAGTTACTGCCGATATTCTTCGATTCTTCCCTCTGAACCATCAATTTAGAACATATGAAACAAAAACACGGAGAAAGGAGTGAGAAACAGAATATAATAATCTCGATTAAGACATAAACAACAAAGGGTTTTCACAAACCAATACATAATAATATCAATCACAATCACATACACAATCAATTATGAATGCATGAATGTTATGCAATATCTTCATCATAACTTACCTATATATATGGGCCCTTAAATTTTAATTTACACTGGGCCAACAGGAGTTTACACTGTTCCATAAGTCCGGATAATAATAATATGAACAGCTCAACTGGCATGGAAACACTTAGAGACTAGTCAGATTGAGAAAGTTTTTATTGTGAAAGTACCCGACACTAGGGAGCTACCCCAGGTCCCCTGAAGCACCCTTTCACACCCTCTCATCCCAAGGCTCGTAATTAAGCCTCCTCTAATGTATCCTCGGTTTCTATAATCCGTCCCCAGACAATATCATTTTATTTCGCTTTAATGATTCATGATGCATGAACTACTCACGTATTTAGTTGGTTAAGGCTTTTAGAAACTCAATTATTAAATACCTTAAAAGGTTTACAACATCATTTCTATAAACTGTACATTTTCTCAATTCTCTGAATTTCTGTCCCACAGAAATAAATTTGGTACAGTTTTTAATTCTCACTGAAATTGAGTTTCTAAGCCTTAAATATCTCAAAACTTTTTCATATTAAATCTTAACAAGATCAAATTCTCAATTATTTTCAAATATCTTTAGTTATTAAGTTGAAAAAATAAAATAATTTTTTTTTAAAAATTTTAATTTATTAAAAGAGAATAATCTTTAAATCATTATCCGTAAATACTTAAAATTACAAAATTTTTTCTTTAATTCAAAATTTAATTATCTCAATTTGTTATAAATTAATTTTCATAAAATATCTACTTTCTAAACTAAATACTAATTTTTTATTCTAAATATAAAAATAATTTCTAAGAAAAAATAGAAGATAATAAAAATTTAAAGAGTAAGGTAAGAAATTCTTACTGAATTTTAGCTTTCCGTCATGCTCGCTATATGCTCAAACTCCACATTACAATATCAACAATCAATTATTATCATTCACAGTTAAACATCATCAATCACAAATATAATCAATCATAATCAAATCAATCAAATTAAATATCATTAATACATATCATAATACAAAATTTAATGATTATTAATATAGTCAATTTGAGTCCTTTTGGTCAATTCCTCGCATAGGTATATGTAAGTCCATATAATCCAGTCCTTGCATAGGTATAGTTCAGTCCATATGGGTCATAATGCTCCAAGTCCTTGCATAGGTATAGTCCAGTCCATATAGGTTATAATGGTCCAAGTCCTTGTATAGGTATGTTAGAGTTAGTTAAACCGGATATTTAATTTAAAATTTATTAGAAATTTTAAGTTAAAAAGTTAATATTTTAAAATAATAATATTATCAGATTTAAAAGGAGTAGGGGACTCCTCCCATTATTCTTATGTCTTTTCATATTATACTCTTATCTCACTCCCCCTTACCTTGAATTGTTACCCAAAATGGATTTGCTTTGCGCCTCCGATTTCTAGAAATATTAATACCAATCTTATTTCAGTATAAGCATAAGACGAAGATTAAGATTACTACTTAAAACAGAAATGGTAAATTTTGAATAGTAAATAGTGAATAGTGAATCGTAAATAGTAACAGTAAATAGTAAAACGTGAATAGTAACAGTAAATAGTAAAATGTGAATAGTAACGGTAAATAGTAAATCATAAATAGTAACGGTAAATAGTAATAGTAAATAGTAATTTACTATTTAAATAGTAATTTACTATTGAAATAGTAATTTACTATTGAAATAGTAATTTACTGTTGAAATAGTATTTTACTATGCAGAATAGTAACTTACAATAATATTATTTCTAGTATAATAACAGATTTCTAAAAACGATATGAAAATAACCCAAAAAATATAAAAGAGAAGTATTCTTACCTTAGGATTTTGGCAGAACTTTCTCTCCAAAAACTTTTCTTCTCTCTCTCACTTCCACCACTATCTCACTAGCACTACTATATTAAGAAAACTTAATCTGAAATTGTGAATTCTAAAGACGAAATCCTTCGGTATTTATAGGAAAAAAATTTACTATGCATTCCATTATTTTAATATAAAAGTACTATGCATTTTTAAATTTTTTATTCCTGGTTACTGTATATCTTTTAAAAATTTCATACATGCACAGTGTTTTGCATAGTAATTGTCGGCAAAATTATTAAGTCAAATAGTAACCCTTCACTCGGTATATTTTAAATATTCAAAATGAGTCCTTTTTGAAATTTAGCGATATTATATCAGTCCTCACTAATTTTTTAATAAGTAATATAAAGCTGAAATTTTAAAAATCTAAAATTTTCTATTAATAAAAATTTATTGATACGTTTCCAATTTTTTAACGATTGGAAAAAATTAAGATTTTTCTCAAACCGATAATTTTTAGATAAGTCTACTTGAAATGGATTTTAGAAAATTTTCTTATAATTTCAATTCACTTTCTTGTAAATATTTTTAATTTAAGTCACTTATATGAATTTAAAATTATTTAAAAAATATTATTTTATTAAAAAAATTCCAAAATTCCAAAAAATTCCAAAAAATCATAAATAATACGTAGATTAAAAAGTTCTAAAGAACCATAATTTAATTCCTTCAAAATTTTAATATAAAAATAAAAATAGGAGTGTTACACTTAGGGCTCTTTCTGTCTCTCTCCTTCTCCGAAGTCTTGTGTCCCTTCTTTAGGGATTTCTTATGGAGCTTTCTCTTTAGGTGCCTTCGCACCTCCTTTAGATGAGACGCCCTCCGGCGTAGGAACAGTAGAATCCGATCCCATACTTTGACCCTCGGGAAGAGGGGGCAAGCCATACAAGGACTCCGGAGGATCTTCATGACGATCTTCAACCACTGCGACTAGCTTTCCTCCATAAAATTTATAAAATGGATTCATACCATAAAGGTTTAGCTTCGTAGTGGGGTTGCGGTAGAAAATTTGGCGTATAGCCAGGCCAAAGGATTCTTCAGCAACTTGGTTGCATATATCGATGGCTTCTTTCCCCTCAGCTTTGGCTACAACCAATTCTTCCCGTAACCTCAAAAGTTCTTCCTTTGTTCCTTGGGATCCCGTGCTCCCAGCCTTCAGTCCCTCAATCTCAAGGAGGAACTTCTTCTCCTTTTGGGACCACTCCTCTGCTTGTTTAAAATAATCTTCTGCAGCAGCTTTGCTTTTATCTTCAAGTTCAGCTTGTTTAGCCTGACTGTTACGGAGTTCTTCTTTCAACTTATTAACCATCTCCTCCTTCTCTGCCAGTTGGCCCTCCAAGTCTTTAACCGTTCTTTTAAGCTTGAGATTCTCCTTGCTCATGAGATCTCCGAACTCCTTAGACTTGGTTAGGTGATCCTCAGCTAATTTCAAAGCAGCTTTATCTTTCTCCGCTGAGAAATTAAGCTGTTCTACTTTATCACTCAGCATATCTACCTCAGCAGCATCATCAGCTAACAGGCTGAGCGAATTGAGCAGCCCTATGAGTTCTGCTAGCTGCTATTTTCCAGCCTCACACACCTCTTTGATCTCTTTAGGTTCAAGTATGGGCCGAAGTTTATAGAGCGGCTGAGGAAGGATTGCTGGAGTTGGCCCTTGGTATGATAGAAATGGAGTGAGGAATTAAGCAGTTGGAGACGAGATCAGACTTGATCCAAAGGCCCCGGAAAAAATACCCTTGTGGAGTCTGGAAGAAACTCTAGCTGTATCCGATGTCTCTACAGCTTTACCTTTGGAGGCCCTTATTCTTTCCTGACTCGTTAAAGGTTTGTGTTTCTTCGGTGGAGGAGAGGATATTCCTGAAGGGTCATTCTTGATCTTCCTTCTCCTCTCTGTTATTTTGGGTTGATCCATAGTTACACCAACACCAGTTGAATCTCCCTCCACCAACGGAATCTCCCCTTCTGCTTCCGAGGTCAGAATGATCGACTCAGAATGGAATTTCATAGAATTCCTCTTTGGTTGAATTTCATTCTCACCAGCCATGGATTTCCCTCCTGCTTTCAAGAATTTCAGCTTATGCATGTCTGGAGATCTTTGCTCTATTTCACCTGTATGTATAAATAAAACACATTAGCAACAAAGAAATGCTCAATGCAATTAACAAAGGAGGAAAAGGGATATGAAACGAGAATTACGTAAATATTCATCTCAGACTTCGCTCGAACTACTCAAAAGACGTCTACAAAAAAATGCTTTGAAGCGTGTGGTGTAAGCTTCAAAGGCAAATAACATTGTCGCTAATTCAGTAGATAGTTTGGATTGATGAGTGTAGTACACTTAGGAGGTCAGAAGAAAGTGCTCGTGAGTCCAGCTTAGAGGAAATTTATTAAAACCCTCTTCATTCTTCCAGAAAATAGGCTTATTCTTTTTAATCGATATTCAGGTAAAGAAAGACTTGAAAGACTTCCCATCAACTTTAGCCGACTCGGTGTAAGATTCGAAGTTCACAAAGGAACATAGAGTTCGGAGTGTGACTAAACTTACACCACCTTTTTTGTTAGCCTTTTGAACTACCTGTGTATAATAGAACAGCATCGCCACGGTAGGAGTAAAGTTAAAATAGTCACCCAATACTTCTAGAGCACGGATAAGTCCCCAACCATTGGGATGAAGTTGAGAGGGTGCGCAATCTAAGAACCTTAATACACCCATCTGAAATTCGGTTAAGGGGAAACAGACTCTGAGGTAATGAAATACAAAATCATGTATGTACACAGAACGTTCATCTGGGACGACATGGCAAATTCGTTCTGTAAGCAGCGGTGCAAACACCCTGAACCATTTTTTCATCTCATTCTCTGCATGAACTGTGAACCTTGGCTGAATTTGAGATCCTTCCTTATTCGTATGATGAGAAATTAAGTTTTTAAACTCATCAGCTACCCAGCAGAAGGGCCACTTGGTCTGAAGTTCTTCCCAATTTAGCCGATGGGCAACATGTTAGGGAATCCCATTAGGGTCAGGCAGCGGAAACACAAAGGATTCCCAAAAGAATTATAAACACGTATGTCTCAAAGCATTATGCTAAATTAAAAATTTTAATTAGGGTTTACCTCTTGTATGTTATTCAAGTGGCCTCAATACTCAAGAGGGGGGTGAATTGAGTTTTTAAAACTTTTCTTGGAATGTCCTTAAACTTGATTCTTTTATAACAAGTTTATAAGATTATGCAAAATAAGTTTAGTTTAAGGAGATATGTAATGCACAACAAGGTTTAAATAGCTTAGACAAATTATCAAACACTTGGTGTGCAATATCCAATATTGACCAAATCAAGCAAGCTAAAATATGAAAACCACAATCAACCAACACAAATCGATCAAGAGCAATATATGAAAGTAAAAGAGTAAGGGAGAAGAGATTGCAAACCGATTTAATGAGTTCCACCAACCCGGTGTACGTCTCGCCTCTAAGCAACCCACTTAGAGGATTTCCACTATTGTAGATTAGAGAAACAACTTTAAGCAATTACGGCTTCCTAGTGTCCCACACTCAAGAACCCAATCCTCACAAGTACAAGGGAAACCCACCCAATCTCTCAATCTCATAATATCCTAAAGGTTGAACCCCAACCTTTGTAACCACTCAACCTAGAGTGAACTTTGGTGTTTGATGTTTGTGTTTACAAGCAACAATACTCTCTCAAAAGAATGGATAAGCAAGTGATAGCTCACACAAATTCTAACTCTCAATAAGAGAGGATATACAAATGAAATCTCAGAATATACAAGAGTAAAAATTCACTAAGCACCAAGAATGATTGTAGAATTGATTTCCTTTTGTTCCTTGTTGTTCTCTACTTTGTGCTTGAGTTTGGAAACCCATTTATAGAGCTAGAGGGAGTACCAAGATCTTCCTAGCCGTTGCATGTAGTGGGCATCTGAGAAATGGTGAAAAAATAAGCTGGTTTCCCACTAAAATATGTTTTCCCACTATCGTAATCGATTACGCCTCGAGCTATAATCGATTACACTTTGAATTTTTCAGTCCAGTTCATGCTGTAATTGATTAGTATTCACTATCTAATCGATTAGCTTAAAGTCAGAACTCTGGTAATCGATTAGATCTTGCCCAGTAATCGATTAGCCATAGCACCTGATGCATTTAATTCAATTCTTGATCTTGGTAATCGATTAGCACACCCATGTAATCGATTAGTGTCGTTTCAGTGGCTTGGTAATCGATCGGCTGAAGTCCTGTAATCGATTAGCCTATATACCTGATACATTTGATCCAATTTTTGATGTTGGTAATCGATTAGCATACTGGTGTAATTGATTAGTTACAAGTCAGAAGCTCTGTAATCGATTAGCCCTGTGGGTGTAACTGATTAGCTGTTCAACAGAAGCTATTTAATCGATTAGCTCTGTCTCTCTAATTGATTAGCTACGTTATTTTTACAGGTCTGATGCTGAATTTTGTTTTTACAAGATATTCTTCAAAATTCCTTTGTCATTATCAAAATCCTTGAACCTGTAATTATATTCAAACACATTCTCCCCCTTTTTGATGATGACAACCATGTTCATCTCTTGAGGGTTGTTAGTTTAAACAATAAGCTTATCTCTAATTAAGTATTTATCTGCAAAAACCATATCTTTTGAATTCTGCATTATCTCTTATCTCTTAAACAGATTTTCAAATTTTACATTATCTCTTAAATGTTATCTCTTAAGTCCTTATCTTTTATCTATTTCAAATTTGCATTATCTCTTATCTCTTAAACATTATCAAGTCTCCCCTATCTTAAGGAATCTATGCCTTTTAGAGATAATAAACCACTTTAGAGATATTTAATCATTTAGTAATTTATTTTAGCAGCCAATATCAGATTGAACAATAATTTGGATGAACAATTACTTCTTCTCCCCTTTTGGAATCATAAAAAATAATAAAGTAAATAGAGGCATATGATGAAAGATAAATCTTTATTTAATTCAAAAGGGAAAATACATCAATGGAAAAGTTACAGAAGAACTTATGCATGATTGAGAAAAAACACAAAACACATTAACCAAAACATGAAAAACGGATTTAGTTATCCGGATTGAAAAAGTGAAGCTTAGAGATTTGGTGAGATAGTTCATCATAGCGTTGTTGCATTATTTCGAAGTGTTGCTGCTCAGTCATTTGGAACTCTTGAATAGAGTTCTCAATATGATCGAAGCGACGATTAAGGTGTGCATAGAGAGGGGCAAAGGGGTCAGCAGGGGTGGATGGTTCAGCCTGAGTTGGAGGAGGAGGAGCAGGTTCATTAGCGGGAGCTTCAAAAGGAATGTTGGCATGGATGCCTTCCATTTTTGAGCACCAAGCTCCATTCACATAAACAATGCCTATCTTGGTAAGATGATGGGTGCCAATGCAAGCCTTGGGAGGCACCTTTTCCGTCAACTCTCTAGCCAAGTCTACTTCAAAAGCTTTTAATATTTTAGTGAGCAAGATGGTGTAGGGAAGCTTTTGTTAGTCTTTGGCATAGAGCATGTGCAGTTTAAGCATTTGAACCCAATTAATTTCCTTTTGGTGCTGCATGGCCCACTTTAGGAGGACATCATCTTTTTCCACCAAAGCATAGTTCCCACCACGAGGAACCAACATTTTGACCTAAAAGAAGTGAACAAGATGGTTGTTCATGGTCAAGTGACCTACCAGTTTGTGGTTGCTCCTTAGGCGATCAGCCTTCCACAGTGATTGTCGAGCAGTGATGGCATTGAACTCCCATTCATCCTTGGGGTTTCCTCTATCAAACTCAGCATCATTGAGTGGCAGTTGAGTGATTTCTCCCAATTGAGCATTTGTGAGCCTAAGGGTCATATTTTTTACCCTTGATTCCAATAAACCATTAACAAGCTTGAGGTTGCAGTAGAATACCCTTATGAGTTTAAGGTAGTAGAGCTCTTCCTTGAGGGTGGGGAAGGGGAAAAGGTTATAATGGTGGAGGCTTTGAGTGAATGTGAGGCTAGGGTGGTCAAAGGTTTCAGTGTTGATGTAGTGGGGAGAGATTATGGCCTTCTCAGAAAAGTTTTTAACGAAATTTTGAAGGTCTCTAGGAGAGGAGAAAAACCTAGAGAAGTCTAAAGGGCTGTTGGCTTGGGCCATGGAGGACTTTGCCCTTTTGACAGTGCGTGAGGAAGACATGGTGATGGAGAAAGGTAAAGAAGATGAGAAGAGAGTGATAGCTTTTGAAGCTTGAGGGAGTGGAAGAGGTAGTGTGAGAGGAGAATGTGAGGAGGGGTGAATTTATAGGGAAACGTAGGTTTAGAAAGGAGAGAAAGTGGTTTAATGTGAGTTTAATTTGGAGAGGAAAACAAGCAGCCTCGAAAAATAGCAATTGACTGTCACAGACTCGATGCTAATTGATTACGAGGCATAGGTAATCGATTAGTTCACTGTTTCTGAGGAATTTGAATCATTTTGTACAGTGGGTAATCGATTAGGGAAGATGGGTAATCGGTTAGGTTGAGAAACAGAATCGTCCTAATCGATTAAGGGAGGCTGGTAATCGATTAGAGGAAAGTTGAAACGTTTTGGACCTGAAACAGAGGCTTTATAATCGATTATGGATCAAGGGGTAATCGATTAGGCAGAAAACAGAAGCTTAGTAATCAATTAGATGTCAAGGAGTAATCGATTAGCTAATAACCAGAAGCTTACTAATCGATTATGTCAATCTTTGTAATCGATTATTTTGCTTAAAAACGCCCAGATTTTGCAGATTTTGTTTCAGAAGGCTGGAAATCTATTAAGTTATTCCTTAGAACATTTCGAACTTAATGAAACATAATCAGAATCAAGGAATTATCAAAATCATGTATTTATTCAAACACAATTGGTTATATCAAGGATTCCTAATTCTCTCCTAATATGTATGAATTGATCTTTTGCTAGAGGTTTGGTGAATATATCCGCTAATTGCTTGGAAGTTTCAACATGTTCGAGCACACAATCACCCTTTAATACATGATCTCTAATGAAATGATGTCGAATCTCAATATGTTTGGTTCTTGAATGCATTACAGGATTCTTTGAAATATTTATAGCACTTGTGTTATCACATTTGAGAGGCACATGGTCTAACATAACACCAAAATCTAGAAGTTGTTGTCTCATTCAAAGGATTTGAGCATAACAACTACCAGCTGCAACATATTCTGCCTCAGTTGTGGATAGTGCAACACTTACTTATTTCTTGCTATGCCAAGAAATAAGAGAACTACTAAGTAAGTGACATGTTCCACTAGTGCTTTTCCTATCTAGTTTACATCCTACAAAATCCGTATCTGAATATCCAACTAATGTGTATTCAACCCCTTTGGGGTACCATAAACCGACATTTAGAGTTCCAACAAGATATTTCATTATTCTTTTTACAGCAGTTAAGTGTGATTCTTTTGGAATGCTTGGTATCTTACATACATACAAATAGTAAACATGATGTCCGGCCTACTTGCGATTAAGTAAAGTAAGGATCCGATTATACCTCTATATTTTATAAGTTCAACATCCTTACCCTTCTCATCCTTGTCCAAATAGCATGAAGTGCCCATAGGTGTGGCAATGCCATTTGCCTTATCCATGTTGAATTTCCTAAGCAATTCTTTGCAGTACTTTGATTGACTAATGAATGTGCCTTCATTAGTTTGCTTAATTTGTAGTCCAAGAAAGAAAGTAAGTTCCCCCATCATGGACATCTCAAATTCTTCCTGCATTAACTTAGCAAACTCTTTGCACATTGACTCATTAGTAGCACCAAAGATTATATCATCAACATATACTTGCACCAATAGTATGTCATTCTTTGTGTGTTTTATGAATAATGTTGTGTCAACCTTTTCTCTTTTGAAGTTATTTTCTAAAAGAAATTTGCTCAATCTTTCATACCAAGCTCTTGGAGCTTGTTTTAAGCCATACAAGGCTTTCTTTAGTTTGAAAACATGTTTTAGAAATTGGTAGTTTTCAAAACCTAAAGGCTGATCAACATACACTTCCTCTTGAATATAACCATTCAAGAAAGCACTCTTGACATCCATTTGGTACAATTTAAAGTCCTTACAACATGCAAAGGCTAATAATAATCTAATGGCTTCTAGCCTAGCTACGGAAGCATACGTCTCTTCATAATTAATACCTTCTTCTTGATTGTAACCCTTAGCTACTAGCCTAGTTTTGTTCCTTGTAATTATACCATTTTCATCTAATTTAACTCCTAAACACCCATTTTGTTCCTATTATTTGGTGATCATTGGGTCTTGGCCCTAATTTCCAAACTTCATTTCTTTTAAATTGATTCAATTCTTCTTGCATGGCCAACATCCAATGCTCATCAATAATAGCTTCATCAATGCATTTGGGTTTTATTTGTGATACAAAGGCTAAATGATGACATGCATTCCTAATGGTGTTTCGAGTACTTACACCTTTACTCATTTCACCTATGACTTTATCTAAGGGATGGTCCTTCAAAGTGATCCATTGTTGTAGTTCCTCATGTTGTGTTGCATCTTTGTCTTTGTTCTCTTCTTCCTTGTCATTCAAGGTTAAATCTTGAAGAGTACCTACAATATCATCAACATCTTCTTTTCTCGGGGAGTTATGGCTATTTTCATCAAATTTGACATGAATGGACTCCTCAATGGTGTTTGTTTATTTGTTAAAGATTCGATAAGATTTACTAGATTGTGAATATCCTAGGAAGATTGCCTCATCAGCTTTAGCATCAAATTTTCCTAGATTATCCTTTCCATTATTGAGCACAAAGCATTTACATCCAAAAATATAAAAATATGAAATGTTGGGCTTTCTTCCCTTGTAAAGTTCATAGGGGGTTTTCTTTAGAATAGGCCTTATTAAACATCTATTCATAATGTGACAAGCGGTATTTACCGCATCGGCCTAAAAATGTTTCACAATGTTATTTTCATTTAACATGGTTCTTGCAAGTTCTACTAAGGATCTATTTTTCCTTTCAACTACTCCATTTTGTTGTGGAGTTCTAGGAGCTGAAAAATTATGAATGATACCATGTTTTTCGCAAAACCTTTCAAAAGATTGATTTTCAAATTCTCCCCCATGATCGGTTCTAATGGATACAATTTTTGAATTTTGCTCATTTTAGATAATCTTAGCAAGTTTCTTGAATGCATGATATGCTTAATTTTTGTGAGCAAGAAACAGGGTCCATGTATATCTTGAATAATCATCTAAAATCACTAGACCATAGTAATTACCACCAAAGCTTTTGATTTTGGAAGGTCCAAATAGATCCATGTGCAAAAGTTTTAAAGGCTTTTTAGTGGAAACAATGTTTTTAGATTGAAAGGATGCCTTCACTTGTTTTCCCTTTTGACATGCATCACAAAATTTGTTTTCGAATTTAAGCTTTGGTAAACCAATTACTAATTCTTTAGAAACAAGTTTATTCAAATGGTCTACATGTATATGATCTATTCTTCTATGCCATAGCCAAGTTTCATCCTCTCTAGTCATGAAGCATTGTACATCATTTGAGGACAAACTATCCATATCAATCATGTAAATATTATCAATTCTTTGACCTACAAACTTGATTTCTTTATTAATCTTATGTTCAATTATGCAACAATTTGATTCAAACAAAACTCTATATCCTTTATCACATAATTGACTAATGCTTAGTAGATTGTGTTTTAGGCCTTCAACATACAACACATCACTAATAGAAGTAAAGGAATTCTTACCAATGTTTCCAATGCCTAGAATTCTTCCTTTGGTGTTGTCTCCGTAGGTGACATTTCCTTTCCTTTTGGGAGTGAAGGAAGTGAACTTGCTTATGTATCCTATCATATGCTTTGAACACCCACTATCCAAATACCAATGGGTGTTGCTTGCCTTAAATTATACCTACAAAACAAGATTAGTTTAGAGAACTAGGTACCCATTTTATATTGGGTCCTTTAAGGTTAGCTTGTGGTAATGTTCCTTTGGGAACCCACACATTTCTTATGACCTTTGGCCCTAATTTTCTAACATTGCAATTTGATGAGCTATGACCTTTGAAACCACAATGATTGCATTTCAGAAAAGGTGAAGATAATTTCATAGGTGGCACAAAAAAAATTTTATAGTGTTTTTCTTTCTTGGTAGAGTTGTATCCTAAACTGATTTTATCAAACATGCATCTTTGGTTTACAAGTAATATATTTAAATTATATATACCATTAGTGAACTTTTCTAGTGTCCTATTTAAGTCTACAACCTTGGTTTCAAGAATATCACACTTCTCTACAAACTCACATGGTTTAGTCCTAGAGCATACTTGAACATTTTCTAATTCATCTTTCAGGCATTTATTCTCTTTACACACTTCTATAAGATCCCTACAAAAGTGTCAATGGTCTTTCTAGATAATTTGTACTTACTAGAGAGCTTAACAAATTTATCATACAATTCTTCAAATGCTTCTAGTAATTCATTTTTATCAAGAAGACTTACCTCATTATCTTCTTCTTCTTGATGTTTTGTCATTAAGCAAAGTTTTGCTTCTTCACAATCAGACTCATCGGAGCTACTTACATTGTTTTCATCCCACGTGATGTAAGCTCTTCTTCTTCCTCTTTTCTCCTTGTCTTTCTTCTTAAGATTTGGGCAATCCTCCTTGAAGTACCCTTCCTTGCCACATTCAAAACAATTAGGTGAAGAAGATGATTCATTGGGAATAGGTCTCTTACCTTGAGGTTTGAAGTTCTTTTGGAATCGTTTATTTTTCATGAACTTTCCGAATCTCTTCACAAACAATCCAAACTCCTCCTCATCATCAAGGTCACTACAAGATTCTTCTTCATGTGTAGAGGTGGCCTTGAGAGCTAAGCCTTTCTTCTTGGTGGATTTTTCTTCTTCCTCCGCTTGCTTCAAAACTCTTAGTTCTTGTTCTTGCTCTTGTAGTTTTCCGAAGAGTGTAGCAAGTGACATTTCATTGATACTTGGGGATTGTTTGATGGCGGTGACGAACGGTTACCATTCCCTGTTAAGACTTTTCAAGACTTTATGCACAAGTTCTTTGTTAGTGTAAACTTTACCAAGAGTAATGAGATGATTGATTATAAGAGTGAATCTCTTTTGCATTTCTACTATGGTTTCCCCTGAATTTATTCTAAAACTTTCATATTGGCTAGTCAAGGTACTGATCTTGGAGTCTTTTACATCACTAGTACCTTCGTGAGTTACTTGTAAAGTATCCCATATTTCCTTAGCGGATTTACAAGTCATTATTCTAAAAAATTCATCAGGACCTAATGCTATAGTGATGAGATTTTTAGCCTTATAGCCGTATTACACTTTCTTCTCCTCATCACCAGTCCATTCTTCCATAGGTTTTTCAACATTTTTATCATTGACAGTATGCATGGGTGTATAAGGACCATTTTTAATGGTATTCCAAATTATTAAATCAATAGATTGAATAAAGATTTTCATTCTTTCCTTCCAAAAGGCATAGCATTCCCCATTGAAAGCGGGAGGTCTATTTATGGCACCACCCTCGGGAAAAAGGTTTTGAGAACTTGAGGCCATCTAATCTCTTAAAGATGTTAAGCTTGATCTACCAAGAGTCAAGCTCTGATACCACTTGTTATTCAAGTGGCCTCAATACTCAAGAGTAGGGGTGAATTGAGTTTTTAAAACTTTGCTTGGAATATCCTTAAACTTGATTCTTTTATCACAAGTTTATAAGATTATGCAAAATAAGTTTAGTTTAAGGAGATATGCAATACACAACAAGGTTTAAATAGCTTAGACAAATTATCAAACACTTGTGTGCAATATCCAATATTGACCAAATCAAGCAAGCTAAAATATGCAAACCACAATCAACCAACACAAATCGATCAAGAGCAATATATGAAAGTAAAAGAGTAAGGGAGAAGAGATTGCAAACCGATTTAACGAGTTCCACCAACCCGGTGTATGTCTCACCTCTAAACAACCCACTTAGAGGATTTTCACTATTGTAGATTAGAGAAATAACTTTGAGCAATTGCGACTTCTTAGTGTCCCATACTCAAGAACCCAATCCTTACAAGTACAAGGGCAACCCACCCAATCTCTCAATCTCATAATATCCCAAAGGTTGAACCTCAACCTTTGTAACCACTCAACCTAGAGTGAACTTTGGTGTTTGATGTTTGTTTTTACAAGCAAAAATACTCTCTCAAAAGAGTGGATAAGCAAGTGATAGCTCACACAAATTCTAACTCTCAATAAGAGAGGATATACAAATGAAATCTCAGAATATACAAGAGTAAAAATTCACTAAGCACCAAGAATGATTGTAGAATTAATTTCCTTTTGTTCCTTGTTGTTCTCTACTTTGTGCTTGAGTTTGGAAACCCATTTATAGAGCTAGAGGGAGTACCAAGATCTTTCTAGCTGTTGCATGTAGTGGGCATCTGAGAAATGGTGAAAAAATGAGTTGGTTTCCCATTAAAATATGTTTTCCCACTATCATAATCGATTACGCCTCGAGCTGTAATCGATTACACTTCGAATTTTTAAGTCTAGTTCGTGCTGTAATCAATTAGTATTCACCATCTAATCGATTAGCTTAAAGTCAGAACTCTGGTAATCGATTAGATCTTGCCCAGTAATCGATTAGCCATAGCACTTGATGCATTTAATTCAATTCTTGATCTTGGTAATCGATTAGCACACCCATGTAATCGATTAGTGTCATTTCAGTGGCTTGGTAATCGATCGGCTGAAGTCCTGTAATCGATTAGCCTATATACCTGATACATTTGATCCAATTTTTGATGTTGGTAATCGATTAGCATACTGGTGTAATTGATTAGTTACAAGTCAGAAGCTCTGTAATCGATTAGCGTTGTGGGTGTAACCGATTAGCTGTTCAACAGAAGCTATTTAATCGATTAGCTCTGTCTCTCTAATCGATTAGCTACACTGTTTTTGCAGGTCTGATGCTGAATTTTGTTTTTACAAGATATTCTTCAAAATTCCTTTGTCATTATCAAAATACTTGAACCTGTAATCATATTCAAACATATTGTAGACGCAGAATAAGTTCCTCGATTGAAGCAATTGTAACTTTGCCTTTAAGAGTCCACACGAGCACTCCCACCAGAAAAACAGAGCTCCGAATGCTAGTACAAAAATTTGTTTTGGTCTAATTTCTGAGCAACAGCCTATGAGCATCTCATGCTCTATATATAGGCTTAGGTCTTGACCTGAGCTCTCACTAAACATTGGGCTCCTGACTCATTCTAAATGAGTTAGGCCCAAATAGTTTTATTTTCAGTCCAACTAAAATAAAACTATCATCTGGTGGGCTTACTCTATGTGTGTGACCCTATAGGTAAAATATTCGGTTATATTAATCATAAACTATTTTATTACTAATATAAAATAAGAGTGGTATCTAGCAATACATCATTATGTCCGAATATTATTTATCATCGACATGACCTATAAGTGATAATTATTTTATATATCTATTTCTTTTGTCACGATATCTAATTGGGCCCAAGGTATAGTCGTCGTCATCCTTGTATGGCCCAATTCATTTTACTTGATACCAGAGTAGACTTTATAGAATAAATATCTAATATTTATTTGTCCTAGCATGGCCATGCATTTCATTAGTCTCATTCTATCAAGTGGCCCATAGATATCACTCCTGTCACATAGGAGAGACAAATTCCATCTACATCACTCACATCCCTCTGCATAATTTATCTATTGCCTAATCACAATCTTTATGGTCATCTTATTACAGATAACGTTTGATTGTATTAAAACAATAAACTCCTTATGTAGGAATCATAGTGACTTCAGGTCGAAGGACTATATACCATTATCACATTGAGAACCGTTTATGACACTCATGTAACGATCCATGCAACGTTCTCATGGTGGGTCTGTCCAGTACAACATTACCCTTAATGTGTACCCGTGTAAAGACTTGATATCATATATCCATGATTTGTGAGATCAAATCATCAGTACATTTACACACTAATCTTAATGTATTTACATGTCCCTATGTAAATACTTGATTAGGGACGTTTTAGGAATAATTCTCATATGACCTATTATTCTAGGATAAATAACATTTGTCTAAAACTGAAAAAATACTAATTTTATTAATAAGTTAAAATTGATACATTAATAGCTCGTAGTGCATACACCAACAATCTCCCACTTGCACTAGAGCCAATCAGACATTTGCCTAATGCCTAATGATCTAGTGTGTCCCTCATACTTTTGATGTGCAAGAGGTTTGGTGAGTGGGTAGGTAATGTTCTCATCAGTGTGCACTTTACATATCTTAACATCTCCTCGTTCAAGTATTTCTCAGATGAGATGATAATGCCTAAGTATATGCTTGGATCACTGATGTGATCTAGGTTCCTTAGCTTATGCAATTGCTCCACTATTGTCACAGTAGAGACTTATAGGGTCCACAATGCTAGGAACTACCTCAAGTTCTGTTATGAACTTCTTGATCCATACTGCCTCTTTTGCAGCATTTAAGGCATCAATATACTCAGATTCTGTAGTAGAATCAGCAACTGTCTCTTGCTTCAAACTTTTCCAGCTTATAGCGCCACCATTTAAACAAAACACATACCCTGATTGTGATCTTGAGTCATCCTTATTAGTTTGGAAGCTAGAATCAGTGTAACCCTTTATAATGAGCTCTTCTTCCCCTCCATATATCAAGAATGAATCTTTAGTTTTTCTCAAGTACTTTAGGATATTCTTGACAGCAGTCCAGTGACTTTCACCGGGATCAGACTGGTATCTACTCGTCATGCTTAAGGCATACGAAACATCTGGTCGGGTACATATCATGGCATACATGATTGATCCAATAATAGATGCATATGGAATCTTATTCATCCGTTCTCTCTCTTCTTTAGTGGAAGGAGATTGAGCCTTTGATAGGCTTATGCCATAAGCCATAGGCAAAGTTCCTTTCTTGGAATCTTGCATGTTAAACCTTTTTAACACTTTATCTATGTATGTATTCTGACTTAGGCCGAGAAGTTTTCTTGATCTATCTCTATAAATCTTAATTCCCAACACGTAGGCTACTTTACCTAAGTCCTTCATAGAAAAATAGCTTCCCAACCAAGTCTTCACAGACTGAAGGGTAGGAATGTCATTTCCAATGAGTAGTATGTCATCAACATACAGGACCAGAAAAATAATTGTGCAGTCACTAACCTTCTTGTAGACACAAGGTTCATCCTTATTTTTAGTAAAGCCAAATTATTTAACGGCTTTATCAAAATAAAGATTCCAACTTCTGGAAGCTTGCTTAAGTCCATATATGGGACGTTGTAGTTTGCACACCTTCCTGGATGCTTCAGGCTTAACAAAGCCTTCGGGTTGTGTCATGTACACTTCCTCAAGAAGATTTCCATTAAGGAAAGCAGTCTTGACATCCATTTGCCATATCTCATAATCATGGTATGCAGCAATAGTAAGCAGAATCCGAACAGACTTTAGCATTACGACTGGAGAAAAGGTTTCATCATAGTCTATACCATGAATTTGCTTGAAACCTTTTGCTACCAATCTTGCCTTATAGGTACTTATATTTCCATCCATGTCAGTTTTCTTTTTGAAAACCCACTTGCATCCTATAGGTTTTACCCCTTCGGGTGCATCAATCAAAGACCAAACTTGATTAGTGTACATGGAGTCCATTTCAGATTCCATGGCTTCAAGCCATTTCTCAGATTTTGGACTTGCAATGGCCTCTTCATAAGATGTTGGCTCATTTTGATCCATTAGCAACACATCTCCTTCCTGAGTTACAAGAAATCCATATCTTTCAGGTTGTTGACGTATTCTACCTGATCTACGCAAGTCTTATTCTACTGGAGCTGGAGTTATCATAACATTTTATGGTTCCGGCTCCATTTCTACCATTGGCTCTTCAATGCCTTGTAGGTCTTGAACTTCTTCAAGTTCTACTTTCCTCCTATTGATTCTTTTAGAGATGAATTCCCTTTCTAAGAATACAGCATTTCAAGCGATAAACACTTTGCCCTCGGTAGGATTGTAGAAGTAATAACCCTTAGTTTCCTTTGGGTATCCCACAAAAAGACATTTATCTGATTTAGGTCCAAGTTTGTCAGAAATCTGACACTTCATATAAGCTTCACATCCCCAAATCTTAAGAAAAGACATACTGGGTCGTTTCCTAGTCCATATCTCATATGGTGTCTTTATGACAGCCTTAGATGGAACACGGTTAAGTGTGAAAGCTGCTGTCATCAAAGCATGTCCCCAGAAAGAGTTGGGGAGGTCAGTTTGACTCATTATTGATCGAACCATGTCTAACAAGGTTCTATTTCTCAGCTCAGAAACACCATTCCATTGTGGTGTTCCAGGAGGAGTGAGTTGAGAGACAATCCCACATTCTTTAAGATATTCATCAAACTCCAGGCTTAAGTATTCGCCACCTCGATCAGATCGAAGTACTTTAATTTTCTTGCTAAGTTAGTTCTCTACTTCATGTTTGAATTCTTTGAACTTTTCAAAGGATTCTGATTTATGCTTCATTAGAAACACAAATCCATATCTACTGAAATCATCAGTAAAAGTGATAAAGTAGCTAAAACCTCCCCTAGCCATTGTCCCTATTGGCCCACATACATCATTATGTATCAAGCTTAGAAGATCACTCGCCCTTTCACCCATTCCAGTAAATGGGGTCTTAGTCATCTTCCCTAATAAACAAGATTCGCATGTATCTATTGATTCAAAATTAAAAAAGTCTAAATATCCATCTTTATGGAGTTTAGGAATACGTTTCTCATTTTTATGTCCTAGGCGACAATGCCAAAGATAAGTCTGGTTTAAATCATTTGGTTTAACCCTTTTAGTATTAACATTATAGATAAGGGTTTCGAGATCAAGAACATAAAGTCTATTACTCAAATTTGCGCAGCAATAAAACATGTCATTCAAATAAACAGAATAACTATTGTTATTTATTATAAAGGAAAACCCTTTCCTATCTAGACAAAAAATAGAAATAATGTTTCTTCTTATTGCCGGAACATAAAAATAATTTTCTAATTCAAGAACAAGCCCTGAGGGCAAGGATAAAAAATAAGTCCCTACAGCTAATGCAGCAACTCTTACTCTATTTCCAACGCGTAGGTCTACCTCGCCCTTCATCAACTGCCTACTCCTTTTTAGATCCTGCACATTAAGACAAATGTGAGATCCACATCCAGTATCTAATACCCATGATGTTGAAGTTGACAAGTTAATTTGTATAACAAAAATACCTGAAGTGGAAGTCTCACTTCCCTTCTTCTTAAGCTCTTCCAGGTACTTTGGACAGTTTCTCTTCCAGTGTCCTTTATGTCCACAATGGTGACAATTTTCTTCCTTAGCTACCCCACCCACAAGTTTTAAGGCTGATGTACTTGGCTTATCTTTACCTTTCCAAATTGTCTTGCCTTTTCCCATAACAGCCTTTCCTTTGCCTTTATACATGCCCTTTCCTTTACCTTTGCCAGAATTGACCATCAGTATGGCCTTGCCTTTTCCTTTAGAAATATTAGGCTCATCAGTCCTCAACATATTGAGTAGCTCTGGCAATGTTTTATCCAATGCATTCATGTTATAATTCATGATAACTGGCTTAAAACTGTCAAGTAATGACTTCAAAATGAGATTAGTAGCTAACTTTTGAGGGAAGGGGAATCCTAGCCTAGCTAGATTCTCCAGGTACCCAATCATTTTGAGCACATAAGGTCCTACAGAACCTCCCTCTTCAAGTCTACAGCTAAATAGGGCTGAAGAAACTTTATATCTTTCTTGGTCAGCTTGACCTTGATATAGTTTCCTTAGGTTTTCGATCATATCAAAAGTCTCCATATGCTCATGTTGCTTCTAAAGCTCAGGATACATGGTTGCCAACATAAGGCATTGGACATCTAAAGCGTCATCCTGATGCTTCTTGTAAGCATTCTTGTCAGCTTTAGAGGCATTGTTTGCGGGCGGTTTCAGAATCGGATCTTCCAGGACATACTGCTTTTTCTCTTGTTTGAGGACAATCCTTAAATTCCTATACCAATCTAGAAAGTTGGGTCCAGACAATTTTTCTTTGTCTAGGATCGATCACAATGAAAGGTTTAAAGGCGTGTTTGATGTCATGGTTATCTAAAATAGAAAGATATATAGTAAGTATCAATTAAAGAAAAACATATTTAATTTTTGGTCTTAAAATTAAACACGTCTCCTACTATTTTGATTCAAAATAAAATCACCCTCTACGAATCAGAAAATCCCGTTGGAAGATTTTCTAGTGGGCAAAGATCCATATTTGGCCTAATGTTAAGTCAGCTTTGGCTGATCGCTTAACATTTGCTTATTTAGGTAGGAAACTCCTTTCTAATTGTATCTTATGCAACTCTTAGACATTGGGTTAGGTAACCATTACCGATCATTCATCTTATGAAAGTTTAGCCCAATGTATACGCCTCTAAGTTTACTCAATCCAATTGATAACTTAGTAAGTTAAAACCCAATAAAACATTTTGGATATTACAATTATCCTATCGTGTCTTACTAATATAAATGATAGTACCCTGCTTTGGCAGACCCATTATTTATTGACATTAGTATTGACGAGTGTACTTATTGGAAGGCGTTTGTAACTTAATATTATTTTGAGGGATTTTAATTTATTTTAAATTACCGTCTTTGTTAAATGCTTTAACGCAATAAAATTATCCCCAAAGCATGCAAACGAAATTGTGAGATTGTAACATCCCTGACAATTTAGGAAATATTATGTGTAGCTAAAAATATTATTAATTGTTTTGAAATTTAATCGGTATTTTTATGAATTATTGGGTAATTATGGATAATTAAATATGAAGAATAAATTAAATCATTTGATGAGTTAATAATAATGTAAGGACCGGTGGGGAGAAGAGAAGAGTTTAAGGGAAAAACGCTGGAGCGGTTAAGTGAAGGGAAGTGAAGTGGTAACCGGTTGGGAAGGTTACCGGTTACCCCTGGGCTTTAAAAGGCTCCTTTTCACTTTCTCATTCATTTAGTATTCATACGCGAGCCACTGTCTCTCTATCTCTCTCTCCCTTCTTTCCCTATTTGCTTCTGTTCCTACTCATCTTCTTCCTCTGCCATCGCTGAGCTGCATGCTCTAGGAGAGGACCCTGTTTGCACCAAAACTGAGCGATAAGCCCATTTTTGTGACTGTGACTTCAAGGTGAGTCCACTAATCCAGTTGCAATTGCATTTTCCTGCCCTTTTCATTTCTTTGGTAACCGTGTGGCCATGCATGGCTGTATGTGGGCCTGTTTTCCACTCCTCTGGTGAGTGTGAGCTCAAAGAAGGCTCTCAGAGCTGAGAGTGTGAAGCTAATGGGTTTGTATTCTGACCCATAGGTAGCAGCGAAGGGGCTAGTGTTGCATTCGGAAGGGGGACTGTGAACCCAGCGCTAAGAGAGCGAAATCGACACTTGGAGCAGATTATAGAGGCTTGGAACTGAGGTAAGGGGGTGTTCGGGTTATGATTAATTAGAATAGGATATGCCATAAATCTAAATCATTTAACAAATCATGAAGATGGTAATGAATGAAAATCGTGTGTTCGTGCATGCATATGAGTATAGGCACTGATTAGAGGAAGATCGTGTGTGTGTATGAGAAATACCTGATGGTGTGATAATGGAGAGATGATGTTGGATGAGTTGTATGTGAATGTATGTGTATGAATGCATGTGTGTATGGACACCGATCGATTGAGGATCGTGTGTGTATGGCTTACGATGGTATGAAATACGTGATGATTGTGGCAATCAGTATGTTATGTTGAGGGGCTTGACGAGTCGGTCGCCCTACGCTGTGAGCACAGGTCAGTTTCTGACAGTTGCAAGTGATGATCGGAATGATATGTTTATGTTTATATAATGAAATATGTGGTTATGTGGTGAAGGACGACCAACGGTTTGAATTACCCTATTTTTGGCTTCAGTGGTCAAGTCAGACCCAGTTAAGCTACCCAGAGGTCTTTGACCCAGTGGTTGAGGGGGAGCCAAGTCAGGCTCGGTGAACCAAGTCGGGTTCATGGGATGTCAAGTCGGACTCCCAGCTGAAGGTTGGTCCTTTTAGTATCCGGATACTAGGCGTCAATTTTATTTGAGAGTCAGTTGTGGCAATTGATAAATTATTAGTTATGATGTGTATATATACCGAGTAAAATTTAATTTATTCAATGAGTATAAATTGATACCTTTGCTAAATGTAATTGATGTATTTGCTGAGTAGATTACTATAAGTCCCGAATGAGACTTGTCATATATATATGCTGAGCGTGACTGGTTATAATGCTGAGTGAAATTTGTTATTAAGTTTGCCGAGTGAAATTCATTATCATGCTTGTCGAGCATGATGTATCATAACTATCGGGTATAATTCGATAAAGAGATGAAAATGCAATTGGACAGAACTTATATATATATATATAACTTGTTAAATTCTGTTCTATATTAATTATGATGTCAAACACTCACCCTTGCTGTTGTTTTCAATTTAGTAACCAGTGACAGGGAGGAGGTCAGAGCCCTGGAGGCGCGCCAAGAGGGAGATCGATGCCAAGGCCCGAGTGATTTTGAATAAATTATGTAATATACATATATATATATATATATATACTGAGTTGTTTGAGTGTGGAACTAAGTATGAGTTGGTGTGTTAATTGAATGAATGTGAATTTATGTTGTTAGATGATTGGTATTAATTTTCATGTGGTTATTGTAGTAAAGCCGATCACCGGGCGGATCTTGGCCGAGAGGATTTATTCCTGTTCGAGCGAGGGCCAGTTGGTTTGATGTCCGTTTTATCCCTGTGGGAATCCCTCGTTCCTTTTTTGAGTGAAGAGTAATTGAGAGATCCCCTTCTAGGTGGAACATTAGAATGTCCAGAGTAAGATTGGCCGGGAGAATGTTTCGGGTAAGGAAAAATAGAATGTTTTCTGAGTGAAAATAGGGTGGAATATTTCCAAGTGAAAATAGAGTATAATATTTCCGAGCGAAGATAGAGTGTAACTATTCCGAGTGAAGAAAAAGTATAATGATTCCGAGTGAAGGAAGGTGCAAACATTTCTGAGTGAGTTAAGATCGAGAGAGCGTCTTCCGAATGAGGTAAGGTTAGGGTGTTTTCCAAGTGACAGAAGATCGAGTGAACCATTTTGCCGAGTGAAACCCCGACTTGAGTTTTTCATGTACGCCTTGTTCGTCCAGGTTTAATGTATGGCATTCGCTCAAGCGAGTCAGTACTCGCTTAAGCGGCTCTCGGATTTCGCTTAGGAACTTTGGGGTCTCGCTCGAGCGAGTGATCCCTGTCTTCTTCTTCTTCTCCCATTGTTTCTAACTCCACTTTGTTAAAAGATGTATTTCTGATCGGATATTACTTTGTGTACATTTCTATTATTATTTTGAATGTAATTAACACTATTTTATATTATGAATGAGTGAAATCATTTCCGATCAATTATTATTTTCTGTAGGTTTAAGAAAAGTGAATATTATTTTATATTAAGACTTAAATTTTTATTTAACGTGAAAAATTTATTATGTAAATGATTAACTGGGTGTAAATAAAAGATAAATTAACTTAGGATGTCACAGTTGGTATCAGAGCGGTTCTTTCTAGAGCCGGGTGCATGGGTCAACACAGTGATTGTGTGAGTCCTACACTGGACTGTTTGCATTTTATTGTACTGTGTTTGTGAGTGTTTGTGCAGCTTGGCATCGTTCCCTTGGCACTCTAGCGTCGTTGTATTTTGTGTGTATGAGGTAAATCTCCGACTCCCTGGTTAGAATTGGTTATTAATGGTGATGTGTTTGTTCATTGTAGAATTACATTATGGCTGAAGGAACTAGTTCCAGTGGAGGAGACGATTTCTTCTCCAAGTTTACCCAGCTGATAAGTAGGACCGAGTCTGGTCCCACTCTGGATAAATTCCTAAAAAGGAATCCCCTGACCTACAAGGGAGGGCACGATTATGACGGGCATATATTTGGATCAGGGACATTAAACAGGTCTTTGAGTATTTTGAGTGCTCGGAAGAGCAAAAGGTTTTGTTTGCTACCTATCAATTAAAAGACGAGGCTAGAGTATGGTGGTCTCGGGTAAAGGTGCAGATAAACGCGGCGAATGAGCCACTAGTATGGGCAAATTTTTGAAGGAGATTCCTTGTTAAGTACTTCCCGGATAACTTTAAAATCCGGAAGGAAATGGAGTTCTTGAAGTTGGAACAGGGCCGGCTGTCTATGGCCAAGTACACCAGCAAGTTCGATGAGCTATGTGATTTTTACCATCCTTTCTCGTTGGAAGGAACTGAGGGCAGCAAGTGTGCCAAGTACGAGGCAGGACTACGGATTGAACTATGTAGTATGATTGTACCGATGGAGATTCGGGATTACCCAACTCTTGTAAACAAGGCTAGGCTGACAGAAGAGGTGCATATATAGAGGGCATCTCAGCCGAGGGACAAGAAACCACTGAAGGCAAAGGGATTTAGCTTCAAGAGGATGGGGCAGTTCTTTCGAGGTGGCAAGTCTTCCGCTACCTCTTTATCTTTTTTAGGTCGGGGTTCTACTGGCCGATCGGGTAGCCAATCTGGTAGCTGTGCATGCTATAATTATGGTCAGGAGGGCCACATTTCAAAACACTGACCGGCCAATCAGGTCGTTTGTTTCCAATGTGGACAACTGAGACACCTTAGACCCGATTGCCCACAGAGGCAACAATCGAGCAGACTTGGAAACCGAGCAACACTTCTGGGGCTCGGGGTGGCAATTTTCCGAGAGGGGGAAGACACGGTACTGGTCGTGGGGGCCAACACTCGAGAAGATCTGATGCCCAGTCCAGCAGCGCCCAGAATGTCATGACCGGGTGGGTATTTGCTTTTGATGCCTCGGAAGCTACGAGGAATGACAACTTGGTATAGGGTAAGTGCCTCATCCATGGCTATCTTGTTGATGTAATTTATGATCCGGGTACGACCCATTCATTTATTTCCAAGAGTTGTGTGCGACGGCTTGGTTTTCCAATTGGGTTAATGGAGAACGCTCTTATTATCACCACTCCTACCGGTTCCACTCTCCGTGCAACCACCATCTGTAGGGAGTTACCGATGCAAGTTGAAGATCATACTTTCTGAGTGGATCTTATTTGTATGCCATTGAAGAACCTAGATGTTATCTTAGGTTTTGACTGGCTAGCTGCTAATCATGTGATGGTCGACTGCTATCGGAAGAGTATTATTTTCTCCCAGGAATTCGACACGAAGGATGTGGTGAGTGATGTCTCCGCCACTTATGTCATTTTATTTGCTTCGGAGGGTCAGTATAATCTTATGCCGAGTGACATTCTAGTTGTATGTGAATTCCCTGATGTATTTTTAGAAGAAATTTTGGAGCTACCTCCCAGTCGGGAGATTGATTTTTTGATTGACTTGATTTCCGGGGCAGAGCCTGTGTCCCGTGCGCCATATAGAATGTCTTCGGTGGAATTGGCCAAAGTAAAGAAACAAGTGAATGAGATGCTCAAAAAAGGCTTTATCTGACCGAGTGTTTCACCATGGGGTGCTCTGGTGTTATTGGTAAAGAAGAAGGACGGTAGCATGCGAATGTGCATCGATTACCAACAGCTCAACAAATTGAAGGTTAAAAATAAATATCCATTGCCTCGGATTGACGATTTACTGGACCAGTTGAGAGGCGCTGTTATGTTTTCTAAGATCGACTTGAGGTCGGGATATCACCAGATCTGAGTGAGGCCGGAAGATATTCCGAAGACAGCGTTTCAGACTCGGTATGGGCACTTCGAGTACATTGTAATGCCCTTTGGAGTGACGAATGCTCCTGCTATCTTCATGGACTACATGAATCAGATTTTTTAACCATACCTGGACCAGTTTGTGGTGGTATTCATTGATGACATTCTGGTGTATTCGAAGTCAGTTGAGGAGCATGCTCAACACCTCCAGATTGTTTTGCAGATACTCTGAGAGAAAAAGTTGTATGCTAAGCTATCCAAGTGTGATTTTTGGGAAAGTAGTGTACAATTTTTGGGACATGCAATTTCCCGAGAGGGCGTTTCGGTTGATCCGACTAAAATTGAGACAGTTATAGCTTGGGAAAGGCCGAAGTCGATAACGGAAATCAGGAGTTTCCTTAGATTAGCAGGGTACTATCGGTGTTTCATTGAGGGATTTTCTCGGATAGCACTTCCTCTGACTCGGCTAACAAGAAAAGAGAGTCCATTTGTATGGTCAAAAAAATACAAATTGAATTTCCAGACTCTCAAATAGTGTTTGACGACTGCCCCTCTACTTGCATTGCCTGACATGACAAAGGAATTTGTAGTATATTGTGATGCATCCAAGTTTGGTTTGGGATGTGTACTGATGCAATCTAACTGGGTAATTGCTTATGCTTCAAGGTAATTGAGGCCACATGAAGTGAACTATCCGACTTATGATCTGGAAAGAGCAGCAGTGGTGTATACGTTGAAGATTTGGTGTCATTATCTATATGGGTCTCGCTTTGTGGTGTTTAGTGACCATAAAAGCTTGAAGTATCTGTTCCATCAGAAGGAGTTAAATATGAGGCAAAGGAGATGGGTGGAGTACCTGAAGGACTATGACTTCGATCTGAGGTATCACCCGGGCAAAGTGAATATCGTTGCCGATGCACTGAGTAGAAAGGTGTTGCACGCGGCTTACTTGATGGGCAGAGAGCAGGAATTGCTGGAGAGCTTTAGGGATATAAACATTAGAGTCGTTATGGACGCTCCAAACCGAATGACAGTCGGAATGTTAAAGATCTCCAACGAATTTCTGGAATCTATTGCTGTTGCCCAGGAAGACGATGAGGAGTTACTGAAATTGATTGACACTCAGGTACAAGGCAAAGATATGGAGTTAACTCGGGGCAACGATAGAATATGGAGATTCCGAGACCGAGTAGTAGTGCCTGCACACGGTGATTTCAGGCAAGCCGTGCTGGCTGAGGCACACAAAAGTTCTTTGAGTATTCATCCCGACATTACAAAGATATACCATGGTTTGAAGAAGGAGTTCTGGTGGCCGGGCATGAAGAATGCAATAACCGAGTACGTAAAATCCTGTGTGATATGTCAGAAGTGTAAAGTTGAACATCAGAGACCCCCAGGTTTGCTTCAACCTCCGAAGATTCTGATCTGGAAATGGGAGAGCATTGTCATGGACTTTGTATCTGGGTTACCACATACCCGATCCGGGTGCATCGCAATCTGGGTAATTGTTGACCGACTGACTAAGAGTGCCCACTTCCTGGCGATGAATATGAAATGGTCGTTGGACCGACTGGCTAGGCTGTATGTCGCTAAAGTTGTACGACTACACGGTGTCCTCTCAAGTATTATCTTCGATCAGAATCCTCGTTTCACCTCCAGATTCTGGGAAAGTTTACAATGAGAATTGGGTACTGAGCTCAGCCTATCATCCTCAGACCGATGGTCAATCAGAACGGACTATACAAACTCTTGAGGATATGCTGAGGGCATGTGTGTTGGAGCAGGGCGGATCATGGGAGATATATTTGCCTTTGGTGGAGTTTGCATACAATAACAGCTATCATACCAGCATTAGGATGGCTCCGTATGAAGCTCTTTCTGGTTGGAAGTGTCGTACGCCATTATGTTGGAATGAGAATGGCGATGCCATTCATCTGGGGCCTGAGTTAATTCAAGAGATGAACGATCAAGTTACTTTAATCTGAGAGAAGATGAAGACTGCCCAACACTGACAGAAGAGCTATTATGACAATCGGTATAGGCGGCTTGAGTTTAAGGTGGGCGACTGGGTATTCTTGAAGGTTTCACCAACCAAAGGGGTGGGTCGGATATTGAAGAGCCAAAAGCTTAATCCGAGATACATCGGACCATACCAAATCTTGGAGAGAATCGGAGATGTTGCTTACCGACTGGATCTTCCCCAGTCGTTGACTAACATTCATAATGTATTTCACGTATCACAACTCCGAGCCTATATTCCGTGTGACACGATGATTGTGCTGAGTGACTCTATTGAGTTAAAGGAGGACCTGACGGTGGAAGCTATATCGATCAGTATTGCGGAGTATCAAATCAAACGGCTAAGGAACAAAGAGGTGCCATTGGTGAAGGTAAAGTGGCAGAATCTGGATTGGATCACTTATACTTGGGAATTGGAGTCAAACATGAGGCAGATGTATCCTAACCTTTTCCAATCGGTGTAATGATTTCGGGGATAAAATCCCCTTTTAGGGGGGTGGATGTAACATCCCTGACAATTTAGGAAATATTATATGTAGCTAAAAATATTATTAATTGTTTTCAAATTTAATCGGTATTTTTATGAATTATTGAGCAATTATGGATAATTAAATATGGAGAATAAATCAAATCATTTGATGAGTTAATAATAATGTAAGGACTGGTGGGGAGAAGAGAAGAGTTTGAGGGAAAAACGCTGGAGCGATTAAGTGAAGGGAAGTGAGGTGAGGTGGTAACCGGTTGGGAAGGTTACCAGTTTCCCCTGGGCTTTAAAAGGCTTCTTTTCACTTTCTTATTCATTTAATATTCACACACGAGCCACTGTCTCTCTGTCTCTCTCTCTCCCTTCTTTCCCCATTTGCTTCTGTTCCTGCTCATCTTCTTCCTCCTCCATTGCTCAGCTGTATGCTCTAGGAAAGGACCCTGTTTGCACCAAAACCGAGCGATAAGCCTATTTCTATGACCGTGACTTCAAGGTCAGTCCATTAATCCAGTTGTATTTGTATTTTCCTGCCCCTTTCGTTTCTTTGGTAACTGTGTGGCCATGCATGGCTGTGTGTGGGCCTGTTCTCCACTCTTCTGGTGAGTGTGAGCTCAAAAGAGGCTCTCAGAGCTGAGAGTGTGAAGCTAACGAGTTTGTATTCTAACCCATAGGTAGCAGCGAAGGGGCTAGTGCTGCATTTGGAAGGAGGACTGTGAACCCAGTGCTAAGAGGGCGAAACCGACACTTGGAGCAGATTATAGAGGCTTGGAACCAAGGTAAGGGGGTGTTCAGGTTATGATTAATTAGAATAGGATGTGCCATAAATCCGAATCATTTAACAAATCATGAAGATGGTAATGAATGAAAATTGTGTGTTCGTGCATGCGTATGAGTATAGGCACTGATTGGAGGAAGATCGTGTGTGTGTGTGTATGAGAAATACCTGATGCTGTGATAATGGAGAGATGATGTTGGATGAGTTGTATGTGAATGTATGTGTATGAATGCATGTGTGTGTGGACACAATCGATTGAGGATCGTGTGTGTGTATGGCTTACGATGGTATGAAATACGTGATGGTTGTGGCAATCGGTATGTTATGTTGAGGGGCTTGATGAGTCGGTCGCCCTACGCTGTGAGCACAGGTCAGTTTCTGACAGTTGCAAGTGATGATCGGAATGATATGTTTATGTTTATATAATGGAATATGTGGTTATCTGGTGGAGGACGACCAACAGTATGAATTACCCTGTTTTTGGCTTCAGTGGTCAAGTCGGACCCAGTTAAGCTACCCAGAGGTCTTTGACCCAGTGGTTGAGGGGGAGCCAAGTCGGGCTCGGTGAACCAAGTTGGGTTCACAGGATGTCAAGTCGGACTCCCAGCTGAAGGTCGATCCTTTTAGTATCCGGATACTAGGCGTCAATTTTATCTGAGAGTCAGTTGTGGCAGTTAATAAATTATTAGTTGTGATGTGTATATGTACCAAGTAAAATTTAATTTATTCAATGAGTATAAATTGACACCTTTGCCGAATGTAATTGATGTATTTGCTGAGTAGATTACTATAAGTCCCGAATGAGACTTGTCATATATATATGCTGAGCGTGACTGGTTATAATACTGAGTGAAATTTGTTATTAAGTTTGCCGAGTGAAATTCGTTATCATGCTTACTGAGTATGATGTATCATAACTGCCAGGTATAATTCGATAAAGAGATGAAAATGCGGACGGAACTTATATATATATATAACTTGTTAAATTCCGTTCTATATTAATTATGATGCCAAACACTCACCTTTGTTGTTGTTTTCAATTTAGTAACCAGTGACAGGGAGGAGGTCAGAGCCCTGGAGGCGCGCCAAGCGGGAGATCGATGCCAAGGCCCGAGTGATTTTGAATAAATTGTGTAATATACATATATATATATATGTATACTGAGTTTTCTGAGTATGGAACTAAGTGTGAGTTGGTGTGTTAATTTAATGAATGTGAATTTACGTTGTTAGATGATTGGTATTAATTTTTATGTGGTTGTTGTAGTAAAGCCGATCACCGGGTGGATCTTGGTCGAGAGGATTTATTCCTGTTTGAGCGAGGGCCAGTCAGTTTGATGTCCATTTTATTCCTGTAGGAATCCTTCGTTCCTTTTTCTGAGTGAAGAGTAATTGAGAGATCCCCTTCTAGGTGGAAGGTTAGAATGTCCCGAGTAAGATTGGTCGGGAGAATGTTCCAGGTAAGGAAAAATAGAATGTTTTTCGAGTGAAAATAGAGTGGAATATTTCCAAGTGAAAATAGAGTATAATATTTTCGAGCGAAGATAGAGTGTAACTATTCCGAGTGAAGAAAAAGTATAATGATTCCAAGTGAAGGAAGGTGTAAACATTTCCGAGTGAGTTAAGACCGAGAGAGCGTCTTCCGAATGAAGTAAGGTTAGGGTGTTTTCCAAGTGACAGAAGATCGAGTGAACCCTTTTGCTGAGTGAAACCCCAACTTGAGTTTTTCATGTACGTCTTGTTCGCCCAGGTTTAATGTGTGGCATTCTCTCAAGCGAGTCAGCACTCGCTTAAGCGGCTCTCGGATTTCGCCTAGGAACTTTGGGGTCTCGCTCGAGCGAGTGATCCCTGTCTTCTTCTTCTTCTCCCGTTGTTTCTAACTCCACTTTGTTAAAAGATGTATTTCCGATTGGATATTACTTTGCGTATGTTTCTATTATTATTTTGAATGTAATTAACATTATTTTATATTATGAGCGAGTGAAATCGTTTCTGATCGGTTATTATTTTCTATGGGTTTAAGAAAAGTGAATATTATTTTATATTAAGACTTAAATTTTTATTTAACGTGAAAAATTTATTGGGTAAATGATTAACTGGGTGTAAATAAAAGGTAAATTGACTTTGGATGTCACAGAGATGATTATGGTCTTCCTAGAAGAATAAATAATAATAAAAAAAATATAAACCTAAAGGAACTATATGCCAAGGCTTCATGAAGTCCTACTTCTTGAACCCACCATCCTCTTGGAGTCACCACTCCTTGGTTCCTTTCAAAGACAAAAGCACTTAGAGTCACCACTCTAGTTTTCTTCTAGGTCTCTACTTTGTTGGCTCGATCAAGATTACAAGATTTTAAAGAAACTCGCTTTACATACGAGTGAAGGGTTGAGAAAAGAAATACAACAGAATAAAGAGAGGCACAGCACACAGGCTGTATTTAAATAAAATAAGTAAGACCATAACCATTCACCATGCAACGTGTTAATTAATTAATTATAACCCATTTGAAAGCATTAAAAAAATTTTTTTTAATGGGCCATTAAACACGTGGGTCGGTAATATAGCGCTACGCAGAGAATGTACGGGGGTCAAGGGGGGGCCGCCCCTTGCAGGGTGCGGGGCAGCGCCCCGACCCGAAAATTTAGTACTGTAGTCAGGTTGGTTCCCAGGAAAGAGAGGTGGGTCTGGTGTGACCGCTTAAGTACCAAGTCTTTCCTAGCCAGAACGTCCCACTGACCATTAACAACTCTAAAATTTTGGCTAGGGTTTCAACCACTTTGAAACCCTAATTCCTTGTTGTGAACACTTCACAACGCAGCCGTCAAGGCACATGTAGGCAGTGTTGTCTAGGGTTTCAAAACCTAGAATTCAAATTGAACCTTTCTCATGACGGCTGCCTAGGTTTCAACGTTTGAACCCTAGGTTAAGGAACAGCCAAGGTTTAACACTTAAACCTTATCACTTGACGCCCCACAACACGAACTTTTCATGGTCGGAGATGAACGCATTATCAAAAAACAGTTTGTATGACAACAAAGAATATTAACGAATTCAACACATGTATCACATACAAAAATTGAAAACGCAAATATCATACAAGCCTCTAAAATAACAAAAACACATACTTCAAATAAGAAAGCCTATAAACAGTATCTCATACAATTTACAAAAAATATATGAGCATACGAATCATGATATTATTTCATACATAACATGCTTGAATGTTTTTCAAAACAAGTTTCGTAAACAATTTCGCAAAATAGAACATAAAGCTTATAACAAGAAAACGATTCATAAATCGAAATTTTTAAAAGCTTTTGCAGAATGAAAAACATGCCATCATGAAACGTAAACAAATGCCCAAAACATAGCTTTGCAACCAGGCTTTGATACCACTGTTAGGGAATCCCATTAGGGTCAGGCAGCGGAAATACAAAGGATTCCCAAAAGAATTGCACACATGTATGTCTTAAAGCATTATGCTAAATTAAAAATTTTAATTAGGGTTTACCTCTTGTAGACGCAGAACAAGTTCCTCTATCGAAGCAATTGTAACTTCTCCCTTAGGAGTCCACACGAGCACTCCCACCAGAAAAACAGAGCTCCGAATGCTAGTACGAAAATTTGTTTTGGTCTAATTTCTGAGCAACAGCCTATGAGCATCTCATGCTCTATATATAGGCTTAGGTCTTGACCTAAGCTCTCATTAAACATTGGGCTCCTGACTCATTCTAAATGAGTTAGGCCTAAATAGTTTTATTTTCAGTCCAACTAAAATAAAACTATCCTCTGGTGGGCTTACTCTATGTGTGTGACCCTATAGGTAAAATATTCGGTTATATTAATAATAAACTATTTTATTTTTAATATAAAATAAGAGCGGTATCTAGCAATACATCATTATGTCCAAATATTATTTATCATCGACATGACCTATAAGTGATAATTATTTTATATATCTATTCCTTTTGTCACGATATCTAATTGGGCCCAAGGCATGGTCGTCGTCATCCTTGTATGGCCTAATTCATTTTACTTAATACCAGAGTAGACTTTATAGAATAAATATCTAATATTTATTCGTCCTAGCATGGCCATGCATTTCATTAGTCTCACTCCATCAAGTGGCCCATAGATATCACTCCTGTCACATAGGAGAGACAAATTCCATCTACATCACTCACATCCCTCTGCATAATTTATCTATTACCTAATCACAATCTTTATAGTCATCTTATTATAGATAACATTTGATTGTATTAAAACAATAAACTCCTTATGTAGGAATCGTAGTGACTTCAGGTCGAAGGACTATATACCATTATCACATTGAGAACCGTTTATGACACTCATGTAACGATCCATGCAACGTTCTCATAGTGGGTCTGTCCAGTACAACATTACCCTTAATGTGTACCCGTGTAAAGACTTGATATCATATATCCATGATTTGTGAGATCAAATCATCAGTACATTTACACACTAATCTTAATGTATTTACATGTCCCCATGTAAATACTTGATTAGGAACGTTTTAGGAATAATTCTCATATGACCTATTATTCTAGGATAAATAACATTTGTCTAAAACTAAAAAAATACTAATTTTATTAATGAGTTAAAATTGATACATTAATAGCTCGTAGTACATACACCAACACAACAATGTTGCACAAGCCTTCTGCTGTTCTCAGAACAATTTGATCTCCAGAAGTTCCTTCTCCAGTCATCATCCGAATCGCGTGGACAAAAATCTTTGCTCTACGATAAAAAGTCACATCGTCAGAAGGGTAACAGTCATTACTCACCTCACTGTCTGAAGAGCGACTACAATCAGAGGACGACTCTGAGGAGGGAAGAGTCACTCTCTGCCGTGAGTAAGGTCCCCTTTCTGAGCGATGTGACTCAGCCCTCAGAAGAATCACAAGGATTCTTCCCCCACGATGGTTAGGATTGTGATAAGCTAATCTCCCCCTCCTAGGGCATATTTTTTCAAGAAAAATGGAAAAATGGAAGATGAAACTAACAGAGGAAACAAAGTGGTTACCTAAGATAATAAGGAAAATGAAGATAGAAAGAGCTTCGCAAAATAAGCAGCAGGCGTCCCTATGAAATTTTTTGCAGAGTGTTGCTAAGGAATCAGGAGTAAGTGATTCCCAGATTTCACTAAGTGTTTCTTTTATAAGAAACGAAGAGTTTCGGTTACCAACTCTTGGGGTCGTGTCATACACGACTAAACGCATTGATTTACAATTCAAACGACATAGTCGTTTCAAATTCATGGGCGCCAAAACAACATCGATTCACCAAAGGGCCTCTCCAATGGGCCCAGAAGTTTAAAAATTGTAAGCCCATTAAACCCTAGGCGATGGTTACTGAGATATACGTCTCCGATGTAATAATTGCTCGCACACGTGTTTAAAGGCATTTAATGCCTAATCATGCGACGCAATTTATGCCTTACAGCCGTTACTCGAATTTCAAGAGTCTCAAGTTTCAAAAAACTTTTGGGATTCTCATACAACAAATCTTTGTCTGGATCCGTTGTAACGACATTATGACAACAGAGCCTTCATCCGAAGAACAGTTCCTTATGACATAATAATGCTGAACAATACACATGTAGGTAAACATTTTCCCTATAAGTATACCGACATCCAGACCTCTCGTAGGTTGTATAGCTTATGTGAACAACTACACAGTCCCTCACACAAGCTAGGGGACATATGATCTGGTCTCAATACCGGTAACCGTTCTACAAGATATATTTCAACGTCTTTATCAGTCCTCCAACGTGTTACCGGTATCGTTGGTATATATCCGGACTCTAAATCCATATCAGGCGTTCTCCCTATATCGGTTGTCCAGGATAATGCCATGCACATCAGATAACACATACGTCACCATATAAAAGACAAAAGGCATTGCTACTGGGACAAGGACAAAGATTTCATTTTCCACACTACGAGCTATAATCTGCTCCTGGAAATAATCAACTTGTTCCCTAAGTCTTGCCCTATTTTCCCTACGCTCAATATAAAATAGCCACTTGACTCAATCATACTGGCAAGTGCATATAAAATAATAATTTATAATATTAATGGAGGTTAGTGGTTCCCTACTAACAAGTCCTCGTATATCGAGCCAATCAGGTATAAGAACTCTCTTCATTTATAGAGAGAGGGACTACTTCTTTTCAACTGACAATTACTATCTGAAAAATATTCCTCACTTGGAAAACTATTACTGACTTGAGCATCGGAGAATCTTCACAGGTGACACCACCTTTCACCCACATCAACGCGTGAGGAAGGTGTGAAGGACCTCTTGGACACCAGGACCGCTCTCTTCATACAGAGACATTGGATACATAGATCGGATACTCACATAACCGGTCTTCAGAGACGTAATCTTCTCACTATTTGTGACTGGCCCGACACTGGATCTCTTGACCCCGGTTCAGGACAGATCAATATATAATAAGAAAAATAAATGAATGAGAAGGAGAATAAAAAGAAAATATAATGATAACGAAATATTATTTAATATTTTATTTAAAATAAAAAAAATCCCCTTAAGTGATATAAATAACTTTACTGATATTTCTTGTTTTTTTTTATGAAAAAATGGAATTACCTAAACGAAAAAGAAACATGTACACTAGAGGATTGCATCTTATTGGATTGTCATGTAATCACAACCCATGATGCATGTTAAAAGTAACATCAACTAAATAGTCTACCAATTTTACCAAAAAAAATAGTCTATCAAGGATCCGGTGGGTTTTTCCTCCATCAAGCTCAAGGAAGGTCTTTGTCTAGGACAAGCGTTGGATTCCTCTGGCTTGGGGACTAGATTGTTTGATGTCTTTATTTTACAGTAGTCTTTGTCCTCTCCTCCATTGCTTAGGGTCTTCTTCTCATCATAGGGTTGAGAATGTATGGGCTTAGATGAGGTTTGTTTTCTTTTCCCAACAAGCAGACTTGTGTTTCATTTGAAATTTCCTTTTACCGGGTGTATTGCTTTTCCTATGTTCACCTTGGGTCGTTGGGCCTATTATTTTATTGATTGAATCCACTCTGTTTACCAAAAACAAATAGTCTGCCACCAAATTGGTACTTCTCCAGTTTCAAAAAAAAAATTGGTACTTCTCACTTAAAGAAATTAACACCCAAGAAGTTGAAAGGGAAACCAAAATTTTGCACTCAAAAACACATCTCCCATGTAAGAATTAAGAACTCTTGTGTTGCTATACCCAATTTGGGTAAACTTGGACCGGTGATTAAATTCGTGAAGGTGTTGATTTATGGTTCATTGGTTGATTTATAGCATATTAGTTGAATTATGGTTGAATTAATATAAATATATATGTTTTAATATATAACATATAAAAGATAAATTAACAAGTATTTATAAAAAATAACCCGACTTTTATGATATATATTAAAATAATACATATTATGTCAAAAAATGGAGAACTAGTGGTAATTATATCCATTACATATATTTAATTCGAATTGAAGTCTCGCCTTAAGCATTTTTAAAATTTTAAGGAATTTAATAATGATCGGTCCAACCAGTATACCATCTGTTATGTGTCAAGCTGGGTTTGTGGTTGGCCAACTTCTCCATCATGGCAACTTCAAAATGATGTTCAATGACAATAGTGTATCGGAAAGCTAAGGCTTTAACCTACTCCACTCTTATTCTTGTACAAGGGTTAAACTTTGTAGCTAATAAAACCCTGCTCATCTCATCCCTATAAAACATTCCAAAGCCAACACCCTTATCCACACAAAGAGAAGCAGTTTGTTGATTTTCATCATACCTGTGGGTGGATAAGACCACTTCACTGAATGAGAGATTGGCCTCACATAAGAACGTGTTATTATGTTTTAAGGCAACATATAACTTAAGCTTCTTTGAAGAACATGATATCCTCCTTATAATCTCCGACACACTCTTATTTCATCTTACCCATAATGTATAAAGCATTGGAAACACCAAATCTTCTACATTGCCCATTGCCCAAATACTATCAATCCATGCCAAAAAAAAACTCAAGGGATGGAATATGGTCTACACATAAGCTTAAAGATGAAGTAAATCACACAATTTTGATCTATAAACACTGAACCAAAACATGAATAACAGTCTCGTTGCCTGTGACGACCCTCATCAATTTCTCATTTTTCACAACAGATTTTTCACTTTTAATAAAAATTCACCCGGTCTCAATATAAAATAATAATTACTTTTATTAAATATATTCAAAATAATAAAATCATACTTAAAATAGTAATAACCGACTGAAATCGTTTGGAACTGAAACCATTAATAAAATAGAGTTATTCAGAAACAGCGAAAGAAGGAAAATAAAGTCAAGGGTCAATCGCCTGAGCGAGCCCCTGATTCGCTTAAGCGAGTGCCGACTCGCTTGAGCGAGTTCTACTCTTGAGCGCACAAGACATACGAGTAAAGCCAACAAGTCAAATTTCACCCGGAAATAGGTGCACTCGAGTATCTCTCGCTCAGAAACAGCTTAACCTTCACTCAGAAAAGTTTAACCTCCCTTTACCCAGGAAAGATTCGCTCATATCTTCACTCAGAAGCACTCCTATCTTTCTTCACTCGGAGTCTCTGCCTTAGTTCACTCGGAGTCACTCTAACCTTTCCACTCGGAAGTGAATCTCTTGGTTATTCTTCACCCAAAAAGAAACGAAGAATACTCACTTGAGCATAATGGGAACCAAATCAATCGGCCCTTGCTCGGATAAGAAGGAATCCACTCGGCTAGCTTCACCCGGTATAGGACTCTGCTACAGTAATGCAAATTCACTCATAAAATAAACACCAATCATTTAATATCAAGAATTTACACTCACTTCACACAGCATTACCGATTCAAATTTATTTCATCATACAGGCAACACTGTAGCATAAAACACTCGGAAAAACTCAATACATATAAATTACAATGCATTCACATTCACTCGGCGCCTTGGCATCAATCCTCCGCTTGGCGCACCTCCATGACTCTGATCTCCTCCCTGTAACTGGTTACTAAAAAAATTGAAAACCACAGTAAGGGTGAGTGTTTAGCATTATAATTAATATAGAATGGAATAAATACGAGTATAAACTCCGTCTGATTGCTTTATCCTCAAAACTGCGTATTTCGCTCAACAATTAACCCAATCGGTAATACACTCACACTCGACAACATATCCATTAACACTCGGCATTATTGTAATTCACACTCAGCAGCGTAACAGTTCTCCTTCGACAATCTTAACAAGTAACATTCAGCAAGTAACTTCCACTCAGCAAATATAACAATTTTCCACTCGGAAAATATACCAATCCCTCGGCAAAGATATGAAATTACACTCAGCAATTACATCGAATCGATCAACAATGATTTAAACTTTCATTCAGCAATTATAACCAATTTACCACTCGGTGAATATAACATCATTCAGTAATTATTTGAATTTTTATTCAGCAATTAAAACCAATTGCACTCATCAATACATCAAATCATTCTCAGCAAATATATCAAAATCTCATTCGGCAATTATAACAAATTAACACTCGGTAATCATAACAATTCATGCTCAGCAATTATAATACTTCATACTCGACAATTATATTCAACCTCATTCAGCAAATATAACAATTTACACTCATCAAATACAACAGATTGGCCCACGGCAAATACAACATCATACTCATTAATTTTCACTCGGATAATATGACATCTTACTCAGCAAGCACAATAATTCATTCTCATCAAATATATCAAATTCTCATTCGGCAAAATCATCAATTGTCATAACTGACTCACATAAAATCGACGCCTAGTATCCAGATACTAAAGGATCGGCCTTAAGCTGGGGCTCCTACTTGACACCCCGTGAACCCTGCTTGGTTCACCGAGTCCTGCTTGACTCCCCCTCAACCACTGGGTCATAGACCTCTGGGTAGCTCAACTGGGTCCTGCTTGACCACTGAAGCCAGAAACGAGGGTAACATATACCGTCGGCCGTCCCATACCACATCATACATATTTTCACATTTTTCATCATAAGTGGCCATTAACATCACTCGGGTGACCTGCTTGTCAAACCCGACTCATTAACAATATCACTCGAGAGACCTGCTTGTCAAACCCGACTCCATATTACCACAAAACACTGATTGTCACAGCATTAAATATCTTAATTTCAATCGGCTCAAGCCACATACACACGATCAGAAACCGATCGGTGTCTATACATATACATGCATTCATTCACATTCATATACAATTCATTCGGCATTATCACAATTATCACAACATCAAATACTCCTCAAGTCATATACACACGATCAGAAACTGATCGGTGCTCACACACATGCATACTCATACATTCTCAAATTTCATTCAGCAGCATCCCTATTATTTCTTAGGTCACATACACACACACCCACACCCACGATCCTAACCGATCGGTGTGTACATCCATACATATATTCGTACACATATTCATACAGTTTTCACTCAGCATCATCTCTTACCTGGTTTAGTCCTTCCAACGACTCGGACAGTGTCCTATTCTAATTAATTATAACCCGAACACCCCTTACCTCTGTTCCAAGCTTTAACAATGATTGGGTCTACAGTTCCACCACCGTTCCAATACCAGCCTCCCTACGTGTTTCACCAGTGTTCGTTCCACCACCTACGGGTTTGGAACGTGAAACACATCAACGTTACTGTGAACACCTATTTTTGTCCGGCAAAATATATATGTTAAAATATGAAAAAAAGAAGAAAAAAAAGTTTATTTGTCCTAGAATACGGAGTCAATGTTGACTACATTAACCGGGGTCCTAGCACGGTCTCATGACCGGTGTTACTTCACTAATTCTAAGCTCGTACAGCCTTAGGGGAGTACGGTATTTTACACCTCAGTTCGATGGAAATCCGAGGTTCTTCAAGTTAAAACTGATGTCTTAATCCGTACTTAAACTTCAAGACACACCGGAGGTAAACCTGCAGAAGATTCCTCAATGCTTAATATTTAACCGAGGTAAAGAGAAATGTCCATATTTGACCAGTGATTTCAGACCCCGGTTATGACTTACCAGTTCTTATTGGTGAAGCGGTACAGTGCTTAGAACCTCGTCCAGTCCAGATTGCCACCCCGGATCATTTTTTAAAAAAAAATAATATTAAAAATTATATAGTGACCGTTGGAATAGTAACCCTTTCCCATTTCTATAAATACCCAATCCCTCTTCATTTCAAACCACACCTCTCATTTCATCAATTCTCTTCATTTCTCTCAAGCAATGGCTGATGGATGCCGAAGCCAAGAGGAAAGAATAAAGGAGGGAAGACGATGTTTTGTGACAACCTTTTTACTCCTTATAGTGTGGGTAGTAATTTATATTTATTGGATATTTTATTTATTTCTATATATGTAATAAATAATTTATGCTTCCATTTATATTTTTAAATAAAAGGCCCAAAAAAAACAAAAAATAAATAAATAAATCAAAAAAAAATCAAAAAAATCAAAAAAATCAAAAAAAATCAAAATAATAATAAAAAAGAAAAATAATAATAAAAAAAAAGAAAAATTAAAAAAAGAAAAAAAAATCAAATAAAAAGGGGCCAAAAATGGTCCCAAACAAAAAAAACAAAAAAATTCTAAAAAAAAGGCCCAAAATAAATATGGGCCCAAAAAAAATCTGAAAAAAAAACGAAATTCAAAAAGAAAAGAAAAGAAAAGAAAAAGGAAATATCGGTGGTTTATTAGTGGTGGGCCCCGGTTTGGTTGGATAATTGGAGAAAATTGAGGAAATTGATATCAAATTTGAACAAATTGAAAAAGTAGAAAAGTGATGTCATTTATGGAGGATCCAATGCCAAATTTCTTCTATAAATAGAAGGTGATATTGAGGCATTTTGGAAAAAGAAGAAGAAAAAGAGGAGAAAAAGTGTTAAATTTTTGTGAGAATTTTTAGAAGTTTTAGTTTTCAAAAATTATGTTGTGTAATCCTAGTTAGGAAAATGAGTGCATCACTCTTGTTTGTCTTAGTATGTGAGTTTTTGTGAGCCAAAATATCATCCAAGTGTTGTAACTGGTGTCCAAATACCTTCAAATCGAGTCTAAACAAAGCCAAAAACAATCTACACAAAATTGATTTCCCGACTTCCGTTCTAGTTTCTCTGTAATTGATCTTATACCAAGGTATTTTTTATTAATACAAGGTTGTTTATTTACATTTATTTATTCGTCTTTATTTAATTGTTATTTATTTTTCTGCACTTTTATTTTTCTTTATTTATATTCAAGCACTTTATTTTCCCGCACTTTATTTTTCTACAGTTATTTATATGTTTATTTATTTTTGTGCATTTCCATCTTTATTTATTTATTTGTACCTTTATTTTTCTTTATTTATTTATTTTTTACACTTTTATTTCTCTTTATTTACTTTTCTGCACTTTTATTATTGTTAATTTATTTTTCTGCACTTTATTTATCCGCACTTTATATTCTGTAATTATTAGTTTATTTTTTATTTTTTTTTACATTTATTTATTTATTTATTTTTATGCCCTTTTATTTCATTTATTTACTTTCCTGCCCCTTTATTTTTATCATTTACTTTTCTGCCCCTTTATTTTCATGTATTTACTTTTCTGCTCCTTTATTTTTGTTATTTACTTTTCTACCCCTTTATTTTCATATATTTACTTTTCTACCCCTTTATTTTTGTTATTTATATTTCTGCCCCTTTATTTTCATGTATTTACTTTCCTGCCCCTTTATTTTTGTTATTTACTTTTCTGCCCCTTTATTTTCATATATTTACTTTCCTATCCTTTTATTTTTGTTATTTACATTTTTGCTCCTTTATTTTTTATTATTTATTTTTCTGCCCCTTTATTTTATGTATTTATTTTTCTGCTCTTTTATTTTTATGTATTTATTGTTATGTCTATTTATTTTTATTATGTTTTTTTTGAACTTTTATTTATTTTTCTGTACCTTTATTTTATTATTATTATTTATTCTCTGTACTTTTATTTTTAGTTATTTATCTTTTTGCCTTTTTATTTATTTATTTATTTTTCTACACTTTCTATTTATTTATTTACGTTTGACCATTTTAATAGTTTATAAATATGTATATATATACATAATTATCTATTTTTATTATTGATCTGTCCTGGACCGGGGTCAATAGATCCGATCTCAAGCCAGTCACGAATAGTATGTCAATACCGTCTAGTAGACCGGATGTATGTGTATCCGATGTATGTATCCGTTGTCCTTGGGAGAAGAAAGCGGATTGGGCGTCCTGGAGATCCTTTACACCGACCTAACGCGTTGAAGTGGGCGAATGGTGGTGTCACCTGCAAAGATTCTCCGACGCTCAAGTCAGTGATTATATTCCAAGTAAGGAATGTATTCAGAGAGGCATCAGTCGTAAAAGAGCTGAAGCAGAAGCCCCCCTTCAATCATGAAGTGAGTTCATATACCTGGTTGGTTCGATTAACGAGGACTTGTTGGTGGGGAACCACCAACTCCCATTAGCATTATTATATTGCGCACTTACCTTCATGATTGGGTCAAGTGGCTATTTTATATTGAGCATAGAGAATGTAGACTAGGATTAGGGAACAAGTTGACCATTCCCGTGAGCAGAATTTGGCTCGTAGTGCAGGGAATTATTGATCGATCCCTGTAGCAACAATCCTTGTCTTTTGCACAGTGTCGTGTGTGTTGTCCGGTGTCATGGTGTTATCCTGAACAACCGGTATAGGGAGAACGCCTGATACGGAATTACAGTCCGGATGTATACCGATGACACCGGTTACACGTAGATGTCTTATCAAAGCGTTGAAATATGTATAGCAGATCGGATACCGGTATTGAGACCGGATCATATGTCCCCTAGCTTGTGTGAGGGACTGAATAGTTGTTCACATAAGCTACTCAACCTGCGAGAGGTCTTAATATCGGTAAGCTTACGTGTGTAACAGTTCCTTAGCATCTGTTGTCATTCGTAAAGAACCGCTCTGATTTTAATAGAAAAGACCTTTCGGTACTGTCACAACGGATTCAGACAAAGATTCGTTGTGTGAGAATTTCAAGAGTTTATTGGAATTGAAAGCTCTTGAAGTTCGTGTAACGGCTGTAAAGCGTAAATTGCATTGCATGATTAGACATTAATGCTTTTAATCACGTGGGCAGGCAATTATTGTGTCTGAGATGAAAATCTCATTAACCGTCGTTTTGGGCTTAATGGGCCTGAAGTTTTCAAAACTTTTGGGCCCAGTGGATAGCCCTTTGCTGAGTTGCTATCGTTTTGGCGCCCAAGAATTTGGAACGGTTGTGTCGTTTCGCTTGTGAACAGGTACGTTTTATCGAGAACGACACAACTTCAAGAGGAGGTAACCGGTCCTCTTTGTTTCCTATAAAAGGAATACTTAGTGGATTCTGGGTTCCACTTGCTTTTGCTTTCTCAACGAAACTCTGCAGAAATTTTGCAAGGAAGTTTATCATCTACATTGCGAGGGTTTCTTCGTTCCTCAAATTCATCACTGTCATCTGAGGTAACTATCTTTTCCTTGTCGCTTTAGTTTCGCTTTGACTTGCTACTCGTAGTTATAGAAAGTAGGCTTCATCTAAAGGGGGGGGAATCAGTTTCCCTCAACCCTAATAGTCGTGGGGAAGAATCCTTGTGATTCTTCCTAAGACTGAACCGCGTCGCTCAGAAAGGGGATCTTACTCACTGCGGGAAGTGATCTTTCCCTTCTCAGAGTCGCCCTCTGATTGTAATTGCTTTCAAAATGCAGTGAGTAATGATTGCAACTTTCTGACGACATTTTATTTCTTATCGTAGATTAAGGAGTTCGGTCTAGATATTTCCAATGGCAACTGGAGAAGGATCTTCTGGAGACAGCGCCATTTCGAAAACAGCAGAAGGTCTCTACAGCGTAATTGCTTCGAGGCTAAATTGGGAGGAGGTTCAGGCTAAATGGCCTTTCTGCTGGGTGTCTAGTGAGTTTAAGGAATTGGCCTCCCGACATGCGGATAAGGAGGGATCCCGGATCCAGCCGAGGTTTACTTTGAGTACGGATGAAGAGACAAAGAAGTGGTATAGGGTTTATGCACCACTTCCGACAGAGCGGATATGCCACGTCGTCCCTAATGACCGCTCTGTATACATGTATGACTTTATTTTCCATAATCTGGGAGTTCGTTTTCCTCTAACCGAACTCCAGATGGGCGTCCTGAAGTTCCTGAACTGTGCACCCTCTCAACTTCATCCCAATGGTTGGGGCCTCATCCGGGCTCTGGAGGTCCTTGGTGAACATTTCAATTTCATGCCAACTGTAGCGATGCTGTTCTACTACACTCAGGTAGTTCGAAGAGCAAACAAGCAGGGCGGAGTTGGTCTGGTGACTCTCCGGACTCTCTGTTCCTTTGTGAACTTTGAGTCTTATACAGATTCTGCCAAGGTTGACGGGAAGTCCTTCAAGATTTACTTCACCCGCATCTCCATTAAGAAGGGCAATCCAAAATTTTGGAAGGATGAAGAGGGCGTTGACAAATTTCCCCTGAGTTGGACACACAAACATTTCCTCTTGAGCTCACACGCGTACTACACTGATCAATCTGATCTGTCACGTGAGACGTCGAGAGTGTTGTTCGCACTTGAATCGCACACTACAGGTCGTCACGTCTTTTCGTGTAGGCGTCTGCTAAGTAGCTCAAGCGGAGTCCGGGAGGAATATTTGCGTACTTCTCGTTTTATTCTATCTTTTCTCCTTTATCAAATATGTATAGAATATTTGTAGTTGCTGACATCTTGTGTTTGTTCATGTAGGTGAAATAGAACAGCAAACTCCAGAAATGGACAAATTGAAGAAATTCAAGGCGGCTGGTAAATCTGTTACTCATGAAAATGAGGTGAAGCCCAGGCCCTCAACTAAGGATCGTCCTGAGGTAATCATCTTGACCTCGGATGCTGAAGGGGACATCCCACTGGTTGAGGGCGGTACGTCCGATGTTGGCGCAGCCTCGGGTCAGCCTCCAGTTACTGAGAGGAGAAGAAAGATCCAGAATGATCCTTCGAAGCGTCAGTCCAAGAAGCAAAGGACTTCGGAGGATAAAGCCGTTGAAACCTCAGAAGGGATTGGTGCTTCCTCCGGTCTCAATAAAGGCACTGCTGCTGGGGTTTCTGGATCAGGGCCGACCTCCTTCCCAACGACCTCGTTTCTCACCCCCTTCCTCTCCTACGAAGGTTCTACTCCTGCCACTCTTCCACCACCGATGTATAAACTCCGGCCTACGCTTAGTGTTAAAGAAATTGAAGAAGCGTGTGAGGCCGGAAGGTGGCAGCTAGCCGAACTTACTGGATTGCTATCTTCCATCAGTGAGTTGGCTAAGAACGTCGACAAGGTTGAGGAGCTAAGTGACAAATTAGAAGAGCTCAACCTTTCCTCAGACAAGGACAAAGCCGCCATGAAGTTAATGGAAGATCGTCTTAACAAGACTAAGGAGTTTGGGGATCTCATAACTAAAGAGAATCTCAAACTCAAAGGCGATCTTAAAAACTTGGAAGGCAAAGTGGCAGAGAAGGAGGAAGAACTCCGCAGCAGCCAGGATAAAAATAAGGCTGATGCTGAGGAGTGGTCTCAAAGGGAGAAGAAGCTCCTTCTTGAGATAGAGGGACTGAAGGCTAGAAAAGTGGAGCCCGAGATATCCAGTGAGGAGCTGTCTAAGTTACGGGGAGAATTGGCTACAGTGAAAGCTGAGAGAGAAGAAGCTGTTGACATATGCAGCCGGGCTGTTGAAGAGTCCTTCGGCCTAGCCATACGCCAAGTCTTCTACCGCAATCCCACTGCAAAACTTAACCTTTATGGGATGGATCCGTACTATGAATTCCATGAGGGAAAGTTAGTCGCAGTGGTGGATGGTCGTCACGAAGATCCACCGACGTCCTTATATGGTTTGGCTCCTCTTCCTGAGGGTCAATCCATGGGACCTGACTACGTCTTTCCTGCGTCCGAGGTTCCCTCTTCTGAAGAAAGGGCTGAGGCTCCTGGAGGCGAGACTCCTGCGGAGGTTCTAAAGGAAGGAGCACAAGAGCCCAGTGCTGAAGAGGCACAAAAGACTGAAGAACAGATTCCTCCTCAGTAGTTTTGTTTTCATTTACATGTATAGTTGTGTACCGGGATCAACTCCGGATTTTAAACTATTGTATGTAATTTCATTTCAATGAATGAGTTTTGATTGAAGAAATTTGTCTTCGTCATTTCATGTATATTTAAATCGTTTCTAATCCGTTCTGTATAATTAATCTTAAGGCTGGATTGAAATAATAGCCTCGGAAGATTAAACAACGAATAAAATTTAGAACGGATAAATATATACATGTCCCCAAGTGTGTATTAAGAAGAAGGTGCCTGTCTTTGGGGCGTGATCCTTAATTCTTTTGGGGAAAGATGGGTCGATCCGCTGTTTAGCAAAGTAGTGTAACAGGACGGATGACTGCTTCTAATCCGTAATATTCTTACAGGAGATGATAATATTGTTCCAAGTTTAGGGAACTGCAAGGAAGTGGTGTTTGAGTCCTTTATCATAAGGATGATGATGGGAGTTTTTTCTACACCAGGAGTTACGTCGTTGTATCACAGAATAGGTGATAAAGAGCATCCGTCCTGGGAGAATACCACTAGAAAGCGAAAGTGCGGACTGACTTTCGGAATTTTCCATCATAAAGATGATTATGAGTATTGATCATGCCAGGTGTTTTATCATTAAATCACTTCATAAGTGATTGAGATCATCCGTCTTAGGGATGTGTACGATACCAGGAACTACATCATCAGGTCGCATATTAGGTGATTGAGATCATCCGTCCTTTGGGTGTGTATGGCGCCAGGAGTTACATCGTCAGATCACAGCATGGGTGATTGAGATCATCCGTCCTGGGCAGGTACACCGCGTTAGGAGTTACATCATCATATCACATAATGGGTGACTGAGGTTATCCGTTCTGGAAAAGTACACATCGTCAAGAGTTACATCGTCAGATCACAGATTAAGTGATTTAGATAATCCATCCTGGAGACATTTTTCAATCGTAGGAATACGGATTGAGTGAATACTTTCAGAATGATGATGAGAATTGTTCATACCAGGAGTTACATCGTCGAATCACTGAATAAGTGATTGAGATCATCCGTCCTGGAATGATTATTGGAGTTCTTCATACCAGGAGTTACGTCACCGAATCACTGAATAAGTGATTAAGATCATCCGTCCTGGAATGATTATTGGAGTTCTTCGTACCAGGAGTTACGTCATCGAATCACTGAATAAGTGATTGAGATCATCCGTCCTGGTGTGATTATTGGAGTTCTTCGTACCAGGAGTTACATCATCGAATCACTGAATAAGTGATTGAGATCATCCGTCCTGGTGAATTTTTCCAATCAAGGGAGTGCGGATTCAATTGCCAATTTTCGCTCCATCCGAAATCTGAGTCTTACCTCTACTAGCCCCCTAGCTGATGTGAGGAAGCAGTTGACTTGCTCATATGAGCTATATTGATCATAGTACGTCTGGATTTCGGATTTGCACCGAAGTGTAAATATCCGTTCTGGGAACCATGTTCCGTAGTGATGAAATTTTAAGGGCGGATTCGGCAATGGAAATATCAGAAGTTTATCGAATTTCGCAACCCTTGGTATTCGGGTAATGGTGGCCACGTTTCTAATGATTGGACATTTAATGCCTTAATTCACGTGGGCGCGCCATTATTGCATTAAGTGCGCATGTCTTAGTAACTGTCACGCATAGTTTTGTTGGGCCTAATATTTGGTTTTAATAGGCCCATTTCGATGGCTCTGTGACAAAATGATGGCATTTTCGCGCCTTGATGTACTAAATGACAATTTTGGTCCACTAAACGGGGAGTCGTTTGGGGGTAAACGACAGGTTATGTTTAGTGGGTATTTGAAAAATTTTGGTGCCCTGATATAGGCATATTTGGCAATCTCAGTTACCATTTCTTCTTGCTTCCTTGACGAATCTCTACGAAAGTTCCAAGAAGTTCTTCGTATCCACCTCTGTGAATTTCAATTCACTATCTAAGGTAACCACTTTCCCTTCGTTCTCAGTTTCTCTTTTCAATATTTGAGAATGCCTAGGAAGGGTGTTAGCTTCAGTGGCGTTGGCCCTAGAGGAAGAGGAGGAAGGGCTTTGACTCAAAACCCTAGCGTTCATGGTGGGAGGATTCCAGTGATCCTTCAGTCGAGATCACGAAATACAGAGAGGGAGGGGTCGCAATATCAAAGGCGAAGGGTGATTATACCCTCTTCAGGGTCTTCCTCCTCTAGTGAGAGTGTCGAGAGTGGGGATTTATATGTCTCTGATGATGTGGAATTTTATCGCAGCATCAAGGCTTTCACAATGGTGACAAAGAAAGCTACTGGGAGGAAGTCGTCTGAAGGGGAATCCCCTTCCGAGAAGCATATCTTGAAGACCCAATCCGGCCTCTGCAATGTGGTTGCACACCGGATAGATTGGGTGAAATTCCAACAGAAACGCCCATTCAGTTGGGTGGCTGAGGAGTTTCGTGAAATAGCATCAGTTCATGCTCAAGAGGGGGGAGCGGAGTTGGAGCCGCGTTTCACGGTCTTCAAGAGGGATAAATACAAGAAGTGCTTCGTGGTGATAGCCCCGTTGCCATCCGATCGAATTTGTCATATCCCGGACGAAAGGTCCTTGTATATGTATGACTTTTTATTTTTGAACCTTGGTGTGCGGTTTCCCCTTTCGAAGTTTCAGATGGGGGTTCTGAGATTCCTGGACTGCGCTCCTTCACAGCTTCACCCCAACGGATGGGGATTAGTCCGCTCTCTTGAAGTGCTTGGGGAGCACTTCAACTTCAAGCCGACGGTGGCCATGCTCTTTTATTTTGCCCAAGTGGTCCGTCGTGCAAATAAAGAGAAGGGGGGAGTGAGCTTGATATCCCTCCGGACTCTCTCAAAGGTTATCAACTTTGAGGCGTACACTGACTCCGCCAAAGTCGATGGACATTCATTCAAGTCCTATTTCACGAAGATTAGCGTTCACCCTGACGAGTCAGTTTTTTGGTTAACTGAAGATGGGCTTCCGAAGTTCCCAGTGGCTTGGACGCATGAACACTTTTTGCTGACCTCCCAGGCGTACTACACTGAGGAGGATGAACTAAGCCCGTCTTCAGTTTCCGTTCTTTCCGCCCTTCAATCTTACACCGCCTCGCATCAATTTTTCTCTTGCAGGCGTTTGTTAGGATCGTGGTCTACCCGCGAGGAATATCTGCGTAATTTTCCTGCTAATATTCATATTTTATCGCATCATGCCTTGAAGTAGTTGATTTCTAACCGTGTTGCTTGGTTTTGCAGTTGAAATTGAAGCTGCGTCTCCAGAGATGGAAAAACTGAAAGGGCTCAAAGCTGGAGCGAATTCCGTGGCAGCTGAAAATGACATTCAGGCGAAACGGAATTCGAAGAAAGCCACAGCGGAGACCATCATTTTAACCTCATCTGCTGGTGACGATATTCCCTTACTGGAGGGCGGATCTGAGAAGGTTGTGGCTGAGAAGGTCGGAGAAAAGAAGAAAACTATAAAACGCGGTTCCTCAAGGACCTCGGATCGTCAACCCTCTCCGAAAAAACAAAAAATTTCAAGTGAGAGTGCTGATCCGGAGCCTTCAAAGGGAAAGAAAGTGGAAAGATCCGCTCTGGATGTAGGGTCCACTCCGGATGCTCCTGGCGACGGGATCACCTATGGTGCAAAGCCAATAACGACTTACTTTGCACCAAAAGTTACTCGCCCCCTTCAAAGTAGCTCCGGTCTTGCACAATATCTGGTATACGAGGGTTCTGTTCCTGAGGCCGTTCCTGAGACTCCGTACAAGCTGAAGCCCTCATTGATGAGCGATGGAGTAGCCAAAGCTTGCGATGCCGGACAGAAGCACCTGGCAGAATTATCCGGGCTCCTAAGATCGGTTCGCAAGCTTCCAGAAGAGAATGAGAGGCTGAGCTCGTTGGTTGGCAAGGTTAATGACCTTAGCGTTGCTGCTGCTAAGGACAAGGCAACCATCCTTCGTTTAGAAAGTAAATTAGAAGCTTCCAAAGAGGAAGGATATAAGAAGGATGAAGAAATTGTCAGGCTAAAACATCTTGCCAAGGAGTTGGAGGCCCAAGTAGCTGATCAAAAGAAAATCAATTCCGACCTCCACTCCGGTTTTTGTGCGGAGAAGGAACGCTCTTCAAAGCTGGAAGAGGAGCTTAAGGAAGTCAAAGTTGTTTATGCTCGAGGAACCGAAGATTGGTCGCGTAAGGAGAAGGAGCTGCTCTCAAAGTTGGCGGACACAAAAGCGGAATTTGACGAGGCTGTGGATATGTGCGATCAGGCAGTCAAGGAATCCTTTGGGTTGGCTGTTCGTCAAATTCAATACCGGAATCCCAAGGTGAAACTTAATCTGAATGGTATTGACCCGTTCTATGAGTTTCATCAAGGGAAACTGGTGGCCATAGTTGATAAGCGTCATGAAAGTCTGCCTAGCACTCCTTATAAGTTCGCTCCTTTACCTGCAGGCCAATCGATGGGACCTTCATTCCTGAAGCCCATAAGCACAGGAACGAGCTCTCGCACTGAAGAAGGCAAGGCCGGAGGCAAAGGCAAAGGGAAAGAAGGAGATTCAAGCCAGAGAAAGTAGCGCCCTTCCCTGTTTCCTTTTTCATTTTATTGATTCAAATTCGCTGTGTTCCGGGATCAGCTCCGGATTATTATACGAATTGTAATTCTCATTTAATCAATAAAAGGGTTTTTTACCTCCATTTTTGTTTAGTGAAAAACAACTTTAATAGAGGGATCGCATGTGTATTGAATCATTCCGAATTTAAGTAATGAAGATCGGTTTGTAAAACAAAATCTCCATACCGGACTTATACATGCGAGATGGATTTCTCAATAAGATCACCGCTTGTCAGGGAACACATCATTGTTACAAGAACGGCTTAAGGGGAATGATTGTGAGATCGTTTAGACGAGAGTTCATTCCTCAAGATATTCGTTAAACCGTTGATGTTGTCCCCCAGTATCATTGGGTGATTATCACTTTGAATAAACTCTGAGTAAAATTTTCTCGTGAGAGTTTTTAAGAGTGAGGATTTAAAATAGACATTCCTCCTCAAATATTTCCGACTGAGAGATTTCAGGTGAATATGCCTTAGATTGTGGCGTACCCGAGTGAATTGTTTGTGTCGGAGTTCATGAGTTAGTTATAAAACTTCCAAATAAAGAACTTCATAAGAAAGTATTAATCTGGAGTTCAGTATAACTTACTTGTTGTGTTTGGAGTTCGGTTTGATCCTACTGTCCATGTCATATTTGGTGTTCGGTTGAATCCTACTAGCCGTTCTTCAATTGGTCTTTGGTTTTACCCAATGACGATTCTTCACCGACGTTCGGTTAATCCTACTAGTCGTACTCAGAGTTCGGTTTAATCCTACAATCCGAGCCTTCAATACGGGGTTCAGATCAGGGCTAATCCTGAACCTACTGCGCCCGTCACTTGGGGTTCAGCGTGGTCTTGAAGAAAAACCAGCTTACTGCGCCCAAGCCTTCGCATGGGGTTCGGTTTGTGGCCTTGAATAAGGACCAGCCCTACAACCCATGTAGTCTTCGAATGGGGTTCGGTTTGTGGCCTTGAAGAAGGACCAGCCCTACAACCCATGCCCTGAGGTTCGGTTTAATCCTACAACTCAGGTCTTCACCGACGTTCGGTTTATCCTACTAGTCGTACTCAGAGTTCGGTTTAATCCTACAATCTGAGCCTTCACCGGTGTTCAGCCAAACTTACTAACCGTACCCAGAGTTCGGTTTAATCCTACAATCTGGGCCTTCAATATTTACACACTCGAGGAGTTACATCGTCAATTACAGAATGGGTAATTGAGATCATCCGTCCTGAGTATGTTCTTGTGCGTTGCGCATATTCGAAGAGTTACATCGTCAACTACAGAATAAGTAGCTGAGATCATCCGTCCTGAATATGCTTTTGTACACCGGATAAACTGAAAATCACAGCATAAGAAAAACTCGAAAGAGTTAAATTGTTATGAGAGATTCTTATTAAATCAAAAATAAGAATTACAAGGAGAGCGTAGCTGTGAAAATAAATTCTCCAGTATTCAATCCAAGATAAGGATAGGAGAGTGTAGAAACAGCTAGCTATAGTAGATGCGCAAGTTTTGGGTGTTCCATTTGTTTCGGATTGGAGTGCCATCAAGGTTTTCAAGGCGATAAGAGCCTTTGCTAGTGACCTCGGATACCCTGTATGGGCCTTCCCAGTTTGGGGCTAATTTGCCTTGATGGGCGAATTTGTTCCCTATACTTGCTTTCCTCAAAACCAAATCTCCAACGTTGAAAGTCCTTGATTGGACTCGTTTGTTGTACCGGAGAGCAACTTTGGCTTTGATGGCTTGATCTCTGATGAAAGCGTCTTCTCTGAGTTCTTGTATGACATCCATTTCAGATGCCAAGTTAGCATTGTTGGTTTCTTCAGAGAAGTACTTAACTCTTGTGGAAGCAATTTGCAGTTCCACAGGTATCATTGCCTCGACCCCGTATGTTAGGCGATATGGGGATTCATTGGTGGACGAATGAGGCGTTGTCCGATATGCCCATAGGACATGACACAGCTGGTCTGTCCATCCGCCCTTGGCTTTACCAAGGCGCTTCTTTAGTCCCTTAAGCACCTCCCTGTTGGCCACTTCAGCTTGACCATTAGTTTGGGGATGTTCGACGGATGAGAATATTTGGGTTATTCCTAACCCTTCAAGCAAATCTGTGAATTTTCTATCCGTGAACTGGGTGCCATTGTCTGTGACAATCCGTGCTGGGACCCCGAACCGTGTTATGATGTTTTCATACATGAAACGGCGAGTTCGGGCTGAAGTAATATGCACCACCGGCTCTGCTTCTATCCACTTAGTGAAATAATCGACCCCTACAATGAGATATTTGATGCCCCCAGGAGCAGTTGGAAAGGGGCCCAGAATATCCAATCCCCATTGATAGAAGGGCCATGGAACAGCGGATGTGAAGAGTTCTTCTGCCGGTGTGTGGTGTAGGTTAGAGAATTTTTGGCAAGCGTCGCATTTTTTGACGAAGTCAATGGAGTCTTGCTTCATTGTGGGCCACCAGTATCCAGCTCTGAGGATTTTTCGCATTAAGCTTCTTCCTCCAGCATGGTGTCCACTTTGTCCTCCATGCACTTCCTCCATTACACCTTGCACCTCATCCTCTTTGAGACAAATTAAATAGGGCACAGAGAGTGCCCTTCTGTAGAGATTACCATCAATCATAGTGAAATACGGTAATTCTCTCCTTAACCTCGTCTTTTCCTTCTCATCTGTGGGTAGCTGTCCATCAGCCAAATAACGGATGTAAGGAGCCATCCATGTATCTCCGTAAAGGGAGTCAGTCATTATGGCGTTTAGAGAAGGGAAAAAAGGGATGCTGGGCGACGTTAGCGTGCTTTGAACCAGAGTAGTGGTGCTACCCGGTCGTTTAGTGCTTGCTAACCTGGAGAGTATATCTGCTCTCGTATTCTCTTCACGTGGAACATGCTTGAACTCCACCTTTGAGAATTTCTCAGTCAACTCCTTGACACAGTTCAAGTATAATTGGAGTTGAGGTTCGCGAGCTTGATATTCTCCTAAGATCTGCGAAATCACCAGCTGTGAATCGCTACAGAGTGTCGCCTCAGAAGCTCCGATGTCAATTGCAGCTCTTAGCCCGGCCAAGCAAGCTTCGTACTCAGCCTGGTTGTTGGATGTTTTGAAATTGAAACGAAGGGAGATCTCCAGGTGTACTCCGTCATCACTTTCGAGAACTACACCTGCTCCAGAGCCTCTTTGGTTTGATGAACCATCAACGTAAATGGTCCAATGGACTCGAGGGTAATCCGGATCAGTCCCTGTCATTTCCACAATAAAGTCAGCCAGGACTTGAGCTTTAATAGCGCTGCGGGGTTCGTAGGATATATCAAACTCAGAGAGTTCAATAGACCATTTGATCATCCTCCCAGCAAGATCGGGCTTGATTAAGACAGAACGGAGTGGCAAATCCGTTCTCACTATGATTGGATGGGCGTGAAAGTACGGACGCAACCGTCGTGAGGCCCAAACAACAGCGAGGGCGGCCTTTTCAATTTTTTGATACCGGATCTCAGCACCTTGCAAGGTCTTGCTAGTGAAATAGACCGGTCTTTGTCCATCAGGAGTTTCTTTTATCAAGGCAACGCCCAAAGCTTCATCTGAAATAGCCAAGTACAGAATGAGTGTGTCTTCGGGGTCAGGCTTTGTGAGAATGGGAGGTTTGGACAACACCTCCTTAAGCTCTTGGAAAGCTTTTTCTTGTTCCTGTCCCCACTCGAATTTCTTGGACTTTTTCAGTATTTTGTACAGGGGGAGCGACCTGTGAGCCATCTTCGGCATGAATCGTGCCAAAGCTGCTACCTTGCCATTCAGGGATTGGACTTCTTTGAGATTCTTAGGACTTTGCATGTCTAGAATCGTTTGGCACTTCCCTGGATTGGCTTCTATACCACGTTGAGTTAACATGAAACCCAAAAATTTCCCAGCAGGGACAGCAAATGTGCACTTCATTGGGTTCAGCCTCATGTTAAATTGTCTCAAACGGGTGAATACTTGGTGCAGGTCTTCAATATGATCGCCACCAACCGGTGTCTTTGCTATTATGTCGTCAATGTATACTTCAACAAGTTTGGTGTGCATACCTTCGAAAACCTTGTTGATCATGCGCTGATATGTCGCCCCAGCGTTTTTCAGGCCAAAGGGCATGACTGTATAGCAAAAGACACCACGATCATTTATGAAAGCTGTCTTCTCTTGATCCTCTTCGCACATCGGAATTTGGTTGTAACCAGAATAAGCGTCCATGAAGCTCAGGTATTGGTAACCAGAGGAATCATCTACCATCCGATCTATATTAGGAAGAGGATAAGGATCTTTTGGACAGCAGCGGTTGAGGTCCACGTAGTCAATGCACATTCTCCATTTACCATTGGATTTAGGGACCATCACCACATTCGAAAGCCAAGAGGAATATCGGATTTCCTTGATAAATCCGGCCTTCAGCAATTCCTCAGTTTGCTGACAAGCTGCTTTCTGTTTCTCTGGGCCCAATCGTCTTTTCTTTTGGGCCACAGGTTTCGTCTCTGGATAGACAGAAAGTTTATGACAGCAGAATTCAGGGTCTATGCCTGGCATATCGGCTGCAGTCCATGCAAAGAGGTCTTTAAACTCTTGTAAGAGAGCCAGCAGTCGCTGCTCTATTTCAGTATCTAGCTTGTCATTGATATGGGTGATCTTTTCTGGAGAATCTCCCAAGACAATGTCCCTGGAATTTCCATCCGGTGTGGGCTTTGATGGGTTGAACGGATCAATGTTCAAATCCGCTCTAGGGTCCAGGTCGACAAGACTTACGGATTCAGCCGATGTTCCAGCATCATTAAGTTTCCTCTTTTTATTGGAGGCGTCCAGTTTTGTCATGTTGAGACTAAGGTTGTAGCAGTACCTAGCCATCTCTTGATCACCACGGATAGATGACACAGCATTATCCTTGTCAATGAACTTGATAAGGAGATGTGGGGTTGATACAACTGCCTCCATTGCATTCAGAGTAGGACGGCCTATGATGCCATTAAATGGTGATTTGACATCAATCACTAGCACCCGAGACCTAACCGTCCTGGCTCCTGGTTCGCCTTCAAACGAGATAAGGGTGTCAAGATACCCTTTAGTTAGTTGCTTTGCGCCATTGAAAGCTGTTAGTTCCTGCGTGTAAGGCTGTAAATCTGAGTCTTTAAAACCCATTCTTTCAAAGCAATTATAGAAAATAACATCGCAGGAACTTCCCTGGTCAACAAGGATTCTTCGGACGTCCTTGTTGGCGATCACAGCAGTGATGACTACAGCATCGTCACCACCAGGAACGGTTGGGCCAAAATCCTCGTCAGAGAAAGAGATTATGGGAGCCTCATTTCCTCCTCTGTAAGGGCGATTGTCTTTGACTTTCCCTTGCACAGATAGAATCATTCTGTGATGATTCTTACGGGCTGTAATTGAAGCTCCTCCTCCAGCGAACCCTCCAGCAATCATGTCAATGACTTCACGTCGGCCCTGACGTTGTTGCTGGGGCATGCTGTCTTTCTGTGCTGCATTATCGGTCATTACACCTTTTTGCTTCTCTGCAGCAGAGAACTTTCGAACCGGACTGGGGTTGTTGTCATCCCCATCGTCGGGATCTCTTTCTCTTTTCTCATTCCGTTCTGCCCTGTCAAAGGATTTTTCTTTGAACAGGTATTATTTCAATTTGCCTTCTCTAATTAGCGTCTCAACCGCGTTCTTTAGAGCTTGGCATTCATCAGTGGAATGACCATTTTGTTCATGAAAATCACAGTACTTTCGTGAATTTCCTGGTCTTTTCATAGGGGCTGGTCTCCTGATGCCATATGTGCTGAAAACTGGCCATCCGACCTCTCTCAAAATCTGAGATGGTCTGGCAGATAACTGTGCATAATGGCCGAAGGAATTGACATGGCTTTCTCGAGGTCGAGGAGGGTGGTTATCCACCTTAGGATTGGTGAATGGCCTCTCCATGCGTTCTGACCTCGTCTTTTCCTTACCCTTCTGGGTTTGGGGAGATGGTGTTGGTGGCTTTTTCTTTGCAGCCATTGCCTCCAAGTGCATCTCTATGCTCACATACTTTGAGGCTTTTTTCCTGAACTCCTCAAAAGTTGCTGGGGGGCTCTTTGCTAATGAAAGAGCGAAAGCTGATCCTGGCTGCAATGCCTCAATTACGATATGCAGCTTGATAGATTCTGTGAGGTTAGGAACCAGGGCTGCTTCCTTATAAAACCTCTTCAAAAAATCTTTTAAGCCCTCAGTTTCACTTTGCTTAATCTGAGCCAAGGTATGAGACGTCTTGGGTACATCTCTGGAGATGACAAAGTGGGTTTCAAAGGCAGCTGCCATTTCCGTCCAAGAATCTATGGATCCAGAAGGCAGGCCTTTAAACCACCCGAGGGCTTCCTCAGACAATGTTCGAGGGAACATTCGGCACATCACGTCTTCATCAGCCCCCAAGTACATGGCTTCAAACACATAAGCATCAAGGTGCTTAGTTGGATCAGTTTCACCATTATACTTTCCGATGGAAAGTGGTTGAGTGGTTTGAAGGTGCTTGGGGATGCTGATGCCCATAAGTCTCCTTGAAAAAGGAACCTTCAGATTGTAAGACAATGGGGGTGCTGTTGTTGAATCTCTCTTCCTTCGGGAAGCTGCATCCTCAGAATCGCGAGTTTGTTCTCCCTCCTCAAACGTTGGGATCTTTGAGTACTGAAGAGTGGTGGACTTTTCACCATCAGTTGTGTGGGGAGTGTTTCGCGTGCGAGATGACTCTTTATCCTCGCTTTGCCTTTTTTCTCTTCGCAATTCAGCGAGTTCCCTCTGAAGTTGTTTGATCAACTCATCACGAGGATCAGGATCAGACACTGTTACTATCTTCTTTGAGCTGCCCCCATGAGAATCAAAGTTGAGTTTTCTGAAGGCGTTAGGATTGGTCCTGCCTTCAGCCTGATTTTCCATGAAGTCTTGTGCTTCGCCTTCCATTGTGGATTACCTGCTCTGTCAAAGGATATGGGAATAACTTTATCGTGTCCCACCGGGCGTGCCAATGATCTGTCCTGGACCGGGGTCAATAGATCCGATCTCAAGCCAGTCACGAATAGTATGTCAATACCGTCTAGTAGACCGGATGTATGTGTATCCGATGTATGTATCCGTTGTCCTTGGGAGAAGAAAGCGGATTGGGCGTCCTGGAGATCCTTTACACCGACCTAACGCGTTGAAGTGGGCGAATGGTGGTGTCACCTGCAAAGATTCTCCGACGCTCAAGTCAGTGATTATATTCCAAGTAAGGAATGTATTCAGAGAGGCATCAGTCGTAAAAGAGCTGAAGCAGAAGCCCCCCTTCAATCATGAAGTGAGTTCATATACCTGGTTGGCTCGATTAACGAGGACTTGTTGGTGGGGAACCACCAACTCCCATTAGCATTATTATATTGCGCACTTACCTGCATGATTGGGTCAAGTGGCTATTTTATATTGAGCATAGAGAATGTAGACTAGGATTAGGGAACAAGTTGACCATTCCCGTGAGCAGAATTTGGCTCGTAGTGCAGGGAATTATTGATCGATCCCTGTAGCAACAATCCTTGTCTTTTGCACAGTGTCGTGTGTGTTGTCCGGTGTCATGGTGTTATCCTGAACAACCGGTATAGGGAGAACGCCTGATACGGAATTACAGTCTGGATGTATACCGATGACACCGGTTACACGTAGATGTCTTATCAAAGACGTTGAAATATGTATAGCAGATCGGATACCGGTATTGAGACCGGATCAATTATGGTCATGATTTCCTATTATTTTCTCTTAGTAACTTTTTGATAATTAAGAAAAAATCACTTTCATAAAAAAATAAAAAACTAAAAAAAATCAGGACTAATAAGTAGTGTGTTATTTATTCATTCATTTTTTTTAAATTTAAGATGAGATTAATTTAGATGAGACATCTTATTAATCTTATTTTTTCTAAAAGATAATTAAATAATATTCCTTGTCAATTTTGATTATTGAAGTGTATTATATTTCTTTATCTTCATGTTGATGTGTTTAATTCTATTTTTTTTCTTATCTTTATTTATTTATTTATTTATTTATTTGTTTTAAACTTTATATTTCTCAATAAAATCAATTTTTTATTAGAAAATAAGTTAGACAAGACGTCTTATTGTTTTTTTTAATCTTTTTATTTTTATGGTCTTTTAATCATTTGCTTATTTTTTTTTTAGAACGAAAAACAACAAACTTAGGAGATGTATTTTATTATTATCTTTGTTTTATTCATATTTATATATTTTTTTATTGTGTATATTATTTATGATTGTTTTATAAAGGATGAAATATTTGATAATTATTTTTGAAATTATACATGATCAATTTGGGTAACCGTTCTTTTTACAGACAGTGTGGGGTGCTAATACCTTCCCCTCCTGTAATTTGACTCCCGGACTAAACACAATCTCATTTTTTAAAAAAAAAACCAGTGCTGTTTAAAGGTTTTCCTAATATTTTCCTTAATAAATATTAGTGGCGACTCCTTGAACCCTTTATTTTCTTTAGGCTTCTCAAGAGCCTCATTTCAATACGGTTTCAATTTTCTTTTATTTGTCTTTAACCAGTCTGCGTCGCGCGCTAGGACCCAGGTCGCGACAGATGGCGACTCCACTGGGGACATTTTGAGAGTCAAGCCCGTTAAATTGATCTTGTGTGTTTTGTTGATTGTTAATTATTTCATCCTTTATATTTATTTGTTATGTTATTCTCGTTGTTTATCTAATCTCCCATTAATTTTAGATTGTATATTATTATTTATTTTTTTACTTCTTTATTGCCTTAATTTAGAACCATAGGGTAGAAGACATGTGATATTTATTTTGCCTTGTGTTTGTTCATTGTGAAGAATGGGTAAAAGTCCAGGTATGAATGCCCCACACACTTCATATTCATCATAATGCACACACTATTAGAAGGGACCCTATTCTCGGGCCCCGCAAAAAAACATAGGCTAGGGGAGATTATTAGCGGTGTCATTTAGGACGAGACGTCCTACCATGATTCGCGTGAAAATCTCAGCCGGGGTGTTATCTTAGTTATGATGTCCGCACTAAGTAGGATTCCCTACTTTTTGCATAAGACTCATAGCTAAAGATCAGAGCTCCGGTGACCTTCTTAGAACCAATTAGAACAATCACCTTTTGAAGAAACACGATTAAATAACCTTAGAGCCAATTAGGTGGTTACCTTGTCTAAGACACAATTGGGCAAACATTCCTTTTATCTTTTATTCATTTGCATAAAGTTTTTTTTAAAATAAATCAAAATGTATATTTTCTATACTTTAGTCATGATAAATATTATCACACTCTTATGTGAGGATATTTATCAAACTGTTTTCTTTGTTAATCTGATTCATTTATTTCTTTTGTTAAAGGTGAAATTTAAACATCGGTAAGTATCACTAAAAAATGGAATATAACATGAGATCAAGTGATTAAGAAGTGAACGCAACTGGTCTAAAAAATTTGTTACACCTCAAAGTCATCAGATCAAATACTAGCAACCTGTTGTCCTTAAGGAAAAGGATGGATATTACTCAGAAAATGACCTTTACAAGGAAGTATGGAAAGATCCTAAAATTCTTAGAGGTCGAAGTGCAAGAAGGGGCCCTTACTGCTCTAGCTCAGTTTTATGATCCTCCTCTCCGCTGTTTTACATTCAAAGACTTCCAGTTGGCTCCTACTTTGGAGGAGTTTGAACAGATATTTGGCTTACCATTAGAAGATTTGAAACCTTATCGTCGAACTGAACATCATGCTTCAATCTTCAGTGTAGCTCGTATTCTCAAGATAGATCCTGAAATGCTTAAGAAGGCTCAATTAAACAGGAACCAAATTTCAGGATTCGCACTAAGCTTCTTTGAGCAGCAACTCCTCAGTCAGGCAGGGAAAGGAGAATGGGACGTGTTTGTTGACATTTTGGCGTTGGCCATCTATGGTGTGATCCTCTTCCCAAGCCTTGATAATTATATTGATTTCAAGGCAATTGATGTTTTCCTAGCTAGAAAGCTTAGAGATGAAAGTTCCATGACTGCTGTCTTAGCTGATATCTATTGTACAATGGATTCCTGTCACGACCGGAATGGGAAGAAGATCGTCTGTTGTCTACCCGCCTTGTATCTATGGCTTACTTCTCATGTCTTCAATCAAATTGTCAAGGTGGAATGTCCTATCTCTGGTTTGAAGCTCCTTAGGTTAACCAAGAAGACTAATAGGGAGTGGGCAGGACATCTGGCAGGATTATCTGCTAACATGATTCGGTGGTACCCTCAGTGGACGAACGTGGATTCCATTATTTACTGTTGTGGGAAATTTCTGAATGTGCCTCTCATAGGAACTCAAGGATGCATCAATTACAATCCTAGCATTGCGAAAAGATAACTTGCTTATCCTATGATACAGCCTCCCGAAGAAGAAACCGTAACACCTTTTCTTCATTATTATATTGAGGGAAATAGTGCTCCTGTTATTCAAACTGTCATTGATGCTTGGGGTAAGGTCCATAGGAAAGGAAAAGAATTGGGTGTCCGAAGTTATGCTGCAAAAGAAAGTTACCACCAGTGGATTTCAAATAGGGTAGCCATTGTCAAATTACCCTTCAAAGATCACGGTGCTCATGTGAGAAATCCAGCTCCCGATGAAAGCAAAGAGATTGAAAACTTGAGGAGTAAGTTGGCTGAAATGACAAAGAAAAATCAAGCTTTGGAGGATGATTTAATCAAAATTCAACAAGACAATGCTTCCCTTAAGAGAAAAAGGTGTGAATTAGAAAATGCCTTTGAAGACATGGGTAAGAAGCGGTAAATTAAAAGAGAACATATGATGCAATTGGATCAATGCCTCTAAATAGCGAACAGCCAATTGAAGACCAAAGAGAAACAAAAGGATATTGGCTGATAAAGGATGGTTACGAGGAATTCTAGCCAAGACAAAAGAAGAAGCTCAAGTTGAAAAGAACCTTATGCAAGCACGAATTGATGAACTGGAACAACAAGTCAGAGATGTCGCCAGTGCTTGCGAGCATGAAATAAATGAAGAAAAATGGCAAGCCATGGAAGACAAGGATAGATATGAAGAGATTATACGTTTAATGACCCTAGAAAGGGTTGAGTTGGAAAGTCTTGTCTATTCTTGGAAAGACCATTTTTCTAATCTAGTCGGTCTTGCTAATGGAACACTTACAGATATTCCTCACCTGTTGAAGAAGGCTGAAGCAATGATGAATCCGCTTTCTACACCAGAGGAAATTGTAACATTCATCCAATACTGCAAGGGGCGATTGGATGAAATGAAGGTCTGGATTGCTAGAGTGAGAGAGAATTGATTTTGATTTGTTGTAACAAATAATGTATCAGAACTTGTTGATCAATGAATAAATCTCATGTTGAATTTCTATTTTTCTTCTAACTTAGTACTTTAGAAAAAGACATTCTAAAAGAAAGGTTTATCTTTGCTTACCGATATTTAAAATTCATCGTGTATTTACTTTACATCTCTTTATGTCATTTAACAATACTTGTTCTTGTACCAAAGGAGGTTTCTTTGTATTTACTCTCATCACGGGGAGGAAGGGCTCAAAGCATCTTTATCAAACCCGACTGCAAACAAGACTCATGGCAGAGCCGAAAAACTCAATTGAAGAATTGAGGAATGAAGTTGGCCAGATCAAGGAACAGATGGCAGAAATACTTAAGCTCCTTGAAAAAAGAGGTACAGAAAGGGGATCTTCTGCAGGAAATGGGGAACAAACATCCACTCCTCAAGTTCAAGCTCAAGAGGGGAACCCTATACCTTTAAATGATCCTGCTCCAGTCACTGAAACTCCATTTATCTCACACCAACCTTTTGGTATGCCATTGCCACCTTTTGTTTCCCAAGACGGGAATGTTCAGCAAGCATATGCTTGGCCTCCATATGGCTTACCTCAAGGATATTACACCATGCACCCTAATCCTAATCAAGAAAATCTTCCTGCTGCTTAACAAATTCCCAATCCCCCGGTATCTAACCCTCCAAATTTCAACCAATCAACAGCTGTTCCCCAAAACACTCAGGCTCCACCCAATGTCACTCCACCTAATACAATTCCACCACAAAATCACCAGACTCGAAATGATGCCACACAACCAAACCCACAAGCAGTGCCATATTATTTCCCTTATGGTTGCCCAATACCACAGGTAGGTGTTTCCCAAAACTTGTCACACAAAGCTCAGGTCCCTCCACCAAATCCTGATCAGCCAGCAGCGCCTTTGTCAAAAGGGCAAATGGAAATATTGGAAGAAAGGTTGCGTGCAGTAGAGGGAGGAAGTGTCTTAGGCATAACAAATGTTTCTGAATTATGCCTAGTTCCAGATATGGTAATTCCTCCCAAATTCAAATTGCCGAAATTTGATAAATACAAAGGAACAACTTATCCTCGTAACCATTTAACCATGTACTGCTGAAAGATGGCTGGATATGCTTATGATGAAAAGTTACTGATCCATTTTTTTCAAGATAGCCTTGCTGGGGCAGCATTGAGCTGGGACACTCACCTTGAACGAACTCGTATTCGTTGTTGGAAGGATCTAGCCGATGCCTTTCTAAAGCAGTATAAATATAACATGGACATGGACCAGACCGGCTACAACTTCAAAATATGACCAAAAGGAATACTGAGTCCTTCAAAGAATATGCTCAACGATGGAGGGAAATGGCTGCACAAGTTGAACCACCCCTGATAGAGAAAGAGATAGTGGCAATGTTCATTGACACTCTTCAGCCACCATTCTATGAAAGGATGCTTGGGAGTGTATCGTCAAGCTTTTCTGATATGGTGGTAATAGGGGAAAGAATTGAAAGTGGTTTGAGAATAGGAAAAGTTGTCCAAAGTTCCCCGTCAATAGGAAGACCTATGACAGGGGCAGGAAGAAGAAAGGGTGAGGAAGCAAATGCTGTAATGGGAAATCAAGGTCAACATAATCAAAAAATATTTCAACCTTCCCATTTCCCTTTCCCACCTCATTATCCACCGTACGGACCTTACCCTTATGTAGCTGCTGCTTCTGGAAATCCATTTCCCCATCCTCAATCATATAGACCCCCACCCGTCCATAATTTCAAGAATACACCACCTCCTCCTCCCCAACAATGGATGCAAAATCCCAACTCAAATCCTCCACCAAAAAAGCCAAACAATGACCGTCCTTTTGTCCAATTCGATCCAATTCCCATGACATATACTGAACTTTTGCCTCAACTTCTCAAAAGTTCTCTTGTTGTACGATGTCCTTTAAAACCCGTAGGGCCACCCTATCCTAAGGGGTATGATCCTAATGTGAAGTGTGATTATCATGCCGGGGCACCGGAGTATTCTACAGAAAATTACATTGCCTTAAAGTTTAAGGTACGTGATTTGATAAATGCCAAGTGGTTGGATTTCGAAGAAGGCTCCCCAAATATGATTAGAAATCCTTTGCCTAATCATGGAAATGCTGGGGTAAATGCAATAACACAAGACTTGGGAAGTGATCATATTAGGAATGTTTCAGATATCAAAACTCCTCTGCCATGGATCTATAATGAACTTTTAAGGAAAGGATTAATATCTGAAACTCAAAGTTCTAATGAGGATATTCATAATCAGATGTCTGAAATGCTTCAAAAATTACTTGACACCCATCTGGTACAAGTTTATCGTTGCCCTTGCAATGATGTCAACATGATCCATGGGCAGCATGGTACAGACTCAGTAAGCCCAGTCACCCCTACTCCTTTGGTGGTCTATTACACCAAGAAACCTTTGACCGAACCAGTCATAAACCATCCGTTCTTGACAATTAGGACCCCATCTCCATTTTCATACAGAGATACCCATGTAGTACCTTGGAAGTATGAAGTGGATGTAATCCCTCAACTCCTAAAGGGATCGTCATCCTCAGTAACCAATATTTCTGAGACAAGTGGAATGACTAGGAGCGGATGAGTTTATGCTCCTGAAAACTTGAGAAAGGAGGATGCACCTGTAAGTGAAAAAGAAAGTCGTGGTAAAGAACAAGACCCTCCCCAAGGAATAACAGAGGAAGATGCTTGTGAATTTTTGAAATTCATCAAGCAAAGCGAATACCAGGTCCTCGACCAGTTAAATTGCACTCCTACAAAAATATCCTTGTTATCTCTCTTATTGGACTCAGAACCACATCGTGGAAGGTTATTGAAGGTCTTGAATAAAGCACATGTTGCGAAAGATATTTCACCAGAAAAGTTCGAAGGGATAGTGAGGCATATTGCCTCAAATGACTACTTAACTTTCACCGATGAAGAGATACCTGCTGAAGGGAGAGGTCATAATAAGGCATTACACATCTCTGTCAAGTGTCAGGATCATCTCTTAGCCAAGGTCCTAGTTGCCAATGGATCCTCTCTGAATATCATGCCAAAGTCCACTTTAAATCAACTACCTTTTGATGGGTCACATATGAAGCCAAGCACAATGGTGGTAAGAGCTTTTGACGGTACTCGGAGAGAGGTCATTGGAGATATTGAGATCCCCATCCAAGTAGGCCCATGCACCTTCAACGTATTATTTCAAGTGATGGATATTAATCCTGCTTATAGCTGCCTATTGGGGAGGCCTTGGATACATTCTGCCGGTGTGGTTCCATCTACCCTTTATCAAAAGCTTAAATTTGTGGTAAACAACAAGCTAATCATTGTTTCTAGTGAGGGGGATTTCCTTATCAGCAAGCCCATGTCAACTTCATATATAGAAGCGGCTGAAGAAAGTCTTGAGACTTCCTTCCAATCATTGGAAATTTCTCACACCACCTATGTGAGTGAAGGGTTACAACTAGCTCGTCCTTCCAAAGCTTCTATGATGGTGGCTAAAGTAATGATGAAATTTGGATTCCAGCCAGGGAAAGGGCTTGGAAAGATGCTTAATGGAGGAGTAGACCCATTATTGGTTAAGGAGAATAAGAACGGCTTTGGGCTAGGGTATCATCCATCTCTAATGGAAAGAGTGAAGGTTTTCGCAGGTAAAAGAGAAAAACGACTTGCACGGTTAGAAAACCGAGAACCCCAAACTGCGAAGATCCCTATCTGTGACCTTTACCAAAGCTTCAGGAGTGCAGGCTTGACATCTCCAAACCAAGTGGCAGTCACCGATGATGAGTCCAAGAGAGAAGAAGACTTGATTTACCCTTGTCCTTCAGATACTGAGTTGTGTAATTGGGAAGCCGTTGAGCTTCCAGAGATCATTTCAAAGTAATTGTTCACTTTGTAGGTTTTTGTTTAAATCCTTTGGCTATGCCTAAAGCCTTAGGATGAGTTTTAATAAGGGCAGAACATGTTTCCTTTATCATTTCAAATAAATAAAAGTTAAGTTCAATTATCATTTTCCTTATTTTGCCTTTTTTATATTAAATAAATTGCAGATCTGAAATTGAATTCCAAAATAATAAGATTGCTTTCTCCCATCATGATTTTAATCCAACAAGCGAAGAGGATGAAGAGTCCGATGAACCTTCCCCTGAATTACTAAGGCTGCTAGATCAGGAAGATAAAGAAATTTCTCCCTATCTAGAAATTGTTGAAGTCATAAATTTGGGGAGTGAAGAAAACAAACAAGAAGTCAAGATCGGCACCTCTTTGAGTAGAGAACATAGGAGGGAATTAATAGAATTGTTGGTCGAATTCAGCGATGTGTTTGCTTGGTCGTATCAGGATATGCCGAGATTAGATAACTGCATCGTTGAACACAAGTTGCCATTGAAACCCGGTTGCGTCCCCATAAAGCAAAAGTTGAAAAGGATGAAACCAGAAATGCTCTTAAAGATTAAAGAAGAGATAACCAAACAGTTGGATGTTGGGTTCTTGGCTGTCTCCAAATACCCTGAATGGGTGGCCAACATTGTTCCGGTCCCGAAGAAGGAAAGGAAGGTACGAATATGTGTTGATTACCGGGATTTGAATAGAGCTAGCCCAAAAGATGACTTTCCATTGCCACATATTGATGTTCTTGCTGATAACACGGCCTAACATTCCATTTTTTCATTCATGGATGGATTTTCTGGGTACAACCAAATCAAGATGGCACCCGAAGACATAGAAAAAACCACTTTCATTACTTTGTGGGGAACCTTCTGCTACAAGGTGATGTCTTTTGGATTGAAAAATGTCGGTGCCACTTACCAAAGAGCGATGGTAACTCTATTTCATGACATGATGCATAAAGAGATAGAGGTTTATGTAGATGATATTATTGCCAAATCCAAATCCGTTGAAGGTCACTTGATTGACTTACGAAAGCTCTTTGAACGCCTGAGAAAATTCAAACTCAGATTAAATCCGGCTAAATGCATTTTTGGGGATAGTTCTGGAAGGTTGCTTGGTTTCATTGTCAGTGAGAAAGGTATCGAAGTGGATCCTGATAAAGTAAAGGCAATCATGGAAATGCCTGCTCCTAGCACTGAAAGGGAAGTACGAGGATTCCTTGGAAGGTTGAATTACATAGCTCGTTTCATTTCTCAACTAACAGCTGTATGTAATCCAATCTTTAAGTTGCTTCGTAAAAATCAACCATCACAATGGAATGATGATTGTCAGGAGGCCTTTGACCAAATAAAACAATACTTGCAATCCCCACCGATCTTGGTTCCCCCAACCCCAGGAAGACCACTCCTGTTGTATTTGACAGTGATAGAAGAGTCTATGGGCTCTGTACTGGGGCAGCATGATGAGTCTGAGAGAAAAGAGCATGCTATTTACTATTTGAGCAAGAAGTTCACTGAGTGTGAAGCACGATATTCCACTGTGGAACGAACTTGTTGTGCATTAGCATGGGCTGCTCGTCGCCTAAGGCAATACATGTTATCTTATACTACGTGGTTGATATCTAAGATAGACCCAATTAAGTACATCTTTGAAAAACCAGCTCTGACGGGAAGAATAGCTCATTGACAGGTTCTTTTGACTGAGTATGATATCATTCATGTCACCCAAAAAGCTGTAAGAGGGAGTGCTTTGGCTGATCACTTGGCCCACCATCCCCTAAAAGAATACCAACCAATGTCATTCGAATTTCCTGACGAAAATATTATAATGTTGTCAGAAGAGAAAGATTATCCTAATAGAACTTGGATTTTGATGTTTGATGGGGCGTCGAATACACTGGGGCATGGGATTGGAGCCATCCTAATCTCACCAGATAACAAGCTTTTCCCATTCACTGTTAGACTTTGTTTTGATTGTACCAATAATATTGCAGAATATGAAGCTTGTGCTTTGGGGATTCAGGCGGTACTTGAAGCAAAGGTGAAATCTCTACAAATATACGGAGATTCTGCCTTGGTGATTCATCAACTGAAAGAAGAATGGGGTACTAGAGATGGCAAATTGATTCCTTATCAAGCTCACATCATGGAACTAATCAAAGGGTTTGATGAAGTCTCTTTCCATCATATTTCTCGGGATGATAACCAATTAGCCGATGCTTTGGCATCGTTGGCCTCCATGTTCAACGTAAGTAGGGAGTGTGACATGCCCTTCATCGAGATTGAAAGGCATCTCGAACCTGCATATTGTCATGAGATAGAAGAAGAGCCCGATGGGAAACCATGGTTTCATGACATCAAAAATTATATTCAAAATCAAGAATATCCCCCTGGTATCTCAGAAAATGATAAAAGAACCCTCAGGCGCCTAGCCATGAATTTCTTTATGACTGGGAATACACTTTATAAGAGAAATTATGATTCTATTCTCCTTCGTTGCGTAGACGTGACGGAAGCTAACAAAATCATGAAGGATTTCATGAAGGGCCTTTCGGAACACATGTAAATGGGTACTCGATGGCAAGAAAAATTCTCAGATCTGGATATTATTGGATGACAATGGAAAATGATTGTCATAACTATGCCAAGAAATGTCACAAGTGTCAAACCTACGCTGACAACATTCATGCACCACCATCTTCTTTGCATGTTCTAACTGTGCCTTGGCCTTTTGCTATGTGGGGCATAGATGTTATTGGTCCCATTGAACCAAAAGCATCGAATGCGCATCGCTTTATTTTGGTGGCCATTGATTACTTCACTAAGTGGGTTGAAGCAGCTTCCTACACCAATGTGACTAAAAATGTTGTGGTCAAATTCATCAAGAGAGAATTGATTTGTAGATATGGTTTACCAAATCAGATCATCACTGATAATGGCACAAACCTGAATAATAAAATGATGGATGAACTCTGTGAGGAATTCAAAATCAAACACCTCAATTCATCTCTATACAGACCTAAGATGAATGGAGTAGTGGAAGCTGCTAACAAAAATATAAAGAAAATCATACAAAAGATGGTTGAAACCTACAAAGACTGGAGTGAGTTGCTTCCTTTTGCTTTACATGGGTATCGTACCTCTATACGAACTTCGACAGGGGAAACACCCTTCTCATTGGTGTATGGTATGGAAGCTGTTTTACCAATAGAAGTGGAGATTCCGTCTTTAAAAGTAATCATGGATGCCAAATTAGAAGAAGCTGAGTGGGTTCGGTCCCGGTATGATCAATTAAATTTAATTGACGGGAAAAGGTTAACCGCTCTCTGTTATGGGCAGTTATACCAAAAGTGTATGAAGAAGGCATACGAAAAGAAGGTGCGACCTCGTCAATTTCATGAAAGTGATTTGGTACTGAAGAAAATCTTGCCGAATCAAAGTGATCACCGAGGCAAATGGAGGCCAAATTATGAAGGACCATTCGTCGTAAAGAGAGCCTTTTCTGGAGGAGCTTTGATTTTGACGAACATGGATGGTGAGGAGTTATCTTTCCCGGTCAATTCAGATGCAGTCAAGAAGTATTATGCTTGAGCGTACTCTAAAGGGATAGGGTAGTCTTTATGTCCTCTAAAAGTTTGGATTAAAAATTATGATGTAAACTTGTAATTTTCCCAAGTAAATATATGGAATTCTCAATTTCAGTTCCAATCTTTGTCTTGTCAGGTTTTATTTGCATGCATTTTATGAAAAATATTTAAAAAAATCGTGAAAAGCATATTTTTAATCTCGAACAAGCTTGATACTTCCCAATTACACAGACCTCAAGGGATAGATAGGCACTACCTCTAACAAGGTAGTCCTATGGCGATATAATGCCTTCTGGATACGACTCAAGAATAAACCATTATCTATCTTCCTAGTCCCTTTGTCTGAGCACAGGTGACTCTCTTAGTGTTAGTACTTGTTCAGTTAAGATGTACATAGTCTTTAGGGTACGGTCATTACGCAGCAATATATCTTCCCCACTGGGCGCGTATGGTAAGATGAGATACATCCTCTGGGCCTAAGTCGATCCTAAAAGACTTTCTTCGATCTGGATTCGCAGGCTCATTATTTCTTCTTTTTTCTCCTTTTTAGTCTTTTATCACTTCAGCAAGTCGAGTGATGGCTTTTAAAAATTCGATAGCCCCTCTTGCCGTTGTTGGTGGGGCCCTTTCTATTAGTAAGTAGCGGAAGAGCTGCTTTAGTTTAGGGATCTCTGTTTATACTTTATCCATCCGAATTCTTTAGCTTCAGGTAATCAGGATATTCCGCTCTGCCATGAGTAATAACAAGTCCCATAAGGATTATGGTAGTCACCTGGAAGAAACAAGATCTTCAACCTTTGGTTTTCCACCTGATTATTTCTTCTATGCAGGGTTAAGGTTACAACAAGGACAAATATTCCCCATGAAGAGTCGAGATCAACAGTTTCAGCCTATCACCTAACTCCAGTAGGGATGGTTTACTAAGATGTGAAAATGCAATCCTTGTATTCACTTGGAACCCTCACTAAGTCAGAAAAGTCAATCTCAGACACATTCTTCTTGAGCATAAATCTCATATAATTCTCCACTATAAGTCATTATGGTAGAGGTATTTCCCTTAAGTCTTACTTCATGTCCAAGCCTCAGGTATCCATCAAATCAGGGGCATTTTCCCAGTAATTTATTTTCATGTCAAAGCCTCAGGTATCCATTCCTAGACTACTCAAATCAAATCAGGGGCATTTCCCCAGTCATTTATTTTCATGTCAAAGCCTCAGGTATCTATTCCTAGGCTACTAAAACAAATCAGGGGCGTCCCCCAGTCATTTGTTTTCATGTCAAAGCCTCAGGTATCCATTCCTAGGCTACTAAATCAAATCAGGGGCATCCCCCCAGTCATTTATTTTCATGACAAAGCCTCAGGTATTCTTCCCTAGGCTATCTCAATCAAAATCAAATCAGGGGTATCCCCCCAGTCATTTAGTTTCATGTCAAAGCCTCAGGTATTCTTCCCTAGGCTATCTTAATCAAGATCAAATCAGGGGCATCCCCCAGTCATTTAGTTTCATGTCAAAGCCTCGGGTGTTCTTCCTTAGGCTATCTCAATCAAAATCAAATCAGGGGCATCCACCCAGTCATTTATTTTCACGAAAAAGCCTCAGGTATCCTTCCTTAGGATTTCTCAATCAAAATCATTCAGGGGTATCCCTCTGTCATCTATTTTGTGTCGAAGCCTCAAATACCCATTCTTAGGCTCCTCGAAATGTCAAGACAACTTCATTAACCCCTAGGTTATGTCGTTTATCTTCCTGTCATGTTCCAGGTGCCTCTCCTTAAACTGTCTAGCATTGAGACAATACCATTCGGCTATTTACTTCTTGCCAAAAGTTGTCGAGTATTCTTAGTGGTGTTCACGTCTTTACTTTCTTTTTACATCAATAATATGAATATGTCTCATATTCTTTCATGAAAAGAAGTAAAGAGGGGCATATGTGAACACCTATTTTTGTCCGGCAAAATATATATGTTAAAATATGAAAAAAAAGAAGAAAAAAAAGTTTATTTGTCCTAGAATCCGGAGTCAATGTTGACTGCATTAACCGGGGTCCTAGCACGGTCTCATGACCGGTGTTACTTCACTAATTCTAAGCTCGTACAGCCTCAGGGGAGTACGGTATTTTACACCTCAGTTCGATGGAAATTCGAGGTTCTTCAAGTTAAAACTGATGTCTTAATCCGTACTTAAACTTCAAGACACACCGGAGGTAAACCTGCAGAAGATTCCTCAATGCTTAATATTTAACCGAGGTAAAGAGAAATGTCCATATTTGACCAATGATTTCAGACCCCGGTTATGACTTACCAGTTCTTATTGGTGAAGCGGTACAGTGTTTAGAACCTCGTCCAGTCCAGATTGCCACCCCGGATCATTTTTCTTAAAAAAAATAATATTAAAAATTGCATAGTGACCGTTGAAATAGTAACCATTTCTCATTTCTATAAATACTCAATCTCTCTTCATTTCCTACCACACCTCTCATTTCATCAATTCTCTTCATTTCTCTCAAGCAATGGTTGATGGATGCCGAAGCCAAGAGGAAAGAATAAGGGAGGGAAGACGATGTTTTGTGACTACCTTTTTACTCCTTATAGTGTGGGTAGTAATTTATATTTATTGGATATTTTATTTATTTCCATATATGTAATAAATAATTTATGCTTCCATTTGTATTTTTAAATAAAAGGCCTAAAAAACAAAAAAAAACAAAAAAAATCAAAAAAATAATAAAAAAAGAAAAAGAATAATAAAAAAACAAAAATAAAAAAAACGAAAATAAAAAAAATAAAAAGGGGCCAAAATGGGCCCAAACAAAAAAAACAAAAAAATTCTAAAAAAAAGGCCCAAAATAAATATGGGCCCAAAAAAAAGTTCCAAAAAAAGAAATCTGAAAAAAAACGAAATTCAAAAAAAAAAGAAAAAGGAAAGATCGGTGGTTTATTAGTGGTGGACCCCGGTTTGGTTGGATAATTGGAGAAAATTGGGGAAATTAACATCAAATTTGGATAAATTGAAAAAGTAGAAAAGTGATGTCATTTATGGAGGATCCAATGCCAAATTTCTTCTATAAATAGAAGGTGATATTGAGGCATTTTGGGAAAAGAAGAAGAAAAAGAGGGGGAAGAGTGTTAAATTTTTGTGAGAATTTTTAGAAGTTTCAGCTTTCAAAAATTATGTTGTGTAATCCTAGTTAGGAAAATGTGTGCATCACTCTTGTTTGTCTTAGTATGTGAGTTTTTGTGAGCCAAAATACCGTCCAAGTGTTGTAACCGGTGTCCAAATACCTTTAAATCGAGTCCAAACAAAGCCAAAAACAAAGGAAATCTACACAAAATTGATTTCCCAACTTCCGTTCTAGTTTCTCTGTAATTGATCTTGTACCAGGGTATTTTTTATTAATACAAGGTTGTTTATTTACATTTATTTATTCGTCTTTATTTAATTGTTATTTATTTTTCTGCACTTTTATTTTTCTTTATTTATATTCAAGCACTTTATTTTCCCGCACTTTATTTTTCTGCAGTTATTTATATGTTTATTTATTTTTGCGCATCTCCATCTTTATTTATTTATTTGTACCTTTATTTTTCTTTCTTTATTTATTTTTTTACACTTTTATTTCTCTTTATTTACTTTTCTGCACTTTTATTATTGTTAATTTATTTTTTTACACTTTATTTATCCGCACTTTATATTCTGTAATTATTAGTTTATTTTTTTATTTTTTATTTTTTACATTTATTTATTTATTTATTTTTATGCCCTTTTATTTTATTTATTTACTTTCCTGCCCCTTTATTTTTGTCATTTACTTTTCTGCCCCTTTATTTTCATGTATTTACTTTTTTGCCACTTTATTTTAATTATTTACTTTTCTGCCCCTTTATTTTCATGTATTTACTTTTCTGCCTCATTATTTTTGTTATTTATATTTCTACCCCTTTATTTTCATGTATTTACTTTCTTGCTCATTTATTTTTGTTATTTACTTTTCTGCTTCTTTATTTTTATATATTTACTTTTTTGCCTCTTTATTTTTGTTATTTATATTTCTGCCCCTTTATTTTCATGTATTTACTTTCCTATCCCTTTATTTTTGGTATTTACATTTTTGCTCCTTTATTTTTTATTATTTATTTTTCTGCCCCTTTATTTTATGTATTTATTTTTCTGCTCTTTTATTTTTATGTATTTATTGTTATGTCTATTTATTTTTATTATGTTTTATTGGAACTTTTATTTATTTTTCTGTACCTTTTTTTATTATTATTATTTATTCTCTGTACTTTTATTTTTGGTTATTTATCTTTTTGCCTTTTTATTTATTTATTTATTTTTCTACACTTTCTATTTATTTATTTACGTTTGACCATTTTAATAGTTTATAAATATGTATATATATACATAATTATCTATTTTTATTATGGTCATGATTTCCTATTATTTTCTCTTAGTAACTTTTTGATAATTAAGAAAAAATCACTTTCATAAAAAAATAAAAAAACTAAAAAAAATCAGGACTAATAAGTAGTGTGTTATTTATTCATTCATTTTTTTTAAATTTAAGATGAGATTAATTTAGATGAGACATCTTATTAATCTTATTTTTTCTAAAAGATAATTAAATAATATTCCTTGTCAATTTTGATTAATGAAGTGTATTATATTTCTTTATCTTCATGTTGATGTGTTTAATTCTATTTTTTTCTTATCTTTATTTATTTATTTATTTATTTGTTTTAAACTTTATATTTCTCAATAAAATCAATTTTTTATTAGAAAATAAGTAAGACAAGACGTCTTATTGTTTTTTTTAATCTTTTTATTTTTATGGTCTTTTAATCATTTGCTTATTTATTTTTTTTTAGAATGAAAAACAACAAACTTAGGAGATGTATTTTATTATTATCTTTGTTTTATTCATATTTATATATTTTTTTATTGTGTATATTATTTATGATTGTTTTATGAAGGATGAAATATTTGATAATTATTTTTGAAATTATGCATGATCAATTTGGGTAACCGTTCTTTTTACGGACAGTGTGGGGTGCTAATATCTTCCCCTCCTGTAATTCGACTCCCGGACTAAACAGAATCTCATTTTTTTTAAAAAAAAACCAGTGCTGTTTAAAGGTTTTCCTAATATTTTCCTTAATAAATATTAGTGGCGACTCCTTGAACCCTTTATTTTCTTTAGGCTTCTCAAGAGCCTCATTTCAATACGGTTTCAATTTTCTTTTATTTGTCTTTAACCAGTCTGCGTCGCGCGCCGGGACCCAGGTCGCGACGGTTACACCACTACTCACCCGATTAAAGGGCCACTTTGAGGCTCACAGCCAAGAGAAGTGGAGATCGGAATAGTACCCCCACATGCATGACCATTCGGTCCAAAAAAGAAATGACAGGGATGAGGTGACAATTTTAAACGGTTCAAAGGACTTACCTTGAAACTACTGTCGCAGCTATGTAATTATCTCGAGGTTTGATATAAAAAGGGACCTCCCTTCAAAGCTTTCAGCTCTCAACAATGGAGGAAGGAGAAGAAGAAGAAAAGAAACAGACGAAGAAGAAGATTCTCGTGAGAAGGTGAATGATTGAAGAAAGAGAAAGAAACCTTTCTTTAATACTCATAGCAACCGGTCACCTGCCCAACCGGTCACCTGTCAATCGGTTACCTTCTCAGCCGGTCATTTTTCCATTTCTTTTATGAGTTCTTTAAAGATTTTAATTAAACTTCTCTTCTTCTAATCATACATTGTATAATTAACCAATGATTCATAAAAATATCAAATAAATTCTTAAAAATAATTATTAATATTTTCCACTTCTCAAACTTTTCTATAAATATCCGGGATGTTACATCCACACCCCCTAAAAAGGGATTTCGTCCCCAAAATCAACTTACCTATTGGAAAAGATTGGGGTACACCCATCTCATGTCCGATTCCCATTTTCCAAGTGTAGGCTACCCCATTCAAATTCTGCCACTTCACCTTTACTAATGGCACTCCCTTGTTTCTTAGCCATTTGGTCTGATACTCCTCAATACCGATCGGTGTAACTTCCACCGTCAGGTCTTCCTTCAATTTAATAGAATCACTCGGTTGAAACCTTCAAGAAAACTCAGTCACCCGTCTGAAACTCGAGTGGTCTATGTCGATTGTCATAGAAACTTTTTTATCAGTCTTGGAGCTTTTTTATTTCCGACTACCAGAGTCCTTTCTTACCCGGTAACACCAGAATGAATGCTCAAGAACCCTTTTTGCATGCACCACCACTCGGTCTCAGAATCTCCAAATTCCATCGTTATCTTTGGTCAATCCCTTATCTTTACCTCGAGAATATCACTCGGATATTTACTTCCCTCGGGAACTATTCACTCGGAAAATGTCACACTTCACTCGGAGGTATCCTACTCGAGAATTCACTACTCAGAATTATATTGGCCCGAGTACTCATCCGAAATCAATTTTTCTTTACCCAGAAGGTATTGTCTCAGACACGATTTACTCGGAAATTCTCCACTCAGTGTACCTTAGGTCATCTCCTCTCCCCAGAATCTAGTAATAATTCATACTGACTACCACGTCACAATATTTACTTTTCTATACTCATTGTTCGTCAGTTACCAAATCTTAGTTCTATTTATTCTTCATCTCTAATCATTTATCGACTTCAAAAATACGAATCATACACCTCTCTTCTGATCACCCAAGATTGGCTAAAACACATTTGTTTCCTCGACTTCACACGACCTCAACCACTAGTGCAACTACCTGAGGTGATCAGTCTTAAGAGTTTAACACTTCATAGTTAAGCCAGGTGAAAGTCGGGTATATAGTCCAACTATCTATATCACTGATCGTCATGCAACTGTTTACATCTTAATCCATTCACCTATGCCTATTGGTAACTTCACAAAGAATTAATGTTAAAAGGAACCCACGGTGGCCAGCCATTATGATTCCCATGTAACATTAATATCCGTGCAAAGTCCAAACGACTAGGTAAAACTCCTCTTCATTCTTATTCAACTACTTTTAAATCACTTCGTCCCATGTCCTTCATTCACTACTTCTCCACATGATTCATTCTCTTAATTATTCCGAGTCAATTCTCGCTTCATCAATTATCTCACTAAAAATTATTACTAACCACCCTTCGACTATTACCTTCAACTTATTCGGCATTATTACACCATCCTCCATTACCTACTCAGAATTTCTCTCAATATCCGTTAATCAATCGTCTAACAACTTGGACATGACATACTGGCAACTTTTATTTAAACCACCTTACAGAATCACTACAGGAGGCTCACCCCTCCTAGAAGGTTACCTTTATTACAATGTAGCTATCTTGCATCATCTATTACTCGTCCATTCCCTTTTCGATTTATTTTATAATCCCTTCTATTTACTTATACCACTGATGTTCCCACATCTTTGGTTGCTCATCTTTACAAGCATACCATCACTTGCTCCTTAAGCTTGATACAGAACAGTTTACTGCAATAGTTTCATTCCTTTACGTACAAAATTTTTATACTATCCATCAAGTACGCTCAACACCCGAATGAACAACTAATATCAGTCGTCACTCTGCCCCGGTAGAAATGTATAGGGGATTCATCCTTCCCAAAAATAATCATGTCAGAGTATTCATCCATTTATTTCATTCTATGTAATATCAAACTCCATTATTCCAATAAACTCATAGCTATCAACACACTTACTATTCCTATTTCATCACAGGGTTTAACCTCCTCTTAGAAAATTAGTACCCGAGTCCTAAAAGTGTTGGCTCGGTTACTAAGCCACTCGCTTGCTTCCTTTGTGGGTAATCGGGCCTAAGGTGTCCCAGTTGTCCACATTGGAAACAAACGATTTGTCCAGTCAGACAGTGTTTCACAATATGGCCCAGCCACAACTATAGCACGCTCGGCTACCCGACTGACTATCAGATCAACTAGTAGAAATCCAACTAAAAGAGAAAGAAGACGTAGCGGAAGACTTACCGCCACGAAAGAACCGATCCATTTTCTTGAAACCCAATCCTCTTACCTTCACAACCTTTTATCTTCCGACTGAAGGGTCCTCTGTAATTACACTTCCTCGGTCAGCATATCCTTGTCCATCAAAATCGGATAATCCCGAATCTCAATCGGCATAATCACACTACAAATTCTAATTCACAATCCCACTTCATACTCGGCACACTCACTACTCTCAGTTCCTTCCAGTGAGAAAGAGTGATAGAAGTCACACAGCCCGTCAAACTTAGTAGTGTACTCGGCCATTGACACTCAGCCCTGTCCCAGCCTCAAGTTCCATTTTCTTTCGAATTTCTAATTATCTAAGAAGTACTTAACAAGAAACCACTCTCGGAATTTCGCCCACACTAGCGACTCACTCGTCGTCTTCATCGATACCTTAGTCCGAGACCACCATGTCTTAACCTCTCCCTCAAATGATAAGTCGTAAACTGTACTTTATGCTCCTCCGAGCACTCAGAATACTCAAAAGCTTATCTTATTTTTCCTTATCCGAACATACACCCCACCATAGTCATGCCCTTCTTTATAAACAGGGGGAATTCCTTTTCAGGAATCCATCAAGAGTAGGACCTAATTCAGTCCTACTCATCAATTTAGAGAATTCTGAGAAGCCATCTCCTCCATCAAAACTAGTTTTTTGGCAATAAAATAATTCTATGATGAATAAACACCTCACCATTAGTAACCGATACTCTACCAGGGAGTCGGATAATTACCTCACATACAACACAACGCCACTGGAGTGCCAAGGGAATAATGCCAAGCTGCACAAATAACCAGAAATACAATCCAATAAAATACAAAACACAGTCCATTATAGGACTCATACAATCACTCGGTTCGCCCATCCACTCGGCTCTAGAAAGAACCGCTCTGATACCAATTGTGACGACCCTTGTCAATTTTCTCATTTTTCACAATAGATTTTTCACTTTTAATAAAAATCCACCCGGTTTCAATATAAAATAATAATCACTTTTATTAAATATATTCAAAATAATAAAATCATACTTAAAATAGTAATAACCGATTGAAATCGTTTGGAACTGAAACCATTAATAAAATAGAGTTATTCAGAAACAGTGAAAGAAGGAAAACAGAGTCAGGGGTCAATCGCCTGAGCGAGCCCCTGATTCGCTTAAGCGAGTGCTGACTCGCTTGAGCGAGTGCTACTCTTGAGCGCACAAGACATACGAGTAAAGCCAACAAGTCAGATTTCACCCAGAAATAGGTGCACTCGGGTATCTCTCACTCAGAAACAGCTTAACCTTTACTCAGAAAAGTTTAACCTTCCTTTACCCAGGAAAGATTCGCTCATATCTTCACTCAGAAGCACTCCTATCTTTCTTCACTCGGAGTCTCTGCCTTAGTTCACTCGGAGTCGCTCTAACCTTTCCACTCGGAAGTGAATCTCTTGGTTATTCTTCACTTAGAAAGAAATGAAGAATACTCACTTGAGCATAATGGGAACCAAATCAATTGGCCCTTGCTCGGATAAGAAGGAATCCACTCAGCTAGCTTCACCCGGTATACGACTCTGCTACAGTAATGAAATTCACTCATAAAATAAACACCAATCATTTAACATCAAGAATTTATACTCACTTCACACAGCATACCGATTCAAATTTATTTCATCATACAGGCAACATTGTAGCATAAAACACTCGGAAAAACTGAATACATATAAATTACAATGCATTCACATTCACTCGGCGCCTTGGCATCAATCCTCTGCTTGGCGTACCTCCATGACTCCGATCTCCTCCCTGTAACTGGTTACTAAAAAAATTGAAAACCACAGTAAGGGTGAGTGTTTAGCATTATAATTAATATAGAATGGAATAAATACGAGTATAAACTCCGTCTGATTGCTTTATCCTCAAAACTGCATATTTCGCTCAACAATTAACCCAATCGGCAATACACTCACACTCGGCAACATATCCATTAACACTCGGCATTATTGTAATTCACACTCAGCAGCATAACAGTTCTCCTTCGACAATCTTAACAAGTAACATTCAGCAAGTAACTTCCACTCAGCAAATATAACAATTTTCCACTCAGAAAATATATCAATCCCTCAGCAAAGATATGAAATTACACTCAGCAATTACATCAAATCGATCAGCAATGATTTAAACTTTCATTCAGCAATTATAACCAATTTACCACTCGGTGAATATAACATCACTCAGCAATTATTTCAATTTTTATTCGGCAATTAAAACCAATTACACTCATCAATACATCAAATCATTCTCAGCAAATATATCAAAATCTCATTCGGCAAGTATAACAAATTAACACTCGGTAATCATAACAATTCATGCTCAGCAATTATAATAGTTCATACTCGACAATTATATTCAACCTCATTCAGCAAATATAACAATTTACACTCGTCAAATACAACAGATTGGCTCACGGCAAATACAACATCATACTCATCAATTTTCACTCGGATAATATGACATCTTACTCAGCAAGCACAATAATTCATACTCATCAAATATATCAAATTCTCATTCGGCAAAATCATCAATTGTCATAACTGACTCACATAAAATCAACGCCTAGTATCCGGATACTAAAGGATCGGCCTTCAGTTGGGGGTCCTACTTAACACCCCGTGAACCCTGCTTGGTTCACCGAGTCCTGCTTGACTCCCCCTCAACCACTGAGTCATAGACCTCTGGGTAGCTCAACTGGGTCCTGCTTGACCACTGAAGCCAGAAACGAGGGTAACATATACCGTCGGCCGTCCCATACCACATCATACATATTTTCACATTTTTCATCATAAATGGCCATTAACATCACTCGGGTGACCTGCTTGTCAAACCCGACTCATTAACAATATCACTCGGGAAACCTGCTTGTCAAACCCGACTCCATATTACCATAAAACACCGATTGTCACAGCATCAAATATCTTAATTTCAATCAGCTCAAGCCACATAGACACGATCAGAAACCGATCGGTGTCCATACATATAAATGCATTCATTCACATTCATATACAATTCATTCGGCATCATCACAATTATCACAACATCAAATATCCCTCAAGTCACATACACACGATCAGAAATTGATCGGTGCTCACACACATGCATACTCATACATTCTCAAATTTCATTCAGCAACATCCCTATTATTTCTTAGGTCACATACACACACACACCCACACCCACGATCCTAACCGATCGGTGTGCATATCCATACATATATTCATACACATATTCACATAGTTTTCACTCAGCATCATCTCTTACCCGGTTTAGTCCTTCCAACGACTCGGACAGTGTCCTATTCTAATTAATTATAACCTGAATACCCCCTTACCTCCGTTCCAAGCTTTAACAAACGTTGGGTCCATAGTTCCACCACCTTTCCAGCACCAGCCTCCCTACGCGTTTCACCAGTGTTCGTTCCACCACCTACTGGTATGGAACGTGAAACACATCAACGTTACACCACCACTCACCCGATTAAAGGGCCACTTTGAGGCTCACAGCCAAGAGAAGTGGAGATCGAAATAGTACCCCCACATGCATGACCATTCGGTCTAGAAAAGAAACGACAAGGATGAGGTGACAATTTCAAACGATTCAAAGGACTTACCTTGAAACTACTGTCGCAGCTATGTAATTATCTCGAGGTTTGATACAAAAAGGGACCTCCCTTCAAAGCTTTCAGCTCTCAACAATAAAGGAAGGAGAAGAAGAAGAAAAAAAACAAACGAAGAAGAAGAAGATTCTCTTGAGAAGGTGAATGATTGAAGAAAGAGAAAGAAACCTTTCTTTAATACTCATAGCAACCGGTCACCTGCCCAACCGGTCACCTATCAACCGGTTACCTTCTCAGCCGGTCATTTTTCCATTTCCTTTATGATTTCTTTAAAGATTTTAATTAAACTTCTCTTCTTCTAATCACACCTTTTATAATTAACCAATAATTCATAAAAATATCAAATAAATTCCTAAAAATAATTATTAATATTTTCCACTTCTCAAAATTTTCTATAAATATCCGGGATGTTACATTGCCTCTACCACAAATTAGACATAGAGGATCATCAACCATTTTCCTCTTCATGAGAACATATTTCTAATATGGTATCAAAGTATGATTAGTTTAAATGTGAGGTCACTTATAGATGTGTAGTTGTGTAAACTTTTTCATGTATTAGATGTCATGTACGTGGAGGAGAATATTTGGGTGTGAGGGAAATATATTAAGTCTCACAATATAACTAGAATATTTTTTATAAGATTTTAGACAACTTTTAACTCATGAATTAGTTTTTTGATCAAGTTATATTATTTGATCAAGTTATATCCTTTATTTTGATGGTTGTAGTAGGTTTGAGAATCAATTAATTGCTCTCTTACTATGCCTCCTTTTAGCTAATCTACTTATTTGATGGTGATGTAAATTATCACTATTTGAATAGACATGGGTAATTTTTTTTATTTTAATAAGTATTTATTTAAATAATCGAATCGATTATATTATAATTCATTTTAATGTTTAGATGTGGTTATGAAAATAATATTATCTAAATAATTTATTTTATTTGAGTTATGCTAAAAAATAGTTTTTAAGTTTAAAATGACTAGAATAGATATAAGAATTGTAAAATTGGGAAGATACAAAAAGAAAAACAAGAAAAACAATGAATATAAATAGAGATAAGTATATAAGAATCTAAAAATATTCATATTCTAATTATAATCATTCCTTTAAAAAATTAATCTAATAAGTTATAACATGCTTACAACAAAAACCTAAATAAATAAGTACTTTTTTCGAAATCTAAGAAAATAAATACTTAACAAGAAACACTCTCAAAACATATTAAGTGAGAGAATGCTGCATAATTATCTTCAATAATAAAAATAATGATACATCTTTTCATCTTCATGTATTTCTTTAAAACAATAGTGAAAAAAAGCATAAGGAACATCAAAACTATGATCTCATAATTACTTTTGACGTTTCATCCATGTCAAGTAGTAAATGATCTAGTTTTATGATAACAAAATAAAAATATTTCAATAAAATACAAGGAAAAATATTTGTTTTTGAGTTATTTTAATTTTGTAAATATTTCTATAATGATTGTTTTTGTAAGAAAAAAATATCTCTATTTTTTTTCCTAGTCTTGTTAACTTTTGAGTATCTCTATTGGCAGTTGGCAGACGTATCATTGTATCTCTGTTGGAGCAAAGAGCCAAAGACCCTCAAAATTGTTCATCTGCGTGGGAAGTGTGAAGGAGGCTTATCCAGATCTAGGAGGGAAACCGAAAACTGAACAATTATCTTCCAATTCTCATGTAATCTAAACTTAATCTCAAATCAAAAGGATCATTCTTAGCTTACCTTTGTTTCTGTGTTAACTGTTAAAATGATTCCATTCCAGGTTAGATGGCTGCTACGTCACAGTTCGACCCAGCGCTCGCGCTTTCTCACAAGTACCCCGATGTCTCTCTCTTTCTCCTTTTCCTTTTCACTCACAATATCTGAATTCAAACGCCATATGCTTCGTTAAACTGGGAAATACAATTCACTATTAATAGTTGAAATTACTAATATTAACTCTAAATCTGATTATATCAGTGCTTGATTCATATCGTAATTTCAACTGATTAGGTTTTACTCAATAAATTTGAAGTGTATCCCCACTCAATGAAGTTCATATTTCTAGAAACGCTACACTATATGCAGAATCTTTTTCCCTTACTTTTTACATCACAATGAATTCTAAACTCGTGTTATCATTTTGATCGCCCGATATGGATTGCAGACTGAATACTCTTATACCGAAAGGTATGCCAAATTTTCGATGGAAAAGGTCATTCAAATGCATGTGCTCTCCCATGTTTAATTTCATAATTGAACACGCTTTTAATACATGCTGAACAGGGATACAGCAATTTATGCCTTAGGCGTAGGGGCATGTTTATCTGATGCTGTTGATGCCGATGAGCTTAAATATGTTTACCATGAAAGTGGTCAGCAGTTTATCAAGGTATTATTTGTTTTAAAATTATCATTGGACAGTGTTTAATTTAACGAGTTTCTTCACCAATAATAACATCTGAAAAAATAATTCTAAGAATTCATTTATGTTTGTTAATCTTATACATGGTTGGCAGTTTGTTAGGATATTGTTATTTTCAAGGTAGTCTTGGAAAATGCTCAATGTAATATAACATAATTTGCTACAAGCCTTCAACCATAACTTATGCTAAGATGTTGCAAATAATTTATTTCTGTTTAGTCAGTCTCTATAATTGCAAAATATTTCTGACTTATGCATAATTTTCTGCTTTATAGGTCTTGCCTACATTTGCAACTCTACTTCCACTTAGATCCATGCCGGATGGTTTTGAACTCCCAGGCTTACAGTGAGTGCTGCTTACTGTTTTAATATGTTTGTGATTTTACTTCATGTGTTGTTCATATGTAATCTCCATAGCATTTATTATATCGGTGAATGTATAATTCGTTCATACTTTTCCCTTTTGATAGTTAACCAAAAGTAAAACTTTATGTATGCTAGATTTGATCCACGCCTTCTGCTTCATGGACAACAATACATAGAATTGTACAAAACATTTCCTTCCAGCTGTCATGTAAGGCATTTTATGAAATTTTGGTGTAATGAACATTTAGATTGAATTGTTAATCTAGTGATTTCCAGTTTGAATTTTTAAAGCTACTGCTTACTTTTTCTTTTATATAAGTAAGCAGTAGATCTATTGCCCTTGTCACTCAAGGGCTTATATCAGGTACGGTGGAGGCTTCCCTCCTTAGTAGCCGCAGTTCTCAACCTTCATCAGGGGTCCCACTTCTACCCCCGACTCTCTGAAGTCCCCACGTGTGCAGTACTATGCTCAAGTGTTCCACAATTACATACGCTATTTGACCTGAAGACAAGCTCCTTATCCTCATCAACATGTCTGATGATATTTACTGGAAAAACTGAACTAAGAGTAGATGTGAATGAAATTTTACTCAATTGATTAATAGACGTTTAGGAATTGAGACACCATAAATATCAGGCATGTGAATGTCATTTTTTCATCTGTATTGGAATTGCCATGTTTGCTTCATGTCGTTTCCATTCCTATGTGACTTGGGGGGTGAATAATTGTTGAAAAAGAAAACTACATTTACTTGAGAAGAATAGGTTCTATATAATTAAATATAATATCTACTGAGTTGCATCTGTTTCATTTTAACATGAAGGCCCCTCTAGTTTATTCCCATCCCCCACAGGACCTTAAAGTTTGTGATAGTCTAATTAGTTCTTTGTGGTTGTGCCAAGGTTAATTTTCTTATTAGTATGATTATGATTTTCTTCTCTCTTATTCTTTGTAGATTGGCTCATTATATATTATTATTGTTACAGGTACACAATAAAGTCAGTCTTGCTGGATTACATGATAAAGGTTGAATTGCAAAAATGTTTCCACTTAATGATCTGTTGTGCATGTGTTTGCTGTACAGTTTCACTTCCACATCTTTGAAAAATGTATATCTTATGTATGTGTACTTAAAATTATATGATTCATTTAACTCTATTGGTTATCATTTCTTTAATTTCAGGTAAAGCAGCAATTTTGGAGATTGAAACAAAAAGCTATGAGAAAGAATCTGGTGATTTATTATGCATGAACAGGTAATGCTCAAAACATTACTTTTAATGCTTTGTTATCATCACTCTCAACTAGCTAGTTGCTTGCAGGACAACCGTCTTTCTACGTGGTGCCGGTGGCTTCTCAAAGTCATCTAGTCCATTCTCTTATTCAAACTACCCTTTGAACCAGACCGCAGCAGTGAAAATTCCTGAAAGTAAACCCTTTTCAGTTTTTGAGGATCATACCCAACCATCCCAGGCATGTTATAGCTAGTTATGCAGTATTTTTAAACAAATAAACTTCCCTGTCAATTTACATCACTATATCCTTTTTTCCTCATTCACTTGTGTTTGCTCTGTTATTTTCTTTGTAACATATCTGGAAAGTAATGTAGGATCTGTAACCATCTCTCTGAACATCTACATACTTTATTTAATTAGCCCCATTTATCTTATCAGCCTCTAGCCTGGTACCTTACTTAAATATTTGGTTGTGCACTGTGTTTGATCACAATAATCAGTCATGAAATCTATTTTCTCCAAGAAGTATTGTGTTGAATAGTTTCACAAGTAAATGACACAGTTTACTCCTCTACTGTATATGTATTAATGAAGGCATTTCTATAAATGAACATGTATGAAAAATCATGCTCACTGTGTTGATTTTTGGGTCCTTACCTTTTATTAAATACTTGACAACTTTGATTTTGTTCATAGTATTACACACTGTTATATCAATCTGGTAAACAAATTCTAGAAGTCATGTTTGTAATAGAATTTTGGCTTGATTGCACTTTTAGTTCCTTTAATTTGAATTGTCTGAAATTTGTTCCTTCTGTGTTTTTAGAGCCAATAAGTTTTTTTAGTTTTAAAATTAAGCAAGATTAGTCATTCTCAATTTTCTTCTACCTTAAACCCCTAAATTATTATTTTCTACCTAAATATTTGAGGGTTTGTGAAGAATTTGGGATGTGAAATAATTTTAATGTTTAGAGGTCAGAAATTTAGTTAAACTAACTTAGAATTTGAAGCATTTATAGGATATGAGGATACGATTTGAATAGGGAGAAATTTGAGAAATCCCAAAATTGATTGGCTGCCAGTCACTACCTCAGAGCAAGGAGATGACAATTCAAAAGTGTATATTAGAAGGAATAAAAAGAGTTAGGGTGGTTGGGTTAAGGCAGTTAGTGCTTGTTTGGTATGAAGTTGGTTCAACGGAATTTTCTTTTTTAGAGAAGATCAATGATTGTTATAAAACAAACACATCACTTGAAGCACGCTGAATAGATGATAAAATTTCCCTTCCACTCAAATAAATGGGCTTTGATTTACTTGGCCGGGAGACCTAGAACTCAATCGAGGAGGGGCAGCCCTTGTGAGGTAGAGACAGAGTTCTTCCTGTTTATACGTACTATTCTTTAATAACACAGCTAATTCCTTGTTCTATCTCTCTACTGTCGTTGCACTCTTTTATATTCTTAAAGCTGCAGAACCCTCATGCATTGCATCTTTTGAGAACTTTTGATTTGTTTATTCATGAATATGTCTCTCTCTTGTCAGGCATTGCTCTACAGGCTATCTGGTGACTACAATCCTCTGCATTCGGATCCCATGATTGCAAAGGTTGCCGGGTTAGTACTCTAATCCTGTCTTCTGAATGCCAGCAGATTGTTAAGTTTGAGATTTCTAATAAGATCTTTTGAATTAAATACATAAAACCGGTGGTTGTGAAGTAACTAGTATTCATTTTGTGATCATTTTCCATTATATGAATTGCATTCAAGTGTTGGGCTAATCTAATTTTGATTTTCAATGGTTGCCAAAGATTCTCGCAGCCAATATTGCATGGGTTGTGCACATTAGGATTTGCAGTTAGGGCAATCATAAAAAATATATGCAGAGGAGATCCAGACTTGATAAAGAGCATAGCGGGTCGTTTTCTTCTACATGTGTACCCTGGTGAAACTCTTGTTACCGAGATGTGGCTTGATGGCTTAAGGTAGATTCATTGCTTGCGACTTTTATAAGATTATTACTATTTTCTGCGATCCAACATATTCAAATGCTTTAGGAATTGAGAAAGTAATTTAAAGTTGAGATTGTGCAGGGTTATATATCGGACCAAGGTGAAAGAGCGAAACCGCACGGTCCTTTCTGGCCACGTTGATCTGCGTGGTCTGGCTTCGTCACTCTGAAAGAATTCAATTACATGTTGCATGGGAATAATTTTGGAGGGATGTATTCAATAATAAGGCCTAAATGCACTAGAGCTAATTTTAAAGGTAATTAAGTGTTCCGATAAATGTTAAAATTTTTAAAGTTAGTCTCTAGGTAGAAATATAAGTTACTTATTAAGCAAAAATTAATAGATAGTTATACGCAAGTCACCTTGATAATCATGTTGAGGTGACATGTAACATCCCAATATGTCAAGACGTCTGGTTCTTATCCATATGTGCTATAGGAATTTTTTCTCAACTTTTGAACATTTTGTTAGCAACAAAAAAATAGAAAATGTTACCAAGTAGTGTTCCGACAGATTAGTTAAGGAATCAAAAATAGTATTTTCTTTTCAAACATACTATTATCTATCCACCTTAATTTCTAGATAATTTCAACCCTATTTCCATTTTTGTCCATTTTCAATTTCTTAAATAATAATTTTAAAAAATTAAGAGATTAAAGATGCGTTTAACTTAAATATGTATATATTGATAGTTTCTAAAATTTCAACAAATTATATATATATATATATATATATATATATATATTTGAAACATAATCTAAAAGTGTATATTATATATTTTTGTAAACTTTTAAATTATGTTTAATTGAAATATGTTAGTATATCCAACTATGAACTTAAGAATAACTCAAGGGTGTGATTACACGAAAAAGGTTTATCTTAACTAAGTGTTGAGAGTTTGATCCTTGATTGTATGAAATTTTAAAATCTTGAATTAGTAATAATATTATATCTCTGTAACATTTTTTAAAACAAAACCTATTTGAAAAAATGGTGTTGAAGTGAGTTTTTACTCATTTTCAAAATATTTTTAGTTATTTTAAAAAATAAGAAAAAATAATTTCTTATTTTTTGTTCTTTTTGTTTTATTAACTTCTAACCTTCATTATTCACAACCACCATCATTATCGTCGTCATCCTAGACCTGTGCACTGCCATCGTCACCACTACCACCACCATACAACTACATCTCATATTACCATTGTCGTCGTTATTGTTGTCATCGCCACCATCATCACACCTTCCACCATGGCCACCACCACCACCACTGTAACCACCATCATCATCACTACCACCATTACCATTACAATGAACTCCACCATTCTTCCCACCATTGTCACACACTCACCACCATCATTACTGTTGTCACCAATACCACCACAACCACCATTACTTATACCACCCCCATAATACTATTGTCCTTTCCACCATCAACGCATTCTCCTTCACCACCACCATTATGACTACCACAATTGTCGTCATTGTCACCATTACGATTGTCAAAACGGGTTAAGTTATGCGGGCTGGCCCGCCAACTCATCTAAAAAATGACAGGGCGAATTAGAAAAATTTAACACGTAATCACATCAAATTCGGTCTGTCTTACCCCGTATTTTGGCGGGTTGAAGGTGGGTGGCACGGGTTGGCTTGCATTGACAACCCTAATCACCACCACCCTACCACTACAACCATCGTCACCACCAGCACCATTCCCACCGCCATCGTCACCGTCACCACCACATTTGTCGTTGTTGTGACTGTCACCACCCTCTCTATCACCATCACTTCTATTGTCATCTCCACCATTATCATTACCATCACAAATGTTGCCACCATTATTGTCACTCCAAACATCCCTTCCACCACAACCACTGTTGTGACTACCACCCTCACCACCATTGTCATCACCACCACCACTACTGCCATCGTAACGATGATCACCACCCAACCACCACCACCTCGTTGTCTCCACCACCATCATTGTAAAAGATTTATTATTGTTAATATTATATGATTGTTGTTTTATATGTAAAGTAATTTTGATCATAATTATAAAAGTTTTACAACCTTTTAAAATTCAAAACCATATAAACTAAAACATAACACTAAAAACCAAAATCAAGTTTTAGTTTTTAAAAATTTTAAAATTAAAATCCAAAACTACCTCGAACAGAATGTGTCATTGATCCTTTTAATTAACAAGAATGTTCAGGACGGCGCAAACATGACCAACAGACTTATAAAATAAGGCTTCTCACAATTTTTAGAAATATTATATTTTTTCCTACCCAATGTTTAGTTTTGCAGTTTTAATATGCAAAATTTCCTTGTGATGTTTCTTTTTTCAATTTCTCAGGACAATATTAATTGTAAGAAACGTAATAAAGAGAAAAGAATAGAAAAACTAGCCAGTGCCTTATTTGGTAAAAGAAGGGAGCCGTGGCCCACCAGTGCCTTATTGGGAAAACAAATGGAAAAGTTCTGTTACCAAAAAAAAAATGGAAAAGTTCTAAAACTCCTGCAACAAGTTTTTTCAAAATAAAAAACAACTTGAACATTATTCCCTCGTGCTTGATGATTGTCCTGCGAATGCATTGCTGCTAAATGACACTTCAACAACTATGAGGGCAAACCACCTGCGCAAGAAATATCGATTACAGTGAGAGAGAATTAATGAGGCAATTGCGGCATCATATATTATAAGAAATGTGTTCTAAGAATCTAAAGAATGAAATACTGGTATAGTAGTAGAGGATTTGCAAAGGAAACATTGATTAACGCGGAAAAAGGGTTGATTTTATCTTCAATCTCATTCCAAAGCCTGTTAAACTCCCATCACATAGCAGGAGCCATGGCATGATAGTCACTGGCAGTGTTCTTTAGGATTTCCGGTGATAGTTTTGAAGTGAAGAACACAGAAATGGAAGTGTTGGTCAGAAAGAAATTAATACATTATCCCTAACCTGTGACTCAGGGCATCTATTCAGTCCAATGCGCTCCTAACATTTTAGCCATAAAACTGTACCGGTCAGCAGCTTCATCGATCTGACAATTACATATTCAACTTTAGACATAATGTGAAAAGAAAACCAGGAGAAGGGAAAAACAACCTCGATCCAAATATTTTACCAATTGCTGTGTTGGGCGACCCATTCCATGTCCAAACCAGCACTCAATGCGAGCAATTATAGGGTTCGTTTGGGGACTTCTTTCCAAGCTCGTGCACAGAACATGCTGCATGGTCTGATCAAAATTGGAATTATGTTAAAAGGGGGAAAGAGAGAAAGAAAAGGGCATACATTTTGATTCTTGCTATGAAATTCAAAACTAGTATCTTGTGTTTCCAATCTGTATATTTATTCATCAGAAACAAACTAACCGCCAATGTCTTCAATGAGTGCAATGGTACAACACGATCATCATGATCAGATGTCAACAGCATGACTGCTGGATACTGCAATGACTGATCAGGATGTTGTTCCCATGGTCTCCGAACATTATGTAGCGGTGAGTATCTAGAACATTGATAATAGAAACATCATATTTTACCACACACAAGTTAAGTTGCATATCCAAAGGGTAGGAAATATCAGGAGTTAATTGAACAAACTCATCTAGCTTACAATATGGCTAAAGAACACAGGATGAAGGTAGAAATATGATTTGCATTTTCTTTATTTTTTTATGAACCTTAAAATACAAGGATAAAATGAGAATAAAAATCCTCAACTTCAACCCAGGAAAAAGGAAGAAACAGTATATGTTTGTGCTGTGCTAGAATATATGCAAGTTAAAATTACATCACTGTAGGTCTGTTGCAAACCCTCTATGGAATTACTACAGAATTGGTGTAAAAATGTGTGTCTATATATATATATATATATATATATATATATATATATATATATTGTGTGTGTGTATATGTATATACCTATTAACATAGTCTTGGATTCAGCATCAAAGCATAATAAGCTGTACATTCATTAAACCAAGTATCTGAAGTTTAAACATGCTATTTAGTATTTAATGAGAATCAAATTATAAGGTTCATCATCATTTTGATATTTAGAGTTTCTTATTCTTTCCTCTTAAATTGATCCATGATAATCTGTCAAACAACAAAGGCATAAGGTAGCCATGCTATTCTTTATAGAAGTAATATCTCAGGTCTAAGGGCACTATCTCTTCAGTAAAAATCACAACCTGCTTATGAAAACAGGAAATGCATGTGGTGTGCATTACAAAGCTGAAAGATACGAAATAGATAATTACATTAGTTAATTTAGTTTGTTGCAGTAGCAGTCAGTTACAATTAGTAGAGGATCTAACGTGTATAAATAGAACAGGAGAGGCAATGAGAGGTATCGTGTAAGGAAAGGAAATTAGGGCCATTAGGCATTGGGAGATGTATCCCTCGAAATTCTGCAAATCTTGTAATTGAGGTGTATCCCTACTCCTTCTGGTCAAGGTACCAGGTTCCGATGAACTGGTGTGATAGCTCTTGGTAAATTAACCAAAATGGTGTATAAAAGAAAAAAAAAATTAGGCATTTGGATTCCTTTAAAAATATATTTATGTCTGGTCACATCCATTATTATATTGTACACTATCAAAATATATTTTTGGCAGGTTACATCCATTATTACATTTCACATTTGCATTTCAAGGATGCGAAATGTCTGTCAAGTTTCGCAATTCAAGAGAATGAAATGTCATGTGTCAGGATAACAAGTATTTCACACTTTCAAGCTGTGAAATGTCAGTCATATTTCAAACAAATCTCTACATGCTTGCCACTTGTCCCCACCCCATTTATTTCGTATTATGAGAGTGTGAAATATAATATTGGATGTGACATCTTTGAGAGCCAAGAATATGCTTATAAAGGAATCCCAAATGCCTAATTTTTTTTTCTTTTATGTACCATTTTGGTCAATTTTCCGCTCCAAGGATCCTAGGAGCATTACATGTTTCAGCTAAAAAAGGAGGCGAGATTAAATTCCTGGAGAGAAGTTAAGGAACTTTGAAGAAAATAGAAGATTGGAGAATGTCAGTGACGGAGCAACAGTTCCAAGAATCTTGTCCTGAGCTGAAAATGAAAATGATAAAACTGAAGACCACTTTGAAAACATGACACAATTCTCCAACAGAGGTATAGTTGGGAGAAACATATCAGATGAGACAAAAAAAATAGAGGACATAGAGATGGGGCTGAGTTAGATACCAAGTTGGTATAAGAGTAGATAGTTGGAGGAAATTAGAGGTTCCTTATTCTGCTGGAATTGATGCATACAACTGGGTTAACTGGGTTGTCAAGTATTTTCAGTCAAAGAGGATTTCCAGATAGAGCATGCATGCAGTCGTGATGGCAATGAATGGACATGCTCTGTCATGGTTTCAGTTGGTGGGATTCTTGCATTCCAAAACTTGGATAATGTTTAAAATTAGCATAATTAAGCATATTCAGCAATCCATTATCCAAAGTCCTTGCGAAATCTTGCTGGAGCTGAAGAAGATAGCAAACGATTTGAGAATTTTGAGGACCACATCTCACAACAAGAGCAAGATTACCTCAAGGGAACCTTCTTAAAGGGGCTCATGGACAAGGAGGAGGTTAAACAGGAATTTAAATAAAGAGCAACTGAGTCCTTGTTCGGGAATGGGTGTTTGTCAAATGGATGGACAGGCCATCTCTTGTAGATGAAAAGATCTGGGTGAACCCATTGCATGAAAACAATTCAGCAAGTAAATTGTGTGGAAAGTTATTGGAAATGAATGGTGATGGCAGAAAAAGTATTGAAAGTTGCTGTGAGAATGATGTTCACCGTGACAACTTTGCTAAATGTCATGGAGGAACCAAAGATGTTGCTAGGCTAGGAAAGGGGTACGTGCTACACTCATTTATAGAATCAATGGTCCCAGCCCAAAACACTGAAGTAGAAGAGTTAACCCAAAAAGTAGATTCTTCCCATGATCTACCCAAAATGTGGTTGGGATGCATGGTCTGTATATATTTTAATTATTTCTCTGTCCATTATGCACCTAAATTATGATAAATCTATCCATGCCCATCCAATAAGTATTTCTAAAATGCGGCCACCACCATGACTGATTTAGCAGCACCATGACGTACTAGTAATAAATAAATCAAAAAAGAATTGATTTCATATGTTAATACTTTTAAAAAACATAAAAATATATCCTTGATATTTCAAGATAGGATAAACAATACTCACTTGATTAGCCAATGAAAGTCTTCCTCCTCGTCTGGACAACCATACTCTGGAATCCAACCAAAAGCTGAAAAACTATTCTAAATCAATATGTGACACCCACAAAAACAAAAATATCATACGTTACAGATACGGATATAGGTAAAACCTCCTGTAAATTTGTGGAACCGTAGCATGTCCAAAACACCTCCATGAATATTTGCGCAACCAAATAGATCGGGTCTCTGTACAGAGAAATGCGAAGCTAATAAAGAGAGGTAATGAATGGGAAAGTACAGACAAAAAAATGAATGAGACCTGAGTTATACAAGCCCCAACAAGAAGTCCACCATTGCTTCCACCTTCAATGCCTAATTTTTTAGGTTGGGTGTAACCAGTAGATATAAGGTATTCAGATGCAGAAATGAAGTCATCAAAGCAATTCTGCTTTCTTGCACGGGAGCCTTCTTTATGCCATTCCTCCCCATATTCTCCACCACCACGAACATTTGCTATGCAGAAAACAAATCCTAAATGTCTTATGAGTACAGTGCGAGTAACAGTGAAAGATGGTGTGGCACTGACGTTGAAACCACCATATCCAAATAACAAACAAGGGTGCGAACCATCTAAGATAATATCCTTTCTGGCGACAATGAACATTGGGATCTTGGTACCATCTTTACTAGGAAAAAAAACCTGAAATGTGGAAATCACATCAATGAATGCTGGAGTAGAACAAGAAGCCTCCGCAGCAAAAACACGACCGTACTCATGCAGAATAATGGGATATTTGAAACCACCTATTTAATAATATGACCCCTAAAAATAAGTTATGCTAGCAAAATCAGAGAACACTTTTTTCTTACCTGATTAACATGAAACTGGGACCTATCAAACCCAGGAACAACAATTTCACGAAATATCTTCATATCAGGAATCTCCGATCCGAGGTCAAACTGGTAGATAATACCAGGAGTTAAAAAGCCTGTAAAGCCAATGAAAACCACACTATCTTCGCGCCGTGCAGAAGTTCCAGTAACTGTGCCAATGTCAATTGGTAATTGATGCAGCAAGGAACCTGTTTTTAAGTCTCTTACTTGTAGAAGATACTTCACATCACTCAAGTAACACAGTATCAGTTGGTCACCATTTACAGCACTTGCTGACTCAAGTACATCCCTTTCAGACTCTTGGATAACATCAGCCCAAGCAGCTGGTTCTTTCAAATCTACTCGGACTATTTTATATTTTGGAGCATCTTTATTAGTTAAAAATGTAAACACGGTGTCATCATTAGCAATGGATGAATACCGTGCATCAAAATTATCAACAAGTTTGACAAATGGAAGGAGGGAATTTTCATTCCTAAAGCCTTCCAGCCCATTAGGAAGTTTGGACAAGTCGCAGTAGTAAAGTTTGTTAACTGTATCAGACCCATCTTCAATAGTAAGGAGAACATACTGCACAAACAACAAAACTGAGAGACAATTTCATGGGAAATTCAAAATCGTTAATCGTATGCGTATGTTCTTTGTAGCTTTGTTGCACTTGATAAAGAAGCAGAGAGACATTAGTTGGCGTTGCACCTTTTCATGTTTTATGTGCTCAATATAATTCTAAATATAAATAAATTTTAGTAGAATTTTTGTCTTTTAATATAAATAAAATTAGACTTTTTTAATGTTATTAAATATTTATTTATTAAATATATCCTAATTATATATATTTACTGAGTCATTAATTCGTTATCTAATAAATAATATTAAAGATATTTTAAAAAATTAAATTAAATACATAATAACATTAATACAAATAACTACCTCTAACTACTATTTTTAATATATGTAAAATCAGATATATTTATTTATATTTAAAACTGTATTTTGTATTACATATAAAGTTACGTAATTCTAAAGTAACACTACAATAAAAGTACCTTGCCATCGTGAGTAACAGATTCTCCCAACCTATACGTAGGGTTTTCAGGATCTCTCCAGCACAAAATATCTTCTGATTGATCCGTACACAGATAATGATAATAGAGCTGTTGGTTTAAGTGAGCGCTTGATCCAGTCCCATGATCTCCTACTCCTCCGTCTCTACAGTGTAAAAGCAGGATAATTAATTAAAGTTATAACTCAATCACTTGAAGTGTTAGTATTGGGTATGGATATTCATAAATCAATCTAATTAGATATAAATCATAAAATTGATAATAAAAAAAATTGATATCTAAAAAAAGACGGAAAATTGAATTAATTGAAAATTATAAAAATAAAATTCTTTTAATGAATCAATTTTAAATTTATATTTTAAAATCAAATTCATTCAATCTAAACCAAACTTTTATTTATATATGTAAATTTAATTATAAAATAAACTTGTGATGATGATGTTTATGCAATTATATATTTATAAAATTGTGTTACCTTAATTATTTATAAAAAAATTTATAGTTGTATTTTTTTAATTTTTATAACATATATTTTAATATTTTAATGTATTTATAAATTTATTACTTTTAACTTCAATTTAAATTTAATTTTATGTCTCAATTTTTTTTATTATTTATGTTTTACATTTTGTATTGATACTAATAATTACTAATAAAATAAAAGTTATTTTTATCTTTTAATTAAATAACAATAAATATATAAAAACCGAAATCAATTCAAATCAGAATTGATAATTTTGTTTATCTAAAATCAATTCAATGTAATTTGGAACTTAATCCGAAGCTCAAAACGAATTCAAATAATCTTAATTAGGACCAGCAAATCGAAGACCATTTGTCCGGATTTTTGGCCCATTTGGGGCCTATTTTAAAAGAATTTGAAGGTTGGGCTAGGTAAAAAACTATTTATTGTCAAATCATATTTTAAAAACACGATTTCATAATACTTAATATGAAAACACATTTTGAAATAACGTTTTTGGCCATAGAAAACACATTATAAAAAAACTTAATATAAAGACATATGTTGGAATAGCGTTTTTGACTAAAAAAAACACATTGTGGAATAGCGTTTTGAGTTCGCACGTAGACCAAAGGAAAAACACACCTAGGAGTAAGGTACATGATAACAAAATTTAGAGTCAAGAGCAACATAACTTATATGCATCAATAACACCCAATTCGAACCTCATGAAAAAAACATAACTATTATAAAATTCTATTTCTCAATTCTGCCCAGCAGTTTAATGGCACAAAATAAAAAGGCTTTTTTTTTTAAATAACGTGCTTTTTCAAAAATATGGTGGTTAGAAAAATAATTACATATATGGGTAAAAACATCACACCAGTGTTTACATTTCATACAGCAAGAAGGTAAAATGTCAACATACGAAATGGTGTAAGCTGCCAACACCAAGAGTCAAACCTAAACCTTTAAGATACAACATGATATAACAAACACTGATCCTTTGACATAAAAGATGAGTGCTATTAAATATAATTCTTTCTATTCTTACATATACGTATATAAATATATATTTACATAAAATAATTTTTTATAAAATATACATATACAGAACACATTAATATTACATATTAAAATGTATAATATATAGTTTATAAATTAAATATATATTTACAATATTAAATATAAAATATATCAGTTTTTATTTAATTTTTTAATATATATATTATACATATTAACGTTAATAAAAAATATATGTATTAAAGTATTTTAATAGAAAGTATATATTTTATATATATTAATGTTAATATATATTAATGTAACGTTAATGTATATAAAATATATATATATATATATTAAAGTATTTTAATAAAAATTATATATTTAATATTTTAATATATAAATTATATATCTTATATACATTAATATATTTGATATTTAATATTAAAAATATCTATTTAATTTATAAACTGTATATTATACATTTTAATATATAATATTAATGTGATATATATATATTATAAAAGTTTTTTTTATTTATGTATATACATATATTTATATACATATATGTAAAAATAAAAAAATTATATTTAATAGCATTCATTTGTTGTATCAAAGAATTAAATGTTTTAGTGGTTGTTATACTGTCTCATAGGTTTTAGGTTAAACTTTTAGTGTAGGTAACTTTTATTAACCATTTTTTGATATGTAAAAAACATGTCACACTAAAGAACAGTTGTTAGCCCAAAGAGCCAGCCTCACTTAATTAGACCATGCTTCAGTAGTGGCAAGGGTAACTAACAAATTAAGGGAGTAAGGGAAAACGTGTGTTCAAGATGTGCTTTTGGTGGTGAAAGACGTCACTCCAAGGTGTGTTTTTCCCTTGGACTGCGTACGAGCCTGGAAACTGCGTTTTCATATAATATGTTTTCTATAACTAATAGCGTTATTTCAAAATGTGTTTTCATATTAAGTATTCTATAAAATATGATTTGACAACCACATTATCAAATTATTTTTTACCCACCCAACCTTCAAATTCTTTTAAAATAGGCCTCAAATGGGCCAAAAATCCCCATTTGTCCTCCATAGTTATAATTTCCCGAATATGTAGTAAAAAATAGTAACAGGAAAATAGAATAACAACCTCCCGTTTTCTATCTGCCTTTATGCCCGTCAACATTTTAAGGTGAATTTTAAGGTATATTTTGTAAATTTGAGTGTACCATAATTTTTTTTTCAAAAATGAAATGGAATAGAATAATTTTAAATTTTCAATTACCTTAATAATAAATATTAATTTATTTATTTATTATATATAAATCTAATTAATAATTTAATAATATTTAAAAAGAATATTTTAGTACAAATCGTTAAAAAATTATATACTAAATTAAATTGATAACCACCATAATAATGATCATAATATTTTAAATAAATTTATTATCAGTTAGTGTTTTTTCAAAGTAATTAACTAAATATTAAACAAGATAAGAATATACAATTATTTAACATTAGTATATGATAATACATGAAAGAACATCTTATCTAATTCATTTTATACGATGATGAAAAGCTCCGGATGTGAGAAAAGAATAGGATATGACTTACGCGGGTGCTGGATAGCGAGTATAGAAGAAACCTTTGTTATCATGTGTCCAACTCATTGCGGGCCACTTGGTCTAAAACAACATAACATTTACAACCATCAGCGGTTTCCAATTCTATTTCAAAATTCTATCAAATAGATCGCACAACACTCACCCACGATAACGTTTCAGGCTCAAGATTCCTGTCTTCAATTCGCAACACTTTTATACTCGTCCAATCGGTACCACCTGAACTAAGCGTGTAGGCCAAGTACTTGCCATCTTCACTCACCGAAAATTTTGACAGTGAAACGACTCCATCCTCGCTTAACCCATTCGGGTCAAGCAAAACCTCTGGTTCTCCCTCTAAACCCTCCTGAAAAAAATCCGATCGAGAAACTCAGAAAGCAATCAATTAAAGTATTAAACAAAATGAAGTGTTCGTGTTGTTATTAGCCACCAAACCTGCATGTATAAGACGCTATGTGGCTGAAGGCCAGTGTTGTGCAAGTAAAAGTACTTATTGGCTCTCTTAAAAGGAATCTCATAGCGAGGATGATCATATAGCTTCGTAATCGTTTCTCGAAGCTTATCTCTAGTTTCGCATTTTTGAAGAATGGAATCGGTTATCCTATTCTGTTGCTGCACAAACTCTTTCACTTCTTCCGCATCGGGATCTTCGAGCCTTAAACATGAATTGAAAGAGGTAAAATCGTATTTGTAATTTCGAAGCAACATTGAAGATTACAGCGAAATGCATGCGAATTAAATTGGTTTTGATGAAGTACCATCGATAAGGATCGGGAACTTTGACGCCGTGATAGTCGTCAACGACGGAGTCGTCTCTGCGAGCAAGGGGATATTGGAGAGGTTGGCCTAGGACATAGGGTGAAGCCATGGTGTTCTGAGAAGTGAAATGGAACTGTGGAAGTAGCAGTAGCAACGGCTTAAATAGCAGGAATCACTGTTCAACTTTACATGATAGGATTTAGGAATGGGGAAATCACCCAATCATCAGTCCTTACCTTATCCTGAAAATCTAACATCATTATTTTAAATTTACACGCATCAAAATTTAGGGTATCTATCAAAATTGGATATATGTTTAGTTAAAAATGGGGGTTGGTTAAACTTTTTTAACTAATGTAAAATTTTTTTAGGATTACATAGAGTTTTGCCTGGGTTGACTACAACTTAATTAATTAATGAAAATTTATTACACTTGTTCACATATTTAAATGAATTGGTATAAATGATTTTACATTTAATAGCGATAACTTTTATTTCTTCATATGAATGTAAATATGTATGCACACGCAAGCCACTGGTTGCTTAAATAAAATGTTAGTATTATATTAGTTCCACGCGAGCCCACGGGTTGTTTAAAACATTAGTACTAAGCCCTGTGACTGTGTTGACAGGTTTTATGGTGTTTGTTTGATTTATAGTTAGGAAAATAAAATTATAAAAAAAATAAAGATTAATATTGATTATTCATACCGAGATAATTAAAATCAACCATAAAATTATTTTTTTGGGTTGGTCAAAACAGGGAATCAAACGAGCTAGTAGAACCTTCAGTATTTAGCGTGTGTTTGGTTACCAACGGAACCGCATTCCGTTGGAGGTTAACGGAGAAATCTTCCGTTGCAGTAACCCTAGTGGTGTTTGGCTCCTTCTTATCCTCCGTTTCGTCCGTTCAACTGCCGTTGGAGCTCCGTTTCGTGTCAGTTTTTCTCCGTTGGGTACAAGCAACACTGTGGCTCCCTCAACCCAGCGTGGTTCCGCGAAAACCCCAAGCTACCCCTCAAACTCGGAGACCTCGACCCTATGAGCGGCGCCATTTCGCAAAGAGGAAGACACACAGAGGCTTGATCTCGCAAGGAGGAAGACACAGAGCCACCTGTCGCATGTAACATTCGAGTCCCTGTTCTGTGAAATCTCCTTCTCTGGTTTTCTGTGGGTAGGTTTGGGGTGCTGGGTTTGCATTTTCTGGGTGTTGTGGGTGCTCTATTCGTGGTGGGTGTGGGGAAGGTTGTGGGTAAGGGGATGGTTATAGAGAGGGTTTCTGGTGTTGGGTGGGGGTGGGGTGAAACATCCTAGCTAAATTAAATAATATCCGAGACAAGGGAAAAAATTTTTCCAAAAATTCCAAACGGCTAACAGGGAAATCGTAATAGAAATCCGACCAAAAAAGAAAGAAAGAACCGGGTCAGGATGCCCCCACGTGGGCAAAGCCCAATATCGATTAAATAATAGCCAGCGGAAGAAAAGCGCCTAAGCGAACCAGGATCGCTGGAGCGAAACCTTACTCGCCCAAGCGAACAAGGCACTCAGATAATTCGACCACTCGGAATCTAAACTTAAGTCCACTCGACTCAGAATCGGAGTCTAAGTTCACTCGGTAACCATATCACTCGGAATCTGAACCTAAGTTCACTCGAGAATTATTCCCTCGGCCCTTACACTCGGAATCTATAAGTTTTCCACGCTCGGAATATTTTCCACAGTCTCGTATCACTCGGAAATGTTTCATATATTTTTCACTCGGCATATAAAATATTCCTTACTCGGAGAACTCTCTACAGGGTCAAGTCTCCCTTAAGGATTTCATAGTCTCGATTACTCAGAATACTCTAGTTTCTCTTCACTCGGAAAATTCTAACAAGTTCTTACTCGGGAAGATTTTAAGTCAATTCCCACTCGAAATTACATGACTTCACTCACTCGGAATATCATGGCCTTATCCACACAGAATAGGCTCATTAAAGGGATTTCTCACATAACACCCTTCGATTGATCCTCCTAGGGAAATAGTCCTTTAATGAGCATAACTCACTCGGAATTAGCCCAACCCTTCTTCATTCGGAATAAGGTCTCTTATCTCACCTCACTCGGATTTACCTTAGCTCTCCCTTACTTGGAATCACACAAGCATTATTCATTTAGTAGAAAATAAATGTACACAACTTAGATATTCATCCACATCGTTACCCACTGAACAAGATAAACACATAGCATTATATATGTATTGAAATATGTTTAGTTTTACTCTCAATACCGAGAGAGTTCAAATTCTACACATTAAAAACAGAACGTTAAACTAAGAGCCGGCCAAGGCTATACAAAAACCATCTATACAATATATATACACATGTACACTTCCACTGTATAATGCACTTCCCAGCAATCGGTGCTCTCCCATCATTCCACATTCCTAGCAACATCCACTGAAATATGGCCACAATAGGGGTGAGCTTATACATATAAAATGACAGTAATGACTCGGAAAATCCTCTAGTTTTCCACTACACAGCATTATCTCATCAATCAATCTATCACATGCACTGTCATTCGATATATCCACACACCGTATCATTCAATCGGAATTTATTCAAATAACACACAACCATATTAATCAGTAACACACAGCCATATTGCTCATATTGATATTCCCCATACATATGCATATAACCACATTGATCGCATCAAAAGTATAAGTGTGCACATGTTAATTTTCAGTCGGATCTGATCAGTTTTTTATTAATTTTTATGTTGCAACATAGGCTCCAAGCCTTTTTTCTCAGCTCCAAGCTGATCCGCCCGTTTTACTGGTACCAAACCGTTTGCCCTCACACGTAACACAATCGCTCCAAGCGACAACGGGAGTGTTACGGGCAGCCCCGAGTCCAACTCGGTAAGCTTTCCTTGAGTCCAACCCAAGGTCTTTAAGCGTCCAACGCTTAGTGCACTCGGCACTACCTCGAGTCCAACCCGAGGACTTTCACCAAGCGTCCAACGCTGGTATACGAGTGTTTCACTCGGTATTGCCTTGAGTCCAACCCAAGGTCTTTTATTATTTTTCCAGATATATTCATTAGCACAACAGTGGCATTTCAGTCAGTAAAACCACATAACACATGCATCTCATGTATTCATTATGAAATCCTATCCGATTTATCTCAGCATTTACATACATACAATCATAAGATATCAATCAGGGGTTTACTCTCGGCTTCTCAGTATAAGTACTCGGTAATCATGCCATTATTCGCAACAACACAGTCTCATGCTTTCTAATATAAAAATCTACACAGGAATCAACCAACAGTCCCACAATATACACTCGGTATTAGCAATATTAATAACATATACCACATACTGTTGAGTGTTAAACTACACACGGGACTCAGCATAACAAACTCTTAACACATGCACTCGGCCAACACAGATCCAGTACATTTTCATACATTCACATGTTTACTAATACACATCTCATGGACGGAGAAGGATATAACCTTACGTGACTCAGTTAACGCACACACACACCCGGTATTCGAAAGTTATCATCATATGATTCACACAACCAACATATTCACAACCATAAACATAAAATGCAGTACTTTCACCCGGGATCCGTCCATAACTATGCATTTGAGATGTAAAGCGCCCCCTACCTACTGGAAAGACGCAAGAAGCTCCTCGATTTTTAGTGTTGACCCGTGCTCTATTTTTCAACGCTGATTCCGTTGCTCCTTCGCTTCCACAATCACTTTCTCCTACTCAGTAACCGTCGAACCCAGTCAAACACCACACACAACTTGGAGAAACTGGGAGCTGCTCCTCCTCTGAACGATCGCTCCTTACCAACAGTGGGGAACTTTGAGTCCTCCATAACACCACAGTCGTAACTGACGAAGAAGAAGAAGAACGAAGAAGAAGGAGAAGAAAGGTAGAAGAAGAGGAAAAGTCTCGAGGGGATTCTGAGAGAATGGAGAAGTGGTTCATCTTCAGCACATGGGCCAAGAGAAAAGCAGAAAGTGAGCGGGTGGGAGAACGTGCAAATGGGGCCACCATCCAATCATGTGTCATATCCCATCACTTCCATCAGCATCAATTTTCCTTTTATTTTAAATTAATTCTCAATTAGCATTTAATATTAATCTTGCCATTAATTAAATAATCGGGATGTTACAGGGGGGATGGTCATAGTGTGGGTGGGGGGTTGGTTATGGTGGGGCTTGAGAGGTGGTTCAGGGTATGGGTTGGGGGTGGTTACGGTGGGGGTTGTTAGGCAATGGGGAGGGACTGGGTTGGGTTGGGTGGCCGAGGGAAGGGTGATGGGTTGGTGGTGGTGTGGTGGGTATTGACTGATGGTGAAAGGATGGATAGTGATGGGGTGGGGGTGGGAGGAAGATGGTGCATGGGTGTGGTTATTTGCAGTGGGTGTATTGTATTTTTTTTGAAAAATTTAAGATTTTTGTTTTAAATTAATTATGTATTGTTTAATGTAATTATTTTGAGCTTAATTTTTGTATTTGTTGTTTAATTATGTAATTTATAAATACATGTATTTATGTTTTTTATTGTAGATATATTAAATTTAATTTAGTTTTATATTTAGTATCGAAACCAATATGCGTCAATGAGATATATAACCGAGTGACAATACGTAACAAGGATAACGAGTGACGATACATTATTTAATATGTATAATCGTAATTAATATATATAATTCTAATTTATTTTTATAACGTAAATATATTAATCTATTTTTAAATAAATATAATTATAATTAATACATATAACTTTAATTTATTTTTGTAATATATATATATATTGTATTATTTATCAATTTATATATATGTATACATATTGATATAATATATATTTACATTATTAAAATATACACATATTCAATATATTTTTAACTAATATCCTTTTTAGTAATTTTATATCAAACTACTATTTACCTAACCCAACTTTTTCACCAATTAAACACAATCACTACTTCTTAGAGCATGTTTGGAAAGCATCTTTGAACAGAGAAAATCTTCATTCCAAGCTCCGTTCGGCAGAAGCAGCCCTTTCTTGCTTTTGTATGAACAAAGAAAATTTCCGTTGGCTTTCTTCCATTTGTTGCTCCAAACATCCCATCAATCCATTTTTAAAAATTAACATCCAAACACAACTCCGTTTACAAAACCTCAGTTTTCTCAACCAGGTTACCCCAACATGTTAACCAAACACACCCTTACTAACGCAAAGCCGTTTCATTTACGAATTTCACTCTCACTTTAACACGTCATTTGTTTTATTCTTTATTTTTTGAATTTCTGTTTTTATTTAATTTTGATTTTTAGTCTTTTCTTTTGTATATAAAATAGTAATAAATAATTTGAATATCAAATAACATGAGGTTTTATTTTTAAAAATAAAATAAATATTTACACACGCAAGCCACGTGTTGCTTAAATAAATATTATATTAGTTCCACGAGAGGCACGGGTTGCTTCCCGCCATGAGACTGTGTCGGCAGCTGATGTAGACCCTCCAGTATTTACACACGCGACGCGAGCAGTTCCATTTACAAACTTCACTTTCACTTTAACACGTCATTTGTTTTTTTATTTTCTGTTTTTATTTAATTTTGATTTTTAGTCTTTTCTTTTGTATATCAAATAGTAATAAATAATGTGAAGATCAAATAACATTTCATGAGGTTTTATTTTTAAAAATAACGTTAAATATTTTGTTTTCTAAAATAAAATAAAAGGTAGTGTTATGAAGAGGTAGTAACGTAAAAACAGATTTCATGAATTTTAAAAATGTCCAAGTAGTGTTTTAAAAAAACACTTCTAGATAACTAGAAATACTATACCTAACACTTATATTTTATTTAAAATGAAATTTCAACTAATTAAAATTTTTTAAAATAAAATAAAAGGTAATGATATGGATTATTGAAATTATGAAGAGGTAAGAATTTTTAAAATGTGCAAGTAGTATTTAAAAAAAAAAACACTTCTAGATAGCTAAGAATACTACATGCCTAATACTTATATTTTATTCAAAGTAAGATTTCAACTGATTAAAATATCTTTCTATATATAAAAAAAATGCTAAAGGAGACAATCTATAGAACATAGCATGGTAAATCAAAAACTCAAAATAGAAAAATGTAAACAATGTAAAGTTTTGCGCTGTGACGTTGTTATGTTTTTGTAAATATGAAAGGATCCTAAATTTAGAAAATTAATTTGAGTAGTTGATATAGTTGGACGTTTACCAATTTAGAAAATATTTTTCTGATGTAATTATTTATTATTTATTTGATGTATGAAGTAATTTAGAAAATGCAACTCAACGATTTAAAGTGTGTAAATTTTGAATTTTTAAATCTTTATTTCATCAAAATTACTTTTAGCACCCCTGAGTTTCTCTTCGCACCATCCATCAGTGGTTGTTAAGTTCAATGAAGTCACGTCCCTGCCTCTTCCCATTAATAATTGCATTTGATTTTTTTTTTGTCTTAAGAACCCACGAGGACACTCTTCACTATATTATATGTATATTTCATTTTACTCTCTTTATTTAATTTTATTTCCTTACCTCTTTTCATGTGTTGCAAAACAGAACCTCTTGGAATTTTTCACCAATAATGACTAGGTTTTTTCCCCTTAATTGGTTTTATATTTGATTTATAATTTCAATTTTAACACCATGAGAATAATATTTCAAGAGCAAAAATCATATTTGAAAATTTTTTCCCTTTTCATGAAGTAGCGGGACCGGAGATAAGGAGTTAAAAATTTAAAATTTGAATAAAAATAAAAAGGGAAGAAAAAAACTTTTTGAAAATTTTATTACTAAAAATTAATTTTTCCTTCTGTTTTTTCTTTATTCTCTCCCTAAATAAAAGAAAACATACATTACTGTCCGTATTTTCTTCTCGAGAGTGTTTGGTACACGGGTATTTTTATAAATATTGGGATTATGTTTCTCAAAAATTATATTATTTAGGAATTATATTTTCAGGGATGTTATAAATATGTTTGGTATGATTAAATGTTAATAAAAAATTACACAGATAATCTAAATTTTGACAATTATTAGATTTCTAATAATTTTAAATGAGAATTCAATATACTAGAAAAATTTAAATAAGTTTATATATGATACATAATTATATTTTTTTATTTATAAAAAATTTCGGTGAAAAAATTTCAATAGAATTATTAATAAAAAGAATCCTAAAAATCTTAATTTTTTTAAAAATACTTTTTAAAATTAATAAATTAAATATAGGAATAGAAAATTTCAAGATACAAGTTTTAAAAAAAATCGATACTGATAAGTGAAACGTAAAGCAAATATCCTTGCCTTCCACGAGGCTTTTATTGCCTCAAAAAGCTGATCTCAATTATTTCATTTTTCCACTTTTAAAGACATTTACTTGAATAGCAATGAGCTGCAGCCAGCTATACTTTGTCATATCTCGCACTCGTTCTTCGATTCCTTTCTCCAACTCCAGTAAACGTGAGGTTTCATTGCATGTGATGTCAAACTTCTTTTCCCATCGTAAGCTTCCCTTGTTCTAACTTTTCTTTCAAAAATTATTTGTACATGGAACTACTCTTGCCTTTCTTAACAGTTCGTGTTTTCTTTTAAGTATATGGAGCAAGACCAGCTTTTAAGTGGAAAGATAGGCCAAGCTTATTCCCCGTCTGAGGAGATGCCCTAGAAAGGTATGTACTTTTAATTTAGAGTTGCCATATCTCTACAAATCCCATCAATATTATTAACCTGTTTTGATTTCTTGATTTTTCATGAGTGTGTGTGTTTAGCTAGTGTCCATGTTATCTTTTTTAGCTAACAAACAGTGGAGGCGGTGGAAGAGGTAGAAGGTTAAGTAGGTGTCAGTTAAAATTAAAGTTTAGTATAAAAGTATTTTGGACCGTTAGAATAATATACTGTATGTAGGAGTGTTATACATGAGGCTAACATGTTGTTCAGTCATTCCCATATATCATATTATTCTTTACGCCCTATCCTCGTAAAATGCCGTCTTCTGTTGCTACCTTCATTCTCCCAAATAATAATCTCCAACAATACGTTTTAGTGAGACTTGAGGACCTACTTCTTATTTAAATTGGTCATCTCAAGTTGAAGATGCCCCTGAGTATTAATTCATGATCTTTTGAGCTATGTGGATGGTATTCAACCGTGCCCAAATGAATTCTTACCTGCTTTTGAAGGTAGGATCACTTGTGAAACCAACCCAAATTTCACTTTATGAAATCGTAAGAACGTGTTTATTTTTATAAATAATATTGTTTTTAATTTTTTTTAAAAATGGGGTAGTTATAGAAATATTTGTATGTCTGGGTAAAAAGGTCAAATTGTTTTTTCATTTCGCATAGAGGCCCAACAAATTCTGCAATGCGCGCCACATGGCTTTACGAGAAAACGGAATGGGTAAACTGATTGGATAGTCAACGACAGAGACCCCCTATTTCAAAGGTCTACTATGTGAAATAGCGGAGAAGGTGACACGTGGACAATTCACATATTCAGTGTACGAAAATTTAATTTAATTCGTCAAGTAAGCTTACGAAATCCTGCCACGTGGCATTTCGTACACCCAAATTTTGAATTTACTTAACTTGTTTTGCTAAATCTCGCCTATAAATTGCAGTGTTCAGAAAAATCTGCTAAGCTAATGAAGGAATTTTCCTTCAAGGACCTTGGTGATCTAGGATATTTCTTAGGCATTGAAGCATCACGTGATGATAATGCGTTACATCTTTGACAAAGCAAATACATCCTTGATGTTCTTCATTGTGCACGGATGGTAAGTGCAAAACTATATCCAACACCTTGTATTTCTAGCAGCAAGCTTTCGAGTATACTTGATGAACCTACCCACGATGGCACTAGTTACAAGCACATTGTTGGGGCTCTTCAATATTTACTCTAACTCATCCTGAAATTGCTTATTCAGTAAATCAGCTATGTCAACATCTTTATTCCCCTACTACTATTCATTGGAAGTCTACAAAGCGTGTTTTACGATATCTTAAAGAACCATTGATCATGGTTTGTACTTTACTAGAGGTTCTGTTCGCCTTCATGCTTATTGTGATTCTGATTAGGCAAGGGATTTTGTTGATAGGCGGTCCATAGCTGGTAATGGAATTTTCTTGGGTCAAAGTCTAGTCTCTTGGTGTGTAAAAAAGCAAAACGTTGTCCCTCGCTCAAGCACAAAGGCTTAATACTGAGCATTAGCTATGGCGTTTGTTGAATTGTACTTGCTGCCAATCCTGTTTACCATGCTCACACCAAACATTATGAAGTCAATTATCATTTTATTCATGAGAAAGTGATTAGCAAAGATGTTGCAATTCATTATATCCCTACTACCTTGGATCATATTACAAATATTTTTACCAAAGGTTTAACATCTTCTCAGTTTTAGTTCTTAAGAGACAAACTCATGGTGTGTGACCTCCCCATTCGTTTGCGGGGGAATGTAAAGCAACTAGAATCAAAACATAATCCAACTCATAATGAGAATATTACCGTTGAGTAGTTATTGTGATATCTGGCTATTATTAAGAGATTATATGTTGATATATAGGAGTGTTTTGAGGGATTTTATTGAATTGTAAATATGTATATAATAGAGAATATACATCAGGCTAACATACCTTCTTGTTTAGCCATTCCTATATATCATATTATTCTTTCAATAATTACCACTAGAATCGGTTTCCCGATGAGACGAGAGAGATATCAATGATGACAATGGTAGTTTCTTTGATGAATTGGAGGATAATTACGTAGTGAACCGATGTACCACTTCATTAGTAAATTTTTTTAGGAGTATGCAAAGATAATCCCAAGACATTTGAATTTTTTTGAGGATCTTCTTTCAAAAGCCGACACAAACTTGATTGTGACATCCGAGGTTTACATCTAGATGCTATAGATGACTGTGGCTATGATAATATTTGCATTGACTCATCGCTCTCATGGTCGTCCTTCATATCCTGATGTACAACTAAAGAAGGGGAAATACAAGAAATTAAACATAAAGGTGGTATAGAAGGGTACCTGTTTAAGACAATGCAAGTTGTTTGTTTTGTATAAGCCAAGGAGAAATTTAGGTGATTCTGGATTTTTTTTTATAGGAGCTCTAGAGAGGAAAATCAAGAGAAGTGAAAATGAAGGTACTCAAACCTCAATTTTTTTAGTTGAGTCCTTAGGGGAGAAAGGGCGGGAACAGTTGGATACAATGATGACAACGTGCAGGTGTGTCGTTTCGCATACCGAACGACAATCACGCAAGAATTAAAACATCATACTCATTCACTGAATGTCACTTGTCACATCCAACACCCAACCATAAAAAGGAACCATTTTGGTGTAAGAACCTTCCATACTGGTAAAGTACTCTAAAACACATTAATGAGAATTTTTAAAATAAAAGATAGCGATATTGGTATCAAATGCCTAACACATGGCACACAAATCAGTCCATTGAAACAACCTTTGGATCACCTCAATAGGTTGAATGGCAAATGATCTGGGCATGATACCGGCCAATACATGCATGAATATCGTCACTCATTGTCAATGTCCCCTAAACTTCGTTGGAAAGGCGTTGCTAACACGGGCCATGCAGGATGTTACCACCACCTAATTCTATAAAAGCTACCCATTTACTATAGTATGAAGTACGTTCAATCAGCTCTAACATTTGAACTTCAATATTAATATCATATTGACTTGAGCGTTGGTGTGTCTTGGTAAATGATACCATATTTCGTCCTACAATGCCACATATCCGTGTATTAGGTGGAATAATATCAATACTGTTAGATCTCATTGAATTGAGGGAAATAATATCAGGTTTTTACTAAACTGGTGTAAGAAATAAAACTCACATATTTTGTATATATACCAGAGATCTATCCCATATTGGATAAATCAGTAAATAATTGGATGATTGTTTTGAAAATAAAAAATGAAATAAATATATAAATAATTGACTGAATGAACTAATTAATAGATTTCTTTTATATTAAGAACTAGTTAAATATTATGAAAAGAGGGTCTAATTAAAATACCTACGTGCTTCGATTCATGTTTGTGGTACAACTTCCTAACATAAACTTCTCATTTTTGTTCCATGTATGTTCAAGGGCGGCTAAAACTCAAACGTGAATAATTGCCAAAAACAAACTTATAAACTAAAGCTTCTTACCATTTCTAGAAATTTTTTTTTTCCTACTCAATGTTTATTTTTGAATTTTTAAGATGCGAATTTTCCTTGTGACGTTAGTGTCTTATTGAAAAAACAAATATGAGAAGTTTTCAATTCAAATCATTATTAACACTTTCCTCCTAGTTTCTAAAACTCACAACACAGTTTTTTATAAAAAGTTTTGACTTTTGCTTTCTTAATTAACAGAGCCAAGTAAAATGGAGTAAATAAGAACTTGAACATTAAAATTATGTATTTAGATTATTAATGGTCAATAAGGACATCAAATTGCCCGGTGCTTGGTGATTGTCGGGGGAATGCATTATTGCAAAATGCTGAGCACTTCAACTACTGTGAGGATATTGATTACAGTATTAACAGTAAGGGAAAGGGTTAGAGAACGGAATAGAGGATTTGCAAAGGAAACATCAATTAATGCGAAAAAATGTTGATTTATCCCCAATCTTATTCCAAAGCCTAAGCCATGGCATGACAATCACTAACAGTGTTTGTAAGGATTTCAGTTGCTGGTTTTGAAGTCTTATGAAGAAATAACAACCGTTATTATATGCCAAATACCAATGGTAGTGGGTTACTTACCTATGTAGGGGACGCTTGGTTTCCAGTTATATTGTGGTGTGACTTAATTGTCTTGAACTGCTTTTAATTTTATAACTCTGCTTCCCTAACTGCAAACTAAACAATCTAAACTGCAAACTAAACAACCTCTTAGATGGTGTTGGTAAATTGAATTAGAATTGGGTAAAATAAAAAAACAAGAAGATTTGTTGATCTAATAAAAATTTAGTTGATTTAAATAATGTAAAGTCCAATATTAATTATTAGTTTTTTTATTTTTATAATTTTATTTTCAAACATGATTACTATACGGACGTAACCTTTTCAACTATATTACCTTTTACCTCTCCTTGAAATTGAACATTCCACCAGTTTTTCAAAAACATTCAGTCATAAAATAAAATAAAATAAAGCTTAATAATTACTACCTCCACGTTTAAATATAAACAAAAATAGTTATCTTGTGTTTTTTTGAAAAAAATAGTTACTCCATTTAATGTCATTTGATTCATCTAAAAAATATGTTTTATTATAATACCCTCTCGAATTTGTTATAGAGATTTAAGATATAAGGACAACATTTGTTCAATTTTCAGGTATCTTTTTTAAAATATTTTTTAAAAAATATGAAAAATTGAAAAACATAAACCCTTTTTAATAAAGAAAAATTTTTAAAAATTATTTTAGATAATTTTTCAATCAGTAGTTGTCTTTTGAAAAGTTTAAACTACTGTATCTTTTATTTTTTCAGGCTTTTTAATTGAAAAATCACAAATATAGTCATGTTTTTTATTTTCCTATGTGTTCTTGAAATATTTTTCTGAGAAAACATACTAACTAAAAACATTTTTAGTCTTTCTTTGAAAAAATATTAAAATGAGCATTAATTAAGGGTGTTTTAAAAATGCTTCAATAAAAAATTAAATTGAGTTAGTTAAATTTATTTATACTTTTAAGACAAATTTATTATTTTAATATTATTTATATCTAAGAATGGATGTGGTAAAGACTTACTCTGAATAACAACACTCGTACAACAATTACTTTGGAGTTATTTTAGCGACACCTGAAACAATTATTGTAACTCCTGTAATCTAATGGGAACTAAATTATTGACAATTTAACTGAAGCGGTAATAATAATAATAACTTAAAATATAACCCCCACTAACTATCTCATCCAAATCCAATGCTCAAGGTATTTTCTTAGCAGAAGTGAGAACAATGGTTCCCAGGCATTGTCCAAAAGAAATTAATACATTATTATCTCTAATCTGAGAGAGACATCTATTCAATCCAATGCACTTCTAACATTTTAGCCATAAAACTGTATCGATCAGCGGCTTCATCGATCTGACAAATATATATTCAACTTTAGACATAATGTATAACAAAACCAGGAGAAGCAAAAAAACAATCTAGATCTAAAAATGTTACCATTTTCTGTGTTGGACGACCAGCTCCATGTCCAGACTTGCAGTCAATGCGACCAATTATAGGATTCGTCTGGGGACTTCTTTCCAAGCTCAAACACAAGACATACTGCATGGTCTGATAAATTTTGAAAGTATGTTAAAAGAGGGAAAGAAAGAAAGAAAAAGGGTGTAGAAGGACACACAGCATTTGTTTCTTCCCCATATAGTGGCCAAATAAAACCGAGTGATGCATGCCCCAATACACAACAAATTTTTTTTATTCTCAGTATTGTGTTTAGATTATAACCACTTATTCTATAGCTTGCATCATAATTCAATGAATACACATAGATTGGTCCTTAAAAGTGACGTATTGTTTACTTTTGGTTCCTACAAGTTTTGTGCATTTTGTTCCTTCAATATTTCAATGTCTCAACATACATTTTGGTTCATATTAGGAACCAACTGGTCTTCTTAGTGTTGGTGCGTACACTTTGACCCCCAAATCCGTTAATTTTTATCACATTTTGCTTCCAATTCTTCTTACTATTTTGTGAGGGACAAATATGTGAGTAAGTTAACACATTTGGGGACCAAGTTAATCAAAGCAAAACTTTTAGGGACCACAGGTAGACAAGATGTCGCTTTTAAGGATCACCAAATTATATAGTTACTCTAATTCAATAAATAGAAGTTAACTATTGTCTTGTGTTTCCAATCTGTACATGTAAGGTGTTCATGAGAAACAAACTTACCGCCAGTAGCTTCAATGTGTGCAGTGGCACAACACGATCATCATGATCAGCTGTCAACAGCATTGTTGATGGATACTGAAATGACTGATCAGGATGCTGTTCCCATGGTCTCCGGACATTATGTAGCGGTGAGTATCTAGAACAGTGACAATAGAAACATCACATTTTCCGCACAAAAGTTTCATATCCAGGGTATAGGAAATTTATAGACAAACTTATATTAACAAAAAGAAAGGGTAGGAAATTCGGGAGTTAATTGAGCAATCTAATCTAGCTTATAAAATGCGGGTAAAGATTACAGGATGAAGGTAGAAATATGGTTTGCATTTTTCTTAATTTTTTTCAAGATGAACTAAAAAATACAAGAATAAAAAGAGGATAAAAATCCTCAACTTCAACAAAACAGGAAGAAAGATTATGTTTTTGTTGCTAGATACATGCAAATTAAAATTACATCACTGTAAGTCTGTAGCAAACCCCCTATGGAATTACTACTCTCTACAGAACTGGTGTGAAAATTTATATATATCTATTTAGATAGTCATGGACTCATAGCTTCAGCATCAAAGCATAAGATGGTGTATATTCATCATACCAAGTATCTAAAGCCCAAACATGCTATTTAATGAGTCAACTTATAAGGTTCCTCATCATTTTGATATTTAGAGTTTCTTATTCCTTCCTATTAAATTGATCCATTATAATCTGTCAAACAACAAAGGCATAGGGAATCCATGTCATCCTATATAGAAGTAATATCTTAGGTCTAACGGCACTATCTCTTCAGTAAAAATCACAAACTGCTTATCGAAACAGGAAATGCAAGTGGATGTGCATTACAAAGCCGAAAGAATGGAGGTTAGATTAGAGTTCTTGGAGAGAAGTTTAGGAAGTTTGAAGAAAAGAGAAGATTGGAAAATGTCAGTAATGGAGTAACAGTTACTAGAATCTTGAGGTGAGCTGCAGGAAATAAAAAATGAAAGAAATTGAAGACCTATTGAAAACCTGGCACAATTTTCCAAAAGAGGTATATTTGGGATAGGAGAAACATATCAGATTAGACAAAAAAAATAGAGGATATAGAGACAGGGCTGCGTTATATAAGCAAGTTGGCACAAGAGAAGATTGTTGGAGGAAATTAGAGATCCCTTGTTTGTTGGTTTATGCATACAAGTGGGTTAACTGGGTTGTGAAGTATTTTCAGTTCAAGGGGATTTCCAGATACGAAGAGCATGCATGCAGTCGTGATTGCAATGAATGGACATGCTCTGTCATGGTTTCAGTTGGTGGGATTCTTGCATTCCAAACCAAACTTGAATGATGTTTAAAATTAGCATCATTAAGCATTTTCAGCAATCCATTATCCAAAGTCCTAGCAAAATCTTGCTGGAGCTGAAGAAGACAGCAAACAATTTGAGAATTTTGAGGACCACATCTCACAACAATAGAGCAAGATTACCTCAAGGGAACCTTCTTAAAGGGGCTCATGGACAAGGAGGTTAAACCATAAAGAGCAACTGAGTCCTTGTATGGGAATGGGTGTTTGTCTGAATGGATGGACTTGGCATATCTCGTAGATGAGGAGACCTAGGTGAACCCATTGCATGACAACGATTGAGTAAAGATGTGCGGACAGTTACTGAAAATGAATGGTGATTGTAGAATAAGTATTCAAAGTTGGTGTGAGAATGATGTCTTTCAAAAAAGAGATTGATTCCGTAGCAGTATTGATGGCTGCTGTTTTGTTGTTCAGTGACAACTTTGCTAAATGTCATGGAGGAACCAAAGATGCTGCTAGGCTAGAAAAGATTATGTGCTACACTCCTTCATAGAATCAATGATCCCAGCCAAAACACTGAAGTAGAAGAGATAACCCAAAAAGTAGATTCTTTCCAGGATCTAATGAGCTCGGTTCAACTTGGATATGAAAAGCTTAGTGCTGACTTCAAGAACCATCACTTTGTTTCAGATGCTAAGGCGAACACTGAGCAGTGGTGGGATTGAATATACAAAAGATTTTACAGTCATTAGTAGACAAAGTGGAGGATTTTGATGACTATTTGACTATCGCCTACAACAAGATCAATGACTGGTTGGCACAATTGTAGGGTTCAAAAGCACACAGCTTCATAGTAAAAAATACCACAGGAAACAGAATTAGAGGAACGTGGGGGCATTCACTTGTATGGGGCACAGTGGGACACAAGTGAGACTGTTTTCGCTTTATCCATTTCTCATTCACTTGGGGAGAAGGTGAAACTTTAGGAGGGGAGTAGTGATAGATACTCATTAGTTAGTTAGTTAGTTAGAATTAGTGAATGATCTCTGGTGTATCAGTATAAATAGAATAGAAGAGAAGAGGGGAAAGGAAAGTAGAGGTATCCTATCTTAGGGAAAGAAATTGGGGCCACTAAGCATTGAGAGATGCAGACCCTTGAAATTGTGCGAAGCTTGTAATTGTCCTATCAGTAACTTATGAACTTCAGGGAAGATCAAATGAATTGAAAATCAAGAACCAAGGGTGGTGAGGTGATAATACAATAGTGCATGTAATCCAAAAAGAGGGATTGTCAGTGAGAAATGTGGTTGGGCTGGATTGTGTTGTGTGCAAGTATTTTAACTATTACTCTGTCCATTATGCACCTAAATTATGATGAACTTATCCATGTCCATCGAACAGGTATTTATGAAAAATCCTATCAGCCCATCTGTCTGGTTCAAACATAACCTTAACATCACCCCACCCCACCCCACCGCCATAACAATCTAGCAGCACCATGACATACTAGTAATTTATAACAATTTTCCACTAATACATATAAACCGAAAAAAAAATGATTTCATATGTTAGTATTTTTCCAAAAAAAACACAGAAATATATCCTTCACATTTCAAGATAGGATAAACAATTCTCACTTGATTAGCCAATGAAACTCTTCCTCCTTGTCTGAACAACCATAATCTGAGGTCCAAGCATGACCTGAATAACTAATTTACATCAATATGTGATACCCCACAAAAAAAAATACCATACTTTACATATACAGATCTAAGTAAAACCTATTGTAAATTTGTGGAACCGTAGCATGTCCATAACACCAACATGAGCCAATGCGCACCCAAATAGATCAGGTCTCTGTACAGAGAAATGAGAAGCTAATAAAGAGAGTGGTATTGAATGAGAAAGTATAGACAAAAAGTGGTAAGACAAAAAATAAATCAGACCTGATTTATACAGGCCCCAACAAGAAGTCCACCGTTACTTCCACCTTCAATGCATAACTTTTTAGGTTGGGTATAACCAGTAGATACAAGGTATTCAGCAGCAGAAATGAAGTCATCAAAGCAATTCTGCTTTCTTGCAAGGGAGCCTGCTTTATGCCATTCCTCCCCATATTCTCCACCACCACGAATATTTGCTATGCAGTAAACAACACCTAAATGTCTTGCGAGTACAATACGACTAACACTGAAATATGGTGTAATACTGATGTTAAAACCACCATATCCATATAATAAACAAGGGTGTGACCCATCTAAAATAATATTCTTTCTGGCGACAATGAACAATGGGATCTTGGTACCATCTTTACTAGGCACAAAAACCTGAAATGTGGAGATTACATTAAGGAATAGAACAGCCAAGATCAGCAGCAAAATCACAAATTTCAAGACATAGCATGCCCGTACTCATGCAGAATAATGGGATTTGAATTTTGAACCCGTCTATTTAACAATATGATCCTAAAAATAAGTTGTGTTCGCAAAATCAGAGACCACTGTTTCCTTACCTGATTAACATGAAACTGAGACCTATCAAACCCAGGGATAACAATTTCACGAAATATCTTCATATTAGGAATCTCTGTTCCAAGGTCACACTGGTAGATAATACCTGGAGTTAAAAAGCCTGTAAAGCCAATGAAAACCACACTATCTTCACGCCGGGCAGAAATTCCAGTAACTGAGCCAATGTCAATTGGTAATTGATGCAGCAAGGATCCTGTTTTTAAGTCTCTTACTTGTAGAAGATACTTCACATCACTCAAGTAACTCACTATCAGTTGGTTACCATTTACAGCACATGCTGACTCAAGTACATCCCTTTCAGACTCCTGGATAACGTCAGCCCAAGCAGTTGGTTCTTTCAAATCTACTCGGACTATTTTATATTTTGGAGCATCTTTATTAGTTAAAAATGTAAACACGGTGTCATCATTGGCAATGGCTGAATACTGTGCATCAAAATTATCAATAAGTTTGGCAAACGGAAGAAGGGAATTTTCATTCCTAAAGCCTTCTATCCCATTAGGAAGTTTGGACAAATCACAGTAGTAAAGTTTGTTAACTGGGTCACACCCTTCTTCAATATGAAGGAGAACATACTGCACAAAAAACAAAACTGAGTCAATTTCATGGATAATTTAAAATTATATGCATAAATTCATTGTAGTTTTGTTGCACTTGATAAAAGAAGCAGAGAGATATTAGTTGCAGTTGCACATGTTCATGTTTTATGTGCATCATATATATATATATATATATATATATATATATATATATATATATACATATATATATATATTACAGATAAGGTTACATAATTCTAAAGCAACACTAATGTAAAAAGGTACCTTGCCATCGTCAGTAACACTTCCTCCAACCGTATACTTAGGGTTTTCAGGATTTCTCCAGCACAAAATATCTTGTGATTGATTCGTACCCAAAGAATGATAATAGAGCTCATGATTAAGGTTAGCGTGTGTTTCAGTCCCAGCATCTACTACTTCTCCATCTCTACAATGTAAAAGCAGTATATAATTAATTAAAGTTATAACTCAAAACTTGAACTGATCCCACCGTCTCCACTACGAAAACTTAATTACGAGCCTTCCATAGAAATAAAACAAATTCAAATAATCTTAATTAGGACCTGCAAATACAACACCACTTGCTCTCCGTTCAAAAATAGCAACAGCAAAATACAAACAACCTTCCGATTTCTATTCCCCTATATGACCAACAGTCAACATACCAGACTCTGTCACACTTGAACTAACACATGACAATTCGAATCTTAAAAACCTCCAAAAAAAGTGAGAAAACAAAACCCTGTATTTCCCGAAAAGAACATGTGCACAGGATATCACTTACTTGGGTGCTGGATAGCGACTATAGAAGAAACCTTTGTTATCATGTGTCCAACTTATCGAGGAAAACTTGACCTAAAACATTAACATTAGAAAACCATCAACGGTTGTCTTATACGCCAGTTTCCAATTTTAAAATTTTTTATAAATGCAGAATGCAAGCAACACTCACCCATGATAACGTATCAGGCTCAATATTCCTGTCTTCAATTCGCAACACTTTTATACTCGTCCAATCGCTACCACTTGAACTAAGCGCATAGGCCAAGTACTTGGCATCTTCACTCACCGAATACGTGCTCAGTGAAACGGTTCCATCTTCGCTTAAGCAATTCGGGTCAAGCAAAATCTCTGGTTCTCCCTCCAAACTGTCCTGAAAAAAATCTCCCGATCCGAGAAACTCAGAAAACAATCAAGCAAAGCATTCAATTAAACAAAATCAAGTGAACGCGTTATGAGCCACCAAACCTGCACGTACAAGACGCTCTGTGGCTGAAGGCCAGTGTTGTGAAAGTAAAAGCACTTATTGGCTCGCCTAAAAGGAGCCTCATAACGAGGATGATCGAATAGCTTCGTAATCGTTTCTCGAAGCTTGTCTCTAGTTTCACATTTCTGTAGAACGGAATCCGTTAACTTAACCTGTTTCTGTACAAACTCTCTAACTTCTTGCGCATCGGGATCTTCGAGCCTTAAACAAAAAATTAAGACGAGGTTAATGGTAACTGTATTATTCCGAGCAACATCGAAGGATCATAAATCGAAATGGCAATTAAATTAGGTTTAGCTAAATACCATCGATAAGGATCGGGAATTTTGACGCCGTGATAGTCGTCGACGACGGAGTCGTTCCTGCGAGCCAGGGGATATTGGAGAGGTTCGCCTAGGACATACGGCGTAGTCATGGTGCTCCGAGGAAGTTTGAAAGAGTGAAATGGAACACGTCAACGCGAAATGGAAGTAGCAGCTGCTTAAATGGTCCCGACATTTCGGAGGAAATGCGATTCAACTCTGCATGGATGCCCTTCGAATCCATCGGATTGGTTGTGTGGACTGATCCATCCTTAGGCCCACAATAACCGTAAGTTTGTTTTTTACTAGATTGGTGAAATGATGTACTTGCCTCTATTGAATGCCTATCAAATTATGTCTTTTTTGGGTAAATATTGAATTATCTCAAATTATTTAATACTTCAAAATCAACACTATTAATATGTTTGTTTTCATATATACTCTTGTTCCTCTCGGATCGAGAGCGACTCATGTTACTCCCCTCTCTTATCTATTCTGTGAGAATCTAGGCAACGTTTATTTCCACATTCAGGGCTAGTTTTGAGTTTTGAAAGTAAGGGCAATGACTTAAGGCCCATTATTAATAGGAACCAAAAATAAATAATATTTAGCTTATGTAAGAAAAAATCAATAAATTTTAAAATAATTTAAATAATTTAATAGTGAATTTATATGCATTTTGCCTTCAGGTCTTTAGTTCAAACTCGCAATAGCTCCAAATTTTTTAATTTGATGTTGAGAAATTGTTGGATGCGCATGATCGTGTCTACCAATCGGTCACTTGTAAATAGTCAATGCATTAAAACATTTATATGCTAAAATTTGAATGTGACAAGGTTTGACCCCGTAACACGTTAAAGAGAAAAGAAGAATCTCACCACTAAATTATCTAACACATTTAAAAAATATGATGCAATTATATATAGTGTTGGTTTGGAGAACAGACTTAGAAGGGGGGTTGAATAAGTCTGTACACTTTTTCAAACCAAAAAGTGATATATAAACATTTAGAGCGTTATGCAGCGGACCAGACTTTTGAGGAGACAGAGAGCATGTTACTTTGATTGAGTGAATGTATTTTAGCCAGACTTTTACTATTGATTTTAACAATCATAATGCACCAGACTTTTGATAGTAAAGAGTATGAGAGAAAGAGACAATACACAGGAGATTTACACCGGTTCACCTCCAACTCGGAGACTACATCCAGTACCTTCAAATCTGAAGGATTTTCACTATGTAAAAACTTTTACAAAAATAGCCCAAACTGGGCCTACGAGTATTATTGACTCTAGTCACTCCTAGTTTAAGCACAACTAGTGCTTCAAGTATTCTTGACACCGGCCACTCCTGACCCCTGAGTATTCTTAAGTCCGGCCATTCCTGGCCTAAGCACACCCCGTGCTTCCGAGTATTCTTTTGCATGCACTCATTCTGGCAGACCTAAGTATTCTTGACTCCAACCACTCCTAGCCTGAGCACAACTCATGCTCTAAGTATTCTTGACTCCGGTCACTACTGGCCTAAGCACCGCCTATACTTTTACTCATCAGACTTGTCTTGATTCCTATGAGTATTATTTTGCAGCACCCACTCCTGGGGTAAACCCAAGTAATCTTTCATGAGTCATTCCTGGCTCGAACCTCGAGTATTCTTTCAAAAGCCTCTCTAGGCCAACAATGTTTCCCACTCTAATCAGAGTCTGGCAACACGCCAGACCTACGCTACAAGAGGGTCTAAAGAGTTATTTCAAATGAATAAGTCTTTCTAACTTAGCAGAGCTAAGTGATCAATTAGATGAGGAAAAACTTATTCATTAAATAGACTTAGTACCTATGTAGTATGAAAGATGGGTACAAAAGGTATTGAGTCTGAAAGCATGACCAGAGATGATATGCTCTTGAAAGAGCAAAGAGATATGGGCTGGTGACATATCTTTGGTTGCTATGGTTTCTGGGAGAAAACGGAATGCATGTAGCGAGCTTTTTTTAACTTCATGGCAGTTCTTCTGGATCTGATCTCTTGTTCTACGAGTAGACTGCCATCTTATTCTTCTTCCTGGGATGTTGTGTATGAACGTCTGGTGCTCGTTCATATTTCTTCTTCCTTACTTACACTTTCTTTAGTGTGTCTTTCCTTTCTTCTTTTTCTTTAACATAATGTCTCTCTTTTTGATTCCATGCTCTCTCTATAATTTTTGCTCTTGTTTAGAGTTTGCTTTTGTGATCTATTTCCACTCATTTCTTCTGAAGAGATTGGTTCAATATATAGAGGATTGTTCTAAAGAACCTGATAAGAGGTTTTTAGATGTAGGTCCATTAAGGGATGATATGCTTGAGGAGAAGGATGTTGCACAATGGGCAAAAGGCTTTCTTTTGTGAGAGAGAGACGTTCTGAGCACGTAATTGTAGAATAAAAAGCTTTGAGATGTTTGCGATCATAGGCAGGGTATAGGTAGCGTAAGTTTCACCAAAAAGAAAGCTTTTATTCAGAGAAACTCTGAATCTATAAGACACAAGTGAAAGACTTGATGTTATATTGGATAAAGTGTAGACTGCCTTGCTTTGTCGTTCTTCTTTTCATAGGTCTTTGCTTAAGCGTGCTTTCAAAAATGTTTTCTTGACCATCGAGATCCTTGAGCCAGACTTGGAAAGGAAACTTCTTTTGAAGTGAATTTCAGATCCAATGATTCATAAGGTATTCAGACGCCTTTGATAAGTGGGAGCTTTTTATGAAAAAGACAAGATTTGATGTTCATACTTAGTATGAGATAAATTGTTCTGAGCTAAGTTTGGTAGGTATTCAGATGCAAAGATCTCAGACTTTAAGACTTGCCTTATTTTGGATTAATGAAGGTTTATTGATGAGAGTAGACTTTTAAAGATTCTTTTGGCATACGTACTCCCATTATCTTTCGTAACACAATCCCTATGTTTTCCTGAAACACTTAAACTCACATGTTAAATAATAACATGAAACTTAATTCAAGTTAGTAAACATAATGTTAGTTATCAACAAATCTCATGGGATTTGGTTCATACAAAAATGGTTTCGTCTTTGACCACACTTTTTCTTCAACATATAGTTATATTATATCTGTAAAATGTATATCCGTTAATAATATTTATCTATGAAATAAATATTTTTGTCTTTTTTTTTCATTTAGTATAAAAATTAAAATTAATGAACAAAAAAGGGTGAGAATATTTATTTTACAAATAAATTTTATTAATGGATATATATTCTACGAATATAATATAACAATATATGGTTATATTACATCTCTTAAATGTTACTTAGTGGTGAGGCTTTTCTTCCATCTTCTACTCTAATCAAACGCTTCAGATATTATCTTAGAATCCAAACAAAAATGATGACTTGGAAAAATATGTGTCATGGACAAAGTTGACATGTGGCTAGAGACTAATACAGTCTATAGGTGGTATAAATTCAGTTGACACGTGGCCAGTAACATCCATTCTTGTAACATCCCTAACATTTTAGAAAAATTTTGATTACCAGAAAATATTAATAATTATTCTAGAGATTTATTGGATATGTTAGGGATTTTTATTATTGCAAATGCAATTATAAATAATTAAATATTATAGAAATAAATAAATTTACTTGATTGATTAATTACCAAAGATTAAATGAGGAGTAAATAGAGAAGAGGTAAAGTTAGAAGTTACCAATGGGGGTAAGAGGTAAAAGTTTAATTAAAACTTTTAAAGAAAATATAAAAGAAAAAAGGGAAAAGACCATTTTGCCCCTGGGTCTTAAATAATAAAAATTCACTCTCCTCCTTCATCTTCTCCACGCGAGTCTTCTTCCTATTCTTCTTCTCACCATAGCTGTGATTTGCATGCTTCAAGGGAAGCTCCATCTTGCGTCGAAACTTCAAATTAATCACGTTTTCGAGATCGTGGCTTCGAGGTGAGTTCAATGGACCCATTAAAATTGAGTTATCTTCCCCTTTTCATTTTCTCTCTCTAGACAATGGCCATGCATGGAGGTGGGAGCTTCGATTTCCTACTCCTCTAGTGCATGGGAGTTCGAAAATGGTCCTTAGAGCAATGAGGGTGGTTTAACATTGATGGGTTTTGCGTTTCAACTTCCGTAGGTAGCGGAACGGACGTCGGAGGATCGAACGGTGAAACGAATATTGATTTCGGAAGTAGGACGCTGGATATAGCGTAGAGAGGGCGCTAATTACATCAAGAACGAATCGTCGGAGCTCAAAAGTTAGGTAGGGGGTGTTCAGGTCGTAATTAATTAGAATAGGTATATAAAAGAAATTGAATTATTCGATTAAATATTGGGATAATAAGAATAAATATTGAATGATATTTGTATATGTATGTATGTGTAAATTTGAAGCATAATTAGTTTATGATGATTTTGAGATGAAAGTGCTTTGCCTTATGATGACTTGATGAGTATAGAGGCCTTGTGATGGCGGGCTTGACAAGTAGGTCGCCCAATTAATGAGTATGCGTTTTGCGATGGCCACTTGCATTATGATATATATGAAGTATGAATATACATGTGTGATTATGTGGTGTAGGACGGCCGACGGTATGTGCAGCCCCTCGTTTCTGGCTCCCGCGGTGTTTATGCCCAGTTGAGCTACCCAGTGGTCAAGTAGGACCCAGTGGTTGAGGTGGAGAGTCAAGTAGGACTCAGTGGACCAAGCAGGGTTCACGGGGTGTCAAGTAGGACCCCCAGCTTAAGGCCGATCCTTTTAGTATCCGGATACTAGGCATCGATTTAATATGAGAGTCAGTTGTGTTATTTGATGCATTGTTAGCATTGTATGATGATATGGATGTGTTTCATGATAATTATTGATTGTGATTGGCAAATTGGGGGATAAAGAGATTGGAATCAAATTTTGATTGGTAAATGGAGATTGAGGACAAGAGGTAAGGTAAATGGTACAAACTAAAATATAGTGGATATGTATTTTGTTATTGAATTGCCATTCTATATTAATTATGATACTAAACACTCACCCTTGCTGTTGTTTCTTTAATTTTAGTAACCAGTGACAGGGAAGAGGTTGAAGCCCCGGAGGTGCGCCAAGCGGAGAATTGATGCCAAGGAGTGCAGAGAATTATGAATTGAAGGATGTGTGTGTTGTGCTTTATATGCGTTATGTTAATATATGTTTTCCATGTGTGCTAGACTAATTTAGATGTGATCAATGTGGTTATGAAGGTTTGTAATAAGTAATAGATGGAGATTGCATGTTGGTGATGAGAAAGGGAATTCACGATAAGCTTCATGAATTAGACATATATGTTTATGGGCAGGTCTTGCTTATTTGGTGAAGAATGGATGTTGGGAGTTGTGAATTATAGCTCCTTAGGATGTGTGTTTTAAGATTTTGGATAGTTGTTTTATGCATGAACTAGGAACTAGCATAGTCAAATGATGATTTATGTGGTTTTGATGTAATGGAAGGAAGACAATAGCTTAAATATGTTAATTGTGGTTTGTGAAGAATGGAATGGATCCATTTTGCCAAAAATGGACTCATTGACTACCCTAAAAAGCCTTAAAATGGGATAAACGCATTTAGGCGCATAAATCACTCATTTTTAGGAATTTTTGAGTGCGGTCAGCTGTCACACGTCACAATTAATGTGTTTTGGCTTGTGTTAAAATTTGGTGGCATTCCGACATCGTTTACATGATCTTTGGTAGTCAAGAAGTTCATTTTGGATGCAAAATCTACATAATTTCTGCATAATGACAGGGTGTAATCGATTAGCCTCTAAGGTGTAATCGATTACAAGGCCTCTGTCTGTAATATAATCGATTAGACATCAGTGGGTAATCGATTACGGGTCACCCAGGACCCTTGTAATCGATTATGCCCTGAGGTGTAATCGATTAGAGGACGCACCTGATACATTATATGAGTCCCAGCAGCTTACTAATCGATTATGGGTAGTATAGTAATTGATTACGTGTCCACAGAAACCTTGTAATCGATTATCCAAGGTTCTGTAATCGATTGTGAACCCAACAGAACTATGGTAATCGATTAGGTCACTGATATAATCGATTAAGTACTGCCCCTGATCCAGCGAACCATTCCAGGAAGCTGGTAACCGATTACTCTTTGCTTGGTAATCGATTAGGACATTGTAATTAACTATTTTCAGTCCTTTCAAGCCTTGAATAAGCAAAGGGATATCCGATTACGCTATTTGAGTAAAAGAGATAATGTTCTTTGAACATGTTAGTGAAAAATGAATGCTATTTTGATTTAGGGTCTAATTAATTATTGTTAAATGTGAAAAATGTATTATGAATATTAAACTAAACAAATATAAATAAATGTAAAATGACGAAGGACGTCACAATTCTATTTGCTTAAATCACACATGTGGCTGAGAGCATTCATTCCTAAAAAAACTCATATGATATATGTCTTTAATTTGTTAAGGCTTCTCTTCCATATCCTACGTGTACGTTAGGGGATCAAACCTTGATACACTTAAATTTTGACTATTTACGAGTGACTAGTTTAACTGATTGTTAAGCGCAGTAAATTGAGGGCTCTAATGTCCCTGACCCCCTAGCCATGTGTCAACTGAATTTATGCTACATATATTAGTCTCTAACCAAATGTCAATTCAATCTATGTCACATATTTTTCCAAGTCATCGTTTTTGTTTGGATTATAAGATAACATCTGAGGCGTTTAATTTACGCATGAGATGGAAGAAGAGTCTCACCACTAAATTACATTTAAAAGATGTAATATAACCATATATTGTTATATTATATTCGTAGAATGTATATCTATCAATAAAATTTATTTGCAAAATAAATATTCCCATATTTTTTCGTTCATTAATTCTAGTTTTCATTTGATACTAAATGAAAAAAAGACAAAAACGTTTATTTTGTAGATAAATTTTATTAACAGATATACATTCTAGAAATATAATATAACTATATATAGTTGCGTCGTATTTTTTAAATGTGTTAAGTAGTTTAATGGTAAGACTCTTCATTTCTCTCTCATGTGTTGTGAGATTAAGTCTGGTCATATTCATCCATCTTAGTTGCTTAAATCACACATCTCGACTAAGGGCATCAATTTTAGTTACTAATCACACACAATTTTGACATATGTTGGCTAGGGGTATTAAAACCCTCAATTTAGAGAGGGCACCCAAACAAAACCCTTTAATGTTTTCACTTGCAGTAATTAAGTGCTAAATGTGGACCAAATACTAAGTGCATAACTAATAGAATTATAAAAAATTCTTTATATAAAACTAAAATTACTTTTTCTTGTTCCATTATTCTTTATTTTCTCTTCTTTTGTTTTTACAATTGTTTTCACTTTGAATTCTCTTAATCATACCACAATTATACTGAAAAATTGTAAAATTGGTACTATTCCAATTCACCTTCCAAATCACTTGTTAATTAAATTATAATTTATAAATTATTTATAAACTTTATTCATGTTAATATCAATATTTTGTTAATTTTTATGTTTATAGGGTCTTAATTTTTATTTTCTATAGCCATTGTCAATTATTTAATTCTTTGTTAAATTTTTATTCTTTTATGTTAAGAATGTTTAATTTTTTAAAATTTTTAATAGTTGTTACTCATTGGTTGATTGTTTCAATTTTCCTATTAATTTGTTAATTTTATGTTTACAATGTTTAAATTTAGCTATTGGAATTAGGATATACGTGTGAAGTTGTTAACGAGTATTGAACGCCAGCTTCTCTTTCAAGTGCTATTGTTCTTTACTTCTTTTTCTTGTGTTAATTTAATATTTTATGATAATTTATTTTTTTTTGCTTTGATGTAGGAGGAAGAACATTTTTTTGAAGGAAAACATGAGACTATAAAAGTATTATTTATTATTTTCTAGCTTGTTATTATACTTTACATCAGGATGATATATTTGATTTATGTGTTTAGAAATTACAATAACTTTATTAATGTTAATTTAATTATTTAATAAATTTTCTTCTTAAAAAAATATGTTAATGGGTCTATATCTGTTGGGTCGTCTAGGACCCATAAAATTCTAAGAAAAAGCTTGCCCTCGTCATTATGGGTTTGGACTTGAGGCCTCACGTATTATTTTTTTTCCTATTATACAAGTTATTGTATAAATAGCTCCTAAACCCCCTAATCGTAATTAAATGACATATTTAAACTAATAAACTTTAACTTCTAAAGTGATTATTTCGGTTCTTCGTATATTATATCTTTAGTGTGAACACACTTATATATTATTTAATCCCTTAAACATTCAATTTACGTCGTTATCACACGTCTTTTCTTCTTTCAATAATTTCGCAGTTTAGATTGCTTGTTTAGCCATCTCGGGTGTACAAGGGGTTAAATATATGTTGTCCTTTGCTGAATTGCGTATAAATTGATACAGCCATTGAGTGTAACAAAGGCTAAGCTGATAGAAATCGAGGCATTGGGATAGATATTGCCAACACTTTAAGATTGATATGAACGGAAAAAAACAAAGGTTAGAGTCTCATTCAGGAAAACCACCACACGTATGTTTGGTTCTTTATTCAGTTTGACTTAAAAAAATCATATAATTAAATAAAATTTTAATTATCTTTAATAACGTAAAAAATTAATATTAGTATTTAGATTTTTTTTATTTTTATAATTCCCTTTCTCAATCCGCAAATCAAACGCGCACCACATATGTTAATTTTAGTCTTTTTTATTACATAATTTTTACGTCTTAATTCTTTTATTTATTGACATTTAATTTTTCAACTTTTTAGTTGATTGATTTTTATCCTTAACTATTCTTTTGTTAATTCATTTAGTCTCTAAACTTATTTTGAATCCAATTAAGTATATATCCAATTAAGTATGTTATATTATTATTGTTTTTATACGTAGTCATAGTTATTATATTATAATAAAAAAATTATTAATAGAAATGTACCATAAATACTATAATTTAATTATTCCCGTTATGAATCGGATAACCAACTGGTAAAAAGACTAAATATATTAATAAATCAAATGTTTTATAAATCAAAATCATATAATTAAAAGGTATGAGATAAAATCTGAACCAATCAAATAATTTAAAGATTAAAATCTCACAATTAAAAGTCGGGGAACTGAACTAAACATTCAACAAAGTTGAAATAACAAAAGTGTAATTAAGTAAATTAAATATTAAATAAAAAACCCAACTTGATCATAAAAAGTACTTCCACATTCTTTTATGATTCCTCGGTGGAACAACTTATTCTTATTCATCCCTGCGTTAAATTTCGTATCAAAAAAATATTTAATTTTTGAAACCATAAATAAATGATTTTTAGTGGTGAACTTTTCAAATAACATACATTAATTTCGTTTTCTTTCATCTAAAATTATACGATTTAAATTATTAAAGCCACAGCCAGTCATTATACCTCTAAAATTATCACGACAGAGGGGAATTGAGTTTTGAAATGGGTGACAATATCAATGGTTAGAACACTCTATGGCACCCGTGAAATTGACACATTTAACAAGTGCCCACAATGCATTTTGTGGTGGCTTTTCGGACGAGGTTAAATTCACCGTTAGCGTAGACATGACAAAAAAATCTATCCCCTCAGGTAACTGCATTGTACCGTTCTCGTTTGAGTGAGTTTTCCCCATTTTTTTTTGTTTCAGGGATGGGATGGTTTTTACCCGGTAGGTAAAAGTCAGGGGCGGAGGCGGGGATGGTAAAACTAGTATCCGCCCTGCATGACAAAAAAATCCATCCCCTCGGGTAACTGCACCGCACCGCTCTCGTTTGAGTGGATTTTCCCCCTTTTTTTTGTTTCAGGGATGGGGATAGTTTTTACCCGGGAGGTAAAAGTTAGGGGCGGAGGCGGGGATGGTAAACTAGTATCCGCCTCGCCCCGCTCAGCCCCCATCCCCGCCCCGATATACTTAAATTACTTAATACTTTTACTATATGTTTTATCTTAGAACTGGGGTCAAGAGTTGACTGTCTTGATCGGTGTCTGAAGTTACGTGTCAAGTTCTTAATTTTACACTGTCTCAATGGAGTACAATATGTTTCACCTAGGTCCAGTGGGTAGCCTAAGTTCTTCACGTTAAGGTATGAATTCGATGCTCAATCCGTATCAAAGTCAAAGGGATATACCAGAGGTGCACTTGCAAAAGATTCTCCTATGCTTAAGTCAGTACGAGTATTACAGAAATATCAGTATTGCGGAGGGTAACTCTGATTAGTCTCGATCCTTTTACAGTAATAAATGAGTTGTATTTATAGGAGTTACCTGAGTAGGAGAAGTGATTTGACCGTTCTCCTAACTATTTTGACTACAACGGAGAAGGTCTATCTTGGAATTCTTGCTTCGGGATTTGAAAGATTATTGACCGATATGACACAGTAACCGATGTATGAACTTTCCTATACCGTTGTGCTCAGTGAGTTTGGTGGGCATTTAATGCGCGCTGCCTGAAAAAGCTGTCGTGTGACAGGGATTGTTGACGTGGCGTGCTCCAATTGGTCCGTGCCTTTTACGCACCATCGAATGACATCATCAAAAGGTCAAGCGACGCCTGTGTATGGGTTGTGTCGTTTCGGTTTCCATCATGTCCATGGGCTGCGACGGTTGAACTTCGGCCTCTGAGATTTTGATGCTTATATAAGGAGCAGGACTTCATCAGTTTTCCACTTTGTGTTTTTCATCCAGAAACTCTGTCTGTTCGTAGTCTTTGATTCTTCGCGACCTCGTCTTGGCCCGCACTAGAAGAACAGTTTGAACCCTCCACACAGGTAGCCTCTTCCTTCAACCATTTTCTTAACATGTTTACTTTTTCTACTAACAACGGCCAGGACTAAGACAGTTCCATTGAGATAATTTCAAACCCTTCTGTCTCTTGGCCACCCGAGGTTCCCCGCTACGGTCCTCGTTTTACTCAAACAAATATTCGTAGGTGGGTGAGGACGGAGAGTTGGGGTGGCCAAGCTAGAGATTTGGAAACCTCGACCATTTCATCCTCAAAACCAAAATCACCCTTCTTTGAATTCCCTGAACCTAAGTCACCTTTACCGCCCTTGTCTTCGGACCGGGATGCAGATTTCAGCGTAGTGCATTACTACGTTGATGATACTGACTTTTATTGAACTGTTCCCTTTTTAGAACATGTTATTACCATGGACGCTGTCGTCTCTTCCGTTCTAAGGAATGACCCCAACGATACCTTCATGATCGCTGACAAAATAAAATAGCTAGCTCAGAAAGCTGAAGATCTGTATTTTTGGGTTGCTCTGTAACACCCTAAATTTTAAAATAAAAGATTTAGTAGGGAGATAAATATTAAATAATAATATTTGGATTATTTAATATTCCAAAATATTAGGAATAAATAAATTAATATTTTTGGGAATTGTTCATAATTTATTGGAACCGGATAAGTTGATAATGAGCCCGGTTGAAATATGGGTGTCGGACCAAGTATCTCCGATTGAGATGATATTAGTCAGGGTTGTTGAGGATATTATCGAGAATCTGAATATGTGTTCGGAATAATTTTTGGATAAGGTATTGAGCCCAAATAATGACCCTGTTTGTCATAAAATGATGAATATTTAATGAGGAATTAAAAATAAAGCCAAATGGCCCATTTTCCCCTTCTTATTTCCGTCAGTTTCTTGGATTCCCCATAACATGTACTTGGCTTCTACTTCTTCTCTACTCTTCTCCTTTATTTCCTCTTCTACTTCTCTCCAAAAACCCTAAACAAAGTGGTGTGCCATCTTTCCTCTTCCATTTTTGTTTGAAGCTTGGAAGGAGTTTGGAGCTTGGAGTCTCACCCTCCTTTCTCCTCATTTTCGTGTGGTTTTCCCTCTCTTGGTCATTCCTTTTCTTGAGGTAAGATCTTCCTATTTCTCAAGAGTATAAACTATGGGGTTTTGAGTTTTGATGTTGGGAATGTGATTTAATAAGTGTTGTTGGGTTATTGGAGAAACCCTAACCCTATGATTTATGGGAAATGCAAAATATGAGTGGAGAAGCATTTATTGTGTTAAATAACTGTTTTTGGTGAGCTGAAATACTGTTATTAATGGTGAATGACCATTAATGAAGCTTAATGGTTGTTGGGAACCATTAATGTGGGAACCCGGTAATGGGTTTGGCATTAAATGTGCGTAAAAATAAATGCAGATGCCAAAATCGTGGTGGCTATGGTAGAATGAGTGAAATGAATGGGGCTTGAGAGTTAAGATGTTGGAAGGCATCGGGTAAATGAATATGAACGTTAAACCGAGGTTGTTGAATAGAAAATGATTGTGTGATATGTTGTGATGTAGGAAATAACCCCAGTTACGAGGCAAAACCATCTAACCGCGGTGATTACTACTTCTCTTGAGGTAGAAGGGGGTAACTATTCTAAATGCATGATTTCATCCATTGATGATGTGAAAATATATGTATATGATTGTGCTTAATGTTTACTTGTGTGAACGATGTATTGATTTCATGATTTGAGTGCATTTAGAATAATTGATGTTAGGTGGCATGTGTTTAGAATGATGAATATGATATAGAACGGGTCTGAGCCAGAGTCACAATCTGGTGTTGGACCAACCACGAGAGTCAATAGATGACTCAGGTTTTTGACCGGTGCTATATGTATCTGGTATGATTACCCGGTATCCTAATGAGAGGAGACCGATCTTGATGTCCAATGTTTTACTAGTTGAGTCTGTATTGCATACAGAATGGATGAAGCGATATCCGTATTCTGGTGCCGGTATTGAGACCGAATTTGATATTATGTTGAATATGATGATGAAATATGTTATGATGGTTTGAGATCATGTCTTGAATTGAATTCAGTGATTTGAAATACCCCAAATGTGTATATGTGAATTGATGAATGTGATTGCCACTAACTACCGATGTGTATGAGGTCCAACAAAAATTGGTAAAGATTGAGAATAGTGAAATCCACTAAGTGGTGGTCGAGAATGGATGATTGATTGAGTGGAATTTAGGATGCACAATGTGAGAATGCATTGATTGGCATTTGCATCCATGACATATCATTCGCTGCTTATATGGAATGTTAGGGGTTCCAATAGGCAGGCCCAGTGGGAGGGCGGCCCAGTGCACGGGTATACTGTTATTGCTCCCTAGTGATTCAGGGAATCACGAAGCTGCCCTTAGTTTGGTGACGAGGCACCCTATGTGGCAGGCCCTATGGGAGGACGACTCTGTGATGAGTAGTTTACCTTGGTGTCTGACGGGGCACGACTCCCTTGATGTGTGTTCAGGGGAGGCCCGTAGCACTTTGGCAAGTACGGCCATAATGATGATCCGCAGTCATGGGGTGACTAGTGCTACAGATGGGCGAAAGTGGTTTGGTACCAGTAAAATATGTTGTTGAGCATGCATGAAATTAGATATAAGTGTAAACATTTTTCTACTACAGTAAGGGCATAGTAGCTCACCTATGCTTGTCCCACATTTGATATGTTGATGTTTTCCTACAGTCAGATCCGCACTTGAGAATAATTCCGTTGTGCATATGCATTAGCTTTAAGAGCATTTGCATATAGCCGGAGATATGCCTAGTTGATAGCCCGTGGTGGCGATGGATGATTGTTAAATAGAGAGAAAGTAAGCCGAGGTGCTAACATTAAAAATATGATGATTGTTGAGGACATTAAAGATATGTTATATATGATATTTGCCCTATGAATATATTTAATTGGACACGTGATGTGCTGAGATGGAATGTTGTACCATATGTGTGAAACTTGTGATGCTTTCTTGAAAAATGAATGTAGTGCACACATGTATAAATACCATCATAATGTATGACTTTGATTCATTTGGATTATGTTACTCACCTCCCTGTTGCCATTTTTAAGTTTGATGTAGGTGTGATGTAAAATCCTACTTTTTGGAGGTCGAGGATTGGTGAAGGTAAATATGAAAGGAATGTGGGTGAGCTTTAGCCGGTATATATGTATTCATTTTGTATAGCATACGGTGTGTGTATGCTTATTTTGAAATGAAATTGATGATAGTTGATCTTGGAGGTCATGTGGAAAAATTAGACCGGATGTGTATGGATAATTTTCATTAATGACCTTGATAATGTATGAATGATATTATTATTATGAAAATATATTTCTGTTGTTTACCAAATCAGTGAGGAATCTATCATCTTCTTTTTGGCATATACTTTAACAACTACTAAATTAATTTCATCTTTTGCTTTCCCTTGTGACGGCCTCAAGTCCGGTCGTCCGAGGTGCACTCTGATACCTTTCTCATATCTTGATATATGAGATCGGTTATTAAATGATCCAGGGTAATTACTCGGCATCATATGTATATATATATATATATATATATATATATATATATATTTAATTTCTTCTAATTACAATTATTTTTAAATCATGAAAAATTTACTCCTATTTTTGGGGTCGAGGTGTTATAACTTGGTATCAGAGCATTGATTGCTCATTGATGAATTATATGAGTTAAATGTTGTTAAAGAGTGATTGTCACTTAATGTTGACATGTCATAGTTATAGTTAAGCATTATTGGAGCTTGAATTGCTCACTGCTTTATATTGTGGTTGATATTAAGCCCGGCTAGGCATTTCCTTTCCATATTTAGCTTATGATTATGAATATATTATGATGATATTTATATTAATGATAGTTGATAATGATTGGTATATATATATTGAGGGAAGAAACACAAGGTTTCTGATTATGTTTGTGCTGTATGTATAGAGTGATTAATGGTGAATAGGTGTAATATTGACGTAGCCGCTATGGTTGAGGCGTTCAATTGGTTTGCCGATATCCTAGAACAGCAACAACAACCTGCTGGTCAGCCAAATCATGGTCTTGACCAATTTCTCAAACGGAAGCCTTCCGAATTTCATGGAGGTTATAGACCGGAGGACGCTTATGTTTGGGTCCGTGACTTAGAATGGATATTTGCTAGTATGGAGTGTACGAAAGCTCAGAAAGTCAAATACGCGGCGTTTATGGTCCGAGATGAAGCTGAATCTTGGTGGATTCTCACTCGTGGGCATATGATTGCTGCTCACACTCCCTTGGATTGGGAGAACTTTAAGGTGGAGTTCCTTAGGAAGTACTTTCCTAAGAGCTACAAGAACAAGAAAGAACTTGAATTTATGGAGCTCAAACAAGGAAGCCTGTCGGTGAAGGAATATGCCTCGAAGTTTGAGGAGCTATATGTGTTTTACCCTCCTTTCCAACAGGAAGGTACCGAAGCTTCAAAATGTGTTTAGTTTGAGAATAGATTGCGCTAAGAGATTAAGAAGGCGATATGTCACCAAGAGATTAGGAGCTTTCCTACTCTTGTGAACAAATGTAGGATCTTTGAAGAGAACGATATGGTGCCCAAGAATTATGCTGGGCATGATCAAAGACTGAAGGGTCATTCTCCTAACTTCAAGAAGAAAGGCAACTTTAAGAGTAATAGACAATTTGTATGCGGGTCCTCTTCTTTTAGAGGCGGATGTGGTGGTGGAAGGCATGGTACAAGTGGTGGCCAAGGTCTTCGTTGTTTCCGATGTGGTGGAAACCATTTGGCCTGTGAATGTGGAAACGAAGATGTTGTAGTGTGCTATCGATGCAACCAACCAGGACACATTCGTCCTGGATGTCCTTTAAATGCTATGGATGTAGTGGCTCGTAATAATGGGAACCGGGGTGGCTATGGTGCTTTCAGAGGCCGTGGTCGTGGAACCGGTAATGGCGGCCGAAATGGTGGTCGAAATGGTAATGGCAATGGAAATGGTGGCAACGGTCGTGGTAATGGGAACGGCCGAGGTAATGGCGATGGTGACCAGAATGGTTACAATCATGGTGCTAATCAACAAACTTCTAGAAAAGTATTTGTTGTCATCGGGGAAGAGGCAGCTCAAGCCGATAACCTAGTTGAAAGTAAGTGTGAAATACTCAGAAATTCTGTGCATGTCATTTATGATTCGGGTGCGACCCATTCTTTTATATCCGAGGATTATGTACGGCGGTTGAGATTGTCGGTGTGCTTAATGAAAAATGCCCTTGTGGTTACTACCCCAACCGGTACTTGCCTCAGATCGATTAACCGATGTGATAACGTCGATATGCTCCTAGAGGGAAGGAAGTTTGTTACTTCTTTCATTTGCCTACCTATGAAGGGCTTAGAGATTGCCGGTGTGCCTAATGAAAAATGCCCTTGTGGTTACTACCTCAACCGGTACTTGCCTCAGATTGATTAACCGATGTGATAACGTTGATATGCTCCTAAAGGGAAGGAAGTTTGTTACTTCTTTCATTTTCCTACCTATGAAGGGCTTGGAGATCATTCTTGGTATGGATTGGCTCTCCGCCAATAAAGTCTTGGTTGACTGTCAACAACAGACTGTCATTTTCCCTTCCTCAGATGTAGGGAAATTCTATGTGTAAGGTATAACTCAACTTTGCGTATTATTATCTCTTGCCGATGGGACAAATGGTCCTGATCCCTTAAATATTCCCATTGTGTCTGAATTTTCAGATGTATTTCCTGATGAGGTACCTGGTTTACCTCCTCCACGTGAGGTGGAGTTTTCTATTGATCTGGTTCCGGGAGCGGAACCTGTCTCCCGAGCGCCATATCAGATGTCTCCTATGGAATTAACCGAGTTGAAGAGACAAGTTAAAGAATTTTTAGAGCAAGAGTTTATTCGCCCGAGTGTGTCTCCTTGGGGGGCGCCTGTTTTATTGGTGAAAAAGAAGGATGGAAGTATGAGGTTATGTATGGACTATCGATAACTTAACAAGTTGACCATTAAGAACTGATATCCCCTACCTCGCATTGACGACCTTTTGGATCAATTAAGTGATGCCGTTGTATTCTCAAAAATCGACTTGCATTTCAGATATTACCAAATTCGGGTGAAGACCAGAGATATTCCTAAAACTGCCTTCCGAACTCGATATGGGCACTATGAGTATTTAGTGATGCCATTCGGAGTGACAAATGCTCCTGTGATTTTCATGGATTACATGAATCGCATCTTTCATGAATATATTGACCGGTTCGTAGTGGTGTTTATCGATGACATTCTTGTCTATTCCAAGAGCCATGAGGAACATGAAGAGCATCTTCATCTTGTTTTGAATATCTTTCGAGAGAAAGAGTTGTATGCGAAGCTTTCCAACTGTGAATTTTGGTTATCCGAGGTCCAATTTCTTGGACATGTTATCTCCAAGGATGGTGTTGTTATTGATCTGTCTAAGATCGAAGTCGTGCTGGCTTGGGAAAGACCGACGTCTGTGACCGATGTGAGGAGTTTTCTTGGTCTTGCCGGTTATTACCAGAGATTTATTGAAGGATTTTCCCGATTGGCTTTGCTTTTGACGAAGCTAACTCGTAAGAATCAACCAATTGTGTGGAATCTTGATTGTGAAAGGAGTTTCCAAGAGTTGAAAGTTAGACTCACTTCTGCTCCGATGTTGGCTTTGCCGGACTTATTGGATGATTTCATGGTGTACTGTGATGCTTCTAAGCTTGGTCTTTGTTGCGTGTTGATGCAAAAAGGGCGTGTGATAGCCTATGCATCGAGACAGTTGCGACCGCATAAGGTTAACTACCCCACACATGATCTTGAATTGGCGGCGATGGTATTTTCCTTGAAGTTATGGCGGCACTATTTGTATGGCTCGAAGTTTGTGGTCTTTAGTGATCATAAGAGTCTTAAATACCTATTTGATCAGAAGGAACTTAATATGTGCCAACGGAGATGGATGGAGTTTCTGAAAGATTATGAGTTCGAATTGATGTATCGTCCCGGAAAGGCGAATATGGTTGATTCAGTAACCGTTGCATGTTTCCGCTATGATGGTGAAAGAGATGGAGCTCATCGAGCAATTTCGGAACTTAAATGTGGGTGTAGAAATATATACCCCGAAAAAGATGTCTCTTGAGGTGTTGACAGTAGCAAATGTATTCCTTGAGACCGTAAAGTTACAACAAATGAAAGATGAGTATTTGATTGAGATGAGAAAAACTCAAGAGAAAGGGAAGAACTTGTTTCTAGTGGAAAGTCATGACAGTATTTGGCGTGTGAAAGGCCGAATTTATGTTCCATTTGGTGGTGATCTAAGAAGATTGGTACTCGAGGAAGCTCACAAGAGTGTGTTGAGCATACATCCTGGTGCCACGAAAATGTATCAAGATCTGAGGAAAAATTTCTGATGGCCTGGTATGAAGCGGGATGTGGCTAATTGTGTAGCCTCTTGTATTATTTGTCAAAAGGTGAAGGTTGAGCATCAGAAACCATCCGGTTATCTGAGATCCCTTGATATTCCGGTGTGGAAGTGAGACGACATTGCTATGGACTTTGTTTCCGGACTACCCAGAACACGTACTGGAAATGATGCTGTATGGGTAATTGTAGATCGGTTGATGAAGTATGCTCACTTCTTGCCCATGAATATGAAGAGTTCTTTGGAGAAATTGGCACAATTGTACATTAAGGAGATCGTTAGGCTACATGGTGTGCCTTTGAGTATTATGTCTGATCACGACCCACGATTCACTTCCCAAATTTGGGAAAGCTTGCATGAGGCAATGGGTTCCAAGTTGAAGCTCAGTTTGGCGTATCATCCACAAATGGATGCACAATCCGAGCGGACGATTCAAAGCCTTGAAGATTTGTTACGGGCTTGTGTGTTGGAGTACGGTGGTTGTTGGGAAAGATTCCTACCACTAATTGAATTTACATACAATAATAGCTACCACAGTTCTATTGGTATGGCTCCCTATAAAGCGTTATATGGACGGAAATGTAGAACTTCATTGTGTTGGAAATATGCACTAAAAGCCTATAAAAGACACATCATTTTGAATAAGTCATTTTTTGTTAAATAGTTTAACAACCTTTATTTATCTTTGGAGTAATAGGTCATATAAGAGTTATTCCTAAAATGTCCCTAGTCAAGTATTTACGTGGTGACAGGTAGATACATTAAGACTAGTGTGTGAGTGTACTGGTGATCTGATCTCACAGATCATGGATATAAATAATATCAAGTCTTCACATGGGTACACATTAAGAGTAATGATGTACTGGACAGACCCACCATGAGAACGTTGCATAGATCGTTACATGAATGTCATAAAGGATTCTCAATGCGATAATGGTATATGTAGTCTTTTGACCTGAAGTCACTACGATTCCTACATAAGGAGTTTGTTGTTTTAATACAATCAAACTTCTTCTGTAACAAGAGGACTATAAAGGTTGTGGTTAGGCAATGAACAAATTATGCAGAGGGATGTGAGTGATGTAGATGAGATTTGTCTCTCCTATGTGACAGAAGTGATATCTATAGGCCACTTGATAGAGTGAGACTAAGGAAATGCATGGCCATGCTAGAAAGAATAAATATTGCATGATGTTTGATTAGTGACATCTGGTGTAGTTAGTTCTTTTAATGTCTTTTCAGCCATGTTATACAAATACTCAGAAGTTGAAGGTTTAGTTTCACTACTTATGCTATTAGCTAGATTATTATTATTATTATTATTATTATCTAATAGTTTCTTAGATGATCTAACTAATTGATGAAATGTTCTATCTATTTCAGGATCAAAAGAATATAGTGGTTCACGATTTAATCTAGTCATACACAATACATCTACATATATTGTAACAAAATACTACAACTATGTAATAAAAGGAAAAATTTATCATTTTAATTATGAAATGCTTAGAACATATATTTTAAAATTTAAAGATTTTTTTATATTTATATTTTTTTTCAATGGTTGAAAATGAGATTACTAGAAAATAAATAAGAATATAATAAAGTGGAATTTTTAAAATTTTTTTTTATATGCCTACATTCAACCAAATCTGAATATCTTCAACACACTTACAAAAAAAATGTAAAACATATTAGGTAATTGAATACAAATAATTACGACCAAAGGTCCCCGGTAACGACGCCAAATTTGACACGCTGTCATTGTCGGGTCAAATAAAAAGTTAAATTAATATAGTATAAGGTGAACAACCTTAGTCATCTCTCGAGGATCTTCAACACACCTACAACCCAATGAATTAATAAATCTTTAGTTAACTAATCATTGATAACAAATATGATTAAATATAATTAATTTCTCAAGCTTGAATCATTTGGAATCCCTAAATGATTATCCTTTGACCCAATAATTATTTTTTGAGCCTGAGACCCTTTCATTCTAATTATGTACCTAACTTTACAAGCCTATTTATCTGAGAAAAACCAAGAGAATTATCCCTGGATGTTCCACTGATGAACCGTTGAGTCTTCTCTTATTGCTAGGGACTAGCATGTTCTAAGTTTAGGGATGGAGAGTGTGCCTAACACAAATAAAAGACACACTCTGACCTTAGTTATAGATGAGTACTTTGAGAAATAAAAGGAAGAATAGTAAAAGTAAAAGAAAAGTGAAAAATTAGCAAAGAAAGAAGGTGCAAAGCACCACAAGGAAAAAAAAGAAAAAAAATTTTGAAAAAAAAAGAAAAGAAAGAAAAGAAAAAGTCCAAAGGACTGAAAGAGAAGAGGGTGCAAAGCACCACAAGTAATTGAGTATCCTTTATCTAAAAAGATATAATGAAAAACAAAAGAGCTAGTTAGTAGAGGCATTTTAAGTTAAGATTGAGGCAAGGCATCAGTGGACACATATGTAAACCCAACATTGACTAGAAAAACAAAAATAGAGCCTGTAGCCTAACCCCATTACAAGCTTAAAAAGTTGCATGGAAGCACGAAAATACTGAAACGTTCACGTGGGAACGTGAGCACGATACCCCGATGTGTTCGAATTTGGTATGTTAAATTTCAGGGACGAAATTTCTTTTTTGGTGGGGTGGATTGTAACACCCTAAATTTTAAAATAAAAGATTTAGTAGGGAGATAAATATTAAATAATAATATTTGGGTTATTTAATGTTCCAAAATTTTAGGAAAAATAAATTAAGATTTTTAGGAAATGTTCATAATTTATTGGAATCAGATAAGCTGACAATGAGCTCGATTGAAATATGGGTGTCGGACCAAGTATCTCCGATTGGGATGATATTGGTCAAGGCTGTTAGGATATTATCGGGATTCTAAATATGTGTTCTGAATAATTTTTGGATAAGGTATTGAACCCAAATAATGACCCTGTTTGTCATAAAATGATGAATATTTAATAAGGAATTAAAAAATAAAGCCAAATGACCTATTTTCCCCTTCTTATTTCTGTCAGTTTCTTGGATTCCCCATAAAATGTACTTTGCTTTTACTTCTTCTCTACTCTTCTCCTTCATTTCCTCTTCTACTTCTCTCCAAAACCCTAAGCAAAGTGGTGTGCCATCTTTCCTCTTCCATTTTCGTTTGAAGCTTGGAAGGAGTTTGGAGCTTGGAGTCTCACCCTCCTTTCTCCTCATTTTCGTGTGGTTTTCCCTCTCTTGGAAAACTCTCTCATTCCTTTTCTTGAGGTAAGATCTTCCTATTTCTTAAGAGTATAAACTATGGGTTTTTGGGTTTTGATGTTGGGAATGTGATTTAATGAGTGTTGTTGGGTTATTGGAGAAACCCTAACCCTATGATTTAGGGAAAATGCAAAATATGAGTGGAGAAGCATTTATTGTGTTAAATAACTATTTTTGGTGAGCTGAAATACTGTTATTAATGGTGAATGACCATTAATGAAGCTTAATGGTTGTTGGGAACCATTAATGTGGGAACCCGGTAATGGGTTTGGCATTAAATATGCGTAAAAATAAATGTAGACGCAGAAATCATGGTGGCTGTGGTGGAATGAGTGAAATGAATGGGGCTTGAGAGTTAAGATGTTGGAAGGCATCAGGTAAATGAATATGGATGATAAGTCTTGAAAAGACTTAATTATTTCACCTTTTATTTAACATAATCCATTAAATATTGTTTAGTTTGGCTTTATTATTTAATAAATTGTCAATAATTCTTATTTTATTTATTTATTTCAAAAGTGTTTAATTTATGCAAGAAAATAATTAAAAATAATAATTAGTTAAGGAATTATGTTTATTTATAAATTCACTAACCCAGCGTACAAACGCTGGACAGCCAGTGTACAAACGCTGGACAGCCAGCGTACAAATGCCAGGAAATTATTTGTTTGCATGTGCAGGAGCAGTTCACGCTCAAGCTGGAAGGTTGCAAGCTCAAGCGTAAAAAGAAAGAAAGGAAAGCACGATCTCACTCAAGCGAGCAAGCTCACGCTCAAGCGTGACTCCAAAACATCACCCACGCCCAAGCTTCTCCATCACGCTTAAGCGAGAAAGCAATACTGCAGTGCATATTTCGAGCTCGCTCAAGCGAGAGCCCTTCACGCTCAAGCGCGAAGGTGGTTATTTAAAGCTGATGTTTTCCCTCCAAAAAAAGCTCTGTACCGTTGCTGTTTCTGTTTCGCCTGCTGTACTTTAATAATTTAAGTAATAGTTATAATTAATTATTTATTTGTAATTATGTATTTAGTTAGTTAGTTTAAGTATTAATTAAGTCTTCTGTGTAATTAATTAAGATAGTTAGTTAGTTATTTGCCTATATATACTTGTACATAAGAACAGAGACGGTAGAATACAGAACACGATTCATTTTCCCATTTTCAATCTCTCTCTAGTTCTTTTCTCTCTCTAAATTCTCTCATCCATGTCTCTCCATATTCCTTCGACAGAATCCATTTCCATGGGTTTCTAAACCCTTAGGGTTAGGATTGCGAAGGTTTGCAATGAGTTCTTGAAAGTGTATTGAGGAAGTTAACTTCTAAATCAAGAGGAGAACAAGCTGAGGAGTGGATCTACTTTGCTGGATTGACAAATCCAGATCTGATGAAGAAACTCACCAGTGAGGAATCATGGTTGAGGCTTAGGTAACTTCTCGCTTCCTAACTAATTCAGACCTAGTAATTAGGTGAATAGTTAGGGTTCAACCCCCAATTTTGCATTAGATTTCTCTGTTAATTGAGCACCTAAGGGATTAGGGTTTAATGCTTAGGAATCAGTGTTATTCACCTAAGGAATTAGGGAGTAACCATCTGTGGATTGTCCTCTTAAGTCTTAAGATTGATTGAACCTTAATTGCATGTTTCTTGATGAAATTGTAAGCTGAAGCAATCCTAACCTATCTTCCATTAATCACATTTTATCTTTCATACTGTCTCTGAAAATACAAAAACATTAGAAACATAAAACAACAAAAACAGAATGAAATCTATCTACATTGCGTTGGTTCAGCTTGTATCAGTCTAAGATTGCGGTAATTACCATAATCCCTGTAGGAACGATCAAATATATTACAAATTTAACGATTGGTGCGCTTGCCAAAAGAATAAATCCTCCGAGAATTTAGCATCAAGTTAATGGCTCAGGATTTACACACCAATGGACGTTAAACCGAGGTTGTTGAATAAAAAATGATTGTAGATATGTTGTGATGTAGGAAATAACCCCAGTTACGAGGCGGAACCATCTAACCGCGGTGATTACTACTTCTCTTGAGGTAGGAGGGGGTAACTGTTCTAAATACATGATTTCATCCATTGATAATGTGAAAATATGTGTATATGATTGTGCTTAATGTTTGCTTGTATGGACGATGTATTGATTTTATGATTTGAGTGCATTTAGAATAATTGATGTTAGGTGGCATGTGTTTAGAATGATGGATATAATATAGAACGGGTTTGAGCCGGAGTCACAATCTGGTGTAGGACCAGCCATGAGAGTCAATAGATGACTCAGGTTTTTGACCAGTGCTGTATGTATCCAGTATGATTACCCGGTATCCTAATGAGAGGAGACCGCTCTTGATGTCCAATGTTTTACTAGTTGAGTCTGTATTGCATACAGAACGGATGAAGCAATATCCGTATTCTGGTATCGGTATTGAGACCGGATTTCATATTATGTTGAATATTATGATGAAATATGTTATGATGGTTTGAGATCATGTCTTGAATTGAATTCAGGGATTTGAAATACCCCAAATGTGTATATATGAATTGATGAATGTGATTGCCACTAACTATCAATGTGTATGGGGTCCAACAAAAATTGGTAAAGATTGAGAATAGTGAAGTCCACTAAGTGGTGGTCGAGAACGGATAATTGATTGAGTGAAATTTAGGATGCACAGTGTAAGAATGTATTGATTGGCATTTGCATCCATGACATACCATTCGCTACTTATATGGAATGTTAGCGGTTCCAATAGGCAGGCCCAGTAGGAGGGCGGCCCAGTGCACGGGTATACTGTTATTGCTCCCTAGTGATTCGGGGAATCACGAAGCTGCCCTTAGTTTGGTGACGAGGCACCCTATATGGCAGGCCCTGTGGGAGGGCGACTCTGTGATGAGTAGTTTACCTTGGTGTCCGACGGGGCACGCCTCCCTTGATGTGTGTTTAGGGGAGGCCTATAGCACTTTGGTAAGTACGGCCATAATGATGATCCACAGTCACGGGGTGACTAGTGCTACAGATGGACGAGAGTGGTTTGGTACCAGTAAAATATGTTTTTGAGTATGCATGAAATTGGATATAAGTGTACACATTTTTCTACTACAGTAGGGGCATAGTAGCACACCTATGCTTGTCCCCACATTTGATATGTTGATGTTTTCCCACAGTCGGATCTGCACTTGAGAATAATTCCGTTGTGTATATACATTAGTTTAAGAGCATTTGGATATAGCCGGAGATATGCCTAGTTAATAGCCCGTGGTGGCGATGGATGATTGTTAAATAGAGAGAAAGTAAGCCGAGGCGCTAACATTAAAAATGTGATGATTGTTAAGGACGTTAAAGATATGTTATAAATGATATTGCCCTATGAATATATTTAATTGGACACATGATGTGCTGAGATGGAATGTTGAACCATATGTGTGAAACTTATGATGCTTTCTTGAAAAATGAATGTAGTCCACACATGTATGAATACCATCATAATGTATGATTTTGATTCATTTGGATTATGTCACTCACATCCCTGTTGCCATTTTTAAGTTTGATGTAGGTGTGATGTAAACTCCTACTTTTTGGAGGTCAAGGATTGGTGAAGGTAAATATGAAAGGAATGTGGGTGCGCCTTGGCCGGTATATATGTATTCATTTTGTATAGCATACGGTGTGTGTATGCTTATTTTGAAATGAAATTGATGATAGTTGATCTTGGAGGTCATGTAGGAAAATTAGACCGGATGTGTATGACTAATTTTCATTAATTACCTTGATAATGTATGAATGATATTATTATTATGAAAATATATTTCCATTATTTACCAAATCGGTGAGGCATCTATCATCTTCTTTTTGGCATATACTTTAACAACTACTAAATTAATTTCATCTTCTGTTTTCCCTTGTGATAGCCTCAAGTCCAGTTGTCTGAGGTGCACTCTGATACCTTTCTTATATCTTGATATATGAGATCAGTTATTAAATGATCCATGGTTATTACTCAGCGTCATATGTATATATATATATATTGAATTTCTTCTAATTACAATTATTTTTAAATCGCAAAAAATTTACCCCTATTTTTGGGTCGGGGTGTTACATGCTCAAGACGTACTGGCCGTTTATAGCCGCCATGCCAAGCCTACTAACGATGTGGAGCTTAAAATTGAATATCAATGGCGTGCTAAGAAGTATGCCAATTCTTTTACCTTTTTCGCCCCCATATTCACAGAATGGATCTACCATACTCCCAAGGATCGTTTCCTGTTCTTACATGATTATACTTTATCAAAGGTGGGAGTCCGATTCCCACTGAATAAGTTTGAGATGGGGGTGTTGCATTTTTTAGACATCGCCCCAAGTCAACTCCATCCCAACGGTTGGGCCCTAATTCTCGCCCTTGAAGTCCTCTACAAACATCTAGGCTTCACCCTGATCGTCATCATTTTTTCGGGTACGCCCAAGTGATGCGCGATCATGGTTCTAGGATGGGTTTTGTAAATTTCTGTCAACTTTGAGGCGTTTGCTAAGTCCTATAATATAGCAGGAGCATCCTTCAAAAAATCTTTTATTAAACTCTTCGTCAAGGGGACGGACCCCCTTTTTGGAAGGACGAGGAAGACCGATTCTTGATTCACACCGGCTAGACTCATAAGCTCTTTCTTTTGGAGAGCACGACATATGTAGTCGAGGAGTGCTCTCTCTCTGACTTCTCCAAGGCCGTAGTTGATGCCCTTCATGCTCTCTCCCGAGGTGCTCCCCTAAAATGTTGCTCCTTCTTGGACACTGCAGAGATGCGAAATGAGTACCTTACTTATTTGAGTACCTTATACATTGGTTATTCTAATAACTTGTCTTTTTTCACCAAGAAATATGAGTGTCGATGCTTGGAGGCCCTTCAACAACTATAGAGGGTTTCGTGGTCGACATTACTTGTAACATCCTAAATTTTGAAGAAAATAAACTTATTAGGTGAAGATAATTAATTATTTATGGTCTAACAATTATGGGAAAATTAATTAGATGCTAGAGGTGAATTATCGATAAGTTAAGATTTACCGAAACCAGATGTTTTAATAGACGGTGTGGGACCCACTTGGTCATGTTGGATAGGTCTAGAATACTTAAAAAATTATTGTGGTTATGGTAGTATAGTTAAAGTAATTTTTGGTGTTGAAAAGATAATTAACGGACACGGCGTATGATATTAAATAGGGAAAATATGAGCCAAATGGAATTAAAAGAAAATAAAAATTCCTATTTTCCTTTCTCCACTCAACCATAGCCTCTTTTTTCTCTTTCACTTGACCCTTTTGTCCATTGTGTAAAAGGGAATTATTACCCAATGGTAAAAGCAAATTAAAGCATCCTTTTGTCCAATGGTTAATGACCAATTTTGGTCACCTTTTACACATTCTCCTCATCACCGTTGGCTTCTTTCTCTTCTCCTTTCTTCTTCATTTTTCTTTTTCTCCCCCATTCTCTTCATGCCAAAGCCGTGTTCCCATTCCACCTCTATTTTCTTACAAAAATTGAAATCGAAGCTTGGATTCATGAAGCATGAAAGTGACATTGGAGCAAATATTTAATGGTCTTCTCTCCTCACCTCTCTATTTTCGTGTTTGACATTGTGCTAGGAGAAAGAGGTAAGATTTTGAACACCCATGGCTTTTATTAATGATTTTGAGTTTATTGACGTATTGTGATAGGAGATTAAGTGGTATTTTGATGGAAAATGATAAACCCTAGGCTTGAAACATTGAAAATATGATTTTTGAATATGGCTTGAAGTTGTGTAATGGATGTGGGATATTGAGTTTATGAGGATTCTTGGAAAATGGTGGATATTGAATGTTGGAAAATTTTAGAAAAACCCTAAGTATTGGAAATTTAGGGATTTTAGCAAAATTAGATTTGGTGCTTTAGGATAATTTTATATGAGAAAATGAAATTTTAGAAGTATTGGACTTAATTATTGATGTTGATGAAACTTTGAACTAAGTTCAATGTGTTTGAATAATGATCTATGCATGTGGAACCCAAACCATAGGTTAGATGACCATTGGGAACATTATATGTTGCTTACATTGGTTGGCACTTTGATGATGATAACATGCTTGTGATGATATGTGAAAATGGTTGGAATTGATGTTTGTCCATTTGTAAGGAATCCTTAAGACATTGATGATTTGGGGCTTTTGACAAGTTTAAGGAATTGGTGGTTAGATTTCCATGTGAGTGAGTAGTAATGATTGTTGAAGTTAATGCGTTTTGATGAGGTTCTAATCTTAAAAGTTGAGATATATATATATATATATATATATATATATATATATATAAGAGCATATATGAGAATTAGAGGAGTTGATATTTAAGGTTGTTGGATTTTGATGAGGATTTGATGAAGACCTAGGCCATGATATGTGCCACTTGAAATTTGTTGATTGATGATGGTTTAAATGAAGCTAAGATGACTTATAATGAATTTGAGTGACAATGATGGCAAATGGATGATTTATATGAAGATTGGATGTATTATGGATAAAGGATATGATCTTATTGTTGTTGGGTGTGGTTAGCCCCTTTTAGGCTTAGAGGATCTTGGCTTTGGGAAAGGAATTCCCAAAGCCTAACACAAGTGTATAAATGGATGTTTTGACAAGTTTGGGACATGTACTAAGCTTGATGATATGAGAGTGATTATTTAGAATTATAGTGAAAGCCTTGTGATGGCTCATGATTGAATGAATGCATATATGTTTGATGTGTAGATTGTGTTTCGGATGATGATGTAGCAGAACGTTTGGAACATACAGATCATTGCAGTTATTATCTCAAGGTAGGAGAGGAGTTTACATTTCAATTGCATGAGTTGAATTGTTGATGATAAATGTATATGGTTTATACTTATGCTTGCCTTGCCATGATATTGTAAATATGATAAGTTAAGTGATGATTGTTGAATGAAAAGATTGGCAATTTATTGGCCTTGAAAATGATATGAACATGTATGTGTGATGACCTTAAGAGTTTTGAACCTCTTTGAAGGATATAATGTAGCTCTTGGTGAATAATCAATGATGAAATGGAATATGTATGTGTGTATATAGATACATGATTTATTGAGTTAAAATCCCATGAGAGGGTGTGTCTAAGCATAATGGATGTTGGGTTTGATGAATAGGGGCATAGACGGTGTTTCCTAAAGTGAAAAGGTTGTTGGGAATGCATGAATCTATTCATGCCAGGGCTTGAATCGATTTGGTGTATTCTGTTTCTAAAAATAAGGACTTCCAGGGCTTTGAATCGATTCATACGAAGCCTTGAATCGATTCAAGACTCACTGGAATTACTGTTCATCAATTTCATAATTCTTGAATCGAGTCACACGGGGTTTGAATCGATTCAAAGACCCCTGTTTTGTTAGTTGGTGCTCCAGAATTGCATGAATCGATTCAAGGACCTTCCTAAATCGATTCATGGTATGTTTTTAGCTCATTTACACTCTGTTTTGATGTTGTTTGATATGGTTGAGCCATGGTATGTTTATACATTCGATTGCACACATTTTTAATATGCTTTAGCAATCGAATCGTGATGGCATTATCATGTCCCTCATGTACCTTGGTTTTGAAATTTAGTTGAACTTGTTATTATTCAAACTTTATTTCATCATGTAATAACATGTGATTCCATAAAGGATGTGTGATTATGGATTGTCATTAGTGGTGTTCGGTATTGAATTGGATTATTGGCAAGTATAATTGTGCCTATATCGTGTTGTGAATACATGTGTGAATTCCACCACTAATGATAAATTATGATGATTGATAATAGAAAATTGAATGATGTTGATGTATGGCACACCCTTGTATCATGATGAAACTAATGAGGGGATGGTTGCATGACAATGTATTTGTTGTAAATTGATGAATCAGAGATGATATGGATAATGAACAATGATGAATGATATTGTTGATCAATTCCTTGAATAAAGGATGATTGTTATTATTGATGATTGCTGAATGCCATTGTGAATGAATACAAGTGTGATCTTGTGTATGTGTGGTTTGAATCATATTAATGGGTTGTTGTGATACTGCACTAATATATGAAACAATGGTAATGATCAGAAGAGATGAAAATCCACTAATGATTATGTGGTGATGTTTATGAATAAAGATGAATACGGATGCTAGGCATTCCTTTAATATTGATGAAAGATTGTTGAATGTTGATGTTGTGATGTCATTGTGAATGCTGAAAGTATTGACTTGCATATATGATATAAGTATGTTGAAATGAAATGTTACACTTAAAACTCGAAAACAATGGTTAAAAACCAACAATGATAAAATCCACTAAGAATTGTATGGTGGTGTTGGTGTTGATGATGATGATTGATGAGTGGCATGATAGGATGCATAGTATGAGAATGTATTTGATTTGCATTGCATTGCGTGCATGGTATATCATACGCTGTCTATGTGGAATGTTAGGGGTTCCACTAGGCGGGCCCAGTGGGAGGGCGACCCAGTGCACGGGTAAATTGTTGTTGTTCCCTAATGATTCTGGGAATCACAAAGCTGCCTTTAGATTAGTGGCGAGGAACCCTATGTGGTAGGCCTAATGTAACACCCTCTGTTACATCTCAATAAATTCTAAAAAATTCGTAATTTTTTTACTAAAAAGATAATCGTTAAAAAGAAATTATCAGAATAAATTACATACAATGTTTCTGAAATACCTCATAATATCATTAAAATTTATAAAGTAATTTTACATTCATTCAAAGTAAATAAATATGAAATATTTTTAGAAAGAGAGGAAACTCTATGGAGAGCAGTTACTTAATAACATTATTTATTCATTGGACCGCGGTATTGATACCGAGCTCCCTTTCTAGAGCGTGCTATATTTACTGCCAAGATTCTTCGATCCTTTCCTCTATACGAACTATCAATTTAAAACATATGAAACAAAAACATGGAGAAATGAGTGAGAAACTGAATATAATATTCCTAAATGGGGCATAAGACATAAAGGGGTTTCACAAACTAATATATAATAATATCAATCACAATCACATATACAATCAATTATGAATGCATGAATGTTATACAATATCTTCATCATAACTTACCGATATATGTGGGCCCTTAAATTTTAGTTTGCACTAGGCCAACCAGGAGTTTACACTGTTCTATAGTTCCAGAAAATAATAACATGAACAACTCAACTAGCATGAAAACACTTAAAGACTAGTCAGATTGAGAAGGTTTTTATTGTGAAGGTTCACGACACTAGGGAGCTACCCCAGGTCCCCTGAAACACCCTTTCACACCCTCTCATCCCAAGGCTCGCAATTAAGCCTCCTCTAATGTATCCTCGACTGCTATAATCCATCCCTAGACAATATCATTTTGTTTCACTTTAATGATTCATGATGCATGAACTACTCGCGTATTTAGTTGGTTAAGGCTTTTAGAAACTTAATTATTAAATACCATAAAGGTTTACAATATCATTTCAATAAACTGTACATTTCCTCAATTTCTTCTCTGAATTTCTGTCATACAGAAATAAATTTGGTACAGTTTTCAAATTCAAATCTCACCAAAATTGAGTTGCCAAGCCTTAAATATCTCAAAACTTTATTATATAAAAATTTACATAATCTTTCTCAAATTGAATCTTAGCAAGATCGAATTTAGAAATCTCAATTATTTCCAAATATCTTTAGTTATTAGGTTGGAAAAAACAAAAAAATTTACTTTGAAAATTTTATTTTACGAAAAGAGAATAATTCTTAATTCATTAACTAAAAATACTTAAAACTATAAAATTTTTCTTTAATTCAAGAATTAATTATTTCAACCTTTTTATAAATTAATTTTTATAAAATGTCTTTTTCAAAGTTAATGAAAATAATTTCTAAGAAGGAATAAAAGATTAAAATGATTATAAAATACTTTCTCTTAGAATAAAAATTTAAAGAGTAAGGTAAGAAAATTCTTACCGAGTTTTAGCTTTCTGTCATGCTTGCTATATGCTCAACTCCACATCACAAGATCATCAATCACAATCAAATATTATCAATCACAATCAAATATTATCAATCACAATTACATATCATCAATCACAATCTAATATTATCAATCATAATTAAATATCATCAATCAAAATCAAACATTATTAATTATAATCAAATTAAATCAATTAAATATCACTCATAAATATAATTCAAATTTTAATGGTTATTTAAATTAATAAAATTGATTTTGAGTCCTTATAGTCCATTCCTCGCATAGGTCTATGTAAGTCCATATAATCCAGTCCTTATATAGGTTTAGTTCAGTCCATATAGGTCATAATAGTCCAAGTCTTTGCATAGGTTCAGTCCAGTTCGTATAGGTTATAAAAGTATAGGTCTTTGCATAGATATGTTAGAGTAAGTTACACAAGATACTTAATTTAAAATTTATTATAAATTTTAAGTTAAAAGGTTAGTATTTGAAAAATAATAATATTATTAAATTTAAAATGAGAAGGGAACTCCTCCCATTATTCTTATGTCTTTTCATATTATATTCATATCTCACTCCCCCTTACCTCTTGTATCTTGATTCGTTATGGAAAGTCTGTGTGCGCCTTGTCTCTGAGTTCTAAAATATACCAATTTTATTTTAATATAGTTATAAGATGAAAATTTAGATTACTACTTGAAACAGAAAGAATAAATAGTAATTATGCATAATAATAGTAAATAGTAAGAGTAAATAGTAAATCATGAATAGTAAAATGTGAATAGTAACAATAAATAATAAAACGTGAATAGTCACGGTAAATAGTAAAATGTGAATAGTAATGGTAAATAGTAAAATGTGAATAGTAAAAGGTAAATAGTAATAATAAATAGTAATTTACTATTCATAATAGTAATTTACTATTGACATAGTAATGTACTATTCAGAATAGTAACTTAAAATAATATTATATCCAGTATAATAATAGATTTTTAAGTGATATAAAATAATATAAAAGAAATTTATTATTACCTCAGAATTTTTGTAGAACCTCTTTACTTAGTACTCTCCTCCCAATACTACTAAGTTTTCAAATTTCAATAAAAAACTCGGTGCCTCGCCCCTCTATTTATAACAAAGAAACTTACTGTGCATTTGAATATTTTATTAAAAAAGTACTGTGCAAGAATTAAAAAATTCATTCAGATTACTATGAAAAGTTTAAAAATTTCAAAATTACGCAGTAACTTTTCACGTGAAGGCTGGTAAGAATTAGGAGGAGGTGGTGCGAATAGTAATTTAGAGGGGTGCAAAAGAATTTTTTTTTTTAATAATTTTTTAAAGAATTTTTTTTATAAATTCTGAAATAATATACTAATCAAAAAATTCAAAAGGCCTATGGTCAAATTCCATCAAGATTTTAATATAAAATTTATGTAATCAATTAAAATAAAAAATAAGGGTGTTACACTCAGTGCACGGACGGCTCTGTGATGAGCAAGTTACCTCGGTGTCCGACGGAGCACGACTCTCTCAATATGTGTTTGGGAGAGGCCCGTAGCACTTTTGACAAGTTAGGCCATGTTATTGATCCGCAAGTCACGGGGTGACTAGTGCTACATACGGGCGATAGCGGTTTAGTACCAGTAAAATTGGTGATTATGCATGCATTATGAGATATGTGTACACATTATACTGCTGCACTAGGGGCATAGTAGCACGCCTATGCTTTACCCACAATTGGTGTTTATTCCCACAGTCGGATCCGTATTTGTTGTAGAGAATTCCATTGTGCATATGCATTAGCCTAAGAGCATTTGCATATAGCATGGAGATATGCCAAAAGGTGATGATGATTAATGATGATTAAGATTGAGATGTGGTGATGATGAAATGGGTAAATAAATTACCTAAAAGACAACAAGTAAAATATGAAAACAACAAAATGACATTGAATATGATAATGTTATATGTGATGGCCTAATGTAATGAAATGCTTGTTTGTCTATGGTTGATGACCATGATGTTGGCCCATTGTGGCATTGAGAAGAGATGTGTATATGTGTTTGCTTTGCGATGAATTGATGGATAAATACATTATATGTATATTGTTGAAATGAGAAATTGTGATGATTGTTGATGATTTAGCAAAGCATACATGATGTTGATATGCATATGCACATAATCTCAATTGTATTCATATTCGTAATTTGAAATGTATAACTCACTCTCCTATGTTGTCCATTTTTAGCGTTAGTGCAGAAATATCATGGGATAAGGATATTTTTAAAGAAAATCCTTGGTGAAGGTAAATAGTAGTAATGGAATGCCTTGGCCGGCAGCGGGTGTAATTATTGTATTATGAATAAATGTACATAATAGTGTTGATAAATATTGATATCGATGGATGTATTGTAAATGATAATATAAGTGGATGATGTATCGATACTTGGGGTATTCGATTTCACACCCATTTGATGATTAACATAATGTTGGTTATGTAGTCCATTTTGGGAATGTATAAGTGTTGATGATACATGATTTTTAAGGTTGAATAGAATGTGGTCAATTGTGGAATATAGACATTGGTGATGTATGTTGCATGACCATATAGATGCATACACACATACATATATATATATATATATATATATATATATACACTTTAGGCAATGCATGTTTATGACTTATGTGCAAGATTGGTTGTGGCCTAATAGGCTTATGTTGTATGCTTGTATGCTTTGCCGAGCCTTTTCTCATATCTTCATATATAAGACTAGGCATGTGCCATGTATACATATTCTTCTTTCGCTATAAACTGTTATTTTTGTATACAATCATGGGTAATTTATTTCACGATCCAGTTATAAAATATTAAATCTTACTCTTCGGTTTTCTGTGGTTTGGGTCTTAACGTGAAAAATTTACTCATATTTTTATTAATTATTTACTCAAACGTGAAAAATTTACTCATATTTTTATTAATTATTTATTTTAATTACATCGGGATTCGGGTCCAAAAAACCACAATGTGACATTACTGGGGAAAATAACATTTCCCCAAAGCTGAAGAAGGCCTCCAACCTCCATATCCCGGGAGGTACAGTCACAATTGAGGACACCCCTAGCAAGGAAAAGAGGAAGAAACAAGATGGGGTGCCTCCAAGTGACATAAGGTTGACCCTGGTCAGAAAGTACTGGACAAGGGCAAGGGGGTTGTTACTGAGGAGGTGGTTGAAAAAGAACCCCAAATTCCTATATCTAGTATGGAAGCTTTGGAAGACCTCCTTGTCCAAATCTCGATTCCCAACATCGGTTTTTCTCTTCCATTCCGTCACAAGGAGGGCTTCAACCCCAACGACATCGAATTTGCCCTAGAGACGGTAATGTGGTACAACATCAAGACTCTCTCCACCATCTACTCTGTCGCCATCGATGAGCCCAAGCGAGAAATAGAGCAGCTGAAAAAGAAGAACACCTGTCTCTTAAAGGAGTGCGGATGACCCATCAGAAGATTAAAAGTCTCAATGAAACAAATCAAGATCTTCAGAAGTCTGAGGAGGACTTGAAGAAGGAAAGGGACGGACTTCGCAGCAAGGTGGGCGAACTGGAGAAACTTGTGGCCGATTTCCAAAAGAAACATAAGGATTTGTCCGCAGCGGTTACAGATAAGCAGACCAAATATAAAGAAGATAAGGTCAAGTTTGCTTGTGCCGCTTTGGACTCCTTTAGCCATGCAATTCGCCATGTTTCCTTCCAGAACCAAGGTGCCTAACTCAACCTCAACGAGATTAGTTTCTTCAACAAATTCCGTAATGAAGAGCTGGTGACCGAGGTTGGCGATCAATCCTACATGCTTTCTGATGAGCCCTTCAAGTTCTCTCCTTTGGCAGCAGGGGAGATGACACCCATCAAGAGGAAAAACAGAAAAAGAATAAAGGAATTGGAGACCAAGACGTTGGTTCAGAGAAGGAGGAAGAAGAAGATGGTGAGCCTGTGGACCCTTGAATTCAATTCCTTTTTTGCTCTGTAGGTGGTATGAGCTCCGCCCTTTGGACATTTACAATTTTGCTTTGCTGTTGTGCCTCTTTCTATGATCACCATATTTTGTAAATGAATTTTAACCTTTACTGTTGATGTCATCTTTATGTTAATAACTTGTTTAACTTTTTATTGCTTTTATCATCCGGAGTTGTATGTGCTAAAATTGTGAATGATCTCGGAAATAATCAAAGTTTATGTCATCTGTAGTTAAATTATCCTCGAATAAACTTTATCGAATAAATATTCATTTTAATTTTGAAATCAGCGGCTACCACGGGTTTTTGTACCACTTAGGCCTTACTAAACCGATTTTTACTTTGCGGCCTTTTAGCCACTCCAGTAATTTGATTACGAATAACTGTTCTGGGGTTTTTCAACCTCACCGAGGTTTAAACTTAAAATAACCACTCTGGGTTTTTCAACCGCTCTAGGGTTTAAAATTAAAATAACCACTCCAGGGTTTTTCAACTGCTCCGGGGTTTAAACTTAAAATAACTACTTTGGGGTTTTTCAACTACCCCGGGGTTTAAACTTAAAATAACCACTCTGGGGTTTTTCAACTGCTCCGAGGTTTAAACTTGAAATAACCACTCTGGGGTTTTTCAACCTCCCCAGGGTTTAAACTTGAAATAACCACTCTGGGGTTTTTCAACCGTTCTGGGGTTTAAACTTGAAATAACCACTCTAGGGTTTTTCAACCGCTCCGGGGTTTAAACTTGAAATAACCACTCTGGTGTTTTTCAGCCGCCCCAAGTTTTAAACTTGAAATAACCACTCTGAGGTTTTTCAACCGCTTCCGGGTTTAAACTTAAAATAAATTGACAAAAGATAATTACTTCAATTTCTATTTTATTTGAGTAAGCATTCCGGCTGCATGCCTCATTAAAAACCTCCTAACTAAACCTCGTGGTAAAAACCTTAGGTAGGGAAAAAGAGTGCATGACTTATGACATCGGTCAGCTATAATACACATGCAGATTCTTTACATTCCATTTATTCTTAAAAACTTCGTCGTGTAATGTTTCCAGAAGATAAACTCGTCCCGAGGTTACTTTATTCACCCGATATGGTCCTTCCCATGTTGATGCTAACTTTCCTTGATATACGAGGCGATTTCCAGCTGATGCTTTTCACAGGACGAGATCGCCTATGTTGAATCTTCTCTTTTGGACCTTCATAGTGTACCGTACTGTGGCTTTGGCCTTAATCGCTTGATCCCGGACAAAATCTTTTTCTCTAACCTCTGATATCAAATCTAATTCATTCCTCAGTCCTGGGTTGTTGTCTTCTTCATCAAATTGTTGAACTCTTAGTGAAATCTAATTAATTTCCAATGGTATTATTACATCCACACCATACACCAACCTAAATGGGGCGTCTCTTATAGATGAATGAGGTATGGTCTGATATGCCCATAAGACATGTCATAACTAGTTGGCTTATTCCCCCTTCACATCACCGACTGCTTCTTCAAACCTTTTAGAATTTATCTTTTTGCTACCTTGACTTGACCATTCGTTTGAGGGTGCTCTACTAATAAGAAAACTTACTTTATCTGGAGTCCATCAAGAAGGCTTTTAAACTTGGAATCTGTGAACTGCTTTTTGTTATCCGTAATGACTCTTCGTGTATCCCAAACCTTGTGATAACATTTTCATAGAAAAATCTTCTAGTCCAGGCCGCGGTGACATGCACGATTGCTTCCACCTCAATCCACTTTGTGAAATAATTTACTCCGACTATTAAGTACTTGACCCTGCCAGGTGCCTTCAGAAAAGTTCCAAATATGTCCATTCCCTATTGGTAAAAATGCCATAGGACAGCCGACGTAAACAACTCCTCAGCTGGGACATAGCACTCATTGCTGTTCTTTTGGCATACGTCACACTTTTTGACGTATTCAACAACGTCCTTGGTTTAAGGTGGGCCACCAGTAACTGCTTATAAACCCTTTCTGGCTAGACTCCTTCCACCGTAGTGATGGCCATATGCCCCTTCATGAACCTCAGTCAAAACTTCCTCAACCTCTGCTTCATTTAGACATCTTAAGTACGGGGCTGATATCCCTCTTTTAAATAAACTTTCGTCTACCAAAACAAAGTTTAGTAATTCCTTCTTCAACTTTTTCTTCTTCAACGGGTACTCCGAGAGTTGTCCGCTCACTATATATCGGATTATTGAGATAACCCAAGAATTTTTTGGATGGGCTTTGAACTGGATGACACAAACTTTGAGTGGAGTGGAGATACTTGGAGTAGGTAAAGTGCTCTGGATGACAGTAGTGGTGGACCCTGCCTTTTAAGTGCTGGCCAATCAGGATAAAACATCCACTGACATTTTTTCTCTTGGGACATGCTTGTGAACACCTATTTCGGTCCGCTCAATTTTCACCAAGAATGGGGAGTCCTGTCGCTTGGAACCCCTTCTTTCTATTCATGCTCGGGTGTGCCTTAAGAATTACCGAGAGCTTATTCTCGGGTGTGCCTTAAAGATTGACAAGAGTCTGTGTTTGGGCCCATTTTCAAAGTTATCGAGAGCTTGTGCTCGGGTTCAAGATTGTCTTCGACTCCGAGTGATATTCCCAGGTGAAAGGATTTCCGAGGGAGAACTAAACTTCGATTATGAATGATCCTTTCAGTTTTAAGATTTCCGAGTAGGTTGCTTCCGGGGGAAGTGCCTCTGAGCAAAAAGAGACTGACTTTGAATGAGTACCTCTCGGGCGGAGATACATCTGAGTGGAGAATTCCCGATTGAAGCCCTTCTGAATAAAAAATGGCTCTGACTTCGAATGAGTACCTCTCGGGCGGAGATACATCTGAGTGGAGAATTCCCGATTGAAGCCATTTTGAATAAAAAAATGGCTCTGACTTCGAATGAGTACCTCTCGGGTGGAGATACATTTGAGTGTAAAATTCCCGATTGAAGCCATTCTGAATAAAAAATGGCTGACTTCGAATGAGTACCTCTCGGACAGAGATACATCCGAGTGAAGAATTCCCAATTGAAGCCATTCTGAACGAAAAGCGAGTCTAACTTCGGATAAGTACTTTTTCTAGGCAGAGATACATCCGAGTAGAGAATTCCTGAGTGAATTGATTCTGAATAAAAAGGGCTCTGAACTTCAAAGGAGCACTTTTCGGGCAGAGACATTTTCGAGTGGACATTTCAAGGGAATTACTTCCGAGCAAAGAAAGGCTCTGACTATGAATGAGTACTTTTCAGGCAAAGATATATCCGAGTAGGGTGTCTCCGAGTGAGATATTTCCGAGTGGGTCACTTCAAGGGAATTAATTCCAAGCAAAGAAAGGCTCTGAACTTCGAACGACCACTTTTCGGGCAAAGATATATCCGAGTAGGGTGTCTCCGAGTGAGATATTTCTGAGTGGGTCATTTTAAGGGAATTACTTCCGAGCAAAGAAAGGCTCTGAACTTCGAAGGAGCACTTCGGGTAAAGATATATTCGAGTGAGACATTTCCAAATGGGTCATTTCAAGGGAATTACTTCCGAGCAAAGAAAGGCTCTGAACTTCGAAGGAGCACTTTTCGGGCAAAGATATATCCGAGTGAGGTGTTTCCGAGTGAGACATTTCCAAATGGGTCTTTCTCGAGGGAATTACTTCCGAGCAAAGAAAGGCTCTGACTATGAATGAGTACTTTTCGGGCAAAGACACTTCTGAGTTATATAATTCCAAGTGGGGCGTCTCCGAGTGAGGCATTTCCCAGAGATGTGCTTCCGAGCAAAGAAAGACTTTGATTTTGAAAGAGTACCTCTCGGGCGGAGACACATTCAAGAAAAGAATTCCCGAGTGAGTCAATTTTAAACGAAAAATGGTTCTGACTTCAAAGGAGTTTTTTTTTCGGCCGGAGATATATCCGAGAGAAATATTTCTAAGTAAGGTGTCTCCGAGTAAGACATTTCTGAGTGGGTCACATTTGAGGGAAGAAAGGCTATGACTTTAATTGAGTGCTTCAAGCAGAAACACTTCCGGGCGAATCATCTCTGAGTGAAGCGATTCTGAACGAAAAGAGGCTCTGATGACTACTTCTCAGAAAGAGATATTCCTGAGTGAGTCAGACTTTGAAAGAACATTTTTTAAGCAAAGATATATCCGAGAACATTTCCGAGTCAGTCACTTTCAAAGGAAGAAAGGCTACTGAGTCTTTCAAGCAAAGACATTTCCGGATAAATCACCTCTGAGTGAAGCAATTCTGAAAGAAAAAAGGATCCGGTGTCACTTGAATGAATTCAAGCCTTCACACCGAGTGTCGAAGGATCGATTTTTACACTCGGACTTTTCATATCTGTAAACACCTATTCCGATCTGACCAATTTCCACTGAGAATAGATACTGACAGAGACAGCGATATGGGCCATAAGAAGAACACCGGTCCCATGTAATACCATTCAAGGAGTTCGTTTGCCCATGCTGACTTGGAATCGCACCATCCAAGTTGATCCTTGAATCCTGGGGGCGGCTGAAAACAAACAAAAAGGAAAATAATAAAAAATTACTCACCGGCCACCGTTCTCCATAATTGTCAATGACCAGGCTGTCTCTCCACTACAATCATGGATCTAGTGGAGGCTTGAGCTGTCCAAGTGGAATCGCATCATCCAAGTTGATCCTCAAATCCTGGGGGCGGCTGACAACAAACAAAAAGGAAAATAATAAAAAATTACTCACCAGCCGCTGTTCCCCATAATTGTTAATGGCCAGGCTGTCTCTCCACTACATACATGGATCTAGTGGAGGCTTGAGCTGTCCAAGCACTCAGCCAGCACCTTGGATCTCTATAAATGCCTCAACTAAAGAGGCACAAGGGGTTAAAAAAAAAGAGGAGGAGTTATTTTTAGAGTTGATGCTCTGAACACAAATTCCCCCTGAAAACTTGCTCCGATCTCCAAAGTTTCCGTTGCCCTACTGTCAACTCCATAGCCACACCAGCGTCACTTCAGCTATTGCCGCTCAAGCTCACACCGGTCTACATTTGCACTCTGGTCCCTAACGTCCTTACCACACCAGTTCCTTTTTGTCTCTTTTCTTTCATTTTTTATTATTGTTTATTCTTCTGCTGAATTTGCAATTTTTGTTAAATCTGTTCTCTTGTTTAAGTTGATTCCGTTAAATTTCTTTTATTTTTTCTTTGTAACTAGTAATAATAAAGGAAATAAGTGTTTTCTGTGTGTTCTTTCAAATCAAAAAAATATAAAAATTGTTTTTAGCCAGTATCGTGTGGAAGTACTTCCGTCTACACTACTTTCCTAGAACTTGTACACGCGTACGTGCAAAGAACTTTGCCTTGTAGGGGTTTTTCCCAAAGACATCATCCACCACCAACTTCCTAATTTTTCCTGAAAGTCATTTTCAAGAACTACGTAACCCTGATTTCTCGTTAACTCGAGAATACGTAGGAGCAGGACTTAACTCCTGTCAGGCCTACCTTTCCTTTTTTTTCATTTTTTTGTATCTATCACGTTTTTTATCACCTCCACGAGAATCAATTTAGACATGACGTTTTGTTGATTTCCCCCTATTTTTGGTTGACCGTCACCACGATTCATAAGGAAAAGGGATACTTAGGATGAGACGTCCCATTTATTCCCTTCTCGTTTCTGACCCCGTATTCTTGATTAAAGGATGACTAATTCAGACGCGACGTCTTGTTAGTATTATTCCCTTTCCTTGTTTTTATACCGAAGTCGAGGTTAATTTAGACGAGACGTCTTGTCGACCTTGCTTCGACACTTCATGTTTATTCAGATTGTTCCCTCCTTTTTTTTATAAAGTACAATAATAAAAAGGAAGAAATAAAACATCTTTTGTAAGGCTATTTATGTTGCGCATTTTCGATCTTGGTACTATTTTTGACAGGCGATGTAGGGTGCTAATACCTTCCCTACTCGTAACCGACTCCCGAACCTAAATCTTAGCTTTTTAACCAGTGCTTTACTGAACTTAGTTTTTTCCCAATTTTTTTCCTGCGGATAAAAACATTGGTGGCGATTCCCTGTTTTTGTTTGTTTCATCCTTTCGAAGGGTCGGCCGAGCCGCCGCGATCCCGGTCGCGACAATGCTTATACTCAACACTTGCAAATCTTTCTCCTAACTCCTTGACTTTGGCCAAGTATTGTTGTAACAATGACTTTTTAGCCTGATAACTTCCATTTATTTTTAAAACTACGAGCTATGAATCACTACAAAGTACTATGGTTGACGCTCCTACATCCAGGTCTGCTCTTAATCATGCCAAACATGCTTCATACTCCTCCTGATTATTCAATATTTTGAAATCAAACTGGAGAGAAATTTTTACACTTACTCTATCTTCACTTTCTATTAACACTTCGGCCCTGTAACATCCTGGTTTTGATTAAGGTTAATTAAAGAATTAAGATTTATTGATTGAATGATAATAATAATAATAATAATAATAATATGTGGCCAGGAAATGACCTTGGTGCCCTTGGTGGTATAATGAGAGCTTCGGTTCTCTCTCTCCCTCTCTCCCTCGTGATTCCCACGCTGATGGGATGGGAGCTGATGGAGATATGATGGCTGATGGGAGAGGGCTGTCACGGCAGAAAGGGATAAGGCTTCAGCTTTTCATTTTCCACCCACTCTTTGCTCATTACACTTTGGTACAAGAGGAACCACTCCTCCGTTCTCTAGTGAGCTTCTTGAAGCTTCTGCTTCTTCCTCTTCCTTGTTGTCCCTCTTCTCCTTCCACCCGAACACTGTGCAGAACCTCGAGTGGAAGTGGGAACAGCGTGGCTGTGAGAGAACCGAGTGGAACAACATGGTGGTTGAGAGAACAGCATGGTGCTGTGTGTCTTGGAGGCTAGGATCCTCCCCTGTTTTGCCTAACAGCGTTGGGTGCCTGGAAACCTTGGGGTCCTCCATTGTTGGTGAGGACTGGCCTGTTCGTGTGTTGGAAGAGCCATGGAATCCTCCACTGGACTGAGTGTGAGGACTGTGTTGTGCCTTGGAGGTTTGAAACTCTCCAGTGCTGTGAACAAAGCATGGAGTGTCATGGAGGCAAAGCTGTTCGTGTGTCCGAGTGGCTCGGTGTTCCTCCAAATGAGATTCCTGTGCTGAACGGCTGGAAGCTGGATCGTTCTATTGAGAACGAGTGACCAAGGAGCAGTTGGTCGGATCTGGAAGCTCAAGGAGCTGCTGGAATCTTCATTCCAGGTAGGGGGTAACTTTACATCTCAAATGCATGGTTTATGGACGGGTTCCGGGTGAATCTACTTTACTGTGTTGTAATGTATATGTAATATGTTGTTGGTTGTTTGTCGAGTGAATGATAGCCGGGTGTGTGAGGATTATGAACTGTGAGGTGTATGTTAAACTCCGTCCATGAGATGTATGCTGGTAAATATGAAGATGCCGGGTGCATCATACTGAGGGACAGATGAAAATATCTGTTGATTGTTATATTAGTAATGCTGGGTGAATGCATGGAAATGTTGGCTTTTAATGAAATGCCGAGTGAATGCATGTGCTGTGAACCAGTGTGAATATTAAACGCATGTGGTGTGTGAATGTTGTGCTGGTTCTGGTTATGATTCTATATAAATATATGATATGTTGTGGCTGTTGATGCCGAGTGGGTTTTATATGAAAAGCATGTGATGCTTGTTGTAAATGATAATTCCGAGTGAATGGCATTATGATTGCCGAGTGCATGAGATGTGGGTCGGTTATGTTAATTCCCATTTGGGATTTTATGTTGAACAGCATGTGGTTTGCCGAGTGCATGTGATTGCCGAGTGCATGTATTGTGTTATTGTTATGCCGACCCCTGTTTATGAATAATAATGATAAAATGCATTGGATGCATGTTATTGATGTTTGAATGCCGAGTGAAAATGTGTGGAAAATATAATGAAAGACCTTGGGTTGGACTCAAGCCAATGCCGAGTGCATTGGCATTGGACGCCTAATTGAATAAGACCGTATGCATCTGATTCGCCACTGGAAATGCTTGGAGCATATACCGTTGGACGCTTAATACCGATCGGCAATTAGATGAATATGTGTTGAAAATATATAAAAGACCTCGGGTTGGACTCGAGGCAGTGCCGAGTGCACTAAGCGTTGGACGCTTAAAGACCTTGGGTTGGACTCGGGGCTGCCCGTAACACTTCCGTTGTCGCTTGGAGTGACTGTGTTACATGTGAGGGCAAACGGTTTGGTACCAGTAAAATGGCCGAATCAGCTTGGAGCTGAGAAAAGGCTTGGAGCCTATGTTGCAACAATAAAAATTGATAATAAAAAACCAGATCCGGGTGAAATGAATGTGTGCACACTTATAATTGTTATTGAACTCAATGTGAATGGTTGAATATGTGGATATGACTTGATTGGGGTGAATCCGATTAGATTAATGTATGTATACTGATATATTTGCCGAGTGCAATATGATGTTATGGTTGTGATACATGCTGTGATGAATATGATTAATATAGCCATGAATGATTGGTATGAATTCCGAATGGGTGAATATATATAAATTGGCACTGTTGCCGAGTGCAAGGTGATTATGAATGATATGAATTACTCAGTCTTGATTGAATTGCATGAATCCCGAGTGGATGAAGTTATTGTAGGATTCATATTGAATGGCAGAGTGCATTATTGCTGATTGAGATATGTTATTGTATGGTTGAGGATTCTAAGATTAATCCGAGTCAATAACTGTCATTTAATATGTAAAAGCTCACCCCTACTGTGGCTATATTTTTCAGTATATGCAGGTCAGACTAGGAATGAGGAGATGGCCTCAAGTCCGAGTGATGGGCAGTCAGATTGTTGAAGTGCACACATAGTATATATATTATAAATAGATAAGTTAAAGCCTTGGCCGACTCTCTTTTGTAATCCGAACGGATTTAATTATATGGGTTGACTATTAGGGTTGTGAACAAATATACATTGTATATATATATATATATATATATATATATATATATATATATATTCTACATTGTTATAAAGTTACCTGAATGGTTCATTATGTGGTGTTGAGAGAATAATGCTAAGTTAATGAATTACGAGTGGAATATTGATGGGAGAGCCGTGTCCGAGTGAAGCTTAGCGTGTGGCCTTTTTCCGAGTGGCGAAGGCTTAGAATGGTTCCGGGTAAGATGTACTCGAGTGGGCTACTTCCGAGGGAAGACTAGTCCATATGATACCGAGTGAAAAGTATGAGTAAACCCCGAGTGGGGAAGGGTTTGAATATTCCCGAGTGGAAATCCCGAGTGAACCTTTTCTGAGGGAAGAGTAATTGTGATGGTTCTGATTGAGGTATTCTAGGAGTCCTCTTCTGAGTGAACCAGGCTATATATATATATATATATATATATATATATTCCGAGTGAATGTCATATATTCTGAGTGGCTAAGTATTAAATAAGCCCGAGCGATGTAACTTGGTGAATTCCTCCGAGTGATGTGAGGTAAGAGTGATTCTGATTGGATTTTGATTGTGGAGTATCTAAGGGAATCATTTCCCGAGTGAAATACGCCCGTGTGTTTATAATTGTGATTTGGCTAAATAGGAATTTACCGGGTGAATCATGTATGTGGGGGCCGTTCCCGAGTGGACGTGGTCCCGAATCCGAGTGACGGAATATCTGAGTGGATGGGGCCGCCTTAACGAATATGGGTTCGCTCCAGCGAGTATGAATGGAAGGAAGGTTTCTGGTTAGTTTTGCTTAAGCGAATGGGTGCTTTGCCCAAGCGAGATGGGTTGTCTCGCTCAAGCGAATTTGGGTCTCGCTTGAGCGAGTGAACACTGTAATGGGCTCGCTTAGGCTTTGTTCTTCCGCTGGGCTTTCTTGTGAATGGTTTTATTTTCCCTTGCCTCCCATTCGTTTTATTTTGGGATCTTATTCCGCTGGGCTGATTATGAATGTTTTGAACGTTCTAAATTTTGGAAAAAAATTTCCCTGGTCTCGGTTTGGGTTTAATTAAGTCGGGTTGTTTCAGGCCCCACATCCTTTACCGTTCGATGACCCGTCTATGAAAATAGTCCAATGCTCTCGTAGCGGTGTTGGAACTTCGCCTGTCAATTCTGTCACAAACCAACCAATACTTGAGCTTTTATGGCTGCTTTAGACTCATATAATATATCGAACTTTAAAAGCTCTATAGTCCATTTGATCATTCTTTCCACCAAGTCCGGTTTATGAAAGATTATTCTTAAAGGGAGATCGTTTTAGACTGTGATTAGATACGCATGGAAGTATTGCCTCAGACGTCAAGATGTCCAGACTAGTGTTAAAGCAACTTTTCAAACTTCTGATATCGACACTCCGACCCTTGAAGTACCTTCCTGACAAATTACACCGGTCATTGGCCTTCAATTGTCTCTTTCACCAGTGCGGCTCCAATAGCTTCGTCAAAAACAAAGAGATAAACAAAAAGCTTTTCATCGGGGTCTGGCCTCGTCAACACCGAAGTATTTGCTAAAACTTCTTTTAGTTCTTGGAACACCTTCTCCTGCTCCTCACCCCATTGAAACTCCTTATTCTTCTTCAATGCTTTGTAAAGGGGTAATGACTGGTGTGTTATTTTTCGCATGAACCGTGATAATGTCGTAACTTTCCCACTTAATGATTTCACCTCTCTCACATTAATTGAACTCCGAAGTTCTCTTACCACCTTGCACTTGTCAGGGTTCGCTTCTATGCCCCTTTGGGTGAGCATGAACCCTAAGAAGCATCCTACAACTACTGCAAATGTACACTTTAATGGGTTTAACCTTATGTTGTACAGCTAGAGCCTTTGAAACACCGTCGTTAAATCTTCCACATGGTCTCCTTCCTTAGGGTTCTTAGTTATCATGTCATCAATATATACCTCGACTATTCTTGATCTCATTCCTCTGAACACCTTGTTCATCATCGTTTGGTAGGTAGGTCTAACTTTTTTTAGTCTGAACGATATAACCGTATAGCAAAAGACCCCTTTATCATTTATGAATGTCGTCTTATGTTCATCTTTCTTCTATATCAGAATTTGATTGTACCCGGAGTATGCATCCATGAAGGACAGAAACTGATATCCTAAGGAATCATCTACTATCTAATCAATACTTGGAAGGGGATACGGGTTTTTAGGGAAACATTTGTTTGGATTCATGAAATCCGTACACATTCACCATTTACCATTGTCCTCTTCACTATCACTCGCTTATAAACGCAAGAAGAATATTAAACTTCTCTTATGAAACCGACCTTCAATAATTCTTTAGTTTGTTCACATGTTTCCTTTTGCTTCTCTGGTCCCAACTGTAACATCCTTGATGTTTTAATATTAGAAAATGAATGAGAGATAAATGAAAGTGTTATTTGGGGTATAATTATAATAATATGTATAAGAAATTAAGAGGAACATGGAATTTTAAGGAAATTAGCATCAAGACCCTGACGCATAGCGTGGCTGGGACGCGTAGCGTTAGGTGCGATTTAATGAGCTGACGCGTAACGCCCGGATGATGTATAGCGCCAGCGTCGCGACCTGTTTTATAACAGGGTCTCACAGAACAGAACCCACGAGCTTTTCTATTAGTTTTCTCTCTTCTCTGAGGTGATTTGGCTAGGGTTTTGAGGGAAACCTAGATTCTTGGTGGTTTTAGGCAATTTGGAACAAATGTAAGACATTTAGGACCTCTAATCTCTAGTTTCTTCCTTTTTCCCTCATGAAATTTGAATTTGCATGTGAAGATTGGGGTTTTGATTATGAGTTTCAGTGGCTTGTGAAATTTGGGTAATGAGTTTGGAAGTGTAGGGAAGACAATATACTAATTAAATTGATGTTTCGGTGATCGTAGGTACCGAAACAAGTGTTAGGCAAATGATCAACGAAGTGGACGTTGGAGACGGAAGAGGAATGGTGAATCCAGCGGCTATAGGACGCCACCTACCCCTTGAGCAAACTGTCGGAACTCGGAATATAGGTAATGGGGTGTTTGGGTCATAATTAATTAGAATTGATATATAAATGGTTGTGGAAAGTTTGGAAATTGAGTAAGAGTTGTTATAAATAGCATAGATTAACTAAATATAATAGTTATAAATATATGAGTATGTGAAGTGAGATTAGATGGTTGATTATGAAAGAAATATGTTAATTAAATTAATTATATAATTGAATAACTATTTGGATCGATGTGAATAAAGATTGGAATGGTGAAAGTAAAAGATATGTGTGATATTTCCACCTTGAGATGTATATGCATATTTGATTATGAATAAGAATGTGGAATCATGGATTATTGATGATTACGTATGCATGATGATATATGCAATAGCATTGTATGGATGGGCTTGACAAGTCGGTCGCCCTATATTGTGAGCACATGCCAGTTTTTGGTAGTTGTATATGTTGTTTGTTGATAATATATCATGATTATGAAATATGATATGTGATTATGTGGTTTGAGATGGCCAACGGTATGTATACCCCTCGTTTTCTGGCTCCCATGGTCTTTGTGCCTAGTTGAGCTACCCGGTGGTCAAGTCGGACCCAGTGGTTGAGGTGGAGAGCCAAGTCGGGCTCGGTGAACCAAGTCAGGTTCACGGGATGTCAAGTCGGACTCCCAGCTGAAGGCTAGTCCTTTAGTATCTGGATACTAGACGTCGAATTGTATGAGAGTCAGTTGTGATATATATGGATTTGATGATAATAATGATTGGAAAGGAATTATGGATTTGAAAATATGATATGGATTTGTGAGTGTATGGTGTTGAATGAACTGTAAAAATTATAAAGAGTTTGTGACATTGAATATGTTAAAGATTAGTAATTATATGTGTATGTAGATGGACATGGATAAATGTAGTATGCTCAAGAAATTCATGTAAAGTGACTTGTAGGTATTAATAAGTTTAATATTTCGTTCTGTATTAATTATGATATTCTAAACACTCACCCTTGCTGTTGTTTAATTTTAGTGACCAGTGACAGGGAGGATGCTAATGCTGCAGAGGTGCACCAAGAGGAAGGTTGATGCCAAGGAACGAGGATGAATGTAATATATAATGTATGATTATGTGTGTGATAGATAACAAACCATGTGTAATGAATTTATTAGGATCATGTTTGATGTACTGTGACGAATTAATAATGATTGATGTGATGATTTATGGCACGGAGCCATTGACATGTGTGAATGTTGAATCTTATGGGCAGGTGTTGCATTGATGCATGATTAATGTGTGTGCTAGGTGATTGATGCTAGAATAATGTTTGGATTGATTTAGGAAATCATGCATATAGTTGAATTCATGAAATTAAGGAACTAAATAGGTGATTTCGGTATCCGGTGGGTTTCGAAAACCCCAGAAGGTACCGATAGGTCCTCTAGAACATTTAGAATGTGTGCGCATTAGCTTTGGTACAATTAGAATCCATTTAGGGTGTTTGGTGCAAGGGTTTTACACCTAATTGTGTTAAACTGCATTTTATGCATAACTTGCACATATGTTGGAATTTTGGTGAACAGATGACGCTAATAGTTTTGGAATGGGGAAAACATGTGGCCCGTGAAGTTTCGTGGTAATCGGATCTAAAACGGACCAATGGGTTAGTTAGAAGTTGGTTAAATGGTTCAGAAGGTGTAACAGCATCAGGTGTTGTTACTGCCATGACCACGCTACGCGTGAGGCTGACGCGTAGCGTAAGGTGCGCAGCAGAGGGCTGACGCGCCAGCCCCTGTTTCAGGTTTTTGATTCCTTTTAAACTTAATTGAATTTTAAAGTTTCATGATGCTATATAATTATTATTTTGAATATATCTAGAGAAAATAAATATTATTTTGAATTAAGACCTAATTAAATTTAATTAAATACGAAAAATTTATTATGAAATTAATTAAAATGGTAGAAATAAACATAAATTGACATAGGACGTCACAGGTGGTATCAGAGCGGTTTTTTCTAGAGCCGAGGAAATGGGTAGAGTTAGGAGATTGTTTGAGTTCTATACCGGACTGTTTTGCATTTATTGCATTATGCTTGTGATTGTTTAAGTTGTTAACAGGTTTATGTGGCATCATTCTCTTGGCACTCCGGGCAGTATCTTATTATGTGTTTATATGTGAGGTAAATTTTGTACTCCCTGGTCAATTATTTGTTATTAATGGTGATGTGTTTTGGAATATTGTAGAATTGGAATATGACGGAAGGAAGTAGTTCAGGCGGGGGTGATGATTTCTTTGAGAGGTTTTCTCAAAATAATGAGGAGGACGGAATATGGTCCCACTCTTGATAAATTCCTGAAGAGGAATCCACCTATTTACTAAGGAGGACACGATTATGACGGGGCGCATATGTGGCTACGTGACATCAAAGAAACATTTGAGTACTTTGAATGCTCTGAAGAACAGAAAGTGCAGTTTGCTACTTATCAGTTGAAGGATGAGGCCCGTGTATGGTGATCAAGGACTAAAATTCAGATGAATGCTGCGAATGAACCATTAATATGGATGAATTTCAGGCAGAGGTTTCTTGCTAAGTATTTTCCAGATAATTATAAAATCCGCAAGGAGATGGAATTTTTGAAACTGGAACAAGGTAGAATGTCAGTAGCTGAATACATAGCACACTTTGATGAGTTATGCAATTTCTATCATCCTTTTTCTCTTGAAGGAACCGAGGGTAGTAAGTGTGTAAATTATGAATCTGGGTTAAGAATTGAACTCCGAAGTGTAATTGTTCCTATGAAAATCCGTGACTATCCTACTCTGCTAAATAAGGCCAGGCTTGCTGAGGAAGTACAGTTACAGAAAGCATCCCAGTCAAGGGACAAGAAGCCATTGAAGGCTAAGGGATTCAGTTTTAAAAAGATGGGTCAGTTTTTCCATGGTAGCAAGTCTTCTGCTACATCTTCTTTTTCTTCTAGACGTGGATGTACTGGTCGTTCTGGTGGTCATGCATGTTATAATTGTGGCCAGGAGGGTCATTTCTCTAGGCATTGCCCTACTAATCAAACTGTTTGTGTCCAATGCAGACAACCTGGACACCTAAGGCCCGACTGTCCACAGAGGCAGCAACAGGGAGAATGTGGAAATCGGGCAAGTGCTTCTATGATTCGTGGTGGGAATTTTCAGCGTAGAGGCTGAGGCAGCGGTGGCCGTGGAAGCCAAAACCCTAGGCGATCTGATGCTCAGTCCAGTGGTGCTCAGAATGTTATGGTTGGACGTGTGTTTGCTTTGGATGCTTCAGAGGTTGCAAGACATGATAATTTGGTGCAGGGTAAGTGTCTTATTCATGGCTATCTTGTAAATGTTATTTATGACTCTGGTGCAACCCACTCTTTTATTTCTTAAAGTTATGTTCGGCGGCTTGATTTGCCAGTGGTATTAATGGAGAATGCTCTTAATGTCTCCAATCCTACTGGTTCTATATTCCGAGCAACTACTATGTGTGGAAAATTACCTATGCAAGTAGAGGACCGATCTTTTCTGGTGAATTTCATTTGCATGCCATTGAAGGATTTAGATATTATTCTGGGTCTTGATTAGTTATCTGCTAACCACGTTATGGTGGACTGTTACCGCAAGACTATAATTTTCTCTCAGGAATTGGACACTAAGGATATGGTGAGTAATGTTTCTATAATTTATGTTATTCTGTTAGATTCAAAGGGACAGTATAATCTTAAACCTGCAGATATTCCAGTAGTATGCGATTTCCCTTATGTGTTCCCGGAAGACATTCCAGAATTGCCTCCAAGCAGGGAGATTGATTTTACTATTAATTTAGTTCCCGGGGCAGAACCTGTGTCCCGTACACCCTATAGAATGTCTTCAGTGGAATTGACTGAAGTGAAGAAACAAGTAAATGAGTTGTTAGACAAGGGGTTTATCCGACTGAGTGCTTCACCTTGGGGCGCTCCGGTGTTGTTGGTAAAAAAGAAAGATGGCAGTATGAGAATGTGTATTGATTACCGGTAGTTGAATAAATTGACGGTTAAGAATAAATATCCTTTACCACGAATTGATGATTTGTTGGATCAATTAAGAGGCGCTGTGGTGTTTTCTAAGATCGATTTGAGATCTGGATATCATCATATTAGAGTAAAATCGGAAGATATTCCGAAGACAGCGTTTCGGACTCGGTATGGACATTTTGAGTATGTTGTAATGCCCTTTGGAGTGACAAATGCTCCAGCTATCTTTATGGATTATATGATTCGGATTTTCCAACCTTACTTGGATCAGTTTGTCGTGGTGTTTATTGATGATATTCTAGTATATTAGAAGAATATAGAAGAGCATGCTCAACATCTTCAAATTGTTTTGTAAATATTACGTGAGAAGAGGTTGTATGCTAAGTTATCAAAGTGTGATTTTTGGGAAGTAAGTGTGCAATTCTTGGGGCACGTGATATCTCGGGATGGTGTGTCTGTTGATCCATCTAAGATTGAGGCAGTTATGGCTTGGGAAAGGCCTAAATCAGTAATCGAAATCAAGAGTTTTCTTGGATTGGCTGGTTATTATCGCCGTTTTATTGAAGGATTTTCTCGCATTGCGCTTCCTTTGACTCGATTGACGAGAAAGGAGAATCCGTTTGTGTGGACTGAAAAATATGAATTAAGCTTCCAGACTTTGAAGTAATGCTTGACTTCGGCACCAGTACTTGCATTACCGGATGTGACGAAGGAATTTGTGGTATATTGTGACGCATCTAAGTTTGGTTTAGGATGTGTGCTAATGCAGGATGACAGGGTAATAGCTTATGCTTCGAGGCAACTGAGGCCGCATGAACAGAATTATCCTACTCATGATTTGGAACTCGTTGCTGTGGTATTTGCGTTGAAGATTTGGCGGCATTACTTGTATGGTTCCCGTTTTGTAGTATTCAGTGACCACAAGAGTTTGAAGTATTTGTTTGATCAAAAGGAATTAAACATAAGACAAAGGAGATGGGTGGAATATCTAAAAGATTATGACTTTGATTTGAGATATCATCCTGGAAAAGCAAATGTTATGGTTGATGCCTTAAGTACAAAAGTATTACATGCAGCTTTCTTGATGGGCAAAGAGCAAGAATTATTAGAAGACTTTCATGATATGAATATTAGGGTTGCTGTTCAGGCCCTAAATCATATGGTAATCGGGATGCTGAAGATCTCCAATGAATTTTTGGAATCCTTAGTTGTGGCTCAGGAGAATGATGAAGAATTGCTGGAATTGCTTGATACTCAAGTAAGAGGGAAGGATATGGGATTAACCAAAGGTAATGATAAAGTTTGGCGATTCAAGAACCGTGTTGTGGTACCCGCAGAAGGTGATTTCAGGCAAGCTGTGTTAGCTGAAGCACATAAAAGTTCCTTAAGTATCCATCCTGGTATCACTAAGATGTACCATGATTTGAAGAAAGAATTCTGGTGGCTGGGAATGAAGAAAGCAATAATTGAATATGTGACATCTTGTGTGATATGTCAGAAGTGTAAAGTCGAACACCAGAGACCTCCAGGTTTACTTCAACCTCCGAAGATTCCTATATGGAAATGGGAAAACATTACCATGGATTTTGCATCCGGGTTACCTCATACCCGTTCGAGATGTAATACAATTTGGGTAATTGTGGATAGGTTGACCAAGAGTGCTCACTTCTTGGCTATGAACATGAAATGGTCATTGGACCGGTTGGCTAGATTGTACATTACGGAGATTGTAAGGTTGCATGGTGTACCTTCGAGTATTATTTCAAATCGTGATCCCTGATTCACTTCTAGATTTTCAGGAAGTCTGTAGTAAGAGTTGGGTACTGAATTGAGGTTGAGTTCAGCTTATCATCCTCAAACGGATGGTCACTCTGAGCGTACCATTCAGACATTAGAAGACATACTCAAAGCTTGTGTACTGGAGCAAGGTAGCTCATAGGAGAGGTATCTACCATTGGTGGAATTTGTTTATAACAATAGCTATCATAGCAGCATTGGGATGGCTCCTTATGAAGCTTTGTATGATAGACGGTTTCGTACACCTTTATCTTGGAATGAAAATTGTGATGCGGTTCATTTGGGACCCGAATTAATCTAGGAAATGAATGATCAACTAGCATTGATTCGTAAGAATATAAAGATTGCTCAAGATCGTCAGAAGAGTTACTATGACAATCGTCATAGACCACTTGAGTTTCAGGTGAGAGATTAGGTATTCTTAAAAGTTTTTCCTACTAAAGGTGTGGGCAGAATTTTGAAAAGTCGAAAGCTTAACCCGAGGTATATTGGACCGTATTAAATTTTGGAGCGAATTAGTGATGTAGCCTACTGATTGAACCTTCCCAAATCATTGACCAATATTCATAATGTGTTTCATGTATCACAGCTGCGAACTTATATCCCTTGTGATACAATGATTGTTTCGGAAGACTCAGTGGAGCTGAAGAAGGACTTAACGGTAGAGATGACTCCTATTAGCATTGATGAATACCAAACTAAACGACTAAGGAGCAAAGATGTATCTTTGGTTAAAGTTAAGTGGCAAGACTTCAATGGAATGTTATAGACACGGGAACTGGAATCTGATATGAGGCGATTGTATCCAAATCTTTTCTAATAAGGTACGTTGATTTCAGGGACGAACTCTCTTTTTAGGGGGAGTAGATGTAACATCCTTGATGTTTTAATATTAGAAAATGAATGAGAGATAAATGAAAGTGTTATTTGGGGTATAATTATAATAATATGTATAAGAAATTAAGAGGAACATGGAATTTTAAGGAAATTGGCATCAGGTCCCTGACGCGTAGCGTGGCTGGGACGCGTAGCATGGCTGGGACGCGTAGCATGGCTGGGACACTTAGCGTTAGGTACGATTTAATGAGGTGATGCGTAGTGCCGGGATGACGCGTAGCGCCAGCGTCGCGACCTGTTTTATAACAGGGTCACACAGAACAGAACCTGTGAGCTTCTCTATCAGTTTTCTCTCTTCTCAGAGGCGATTTGGCTAGGGTTTTAAGGGAAACCTAGATTATTGGTGGTTTTAGGCAATTTGGAACAAAGGTAAGGCATTTAGGACCTCTAATCTCTAGTTTCTTCCTTTTTCCCTCATGAAATCTGAATTTGCATATGAAGATTAGGGTTTTGATTCTGAGTTTCAGTGGCTTGTGAAATTTGGGTAATGAGTTTGGAAGTGTAAGGAAGACAATATACTAATTAAATTGATGTTTCGGTGATCGTAGGTACCGAAACGAGTGTTAGGCAAACGATCGATGAAGTGGACGTCAGAGACGGAAGAGGAACGGTGAATCTAGCGGCTAAAGGACGCCACCTACCCCTTGAGCAAACTGTCAGAACTCGGAATATAGGTAAGGGGGTGTTTGGGTCATAATTAATTAGAATTGATATGTAAATGGTTGTGGAAAGTTTGGAAATTGAGTAAGAGTTGTTATAAATAACATAGATTAACTAAATATAATAGTTATAAATATATGAGTATGTGAAGTGAGATTAGATGGTTGATTATGAAAGAAATATGTTAATTAAATTAATTATATAATTAAATAATTATTTGGATCGATGTGAATAAAGATTGGAATGGTGAAAGTAAAAGAGTGTGATATTTCCACCTTGAGATGTATATGAATATTTGATTATGAATAAGAATATGGAATTATGGATTATTGATGATTACGTATGCATGATGATATATGCAATAGCATTGTATGGATGGGCTTGACAAGCCGGTCACCCTGTATTATGAGTACATGCCAGTTTCTGGTAGTTGCATATGTTATTTGTTGATGATATGTCATGATTATGAAATATGATATGTGATTATGTGGTTTGGGATGGCCAACGGTATGTATACCCCTCGTTTTCTGGCTCCCGTGGTCTTTGTGCCCAGTTGAGCTACCCGGTGGTCAAGTCGGACCCAGTGGTTGAGGTGGAGAGCCAAGTCGGGCACGATGAACCAAGTCAGGTTCACGGCATGTCAAGTCGGACTCCCAACTGAAGGCCAGTCCTTTAGTATCCGGATACTAGACGTCGAATTGTATGAGAGTCAGTTATGATATATAAGGATTTGATGATAAAAATGATTGGAAAGGAATTATGAATTTGAAAATATGATATGGATTTGTGAGTGTATGGTGTTGAATGAACTGTAAAAATTATAAAGAGTTTGTGACATTGAATATGTTAAAGATTAGTAATTATATGTGTATGTATATGAACATGGATAAATGTAGGACGCTCAAGAAATTCATGTAAAGTGAGTTGTAGGTATTAATAAGTTTAATATTTTGTTCTGTATTAATTATGATATTCAAACACTCACCCTTGCTGTTGTTTAATTTTAGTGACCAGTGACAGGGAGGATGCTAATGCTGCGGAGGTGCGCCAAGAGGAAGGTTGATGCCAAGGAACGAGGATGAATGTAATATATAATGTATGATTATGTGTGTGATAGATAACAAACCATGTGTAATGAATTTATTAGGATTATGTTTGATGTGGTGTGACGAATTAATAATGATTGATGTGATGATTTATGGCATGGAGCCATTGACATGTGTGAATGTTGAATGTTATGGGCAGGTGTTGCATTGATGCGTGATTAATGTGTGTGCTAGGTGATTGATGCTAGAATAATGTTTGGATTGATTTAGGAAATCATGCATATAGTTGAATTCATGAAATTAAGGAACTGAATAGGTGATTTCAGTATCCGGCGGGTTTCGGAAACCCCGGAAGGTACCGATAGGTCCTCTAGGACATTTAGAATGTGTGTGCATTAGCTTTGGTACAATTGGAATCCATTTAGGGTGTTTGGTGCAAGGGTTTTGCACCTAATTGTGTTAAACAACATTTTATGCATAACTTGCACATATGATGGAATTTTGGCGAACAGACGGCGCCAACAGTTCCAGAATGGGGAAAACATGTGGCCCGTGAAGTTTCATGGTAATCGGATCAAAAACGGACCAATGGGTAAGTTAGAAGTTGGTTAAATGGTTCAAAAGGTGTAACAGCATCAGGTGTTGTTACTATCATGGCTACGCTACGCGTGAGGCTGACGCATAGCGTGAGGTGCGCAGCATAGGGATGACACTACGTGTGGGGCTGGCGCGCAGCGTTAGACCCCTATTTCAAGTTTTTGATTCCTTTTAAACTTAATTGAATTTTAAAGTTTCATGATGCTATATAATTATTATTTTGAATATATCTATAGAGAAAATAAATATTATTTTGAATTAAGACCTAATTACATTTAATTAAATGCGAAAAATTTATTATGAAATTAATTAAAATGGTAGAAATAAACATAAATTGACGTAGGACGCCCCACCAACCTTATTTTTTTCTGTGCAACCGCTCTCGATTTCGGATAGACTGCTAGTCTATAACAACAGAAGTTTGGATCAATACAGGTATATCGGCTATAGTCCATGCATACAGATGCTTGAATTCTCTCAAAAGCTTAACCAACTGTTCCTCCATTCCGACATCTAAGGAATCGTTAATCTCTGTGCTCCTGGTAGGGTCTTCCTCCAACGAAATTTTCTTCACCCCTTTTTCAGGTACGGGCCTCTGAGGATTCTCAGGATTCTATGCCAACTCCTCTCTGGGATCCAAATCTATCAGATTTATAGGCTTCGGTATTGGCCCACCGTCATTTAACCTTTTTCTCTTGTTAGACTCTTCTGTCTTGGCCATCTGCACATTGAGGTTATAATAATACCTTGTCATTTGTTGGTCACCGTAGACGAAGAACACCTGATTGTCCTTGTCAATGAATTTTATCAACAAATTCAGAGTTGATACCACTGCTTCCAGAGTATTTAAAGAATGGCGTCCAATAATCCCATTGAATGGGGATTTCACATCTATCACCAGCACCCTAGTACGTACCGTTTTGGACCCTGGCTCTGCCTTAAATGTCAATCTGGTGTCTAAGTAACCCTTAGTAAGTTGTTTGGCCCCGTTAAACGTCGTCTGCTATTAAGTGTAAGGTTGCAGATCGGAATCTGAAAGTCTTATCTTCTTGAATCACTTGTAAAAGATAACATCGCACGAGCTTCCTTGATCAACTAACATTCTCCTGATTGTCTTGTTTGCTACAATGGCCTCGATCACCAATGCATCGTCTCCTACAGGAACTGTTGGACCACAGTCATCATCAGTGAATACAATGGGAAGGGTTTGAACTCCATCCCAAAATGGCCTGTTATCCGCCTTTGTCTGAACTGACAAGATCAACCTCAAATTATTCTTCTAGGCTTAGTTTAACACTACTTCTGACAAAACCTCCAATGATCATATCTATAACATCTCTCTTGCCCAAACTTGGTGGGGGTTTCATTCATGACTTATCATGCTTGTCAATATTATCCACCGCAACCTTTCCCTTATCTAACATCAGTTTCTTAAAACTCCTGGCCTCTTCCTCTTTAGCCAGGTTGATCTCCTTTCTTCTAGGGGTTACTCTCTCCAACTCTGGATTGGCCCTCTATCAGAACAAATATTGTTACAGCTTCCCCTCTCTAATCAATGTTTCAATTGCCTCTTTCAGCTGTCAGCATTCAATAGTACTATGCCCCGTCTGTTTATCAAAGTCACAATATTTGCTGGTATTTCCAACTCTCTTCATAGGAATTGGCTTTTTCATCCCATACACTATTAGTCCTCTCAAACCGACCTCCCTCAGAATTTGTTCGGGTCGTACTGCTAATGGGGTATATTGTAAGAAATTCACATTGCCCCTTGTCTTAGGTCGTGGGAACGCATCCCTACCTGGACCTCTGCGCTCTAACTTCGGTGCTCTCCTGTCCGACATCTGAACCCCTTCTGGTGTTGTATTCTTCTGGCTAGCAACTGTTAGATACATCTCTTTTCCCACATGCTTTGCTGTTTTGCTTCAAAACTATTCATGGGTACGAGGTGGTCCCTTTGCCAAAGATAAGGCAAATGATGACTGCAGACCGCAATGTGCATATGAATTTCTTCCATCAACCCTGGTACTAATGTAGCTTCCTTGTAAAATCTCTTCAAAAAATCTTTCAAACTTTCCTCTAACCTCTGTCTGATTTGTGCCAACGTGTGAGACGTTTTGGGAATGTCCCTTGACACCATAAAGTGTTGCAAGAAAGCATGAGCCATACCATCCCATGAGTCAATTGAACCCGTGGGTAAACTCTTAAACCATCCCAAGGCCTCAGCCGATAACATCCTTGGGAACATCCTACACATCACATCCTCCAAATGACAGCTGGGGTCAGACTCTCCTGTATATTTCCTAACCGACAGCGGCTGCGGGGTTTGAAGGTACCTAGGTTTGGGAACATTCATCAATCTCCCTGTGAATGGTATCTTAAACTGACATTCACCTCCCCTACCGTGTTTCATGGCCCTCTTTTGACTACTCATCTCCTCAATTCGATATGTGGATTCCTGCTCGTCATAAGCCTGAGTTGGGGACCGCTCCTGTTGATACTGAAAATCCTGTTGCCTTCTATTTCCACCAAAATTCTTTCTTCTATCCACTCTTCCAAGCTCCTGGAGCTCTTGTTGCGGCTGGCTGATTATTTCATCCTGGGGATCCAGCTACACCATCGTCTACGTCCTCAACTCCGTCCCCGGGGTCTCCACTATACCTTCATTATAATCCAACGTCCTTGCTACATTCTGGACATGCCCCTCCGGGGTTTCATCTCCCCTATTATGATTCATGACTTGCTCTTCGTTGCGATATGGGACTCAAAATTTACACCGTCCCACTAGGCGTGCCAATGTTGTGTCTTAAAACTGGGGTCAAAAGTTGATTTTCTTGACCGGTGTCTGGAGTTACCTCTTAAGTTCTCAAATTTACACCATCTCAGTGGAGTATGGTACTTTTCACCTAGGTTCAGTAGGGAGCCTAAGTTTTTCACTTTAAGGTATGAATTCGATGCTCAATCTGAATCGAAGTCAATAGGATACACCAGAGGTGCACCTGCAAAATATTCTCCTATGCTTAAGTCAGTATAGGTATAGGAGTTACTTGAGTAAGAAAAGTGATTTGACCTTTCTCCTAACTTACTGTAGCAACAGTGTTTGTAGGAACATGCTGCTTATACCGGTTCTAACTTATGTCTGGCTGCCAAAGACTTACCGAAGTCTTTAGCGTGGGTTCGTAGTTGTCCTGATCCTAGACTCCGGTTGAGGCGATTAATCAAGTGTTCCTTTTGATGTTAATGACGTGGCACAGTTTTATTATCACCCCGGCCATGGTCTTGGAGTGCGATTTCCACCTCGGATCACCATATATATATATTACTAGAGATGATTTATTAGACAATGTTTAATAATTGTGTCCAAGATAATTTATTTCTATTTTTATTATTGTATGTAAAATATTTAATAATTTTGTAGATACAATAACTTTTAAAATACTTGATAAGGAAATTTTTTTTATAAAACAAGGACGGGGACAGGGACTTGTTTCCCCGATCCTGATTGAGGACGAGAGTCATTTTATCTCGCCTGACGAGGATCAAGGACAAGCATAGTTAGGGTCTAGGATAATAGAGAAGGGGATGGTAGGAGTCAAACCCGTCCCCGAACCGCCCTATTGTCATGCCTACGCCAGTGGTTACATATTTATTTTTATGAAATTTCCTTTTATTGAACAGAGGCAACGAGGGTTTTCGTATGCTATAGGGGGAAGTCATGTTATAAGTTGACAAATCTATATATTGTATTTTATTTTCACCAATTCAATAATAAAAAAATCTGTGGCATGTTGAATATCTCATAAGAAACAAGTTTACAGTTTATAATTGATGGAAACATTTGATTATTTTGCTAGAAAAGTGTCGGCAAGAAAACCAAAAAATGCAAAAAATATAATTTTAAACGGTTTTAAACCTCAAAAAATTGTTTACAACATGCCAGAAATGACATTAGTCTGTCCATATATTAAGAACTTTTATGTGCAATCTTGAAATTTTATGGATAAACGTTTAGAAAAATTATAGTTAAAAGTTACAGTCACAATCAAATAGCATTGTTTCATCCCTTACATTATTGACAAAAGTATTTTAAATTATACTAACTGAATTTTAAACTTAATGACAGATTTTGTCCATCACTAAAGTAATAGTTCTTTGCTCAGCCATTATATTTAAATTATTTAAGTCTTTGAAGTAAAAAATATTGAAATATACATATAGTTATTTTATTGTAAAAATAAAGTATAAGAAATGTATTATTTTCTTAGCTTAAACATATTTAGGAATAAGATTTACAAAATTCTTTAATTATAGTTATCAAAATAAATTAATCGATACAGCCAAACTGGCCCACATCAAACAATAGAGTTTTGAGCCTCGAATTAAAAATGTATGAAAAAATTCAAACCTCTAAGCTTTCTACCAAGTAAAGCCCGTATACACTCGTGGGATTTGGAAAGTTACCATTTTTTTTTCAAAATAACATTTACAAATCAAAAGGAAGAGCTCCCTTCTCTCTAGATTTTCTTAGTACAAAGGCTACCAATGGGGACTAGCTACTCCTTTGGTGGGGGAGAGTAATGGCTTCTTGGCTTTATTTCCTTTTGTACTTTATGTGTATTTCCTTCCCCTTCTCCTAGGTTTCTTTAACCTTGGTCTAGTTCCACTACCCATCAGTTTCCTTTCTTTTCCCTTTCGGTTTTCATGTGCCTTGTCCTTGCTTCCCAATTTGCCTTTATCTTTGACCTTCACCCTGTTCTTCTCCCTGTCTCCTTCTTCTTGCTTGTTTCATATGACTTCTTTGCTTTTGTTATTTTCATTGAGTCTATCCCTGTTCCTACACAAAATGAATGAACCAAGAGAAATAACCCTTCAACACATAAACCAGACAGGCAGATGGGATGAATCCATTATGGAGTTAGAAGCTAACAAACAATAACTCAAAAACCTGTATGAAAATATTTTGATTGGAAGACTTATTACTGCAAAATCAATGAGTTTTATTTCAATCCAAAAGACTTTAGAAACATCATGGAAAAAGTATGGTGCTTTTAAGGTGATAGAAATAGGTAGGAATATAGTTATGATACAGTGGAAGTTGGAGGGAATTGCTACTGAGATTCTTAATAAAAGCTCATGGCATGTTATGGGGTTTCTCTTAAGCTTACAATAGTGTAAGCCTCAACAACCCATTAGTGATGTTGACTTCACAAAGGTCCCATATTGGGTGCAATTGCACAATATTCCCTTAGAGTTCCTTACAAGTGAAAATGGTTTGAAGGTTAGTAGAAAGATTGGTGACCCTATGGAAGTTGAAGACCCCATAGTAGGGGGGATAGTCTTGAGAAGCTTTCTTTGGGTGAGGGTAAAAATTGATATTTCAGCTTCTATTCCTACAGGGTTATCTTTTCCAGGTCCAGGAAATTAACTCTCCCTATCAAATTTAGATATGAAAAATTTCAGGGTTTATGTTTCAACTATGGCATAATTGGACATGATTTCAAAAATTACAAAACCATTAAAGAGAAATCAGTATTTGAGGAAGGAAAGTTTATGTTCAGGCCTCATCTTTCTATCCCACCAGTAAAAACATTGTCATCTATTACCACCAAGGGTGGAGCTCTGGTTCGGCTGAAGAAGAAGTAAGAAAGAAGACTCAGATGAGTCAGTCAAGTATTGGGAAAGGAGAAGCCTACATGAATAGCTGTCAGGGAGATTGGATTTATGGTAAATGTGACATAATTTCTGAGGAAGCTAGTCTTTTACCTAAGGAAAAAGGAAGAAAGAACCTCCAATACTCAATCAAACTCCTCAAAGACTGATAAGGGAGCTCCACCAGCCACCAACCCGTCAAGTCCTGACCAAATCTCTTCAGCTGTCAACTTATGCCTAATTGGTTCCCAGCCTGAGTTGACATCTAGTTCCCTATTTTCACCTAATTTCAACTTAAAAAAGCCTCTTCCCTAAAAGATAAAAATCCAATCTACCTTTTTGATCCCTAAGACCAATCTGGACCCCTATTTGACCCAAATAAACCCTTAAGCTCAAAAAATGACCAAACCAAAATATTGACCCTCCTGAACCCCACACTTCACATAACGATCTTAGCCTAGTCAAATTCCTAAACCCCAACAAACAAACCAACGACCAACCTTCTGAACCCATTCAAACAAAAAATGAAACAAACACTAGCAAAAGCCCAATCTATTTTATGGAACTCCTTGATGACTACCCCTGCACTAAATTTATTCTTATTCTATCTCCTTATGAGTCACTTCTTAGTAAGTAAATAAGGCAAAAGCTTAATCTGAAAAGAGGTAGAGAAGATGAAGAGAGGCATAATGAGCAGAAGAGAAGACATATTCAATTATCTGACTTTGAATTCCAGAAGCTAGCAATAGATCAATATGGTTCTTACTTGACTAACAGCTTATTAAAGGCCGAAGAGGCAGGCTAAATCATGCCCTCAATTCAGCCATGAAGCTCCTTAGTTGGAACTGTCGTCAGGTAGCTTCTTCTGTGGTAGTGAGGGAACTACTATCCCTCAAGAAGAAGCAGAAGTTGGTGCTTATTTTTGTGATGGAAACTAAAACAAACTTAAAAAGGGTGGATGCTTTAAGTATTAGGGAATCCCTAGTGTATAAGCCACGGAAATATAAGGATTCCTATTGGACTTGCAAAACTTTGTGTTTCAAAGCATAAGAAAAACATCAAATATTTTATTTAAGTGTTTTAGGATTACCTTTTTAAGAAAATCGAAGCAGTCATAGTCTCGTCCTTTAGGGGTCCACACGAGTTTTCCCAACAAAAACGCTACACCTTCCAAATGCCAGTTTGACGGTGTGTAGCTTTTGCAAGTTTTGCTTTCTGTCTCTTTTTGGTGAGCCGCCTATGAGCATCTTATGCTCTATTTATAGGCTTAGGCTCGACCTAATTTTCTCTCTCTAAAGAGTGGGCTTCTTACTCATTCTAAATGAGTTAGGCCCAATAACTTTATTTTAGTCCAACTAAAATAAAAGCTATTTTCTGATGGGCTTACTCTATGTGTGTGACCCTATAGGTAAAATACTCGGCCATATTAATAATAAACTATTTTATTATTAATATAAAATAAGAACGGCATCTATCAATGGATCATTATGTCCAAATATTATTTATTATCAACATAACCTATAAGTGATAATTATTTTATGTTTGTTCCTTTTGTCACGATATCCTAATTGGGCCTAAGGCATGGTTGCATCATCATTGTATGGTCTAATTTATTTTACTTGATACCGGAGTAGACTTTATCTGAATAAATATCCAGTATTTATTCTTTCTAGTATGGTCATGTATTTCCTTAGTCTCACTCCATCAAGTAGCCTAGAGATATCACTCCTATCACATAGGAGAGACAAATCCCATCTATATCACTCATATCCCTCCGCATAATTTATTCATTGCCTAATCATAACCTTTATAGTCATCTTGTTATAAAAGACACAAACTCTTTATGTAGGAATCGTAGTGACTTCAGTCGAAAGACTACATATACCGTTATCATATTGAGAATCGTTTATGACATTCATGTAACGATCTATGCAACATTCTTATGGTGGGTCAGTCCAATACATCATTACTCTTAATGTGTACTCGTGTGAAGAATTGATATCATCTATATCCATGATCTATGAGATCAGATCATCATTGCACTCACACACTAGTCTTAATGTATTTACATGTGCCCACGTAAATACTTAACTAGGGACATTTTAGAAATAACTCTCATATGACCTATTACTCTAAGGATAAATAAAGGCTGTTAAACTATTTAACAAAAATGCCTTATTTAAAATGATGTGTCCTATATAGGCTCTTAGTGCATATTTCCAACAATCTCCCACTTGCACTTAGAGCAAAGGTTAATGCCCAGTGACGTCTACAGTGCCCCCATGCTTTTGCTCCGCAATCGGTTATACTATGGGTTCCCAACAATTTTGTTCGTATGCACATTGCATATTTTCACATCTTCCAAAGATGGAGCTATTTAAGTATATGCTTGGATTAATCCACTTCTTTATATTGTTCTTTGGTTCCATTTTCATCATATTGAAAACTCATAGAGTACAAAACATTTGAAATGATTAAATGTAAATAGACTTTTTTTTGTAATTTAACTTAGCAAAATACTTAGATTTGTTAGTAGAACCAATGACTATTTCTTGCTTTGAACCTTTCAAGCATACATCGCAACCATCTTGACAACACATATATATATTTTGGTTGCAATTTTAAGTCATTCAAATTACTTAGAAGCTTGGGATTGATGTAACCTTTATAACTATCTAATCTTCCATTTATCAAGATCAAATCCTTAGTCCTTCTTAAGTGTTTAAGGATATTCTTGACTATAGAATGAGAATATTAGTTCTAGAAGAAGCATGTCTTCTACATGTAATACTAGAACTATAATTGTGCAGTTACCAACCTTTTTATAGTCACAAGATTTATCTTTATTCTTTAATGAAGGTTCTAGCTTCTAAAAGCTTGCTTTAGTCCATAAATGGAACATTTGCAGTTCGCATACCTTCCTAGATGTTTTAGGCATAAAAGGCCTTTAGGTTGTGTCATATACACATCCTCAAGATGATTTCCATCTTGACATGTATCTACCATATCTTATAATGGTGGTATACTGCTACAACAAACAGGATCTAAATGCTTTTTAAGCTAATTGAATTTTGTCAATCTTGCTTTTAAAGGTACTCTTATTACCATCTATGCTTAGTTTTCCCAAAAAGATTGCAAAAACAAATGTCTCAAGGCATTATGCAAAATTAAATTTTTGATTTAGGGTTTACCTCTTATAGACGCAAAGTGAGTTCCTCGATCGAAGCAATTGTAGCTTCGCCCTAAGGAGTTCACACGAGCACTCCCACCACAAAAACAAAGTTTTGAATGCTAGTATGGAAATTTGATAATAATCTAATTTCTGAGCAGCAGCCTATGAGCATCTCATGCTCTATATATAGGCTTAGGTCTTAACCTAAGCTTTCATTAAACATTGGGCTCCAAACTCATTCTAAATGAGTTAGGCCCAAATAGTTTTATTTTTAGTCCAACTAAAATAAAACTATCCTCTGGTGGGCTTACTCTATATGTGTGACCCTATACGTAAAATATTCGGTTATATTAATAATAAACTATTTTATTATTAATATAAAATAAGAGTGGTATCTAGCAATACATCATTATGTCTGAATATTATTTATCATCGACATGACCTATAAGTGATAATTATTTTATATATTTATTCCTTTTGTCACGATATCTAATTGGGCTCAAGGCATGGTCGTCGTCATCCTTGTATAACCCAATTTATTTTACATGATACCAGAGTAGACTTTACAGAATAAATATCTAATATTTATTCGTCCTAGTATGGTCATACATTTCGTTAGTCTCACGCCATCAAGTGGCCCATAGATATCACTCCTGTCATATAGAAGAGACAAATTCCATCTACATCAGTCACATCCCTCTGCATAATTTGTCTATTGCCTAATCACAATCTTTATGGTTATCTTATTACAGATAACGTTTGATTGTATTAAAACAACAAACTCCTTATGTAGGAATCATAGTGACTTCAGGTCGAATGACTATATACCATTATCATATTAAGACACTCATGTAACGATCCATGCAACGTTCTCATGGTGGGTCTATCCAGTACAACATTACTCTTAATGTGTACTAGTGTAAAGACTTGATATCATATATCCATGATTTGTGAGATAAAATCATCAGTACATTCACACACTAATCTTAATGTATTTACATGTCCCCATGTAAATACTTGATTAGGGACGTTTTAGGAATAATTTTTATATGACCTATTATTCCAGGATAAATAGTTTTAAAAACGGTCTTAAAACTAAAAATACTAATTTTATTGATAAGTTAAAATTGATACATTAATAGCTCGTAGTGCATACACCAACAATCTCCCACTTGCACTAGAGCCAATTAGACGTTTGCCTAATGCCTAATGATCTAGTGTGTCCCTTATGCTTTTATTGTGCAAGAGGTTTGGTGAGTGGGTCAGCAATGTTCTCATCGGTGTGCACTTTACATATCTTAACATCTCCTCATTCAAGTATTTCTCGGATGAGATGATAACGCCTAAGTATATGCTTGGATCGCTAATATGATCTAGGTTCCTTAGCTTGTGCAATTGCTTCACTATTGTAACAGTAGAGACTTATAGGGTCCATAATGCTAGGAACTACCTCAAGTTCTATTACAAACTTCTTGATCCATACTGCCTCTTTTATAGCATTTGAGGCAGCAATATACTCAAATTCTATAGTAAAATTAGCAACTGTCTCTTGCTTCAAACTTTTCCAGCTTACAACGCCACTATTTAAATAAAACAAATACCCTGATTGCGATCTTAAGTCATCCTTATCAGTTTGGAAGCTAGCATCAGTGTGACCCTTTACAATGAGCTCTTCTTCCCCTCCATATATCAAGAATGAATCTTTAGTTTTTCTCAAGTACTTTAGGATATTCTTGACAGCAGTCCAGTGACTTTCACTGGGATCAGACTAGTATATACTCGTCATGCTTAAAGCATACGAGACATTTGGTCAGGTACATATCATGGCATACATGATTGATCCAATACCAGATGCATATAGAATCTTAATCATCAGTTCTCTCTCTTCTTTAGTGGAAGGAGATTGAGTCTTTGATAGGCTTGTGCCATGAGCCATAGGCAAAGTTCCTTTCTTGGAATCTTGCATGTTAAACCTTTTTAGCACTTTGTCTATGTATGTATTCTGACTTAGGCCAAGAAGTTTTCTTAATCTATCTCTATAGATCTTAATTCCCAATATGTGGGTTGCTTCACCTAAGCCTTTCATAGAAAAATAGCTTCACAACCAAGTCTTCACAAACTGAAAGGTAGGAACGTCATTTCCAATAAGTAGTATGTCATCAACATATAGGACCAGAAAAACAATTGTGCAGTCACTAACCTTCTTGTAGATACAAGGTTCATCCTCATTTTTTGTAAAGCCAAATTATTTAACAACTTTATCAAAATGAAGATTCCAGCTTCTGGAAGCTTGCTTAAGTCCATATATGGAACGTTGTAGTTTACATACCTTCCTAGAGGCTTCAGGCTTAAAAAATCCTTTGCGTTGTGTCATATACACTTCCTTAAGAAGATTTCTATTAAAGAAAGCAATCTTGACATCCATTTGTCATATCTCATAATCATGGTATGCAGCAATAGCAAGCAGAATCCGAACAGACTTTAGCATAGCGACTGGAGAAAAGGTTTCATCATAGTCTATACCATGAATTTGCTTGAAACCTTTCGCCACCAATCTTGCCTTATAGGTACTTATATTACCATCCATGTCAGTTTTCTTTTTGAAAACCCACTTGCATCCTATAGGTTTTACCCCTTCGGGTGCATCAACCAAAGACCAAACTTGATTAGTGTACATAGAGTCTATTTCAGATCCCATGGCTTCAAGACATTTCTTCTGGACTTGCAATGGCCTCTTCATAAGATGTTAGCTCATTTTGATCCATTACCAACACCTCTCCTTCCTGAGTTACAAGAAATCCATATCTTTCAGGTTGTTGACGTATTCTACCTGATCTATGCAAGTCTTGTTCTACTGGAGTTGGAGTTATCACAACATTTTATGGTTCCAGCTCCATTTCCACCATTGGTTCTTCAATTCCTTGCAGGTCTTGAACTTCTTCAAGTTCTACTTTCCTTCCACTGATTCTTTTAGAGATGAATTCCCTTTCTAAGAATACAGCATTCCGAGCGATAAACACTTTGCCCTCGGTAGGATTGTAGAAGTAATAACCCTTAGTTTCCTTTGGGTATCCCATAAAAAGACACTTATCTGATTTGGGTCCAACTTTGTTAGAAATTTGACGCTTCACATAAGCTTCACAGCCCCAAATCTTAAGAAAAGACATACTGGGTCGTTTCCCAGTCCATATCTCATATGGTGTCTTTATGACAGCCTTAGATGGAACATGGTTAAGTGTGAAAGTTGTTGTCATCAAAGCATGTCCCAGAAGGAGTTAGGGAGGTCAGTTTGACTCATCATTGATTGAACCATGTCTAACAAAGTTCTATTTCTTCGGTCAGAAACATCATTCCATTGTGGTGTTCCAGAAGGAGTGAGTTGAGAGACAATCCCACATTCTTTAAGATATTCATCAAAGTCCAAGCTTAAGTATTCGCCATCTTGATCAGATTGAAGTACTTTAATTGTCTTGCCAAGTTGGTTCTCTACTTCATGTTTGAATTCTTTAAACTTTTCAAAGGATTCTGATTTATGCTTCATTAGAAACACAAATCTATATCTACTGAAATCATCAGTAAAGGTGATGAAGTAGCTAAAACCTCCCCTAGCCATTGTCCCTATTGACCCACATACATCACTATGTACCAAGCTTAGAAGATCACTCGCCCTTTCACCCATTCCGGTAAATGGGGTCTTAGTCATCTTCCTCAATAAACAAGATTTGCATGTATCTATTGATTCAAAATCAAGAGTCTAAATATCTATCTTTATGGAGTTTAGAAATACGTTTCTCATTTATATGTCCTAGATGACAATGCCAAAGATAAGTTGGGTTTAAATCATTTGGTTTAACCTTTTTAGTATTAACGTTATAGATAGGGGTTTTGAGATCGATAATATAAAGTCCATTACTCAAATTTGCACAACAATAAAACATGTCATTCAAATAAACAGAACAACTATTATTCTTTATTATAAAGGAAAACTCTTTCCTATCTAGACAAGAAACAGAAATAATGTTTCTTCTTATTGCCGAAACATAAAAACAATTTTCTAATTCAAGAACAAATCCTGAGGGCAAGGATAAAAAATAAGTCCCTAGAGCTAATGCAGCAACTCTTGCTCTATTTCCAACGCGTAGGTCCACCTCGCTCTTCATCAACCGCCTACTCCTTTTTAGATCCTGCATATTAAGACAAATGTGAGATCCACATCCAGTATCTAATACCCATGATGTTGAAGTTGACAAGTTAATTTCTATAACAAAAATACCTGAAGTAGAAGTCTCACTTCCCTTCTTCTTAAGCTCTTCCAGGTATTTTGGACAGTTTCTCTTCCAGTGTCCCTTCTGTCCACAATGGTGACAATTTCCTTCCTAAGCCACCCCGCCCACAGGTTTTAAGGCTGATGTACTTGCCTTATCCTTGCCTTTCCAAATTGTCTTACCTTTTCCCATAACAGTCTTTCCTTTGCCTTTATGCATGCCCTTTCCTTTACCTTTTCTAGAATTGACCATCATTATGGCTTTGCCCTTTCCTTTAGAAATATTGGGCTCAACAGTCCTCAACATATTAAGTAGCTCTGTCAATGTTTTATCCAATGCATTCATGTTATAATTCATGATGACTGGCTTAAAACTGTCAAGTAATGACTTTAAAATGAGATCAGTAGCTAACTTTTGAGGGAAGGGGAATCCTAGCCTAGCTAGATTCTCTAAGTACCCAATCATTTTAAGCACATGAGATCCTACAGAACCTCATTTTTCAAGTTTGTAGCTAAATAGGGCTAAAGAAACTTCATATCTTTCCTGTTCAACTTGAACTTGATATAGTTTCCTTAGGTTTTTGATCATATCGAAAGCCTCCATGTGCTCATGTTGCTTCTGAAGCTTAGGAGACATGGTTGCCAGCATAAGGCATTGGACATCTAAAGTGTCATCTTGATGCTTCTTGTAAGCATCCTTGTCAGCTTTAGAGGCATTGGTCATGAGTGATTCCGGAATCAGATCTTCCAGGACATACTGGTTTTTCTCTTGTTTGAGGACAATCCTCAAATTCCTATACCAGTCTAGAGAGTTGGGTCCTGACAATTTTTCTTTGTCTATGATCGATCGCAATGAAAGGTTTAAAAGTGTGTTTGATGTCATGGTTATCTAAAACAGAAAGATATATAGTAAGTATCAATTAAAAACATATTTAATTTTTGGTCTTAAAATTAAACACGTCTCCCACTATTTTGATTCAAAATAAAATCACTCTCTACGAATCAAAAAATCCCGTTGGAAGATTTTCTAGTGGGCAAAGATCCATATTTGGCCTAATGTTAAGTCAGCTTTGGCTGATCACTTAACATTTGGTTATTTAGGTAGGAAACTCTTTTCCAATTATATCTTATACAACTCTTAGACACTGGGTTAAGTAACCATTACCGATCATTCATCTTATAAAAGTTTAGCCCAATGTATACGCCTCTAAGTTTATTGATAATTTAGTAAGTTAAACCCAATACAACAGTTTGGATATTACAATTATCCCATCGCGTCTTACTAATATAAATCATACTACCCTGCTTTGTCAGACCCACTATTTATTGACATTAGTATTGACGAGTGTACTTATTGGAAGGCGTTTGTAACTTAATATTATTTTGAGGGATTTTAATTTATTTTAAATTACCATCTTTGTTAAATGCTTTAATGCAATAAAATTATCCCTAAAACATGCAAACAAAATTGTGAGATGGTTATGGTCTTCCTAGAAGAATAAATAAATAAATAAATAAATAAACCTAAAGGAACTATGTTGCCAAGGCTTCATTAAGTCCTACTTCTTGAACCCACCATCCTCTTGGAGTCACCACTCCTTAGTTCCTTTCAAAGTCAAAAGTGCTTAGAGTCACCACTCTAGTTTTCTTCTAGGTCTATACTTTGTTGGCTCAATCAAGATTACAAGTTTTTAAAGAAACTCACTTTACATACGAGTGAAGGGTTGAGAAAAGAAATACAATAGAATGGAGAGAGGCACAACACGCAGGCTGTATTTAAATAAAATAACTAAGACCATAACCATTCACCATGCAACGTGTTAATTAATTAATTATAACCCATTTGAAAGCATTAAAAAAATTAATTTAAAACCGGCCATTAAACACATGGACCGGTAATAAGGCGCTACGCGAAGAATGTACGGGGGGTCAAGGGGGGCCGCCCCTTGCAGGTTGGTTCCCAGGAAAGAGAGGTGGGTCCGGTGTGACCGCTTAAGTACCAAGTCTTTCCTATCCAGAACGTCCCACTGACCATTAACAGCTTTAAAATTTTGGCTAGGGTTTCAACCACTTTGAAACCCTAATTCCTTATTGCGAACACTTCACAACGCAGCCGTCATGGCACATGTACACAGCGTTGTCTAGGGTTTCAAAACCTAGAATTCAAATTACACCTTTCTTATGATGGCTGCCTAGGTTTCAACGTTTGAACCCTAGGTTAAGGAACGACTAAGGTTTAACACTTAAACCTTATCACCTGACGCCCCATAACATGAACTATTTATGCTCCAAGATCAACGCATTATCAAAACGCAGTTTGTATGACAACAATGATTATTAACGAATTCAACACATGTATCACATACAGAAAATTGAAAACGTAAATATCATACAAGCCTAAAACAACAAAAACGCATATTTCAAATGGGAAAGCCTATAAACAGTATCTCATACAATTTACAGAAAACATAAGAGCATACGAATCATGATATTATTTCATACATAACCATGCTTGAATGTTTTTCAAAACAAGTTTCACAAACAAATTTCGTAAAACCGAACATAAAGCTTATAACAAGAAAACAATTTCATAAATTGAAATTTTTAAAAGCTTTTACAGAATGAAAAACATGCCATCATGAAACGTAAACAAATGCCCAAAACATAGCTATGCAACCTGGCTCTGATACCACTGTTAGGGGATCTATCAGGGTCAGGCAGCGAAAACACAAAGGATTCCCAAAAAGATTGTAAAAACAAATGTCTCAAGGAGTTATGCAAAATTAAATTTTTTATTTAGGGTTTACCTCTTGTAAACGCAAAGCGAGGTCCTCGATCGAAGTAATTGTACCTTCGCCCTAAGGAGTCCACACAAGCACTGCCACCAAAAAAAAGTTCTGAATGCTAGTACAGAAATTTGATAATAATCTAATTTCTGAGTAGCAGCCTATGAGCATCTCATGCTCTATATATAGGCTTAGGTCTTAACCTGAGCTTTCATTAAACATTGGGCTCCTGACTCATTCTAAATGAGTTAGGCCCAAATAGTTTTATTTTTAGTCCAACTAAAATAAAACTATCCTCTAGTGGGCTTACTCTATATGTGTGACCCTATACGTAAAATATTCAGTTATATTAATAATAAACTATTTTATTATTAATATAAAATAAGAGCAGTATCTAGTAATACATCATTATGTTTGAATATTATTTATCATCGACATGACCTATAAGTGATAATTATTTTATATATTTATTCCTTTTGTCACGATATCTAATTGGGCCCAAGGCATGGTCATCGTCATCCTTGTATAGCCAAATTCATTTTACTTGATACCAGAGTAGACTTTACAGAATAAATATCTAATATTTCATCCTAGCATGGCCATACATTTCGTTAGTCTCACTCCATCAAGTGGCCCATAGATATCACTCCTGTCACATAGGAGAGACAAATTCCATCTACATCACTCACATCCTTCTGCATAATTTGTCTATTGCCTAATCACAATCTTTACGGTCATCTTATTACAGATAACGTTTTATTGTATTAAAACAACAAACTCCTTATGTAGGAATCGTAGTGACTTCAGGTCGAAGGACTATATACCATTATCACATTGAGAACCGTTTATGACACTCATGTAACGATCCATGCAACGTTTTCATGGTGGGTCTGTCCAGTACAACATTACTCTTAATGTGTACCCGTGTAAAGACTTGATATCATATATCCATGATTTGTGAGATCAAATCATTAGTACATTCACACACTAATCTTAATGTATTTACATGTTCCCATGTAAATACTTGATTAGGGATGTTTTAGGAATAATTCTCATATGACCTACTATTCCAGGATAAATAGTTTTAAAAATAATCTTAAAACTTAAAATACTAATTTTATTGATAAGTTAAAATTGATACATTAATAGCTCGTAGTGCATACACCAACATAAAAGGCCTTTAGGTTGTGTCATATACACATCCTCAAGATGATTTCTATCTTGACATGTAGCTACCATATCTTATAATGGTGGTATACTGCTACAACAAATAGGATCTAAACGCTTTTTAAGCTAATTGAATTCTATCAATCTTGCTTTTAAAGGTACTCTTATTACCATCCATGTTTAGTTTTCCTTTTCAAAACCCACTTGCATCCTATAGGTTTTACCCTTTAGGTGCATCAACTAAGGTTCATACCTTGTTAATATACATGGAGCCCGTTTCAAATCCCATGGTCTTATGCCATGTCTTAGAATATAAACTTGCATTGGCCTCTTCATAAGAAACTTGATCAATTAGCAATATGCCTGCTTCCTGATTTATAAGATATCTATATCTTTTAGATTTGGTAATATCCTATTTGATCTTATGTAAGTCTTATGCTACCAGAGCTAATAATGTCACAACACTTTGTGACTTCTGCGCCAAGTCCATCCTTGACTTTTGAATGCTTTATGATACTTGAATTTTTTCAAGTTCTAGTATCCTCTCGCTGATTCTTTAAGAGATGTACTCTTATTCAAGAATACAACATTCTAAGCAACAAGCCTTTTGTTCTCAGATGGATTGTAGAAATGATAACCCTTAGCTTTCTTTGGGTATATCACAGAAGACATCCAATTTGGATCTGACCTTGTCAGTCAAAGTTGGATGCTCTATAGAAGCATTATAGTTCCAAATTATTAGTAAAGACATACTAGGTTTCTTCCTAGTCCATGTCATATATGGTTTCTTTAAGAAATTCTAAGATGGAACATGGTTAAGTATGGAAATTTTATCAGTAAAGGAACATTGAAGGGGTTAGAGATGTTTGACAATAATCAATAATCAAACTGTGTCCAACAAAATTTGACTTTTTCCCGTAAAGACGCTATTATGGTATTCCATGAGGAATGAGTTAAGAGGTAATCTCTCTAACAAGAGCTTTAATTGTCTTGCCAATTTGGTTTTTCATTGCATTATGAATTCTTTGAACTTTTTCAAAGTCTTTCTAACTTATGTTACATAAATCCATACTCATTGACTTTTCAATTAGTATGTCGAAGTAGTGAAAAAATATCTAGTTATTGTTTCAATAGGCCCATATACATCGTCATATATCAAATTACAGATTACTCATCTTTCATTTTTTAATGAATGAGGTCTTACTATTTCTCGAATAAATAAAATTTACACGTCTCAATTGATTCCAAAATGAAAAGAGTCCAGATAACCACATTACTAGTATTTAGAAATGTGTTTCTTATTCATTTACCTTAGGAGACAATACCATGTAAGTAAGGTTTAATTTTCACTTACTTTAACCTACTTTGATAGTTATGTTATAGATGGGTGTTTTGAGATTTAGGATATGGAATCCATTACTCAATTGTACATCAACATCCTTTTGAATAAAGTTATTTTATATAAAAAAAATTTTCTTGTCCAACCAGAAACAATATGCATAATGTCTAGTTCACTAACTAGTCCAATAAGTTAATATCTTATCTTTATTATAGCAACTTTTGCTCAATTTTACACAGATTTCTCCACCCTTAGCAAGTGATCTTCTTCCTTGATCTTTCAAAATGTGAGAGCGGCTACTAGTATCTGATACTAATGTCAGTGAAGTAAAATAACTTGACTTCTATAACATGACTTGTAGCGGAAGTCTTACTTCCCTTTCTTTTGAACTCCTTCAAGTTCTTTAGACAAATTATTTCAATGTCTTATTTGGCTAAAACTGAAAACAATTTCTTATTAAAACAACAAACTCCTTATGTAGGAATCGTAGTGAATTCAGTTCGAAGGACTACATATACCATTATCATATTGAGAATCGTTTATGACATTCATGTATCGATCCATGCAACGTTCTCATGGTGGGTCTGTCCAGTACATCATTACTCTTAATGTGTATCCATGTGAAGACTTGATATCATCTATATCCATGATCTATGAGATCAGATCATTAGTACACTCACACACTAGTCTTAATGTATTTACATGTTTCCACATAAATACTTGACTAGGGACATTTTAGGAATAACTCTCGTATGACCTATTACTCCATGGATAAATAAAGGCTGTTAAACTATTTAACAAAAATGCTTTATTCAAAATGATGTGTCCTATATAGGCTCTTATTACATACTTCTAACATTAAGAAGAAAGATGGGTTCTAATTATTGTTTTACTATTAATTATGTTGGTCTTTCAGGAGTCTTAGCCCTTTTATGGGACTCCTCTGTGGCTATTGATGTTTTACAATCCAATCAGAATGTAATCCACACCTCGGTAACTTTTGTCTCTTATTCTGTTCTAGAACCGGGGTCTGGAGTTACCTCTCTTAGCTCTCAGTTTTACACCGTCTCAGTAGAGTACGATATTTTACACCTAGGTCTAGTAGGAAGCCTAAGTTCTTCAAGTATAAGGTGAATTTGGTGTTCAAGTCTGTACCGAAGTTGAGGGAACACATCGTACGTGTACCTGCAAAAGATTCTCTGATGCTTAAGTCAGTACAGATAAACGTGAAATATGGGTATTACAGAGGTAACTCAGATTAGATCAGATCCTTGCTCAGTAATAAATGAGTTTTATTTATAGGGATTACATTAGTAGAAGAAATGATTTGACCTTCTTCCTAACTTACTGTAGCTAGCTACAACGTTTACAAGTACATGCTGCCCATACCGATTCTGACTTATTGTCTGGTTGTCAAGAGAGGACCAGAGTCCTGATCAACGAACCATAGTGGTTATAAGTGTAGACCCCGGATACGATTCCCAAACCATACTTAGGCAAGTAAATGTGATGTCGTGGCATTACATCGATACCACCCTGATTCGAACATTGGGGGTTTGGTTAGCACCCTGGATCATTTGCCCCTTAGTTTATTGTTGTGGCGTTGTCACAATAATGAACTACCCTTGATTCCGGTGGATAGGCTGATATGTCTTTGGAACTATCATCCTGACGCATCTGATATGATGTGGATTATAGGGTAGATGGAGTATTTAATGCGCGCCACTTAAAAAAGCTGTCATTTGACGTGGATTGATGACGTGGCCAGTCACAACTGGTCGTCTAATTCATGCGCCATCAGGTAACGTCATTTAAAGGCGAAGCGACACCTATTTTAGGTCACGACTCTTCGTCTTCCACTTCGTCCATAGGCTACGACGGTTGGACTTTGGCCCATACGACTTTTGTGTTTATAAAAGGCAAAGAACTTCATTGGTTCCTCACTTTGCATCTTCCCTCCATAAACTCTGTCTGTTCACTGTCTCCTTCTCTTCTTTTAATCTGTCCTGCCTCGCACTAGAACCACCTCCGTACCTTAAACACATGTAGAATTTCGACCTCTTCTTTTATTTTTGGTGTCTTCTTTTTCTACTAACAACGGTCAGGGCCAAGATAGCCCTTGCGAAATAATTTCAAATCCTTCCATTTATTGGCCTCCCGAGGTTCCTCGTAGTGAACCTTGGCTCACACAAACGGACATCCGTAGGTGGGTGACTGCAGTCAACCGGGGTAATCCAAATTCCCAGGAACTAGAGTCTTCTTCCTCTGGGGTTCATAAACGTAAATCACCTTTGCCCTTTGTGTCTCCGGACCGAGGGGAAGACTCTAGCGTAGTGCAATACTGCACTGATGATACCGACTTTCATTCCGCTGTCCCCTTTTTAGAGCATGTAGCTATCATGGACACCGCCAGATCATCTGTACTGAGGAACAACCCCGATAAGACTTTTATGATTGCTGACAAGGTCAACTGGCTAGCCTGGAAAGTCGAAGATCTATATTTCTGGGTGGCTAAAGATGTATTAGCAACTTATAGTTCTTATGTTGTTGAGGAGGATAGTATATAGCTAGAGGCGGAGTCCTTCTAGAGAGCTAAGAAGTATGAGAAAGACTTCCGTCTCATCCATTCTACCTTCGCAGATCGAATCTGCCATATACCCCGAGACCGCTTTCTTTACTTCCATGACTTTACATTGCTGAAAGTAGGAGTCTGGTTCCCTCTGAACCAGTATGAGATGGGGGTGTTACGTTTTTTGCACATCACCCCCACTCAACTTCACCCCAATGGTTAGGCCTTGGTGATGGCCCTACAAGTTCTTGGAAAGCACCTCTGCTTCACCCCGACTGTCACCATGTTTTTTAGGTATGAGTAGGTGATGCGTTGAGCCGGCTCCAGGATAAGTTTCATCACCCTTAGATGTCAGAGTGACATTGTAAATTTTGAGGCCTACGCTGACTCTTGCAAGATGTATGGCACTCTTTTCAAGAGTTCGTTCTTTAAACTCTTCATTGAGAAGACGACGTCCCCCTTCTGGAAGAATGAAGAAGGCAATTATTTGATCCATACCGGATGGACCCACAAGCATTTTTTACTAGAGAGTACACTTTATTCAGTCGACGAAGACTCTCTTTCCAAGACTTCCCACACCGTCGTCAATACCCTCTATACCCTCTCCTGGGGTGCTCCCCTCAAGTGTCATTCCCTCCTAGGAACCCTGGAGACATGGAATGAGTATCTCACTCTTCTGGGTGTTTATTTTTTCTCTTTCTTTAAATCTTTTGTATACTCCGGTTTATGCTAATAATTATCCTTTCAGGAAATATGCGTGTCGATGCTTTGGAGGCACTTCAGAAGCATTTGGAGAGCTCCGAAGTTGATGTTTCTGGGGAAAATCAAGTGCCCCACAAGTTAAAAAAGGCTTCAAACCTCCACACCCTACTGGGGAAGTAGCACTGGAGTCCGGCCTGGCCAAAAAGAAAGAGATAAAATAAATGTCGGTGTCTCCAAGAAGCAAAGGTAGACCCGACCAGAAGGCGCTGGATAAGGGCAAGAGGGTTGCTGTTGAAGAGTCGGCTGACGTGGATGCTTCGACTCCTGTCACTGGCATGGAGACCCTAAAGGAACTGCTCATCAAGACCACCCCCTGACTCCAGTGTCGTTCTCCCATGGTGTCTCAAAGAGGAATTGAACCCTCAATGACCTTCAATTTTCCTTAGAGACCGCCATGTGGTATAACGTCAAAACTCTCTCCACCCTCTACTTCGCTGCCACCAATGGGCCACAGAGAGAAATAGAACGGTTGAAGGAGAAGAATATTCATCTTTTTGAGGACTGCGGGAAGGCTCATCAGAGGGTTAAGAGCCTTAATGAAGAAAACCAGGATCTTTGGAAGTCTGAAGATGACTTGAAGAATAAGAATAAAGGATTTCGCCTTAAGGTGGACGAAATAGAGAAGCTCGTGGCCGAACTTCAAAAGTTGACAATGAGGTGGCTAGCCTTCAGAATAAATTTCAAACTCTCATTAATGTGGGCTCTTAAGAGAATGATAGACAACAGATCTCTTCTATTCAGAATCAAATTGATGAGATCAAAAAGTGTGAGGACATTTTTTGGCACTAACGGTGATCCGATCTAGATACCGGTACCAGGGTAAGGGTGTCATTTTATCTATTTTCCACATGCTTCTGAAGTTACAGGTAGATCACCGGACTACTAGACCGTATAGGTGTTCTTCCTATACCGCTATGTCTAGGATAACACCTCACACACCGGATATGATCCGTTCTGTGGTCATAGGGATATTGGCAAAGACATTATTCTTCCTATACCATGTGTCAGAAGCATGCTCTATGCAACGCACTTTATATCTCCTGACCCAACACTTACACTCTCCCTATTTTATTATACATAACCATTCACCCATACTTTTAGAGGATAAGAGGCTGCTCCACTACCCAACTCCTTGTTACTTGAAGTGGGCCAAGTGCTTAAGCCGGTGTGCACATATTGATACCCTGCATACCGGAAAGTATCCACGTCACCTGACAGAAGGTACAAGGTACAGCCACAGAGTGATACGCGAGAAATGCGGCTCCCCTCCCCCCCCCCCCCCCCGTGTCATGTGTCAGAATCGTATACTGAGCATTGTACTATTTGTCTCCTAGCCCCACCTGTGCCTAACGATTCATTCTCCATGCTCATCTATAAATAGTCGATTTTCACACTCACAAAAGGTTACGTTGTTTTGACTCTTGATATACTGTTACATTGCTCAAGTTTCCTAGTATTTCTCATTCTCTTCACTGACTTGAGCGTCAGAGAATCTTTGCAGATGACACCACTTTTTATCCCCCATCAACGCGAAAGCTTGGTGTGAAGGATTTCCAGGATAACAAGACCGATTCTCCCACTGAGAGTTCGGATTACAATACTGGATACCCATTGTATCGGTGTACAAACACTTAAACCGTTGACTATTGTGGCTAGTCCCCACTCTGGATCCTTGACCCCGGATTAGACCAGTTCAAACGGTCTAGAATTCAATGGTTAAAATCAGGAAATGCTAACACAAGATTCTTTCATGTGTCTGTTATTCAGAGAAGGGCAAAGAACAGAATAACTAGGTTTCACGATAATTCAAATTCTTAGTTTGAGGGACATGATGCTGTTATAGACATGATCACCAATTATTTCCAGAAAATTTATGAAGCTGAGGTGTAACATCCCAGGTATTTAATAAATCAAAAAATAAATAGATAGGCATTTAAACTTAAAATGATATTAATTAAGGAGTGTGAAGTTAATAATTGAGTTTAAAATGGATTTAATTAAGAAATGGAGGAACATGGCCTGACGTATAGCGTGGCTGTGGCGCATAGCGTCAGGTCAACTTTAGTGATCTAACGTGTAGCATCAACGTCGCAAATCAAAATTTAAAGACTAGAAAACAGAGGCAGAACGCATGCATGGGTTTAGGACCCTTTTCTTTCTCTTCCAAGCTCCGGGGGCTCAATTCCAGTTGATTTTAGGAGGATTCTTAAAACTAATTACGTTTTAGACTTTGAAGAGCGAGGTATATACTTGGAGACCATTAATTTCATATTCCCTTTCTATTCATCTTTCCTTTCCCTCTTTAACTGCGAGTTGCATGTTGGATGGAAGCTATGATCTTGCGTTTTATGTTCATGGGGAACTTAGGCATTGCTCCGGTAATGATGAGTACCAAGAGAAACTAATGGGCTTTTCATTTTGGAAATTGTAGGCTTTGAATTTGGAGTCGGAAGGTCGTTCGGTATCATGGAGCTTAGAAACAAGAGTCAGAAATGAAAAATGGTAAGTTAGATAACTTTGTCTTGAGGTTTGAAATTGTTTCGAGGTTGTGGGTTTTGGTAATTATAATATTAATTGGCACCCCTTCATTTTAATCTTAGAGTCTTGGTGGATTTCGGAAGGACCCGGCAATTAACTTGAAGCTTTGGAAAGCTTGGGATCAAGGTAAGGGGGTGTGCTAGGTTAAGGTTAATATAAAAATGTAATTAGGCTAGTACGGTATAGGAGAAAGGTGTATGATAGCCACTTTAGTTATTTTATATCGAATTGAAAAAGTTAGGATGAATTATATGGTATATGGAATAAAAGTAAAAGAGAGTAATAAAGTAAAGGAGGCGGAATAATTTATAAAATTAGTAAATGGCTAAGTGGTAGGATAGTGTCATATTATTTAAGGAAATTAATTGCATATGTATATATAACTACATGATAGAGTAAGTTATGAAATAAAAAGCGAGTCTAAGTGGAATAGGCGTATTCATATATATTTATATATATATATATATATATATATATATATATATATATATACGAAATGGGAGAGTGTGAGACCAATAATGAGAAGTAGGACAATTAGAAATTAATAGTGCATAAATGACAACAGTGTGGAAGTGAAATCATGTAAGCAAACGTAACCTTGCAAATTATAATGAATAGTTGGATGAGAAACTAAGGTAGGTGGAGTTCATAATAATATAATGTAGTTATAGATTATAATGAATGTCATGAATTGATATTAAATCTAAAATTTTGATGGGTTCTAAGTTAATGAACTGAGAGGGACAGCAAATGACAAGTTGATAATAATAATAATAATAATAATAATAATAATAATAATAATAATAATAATAATGAATATGTATGTATAGATAATAGCGGCATGACTGGAATTTATGTATGTTAATGATTGTAATGACGTGATATTGGTAATGATACTGTTAATTATTGATGAATTGATGTTTGTGATGATGTAGTGCATTGACGATGTGACATGTGTATGTATGCTGTGGTGTAATAATTGATTATGCCAGTAAATAAATATCTGGATTATGTGAGTGTGTGCAATGCCTTGTGATTTGTAAGTTAGAATGAGTAATAATTGTATTTGAGATAAATATGTTAATCGATTAAGGATGTGTTATGTTAATTATGCTCACTTGATGAGAACGATGAAATGACAGCTTGTGAAGGTTGGGTCTGTGTGGTGAGTATATATCAGTTTCTAATATTCATACATGAGATTGATGATGTTTCAGCCATGTTCGATGTGATTTGATATTTGATCTATGTGGTAGAGGATGACCGACGGTATGTGTTACTCTCGTTTTTTGGCTCCCATGGTTTTTGTGCCCAATTGAGCTACCCAGTCGTCAAGTAGAACCCAGTGGTTAAAGGGAAGCTAAGTCGGGATCGATGAACCAAGTCGGGTTCAACAGGTGTCAAGTCAGACCCTCAACTGAAGGTTGATCCTTTTAGTATCTGGATACTAAAGGGTCATATTATCTGAGAGTCAGTTGTGTTTGTATGTTTGATATGTAATAATATGGATATGAATGACAATGTGGTACCCTGGACAGTATTGAGGGCGGGGAGTGATTGACGGTGCAAGAATATATGATCCTATTTATAATTATATACCTTGGATGTTATGTGAAATGAAATAAGTGATTGGTAATGGTTGAGTTAATGATCCTGATATAGTTAATATGACTCAGTTAATGGTGACTGAAAGGTAATAATGAACAATACTGTTAAAATAGAAATGTAGCTATATTACACATTTCCTAGTTTTAATGTTTATTTTTGTATTAATGCTTAATTCTAGTCACTCACCCCCTGTATTGTGGTTTTAGTGATTGATAGCAGGTTATGGATGCACATCACGGAGGCGAGAGCTACATGAAGCCAGGGCGATATGGAAACTAGAAGAGATATATAATTTTGTATTTGTTTATCGAATTATGAAAATGTTAGATTATATTACTTTGCTGATATGGTCTGTGCGATTCTAAATAGAGTTTGTCGATGTGATGGTATAAGGTAGCACGGAACTACTTGAGTGTTTAACGGATTATGTATCTGTTGACTAGATGTTTATGCATGAGTAAATCTAAGGCATCGAGCCATTGTGCAATTGCATAAAATTGGCAGCGACTGTGATGTATACTGCATGATAATGTGATTCGTGTGACTTAAGCATCTTTGTTGATTTGACATCATGATTGATGATTCATAATTTATTATATTAGTTGGATGATGATGTGAACATAGGCTTATGGATGAATAGAATTAGGAATGACTTGTTATAAATGATGGAATGCGTAGAGAATCGCACGGAGCTAAATTTAGGATTGATGATTAACATAGGCAGGCCTTGGGTATGCTTATGATGATAATGTAGCGTGATTAAGGGATTGAAATGATGAATTGATAAATTGGATGAGTTATGCATAAGTTAAAAATAAGCATTTATACAAAAATAAAGAGTTAAATAGGTAGTTTTATGATCCGGCGGATTTTGGGACCCCCGGAAGGGACCAATAGGTTCCTTAAGTCATTTAGGAACTGTGCAAATAGGTCTTGGACAATTTGGAGTCCCTTTTGGTGTTTTGGCACAAGGGATTTGCACATAAAAAAATTAAATTGCATTTCACGCATAACTTGCGTATATGAAGGAATTTTGGCGAACATACAACGCCAATAGTTTCAAAATGGGGAAAACAGCTGGCTCGTGAAGTTTCGTGACAATCGGACCTGAAACAGGCCAATCGGGTATGTCGGAAGTTGGCCGAATGGCCTAAATGCATAACAGCGCCTAATGTTGTTTCTGGTATGTTGACGCTGAGCGTTAGCCTGGTGCGTAGCGCCAATGCTGCGTAGTGAGTGCCACGCTAAGCATGGGACTGACGGGTAGTGTCAGGCCCCCTATTTTCCAAAACTTGCATTCTTGCATTCCAATTGGTTTTTGGGGTTTCCAGGTGTTATATAAATGGTACCTTGGGGCTTTTGCAGAAAATAGTTATTTTGGATAAACGTGAAATAATTAAATTAATTAATTATGAAAAATTTATTATGAAATTGAATCAAACACATAAAAATAAATGTAAACTGACCTAGGACGCCATATGAGGTTACTCAAAATAGTTTGGATTGTGCTCAGGTTATTCCTAAAAAGGCTACTCAACATATGAATGAGTTGTTGTTGGCTCTGGTTTTGGATGGTGAAATTGAAAACCTTGTTAAGCAGTTCCCCCTCTAAAAGCTCCTGGACCAGATGGTCTTAATGGGCTTTTTTATCATAAATACTAGGATAAGGTTAAGGATCAAGTGTGCTCAGCAATAACATTTTTCTTCTATACTGGAGAGATGTCATCTGAAGTTAACCACACCCTAATTTCCTTGGTCCCTAAAGTTCCTAACCATAAAAATTCTCCCAATTTTGCCCGATTAGTTGTTGTAATTTCATCCATAAAGTGGTTTCTAAGATTTTTCAACTTAGACTCAAACATTTTCTTCCTAGTCTGATTTCTCCCTATCAGTCTGCCTTTATCAAAGGAAGACATATTCACAACAATATTGTTATTGGTCATGAAGTTTTCCACTCTCTTAAGGGAAGATCCTTATTTTCCAAACGCCATATGGCCATCAAACTTGACATGAGTATGGCCTATGATAGATAAAGTTGGGAGTTTCTCACTCAAGCCTTGACCTCATATGGTTTTCATCCTCACTGGATTTCTCTTGTCATGTCTCTTGTTACTTTTGTCACTTATAACATAAGTCTTAATGGTTTTAGAAGCTTTCCTATTAAACCCCAAAGAGGTCTTAGACAAGGAGACCCTCTCTCTTCTTACCACTTTATCCTTGTAGTTGAAGCTTTGTCTCATTTACTCTCTAAATCAAGGGAGGAAGGGTATCTATTTGGTATGCATTTATCTCCTTTGTGTCCTATTTTAACTCACTTGTTTTATGCAGATGACTCAATAATTCTTGCAAAGGCTTCAAAAGCTGAGTCGTACTCCATTTTAAACGTGTTTAACACGTATTCTCAAGCTTCAGGACAGAGAATAAATATGGCAAAATCAGGGATAATTTTTGGGAAACTTGTGCCTCTTTCTTTAAGATCCCGTATTTCAGCTATTTTGCAGATGTAGTAACAAACTGACTCAGGGAGTTATTTGGGACTACCTATTGTTTGGGGTTCCTCCAAGTGTAGGATTTTAAATTGGGTCAAACAAAAGGTAATCACTAAAGTAGAAGGGTGGAAGGAAAACTTTCTGAATCAGGCTGGAAAAGAAACACTGATTAAATCTGTTCTTCAAGTTATCCCAGCATATAATATGTCTCATGTCAGATTTCTAAAGAAGCTAGTGAAGGAAATTAATTTAATCATTGCTAGATTCTAGTAGGCCAAAGATAAAGGTAGAGATGGAATTTATTGGAAGAAGTGGAGTCCATTACAAATAGCAAATTTGTAAAAGGGCTTGGCTTTAAAGAAATGGAATGCCTGAATACTGCTTACTTAACTAAGTAAGCATTGAGAGTTCTGAAAAATCATGATGCTTTATGGGTCCAAATATTAAAAGGTAAATACTTTCCTAACTCTCACTTCCTCCAATAGCCTAGAAAAAGAAACAGTTCATGGATATGGAATAGCCTACTCCAAGGATGAGATATTCTTTTAAACCTGGGTCAATGGTCAATTAGTGATGGAAAACAGGTCTCAGTGTTTAGACACAGATGGTTATGGAATGTTGATAGGTGCTACCTGCATCCTACTAATCATTGTAACCCAGAAATCACTTTGGATTCCTTAATCAATCAATCTACTCACTCATGGAATGTATCAAGGATCTGTCAAACCCTTATCGAGGAATTCTGGCTACCTGCACTTCACACCCCTATCAAGTTTACTGAAAGCAATGATGAAATGATTTAGCCCTATTATAAAGAGGGTGAGTATACCATAAAATCTGGATATCGAGTTATCAAAGACTCAACTAAAATCCCTGACATGGGACCTTCTACTTCTTTCCAACCAAGCAAGTCCTTTTGGGAACCAATATGGAAAGCTAAGGTTCCTAGAAAAATCCAGACTTTTATTTGGAAACTATTTCATAACCTCCTCCCTATCAGAGAAAGGTTGGTATAGAGAAAAGTCACCAGGGATTCTAAATGTCTAACATTCCTAAAGGGGGAAGAGACACCAGATCATGCCTTTCTTCAATGCAGTTAGACTGTTCTAGTGTGGTTTAGGGCCAACATGGAATGTTTCCCCAATAAAGAAAGTTATTCCTCTTTAACACAATGGTTGGTTTCCAAGATAGAATTATTTACCTTAAAAAAAGATGATTATCAATTTCTGGTATCTAAAGTTTTTTACACTTTATGGCAAATCTGGCTTAGCAGAAATAAATTTATCTTTCAAGGGAAAATCCAGATCCAATGCAGGTATTTAATCAAATTCAACATGTTGTCAATGAATACTGCAATGTTGCCATTACAAGCCAATGTCACGATAAACAGAGGCACCTACCAGTTCATAAGAATATCCCTAAATGGAGACCCCCACCGATAAGGAAACTGAAAATCAACACTGATGTGGCTTGGAAGAGCCCACCCTATTGTGCTACAACTGGAATTATTGCTAGAAACCATCAGGGTAACGTTGTCTTTGAGCAGTCTTCCTTCATCTAGGCACCAACCATTCTTCTAGCAGAGGCATGGGTGTTGAGAGGCAGTTGTCTTGAGTCATAACCTGGAGTGAAGAGACATTGTTGTGGAATCAGACAACCTTGAATTGATTAGAGCTTGTAGGAAAGAGAACAAATCAAAGGAAATTAAGAGCATTGTTCGTGATATTACCTTATTTCGCAATCCCTTTTCCTCGTGTGGATTCTTGCGGACTGGAAAACAAGCAAACATGGTCGTTCCTGAGGTTGCTCAATTGACCATATCAAGGAATCTAAACAAAAACTAGTAGGTTTTTCCCCCGAAAAGTCTAAGATAAATTTTGGTGTAAGATAAAAAAAAATATTCCACCAAGTTTGCTTTCTAAGTCTCGTTCAGTGGTATAAGATAAGATCAGTTGTCGATTGTGAAAGTTGGTTGTTTATTTGTGTTCCCCCTAACTTCCATAGTTGCACCTTGGTTAGGGTTGCTTCGTTGCATAGAGGCAACCCTAGGCAAGTTGGGACTCTTAGGTTCAGGTATGTGCTAGCCTTGCAAGCAAGTTTGGGCTTCCAACGCTCATTTGGGCCTTGGGCCCTTTCTAAAGTATACTTTTTCCCACTACATTTCTAAATGATATAAAAGTTTCAACCAAGAAAATCAAAAAAATTCCTCGTACAAACAAAGTCAATATTATAAAAAATTATGAAGTGAATTACGAAAAAATCAAAATTTTGTGGTCGTTGCATTAGTTGATCTTTCCAAAGCCTTTTTAGGAAATATTCGTTTTCTTAAAAAAAAATATTGTATTTGGGATTTTGGTTGGAAAGAGAAACTTTATAGTTTAGTCTCTCAATTTGGTTTAACTCTAGGACCCCATGTTGAAAAAGCATGCTTGTATATGATGTTAATCTGTAACATTAAATATCAATTCGATGAAGTATCATATAACTTACCACTAAATACATTTAAATCAAGCCCCGTCTGAAAAATAAATAGGATTGACACACATAATTGAAATGAATAATAACAAATATTGACAATGTTTTTTTCCAATACAAACTACCCAATTTTTGAAATGAGTAAATAAATAAAAAGAAAAACATTTTTAATACTAATTCATATATAAAAGATGTTCATATTGTTTTTTGATTTCGGAACGAAACAAAACTTGAATGAGAAGCCTAACAACATTTCTTCAACATTAGGATAGTAAACCAACATAAATTAGAATTAGAGGTGAATCCAAGCATAAGCATTTTCTGCAAGCTGGTGTTTTGACAGGTGTTTGGACAAGTTAACTGTTAAGAGTCCATTTAATTTTCAGTTAAAAAAAAAGTTGGAGAGATAAAAATATTTAAAAGTTTATATTGATCTTTAACACTGTTCGAGACAGTCAAAACACTATACTATTTGACTGTAAGATCTATTTTTAAATTGATAAAAAAAATAAGGATCCAAACAGACCCTAACCATTTTTGCTAAATTTGTTTAGAACAAACGGAACGGAGAGTATCGATGATCGGAGTAGGGGGGTACCCATTTTCAGAGTAAGATGAGAGAGGCACGTGGTGTGATGTGGGAATGAAATGGTCCATAATAATTAAGGCTAATTCCTAGCACTGTGTATCGTACGCTAGAACCAAAACCAATTTCAAGTTCAAGGATTTGACTCACATAAAAGGGTTGAAACAAAGATATAGTACAAGATTACAAGCTACCTGCTATGGGCATTGCAGAGCCTTCGGGGCCACAACATTGAGAACAAAATATCCCTCATTGCGTCTTGTCCAGTATTTACCCGACCCAACTTACATTTTCCAATCAGACCCTTTATTATTTTGTCCAATACACTACCAATTTTTAAAGAACCAAAATAAATGTTCAATGGAAGACGGAAATTAATTAAACTTATGGGGCTTTAAACAAATTAGATGTAAAATAAGTAAAGCAAGACATAAACACTAATCTGAAGAAAGTCAGTGTAAATTCAGATCTACATTCATGTTAAAATCACGTTAAATTATATTCTTGTGACAATAGAATTACAGTGGATGAGCGTTGTAAATCACCTGGTAAATTGGTAATGGAAGAACCTGTAATTACATTTTTTTCCTAGGATTGGATTTTTTTATAGTTCACGCGCCATTAAAGAGTGTGCTTTGGTTGAATAGAAGAGAGGTTAATGTCAGCCTTCAATCATGAGCCTCCCCTCAGGCACGTTGTAGAGAGGGACTCTAGTGGAAATGAGTAGTTATTTGAGTCAGTTTTCCATAAAATAGTAGTGGGCAAGTAGAGTAGGTAAGTACCATCTGATATCTCAATAGTCTGTGCTTGCTTCCTGCAACTGGATATGCAAAATCAAAATTAACAAACCCAACGCAATTATAATTTCAATTTAACAGCCACAACACGCAAACGATTAGCCTCGTGACATGCATGAAAGCCTTGAACAATGCAAACATTGAACAGTTAAAAAGTGAACATGGATATGGCTAAAATAGAGCCGTATTCGTATAACCCTCATCCAATATATGTAATGCTAACACAACACCATACTGTTTCTCTCCATATTAGACGCTTATCACAAGTATTGCTTCTCTCTCCCATTTAATCTTGACACATGCTGAGGTGACCACAAAACATTACTCACGACATAACCCTTAAAATCTGTAAAAACAAAGGGGAAAGACCTAAAGAAAACCTTGAGATCATCGCTGTCAAAAGTTTGGCTGTAAAAATACAATACAAAGCGATGCACTACCCTTTGGAAAGTTGAAACCCTAGACGCCTCCTCTATGAAATAGAACCATACTCAGCTTTATGAGAACACCAAACACCAACAAATACAATAATAGACCAAAGAAACTAAGGGAGAGAAAAGGGAGAATAGCCACCAAATGGTAAGAATAATCGCAAGCAATTCAGAGAAAACATATATATAGGGTTTCCGAAATCAGAGACAAGCTGCAAATGAGTTAAACCACCCCCCATTTATCTCGGTCGTTGTAGTAGTTTTTTGCAAGCCAGGAGTAGGATTCTGGAAAAACAAGATTAAAAAATTGAGGGGGGAAGAACACAGAATATCGTGCACAAAGTACCAATCAATTAAGAAAATATCAAAAATCAAACAAAATCCATGTTCCTCAGTAGATAACAAGAGACCGTTTACAAGATCACTCAGCAAAAAAACAACAGCAGATATGAAAGAGTTAAAATAGAGAAGAGAGTTAATTTACCTGAGATAAGTTATGATACATAGACATAAACTAACAAAGAAAAGGAGAAAATGTAATTGATGTTAAGATGTTCAACATCATGGACTAAAGAAATGATCAGTAAACTGATATCACATCACAGAGGGCTTTACAAAGAGAAGCCAACAGAGCTCTATTGGCAGTATGCCCACCTCCGCGAATGAAAGAGAAGGAGAGTGGAAGAGATGTGGAGGTGGACAGAATGCCAAGAAACTCTGTAAGAAACCCTTTGTTAAACCCACGTGAAGACAAAAGGACAAGCAAGCTTCTTCTTTCTCAGGCGAGTTTCACCCTCACCCACCCATGAAAAGATTTGGGCTACAAAAGGGTGGTAAGGTAACTGGCAAGCATGTGCTGTGCTGTATTTAAGATGTGACGGAGCATCATCATAAATAAGAGAGAGAAGAGGTGGGTGTGATTAATTCTAGTATTTGATTATTGTATTAATTAATTACTATGTGAGAGAGAGAGAGAGAGAGAGAGAGAGAGAGAGAGAGAGAGAGAGAGAGAGAGTGAGAGGTGTTGCAATTCTGCAGACTCAATCAAAAAAAATAAAAGATTGATAAGCAAATATAAGAGATTGGATGGTTGATTCCTGAGAAAGGCATATTTAGAAAGATCAAAGGAAGGATCATCATAGTTGTTCTTTTTTTCCCTCGTTCTTGATGAAACCCACTTCTCTCCCTCGATACTGATGCCCACGAACCAAACGCACTTTCATCTAGTTCGACTTCCATGGCTACCATTCTTTTTTCTGTTATTTTAAACCTTAGCATAGGAAATAGAAAGTGACAAACACCTATTTTCTAAAACTTTATTCTCAAAAAAAAAAAAACACTTTTCATTACCAATATCTTAGATATGTATCCTTGTTACTGGCAGTTTATTTCCGATGATATGGTAGAATCGTTATACTCCAAATCACGTAAGCTAAGTATTTAACAAAAAGATCAATACAAATAAAAGGTGAAAGAAAGATAAAATGAAATAAATAGTATGATAAATGCACTGTGGGAGAAATTAAAAATTAAAAACAATGTTATTATTGTAGAAGTAACACCTAAAAACAATAGAGGAGCGTTATGCAATATAGAGGCCCCGGACCAAGCTTTTCATTTCATGGATGGGACCTATCTCCCACTAGCTACTTAAGAATCCAAGGTATCATCTGTTCAACAGAAGAACTCAAGACATAAAATGGTAATGGAAAACGCCTTTGACCTATTACATTAGACACACATATATAGCAAGTGTACCCTTTGCTTTGGTCATAAAAAATGCATAGGAAAATGGTCAATCCATTCTATATATAGTTATATAAAAAAGTTGAGTGAACAAGCATGATAATTTATGGAAATATTTTAAAATATAGATTAGTTGATTTCTGTAGAGATCAAAAGATAATAATTAATTAATTTTTCGTTAACAGAATAAATCAAACTCTTTATTTAACTAACTAATTAGTTAAACTAAGTGTATGTCCAAAATTGTAGTAAAATGTATGATGGTAAGGAGTAGGCAGTATGAGTATGAGTGAATAGAGTTTTGTATTGAAAGGTTGCTTTTGGCATTGAATAAATTCTCAGTGACACAACACAAGGAAGGAGATATGATTTGAAGTTCCCTTTTGTCATCCGATACGTCGCACTCATCACGCCCACAAGCACGAACCCACGCCCTTAGGAATACTCACCAGCTCATCCAAACCCCAATACATATTCACAAGAACAAACTCCCACACAAATAATTACCTTGTCTTTTTTTCTACGTGCATTTATGAGACCAACCCATTTCACTTCCCTTATTTATTGCCTCCAACCATCGTCTACACCCAATTTAATTTTTACTTTCACATTACAAGCAACAGACCAGAGATTAGAATCCGTTGATCCCAGATCATTCGTACAACTCATTATTTAATGAGGATTCTTTTACTCTGCTTACACATTATTATTATTATTATAAGAAATAAATTATATTATTTTAATAACAATTTTTAAGAATGAAATATACCATTAAACTTCCTAAATTTAAGTTTAAATATACTTTAACCCGTAAATCATTTATTCCGTTAAATATTGAAGTGAACAACATTTTATTCTAGTATTTTAACACTGTATGTCGATAATAATATTTTTTTAAAGTTAAAAAAATAAGAAACTTCCATCTCACTTTCTTCTCTAACCCTAACTCCTCCTCTCCTTTCTCCTCACCCAAACACCACCCTACACCTTTCAACCACAAACTCTTCTCCTTCCCACATCTACCCATCTTCTAACAGCACCATCCCCTCTACCTCTTTGAAAAATCGAACCTTTGAACCATAACGCATTGCCTCATCTCCCCTCTTCTCTTGCCGTGGCGGCGTGACGCTGGAGGCTCTGCCTCTGTGATGGACATGCGATGGGGGCTTCACAATGATTCATGGAGGTGCCCGCGCGGTTGAGGCGGCGGCGAACACAGGTCCGAGGTGCGATAGGGGTCGCAGTGGCTGCGCCGAACAACGAATGGAGCTCGTACGAAGAGTGGTTTGGTGGAGGGTTATGTATGCATATCTAATGAAGGGGAGAAGTTGGCATTCTCCATTTGTTTCGATACTGCAAGAATTGAATATGTTTAGTAAAACTATATGTTACTGAAACATATAATATATGCATCAATGTTGATATACCACTTCCCCTTTGCGGTGTTGTGTTTGTGTGGTGGAGAAGTGGAGTGGAATTTTGTGCATTAAAACTAGTAGATGAAATGCGGATACAAATATTGTCGGCGGTTAAATATTTTATCCGCAAACAATGGTATCTTCATATTTTCATCCATGAAATATTGTCATCGGTTGGATATATAAACCGCAACCACATATTTATTTTGTTTTTCTTTATGTTTTTCAAAATAATTTATATTTCATTTGCCTATTTCAAACTGAAAAATAATAACCATTCCAACCCTTAACAATATATATATATATATGCGAAAAATTTTGTGACAGCTTAGAAATTTTTTTAAAAGGGTGTGTATCTTTAATAGGGCAATGATGTCTTTCATTCTATTTTTAATTACTTAACTAAACATTAACGTATCTCATCGAACCCACCTTAAAGACTGTTCATACGTGACGATGACTTTTTCTTAGTCTAAGGTGTCTTCTCTCCGTTTTATTAGTCTGTGAGGTACAGACCAGTTGGCCTGCTCTTTGTTGTCAGAGCTATGATTAAATCATTGGAACAATGAAAAATATATAAACGCTTTCTATTACAACCAGAACATTTTTTCTTTTCAACGTACCATTTGCAATTTCAGATCAGAAACAAAAACGCTATGTTTAGTTTTAAGTGCTCATTGAAAAAGAGAAAGAATTTAAATAAATTAAATCCAAAAGAAAAATAGAAGGACCATTACATTAGATTTTAAAAGTTGATTTTTTTATCAAATGAAAAAATATATCATTATTTTCAAGTCATATAAATTCATGGATATATATATATATATATATATATATATATATATGTATATTTTTCAAGTTCTTAATTTACCAGGCTAACTAACTGTATTCTTCTTTAAACTCGGTTTTTGTTTGGGATTTCTTCAATCCGTTCTCAATAAATATATTTAATTAATAGGGACTGAATTTGAGATTTTTCTAACAATTTTAACGTGCGATATCATTTTTTCGAGCCTTTAATTACTGGAAATAGTTTGAAATGAGATTATCATTGGATATTGAACTAACTCAGTTTCTTCCTTATCAGACAGAACTTAGAAGTTAGAAGCAATTATGTGAAAAGAAACAAGAAAACAAACGAACAATAAAAAGTACTGAAGTAGAGAACAAGATTACCCAGCTTGCTATTAGCCAACAACTACTGGCCTCTCGAGGTGAATGCGAGTTGACACAATATCCACTTGAATTCTTCAGTTCAAATTTGGATTCTTCTGCAAACCAAACTCTGAAATGTTTCTTAGTGCCTGAATGTGAGTTGACACAAATTAACTACTTGAATTCTTACGGATCTCTCTATCTATTTTATTTTATACGTGTGAAATTGAAAAACATGTACTTAATAATTTCTTAAACTAGACATGTATACACGTATAATTATTAAATTATATTCCTAAACTATTCTTCAGAAAAGCTATTTAATTTCGAAAATTTGACTTGATAGGAGAAAAAGGTCTAGAATAACAACTTTTCTGCTTACTTTGAGTTTAACCTTTCATAAAGGTGCATACACTTTGCTCACTGCCCTGTATGCAATGTAAGCGTCAACTTTTATTCTTTTCTTGTTTCCTTTATTGAAAGGCAATTTATTAGGAGGTGGTGGGGACTAAATTTCTATTTTGCGAGGGTAAAAATTAAATGTTATGAGGACACAAACGAAAAGGGTAAAAAGGGCGTTAACCTTTTACTGGGTTCTTTTTTTGCATTAGGTTTTTACTTTTAAGACACGAAAGGTTAATGATGGGAAATTGGTCTAAACTCTAAAGTAGGCTATTAAAATATGCAGATTCGATTAATTAAGAGGGTAGCGTTAAGGGCAGTATAACCCGCACTTGGAACTAGGGACTTGCAAGAGGTTACCTAGTTTGCAGAACTCGATGCAGCGGAATCCATCCACTATTCTTTATGATTATGACCCTTTGGAGGCCTCAAATATTTGATGCCATGGGGATCCTTCTTTTCTTTTTCAAAACTTTTATTTTCTTATTTTTGTTTTTAAGTATAAAATCATATTTTTTTATTTTTAAAAATTAATATTGAAAAAAGTGAAACCTGGAAATAAAAATAGAAAACTGAAAAAAAAATATTTTCAGTATTTTATTTACAAAATTTCAGAAAATAAATAGAATTACAGTTTTATAATTAAAATTAAAAAAATAATAAAAACAGAAAATCTTTTCATAATCCAAATGATACATTGGTTTGGTATCAATTTGGTGCATCAAAATGAGACTTAAAATTAAAATTAAGCTTTAAAATTTTAATCATGATATTTGGCATCCTTTTCAAAATTGAAAATACAATACTAAGATTTAATTTTATAGAATTAGAACATAACTATAAGTAACTATTTTCAATTCTGAACTAATACCTTCTAAATTATTAGTTCCTAAGATCACATTACATTGCAATCTAGCATCACCACTACTAACACCGTTCGTCGCCACCATAAACATTGTCACATTCACCATCACCTCTGTCACCATCATCACTATCGCCACCACACCATCGCCACAATCCACATTGCCATTGCCGCCACCATTGGAGTCCTCATCACCGCCACCGTCATCACTATTATCATCATCATCGCCACTACTATTATCACTATTGTTGCCTTTACCGTCGCCACGACCATTGTCATTGTTGTTATTATCACCACTGCCGCCACCACACCAACGTCTTCACCATCCTCATTGCGACCACCACCATCACTACTTCTGCTGCAACCATCTTCACCATTATAACATTGTGCACCCCGAATCACAAAATAAAATTTTTGTAAATATTTTTTCACAGTATTTATATATTACATCACATAACTCCATATTATATATATATATATATATATATATATATATATATCTTTATTTATATGTCTATGAGATTGTCAACCAGTTTAATAAATTAAAAGATTTTCTTTTTTAACCAAGCTTTTATAAATTTATTCACAGAGCTTAACATAAATCAAACTTTGTTACACTTTATATTATACTAATTCAAACATTAGAGTAGGTTAAATCAAACATAAAATTACAGTCTATAAAAAACAGGTATCCTTATATTTGACGTATTCTCACATTTAGTTAATCACTTTGTGTAATATGCATAGGATAATCCATTACTTATTTAATACAATCTTTAATAGTTGTTTTTTGATTTTTTTTATCATACACAAATTTGCGTCAGTTAAAAAATTGTTATAACTAATATGGTTGTTCTATCTCAAAAAAGATTATTACACGAATTGATATAGATATGATTAATTATTATATATGATTAGATGTGTTAGGTAAAACAAATATTTAAAATAAAATATTCTACTTGAATCATTTAAAATAACAATCAATTATTTTATAAAAAAATTTAAATCAAATTAAGTGAGTAGAAAATAATATACAAAATTTGATCTTATAATGCATAATATAATTTTTAGATTATAATATAATTGGCAGAACAAAACCACACCAGGTCATGGTATAGATTCATTATTAATTCCACAACAAAACATGTTCTGTCACGGATTTAGATTGTTTATAGCAAAATTCTCTCCACCATCTCTCCAGCAACTATTCTGATGATGATTAGATACGAGGTTGTGGATGGTATTTTAATTAAACAGTTAAAAATAATCTATGTAATTTGTTTTAATCAGTTAATCATATAATCCACGTGGAAAAAATTGTACGTACGAGGCATTGTAGAATTCTTCAATATCTACAACGTTTGCCATGATATTTGAGTGGTAAATAGAACGAGGGCATTCTCAATACATGCATGATTCATAATTTGATTTCCACATGGAGACACCATAAGGTGTTTGGCACACGTGATTAAGAAAGAAAAAAATGTACCTATGTGTTAACTACAAAGTGTGTATTTATTAATAAGTTGTAAAAATAGAGTTATTATTAAAATAGAATAATTAATACTAATTTATCTCTGACCAACTCAACTTAAAAAACTTAAACTGAACATCAAAATGACCAATACTAGTCATAAGCTGGTTGGAAGGCATGAGTTTCAAAAAACTATACATTTGAAATGTGATTAGAAAAATAAAATTATAAAAATAAAAAAAATATTAAATTATTTGCATTGTTTGAGATAATCAAAATTCTATTTAATCATATAATTTTTTTAAAGTTAGATAAATCAAAATTTAAATTTGATCAACCCACGAATAACTAAACAACTTACAGCATGTTCGGAATACACAATGAACAAATCTTCGTTCCAAGTTCTGTTGTCCCAAAAGCTACTATGGCTTGCTTCTAACCAACGGAGAAAATCTCTGTTGGCCTCCGTTAAATTCTCTACACCAAACATCCCATTAATTTGTATGGTAATCTTGCATTTGATGTTGATGGGATTGTGTCTCTCTCCACCTCTTAGGCACGCGACTTTCATTTCACCAAATTATATATGCCATTCTAATGATACTCATTATTACTACTATACTTCCAAATACTTAAGGCTCCTAAATCTAAATCCACTTATCATCATCGCCAGTTTATGTTTCCATGGCATTATCCACACCTAAAATATTAGAATCGACACTTTCTTTACACTATTAGAAAATATATACACAAATTATCATTTACTAAAATTTGAAAATTATTAAAAAAGCGTTTATTGATAAAGCCTTTAATTAATAAAATAGAATGATACTTTAATAACTTATATTAATAAATAATTTTGTTAGTATAAAACTAAGTTATATTAATATTACGTTAAATATTAGTATAATACATTTTATACCATCAAAGACTTTTTTAACAAAGACTTTACTACATGTTAGTCAAATTTTATACCATTAAAGACTTTTTTAACAATTTTCAAAATTTGTGCGTTGGTAAATGACAATTTTTTAGTGTGAGAAATTAAATTTAGAAAAATAAATGAAATTATCTTTTAATTCTATAAATTCATGACTTTAAATGACAATTTTTTTTAGAGTAAAGAAATAATAAAATATTCTAATGATGACATGAATGACCACATAAAATAAGGGTCAAGGAATTAGCATCTTGCACTATGGGGTCAAAATTCTAAATAAGCACAATATTTTGTTTTTGGTGAACAATGGCACCTACCGGCCCAAACCACCAGATAAACTAGAAAACAAAGCAAACTTTATTTTTGGTCGCAAGACGAACTTATTTTTCAAATATCCATTTCTCCAAAATTGAGCCAACCTTTGAACAGCCTGCGAACAACAATATGAGAAACAAGGAAAACCACACTACATAAAAATTGGCCCAATAATCCTACAACAAAAATTATCACATGAATTTGAAAATATTCACTGACCAACAAAACTATGAAAAACCCAACAAAAATCATGTTTTTTTTTCTTCAGAAATTAAACTTGTGTGTACTCACATTCAGACTGCTCAACCAACTCTGCTCGACCAAAAAACAAAAACAAATAGCAATATTAACTTTGAAGTAAAATTCTCATTACATATCATATCATGAACATAAAATTCAAACATTATCATGAGATGCAAATCCTCGGTATCTCCACTACCCTTCTGCAAGTTTTGTACAGGGTTATGACATGTGGGTGTTATATTAACCAAACTGTTAATAAAAGTCGGTGTTAAATTATTTTAAATATATCTTTAGAAAAATATACCGGTTTAAAAAATAACAAATGTGAAAAATATTTTTAAATCGGTTATTTTTATAATTAGTTTTTTAAAAAAATTATAACTTTTTTATATGGATAAAAATAACTAATTTAAATATATTTTGTCATTGATTTAATCAAAATAGTATTATTCATTACTTCATATCTGATACCTCCTATTAGAGTATCTAAATCCTATTAATCAGGTAGTGTTTAGGAACCAAATTAATACATAACAACCAACTATAAAACTAAATGCATCTAAACTACTAGTTACAAAAATCATTAGCCACATCAACTGTAACCACATAAAACCGCACATCAAAAAACGATTTGGTTCGGCCTGCAATAACATTCTAAGAACCAAACCAAACGAAACTAAAGGTAGGTATATTTTATAAATTCCTATACTATTAATGTCTTGAAATAACCCTATAATTTAATTAATAGTAATATGTTATTTCTGTTGTAAGTTTGTTGGATGTAAAATATACACAAGTAATTTGACTTATGTATTAATTTTAATCTTTTATATAAACATAACATATAAATTATAAAATAATATACTCAACATAATAAATTGTTTATAAAAATAGAAACATATATATTTCATTTTTTATGTCTCGTGACTTTAAAAATTGACTATGTAATTTATAATGTTCCGCCTAATTATTAGATTTAATTCAAATTGAATTCACTCTAAATACTGTGGTAGATAACAAAATTTTAAACCATGGTGTGAAAAAGTTTAAGGAAAATTTTTCACCTCGCCAATTATGCCCTAAGATTGCCCAATTCGTGGAAAAGTGGAACCACTATGCATAAAATTTCAGTTTGGACAGCTTGTAGTATTTTAGGCATAACTTGAACTACAGACCTCCGGTTTAGACGAATCTAACGGGAAAACGTTCGCGACTCAATTCTCTACAACTTTTATGAAGAAAGTAAAAGCAAATTACAATTTTACCTAAGCGAGAATTGGCTCACTGGAGCAAGAGCCCGATTTTCACTTGAGCGAAAATTCATCAGAATCTCTCCTATGGGTCTCGCTTGAGCAAAAGTCACCCAGAAATCACACTGGACCTTGCTTGAGCGAAAATTGCAGCAACTACATCTTAAAACTAACTTTCTCACCCCCTAACTTGCCTGTCTGGACTCCAATTACTCTGAAACTTCATGGGCACTATATTTCCCCATTCTAGACCTGCTAGCATAATTCGTTCTCCAAAAGTCCTTCATATGAACAACTTATGCACTAGAATGCATTCAACTTAATTTTATGCAATAACACATCTTAAAACACTTCAAATGCAATGTAATTACCAAGGTCTCAATGCACACAAGTCATAAATACCTCTAGGGTCCTATTGGTACCCTCGAGGGATTCTGAATCCTGTCAAAACTCCAAATCACCTATTTAGTTGGCTAAAACACCTATTTCAACATATGTACATCACATTAGCTAAAGCACACTATACAAATGGGTCCACGCCATTCAATCACGACTTCTTCATACAAGATACTACACACATGTATATAGTTACACAACCTATCAATACACACACACACACACACAACAAATGGCTCAGTGCCATGAAATCAACAGAACTTGCTAACATAACATATATTCACCATCAAAGGCTCAATGCTCAATCATAAACAAGCATCACCTGGACGTCATCATATTCATCCATCAACATAGCCTGAACTATGCAAACACCCAACATAGGTCGTCAAAATACCATCATATACTCGCATCCATCAATAACATAGGCATACATATACGATGACTACACAAAAGTCACTCTGGCATAAAATCATCAAACACACCATATGGTATAGACTACTCTTATTGCCACCAAAACTAAAAACATACCACATACATATATATACATCATTACAAATATACATTTATCATCCAAATCTCCATTTCCTGGCATTGCTTTACCTCGGCACACTGGTCTCTGAAACATTTGGGGCATCCTTGTCATAAGTTACTACAACAACTGTAAGGGTAAGGGACTCATTATATTAATTAATACAAATAATCATAACATTTAATCATGCATTAAGAAAGGTATAGTATAGTCCATAATGCATACAACCATCATGATATCATACTATTAATTCATCCATTCACATCATTAATAGAAATATCACTGATATCATCATCTATGTAACTGACACCCATTTATCATTAATTCAAATACATTAATCTCATTATCATATTTCACAATATCAAATTCAGAATCAATTTACACAATAGCACCACTAACTCTCATTTCATCATGATAACAATATGACTTTATAGTATTAGATACTAAAAGGATCAGTCATCAGCTAAGGGTCCTACCTGACACCTGTGAACCCTACTTGGTTCACCGACCCCGCCTGGCTCCTCACATCACCATTGGGCCCTACCTGACCACTAGGTAGCTCAACGGGGACACAAACGACCACTGGAGCCAAAAATAAGGGGTTTATACCAATCAGTCGTTCATGCCACAGCACATGCATATAAGCATTTATGAGTAATCATCAACTCATTTAAATCAACATTAAGCATCATATTTAGTCTCGACTATTAAAGCCATTACCCTAGGTGTTAGGGAATCCTATTAGGGTCAGGCAACGAAAACACAAAGGATTCCAAAGAAAGAATTGCAAACACGTATGTCTCAAAGCATTATGCTAAATTAAAATTTTTAATTAGGGTTTACCTCTTATAGACGCAGAACAAGATCCTCGATCGAAGCAATTGTAGCTTTGCCCTTAGGAGTCCACACGAGCACTCCCACCAGAAAACTAACGATCCGAATGCTAGTACGGAATTTTAGTGTAATCTAATTTCTGAGCAGCAGCCTATGAGCATCTCATGCTCTATATATAGGCTTAGGTCTTGACCTGAGCTCTCATTAAACATTGGGCTCCTTACTCATTCTAAATGAGTTAGGCCCAAATAGTTTTATTTTCAGTCCAACTAAAATAAAACTATCCTCTGGTGGGCTTACTCTATGTGTGTGACCCTATAGGTAAAATATTCGGTTATATTAATAATAAACTATTTTATTATTAATATAAAATAAGAGCGGTATCTAGCAATACATCATTATGTCCGAATATTATTTATCATCGATATGACCTATAAGTGATAATTATTTTATATATCTATTCCTTTTGTCACGATATCTAATTGGGCCCAAGGCATGGTCGTCGTCATCCTTGTATGGCCCAATTTATTTTACTTGATACCAGAGTAGACTTTATCGAATAAATATCTAATATTTATTCGTCCTAGCATGGCCATGCATTTCATTAGTCTTACTCCATCAAGTGGCCCATAGATATCACTCCTGTCACATAGGAGAGACAAATTCCATCTACATCACTCACATCCCTCTGCATAATTTATCTATTGCCTAATCACAATCTTTATGGTCATCTTATTACAGATAACGTTTGATTGTATTAAAACAATAAACTCCTTATGTAGGAATCGTAGTGACTTCAGGTCGAAGGACTATATACCATTATCACATTGAGAACCGTTTATGACACTCATGTAACGATCCATGCAACGTTCTCATGGTGGGTCTGTCCAGTACAATATTACTCTTAATGTGTACCCGTGTAAAGACTTGATATCATATATCCATGATTTGTGAGATCAAATCATTAGTACATTCACACACTAATCTTAATGTATTTACATGTCCCCATGTAAATACTTGATTAGGGACGTTTTAGGAATAATTCTCATATGACCTATTATTTCAGGATAAATAGCATTAGTCTAAAACTGAAAATACTAATTTTATTGATAACTTAAAATTGATACATTAATAGCTCATAGTGCATACACCAATACTAGGGCCATTACCTTTGCCACTCAGGCATTCAATTTTTTAATAATTTTATTCTCAACCTCTTAAAACGTCAATAATGCATCATATTATTTCATTATCATATTATACCATCTCAGGTATCAAGGATTCATCATTTAACAACAACAACCATCAATACATATACACAATCAATAACATCAACTACCTTTTACTTATCACATACTTCAATTATTATAATTCGATTGATTTACCATCTAATCATACTCTGACTCAATTTATACACATTTTATATATAATCTTAATCTTTAACTATTCTACTTTTTCTCGTAATTGCAAGAACAACTTCAATAATTATTCTTATTAATATATATGTCAGGTATACCCCCTTACCTCAACTTCACACTTCTTAAGCTTGGAATCACTTGTCGGCTTCACCACCTCCCCAAAACTCTAAAATTAAAGAACCCATACAACCAAATTAGGTGCTAGCTACCAAAACCATAATCGAATTAACTGAAATAGCTTCAAATCAGTTTCAAGCATTTTAGAACTTACCTCAACGTCTGTCGACCTTCATTTAGGTTCCACCTCGTTAATTACTCTACCGATCTTTGCTTCGAACCCTACAAATACCGAAATCACAGTCCATTAACGAATTCAAAACACCAATCATCGATGAGGTCATTTACAAGTCTCCAAATACCATGAAATGAAAACTGACACTCCCTCGTCCATAAACCCCAAGCTCATTATTGATGAAAAGATAAAGAAATTATGACATTGAGACCGTCCACTATACGTATTACCATTTAAAAGCTTCCAAGGACTGTAAATGGTGAAAACGGCAAACCCCACTATAGAACCCTATTTGCGATCAAGAGAAAAGTAGGAGGAAACGAGAGATTGAAGGTACCACCAAGCTTACCTCGACACCAGGGTTCCAGATGAAGGGAAATGGTGCCATATTTTTCCTCAACCACTTTACTCACCAAGGAATTTTTATCCTCTTTTAATTTCTACCACCACTTGCCTAAAAGTGCAATATTAAAACTATCTAGATTTCTTATGCATAATCCTTCCTCACTTATAGGTTTATAAACAGTTTTCCACCTCACCCAAGGAATTTTTCTCACCTTGTCACCCCTTTCCTACACAAAATCCCTTTGAATCGTATCAAGCTGATTTATAGTACATTTAGGTATATGAAAAATATAAAAGAAAAACAAGGGAATAGAAAAATAAGGGTTTAGTCCAAATCACCAAGAACTACCAAGCATACCCATCAGTTGATTCATCCTTAATGACCATCCACACCGGCAAAGTTATAAAACCTCTTATCTCATCAACTAAAGTATCTTGTTATCTATTACCAATTGATTAACAACACCACTATCCATACTTACATTGCTAATGACTTGCTCAAATTTTATATGATTCATTATTTTAATATCTTTTTCCTCTTCTTTAAAAAAATAAAGGAAAAGATCTATACAACTTTATAAACAAATTAAAACTTGAAAAATTAACAAGCTTATTTTTTTAAAAAAAATTTAATACTAAGAAAAGGAAGAAAAAATTATGAACAAGAGCAAGATATAAATCAAATTTTTAACATTTTTCTATTCATTATCAATCATGTTTATTATTGACATATTATTTATAGATACTTAATTAAATTTAGTATATGAAAGTAGTTTTAATTATTTCAACCTTGAAATAGTAAAATATTTTTATTTATATTATTATTTATAGAATATACTATGATATTAACTAAGACATCTACAATGATCCAAAGTCTCCAAATATAATATTATCAAATAAAAGATATTAATTTGTGCATAAGTGTGCCAACACACTTGGTGTGACTCTCTAACATTTATCTATTTTCTTTTATTGCTATATCAAAGGATAAAGAAACATTATCGGAAAGGAGAATGGTGTAATTGAGGATTGGTCACTCTTAAAAAGTATTTAAAATTTAGCAAGCAAATTTGAAGTATGCTTTAAACATGTTTTTAGGGAATCAAATAGAATGGTTAGTGTAATGGCCAATTTATAATGTGATTTAAGCAATGATGTCTTTACAGCTCTGTTTGGTTGTTGCAGGGAAGAACAAGAAAAAAATGCAAAAAAAGAAAATGAAAGAAAGAAAGCTAAAATAGAGTGAAAAATGTACTTATTTATTTAAGAGAAAGTGATATAAAAAAGAAAGAAAAGTTATGATTTCCAAAAGTAATATAATCGTAAATTAAAATTAAAGAATTGTATAATTACAAAGTTACTCATATATTAAGATTTCATTCTAGTTCAATATGTTTATAATTTAAAGTATACTTTTAAAATAGTTTTTATTATAAAATTATAATTGATCTGGGCTGGACATTGGTTTTTGTTCTATTTGAAAATCGAGGTCATGAGTTGACTGTCTTGACCGGGGTCAAGGGTTAAGCTCCCTGACCGTAGTTACCTCACTAACTCTCAGTTTTACACCGCCTCAGTGGAGTACGGTATTATACACCTAGGTTGAGTGGGAATCCAAGGTTCTTCAATTAAAGGTAGCTATTGATGTTCTGTCTGTATTGAAGTCAAGGAACCACACCGGAGGTGTACTTGCAGAAGATTCTCCGATGCTTAAGTCAGTATAGTCACTAAAGTAATGATATTATGGAGGTAACTTACAGAATTTTTTCAGATCCTTCTTCAGTAATAAATGAATTGTATTTATAGTGTTTACCTTAGCTTAGGAAGTGATTTGACCATATTCCTAACTTACTATTGCTACAATGTCTGAGGGTCAGGTTGCCCATACCTCCTCTGACTCATTGTCTGGTTGTCAGTTACGGGCTGGGGTTAAGGGAGGAATCCTTAGTCAACCAATGGTTTTGGATTTAAGTCATGGACTTGTCAGCTTTTTCAGTGATGTGGCGTGGTGCTCTTGGACCCCGGTCTGGGCCCTGGTCACCACCCCAGATCATTTGCCCCTTAGTTTATTTTTGTAGTGTTACTACAATAAATGAACTATTTAAAGTCCAGTTGAAAAAATTATCAGGGTGTGATTGCTAATGTGCCAACACGGTCGTGGTCAGATATACTTTGGGTTAGGTGAGGCATTTAATGTGCCTCACCTGTAAAAGCTGCCATTTCATGCGGATTGTTGATGTGTCAAGTCACAATTGGTAGGGATGTCAATGGGGCGGGGCGGGCACGGGTATCTCTTTCCCACTACCCGTGCCCGCGGATAAAATTAAAACTCGTGCCCGCCCGTTACCCGCACGGGTACCTATTTTACGGGTTTTTTCAAGTAGTTGCTATCCGCAGGTATCCACGGGTACCTAATTGAAACAAAAAATTGAAAATAAAAATATAAAAACATTAAACTGAATTACAAATTAAATATCGATCATCATAAATTACAAAACAAAATAAACTAAATTCAACAAACATAACAAGTATTTGATTAACATAGTCCTAAAAGCATTATAAAATAAAAAAAAATCAAGAGCATTTGATCAACTAATTCATCAATGGAAGACTCTAACAATCCACTTCATCTTCAAGCTCCTCAATAACATCAACTTGTTCAGATGATTCCTATAAAATAAAACAAGCCATCACATAAGAATGTATTTACAAAATTATCTTGAATTTTTCATTAAATACAATAAGCAAATATACTAACAATTTTGTCATCAATGTCATCCAATATTGTATTTGCAAATTCCATATTCTTATTTGCCTCTTTTCTTAAAGAACCTAAAATTATAAACCCGAATAAATTCAAAACTAATTACAATAAATAAAATTCAATGAACTATATTTAACAATAAAATATAAATTGTTACCCTTGACATCAATCCATATCCAATTTTGGAGACACATCATTGCTTCTAAAGTCTCAGGAAGCAAATTACTACGATGAGGAGTAATAATCCGACCACTAGTACTGAATGAAGACTCCGATGCCACAGTGGAAACGGGAATTGCATAAAAATCCCTTGCAATCAATACCAATATCGGATACTTTGAAGAATTACTCATCCACCAAGTCAACAAATTAAACTTTTCTGAATCAAGTATGGCTGGCTCATCTAAATACAAATCTAAATTTGTCCTACGATAGTTTGTAGAATATTGTTCCACCCTTTTGGATCTTTCAAAATCCGTAAACCAAGCATCTGAACTCACATTGACTGCAACATCTCTAATAGGATTTAGATTTTCAAAAATGGTATCCTTCCCCTTCAATTTAATCTCATAGTCTTTCACCAAGTCATGCAAAATGTCCTTTACTCGGTTAATTTCAAATTCAGCTATTTCTCCAAAATCCGAGGGAAAAAATAACGTGACAATAAACCAATCTTGAACCTTGGATCCAACACAGTGCCAACAGCCATTACCTTATTAATTGTACCCCAATACTTTTCAAATTTAGTTATCATGGATGAAGCCATTTGACGAATAACATGACTAGCACTACCAAGCCACTCAACCAATGCTAATTTAATTTGGCACACTTTTGGAAATAAAACATTTGCAGTTAGATATGAGGTTCCAGAAAACAAGTTTGTTACATCATGAAACAATTACAACTTCTCATAAATTTGACTTGCCATATCCCACTCATCATCACTAGGAAAAGTTTTGTATTGATTACTTCGTTATAACAATCGCTCAAACATATCTTTATACTCAATTGCAACCTTAAGCATCAAGAAAGTAGAATTCCACCTAGTTTTACAATCAAGAACAAGTTTTTTATCATATGAAATGGTTAGTTGCTCACATGTTTCTTTGAACTTCTCCTCCCTTTTAGGTGTACTAGTCCAAAAATTAACACTAGCCCTAACCTTTTCTATGGCAGCAGAAATTATAGACAACCCATCTTTGACAATCAAATTCAGTATATGAGCACAACAACGTATATGTAGCAACCTATAACCTAAAATAAGGTTCCTACGTGGAAGTTTCTCCAACAAATATTCAATCATAGCATCATTAGTAGAGTAGTTATCAACAGTCAAAGTTGAAAATTTCCCATCCAAACTCCAATCCATCAAACATTGTATCAGAACATCACCAAGAGCTTGATAGTATGAGGTGCAGGCACATAAATAAACCTAGTAACAAAAAATGATTCATTTTTAAATAAAATACAATAAACAACATAACATAATTAAACACTCATAGCCATGTTAAAATAGAGATTATACCTTACAAGTCAACTTTGAAGAGTCCACGAATCATCAATGTAATATGTTGTTACTGCCATGTAACCTAAGTTTTGATTGTTGGATGTCCACATATCAGTGGTGATTGCAATTCGGCCTTGATTCTTTGCCAACAACTTCTTTGTTTTCTCCTTTTCCTCATTATAAATCTTGATGATATCACTCATGATAGTATTATGAGTAACCACCTTAAATAGAGGTGCCACAGTACCAACAAAATCTCTGAAGAAATAATGATTCACCATGGTTAACAGATACTCATGTGTAACTATCATCTTTGCAAGTGCACACCTTCCTACCTCTTGGTTAAATGTTAAAGAACTCACAAGTAATGTGTCAGTGCCTTTTTTCTGTTTTAAGAAATGCCTGTTTGATATCACGAGTTGTTCAGAGTTTGCAAGACTTAAAATGACTTCTTAAGTGTGATGTTCCTTGCTTTGGATCCCCTAGGAGTTTTGAGCCACAATAATTGTAAACAACTTTCAATTTTCCATCAATGGTTCTTTTCTAGAAATGGTTCCAAACATCTAAAGTGTGCTTTCTTCTACTTGGTTGTGTGCTTTCAATTTCATTTTGAGTTGAGGTCATCTCAATCTCAATACTTTTAGAAACATTGTTTGATGCAACCATATTGGAATCCCCTTTGTTAGTTAATGGGAGATGCTCTTTAACTTGGTCCTCCACACCCTGTGAACCCAACACAATAAGTGCGTTCTCGTTTGACATCCTAATTATAATATTGAAACTCATTATTTAAAATCAAAGTGAAAGCCAAATAAAAAAGTAATATCCAAAAGCAAAATAAAAATATGTAGTTCAGCATATATATACAATAATAACCAGCCCAATGCCTATCAGTCCTAAAATCAGACCTAAAAATATATAGTCCCAAAGATGATAGTTAAAACTGCACATTAATTGAGTTATGCTACATGCAAATCACTTCTTCCACACTTCCTCTCACATGCAATTTTTCATTTTTAAGCATCACTGGAATCAATTATTCCTTTTCATTAAACAACAGAGATCAAATAAAGAACACACCATCAATTGATATTCTGATTTGACCCTAAAGCTAAGACTTCATGATATTATTTAATATGTTGATTCTTTCAAATGGATAACATATAAAAGACCAAAAAACATTCAAAAAAATCAGAAAAAATATGCACAAACACAACTAGCATCATTTCTGAAATTTTGAACATCCAACATCAGAACAACCAATAAAAAAGAATAAATCATCTTCATTTTCATCAAGGAAAAGTATAAAGACATCTAGCAGAAAAAACATCACATCTCATTTCATTTTTTGGTCAGTAGTTAAAAGAACCCCCAAAAATATAACAAAACACAATCTAATTGTGAGCAGTACAAAACCATAGACATCATGAATTTCCACAAGCGTGTGTTCGATCCAATACAAGCTCAATGCAAGAGGACTTTATAAATTCCTCTGCTTCAAAACATCAAGAAAATCCATTACCAAGGAAGGATTTTCAAATTTCAAACAACTTTCCCAATTTGTTATAAGGATCAAAACAGAACATGATAATCATTAGAAATAATAAGTTAGCAATAAAATTATGAACTTGGTGTTGATGACATAAAATTTACAGAGAGAATTTAGATTGAGGGAGCAGAGCAAAAAAGACAGAGTGAGAGAAAGAAGGGAAATGAAGCTGACCTTGTATGCTAAATAAAGTTTCTGCATATGAAACAAAATCAGATAACAAAAAATCAGAACCCAGATGAAAAGTAGTGCTTTTTTCTGTGAATGGCATATGAGAGAAGAAAAAGTTTTCTATGAATGGACAAGGGAGGAGCTTCAAGATGACAAACTGTGAGGGAGGAGCTTCACGATGACCACCGTGGAGGACGAAGAAGACGACCACCGTGAGGGACGGAGAGGCACTGGACCACCACGACGGAGAAGACGGACTGCAGTGGAGAGGCACGAATGATTGAATGAATCCTTTCTTTCTTCTGATTTAGAGTAGTCTAGGGTTTTTTAAGACGCATAGTAAATAACAAAAAGGCCCACTAAATATAATTATATATTAATAATAATAATGGGTATTAATATAATTTTATATATATGGGTACCCGCGGGTACGAATATCATTATATTCGTACCCGTGCCCATTTCTTAACGAGTAGTACAAAACCCGCCCTCCTTCCTCTACGGGTACCCATACCCACGGGTTTTTATATCTGTGACGGGTTTTTATCCGCGGGTACCCGCGGGCGTGGATATTTTGACCTTCCTAACAATTGGTCGTGTTTTCCATGCGCCATCAGATGATGTCATTCCCAGGCGAAACGACGCTTCTTTTTGGGCCGCGACGCTTCGTTTTCTACTTCGTCCATGGGCCGTAACGGGTTAACTTTGGCCCATGCCTTTTCCTACCTATAAAAGCAAGTGTTTATGCATCTTTACTTCATTCGTTTTTTTACTGAAACTCTGCTCAACCGCTATCTATTTTTGTTCTCCCACTTCGTCCTGGCTCATACTAGAAGAACTGCTCGCAACATCCCTATAGGTATCCTCTAAAGAACCCCTCTCTTTACTATGTTTTCCTTTTCTTCTAACCACGACCAGGAACAAGATTCCTCTTGTGAGATTATTTCAAACCCTTCGTTATCTTGGCCACCCGAGGTTCCTCATCAAGGACCTCAGCTTACTCAAACGGATATCCACAGGTGGATGACTCCGGTTAACTTGGGCTCAACCTCCCAGGCAGAGTCTTCCACTTCTGAAGTTTGGAATCCTCCTTCACCTATGCCTCTTGTGTCTCCGGTCTGGAGTGAGAACTCCAGCGTAGTGCATTACTACGCTGATGATACTGACTTTTACTCACATGTCCCTTTTTAATGCACGTTTCTAACCATAGACGCTGCCGGCTCATCAGTTTTGAGGAACGACCTCGATGACACCTTCATGATTGCGGATAAAGTAAATTGGTTATCTCGCAAGGCTGAAGATCCCTATTTTTGGGTTTCTCAGGACGTACTCCCTATATACAGTTGCCTCACCAAGCCTTCAGATGGGGTGAAACTTAAAATTGAGTATCACTGGCACGCAAAGAAGTACGCCAATTCATTCACCCTCTTTGCCCCTACACTCATAGAGCAGATCTACCACATTCTGAGGAACCACTTCATTTATTTTCATGATTACACAATAACCAAGGTGGGAGTCCGGTTCCCCCTGAATAAGTTCGAGATAGGGGTGTTACATTTTTTAGGCATCGCCCTCAGCCAACTCCATCCTAACGGCTAGGCCTTGGTCCTCTCTCTTGAAGTCCTAGGTAAGCACTTAGGCTTCACCCTCAACATCGCCATCTTTTCTGGTTTACTCGTGTGATGCATCGAAGTATAACTGGAATGAGGTTCGTCAATCTCTGGTGTCAGAGTGACATCGTCAACTTCGAGGCCTTTGCGAACTCCTGTAAAATCGCCGAAGGCTCTTTCAGGAACTCCTTCCTGAAACTTTATGTTAAAGGGACGAGGCTCCTTTCTGGAAGGATGAGGAAGGCCGGTTTAGGATCCACACCGGTTGGACTCATAAGCATTTTTTGTTGGAGAGTTCGGCTTATGTTGTTGACAAGTCCTCCCTTTCTGAATCTGCCAAGACGGTGGTTGACACCCTCCATAATATCTCCCGAGGTGCCCCCCTCAAGTGTCGTTCTCTCCTTGGCACGGCGGAGACATGGAATGAATATCTCACTCATTTGGGTATATACCCATCTCTTTCTGCTTTTATATATTTATGTACTGTAGTTTATTAAATATACTTTATATTTTTTAGGAAACATGAGTGTCGCCGCTCTAGAAAACCTCCACAAGCTGATGGAGGGGTCAGTAGTTGACACTACGGTCGAAAATAATGTCACTCCAAAGATAAGGAAGTCTTCCAAACTCCACATCCCTGACAGGGTGATTAATCTTGAAGACGCTCCTGAGAAGCGGAAAGACAAAGGACAGACCGCTGAGGTGTCTAAGAAGAAGAAAACAAACCCTACCCCTCAAGCGATTGACAAGGGCAAGGGGTGGCGATTGAGACCCCGGTGTATGATGACATTCCTCCCCCTCCTCATTCCGGTATGGAAGCTTTGAAGAACCTAATAACCAGGACCTTTCCTTTCAACGCCGGTTTTGAGCTCCCCTTCCGCCTCAAGCCTAGGTTAGAGATGGAAGATAACACATTTTCCTTGGAGATGGTGATGTGGTACAACATCAAAATTTTCTCCGTCATCTACTCCATCATTACCGACTGTCTGAAGCTAGAATTAGACCGTCTGAAGGATAAAAACTCCCGCCTCTCCAAGGATTGCAATCGAGCTCATCAGAGGATTAAGTCCCTCAATGAGTCTAACTAAGCCTTTTAGCGGTCCGAGGAGAGCTGGAAGAAAGAAAAGGATGGACTACTCAGGAAGGCGGCTGAAATAGAGGGCCAGGTGACCGATCTTTGCAAAAAGGATAAGGAACTGTCCGTGGCGGTCACAGATGAGCAGAACAAGTACCAGGAAGATATGCTACAATTTGCTCATGCTGCCATGGACTCCTTTAGTCATGCAGTCCGCCAGGTAATCCACCGGAACTGGGATACCCCTTTCAACCTGAATGAAATTAGTTTTTTCAACTGATTCTGGAATGGTGAGTTGGTGACCGAAATGGGTGGTCAATCCTTCTCTCCTTCTAACGAACCTTTCAAGCTTCGTCCTTTGGCGGCGGGAGAGGATGACAGTCTTGGGGACCCAAACGCGGAAGAAGCTGATGTTGGTTTCAAGGGTGAGGAGGAGGAAGGCCCTCCACCAAATCCTTAGTTTTATTTTTGCTCTGTAGGCGGGATGAGCTCCGCCCATTTTAAATTTTGATCACCTTGGACGTTGTGCCTTTACTTTCATAATTACTCTTGTCAATGATATCAATGTTTTGCTTTCATCATTTTTTGTTATTATTCATAGCTCGTATAAATGTTATCCATCCACTCCGTACCTGATTTTTCCAGAATCCTTAAATTATTTCGTAATTTACTTAAAACTACCACAGATTTAATAGAAATTTAACCATTCTGGGATCTTTAGACCACTCCGAGGTTTAATAAAACTTAACCACTCTGGGGTCCTTAGACCACTTCGGGGTTTACTAGAACTTAACCACTCTGGGGTCCTTAGACCACTTCGGGGTTTACTGGAACTTAACCACTCTGGGGTCCTTAGAACACTCTGAGATTTAATGGAACTTAACCACTCCGGGGTTTAATGGAAACTTGGGGAAGATTGTTGAAAGAGATTGTTATCATGCACATTCACAAAATTATATTTTATTGATAGAATAGCACCCCGATTGCATATCTCATTAAAAACCTCCCAAGTAAACCCTGTGGGAAAAACCTTGGGTAGGGAAAAAGAGTGCATGACTTGTAGTGTCGGTTAGCTGTAATACACACGGAGGTTCTTTATATTCCATTTATTCTTAAACATCTCTCCCTCTAAAGTTTCCAACAAGTATGCTCCCCCTGGTGTGACTTTTTTCACCCGTTATGGCCCTTTCCATGTCGATGCCATTTTTCCTTGATGCTCAAACCGATTTCCAACTGATGCCTTTCTTAAGACGAGGTCACCTATATTAAACCTTCTTTGTTGGACCTTCATATTGTAGCGCAACGCAACTTTTGCTTTAATAGCTTAATCCCAGATAAAAGCTACTTCTCTAACCTCGGGTAGCAGATCCAACTCATTCCTTAATCTTTGATCATTGTCCATCATATCAAATTGCTGGACCCTTGGAGAGACTAAATTTATTTCCACTGGTATCACCGCATCTACTCCATATACCAACTAGAATGGGGCCTCACCAGTAGATGAATGTGGAGTTGTCCGATGTGCCCATAAAACATGACATAATGGGTTGACCCATTCTCCTTTCGCTTCACCAAGGCGTTTCTTTAGCCCTTTTAAGATCTCTCTATTTGCAACCTCGGCCTGACCATTGGTCTGAGGGTGCTCAACTGATGAGAATACTTGTTTAATCTGCAGTCCGTCAAGTAGACTTCTAAACTCGGTATCCATGAACTGCGTCTCATTATCCATTATTACTCTTCTTGGTATTCCAAATCTGGTGATTATATTCTCATAAAAGAATCTTCACGTTCGTGCCGCGATGATATACACTACTGCCTCCGCTTCAATCCACTTTGGAAAATAGTCTACCCCAACTATTAGGTATTCCACTTCACCAGGAGCCTTTGGGAACGGACCTAAAATATCCATGCCCTATTAGTAGAAAGGCCATGGGACCGCGGATATGAATAACTCTTCGGCTGGGACATGGTGCTCGTTGTTATTCTTCTGACATGCATCATATTTTTTGACATACTCCACTGCGTCCTTGGCTAGACTGGGCCACCAATAATCTGCCCTTAACACTTTCTTAGCCAAGCTCCTGCCTCCGTAGTGGTTACCACACGTCCTTTCGTGCACCTCAGATAGGACTTCATCGACCTCGGCCTTGTTTAAGCATCTTAAGTAAGGTGCCATCACTCCCCTTCTAAACAAGCCTCCATCTATCAGTGCGTTGTTCGGTAACTCCTTCTTCAACTTCTTCCTTTTAACGAGGCATTCTGGAAGCTGTCCACTCACCATGTATCGGATAATTGGAATGACCCAAGAGTCTTCTGGATGCGCTCTAAATTGTATGGCGTACACTTTAAGTGGGTTTGAGATACTTGGAGCAACTAAAGTGCTTTGTATAACCGTCTTCATACATCCTGCCTTTTTTGTACTCGCCAACCGAGATAGAACATTGGCTCTAATATTTTCTTCTCTAGGGACATGTTTAAATTCCATATCAATGAACCTGTCTCCTAACTCCTTAACCTTTGCCAGGTATTGTTGTAACAATGGCTCATTTACTTGATAACTACCATTAATTTACGAGATCACTAACTGTGAATCGCTATAGAGCACCGTCGTGCGTGCTCCTATGCCTAGAGCTGCCCTGAGTCCTGCCAAGCATGCCTGATACTCTGCTTGATTATTTGACATCTTGAAATCAAATCTGAGAGATATCTCAACGCTCACCCTATCTTCATTCTCAATCACCACTCTGGCCCCACATCCTTTTCCATTTGATGAGCCATCAACATAGATCTTCCAATGTTCCCATGGTAGTGTCGGGGCTTCTCCTGTCAACTTCGTCACGAAGTCTACCAAAACTTGAGCCTTTATGGTTGTCCGGGGTTCATAAGAGATATCGAATTCCGAAAATTCTATCACCCACTTTGTCATTCTTTTTGCTAGATCTGGTTTATGAAAATCTGTTCTTAATGGAGATCCATCCAGACTGTGATTAAATATGCATGAAAGTACTGTCTTAAACATCTGGACGTTTAGACTAATGCCAAATCAGCCTTTTCCAATTTCCGATATCAGACATCCGATCCTTGCAGCACCTTTCCAATGAAATACACCAGTCTCTGGCCCTCGACTATCTCCTTCACCAGTGCAACCCTAATTGCTTCGTCAGATATGGACAAGTAAACAAACAATTTCTCTCCGGGGTCAGGCTTTGTCAACACTGGTGGGTTTGCTAAAACTTCCTTCAGCTCTTGAAACTCTTTCTCCTACTCTTCTCCCCATTGAAAGTCCTTATTCTTTTTTAGTGCTTTGTAAAGGGGTAATGACCGGTGTGTTATTTTTTGCATGAACCGGGATAGAGCCGCTACTTTTCCATTCAATGATTGCACTTCCCTCACATTGGTTGGACTTTGCAATTCTCTCACTATCTTACATTTGTTAATATTAGCTTCTATGCCCCTCTGTGTTAGCATGAATCCCAAGAACCTCCCTGCTGGTACTGCGAACGTGCATTTTAATGGGTTCAACCTCATATTATAGAGCTGCAGTCTCTAAAATACTCTTCCCAAATCTTCGATGTGGTCTCCCCCAGCCGGGGTCTTGGTTATTATGTCATCACATACACCTCGACTATTCTTGATCTCATTCCATCAAAGACCTTGTTCATCATTCTTTGGTATGTAGCTCTTTTCAACCCAAATGGCATAACAGTATAGCAGAAAACCCCTTTTTCATTCATAAACACTATTTTATCTTCATCTTCTTTCCACACAGAATTTGATTATAGTCAGAGTATGCATCCATGAAAGATAGGAATTTGTACCCCGACGAATCATCCACCATTTGATCAATGCTTGGTAAAGGGTACAGGTCTTTGGAGCAACACTTGTTCAGATTTGTAAAATCTGTACACATTCACCATTTTCCATTAGCCTTTTTTACCATTACTATGTTCGAGACCCAAGAAGAATATTGCACTTCCCTTATAAATTTGGCCTTTAGCAATTCTACGGTTTGCTCATATGCCGCCTGCTATTTTTCGGGACCCAGTCTTGTTTTCTTATGCGCCACCACTCTTGACTCCGGATAAACTGCCAGCTTATGACAGCAGAAGTTCGAGTCAATTCCTGGCATATCAGCCGTGGTCCACGCGAATAAGTGCTTGAACTCTTTTAGCAATTTGACCAGTCGTTCCTCTATTCCTTGATCTAAGGAATCGTTGATCTTTGTACCCCTGACGGGGTCATATTCCAATATCACCTTCTTGACCCCTCCTTCAGGCATTAGTCTCTGAGGGTTTTCTAGATCTAACGTCAGCTCTTCCCCCGGGTCAAGATCTATCAAGTTTACAGATTTAGGTATTAGTCCTCCATCGTTAAATCTCTTCCTTTTTATGGACTCCTCCACCTTAGTCATTAAAACGTAGAGGTTATAACAGTACCTCGTCATTTGTTGATCACCCTGGACAGAGGACACTTGGTTATCCTTGTTTATGAACTTTATCAACAGATGTGGGGTTGATACAACCGCTTCCAGGGCATTCAGAGAATGGCGCCCAATAATCCCATTGAATGGGGATTTGACATCGATTACCAAAACTCTTGTGCGCACTATTTTCGACCCCGACTCTCCTTCAAATGTCAGCCTAGAATCTAAATAGCCTTTAGTAGACTGCTTGGCTCCATTGAATGTCGTTAGCTCCTGAGTGTATGGCTGTAGGTTGGAATCTGAGAGTCCCATTTTCTTGAAACATTTGTAGAAAATTACACAAGAACTTCCCTAATCCACCAACATCCTTCTAATTGTTTTATTAGCCACCACAACTTCAATCACCACTACGTCATCACCTCCTGGAACCGTCGGGCCGTAATCGTCATCAGTAAAAATGATAGCCAGGGTTTTAATGTCATCTCTGAATGGTCTGTTGTTTGTCTTCGCTTAGACTGACATGATCATCTCAGATGATTCTTTCTTACTGAATTTGACACTCCTCCTCCAGCAAACCCTCCAACAATCATATTTATGACGTCTTTTTTACCCGAACTAGGTGGTGGTTTCATCCACGACTCATCATCATCATCAATGTTATCCACCACGGCTTTCCCCTTATCTAACGCATGCTTTTTTGAACTCCGGGCCTTTTCCTCAACTGGATCAATCTCCCTTCTCCGGGGTGCTACTCTTTCTGGCTCTAGATTCATCCTTTGTTTGAATAGGTATTGCTTCAACTTCCCTTCTCTAATCAGCATCTCGATAGCTTCCTTCAACTGCCGACATTCATCAGTGGTATGTCCGGCCTGCTCGTGAAACTCACAGTACTTGTTTGGGTTTCCAGCTCTCTTCATAGGTAAAGGTTTTCTCACCCCGTACACCATCATCCCTCTCAATCTGACCTCCCGTAGGATTTGGCTAGGTCATACGGCCAATGGGGTGTATTTCACTGTATTGATGCCCATTCCTTCTCGTTGTCTTGGGAGCGTGTCCCTACCAGTTCCTCTTTTTTCTATCCTGACCTCTTTCTTGTCTGTTCTTCTCACTTCTGTTTCCGCACTTCTTTGTTTGGCAGCCGCCAAGTGCATCTCTCTCCCTACATACTTTGCCGCCTTGTTTCTAAATTCTTCCATCCTCCAGGGTGGTCCTTTTACCAAGGATAATGCAAAAGGTGACCGTGATTGCAAAGCTTCTACCGCGATATGTATTTGTATCTCTTCTATTAGCCCCGGAACTAGTGCGGCTTCCTTATAGAACCTCTTCAAAAAATCCTTCAAACTCTCCTTTGCTCCTTACCTTATCTGGCCAGTGTATGTGATGTCTTAGGTACATCTCTGGATACCACAAAATGTTGTAGGAATACGTGGGCCATGTCTTCCCAGGAATCTATCGATCCAGTAGGCAAACTCTTGAACCATCCTAACGCTTCAAAGGACAGCGTTCTTGGAAACATCCTGTACATAACGTCCTCCTCAGCACCTAGGAATAAAGACTCATTAACATAGGCATCCAGGTGATTACCGGGGTCTGACTCCCAATGTACTTCCCCACAGACAACGGCTGCGGGGTTTGGAGGTGTCTTGGAATTGGAATACCCATGAATCTTCGGGTGAATGGGATTCTAAACCGGTATTCTCCCCCTCTGTCATGATGTATTGCCCTCCCTTGGTTGCTCATCTCTTCAGCCCTATGCATAGACTCTTGCTCATCATACGCATACATTAAGGACCTCTCCTGCTGATGAGGATCTTCTGGTTGCCTCTAGTCACTACTTCGATTCTCCCTTCACAGCGCTTGTATCTCCTGACGCAGCTGCCTTATTACTTTGTCCCATGGATCTGCTCGCACCACGGCTTGGGCTCTTAATTTCGTCCCAGGGGTCCCCACTATACCTTTGTTATAATCCAATGTCCTTGCCACATTCTGGACACGTCCTTCCAGGGTTTCGTCTCCTCTAGGGCGCTCCATGATTTTTGTTTAGTGCGATGTGGGAATCACAAATTTATGTGGTCCCACCAGGTGTGCCAATGTTCTGTTTGAGAATTGGGGTTAAGAGTTGACTGTCTTGACCGAGGTCAAGGGTTAAGCTCCCTAACCATAGTTACCTCACTAACTCTTAGTTTTACACCGCCTCAATGGAGTACGGTATTATACACCTAGGTTTAGTGGGAATCCAAGGTTCTTCAAGTAAAGGTAGCTATTGATGTTCTGTCCGTACTGAAGTCAAAGAACCACACCGGAGGTGTACCTGCAGAAGATTCTCTGATGCTTAAGTCAGTATGGTCACTAAAGTAATGATATTACGGAGGTAACTTACAGAATTTTTTCAGATCCTTCTTCAGTAATAAATGAATTGTATTTATAGTGTTTACCTTAGCTTAGGAAGTGATTTAACCATATTCCTAACTTACTATTGCTACAGTGTCTGCAGGGTCAGGTTGCCCATACCTCCTCTGACTCATTGTCTGGTTGTCAGTTACGGGCCAGAGTTAAGGGAGGAATCCGTAGTCAACCAACTATTTCAGATTTTAGTCATGGACTTGCCAGCCTTTTCAGTAATGTGGCGTGGTGCTCTTGGACCCTGGTATGGGCCCTGGTCACCACCCCAGATCATTTGCCCCTTAGTTTATTTTTGTAGTGTTACTAGTTCAAAAATTGGATATAACAACGGGATATAATCACGGGTTAAAGTGGATCAGTGATAAAAACATGCGCGATGGCATTTTTGAAATTATGAGGTAAATGATATAATCAGGGGAAACTATATAGTCACAGACAGCATTAGATCTGTGATCGTACCTATCAATATATAATCACAGTTGAAGAGTCAACCGTAGATATATAGTACCTGAAATATATATCCAGTTTGACTACACAACCGTGACTATATATTGATGGGTACGATCACGGCTCTAATGTTATCCATGAATATATATTAATGGCTATAATCATGGTTGTATTTCCAACTGTGGATATATAGTTTAGGTACTATATATCCACGGTTTACTTCACAACCGTGATTATATAGATGGGTACTATCACGGTTATGATGTTAACCGTGAATATAGAGTTGGCATTTAACCAGGGGTATTGGTGTAACCGTGATAATAGGGGTAATATTATCACGGTTGTAATGGGATCCGTGAATATATGTTTAATTTAGGTCAGGGTTTTGAAGGGTTTTGGTCATTTCCCCGCGTCCCTAACTTCTTCTTCTTCCTCTCGCGCTCTACTTTGTCATCTACGCATTGGTTGAGTGCTTCATCTTCATCCCTCTTCTGTTTAGGTAAGTGTTTCCTCTTCTTCCTCTCTTGTTTTCCCTATGTTGCATCGTGTGTGACGTTCTCTTCCTCTGTTTTTTTATGCAGAGCACAACATCGTGCCCTCTTATCTGTTCACCGTCGTTCCCCATCTTCGTGGTTTCTTCATTCAGGTAGATGGCTTCTTCCCTGAACCCCTATTATAGTATTGACACGCTGTCGTTGTCGGGTCAAATAAAAAGTTAAATTAATATAGTATAAGGTGAACAACCTTAGTCGTCTCTCGAGGACCTTAGTTCAATTAGTTACACTCAATTTAGTTATAATAAAGGGGGGGTTTGTGTTAAGCTTGAAAGGAAAATTAAGTGATTATATGATAGTGCAAAAAGTAAATTTATGAGTAGGAATAATCAAATTTAGAAACAACCAACCCAAGGAATTAATAAATCTTTAGTTAACTAATCATTGTTCACAAATATGATTAAATATAATTAATTTCTCAATCTTGAATCATTTGGAATCCCTAAATGATTATATTCTAGAAAATCTTCTAGAATTGAATTAATGAACTAATAAGAATAATCAATCGATATATTCTTATTAATTACTAAAATAACTTTAAGACCATAATTTGATTGAGTTAAGAAACTAAATAGAAATCTCTTATTTAGTAACTTAATCTTTGTTCTCAAATTGATTATTGATTAACCAACCAACATCAGTTTAGATTATAGATTGTTTAATTATATACCAATCGGTTATACACTTAAATAATCTACCATTATAAGTGCTTGAGAAACAAAGAAAAGTAATTATCTTTAATCAAAATATTAAGAGCAAGAACTCAAAGTTAACATAAAGAAAAATTAAATTCCTTGAGTTGATTTTAAAAGATTAAGCTTCCATGATAATTTTTAACAATGAAAGCTAATATTAAATTTACTAAAACTTTGATTATAAAAGTAAATAACAAATAATAAAATTAACTTACTTGATATTGAGGAAGGGAAATGAAAACCATAACTTGAAGGATGGAATATAGAACAAGGAGATAAAGCAAAAGAAAGAACTAAAACTTAAGAAGCTAAAACAAAGATATAGAATTATAATGGAAACTAAAGCATGTATTTCTTATGTATTTCTTGTGTATCTTCCTTACAACTTCAAGCATCTATTTATAGGCAAGATATGATGATACTATACATTCATTTTCTGATTATTAATGCATTTTTTCAACATTGGTGGGCTTGAAATTACAATAATTCAAAAGAAGATAATGGTAGGTGTTGAAATGCATTCTCCTCTTTATCTTCTCCATATTGCGAGTCCAATATGACCTTTTAGATGGCCTAATTTTGAAAAACCTTCAACAAGAAAGTTGTAGATCTCTGTCTTATTGAGAATTTGGCGCAAGAATGAGGTCATTTGGACACCTAGAGCTCCAGATATGTGTATTTTGGTGAACTATGTCAATACTGGTGGGACATATGAGGGATGATTGATTCAAGCTCCATTTCTTTATTTTTTTCAGATGCAAAATAACCAAATTTGATCATCATGATGTAGCCCTCTATCTTAGCTTTCCATGGGCTCCAAGATTAGCCCATTTGGATTACAAAAGCCCAAGTTATGGCAAAAATAAGGCAAGATACTCAAGATACATACAAAAAACGAAAATTGAAACATATATACATAATACTTCAATTTAACTAAACAACATAAAACTTAATTAAAATACTATTATTAAACATAGTAATTATATAATAAACCCCAAGTGTAAAACTATAATAAGTGTATTAAATTTGATTTATCAAATTCCCCCACACTTAAACTTTTGCACTCCAGGGCAAAACCAAACCAAAAACTAAAATGAGAAACAACAGAAAAAAGTTTTTTTTTTCAAATTGATTTTTTTTTTAAAGTCTAAAATAATAAGTAATACACATCATCCCTTATATCAAGAGGTCATGATAAGTGTGAATAAGAAGCATTACATACTAGTTTCACAAATTGAGTGATCAAATCAAAGAGTGGATGAAAATGTGATAGATGTTCTCTTTATGCTCTCTATATCTCAATTGCTTGGGTTTGTGTATACTCTCAGAAATCACCCAAATAAATTAGCACTACCATAGGCTTGACAAATTTCTAATTTCCATATTTGAACACATATGCATGCAGAGATCAAAAGGACTTTATTAAGGTTGTAATGGGGCCAAGGTGATATAGGGTGGATAAAATGAAATAGTATGGCTAAACTTAGGGTTGAAAAAGAGCAATGGAGTAAGTGATTTAGTGATTGTGGAAGTACATTTTGAAACTCAATACTTAGCAAAATAAAACATGATGGAGGATAAAACATGAGAATAAATCCTCCTGATTATTTTCATACATATATTCACCACTTCTTCTTTTTCTCTTTTTCTTTATTATTTATTTTTTTTTACTTTCTTTTTGAACAATGAAACAACAACATATATATCTTGGGTACATTTCCACAATCATCAAGAATCTTTATTCATAGTAATTCCAAAACTCCTAATCAATTCCTAAGCAAAGGTGATCATGTTTTTTTTTGGGCTATTGGCAAATTATGTGGCTGAATCAAGAAATGGATATAGGCTCAACGTGGGTAACAATGGAAAGTATGTAAGGTAAGGCATATGGCTAGTGGCTAGTTAAAAAAAATGGCCTTAATCACATCAAAGCATGCACATGGAACATAATACATCAAAAAGAAACAAGTCAAGTTCTAGAGTACTAATAAATAAGGGTTAATCAAGAAAAAGGAAAGATGGCATAATATGATCCATCCAATTAAGCTCAAAATCTCACCGAGGGTGGTCAATCTATCACAATTCATATACAATTTGATCTTCACAAACAACTTATTAAATTAATATGCAAGGAAATTATTCATAACATGTCATGAAATATTGGACAAGGGTGATGCAATTACTCATTACTTAGACAAATTTAAAAAACAAATTTAGTGAAAAGCATGTAGAATTTAAAATAAAAAACTGGAAATGATGATTTTTTTTTGTGAACAAGAAACAAAAAAGGAAAAATAAATCATAACCAAATATTGGTGTCAAGATCCGGTTCCTTATGCTTCTTGCTCTGTACTTTTTTTTAAGGGCGCTTAGTAACAAAGATACCTACAACAAATTGGTCAGTTCAATTGCATGTGAAATGATTAGTATAACTGAACAATTTGATTGTGTCATACAACCCAGTTTCATAGGCCTTGTGTTAGAACCCATAAGAGAAATATCATCAACACAACCATGAGTAGCATCAAGAGCAATAACATACATCTTAATTCATTCGTATGCCTATAGAAAGACTCTGCTATATCATCCATTAAGAGAAAATAAAGAACCTGATGATTGACTAGTGGTGAGGTATGGCTCCGATCTGAAAGAAAAGGATGAAGGCAAAGTGTGGCGGCTGAAGAATGATGAAGATGATGTTTATGGTTGCAGAATGGTTGATGTCGAATAGAAATGATTCGGGTGAAGGTAAAGGCAAAGGCGCGACACTAAAGTAAATATAGTGGCTATGTGTGTGTGTGTGTTTTTATTTTTTTATTTTTATTTTTTATTTTTTTATTTTTTATTTTTTTATGAAAAATGGTTTTGATAAGGAAGGTGAAACGATTGTGGTAATCCGAGTGAGATTTGTTATGAGGATGCGTCTCAAGAGTTTGGACTCTTTACTCAGCCCATCCCAACAAAAGTACTCATGAAAGAAAAGAAAAAAAAATTATTTATTTTTTTATTTTAAAAAAAAATTAAACAAAAGTGATACTGACACTATATAGTGAAGGATACGTCTCAAGACTTTGGTTCTCAAAGATGCATCTTTATGACTTTAGATACAACTTTCCCAAATTAATCTTTACTCTGTCTATCCCTCACAAAAAAAAATAATAATATATATATATATATATATAACTCAGACCATATATATAACTCAGACCCCCCCCCCCACACTTATTCAAGACATTGTCCTCAGTGTCTTATATGATTTCCACAGTCTATTTTTTTTCTTTTTCTTTTTCTCTTTTTTTTTATGATTTTTTTTAAAATATAGATAAAGGTGAGAAAGAAGTTATAATCGAAGGGTAGTGTCTGGTTCTGGATTCTTTCGCTTGTGTGTGTGATCCTTATCTTGCTTCAAGAGGGGTTGAGGTTGGGGTAAAAAGCTCTGCAAAATATCAATCAATTCATCTGCATCTGGTGAAGCATGAATGAATGGTCGATCATCTTGAGTTATAAGGCCCTGTTCCACAGCTTTATCTAAAAACATTAACAAACTGTCATAAAAACCATTAATATTTAATAATCCTAATGGCTTTTTATGAAAGTTCATGCTACACCATGATAAAATGCAAAATATTTCCTTAAAAGTACCAAAACCTCCAGGAAGTGCGATAAAGGCTTAAGCACCTATAACCATACGAGCCATTCGTTGATAGAGGCTTGTAACTTTTACCTCAGTTCCTACAACAATATCTGGTGTAATACCAACATGATGTAGGATGATACTAGAAACGTTGCTTCCTTCAACTAGTGCAGATAGTGCCATGGAGCCTCTCAAACCCTGTACTCCTCCTCTATACAAGACCTTTATTTCTTTCGCAGCCAATAGTTTTCCCAACTTAGTAGCTGCTATTAGGTACTCCTTACAATTACCATTGTTGGATCCACCAAGCACACAAATGGATTTGATTTTTTTCATCTCTTTTTTTTTGTGTTTTCCATATAGAGTTATGCGCCCTTATATAGATAAAAACTGAGATGAAATAATTGATGAAAGATAAAAAGTTTACATAATTATTATTATATAAAAATAAATGATGGTGATGAAGAAATTTGAAAAGACATGATTGAAGAAAATAAAAATAGGTAATTTTAAAAGTCAAAGTGAATTCAGAAAAGTAAAACATTGAAAACAACAGTAAATATGTACAGTAGTTGTGATTATGGCTCACATCTTCCTCTGGTTTTACGTCCAGTAACGACTTAAACGCCTTCTATGAGTCAAGGTTTTTGCTACCCATCCAGTTTTCTTATAAACTGGCAAACAGGGTCGTTTAACGCCAGATTCCCAAGGCTATAGTTTTCTTTTTGTTGAATGAATAGATCATATAATTTCAGAAGGACTCCTTGAACCGTTCCACATGGATGCGTCTCAAGAGTTTGGATTAAGTTATCCAAGTTCTCTTTGCTCAGTCCATCCTTTATAAATTTAATTTTGTCCTCCCGATTTATAGATACCATTCCAGGGTTCCTACAACGTGTATCACAATTCCATCTTGCACACTTATGGCAAACTCCCATCCTTTTAGCTCTTCGTTTTTTAGAATAAGAACTATGTCCCATACCTGGCAAGTGTTTTATATAGGACTTATGTAATTCACCAGAGAGATGTACCTTTGCTTCAATAAGCCAACGAACATCCTCTGGAATGCCCAAATATGTGAGTAGTTTTAACCTTTGAACTCGAGCTTTGTAAATTTTTACAATCACATCACGTGGAAGTATAGGGAATCTTTCCTTAAGTTTTGCAAAGGTTTGTTCCATTGTCAGATTACTTTGAAGTTGTGGCTGTTTAGAAAAGAGAGAATAGAAAACGAGGTTATAGAGAATAGTAAAGATGAAGAAGGTGAAAAGGTGATAGGTTGCCTTCTATCAAGCGCTTGTTTAACGTCACGAGCCTGACGATGACCTTTTAACTACTGCAAGAAAATGTTAATAATGCCAAAACAATAATAGTAATAATGATTAAGACAAGTGTTACCACCAAAAAGAATGACGATGTAATTAATTGATATCTATTTTTTATTTTGTTATTTTGTTATTTTTTTATTTTTTTTATTTTTTTTATAAATATTGTTATTAGGAAAAATTAGTCAAAATATTTGGCATCACACAAATACACCTCCGTATCTATGTGCTCTTGGAACCCTTGAAAGAAAGGTTTAAGTCGGTGCCCATTTACCTTGAAAACCTTGTTTGTCGCTTTATCTGAAATTTCAATCACACCATAAGGAAAGATATTAGTTATTTCAAATGGGCCAGCCCATTTAGAGCGAAGCTTACCAGATATGAGCTTTAGACGTGAATTGTACAACAAAACTTTTTGTCCAATGAAAAAGTTTTTTCTCAAGATCTGTTTGTCATGAAAGGATTTGGCTTTTTCTTTATAGGTTTTAGAACTTTCATAAGCTTCCAAACGAATTTCTTCCAGTTCCTGTAGTTGGAGTTTCCTTTCTTTACCGGCCTCATTTAAGTCCAGGTTACATTGTTTTACTGCCCAATAAGCTTTGTGCTCAATTTCTACAGGTAAGTGACATGATTTTCCAAAAACAATCCTATAGGGGGACATTCCAATAGGTGTTTTATAAGCTGTTCTATAAGCCCAAAGAGCATCTTCTAACCTTTTGCTCCAATCTTTCCTATTTGGTTGTACTGTTTTTTGAAGTATCATTTTTAATTCTCGATTAGACACTTCAGCCTGCCCATTTGTTTGGGGGTGATAAGGTGTTGAAACCTTATGCATAACTCCATATTTTTTTAAGAAGGGACTCCATTTTACGGTTGCAAAAATGTGATCCTTGATCACTAATAATGGCTTTAGGAACACCAAACCTGCAAAATATGTGTGATTTAACAAAATCTGCAACAACTTTAGAATCATCAGTTCGAGTAGCTTTAGCGTCAACCCATTTAGACACATAATCGACCGCAAGTAGTATATAAACAAAACCGAAAGATACAGGAAAAGGTCCCATGAAATCTATGCCCCAAACATCAAAAATTTCACAAAATAACATGGGTTGTTGAGGCATCTCATTTCTACGAGATATGTTTCCCATTCTTTGACATCGTTCGCAAGATTTACAAAATGTATATGCATCACGAAAAATTGTTGGCCAATACAAACCAGATTCTAATACTTTCCTTGCTGTACGTTGAGGTCCAAAATGTCCTCCACATGCATATGTATGACAAAATGTAAGAATGGAATGAATTTCATTTTCAGGTACACACCTTCTAATGATTTGATCACTACAAAGTTTCCATAAGTAAGGATCATCCCAAACATAGTATTTAGAATCACTTTTTAGTTTTATTATTTGTTGTTTAGATGCATGTATGGGAGTAACAGAAGCAACTAAGTAGTTTACCAAATCAGCAAACCATGGAGTGGAATCATGTATTCCCATAAGTTGTTCATCAGGAAAATCATCTTTAATGGAAATTGGGTCAAGTTCTTTTTCAATTCTGCTTAAGTGATCAGCCACCAAATTTTCTGCTCCAATTTTATCCCTAATTTCAATGTCAAATTCTTGGAGCAACAACATCCACCTGATCAATCTTGGTTTTGCATCTGGTTTCTTTAAAAGGAACTTTAATGCTGCATGATCTGAAAATACAACTACTTTTGAACCGAGCAAACAAGATCTAAATTTGTCAAGTGCAAACACAATAGCAAGTAGTTCTTTTTCTGTGGTAGTATAGTTTATTTGTGCAGTATCCAAAGTTCGTGAGGCATAGTAAATAACATGTTGTACTTTACCTACTCTTTGAGTAAGAACAACTCCTAATGCATAATTTGATGCATCGCACATAAGTTCAAATGGAAGTGACCAATCTGGTGCCTGAATGATAGGAGTGGTAGTTAAAGCTTTCTTTAAGCAATCAAAAGCCTCTTTACATTTGTCTTTAAAGTCAAATGTTATATTTTTTTGTAGTAAGTTAGACAACGGAAGGGCTATCTTACTGAAGTTTTTTATAAACCTTCTATAAAAACCTGCATGACCAAGAAAAGAACAAATATCTCGCACACAAGAGGGATAAGGTAATTGAGAAATTACAGTAATTTTTGTAGGATCTACTTCTATGCCTTTTTTAGATATCACATGGCCTAAAACTATTCCTTCTTCTACCATGAAGTGACATTTCTCATAATTAAGAACAAGGTTAGTTTCAATGCATCTATGTAATACTTTATCTAGACTATTTAAGCAAGCATCAAATGATGAACCATATACTGTGAAATCATCCATAAATACTTCCATGCAATTTTCAAGAAAATCAGCAAAGATACTAATCATGCATCGTTGAAAGGTACCAGGGGCATTACATAAGCCAAAAGGCATCCTCCTATAAGCAAAAGTGCCAAAAGGACATGTAAATGTTGTTTTTTCTTGATCTTCTGGTGTAATATAAATTTGGAAGTAACCTGAAAATCCATCTAGAAAGCAGTAATGTGACTTACCTGCCAGTCGTTCCAACATTTGATCAATGAAAGGTAAAGGAAAGTGATCCTTTCGAGTTGCTTTGTTAAGTTTCCTGTAATCAATGCATACTCGCCAACTATTTTGGATTCTGGTAGGAATTAGTTCATCATTTTCATTTTTAACCACTGTGATTCCAGACTTCTTGGGAACCACTTGTACAGGGCTGACCCAAGTGCTATCTGATATAGGGTAAATAATGCCAGCTTGTAATAATTTTGTTACCTCTTTTTTAACTACATCAAGGATCTGAGGATTAAGTCTTCTTTGTGGTTGCCTTACTGGTTTAACTTCTTCCTCTAATAGAATTCTATGCATACACATGGAAGGGCTAATACCTGGGATATCTGCCAAAGTCCAACCAATTGCTTTCTTATGCTTCTTAATAATCTGCAACAACCTTGTTTCTTGATCAACATTTAATTTGTTAGAAATAATCACTGGAAGATTCTTATCTTCCTCTAAATATGCATACTTTAAATGTTCAGGAAGAGGTTTTAACTCTAACATAGGAGGCTGCATTATTGAAGGAATCAACTTGGTTGAATTTGTCTCAGCAACTTGTACTTCAACATAATCAGATGTATTTGTAACTACTTTAATCAAATTATCACACTCTGATTCTTTTGAAACAACATCTAGAACTATATTTTCTGTTTTAAGGAAGTTTGGATCATTATTATCATTAAGTAAATATTTCTCAATTTCAGCACACACATTGCATTGATGAGAATCCATGCATGAATCACAAACAAATGAATCATAAAAATCAGACAATACAGGAAAATTAACATCATCAGACAACTTAATAATATTATCCTCAACTAAATCAGTTATTAAGTCAATTTGAAAAACAGAATGATCCTCAGTAGGATGCTTCATAGCATCTAAAATGTTGAATCTAACCACACTATCTCCAAATTCCATAGAAAGTGTTCCTGCATGCACATCTATCTTTGTTCTAGCTGTTTTTAAGAATGGTCTACCTAAAATTATTGGAGCTTTATTGGTGGAATTCTCACTTTCCATATCTAGAACATAAAAATCTGCAGGAAAAATTAAATCATTAACTTTAACAAGGACATCTTCAATAATTCCTGCAGGATGTGCAGAGCTTCGATTTGCTAATTGTATAACCACACCTGTAGTTTGCAAAGGTCCAAGGAAAAGTGAAGTAAATACAGTCATAGGCATAACATTAATAGATGCACCTAAGTCTAGCATGGCATTTTCAAATTTGTTATTGCCTATTATGCATGGAATGGTAAACGTCCCAGGGTCTTTACATTTTTCTGGTATATGTGACAAAGGTTTTTCAATTAATGCAGACACATTTCTACTTATACTAATCCTTTCATTGCCTTTTAGTCTTCTTTTATTAGTGCATAGTTCTTTAAGGAATTTGGCATATCTTGGGATTTGCTTGATGGCTTCTAATAAAGGTATATTTACCTCTACTTTTCTAAATGTTTCCAAGATCTCCTCATCCATTTTCTTATTTTGTATAGATTTTTGTCTTTGTGGAAATGGAAGAGGGATATGTTGCTTATCAGGACCAGCTGCAGAAGGAGGATTTGTAAGAGATATATCATTACTATTATTACTTGAACTATCTAAAACTTCTTCTGCATGTTTTTCTGTGACAATAGTATTTTCAGTTTGTTGTTGTTTTTCTGGTCCATGGATAGCTTTACCAGATCTTAAAGTAATTGCACTTACATTTTTAGGATTGACAATTGTCTGAGCGGGCAACTTATCTGAACCTTGAGACTGCAAATGGTTTAAAGATGTAGCCAATTGACCAATCTGATTTTCAAGAGTCTGAATTGTAGCCTCAGTTCTTTTTTGGAAGTTCAGATTATCTACTGACATTTGCTTTATAAATTCCTCCAAATTTGATTTCTCAGTGGAAGGTGCAGCTATTTGTGTAGCTTGTTGTTGTACATGAGGAGGTTGATATGGTCTGCTTGGTCCAGTATTTGCCTGAAAAGGTGCATGAGTTTGTTGTGAGGAATTACCCCATCTTAAATTAGGGTGATTCCTCCAACCAGGATTATATCTGTTAGAAGAAATATCATAATTATTTTGTTGTTGTGGCGGTCTGTTATTGTATAAGTTGGCAGCACATACTTGAGGATTTTCATCGGGAATTTTAGCTTCCTGCAGTGAAGGACAACAATCGGTATAATGATCTGATGAAGTACAGATAGAACATACCTTAGCAGGGGTTACAGGTTGTTGTTTTTGAGACACAATAATATTTTTCATAAGTATTGCTAGTTCAGCAAATTTACTTTCCCATTTTTTATCTCCATCATTAGTAGTTTCAATTTCATGGACTCCTCTAATTACTACAGAATTATTTCTAGTGGCATGTTGTTGAGCATTAGCAGCCATGTTCTCAATTAAAGTTTTTGCTGCATTTGTAGTTTTATTTTGCAAAGCACCACCACTAGCTGCATCAACCAAAGTTCTATCCATTGGATTAAGACCTTCATAGAAATATTGTATGAGAAGTTGATCCGTAATTTGGTGATGGGGACAACTAGCACACAATCTTTTAAATCTTTCCCAGTATTCATAAAGATTTTCCCGGTCATGTTGCCGGATGCCACATATTTCTTTTCTAATTGAGGAAGTTCTTGAAGCGGGGAAAAAATTTTCAAGAAACATTTTCTTTAAGTCATCCCAACTTGTAAAGGATATGAAATGCTTTTAAGTGTTTATGAGGATCTTCACCTGCACGACCATGAAACTTTGGTAACAAATGAACTAAACCAGTTTTAAGCACAAAAGGAACATCTTCCTCAGGATATAAGATGCATGATGTTTGATTAGTGACATCTGGTGTAGCTAGTTCTTTTAATGTCTTTTCAGCCATGTTATGCAAATATTCAGAAGTTGAAGGTTTAGTTTCACTATTTATGCTATTAGCTAGAATATTATTATTATTATTATTATTATTATTATTATTATTGTCTAATAGTTTTTTAGATGATCTAACTAATTGATGAAATGTTCTATCTATTTCAGGATCAAAAGAATATAGTGTCTCGGGATTAGATCTAGTCATGCACAATACATCTACATATATTGTAACAAAATACTACAACTATGTAATAAAAGGAAAAAGTTATCATTTTAATTATGAAATGCTTAGAACATATATTTAAAAATTTAAAGATTTTTTTTATATTTATATTTTTTTTTCAATGGTTGAAAATGAGATTACTAGAAAATGAATAAGAATATAATAAAGTGGATTTTTTTATTTTTTATATGCTCACATTCAACCAAACCTTAATATCTTCAATACACCTACAAAAAAAAATGTAAAATATATTAGATAATTGAATGTAAATAATTAGGACCAAAGGTCCCCGGCAACGGCGCCAAATTTGACACGTTGTTGTTGTCAGGTCAAATAAAAAGTTAAATTAATATAGTATAAGGTGAACAACCTTAGTCGTCTCTCGAGGACCTTAGTTCAATTAGCTACACTCAATTTAGTTATAATAAAGGGGGGGTTTGTGTTAAGCTTGAAAGGAAAATTAAGTGATTATATGATAGTGCAAAAAGTAAATTTATGAGTAGGAATAATCAAATTTAGAAACAACCAACCCAAGGAATTAATAAATCTTTAGTTAACTAATCATTGTTCACAAATATGATTAAATATAATTAATTTCTCAATCTTGAATCATTTGGAATCCCTAAATGATTATATTCTAGAAAATCTTCTAGAATTGAATTAATGAACTAATAAAAATAATCAATCGATATATTCTTATTAATTACTAAAATAACTTTAAGACCATAATTTGATTGAGTTAAGAAACTAAATAGAAATCTCTTATTTAGTAACTTAATCTTTGTTCTCAAATTGATTATTGATTAACCAACCAACATCAGTTTAGATTATAGATTGTTTAATTATATACCAATCGGTTATACACTTAAATAATCTACCATTATAAGTGCTTGAGAAACAAAGAAAAGTAATTATCTTTAATCAAAATATTAAGAGCAAGAACTCAAAGTTAACATAAAGAAAAATTAAATTCCTTGAGTTGATTTTAAAAGATTAAGCTTCCATGATAATTTTTAACAATGAAAGCTAATATTAAATTTACTAAAACTTTGATTATAAAAGTAAATAACAAATAATAAAATTAACTTACTTGATATTGAGGAAGGGAAATGAAAACCATAACTTGAAGGATGGAATATAGAACAAGGAGATAAAGCAAAAGAAAGAACTAAAACTTAAGAAGCTAAAACAAAGATATAGAATTATAATGGAAACTAAAGCATGTATTTCTTATGTATTTCTTGTGTATCTTCCTTACAACTTCAAGCATCTATTTATAGGCAAGATATGATGATACTATACATTCATTTTCTGATTATTAATGCATTTTTTTAACATTGGTGGGCTTGAAATTACAATAATTCAAAAGAAGATAATGGTAGGTGTTGAAATGCATTCTCCTCTTTATCTTCTCCACCTTGCGAGTCCAATATGACCTTCTAGATGGCCGAATTTTGAAAAACCTTCAACATGAAAGTTGTAGATCTCTGTCTTATTGAGAATTTGGCGCAAGAATGAGGTCATTTGGACACCTATAGCTCCAGATATGTGTATTTTGGTGAACTATGTCAATGCTGGTGGGACATATGAGGGCTGATTGATTCAAGCTCCATTTCTTTATTTTTTCCAGATGCAAAATAACCAAATTTGATCATCATGATGTAGCCCTTTGTCTTAGCTTTCCATGAGCTCCAAGATTAGCCCATTTGGATTACAAAAGCCCAAGTTATGGCAAAAATAAGGCAAGATACTGAAGATACATACAAAAAACGAAAATTGAAACATATATACATAATACTTCAATTTAACTAAACAACATAAAACTTAATTAAAATACTATTATTAAACATAGTAATTATATAATAAACCCCAAGTGTAAAACTATAATAAGTGTATTAAAATTGATTTATCAAGTATACGTTCCTTTTGCTGCTGATCCCGATTATCTGTGTGTTGTTCCATGAACCCCCATTGACATTGTGCTTTTTTTATGGCCATGTTCCTTATTCCCTGAACCCCCATTGAATCAAATTAGTTTCTCACAACCAATATATACATTATTCTGAACTGAAAATTAATGGTCTGTTCTGTGTATATTGTTTGTGTTTTAAAGATTTGGTTTTCACTTTTAATTTTCGGTAAACCTTGAATTGTTGTGAATTGTAACCTTTAATTTAGAATTTTATTTTAGTTTTTAAAATTTGAATTGGTTTTCACTTTGAATTGGTTTGAATTGGTTTTCACTTTCATTAGTCAGAATTATATAATTTAGAATTTTATTTTAGTTTTGATTGTTGTGAATTATTATTGGTTTCTGATTAGGAAGTTTTTACTTTTCGAATGTGTTTAATGATAAGGTTTGGTCACTATAAAATTATGATTTATTTGTTTTGCTTACTAATTTTTTTTATTAATGCAAGATGTTTAAAAATAGTTCACGTCACTATTTAGAGTGTTATTGTTGATTTTTTGTTTTGAAGGGGCAAATAAAAGATTATCAAACTTATAATTAAGATAAATATACATAGGATTGAAAAATTAAAAGACATAATTAGATTTAAAAAATAAAAAATCAATCAAAAATATTTACCAAATTAAGGTAAAATACAAATAAGAAAGTAAATGTATGAATAAACTTTCAACAAATTGAAGTTGTTAATGCTAACCTAGTTAATGAAAGTTCATGTGATCTTATAATCCATTATCCATAATCCATAATCCATATTCATAATCCATAATCTAAACTTTAAAAGTCTTATAATCCAATACCATAATCCATAAATCCATACTTCTACTTTAAAATAACACAAATTAAAAACATTATACCAATTACTAAATTAAAGTCCAAACTTTAAAAGTCTTGTAATCCAATACCATAATCCATAATCCATAATCCAATACCATACTTCTACTTCAAAATAACACATTTTAAGGTATTATTTGTAATCAAAATTTACATTTCACTTATATAATGTTATTTTTGTTGTTGTTGGTTGCTCGTATATAATGTTATTTTTGTTGTTGTTGTATGTGTATGGTTGTCAATCTTGCAAACTCGTAGGCTCATACTAGTTAACTAGTAACTAATATGAAAGTTACTGTGCATGAGTGAACCACAGTTCCCCGTTTTAGATTCGACACAAATGGTCATTAAATTAATTAATTTCATCGTTTGTGTTGAATCTTGAATTGTCCGTTTGGATAGTTTGGGATGAACAATTGTTTTTTATACGTCATTAGTATGTACAAGTTAAGAGTTATTTTAAAATTTGATAAACTTTCGGTAACATGCATTTTGTGTTGTTCTATGGGTGTCTATTTGGTTGTGGTTGAATTTGATTTGACCACTCTCATTTTGTGTACTTAGAGACCAATGCGAAATGCTGCCGAAATTTGATCAAATTTTAAAATAACTCCTAACCCGTATATATCAATGACGTATAAAAACAATTGTCATCCTGAATGGGTATAGGACCACCACCTTTGTAAAAAAAGTGAGATTGATCATAACACCTTGTAAACAGTTGGTATGGATTGAAGTTGGATAACTACATCATGCATAAGTCTAGAGTACGAGGGTGGAGCTGAATCATTTATAGAATTCGTAGTGAGGAATGTTGAGGAGATGAATAGAAGGTATTTTGGCCCTTGTGTTAACTGCTTGAACCTACGTCGGCTAGACTTGGAAGAGTTGCGAAAACATCTATTGTGTGATGGTTTTCTTCATAGTTATACCCGTTGGATATGGCACGGTGAAGATGTGGTGGTGCCAAGTTCCAGCTCTCAAACTAAAAACCGAAGCTCGATGCATGACACCGATGTCGACATGGATGACCGACTTGAGGATATGATCCGTGATGCAGGGGTAGAAGGTTTTAAAAAAGCTCATATATATACAACCCTGTGTGAGGATTCTGAGCAGTCATTGTATCCAAACTGTGTCAATTTCACCAGGTTATTAGTTGTTTTGCGATTGTTTAGTATGAAGGCCATAAATGGGTGCACGGATAAAAGTTTCACTAACTTACTAAAGTTGTTGAAAGAACTGCTCCCAGCTGGAAACACCTTGCTGAATCGTAACTATGAGGCCGAAAAGGTATTGTGTCCTATGGGTTTAGAGTATGAGAAAATACATGCATGCCCAAATGATTATGTATTATTCCGGGGTGAATATGAAATACTGCATCGATGTCCTAGGTATGGGGTGTCACGGTATAAGAAAAAAGAGGCTGATTCTGATGAGGTCTGTACTAAAGGGTCTCCTGTAAAGGTGTTGTGATATCTGCCCATAGTTCCAAGACCAGAGCGTCTGTTTGCCAATGCAGATGATGTAAAACTTATGAGATGGCATGCTGATGAAAGGGTTATTGACGGACTACTTAGGCATCCGGCCGATGGATCGCAGTGGAAGAAAATGGATATGATTTTTCTTAATTTTGCCCATGAACCAAGAAATATTAGGCTTGCACTAGCCACAGACGGCATGAATCCATTTAGGAACCTGAGCACAAACCATAGTTCGTGGCCTGTTTTGTTGTTTGTTTACAACTTGCCGCCATGGTTATACATGAAACGGAAATATGTTATGCTATCAATGATGATTTCTGGTCCACGACAACTGGGAAACGACATTGATGTATATTTAACTCCATTAGTTGAAGACCTCAAAATGTTGTGGGAAAACGGGGTAAATGTGTTTGATGGATTTACGGGGCAATCATTCAAATTGCGTGCCATGCTATTTTGCAAGATCAATGACTTTCCAGCATATGGTAACTTATCCGGGTACAACGTGAAGGGTCATAAAGCTTGTCCTGTATGTGAGGAGGGAACTAGTTCTGTGCGACTGCACCATGGTAGGAAAAATGTTTATCTTCGACATCGAAGGTTTCTTAAAACGAATCATCCATTTCGTAAGTTAAAAAAGTCGTTCAACGGTGTGCAAGATTTTGAAATGGCTCCTCCACCATTATCTGGTCGCCAGACATATAAAAAGGTGAAAGACGTCAATGTGGTGTTTGGCAAGTGTGAAAGACAACCCACCACACAAAACCACTGGAAGAAAAAGTCAATATTTTTTGTCCTACCATATTGGAGGGAGCTTGATGTAAGACACTGCATTGATGTAATACATGTGGAAAAAAATATGTGCGATAGTTTAGTTGGAACACTCTTAAACATATCTGGGAAGACTAAGGATGACCTAAATTCGCGTATGGACTTAGAGTTGATGGGTATACGTCACGATTTGCATCCACAATCAAAGGGCAAAAGAATATATTTTCCCCCAGCATGTCATATGCTGTCCAAAAAAGAAAAGTAAAGTCTGTGTGAATCGTTATGTAGTGTGAAAGTTCCATCTGGTTATGGTTCAAACATCAACACTTGTGTTTCTATGAAAGATTTAAAGTTAGTTGGGTTGAAGTCTCACGATTGTCATATGTTGATGCAATAGTTTCTATCAATGTTTAACTCACCTTATTTTAACTATGAATTGTAGGTATATATTCGGGGAGGAGCGAGGACAGTTCCCTGGAGAGAAATATACCTTCATCAACCAGGAGACTTGGGATGCTTTTGTTGCATCTAGACAGACCGACCAGTGGAAGGTACGCTGGTATTTAACATGATTAAATAATTTATAATTTAAACATAACTCTAACCCATTTTCTTTCTTGTTGCAGGCTGTCAGAGTGAAAGCATAGAGCATCAGGAAGAAGAATGACTGCTCCCACAGATTGTCACGTGGGGGTTACAGACTATTAGAGGAGCACATGGCCTAGGAGAAGGCCAGTCAGTGTCAGGCTAGCCAACCTGACACTGGTGTTGTGGATCCCCCTTCCCCACCTATACGCCATGAGAAATGGAAGCGGGCCAGGTTCAGGAAGAGTGGGGAATACACTTCCTCACAAGCTTAGGAGGTCGTCTCACGAATAGTAAGTATCCGCCTTATTAAAGTTTTTAGATTTTTGGCAAACATAAAGCCATAAACACTAACTTATTTGGTTTCAGGATTCCTTGGTTGAGCAATCAACCTAAGGCTCCTTCGTAACTCATGGCAGGCAGGATATTTTGACTACCGCCATCGGCAGGCCAGAGCACCCTGGAAGGATGCGTGTTGTTGGTCGAGGTCACTGTAAGTTGTAAATTACTGTATCCTTTCATTTTGTTTTCTATTAAACAATTATGCTTTAATCATTCATATTTCACAGGCCTCCAGAGCTATTACGGTGCTCCTGACCCTGCGTCCTTTGTTGAGCAGTTGGTAGAGCAGAAGGTTGATTCAAGGGTGGCTGTTGTAAAGGCTGAGTATCAGGAGGAGATTACGAAGCTACAGCTAGAGATAGCCCGATTCAAGGAGGAGATGAAGGCCTCACTCAGCCATCACCAGGAGCCTACTACACCATCTGTCGACCCATAGGTTGGATTCTTTATAGTATTTAACTGTTCGTTGTTTGTAATTTGTTTCTTTCATTGTTGAATAACTTCTGCTTGATGTGTAAATATATAGGTACGGAGGGTGAGCACTAAGGGGTCGTGCGCTGCAGCTAACCCTGACGATGATGGGGTCGAGGCTACAGATACCCATCAATGTGACCTATTCATTGATGGGTCGGAGGAGTCAGTTGCCACTGGCATGGTCTACAACTTAGGCCCTGTGGTTCACCATCAGTCATTACTTGATGGTATATCCAGGGTCTCTGTTGTGCTCGTCCTCGAGGAGGATGCTGTTGTGCCAGTGGCAACTCCAGAGGTGAAGACCGTTAGTCAGGCGGTGGGACACTTTCTTATGTGGCCCAACAGACTCTTGTCGATTGCTCCTACACAGGTATAAACCTAGAACACTAACTGATTTTGTTATATTGTCAATTATGGTACAAACTGTGATGGTTTTAATTGTTCAACAGGAAGCAAGACCGACATTGAAGAAACCAGACCCCGTCGACAATCCGATCCAGATGCTATGGCAGGTCGGAGCTGAGCTAGGAGAGGACGCTCTTCAGGTCCCATGGCAGCCATTGGTGTTCGGCTGTCCAAGTTCACGATCGGTTTACATTACACCGAGTGACTTGTGTGAGATTATGATGGGGTCGAAGATGTTGAACATATCTATTATTCAGTTGTGGGAGGTGTAAGTATATCATTTTATGTCCAATTATTTCATTATACAAGTTATTTGTCACTAACCATGTCTAAACTTGTTTAAGTTTCTCCATAAAATCTGTGTGGACTTGGGTTTTGATGAAACTTATGGTTTCTTAGAGCCCTCTTTCATATAGAGGAAAAGGAACAACAAGGAGGACACCTAGACATACATCCAGAATTGGATGTACGAATCTAGGATGACGGTATACCTGGCCCCCTATCATAAAAGGTAAGATTCTATTCCATAATTATTGTCCATTAGTTTTTACATTGTGAAGTCTCACTTATCACTGGTAACTGCAGCGCTCATTGGACGCTCTTGGTGATCTGTCCCCGGGATTTAGTGGCTTTATACTTTGATTATGTGCACGGGATTGTTCCATAAGACCTCAGGACCATAGTAGACGCGTAAGTTAAACCCTAAAAAATAAGTACATTATACTCAGTTTATGCCTACTCATGTTACAAATTGGATTACATCATTTTTGTTCTTATACGATTCTAACTTATCTTGTGTTTTATTTTGACGTAGGGCGGTGGTTGGATACAGTCGACTGCATGGAAGTAAGTTCACCAGAAGAAAACTTGTGTGGGTGCACCCAAAAGTAAGTCAATCGAATTCATTCAAATCTTTATTATATTTTAAAAACTTGAATTCACTTATTCTATATTTTATGTCCATTGTAGTCTTATAGGCTGAAACACACTTATTTTTAATAAATAAATAAAACCCGAAACAGGGGAAATTTTTCCCAATTTAGAAAAATACCTGGATCTATAAAAAGCCACTCTCATATATGAAGATATGAGAGCCAGGTCCATAGACCATGAATTACCGGGTCCAATTAAAAATAATAAGGGAATGGAAGGCAGAAGAAAGAAAATTCGATCGGAACAGGCCAGCAGAAGGGCAACAGCGCTCAAGCAAAACCCACACAGCAGCACCCACTCGCTCAAGCGGGATCCGACTCCGCTTGGGCGAGACAGCTCAACCCGCTCGGGCGAGCACTCAGTCGCTTAGGCGAAACTACCTGAAAGCCTTCCCTCAGAACCATACTCGCTGGACCGAATCCCACATTCGCTGAAGCGAGAAGCCATACTCGGCTATCCAAACACTCGGGGTTTGACTTAGTCCACTCAGTATTAAAGGGTTCCATTCACTCTGGAACAACCCCAACACTTGCCTCCCTCGGGAGCCCATAACTTAGTCATTAAATTTTTATCCGCAGAGGCCTCACAATAAACCACTCAGAAAGTAATAATAATCCCACTCGGTATCCAATAACTTCCTTCACTCGGGATATCACCCAATCAACGCCACTCGGCATATTCATCATTTCTCACTCGAAGAATACTCAAACCATCCTTCACTCAGAAGGGGTCTCCACAACCGTACTCCACTCGGTATTTATTCACCAAGTAAGTCACTCGGACTTATGAAATACTTAACCACTCAGAAAAACCATTAAGTCAAGTCCCACTCGGACTCATTCCATACTTAGACACTCAGAATACACGTTATCTTATTCACTCGGAATAGGTACCCATGTTCACTTGGAATACATTTATAACTTATACACTTAGAATATATTCAATCTAATCCATCATAACAACTCCTCACCATAAAGGTGACACACACATGGATTCCCACTCGGGAATATACAAACTCATCCCCACTCGGGGTTTACCCATATTTTCACTCGGTAATGTTAGGTCTATGATCACTCGGAAAAAGGAGGCCAAACACCACAGCCTCACCCAGAATCATTAACTCAACACTATTTCATCCATCAAGACTTCTCGCATAATTCAACAACACATTCCAGTCAGTAAGAAGCATCAAATAAACATAAACACTTATATATACATATATCCATTTATTCACTCGGAATTCATATTATGTTATTCCATCGTGACAGATACCCATCTTTCATTCGACATCTAAACAATGTCTTTCACTCAGGATCCACTAGAGCTACCACCACTCAGAAATAGGCTCACACATAAGTCACACTCAGATATGGAGTCATATACATAAGACTCACTCAAAAAAGCATCTAAGCCACTTATATTTCACTCAGAATGGATTTCTCACCACAATATTCTACTCAGAATTCATAGACTTGGCATCATCCTAACCATCAATATTTCACCAAGTAATTTAACAACACTTTTCAGTCAAAACAGTGGAAGTCACCCATATCATCACACTCATGCACATATGACATACTCGGATACTCATTGTCTTTATATTATTCATTCACCAACTCCTATCATCCGATACAAGTACATGATATCAATGTAAATCTTATATATAAACATGCACTCGGATTCCAATACATATATTATTTGTATTCATTATACAACATTGTTATGAGCCGGCCAAGGCTTTACACTGCCTAAACATGATATATATATACAACACATGCACTCAACAGTCGGAGTGTACTTCACTCGGACATGAGTCCCTTTACATCAATCCGACCGACCTGCACATACTGAAAAATGGTGTAGGGGTGAGCTTTACATATTAAATGACAGATATTGGCTGGGATTAATCACAGAATCCTCTACATGCAATAACATATAACATCAATCAGCACATTAACCACTTCCATTCAATATGATCAATCACAATCATCTTCCGATCGGTAATTCACCCATTTCACTCGGTCATAAGCCCAACCTACTCAGTAACAAGTATAATAATCCACTCAGATTTCACTCAACTCCGAGCCTTGCTCAAGGAGTATGCCTGAGCCCAGTTCCAGGACTTAGTCATATTCATATGTTGTCATCTGATTGCCGATCGGTAATAGAAGTCCAACGCATTCCAGTGGCGAATCGGATGCATACGGTTTCATTCACTCGGCGTCCAACGCCAATGCACTCGGCATTTCATCAAGCGTCTTATTTTACGCTTAGTGCCCCAGGCACTGCCCCGAGTCCAACTCGAGATCTTTCATCATATTCAACATTAGGACCACGTCCTTTTCACTCGGGATTATACCCTTCGTGGCACCCTGCAAGGTGATATACTCAACACGTATGCATATACATTCAACTCATATTCATTCGATTGCCCACTCAGTAATAGCGTTTAACACCATATGCACTCGACATTTCCACAGCGAATCAGATGACTCGGCTCACATCACATCCACTCGGTAATCACTATGCCATTCTCTCGGATTATCATCATCCACGAGCCTCACATGCTATTTCATGGGATCCACTCGGCCTTAGCATTTTTAAGCCTTACATACTAATTCACACAGAATTCCACTCGGAATCTAACCTCAATAAACATCCCATGCTTTTACACAAAATATTCCACTCGGATTGTCCTCTATCACTCGGATGTACCCTTTATCATAAGCTCTCATGCTTTTATATATATAAAGCCTACTCGGCATTCATCATCACAGTCCCTATTCATCCATTTATCTTAAGCATATGCATCAACAAGCATCACATACATTTAAATGTACAATTACACATAGGGACTAATAGAGGACCACACCATGCACTCGGTATTCATAAATTCATACATCATGCATCTCATACATATATCAAAACATCATCAAGTATATTTTCATGTATTTCATGGACGGAAACAATAGCATCAAACCAAGCATATTCATCATACATATCTGGGCTACTACTCACTCGGAAATCAACAAAGCAACACATATCAAATATCACACATCACAGTGCAAGAATTTCACCTGGAAACCTGTCCATAAACCATGCATTTGAGATGCAAAGCCCCCCTTACCTGGAATGATGTTCCAAAAGTCACATGGGCCACTCGGCCCAGCCACAACAGCACTTTGCTCGGCTTCCAAACGTGGGAAGAGCCAACATGGTTCCCAGTCGTCCCAGCACACGTTCTCAGCCTTGGAGAACAGCCACTGCTTCCTCTCGAAGCAGATCAGCTACCAAGCACACCATCCCAAGCCTCCAAGGCACCACAGTCCTCACTCGGCCCAGTAGAGGTCCCAAACGCTATCTCCACTCAAGCCTTCAAGCCATCGAGTCAGTGGAGAACCTCCCAACACAACATGAAGCTGTTTCATACTTCCAACAGCACCGTCCTCACCACCATGGAGGACAACCAAGCTTCTATGCACCATACCATGCATGCCTTCTTCTTCACAACAGCACTGCCTCACACAGTGGACCACTTCCACAACGAGGCACCCACACAGCTGCAGGCTCCAACCGAGCCCATCATATGAAGGAGAAGAAGAGGAAGATGAAGAGGAAGCACCAGGGAAACCAAAGGAAGAACCCAGCCTCCAAATCACACAGCCACATGCTGTTTCCTCCACCATGCTGTTCCCCACACAGCCACACCATTCCACATGGCTCTACACCATACATGAGTAGAAGAAGAAGATGAAGGAGAGGACGAAGATGAAGCAGGAGCTCCAACAAGTTCTAGAGAGAAGGAGGAGTGTTTCTCTCCTCCATGACATGCACCAGCGAAGAATGAAGAGAGAGTGAGGAGAAAAGCATGCAACCAAGGCCTTATCATCTCAGCCCCATCAGCGTCCCACTCTCATCATCTCAACATCCCATCCTCATTTAATGTAAGTCCTTTAGCATTTAATGCTAATTCTCTCAGCAATCATCACTCTCTTCCAATATGGACAAAGAGAGAGAGAGAGAGAGAGAGAGAGAACCGAAGTTCACACACTCACCACAATGCACATATGTGATCATTTGGCCTTATTATCATAATCATTATTATTATTTTCCTCTTAGTGAATTTCGCCTAGAGTCCCAGCATCAGACTCCCTTCACTCGCTCAAGCGTCCTAAGCTCGCTTGAGCAAAAAACACTCAGTATGTATTTCCTCTCTCTTTCTCTCGCTCGAGCGCGGCCACACCCGCTTGAGCGAGAACCGTCCAGTGCCTTCACCAACATCATTTGCAGCATCTCGCTTGAGCGAATCACCGTCTCGCCTGAGCAAGATATCAGGACATATACAATAATAAAGATCCTAACACACGGAATCTCATTCTAAGCCAACTGAATCATTTCCAAAATATCATACACATTACATGAGGTATATATATACCACTCTCTCTATCCATTTATACTCGAGAAGTCTTTATTTCCACTCATCAATCACTCTCTTTTAAATTCTGATTGTCAACTATAAAATGGAGATTTTAAAACACCTCTCATTACCACATTGCTCATCTTCATAAAAATTTGGGATGTTACATAGGTAGGAGGGTAGCTTTGAGTGTGGCTATTACGTCATGCACATCATGCTGACCATCGTCCAAGAACATTTAGTATATGGATAGACAAATGTAAGTCTCGCTTGCCTAGTTTTCTACCAATTTGATCAAATTCATGTAATAAATACAACTTTGTTCTATTTGTTTTGTGTATTGTTTACAGTACTTTCAGGATCGGTTATACTTCCCTAGGACACATGTAGATAATGTTAGAAAGCAATGGGCCACATACTTCATTGAAGTGAGGAAAGGACTTAGATAGATATAAGATTTTTATTCTCTTATATATGTATCTATTGTAGGATTTAGGGTTTAGATTTTATTAGATTACATTCATCTCAATTGTATATAGTTTCATTTTCTAGGTTGTTAATTGATAGCAAATTAATGTTATATAAATACCATTTTTTTCATATATTGGTGCTGGATATGCTAGAATATACTGTATATTGTGTTGGCTGTCTGATTGCAGGTTTGGGAAATAATAAAACAGAAGCCATATTTTAAAAAAAACACATATTTAATCACGGTTATTGCAATAACCGTGGTTTTAGAATATCTTTAATCACGGTTGTTACCATAACTGTGATTATAAGCGGCATTATATTGTACGTTGATGATCACATGTAATCATGGTTGAGCTGACAGCCGTGATTAAATAGGGTCTTATTTAATCACGGTTACTATCAATAACCATGATTAAATTTGGTCCTACTTAATCACAGTTACTAACAACCATGATTAAAAGGGTTCTATAACCACAGTTGTCAACCGTGATTAAATGTCCTTGTCTATTATCACGGCTGGAACAACCACAGTTCATGAACCGTGATTAAAAGCCCTTTTTAAACGTGATTAAATCCTTTTTCTACACTAGTGTATTTTGATGTACAGCAGATAACTAGTTACCAACCAATGGATTATTAGTAGTGTTTTAAACTATTTAAACCTGTAAAAACTTTTCTTAGCTTGAGGTAACTTTTTTGGGATCAAAGTTTAGCATTTTGAAATATATGTTGGCAATGTTTCCATACGTTGTGGGGCAGGGCATTATGCGTCGTCTCCCTTTGTTACTTTTTTTTTTGGAGGCAAGAGGATAGCCCCAAGGAAAACTATGTAATATAAAGTTTCAGCCTTATTTGGCCAAAAACAAGTTGCATCCTTATCCGCAAGTAGGGATGGGAATAGGCCGGGCCGACCGACAGGGGCGTATGACCTGGCCTATTTAATAAAAAGGTCAGGTTCAAACTTTTTAAAAAGCTTTTTTAATTTAAAAGGCCAGGCTTAGGCTTTTAAAAAAGCCTTTTAGGCCTGTCAGACTGGCCTATTTATACATCCTTATATAAAATTTATATAATTAGTTTATATATATTAGTTTTATAAAATAAAATCAGACTTATAAATCATATTACTAAATTAAAATATATTTATATTTTATAATTTTAATATTTTATTTTATTAATTTTTAATTATTGTAATAGTAAAAGAGGGTTATTTAAAAGAAGGCCTATTGGCCTATTTAAAATATATAGGCCTATCGGCCTATTTTTAAAAAAATTATTTATATTGGACTATTTCAATCAAGCTCGTGAGCCTATTTATTGGCCTTTATAAAATCAGGCTTTTATATAGACTATTAGGCCTAGGTAGGCCTTTAAATAGTCCAGGCTAGGCCTATAATTTTGGCCTATGTCAGGTAACAGGCTAGGCTCAGGCCTTACAAAGCTCGGTCTGGCCTGGCCTATTCCCATCCCTATCCGCAAGGGAAGCAAAAGAAATAGACAGAGAAAAACAAAGGTGACTATTAGCATTCCCTGACATGTGTGGTAATGGTTTTCAAACTATCCTACACATGGATCAGGTTCAAATTCTAGTAAAAGACAAAAGAAAAACAAAGGTGACTCGACCAAAAAGAAGGTGACAACACATGAATTTCAATTTAGTCTTTTGCTTTATAGAAATTATAGCTTTAGAATGACATTCAAAAACAAATCGTTTTTTTATGCTTAGTATATATATTGTTTGAAATCACCACTTAGTATGTTGAATTTTTAAACTGTTGGTTGTTATATCAATTATATTCTTATGTTAGGAATGAAATTAATTGACGAGAGCAAGATTTTCTCAGTGTCAATGAGCCATGTCCCAGGGCTTAACAAATATTTATAAAGACATTTACGGATCACATATTAATAAGTCTTTATATTTGTGAAGAATTTGAATTCACTTCTTAATTAATTTGATTAATCTTTGTATCCATCTCTTATTTTTATTTATACAAGAAATCTCATTTAGTGATAAATGTAAATGTCATACATTTGATAGGTTTACATAAACATAGAATTTAAAGAAGACAAGTAAAGTATTAATAAAGTATGACATATTGAATATTGAAAAGATTAAGTTATAATGAAGGAATACAATCTATTTACAAGAAACTAAATTAACTTTAACTAATTAACAAATCACTAAACTAACTAGTAATAACAAATAATGATAACAAACAAACTAATTCCATCCTAAGCAAAACACAAAGAATGACCATATGGAGCGCACAAAAATAAATTAGCACATTAAGAAAAAAAATTAATAGACAGAATAACCAACACTAAAAAAATAGGATGAAAATCTTAACCATAAAGGACAGATATGTGATCAAATCTACCGGATTCCATTCTTGAATCTCATTTCTTGATCTTCAACTTTTATTTTAGTATCTTCAGCATTTTCTTCATCTTCAACCATGGCAAAAATCTCTTCATTGGATTTCCAATCAACAGACTCGAAAGCTCCATCCCCATCATTACTTCCATTTTCTTCGTGAACATAATTGTGGTCAAATTCTTCTTTAGTTAGGTTCAAGGATGGAGGAAGAAGCGACGGTGGTTGATTGAGTTTTGAGTATGCAAACATCTCCGACGGATTTCACATTCCAAACTTAAATAGGAAAGGTGGGGGTTTCCAATGTATGATCTCAACTTTTTCAATTAATTGTCATGTCCCTCTTTTCTTCTTCGTTGTTTACATCAAAACTCCCTTCTATTTCTTCTTATTTTTCTTTTGAGGAGAACCATCACTGTCTTTAATCTTTTGGATCATTGAACTATGATACTATATCAAAAATCTTAAATAGTAATAAAATACTGATTTAACATGGTCACACATCATAGAATTTAAAAAAGAAAATAAATAAACACCAATTAAGTACAATATATTGAATATTGAAAAGAAGAGTTATAACATACAGATATAATATATTTATAAAAACTATGCTAACTATTAAACCACCAGATTAATTAGTAACTACCAATTTAACAAACTAAGTAATCTCATATTCCAAATATTTTATTCCAATATCTCTCTTACCGCACAATTTAGCACCCAAAAAATGTCAACAACGGTTTTTGTTTTAATATTAATCTTTTGATTCATATGGTTAGCATTCATTTACGTATCAGTTTGTATACTCAAAGCTTATGTTTCGGTAACCTGCACTGATATTGATGCCATAAAAATTGTGCTCGTTGGTGAAAAATGTATTCATTGAAAAGTAATAACATATGAAACAAAATAATGGGGCATTCCGAGAATCGAACTCGGGACCTCTCGCACCCAAAGCGAGAATCATACCACTAGACCAAATGCCCTCAATTGATTGATAATTGTGGAAATATTTAATACAATAGTGAAACATTGTTTTAAAAAAATCAAACAAAAAATATATCGAACTTGAATTTGCCAGATCAACGGTACAGGTGTCAGATGCGAGATGTGGACAACATGTTATTACTCATTTTTATGGGTAGGAAGGAGACACATAATAAATATTTAATACTAATAGAGAACAACAAATATTTATAAGTAGTATTTATTAACATCTAATATTTTAAAAATAAAAATAAATTAATATCATATTAAATATAATATTATTTTATTATATCATACTATTGTATTATATCTTGCAATCTTCTGTGGGTATCTACGTATAGGTAATATAATAATAATATAAATATACATAAGTATATCCATAGAATATCCGACCAGCAATAAGAATTGGGTTGGGCTTGGGTCTGAGAAAAACTATTAAGGGTCCGTTTGGTTTCCAGTTGGGGAAACGGAGTTGAGAAAATGGAGAAATTTAAAGGTTGATATTGATCCTTCACGTCATTCGAGACAGTCAAAACTCCGTTTGACCGTAGGATTTATTTTTGGGGTTGGTCAAACCGAGGTTTGACCAACCAAAGAGTCTAACCAAACACACTCTAACATACGTCCTTGGGTATATACTAATATTTTTGGAGCATTCAACATTCGAAGACCTGTTAAATTTTATGTTTTATCTCTTTATGCTCAATCATATTCTCTCAAATAAAATACTACTATTAATAAAATTATAAGAAATAAAAATACAACTCTTACGCCCTGAGTTTCTCGTATTTCGTTTTTAAAACAAATTTTATAAAAAATTGTAAAAAATATAACAGTTTTAGCTATCTTTTAATACTTAAAAAAACAATTTAAAAATCATATTTCAAAACCCTAGAAATCAATATTTGTTTTTCAGATTTTAGTTTTGAGATTATTCTTTTAACTTTTTTAAAAAATAAGAACTTGAAATTGAAAAACCATCTCAATCAAGCTCTTTGTTACTTATTTTAATCTCGTACACGAAGGAGGAGTGAGTATGGTCCTTGACTCTCTCTCCTTCTAAAAAACAATTATGTATATTTTTTAAAATGAATAATTTTTTATCACGAATAAATATTATATAGTCAGTCTACATATTTTTATTAAACATTAAGATTATTAATTTTATAAAAAATTCTTCATTCTTTGATGATAAAGTAATCTCTGTCGTACTATAACGATGTAACATAACATTAATTAAATATGTATATATAAATAAAACTTAAAATTTATTTAGTCTTCAACCTCTTCCAAAATATCGTAAAGTGAAAATTGTAAAAAAAAATTAACAAAATGGATTAATTTGATTATTAACAACTCATCGACTAGATATATCATATATAAAAAAAATAACTCAATAAAATATTTACAGACAATCAGGAGACTTGATAAAATTTAATTATCAATTATTTTTCAAATTTAAGAGTTTCCTACTGATTAATTTGTAAGACCATTTACGAAATCTTGATAATATTTATCATTATTTTTTACATTTATTAAAAAAGCTATATTTATTTACATTTTTCTACATTTATAATGGTTCTAGGCAAAGTGGGTATCGAAAAATAGTTAATGGATTGTCCTTTCGGCATGGTTGGGTGGAAAATTGAAGATCGAAAAGCCGTTAAAAGGAACGGGTCGTGAAGTGGAGGTCAGGAACGAAGAAGGTAGACTTTAGAAGTCCCGAAAATATATTTAAAACTAATTTGGTATGATAGGCGTTGTTTTCGAAGGTCGGAAATGCTAAATTGATTTCTCACTTTTTGGTTTTTGGGAATTTAGATACTTTACGAATTTCGTGAGGACGGTGATTGTTTTAAAGCTTCAAAGGTGCGGAAGCGAGGTAAAGAAGTGTTCGAGGTCTTAATTAATTTAAAAGTAATTATCGACTTCAATTGGAGTTCAAAAAAAAATCGTTAGAGTTAAGTGTGAATATTTAATTTATCATGTATGTGAGTTCAAGATGAAATTATGAAATTGGAAGTAGCTTGAATTGCTAAGTTAATTATATACATATATGTTATAAAATCCTTAGTATGAAATTGTGAGAAAGAGGAATTAAGATTGACTATCTATATGTGATGCATAGTAATGAAATGATAAAAATGGATGATTGATGTTTAAACGAAACTTAATGGATAATGAGTATTGTGAGTATGTATACGTAGTGGGATGAGTTTCTAAATAGTGAGGCAATGAGAAGTATAATGTGAAATTCATGAGATTGTAGCAACCAATATATTGATATATATATATATATATATATATATATATATATATACACACACACACACACACACACCTGTATGTGTATGATCGAATCTGAGTGATGATTATATAATTAATATCGTAATTATGGTTAGGTGGCTTATAATGAAATGAGTAAATGATATATGACAAAATTGGAATACGTATGGGGAAATTTAATTGTAATTATATGTATAATTGAGAATGAATTGATGTCTGAGCGACTTGTACTAAGGTGAATAAGTAATGAGTGTCAAATAAAGGAATCGAGAGAGGATATATGTCAGAGTGGCCATGTTAATACAAAATTATTGATATGTGGCGAAATTGATGTGCATGAGAACTATAATGGTGATTGTATTCATGCTTGTGATTGAAATTGTATCTAAGTGGGTATATGATAATATAATGAATGATAGAGGTGTTGAGATGTAGTTATGTTTGAGTGACCTTTATATGATTAATGAATGCATGAGTGACTATTTATTTATTTATTTGTCTAAGTTACTAGTTATTTACTGTTTGCCTGAGTGACTTAAAGTGAAATTGAGATATGCATGAGTATCATTAAATTTTGTTTTGCCTAAGTGGCTGTATAACGTGGGCCTAGTGTGTATGGCCACCCCTTTGTTTAACGTTGATGCACGAGTGGTTGGTTAACGATATGAGATTATGAGATTGGGTCGGGTTTAAGTGGACGCCCTTTTTGTTTAAAAAAGAAGCCTCTTATGCTAATTGCTAATGAGAAAGAGAATTTAAAATGAATGTATATGATTTATGTGGTTGGGACAATCAAACGGTATATTCCGCCCCTCATTTTGGCTCCCGTGGTTTGGTAGGATCCAATTGAGCTACCTAGAGGTCAAGCAGAACCTAGTGTTGAGGTGAAGAGTCAAGCAGAGCTCGATGGACCAAGTAGAGTTCATGGGATATCAAGTAGGACCTTTAGCTAGAGGTATATCTTTTTAGTATCCAGATACTAGCGAGTTATAGTTATACTCTAAGTTAGTGTCAATTATGTTATATGTGCTTGATGAATGATGGTGTGTGAATTATAAAATAAGCATGTGTTTATTCTGAGTGATTAGAATTGAACTGGTATGAACCGGGGTCTAGGATCCGGTGTGGGACCAGCCACAAGAATATAGGTGTTTTTAGGGTTTGCACACCGGAACAGTGAGTATCCGGTGTATTAATCCGGTCTCTCAGTAGGAGAAGCCGGTCTTATTGTCCTGGAGATCCTTCACACCAACGTTTCGCGTTGTAGGGGGCGAAAGGTGGTGTCACCTGCGAAGATTCTCCGACGCTCAAGTTAGAAGAGTGTAAGAACTCAGTGAATGCTCAAGCGATGTAATAGTAAAGTGTAAGTTAGAACAACATAACCTTGCATGTGTCTTGAAATGAGCTATTTATAGTTGAACGTAGGAAATGAATCGTTGGGTGCAAGTGGGCCCCTTGGTTCTGATAGCGTGTGAAGTGTGTCAATCAAAGTGGCTCAGTACTCAGAGGGTGTCAGGGGGGTAGGTCAATTATCAGAGTACGATCCCATAGGAAGAAGAGAGGATAATCACCTTTCCGCATAATCTGCTGACACATGTACTTGCTTTCTGAGGCCATTGACGTGACATATTTTGCTACATTCAGTATCTTCGCTGATAAGTTATTAGGGGCTCTTATCTCGCTGTGACTGAGAAACTAACAGTTATATAAGTGTTCTGTGAAAATGAACAATGATCCGCTATAGAGAAAATAAGTGGGGCGGTTGTGAGATGAGAACGGAAGGCCAGACATCGGATATCCGGTGTGGTAATGTTGAACCAAGACACCGGTTTTCCTTATATGAGGTCACTCTGACGTCACAAGATCGGGGCCGGTATCCAGACCGGATCATCTGTCCCCTAGCTTGTATGAGGGACTGTTAAGTTGCTCATATGAGCTACACAACTCTAGAGAAATCTGGATGCCGGTGGTACATTCTGGAAGGTCTCTGGAAGCTCTGTTGCATCCGCTCTAATAAACGAGTGACCGCTCTTCTTGCGCTGCGTAAAACGGATTCAGACAGCGTAAAATAAATGATGGAAATCCCAAGAGTCTTTGAGAATCAAAACCATTGGTATTCGAAAAGTGGTTGAAAGGCATTAAATGCGCATGGCATGATTGGACATTAAATGCATTTTTTACGCATGAGCCATCATTACCCAAGAGTGTAACCGTCGATTGAGCTTATTGGGCCTGGATTCAAACTGAAAGGGGGGCCCATTTTGCCAAAACGTTTACTGAAATGTTACCATTTTCGCGCTCGTACGTGACGAAACGACGGAGTCGTTTCAATTTGAAAGGTTGCGTTTTGAGGCAAGCTTTGTGACCTTCGACGGAACACTATGCCTCCTCGTTACCTATAAAAGGGGCTCTTAGCAGATTTTGGAATCCACTCTTATTTTCAAGCTTAGTGAACCTCTGCTCAAATTTCTTGGAAATTTCTCTGCCGTCTTCAAACTTCTCAAAGATCTTCTTCCTTTAGGTAACCTCCCTTTCCTTCAACTCCTTGCAATTTTTGTTCATTCTGTTTCCACCATGCGCCCTGGAGCAGGCAACGCTGGTCCTTCAAATAGGGGGAGTTTTGGCTCTCGTGCCCCCCTTAGCCACCGTGGTGGGAGGATTCTAGTGAATCCTCCTGTGGCTGGGCCTCGTCGCTCAGAGAGAGCTGAAGCTTCTTCCTCACGAGCGTCCTCTTCCCAACGCCGCTCTGAGGTTCCCCTTGACTCGAGGGCTACCAGCCGCTCTGATGAAGGGTCAAGTGCTGAAGGTTATCTCTCTGACGATGTTGCTTTTTACCACAGCACGTACGCGTTCCACCGTGCCTGCACAACTATGGATCTTCCTGGACGTGGAAAAACACCAGTTCTCCGCTCTGCTGAAGGATGTGTCAACGTTGTGGCACACCGGCTTGACTGGGAAAAGCTCAACAGGGAGAAACCCTACTGCTGGGTGGAAGAGGAATTCCTAGAGATCCCTTCACACCATGCGAGTGAGGAAGAATGCACGGTCTCTTTCCGCTGCAAAATATACTCAGACAAGAAATACAAAGCGCGATACGCTGTGCTGGCACCACGTCCCTCTGAGAGAGTATGCCACAGAGTCCCTGATAAGAGGTCGGTCTACATGTACGACTTCGTCTTCTTGAAATTGGGGGTACGCTTCCCCATGACGGAATTCCAGATGGCCGTTCTACGCTTCTTAGACTGCGCCCCTACACAACTGCATCCCAACGATTGGGGTCTGGTCCGGGCTCTGGAGATTCTGGGGGAGCATTTCAACTTCTCCGCCACTGTGGCCAAACTGTTCTACTATTGCCAAGTGGTCCGCCGTGCTAATAAGAAGGGCGGCCTTGGGTTCATTACCCTCCGTAGTGACTCAAGGGTGATAAATTTCAAATCTTATACGGAATCCGCGAAGGTGGATGGACGCTCCTTCAAGCATTACTACACGCGGGTCCGTATTCAACCGAATAAGCCGGTCTTCTGGCGAAACAAGGAGGGATTTACCAAGTTTCCTCTTAGCTGGACGCACGAGCATTTTCTCCTCATGAGCCGTGCTTATTACACAGATGAGAGTGAACTCTCCTCTCATTCTGTTGAGGTCTTGAGTGTCATGCAGACGACCTCGAAGACCCTCAAAGGATTTTCCAGCAGGCTCCTCTTGGTAGAGGATGACATCTGAAACACCTACCTCCGTAATATCCGCTCTTACTCTATTTGTGTTGTATAGTTATTCCGTTCTGATTATTTTTTCTTCTTATGTGCTAACTCAACCTTTCTTGTTTTGCAGAACAAATTGAAAAAGCCTGCCCAGAGATGTTGTCGTTAAAGACCATGATGGCTGACGGTGATTCCTCCTCTGAGGAGAATGAGATCCAGGCGAAGAGGAACGCCACCAAAACTCCACTCATTCCCCTGACCTCGGCAGTAGGTGAAGAAGTTCCTCTCTTTGATGAGGAGGAAACAGAAAAACAAGCTGAGGCCACTGAAGCGGGCGACGAGGAGGCCGTCCCAGAGAAGAAGAAGAAAAAGAGGCACCTTGTTAAAAAGGCAGATCAAGAAAAGCCCTCCTCTGATGACCCTGTGAAGAAGCGTCAAAAAACGCTCGAAGAAACTAGATTGAAGAAGGATAAGGGAAAGAAGCCCGTTCCTGAATCCTCTACCCCTTCTTCACAGAATGCTTCAGAGCCGGACTCCGGGAATGGTCCTCCTCCAGCGTTTAACCCTCCACGCGATTCCTTCCTCTCCCCATACTTATGGTTTCAAGGGTCCATGCCCCCCACTCTTCCAAAAGCAAGGTATTGCCTCCGCCCCTCCCTCGACGCTGCTGGGGTTAGAGGTGCTTGTAAGGCCGGGCGTTGGCAGCTGGATGAACTGTCCGGCCTCCTTGATTCCCTGAGCGAGAAGGCAGATTATATGGAGCAGGTTGAAAAACTTGAAACTGAACTCGCGGTGAAGGAGACATGGGCGGCCAAACAAGCTGAAGTTCAGAGAGGCGTGGAGTCAGAATTGAAGAAAACCAAGGAAACGCTCCAGAGGAAAACTGAGGAGGCAAGCCAAGTTTATTTCGCCAACAAGGCTCTAGAGCGGGAAGTTGTCGACCTTTAGAAACAGAACAAATCCATACCCCTCCTCGAAGAAGAATTACAACTGGAGAAGAAGAGATCGGCTAAGCTTGCTGACGATCTCAAAATTATGGAGGACGGTCGCAACAAAGACCTTGGGGAGTGGGAGAGCCTTCGGAAGGAGATGCAAGCCCAAATTGAAGAACTCAAGAAGGGTGGTGCGAGTGCTGGGCCTTCAGAAGAGGATTTTACCAAGGTTCAAAGAAGATTAACTGCTGCGAAGGCCAAGGCTGCCAAAGCCTTGGAGATATGCAAGAATGTGGCGTATGAATCCTTCGGCCTGGCCCTCCGTCAAGTTTATTATCGTAACCCTGGAGTGAAGCTGAATCTGTACGGATTGGATCCGTTCTTCGAATTCTATGGGGGAAAACTTGTCGAAGTACATAAGGACGGCTCGCACCATGAACTCCGTGCATCTCTGTATGAACTGCCTCCCCTTCCAGAAGGTCAAAGTATGGAGCCAACAACGTCCACCGCTGCCTCTGGAGCTGAAACGTAAGAAGGTGCCCAAGCTGGAGCAGAGGACAAAAAGGAGAGGACAGGGGTGCCCACTGCGGAGGATCAGGCACCGGCCTCTTAATTTATGCTTTATTCATAGCTGTGTACTGGGATCAGCTCCAGTCTTTAACTACTTTGTGACCTGCATAATTTCTTATTTTTGGAAATAAAATTTACTGTTGCTTCTCTTCAACTGCTTGCGTCGAATGTATGATTGCTGGATAACTTAGTGCTATACAAAACATTTTACTGTTTTCAATGCTTTGTGAATCCGTTCTGTGTGGTTACCTAGCTGCTTAGAGCGTACTTATCACACCGGATTAAGATAACAAATTGTAACAAAGAAGCGACAATTAAGTTAAAGCATGCCCTGTCCCCAAGTATAAGTATATTGGGAAGGGAAATTTTATCTCAAGAATTACCTTTTAACTTCTTAAAAAGATAGAAATGCTCATCTGTCCTCGAAGATGTAGAGCGGGTACGTTAGCGTTCAACCGCTCTGTGGTGGATATTCCATAATTGAGGGCGGACATTGCCTTTGAATTTTGGTACAGCTTTGACAAGGGTAAGCTTTACGCCTTTCTCTTGAGGTTCGGTTTGGTCCTACATCTCAAGTCTTCACACGGTGTTCGGTTCGATCCTACTAACCGTACTTGGAGTTCGGTGCAATCCTACAATCCAAGCCTTCAACACGGGGTTTGGATCAGGGCTAATCCTGAACCTACTGCGCCCGTTACTCGGGGTTCAGCGTGGTTTTCTGTATGAACCAGCCTACTGCGCCCAAGCCTTCGTATGGGGTTCGGTTTGTGGCCTTGAGGAAGGACCAGCCCTACAACCCATGTTGTATTCGAATGGGGTTCGGTTTGTGGCCTTGAAAAAGGACCAGCCCTACAACCCATGTTGTCTTCGAATGGGGTTCGGTTTGTGGCCTTGAAAAAGGACCAGCCCTACAACCCATTTGGTCTTCGAATGGGGTTCGGTTTACGGCCTTGAGAAAGGACCAGCCCTACAACCCATGTTGTCTTCGAATGGGGTTCGGTTTGTGGCCTTGAAAAAGGACCAGCCCTACAACCCATGTTGTCTTCGAATGGGGTTCGGTTTGTGGCCTTGAAAAAGGACCAGCCCTACAACCCATGTTGTCTTCGAATGGGGTTCGGTTTGTGGCCTTGAAAAAGGACCAGCCCTACAACCCATTCCACCTCAAGGTGTTACATCGTCAAAACACACGATGTGTGATTGAGATCATCTGTCCTGAGGGGTCTTCATCAGTCCCTCGAGGAGTTAGATCATCAACTACAGAATTGGTAGTTAGATTCCTCCGTCCTGAGGTGTATGCGTATTAAGCTACGGCTATAAATTGCAACACATAAGAAAAGTGAGAATGATAGGGCAGTTAAACTGTATTCTCATTAAGATTGAAAGTACATTACAAAGAGAGCGTAGTTGGGGTCATGCCTCGTTAAAACCTTCTTGAGAAAACCCAATGGGAAAAAACTCAAGTAAGGAAAAAGAGTACACGCCGTCTTACCAACTAGCTGTAATAAACACGTAAGTTTTGGGTGTTCCATTTGTTGCGGATTGGAGTTCCATCAAGTTCTTCCAACCGGTATGACCCTTTTCCAGTCACTTCAGAAACTCTATAAGGACCTTCCCACGTCGGTGCTAGCTTTCCTTGGTGAGCGAATTTATTCCCCACACTCGCCTTTCTCAAAACAAGATCTCCGGTGTTGAAAGCTCTGTACTGGACACGTTTATTATACCGGAGTGCTACCTTTGCTTTTACTGCCTGATCTTTGACAAAAGCCTTTTCCCTTAACTCCTGGAGGACGTCCAGTTCTGATGCCAAATTGGCGTTGTTATCTTCAACTGAAAAATACTCCACACGAGCCGATCTTGTTTGTAGCTCCACTGGAATCATCGCCTCAACCCCGTACGTCAACCGGTATGGGGATTCGTTAGTTGAAGAATGAGGCATGGTGCGGTATGCCCATAAAACATGACATAGCTGGTCAGTCCATCCTCCCTTCGCTTCTCCCAGACGTTTCTTCAACCCTTTTAACACTTTTTGATTGGCTACCTCCGCTTGGCCATTGGTCTGAGGGTGTTCGACAGACGAAAATATCTGGATTGTCCCCAGTCCTTTAAGCAAATCTGTGAACTTCTTGTCTGTGAACTGGGTGCCGTTGTCAGTCACAATCCGCCCTGGCACCCCGAATCGAGCTATGATGTTTTCATACACGAAACGCCTTGTTCGTGCAGAAGTAATGTGCACTACGGGCTCAGCTTCAATCCATTTGGTGAAGTAATCCACTCCCACGATCAAATATTTGATACCTCCTGGCGCAGTGGGGAACGGGCCCAAAATGTCAAGGCCCCACTGGTAAAATGGCCAAGGCACAGCGGACGAGGAAAGCTCTTATGCCGGTGTATGGTGGAGGTTGGAAAATCTTTGACAAGCGTCGCATTTCTTTACAAAATCTGCAGAGTCTTGCTTCACGGTGGGCCACCAATATCCAGCCCTGAGGACCTTTCTCATTAGGCTTCGACCCCTAGCATGGTGCCCGCACTGCCCCTCGTGCACTTCTTCCAAAACCGCTTGAACCTCATCCTCTCTCAAACACAAAAGATATGGGACAGAGAATCCCCTTTTGTAGAGAACACCATCAACCATAGTAAAATATGGTAACTCCCTCTTCACTCGTCTCCTCTCCTTCTCATCAGTGGGAAGTTGACCATCAGCCAGATAGCGAATATAGAGGATGACCCAAGAATCCTCATATGGATAGCTCACCATGACAGCATTCAGAGAAGGGTACAGAGGTATGCTAGGTGATGTCAAAGTGCTTTGAACCACCGTTGTTGTACTGCCGGGCTGCTTTGTACTTACAAGTCTTGACAAGATGTCCGCTCTGGTGTTTTCCTCTCTGGGCACATGCTTGAACTCTAAAACTTCAAATCTTCCCTTCAACTCATTAACACAATTCAAGTACAATTGAAGTTGTGGCTCCTTCGCTTGGTACTCCCCCTGGATCTGCGAAATCACCAATTGAGAATCACTGCACAGTGTGACTGCTGATGCTCCGATGTCAATCGCCGCACGGAGACCGGCCAAGCATGCTTCGTATTCAGCCTGGTTGTTGGAGGTCTTGAAATTGAATCGGAGGGAAATTTCTAGGTGTACACCATCATCACTTTCTACCACAACACCTGCTCCACAACCTTTGCTATTCGACGATCCATCAACGTAAATGGTCCAATGCGCTCGAGGGGTGGCAGGGTCCGCCCCAGTCATCTCCACAACAAAATCAGCCAACACTTACGCCTTGATGGCTCCTCGAGGCTCGTATGAAATTTCAAATTCAGACAACTCGATAGACCATTTTATCATCCTTCCGGTGAGGTCTGGCTTGCTAAGCACTGAACGGAGAGGCAAATCCGTTCTCACCAGTACTGGGTGCGCGTGGAAATAGGGCCTCAACCGTCGTGATGCCCACACGACTGCTAGAGCAGCTTTCTCAATCTTCTGATACCTTCCTTCCGCCCCCTGAAACGTCTTACTAGTAAAGTACACCGGCCTCTGCCCTTCAGGGGTTTCTTTAACCAAGGTCACGCCTAGGGCTTCATCAGAGATTGCTAAATACAAGATCAAAGTCTCACCAGGGTCAGGCCTAACCAAAATTGGTGGACTCGAGAGAACGGCCTTGAGTTGCTGGAAGGCTTGTTCTTGCTCCTCTCCCCATTCAAAATTCTTATGTTTTTTCAACGCCTTATACAGGGGAAGGGATCTGTGTGCCATTTTGGGCATGAAACGAGCCAGAGCGGCTACCTTCCCATTCAATGATTGGACTTCCCTCAGGCTCTTGGGGCTCTGCATATCCAAGATTGCTTGACACTTCCCTCAGGCTCTTGGGGCTCTGCATATCCAAGATTGCTTGACACTTCCCAGGGTTAGCCTCAATACCTCACTGGGTCAACATGAATCCTAAGAATTTCCCAGCTGGAACGGCAAAGGTGCATTTTAAGGGGTTTAACCTCATGTTGTACTGTCGAAGCCTAGTGAAAACTTGGCACAGATCTTCAATGTGGTCTCCTCCAGCAGGCGTTTTGGCTATAATATCATCGATATAAACTTCGACCAGCCTGGTGTGCATCCCTTCAAAGACTTTGTTAATCATGCGCTGATAGGTAGCGCCGGCGTTCTTCAATCCAAAAGGCATGACAGTGTAGCAGAAAACACCGCGGTCATTGATAAAGGCAGTTTTCTCTTGGTCTCCCTCCCACATCGGAATCTGGTTATACCCCGAATAAGCATCCATGAAACTGAGGTACTGGTAACCAGATGAATCATCCACCATGCGATCAATGTTGGGCAGGGGATATGGATCCTTGGGGCAGAAACGGTTAAGATCCACATAATCCGTGCACATTCTCCATTTGCCATTAGCTTTCTGCACCATAACTACATTAGAAAGCCAAGAAGAGTAGCGTATCTCCCTTATAAAGCCCGCTTTCAACAACTCCTCTGTCTGCTCACAAGCTGCCCTCTGCTTCTCCGGTCCCAACCTCCTCTTCTTCTGGGCCACCGGTCTTGTTTTAGGGTACACAGCAAGCTTGTGGCAACAGAAATCAGGGTCCATCCCAGGCATGTCTGCTGCTGTCCATGCAAAAAGATCCTTGAACTCCTACAGAAGGGCTAATAAGCGTTGCTCCATAGCAAACTCCAGCTTATCATTGATGTGCGTGACCTTCTCTGGGGAATCCCCTAAGACAACATCCCTGGAACCACCATCTGGTGTGGGCTTAGAGGGATTGAGTGGATCAATCTTCAATTCCGCTCTGGGGTCCAGATCAATTAGACTGACAGACCCTGCCGCTGTTCCTCCATCGTTCAGCTTCCTCTTCTTGTTAAATGCTTCCAACTTGACCATGTTGAGGCTCAGGTTATAACAATATCGAGCCATCTCCTGATCACCACGGAGAGAGGACACACCGTTGTCCTTGTCAATGAATTTGATCAAGAGGTGAGGAGTGGATACAATTGCTTCCATCGCATTTAGTGTAGGACGGCCTATGATACCGTTGTATGGGGATTCCACATCAATCACCAGAATTCTTGACTTGACTGTTCTCGCTCCAGGCTCTCCTTCAAAAGAAATCAGAGTGTCAAGATACCCCTTGGTGGGTTGCTTGGCTCCATTAAACGCTGTGAGTTCTTGCGTGTAAGGTTGTAAATCTGCATCATTGAAACCCATTCATTTGAAACAACTATAAAAGATAACATCACAAGAACTTCCCTGATCGACGAGGATCCTCTTGACATCCTTGTTGGCTATGACTGCCACGATAACTACTGCATCATCACCTCCTGGAATTGTTGGGCCAAAGTCATCATCAGTAAATGACACCGTCGGAGCTGCCATACCGTCCCTGAAAGGGCGGTTATCCCTTGGTTTGCCCTGGACAGACAGAATCATCCAGTGGTGATTCTTTCGTGTTGTGATTGACGCTCCTCCTCCCGCAAATCCTCCAGCTATCATCTCAATCACTTCCCGTCTGCCCTGCCTCTGCTGCTGGGGCATGTTATTTTGTTGGGCATCTCCAGCAATCACTACTCCCTTCTGCTTTTCAGCTGCAGTGAACTTCCTTGCTGGATTACGTGTATTATCATCTTCGTCATCAGGATCTCTACTCCTTTTTTCCATCCTCTGAGGCTCGTCTACAGATTTCTCCTTGAACAAATACTGCTTCAGCTTTCCTTCTCGAATGAGAGTTTCCACCGTATTCTTTAATGCCTTGCACTCATCAGTATTGTGTCTTGTCTGTTCATGGAAAGTGCAATACTTGCATGGGTTACCACCCCTCTTGACTGGGGATGGTTTCCTTATACCAAAGACGTTCAACGTTGGCCAACCAACCTCCCTCATGATTTGGGAGTGCCTGGTGTTCAACGGAGCATAGCTGTTGAACGATGATACACGCCTATCTTATGGATGCGGGCGAGCGTTTACAAAGTCTTCTCTAAAAGCATGCTTCTCAGGTCTCACTCTCTCCTTTTCTCTTCGTGGCTGCTGAGTAGGTGCTGAAGGCTTCATTCTTGTTGCGGTTGCCTCCAGATGCATCTCTATGCCCACGTATTTGGAAGCTTTCCTTCGAAACTCCTCGAAGGTTGTTGGGGGGCTCTTTGCCAAAGATAGGGCAAAGGCTGAACCAGACTGAAGAGCTTCCACTACAATATGAAGTTGTATGGCCTTCGTGAGGTTAGGGACCAAAGCTGCCTCCTTATAAAACCTTTTCAAGAACTCCTTAAGAGTTTCAGTTTCTCCCTGCCTTATCTGGGCCAGGGTGTGAGAAGTTCTTGGGATATCCCTAGAGATGACAAAATGGCTTTCAAATGCAGCGGCCATTTCCTCCCAAGAGTCTATAGATCCTGAGGGTAAGGTTTTAAACCAGCTGAGAGCCTCCTCCGTTAGTGTTCTTGGGAACATCCTACACATAACATCTTTATCTGCTCCCAAATACATAGCTTCATACAGATAAGCATCCAAATGCTTAGTGGGGTCGGTTTCTCCATTATACTTCCCTATCGACAGTGGCTGAGTTGTTTGCAAATATTTCGGGATGGCAATGCTCATCAGCCTTCGTGAGAAAGGGACACTGAGCTTGTACGTCCCTGAAGTCACCACCGCCTGCTCCCTTCTCCTGGTACTGACTCTATCACCAGAGTCTTGAGTCTGCTCTCTCTCTTCATACGTGGGGATCTTCGAATACTAGAGGGCTGTAGATCTGCCCCTCGCTGATGCGTGGTGAGTCTCTTCTGCATGGGACGTTACCCTGTCCCCAGCTTCTCCTCTCTCCTGCTTCAACTCCATCAGCTCCTCCCTGAGTTGCCTGATAACCTCATCGCGAGGGTCAGGCGTTTGCACTTGCACCATCCTCCGGGTTTGAGTCACGGGGGACTCGAAGACAAGTCTCCTTCCAGTCTGTTGATGGGTCACATCCTCCACGTGACCATCAACGAAATCTCTCCCATCACCTTCCATCGTGACAACCAAACTTCTGCGAAAACGGGAATAACTCTAACGTGTCCCATTGGGCGTGCCAATGAACTGGTCTGAACCGGGGTCTAGGATCCGGTGTGGGACCAGCCACAAGAATATAGGTGTTTTTAGGGTTTGCACACCGGAACAGTGAGTATCCGGTGTATTAATCCGGTCTCTCAGTGGGAGAAGCCGGTCTTGTTGTCCTGGAGATCCTTCACACCAGCGTTTCGCGTTGCAGGGGGGCGAAAGGTGGTGTCACCTGCGAAGATTCTCCGACACTCAAGTTAGAAGAGTGTAAGAACTCAGTGAATGCTCAAGCGATGTAATAGTAAAGTGTAAGTTAGAACAACATAACCTTGCATGTGTCTTGAAATGAGCTATTTATAGTTGAACGTAGGAAATGAATCGTTGGGTGCAAGTGGGCCCCTTGGTTCTGATAGCGTGTGAAGTGTGTCAATCAAAGTGGCTCAGTACTCAGAGTATGTCAGGGGGGTAGGTCAATTATCAGAGTACGATCCCATAGGAAGAAGAGAGGATAATCACCTTTCCGCATAATCTGCTGACACATGTACTTGCTTTCTGAGGCCATTGACGTGACATATTTTGCTACATTCAGTATCTTCGTTGATAAGTTATTAGGGGCTCTTATCTCGCTGTGACTGAGAAACTAACAGTTATATAAGTGTTCTGTGAAAATGAACAATGATCCGCTATAGAGAAAATAAGTGGGGCGGTTGTGAGATGAGAACGGAAGGCCAGACATCGGATATCCGGTGTGGTAATGTTGAACCAAGACACCTGTTTTCCTTATATGAGGTCACTCTGACGTCACAAGATTGGGGCCGGTATCCAGACCGGATCAAGAATTAATAGACATATGTTCTACGTATATAGATGTTTATAGCCAGAGTGGCTTTTGGTATTTCAATTGTGATTGAGTGATGTTGATGATTGAGACTGTGTTCTGAGTGTATATGTGTGATTGAATTAATGATTGAGTAATATGCTAGGATGAAATGTATTTATATTGGAAACCAAAGGACGAAGGATTAAGGATTAATCAAATAAAAGTGAATTGAATATAATTATTGATTGTACAAGGTGTGTTAATGAATAACCCCATTAGGTTAAATTGTGGTAATTGATGAGTGTGCATTGATGGTTACTCTATGTGATTAAGGGTGAATAATGGAACGTAAATTTTATAGTCTTAGTATTAACCTATGAGTTAGTTTAAATTTTTAAAGTCCTCTATTTGTAATAAACAAGGTTTAGAATATTTTTGAGTTAAATATTACTAATGATGTTTATCACTTAATCCAGATAAAATTATTCAACCGATCTGGAATAATTGAAAACTAATTAAATTAAAGTTGTAAAAAAAATATATTATGTGTATGGTTTGAATCGACTTTCGAATCTACATTTGAAAACTGAATCGAGTTCAACCAAACCGAGTTTAAACAAACCACAATCTTCATTATATTACTCCTATATTTATATATGTTACCATACTAAATTACATATATGACTTAAACTTAAAGTGATACTAAAAATACTAGGTCATGTTTAGTTCGCAAGTTTTTTTAAAAAAATGAAAAACTATTCTTGAAAAAGTTGGAAAAATATAAAATGTGTTTGTTTACAACATATTGAAAGAAAACTTATAGAAAATTGAAAATTAGGTTTTCAATTTTTTTAAGAAAAACAGAGAAGTCTTTAAAGAAGTTTTCCAAGAAAACTGAAAAGAATGAAAAGTTTTTCAAGAATTTTTCTATTTATTTCAGAAAATGAAAATTTTGGAAAACAAACAAAAAACTTTTCCAGAAAACTAGAATGATTTTCTGTAACTAACCGCGGCCTTAGTGATTCATGGTTTTGTGATTATGCTAAAAGATCTTATAGTAGTAATTATACTTTTGAAGTAACTATTCTTGATATTAGGCTAGAATTATATGTCCCGTACTTGATTTTGCTAAAAATATAATTAATATCAAATCGAACAAATTGATCCAATTTGAAACATACTTGATGAGATCAGATGTGATTATACAACATAATTGAACCAAATTGCAATGAAAAAATCAGATGATATTTCATCTGAAAACTAAACTAATCCAAACTACGAACAACCATAAATATTACTAATAAACATGTATTGTGGATTAAGAAAACTAATACAAATATGCATATAATAATTAAATACTTTTTCTATGAAATTATAGTTGGCAAGATGGTAGTATGATTAGGCTAATCTAAATCTGTTCAATAATTTATAGTGCTTAATTTTTAAATTTTGAGTTTGAAGTAAAGTTTGAATATTTAACATTATTCTGATAAGAATTAATGCTAACAAAGTTCAATAAAAGTTTCACTTAAATCAGTTTGATTATGGTCATTTTTTTTCAAAACCCAAACTAAATTTGGATTTATAGGAGAAATCCATTATTGTTTACTATTTGCTTGAATTTTAAATTTTAAATTTGAACTAAAGTTTGAATGTTTATCGTTGTTTAGGTGAGATCTAACACAAATAAAGTTCTATAAGAGTTCAACTTAAATGAGTTTCACTGTGGACATTTTTTATGACCCAAATTAAAGTTGGCATTTAGGTGTAATTCATTGTAGTTCACTATTTGCCATATTTTTAGAATTGAGTTTGAACTAAAGTTTGAATGTTTAGCATTGTTCCAATGAGATACACATACAAAATTCAATAAAAGTTCCACTTAAATGAGTTTAACCATGGGCATTTGTTCAGACCTAAATTAAAATTGAGTTTCAAAGTGGAGTTCCATTATTGTTCACAAATGCTTGATTTTTAAATTTCGAGCTATAACTAAAGTTTGAATGAATAAGAATATTCCAATGAGATCTAATGCCGAGAAAGTTCAATAAAAGTTTTGTTCTGTACTAGAACTGAGGTGAAGAGTTGACCATCTTGACTAGTGTCCGTAGCCACCTCTCTTTTTATCAGTTTTACACCGTCTCAGTGGAGTACGGTATTTTATACCCAGGTTCTGTGGGAATCCTAGGTTCTTCAAGTTCAGGATGAAATTGATGTTTTAATCCGTACCACAGTCGAGGGAACACACCAGAGGTGAACCTGTAAAAGATTATCCGATGCTTAAGTCAGGTAACTTGGAAATTAGTTCAAATCCTTGCTCAGTAATAAATGAGTTGTATTTATAAGGATTACCTTAGTATAAGAATTGATTTGACCTTCTTCCTAACTTACTGTGACTACAGTGTTTGCAAAGACATACAACCCATACCGATTCTGACTCTTTGTCTAGCTGTCAGAGGAGGACCGGAGTCCTGGTCAAAGAACCGTAGTTGCTATGGGTTTAGACCCGAATATAATACCCAAACCATAATTAGGTAAGTAAATTTGATGATGTGGCATTACATCGATGTCACCCCCGTTCAAACTTAGGGAATCTGGTTAGCACCTCGTATCAAGTTTCAAGTAAATTAGTTTTATTATAGTCATTTTTTTCAAGACCCAAATTAAAATTAGGTTTCTAGGTGGAACCTATTATACTTACCATCTACATTGAATTACTTTCCGTTTGGTTTCCAGTTGGGGAAACGGAGTTAGGGAAATAGAGAAATTTAAAGGTTGATATTGATCCTTCGCGCCGTTCGAGACAGTCAAAACTCCGTTTGACCGTAGGATTTATTTTTGGGGTTGGTCAAACCTCGGTTTGACCAATCCAACTTTGTAACCAAACAGGCTCTTAATTTGGCCATCCATTTTGATATTTCCATATTTTTTTAAAAACTATATAACTTGATAAATTAAATATCAAAATACTACAAAATCTCTCACTACTAACCAATCATAATAACTTTTGACCGCTATTAGTAACCATAGAATTAACGGATATTCATTACCTCTATTTTGAATTTTGAAATCAAAAGTAAGGTCCTATATTTTGAAATTTGAAATTAAAAGAGTTAAGTTGTATTTGGTAAAGTGTGGGAAAATTTTGCCAAAAGAAAAAAAAAACTTTGTCCGTATTTATTTTGTGATGTCTTACAACTTTTATCTTATGTTATGTGAAAATTTTATTCGGTGAGACTAATGTTATAATTTTACACATAAAATGCTGAAAATTTTTCTTAAAATTCATTCATCTCGCATAATTACCTCTATGTCCATGTGGGTATTTTAACCTAAATCCCTTCTTTGTAATATAAAAAGAATATTTATAAATTTAACAAATTTTATTATTTTATTATTTAAGTTTTCCAGTGAACAAAATATTAAAAAAGAATGTAATAATTTTTACAATATTTTTAATCAATCAAATAACACTAATTTTTAAATATTTTTACATTAATCTTTTTTATTTTTTTACACGATGTGTTGTATAGGATTAAAGAGAAAGGAAAGTAGAGTAAATGCAGGATGTATGGATTTGATTCTTTGATGTAGGGGGGAAGATACGTCTCAGGCATTAAGGCGCAGAGCAGTCAGAAGCAAGCACAAGTGCATGTCAACGCATCGCAGACAACTGACTATCCCTCTACCAACATAAATACACCCTCACAAATATTTAATTTAATAACAAATAAATATAAAAATACTTCCTCTTCCTACTTAATTGTATGTTTCGAACGAAGATAAATTTTATTTTTATTTAATTATCTACTTAGATTTTTAAAATCCCAATAATTATTTTTCTTCATAATAAAAAGTATGTTAAATAAAAAGATAATAGAGTGTAGTAATTAAAATATTTTAATATGTAACTAAAAAATGGGTTAAATAAATTTTTGTTTTTAGTATTTTGATCAACTTTTTATTTCAATCTATTAGTTTTTTAGTGGTTTTAGTATTTATGTTTTTAATATATTGAAATTAATCTTTAACTCGTTAGTATTAATCTTAAAATATATATCGACAAAAATACTACTTGATTTGTCTTTTATTTAAATTTTTTAAATGGACCATATCTTTTTTTATACTTTTAGAATCAATTTCAACATAAATAATATAAAATTAAAATCAATGAAAAATTTTGAAAAACAAAAAAATCAAAATACAAGAAATAAAAACATATTTAATAATTTTAAAAAATAAAATAAAATGAAAAGAAATAGAAAGCAGGGATTAATTACAAGGGCAGTGTGTGGGCTTTGCCCTGCCTTTTAGGACTTTGCACCGTACTTAGGCCATCCACAATGGCAGCAGAAAAAGCCAACTCTGCTGTGTAACCGTTCCCTCCCACGCGGCAATCCTTCTTCTTTTTATTTCTCGTCTCGGTATTCTCCTTCTTATTAATTACCCTCCTCACATCAAATCAAATCAAACACCCTGCTTTTTCAAATACCTTTCACTTCCCTTTTCACTTTATCATTTGATTGCATTACATTTCATCGGAATGTCCTCGGCGCCCAGAACCAACGCCACCGCCGGCGACGACGGGAAGCACTACCCTGCTCCACTCGCCGCTCATGAGCACGTCGTCAAGGACTCCACTCTCTTTTGGGACACTCTCAGGCGCTTTCACTTCCTCTTGGGTACCAAGTTCATGTAAGCTTCCATTTCCTAATTTTGTGTTTTGTTTATCCTCACCATTTTTCATGAACCAAATTCTTCTTCCGAAAAAATGTGGTTTTTATTATTTTGCGGTGTTGAAAAATTGTTGGACTGTTTTACCCTCGTGAACTTCTCAAGGATTCCTGTGATTGGAGGGAAGGAGCTGGATTTGCACGTTCTTTACGTGGAAGTTACGAGAAGAAGTGGCTACGAGAAGGTGCGTCACGTTATTAATTAAATTATTGTTAAAGAAAGAGGAGTAATAATAATTTATTTATTGGGTACATGTGTTCAGGTGGTTGCGGAGAAGAAATGGAGGGAAGTTGGTAGTGTTTTCAGGTTCTCAGCTACGACCACAAGTGCTTCTTTTGTACTGAGAAAACATTACTTCAGTTTTCTTTTTCATTACGAACAAGTTCACTTCTTTAAAGTTAGGGGTCCCATCTACACTCCTCCAGCAGGTACTTCAATTCCTCTTTTTGTTGTATTTATGTACATCAAAATGTTCCTCTTTGGGTTTTCCTTTTTTCTCATATTCATTCAGTACTGGCCTCAACTGTTTCTTTTTTAATTAAAATTCGTTGAATAGCGAAATTCGCATCTACTAATTAGTCTGGCTTATCATCTTGCAGATGCATTTTCCGGCAACGTCCAATCGTGGAAACCTGAATTAGCCATTGTGGAATATTCGCCTAAGCCCATGGATGATACTCCCATGAATCGCATGAAAGGTAACTATATAATTTGCAAAGGTTAATTTTTTTTGTTGGGGTAATTACTATTGAAATTGCTGTCTTCGTAGAATAGGTGGATCAAATTCCAGTTTCGTTTTGTGGGAGCACAATAAATTGATAATGCGGAGGCTAATAAGTTAAATTCGGTTTAGCACATATAGATTTTGGTTGCACATCTATGCTTTCTCTGCTGAGGTGTTTACGTAGCAGAAAAGAACTTATGGCACACAATCCGTTTCTTAGTTGCGACTTGAGTTTATAGTGAATTTAGCCAGGAAGAATTCTGAATTCGGGTGTTTGTTGTGTTGTGTGTAGATGCTGCGTGTTTCTCAGTAAATGGAACGATAGAGGGGAAATTTGATTGCGGTTATTTAGTTTCGGTGAAAGTGGGTTCAGAGATTCTGAGAGGCGTGCTTTACCATCCAGAGCAATCGGCAGCTCCAGCGCCAGTTCCGCAGCATAGTAATGCGATTGTACCATTCAATCGCAAAGCTCGTCGTTCTGGTCGGAAGAGGAAAAACAAAAGAAGGTTGGACCCCAACTACCCAAAGCCAAATAGGAGTGGATATAACTTCTTTTTTGCTGAGAAACATTACACTCTCAAAAAACTCTACCCCAACAGGGAAAGAGAGTTTACCAAAATGATTGGGGAGTCATGGAACAATCTCAGCCCTGAAGAAAGAAAGGTAAGCAGTTAAATGGTTTTTAACTTTCTTTTTGTTTACATGATTGTTATATCTAGTTGTTTTGATTTAATAGTGTGGTTGGCGAATGTTACAGGTTTACCAAAACATTGGGTTAAGAGACAAAGAAAGGTACAAGAGAGAATTGAGTGAGTACAAAGAGAAAATGAAGATTGTTGCATAAAATATCAGCATTGATTGTAGGCAGCGAAAGAATGGTTTAGAAATTTCATATAATCTGTTTGACTTGTACATGTATATTCTTGTGGATAATGGTCCATTGGACTCAAGTCCACGGGAGTATTTGGTTATCTTTTTTCTCTTTATGTATAAAAAGAGACCAGTGATCGTTCGTTTAATCGAGAATGAGAGTATAGCGGGGCCCAGTTCCAGATTCTTGTGAACAATTTTGTTTTTTATATTAAAAAATGGGGTGAGATTTTAGAGGTTGGCACATAGGATCTGCTACGAATGCCTTATCCCAAAACAAGGAAACACGGCTCATCGTTAGTAGTAAGGTTTGCTGTTACTGTCACCAATTTATGATTATTGTATTATTTCTTCAAACATGAATATGAATATAGGAGTATTATTAGGATAATGAAGCCGAATGAGGAAATGAATGTGAACGAAGTTGAAGGAGTAGAATTTTCTAGGAGTGTCCAATTTTGACGTTATCTATACGAACCCGAGCTACCCGATTTTAAAGATAAGAACGGGTCGGTTTGTAACGGGTTTTTGGGTAAAAACGGGTCATTTAAGTGGTTTATTGTGACTAAAAACGGGCGGATTCGGGTTAAAAAAATTAAACCTGAAGATACCCATACCTGACCAAGTGTTACTAGGAATATCATGTAGTTATTTCTCTTTACTGATTTCTAGATATATTGACGATACTTTTTAAAAATTGGTCTGTGTGTTCAACTTGAAGTCATACATGAGTTTATCATCAAATCATCATATTCTAAATGCATGTGTTGGATCTGAACACTTAATAACTTTTAAGTTCTTTTCTGGTACTAGTACAATCTATGATTAAAAAAAAATCTAATAGAATTAATTCCTACTGCTTCAATGTTATGTCACTTTCATATTCCATAAGGCGTTGGTTCTAAAACATAAAATACATCATTTTTATATGCAAGTTTTTGCTAAAATTATTTTATACGTAAAAGGTGTTTGGTAAAAAATAAAAATTAAATTTTCCTAAGAAACTTAACCGAAAAACCCGACCGAAAAATTCGAGAACTGCATTTAACCGAACCCGACCAAACCGACCGTAGTATTGGGTGAAAATGGGTTATTGTTTGTGTTTTATGGATAACAGCGGGTGGATTCAAAAGTAACCGAATCCGACCGAACCCGACTGATGGACACCCCTAGAATTTTCCCCACACGTAAAATTAATAATTCTGGGGTGTAGTTGAACGAAATCAGGGTATTCTTTAATTAAATATGGAGTGTTTGATTCTTATCTTAAATAGAAAATAATTTTAAAATTTTGGACTATGTATCCTATCCATTAGGAATATTTCTGAATTATACCTATACACCCAACAAAATATTGATATATTTAATATATCATTATATATAATACATATCATCTGAAAGTTCTTAAATTTATATAGCATAAAACTGAATTACTCTTATGTTTGTATTTGCATGAGTCATTTACCTTAGTCAATCAGATTTTAAACTCTGAATTTAGTTTATAATTTCATAAAATGGTATTCAAATTAATCATCTTTAGTATACAAAAATATTGAACAATAACGTACAAAATAAGTAAAACAAATGAATTTTTGTAATGTCTCACTTATTTGAAATTTTAAATATCATAAACTAAAATGCATCACTTCTGTAATAGTCTTAAGGGTTAACTTAAGAGTTTATTCAATTTTATTACAATTCTCTATTTATTATAATAATTATTATGATAAGGTTTAAAAGAATTTTTTTTAGCTAAATATTACTAATAAACATATATCGTCAATAAAAAAAATTAATAAGATGTACCACTTGTCCAGTAATTTGTATACTTGATTTTTAAATTTTGAGTCGTTTAACACTATTTCGATAAGATTTAATGCAAAGTTCAATAAAAATTCCACTTAAATATGTTTGAGCATGGTCATTTTTTAAAACCCAAGATAAATTTGGGTTTGTAGGTGGAATCGATTATAGTTCACTATTTGCTTGATTTTTAAATTTTGAATTTAAACTAAATCTTAAATATTCAGCATTCTTCCCATGAGATCCAACAGAGGTAAAATTTAATAAAACTTCCACTTAAATAAGTTTGACCATGTTAAATTGGTGCTTCCAGGTGGAATCACTATCCACATCTAATTAGTTTACTGTGAGTCGGACCATCAATTTTGGTAGATTCATTTTTTTGTTTATATTAAAAAGTTGTATAACCCGATGAATTAAATATTAAAATGACTACCAAAACCTTTTATTAATAACCACTTATAATGATTATTTTGACCGTTATATTAATAATCATAGAATTAACTTTTTTCCACTACCTCTTTTTTTTTTAATTTTGAAATCGAAAATGAGTTTCTCTATTTTAAATTTTGAAATAAAAAATGAGTTTCAGTATCTTTGGTCGGTGAAAAAAATTTGTGATAAGATAAAAAAAAGTTGGTCTTTAATTATTTTTTTCCTTTGATAAATTTTTTTTATCTTAGGTTATGAGAAAGCTTTTTATGGTGTGACTCATGTTTTTTTCCCATAAATATGTTGAGATTTTTTCAAAGCTCATCAATCTTATATAATGATCTTTATGTTCATTTTAGTATTTTAACTTAAATATCCTCTTTGTAATATAAAAAAATAATCAATAACTTTAACAATTCAATAACTTTGTTCAAACTTTTCTAATGAACTAAATATTCAGAAAGTAACAATCTCATAATTTTATAACATTTTCTAATCAAACCAAGCATACTTATTTTTTATATATACTTCCACATTATTATTATTATTATTATTATTATTATTATTATTATTATTATTATTATTATTATTATTATTATTATTATTATTATTATTATTATATTTCTTCTCACAATTTTCTGAATAAACAAACAAAGCATGAGCATAGGGAGTGGATCTCGGGTCCCGGAGCCAGTAGGTGTATTATGCAATCTCGTGGGGGGTGGGGGCACTTGGCAGTTTAGGGTACCCTTAACTTTTCCTATGCTATCTTTGGGAATGTCATTCAGCATCTTGCTTCAAAATCCAAATTTGTACTGAGAATCCACATGATTGTTCACCAACTTGCAAAATGAATATAGGAGTAAAATTTAACCATGTCCAAGAGGTACTTCATTGTGTTTTTTGGGATTTGGGTCTATTTTTCATGTGTAGTTTTACGGATGGTAAATCATGATTTTTAAATCATGTGGAAGAGTACACAATTTATCCAATTATTATTTATTCTTAAATTATACTATATTTAGTATTACGATACTATGTACATATTTATGCATTTATTAATATTTTTCAATATTATGTAGATATTTTTTGCATTTATTAATATTTCTTAATTTTTATGTAGTTTTAAATCATATTAATTCCTATCTTATATGTGATTTCCTTAATTGAGTTTGAGTTTTTTTCATACTTTTATTTGAAGATTATTGTATAGCCTTAAATTATATCGGGGAGATTGGCTGGTGTGGTATGATTATACGGGGTTTCTAATGTTTCATATTTATTCACATTCATTTTGGTTTTTAGAACTATCAACATATTTGTCTATTACTGTATAATGTCTCTTGAAAAAAACAGAATAATTTGGGCGATTCCAAATGTTATTACAAACTGTACAAGGTCATGGCCCAGAGAGAGAAAGGACCACATATATTGAACATCAATATCCACCTTCCTCCTCACGCACTGAGATTATATACTGGACATTAGGATTAAATAAATTTGTAAAATTAAATATTTGTTGGTGATGTAATCAAAGATTCGTTAAACTATAATATCATATTAAAAAATAATAGACTTTAAAACTCAAAAGCTATTTGATTTCTTTCGTGTGGTTGCAGCTGCAACGTGAGTTGCGTGTTCATTTTTCTAAATGTTTTTATTTGTTTCGACAACTTTTTATTTTGAATGCTGAATGTGTCTATCTCTAACAATTTTCATTCGACACCTCTTGGTTACCGGGATCAGGCATGCGTTAAGACTTAAGAAACGTTTATAAATATATTTTTATATTACTCATTAATAAAGTTTTTATATTGTGGTTTAATTTGAATTTATCATGTTCAGTTATGATTAAGTACGATTTGAATTCATCATCACCAATAAATTCTAGGTTTTAACTAACTCAAAAAAGTTACTATCTTCACTTTTAAATATAAATAAATTTTAGTGAAATTTTTTATCTATTAAATAAAATTATATATTTTTAATGTCATTAAATATTTATCTATTAAATATATCTTCCTTATAAAGGATATATCATATGAAAAAGATATTTTTATGTGAAAGTAAAAGGCTAGGCCATACAACCATATAATTGATGGTTGAGATTAATCATGTAAGTTTTTTAAAACTCATGTGACCTTTTAAGTGATCACATGACTTTGAAAAACTTTTAATCTCAATCATTCATTGTATAGTTATACGGCCCAGATTCGCTCCTCTCACTCTCACGTAAAAGAACTTTTTTTATAAGATACATCCCCTATATATCTCAAAAAAACTAAAATTTTATGTGATAAATAATATTAGAGGTATTTTTGTATATTACATTACATATTTTACAATATTAATATAAATAAAAACTTCTAATAAAGTAATTAGTTTTGTTTATATAGTTAATGTTTGTAATTAATACTCGACTCCATTATTATAGTGTAATTTGAAAATACAAAACAAGATTAAAAAAATTAGAAGACCAAAATCACAACAACTAAAATAAAGAAACTACAAATGTAACTAACCCTTTGGATTTTTTAAATATAAAAAGACAATTATATATATAGTTTAGAAAAAGAAAATAAAGAAGGAAGTTGATTTAAGAGCATGATTTTACGTTGTCCCCTGACTACTCCCTCTTTAGGTTTTATGTTTTCGTTTCTCACTAGGGGTATTGATCTAGATTGCATACCGGGCCTAATAATCATGGATGACACCGGCTTACGTATAAAACCGAACAGGAAAGTCTTGGTTTAAATATTGGACGAGGTGCTCCAAAACCAATGTAATCAAGATGTCCAAGTACAGATCGAATAATCATGACCCCGATCAAGAGGCTAACATCTGAATGAGTCAGGTAAGGTATGGGCAGCATGTCCCTACCAAGATTGTAGCTACAGTACTTTAGGAGAAGGGTCAAATCAACTCTTACATTCAAGGAAGTCCTATAAATACAAATTATTTATTAACTCAAAGGGGAGATCTTAAACAACTCTTGAGAACCTCCGTAATCACTTTATTTTTCGTAATCACCGTACTGACTTAAGCATCGGAGAATCTTTTGCATGTACACCACCAGTGTGTCCCATCAACCTTGGTTCGAAGTGCACTTAAACCATTTTCTTAACATGAAGGACATAGTATCCCCACTAGACTTGTGTGCACAATATTAGATTCCACTAAGACGGTGTAAAATAGAGAGTGAGAGGTACTTTAGACACCGGTTATACAAGACGTACCCTATACCCCCGGACAACGGTCAGATCAGGTATGTTTGGTTAAAAGTTCGTGTAAGGTTTGTGAAACAGAGTTTAGAAAATTAAGGTTTTAAAAATATGGTTGGGAAAATAGATATTTTAAAAATAGTCATTTGTGTTTAGATACTTTGTTGTAAAAGTGAGTTGGAAACTAAAGGTTGTGTTTGGTTGGAAAATGTTTTGGTAACGTTTAAGAAAGTGAAATTTGAGGGTAAAATTATCAAAAATGTATTAGTTAAAAAGAGTAGTAAAGTAGTATACTTTTTGTAAATAATATTTAAATTACATATTAAAATATTCTATTTAAAATTTGATGAAAAAATATATATTAATAATTATTATTAATAAACATTAATCCGGTTCTAACACCAACCTCTGGACTTAAATGTAATTTGACTGAAATCCATCCTCTGAACCAGTATGACGAGTTGACTGGTGTGAGTTATTCTCTCAACATTGACGTCTCACGTAATGAAATGATTTAAACGTTGGAGTCCGCTGTCATGTGAAAGGTCCCTTAACTGATCTCGTTGTGAGTGGTTCACTCCATACCGGAATGTCAGAGTTGAACTATGCCTTAGTGTGCTAAACAAGTAGTCTGCAAAGTGACTGATGGGTAGGTAGAGCCGCTGCAAAACGTCTCCATCTGATGTAGGCAAAGCCTACTTTGAGAAGGGAGGATCTAGCTTTCCTTGCTTTTCTTCTTGGTTTCTAATTGTCTTATTGAATTTTGGAGATGGAGAAACCTTGGAAATATGGTGGTCGAAATATAGGAGTTTGTTGTGGAGGAAGGTTAATTTGGACGCCACTCCTTTAGGAAGAGATAAGTCCTATACCGCCACCCTAGGGGAGGAAACCTAAGGATAAGGTATTTGGTGATTTGCTAAGCACAAAGGAGACACTAAGAGAGAGAACTCACTTTCTCGCACTAAATTTCTTCAATTGAATTTTGATGTCTGAACCAAAATGTACATGTAAGGTAAAATCTGATGTGAGGAGGGCCTTATACAGGTACAAATATAAAGTACTCTTGTATACTGGGGCGTAGTATAATGCACTCTGCGGCGGTGTAGCAGTCCGCCTGGAATAGCCTCCTTTGCCTTGACACAATTGGTGGTTGTACCTGCAATTATTCTCCGACGCTCAAGTCAGTATTTTGAAATACTGCTTGACTTAGAAAGCAAATCTAAGAGAATTATGCAAGTATGAGTGTAAGGTTCAGAATTAGGGGGATCCCATTATACCTTTTTGCTGAGGTTTATATACCTGTTACTGGTGCTCTATTATTGGTGGGACCCGTTCCTTATTTTCAGGCACAATGCAAGAAAGGTAGTGGGTCCCTGCGCCGTTCACAAGCACCATCACTGTAGTGGGTATTTCCACTCACTTGGAAAGCGTTGATGCTTTATTATTTTATTTGTTGTTCCCTCTTATGCGTGACAGCGTGATTCCTATTTTCAACCTCTCAAGACAGAGTCAATCTCGTGCCGGGGTTATAAATATGGGCTCGCTTCGCAGTATGGAAATTTTGGTATTCTGCCTGTATTGAGCCTATGGCTTGGTGGAGTAGTGTGCATTGGAAATGCTTTATCTATGTGTACAATCTTTTTAATACTTTCCACCTTGGCGGAGTAATAGGCCTTGGCGGAGTCACATGCCTTGGTAGAGTCACATGCCTTGGCGGAGTAACATGCCTTGGCGGAGTCACATGCCTTGGCGGTATGTACTCCGTATAAGAGTAATCGTAGAGGATTTGAAACGTATTCCTCCTGTTCGAAATGCTGATCTGGCAAGGCATTAAAACCATGCTCTTGGGGGCCGGTGTTGGGACCGGATCATATGCCCCCTAGCTTGTTATAGTGACTGGTGGAGTCACTTTAATAAGCTATAACACTGTTATGCTTAGCTTTTATAGGCATGGGTTTAGGCGGCGTCTGCTAGCTCAGGATTTACGGACAAGTGTTTTCATGCATTTATTGTTTTTGTCATTACTTGCCACGCCTGTCATCAAAGCGCCTCGAAACTGCGTTTTTCCGTTTCAATCTCTCATTGCCACGTATGCCCTCGTAACGATTGCCATTCCAATGATGGGACATAAATGCGTGGGATGGCAGTTGTAATACGTTTTCAAGGTTATTACCATGGGCCTTGGATTTTGAAAATACAGCCCAGGAAATGCCTGCCTTGAGATTCATCTAACGGTCTCAGAATTAACGGAACGTCATTATGATTCATCCAACGGCCATAGGTGTATTTCTGAGATTTTCAAGGTTTCGCTTATTTCCCCCCAAGCCATGCCTATAAATAGGTAAACTCTTAGGGGAACAAACGTTTTGCTTCATCTTCCATTCTGTGTTTTAGTGTTTAAATTGCCTTCTGAACGCTGCTTCCTCGCGATTTGTTTCTTGTTGCCAGTTCATCGTTTCTTCAGAGATTTAAGGTAACCTTCTTCTTCCTCTGTTTTCTGTCTTCGTTGTTATTGGGTTGGTTCTGTTTTCTTTATATGTGTGTTTGTTGAAACGAGGATGAGAGGAAAAGAAACAGAGTCGTGCCTTAGGGTATCTGTCCACCCTATGTTTTCGGATATTGAGAGTGAAGATGAGGGATTCTATACTGGGAGGGATTCAACATTTTACAGCAGCGTGGAGTGTTTTAGTAATGCTATACATTCGTTTGTAGCAGGAGGTACCCCTCAGATACAAGTGATAACAATGGCAGAATGTCAGAATGTTGTGCTGCAAGGGTTAGATTGGGAAAAGATGCTTGAGACTGATCCCTATTGTTGGGTCGAGGAAGACGTCAAAGAAGCTTCTTCACGTCATGCAACGATAAGTGGTGGGGTAATGGAGTTGTCAGTTCCTGTCTGGAAGGATGAGAGATTTGAAAGGAGGTTTATCGTTCGTTCGCCAAAGACGTTTGAACGCATTTGCCATCGTCCTCAGGATGAGCGTACTTTGTATATGTACGATATCCTGTTTACTCAGTTGGGGGTGCGATTTCCATTGAACAAATTCCAGATGGGTGTACTCAGGTTTCTGGATTGCGCCCCCTCTCAGCTGCACCCTAATGGATGGGGAATAGTCTGCAGCTTTGAAGTGCTGGCTAAACATTTGGAGTTTACGCCTCCTGTGGCGTTGTTCTTTGCCTTTTGCCGCATAATGAGGCGAGTGAATGCAAAAACCGGCGGCATGGGTTTTGTTACTCTTCGGGCGGAGCCGAAGATTGTAAATTTTAAGGCATTTGCTGACTCCGCCAAAGAAGGCGGACTTCATTTCAGAATAAGCTTTGTAAAAATTTCTGTTAGGAAGAACAAGTACGTCTTTTGGCAGAGTGCGGAGGGGATTGATAAATTCCCGGTGGCGTGGACTCATGAGCACTTCCTCCTGACTAAACAAGCTTATGAAGTTGAGGAGAGTGTCCTGTCACCTACCTCCGTGGAAGTACTCCGGACACTGAAGGAGTATAACTCCGCCCACAAGCAGTTTCTGTGCCGAAGGCTGCTTGGGCATGATGCTGAAGGATATTTAAGTAATGTTTTGAGACTTGTTGCTTGAATATTATTTCTGTTCTTTCCTGCAACTTCTAATTGTATTCGTGTATATTATGTTTGCAGGAGAGATCGCTGAATTTCCTGGGATGGAGCGTATCAAGCAAATTCGTATGAGTCGCCAGGAAATTGATACAGAGAACAATGTGCAGCCCCGGAGGAATCTTGCTGCAGCTCTGACGAGGACTCTCCCTTTGTCTGCATCCACCAAGGTAGTGATGCTGGAGGGTGGTGCAGGCCCGTCGATAGTTGAAGTGGAAAGGCGATCTAAAAAACACCAAGAACCAGAAACTATCGAGGTGGAGGAAGAGGACCCCCAACCTTTGCAGAAGAGGAAGAGCAAGGGAAAAGGGAAGGTGGGGGAAGGAGCATCATCTAATTGCTATGATAGAGGTTGAAGAGATTCCGGAGCCATCAGCTGTGGCTATCACTCCTGAACTGGGCGGTCAGGAGGTCGCCCCTGAAGAAGATGTTGTGGAAGAGGAGATGGGGGGGATTCAAGCTTCTCCACCTCGCCAAACTGAAAGTCCTGCCCTGGACTTGACTGCTCGAGGCACAGCAGTTTTCCTTATCAACGTTGCAGGGGAGCCATCTAGGCGGTCTGTCTCTCTCCCTCTAGCGAGGTCTCGTTTGAACCCTTACCTGTATTTCACAAATGTGGGATCCCGCCAGTCAGAGAGGCGCGATCCAGACTTCATTCTCCGCCCAGATATCGACTTCGAGGAGATTGCGGAAGCCACTGCCGCTGCAAGGTGGCATCTTGCTGAAATTGATGGTTTCCTTGCTTCAATGCCCCGCATTGCCGAAGTAGCTGCGGAGGCTGCCATGTTTCAAGAATCATTTCATGATTCTGTTGAAAAAATTCGAAGCTTGGAGCATGACAATGAACAGTTGTCGGAGGTGATCAAGGCTAAAGATAAACACCTTGACACCGCCGACTCTGATAAAAAGAAGCTTGAGGAGGAGCTGGCTCGGGTCAAGGATGATAAGGCCCTGCTGGAAAAGCAAGTTTCGGATTTGAAAGAGCAGAATTCGAAACTGGGTGAGGATGTGGGCGAGCTGACCCATGTGAAGGCTGAAAATGTTCTGCTGGGACAACAAATTTTAGATTTGAAACAACAGAACCAAAAACTGGGTGAGGATGTGAGTGAAGTTCAGCAGAGACTGGTTTCTTTTGAAACTAGTAAGGCTCTCGCTGAAGACGCCTGGGCTGCGGAGTTAGATCAAACAGCCACTGCATATAGTGACCTTGAAAAACAGGTCGAAGAGCTGAAAGCTGAGAAAGCCATTTCTGATGCCAGCAATAAACGGCTTGATCAGGAGTTGCAATTGGCTTTGGATGCAGCTGAGACAACAATTGATGATGCTTTCAGCATGGCTATTCACCAGGTCCGTCATCGCAACCCAGGCGTTGCTCTTAATATTGCAGGCATTCACCCTTATTATGAGTTTATCAATGGTGAATTAATGGTGCCTGCTCAGGGGGGTCATGTTCCTGCGCCTAATGAAGAGTACCTCTTGGCGGACTTGCCCCCCTCACAGAGTTTGTCCAAACCCAGTGAGTTTCAGCCTAGCTCCGCCCACCAAGAAGGAGTGCCACCCGAGTCTTAAAGATTAGCTCCGGGGTTTCTTTGCAAATTTTGTTTTTTGCACTTTAATAATATTGCCTTGTTCCAGGATAGGCTTTGGATCCCTTATCAATTCTTGACAATATTTAATAAAGTATAATTTCTGTAAATTTATACTTGTTCATATAAACGGTGTTTGAGTCCGTAGGAGTTGTGCCTTGTAAAATGCTATTAATAAGGCAGAGTAATCGTTTGAAGACTAATGAAATATGACTAAGTATAACGAGGCGGAATAAGCTTTTTGTGAATTTTAATGAAGTAAAATCCTGTAATGAGGCGGAGTAGCCTCTTAAGAATTTTAATGAAGTAAAATTCAGAAATGAGGCGGAGTAGCCTCTTCAGAATTTTAAAGAAGTAAATTCTGTAATGAGGCGGAGTATCCTCTTAAGAATTTTAATGAAGTGAAATTCTGTAATGAGGCGGAGTAGCCTCTTAAGAATTTCAATGAAGTAAATTCTGTAATGAGGCGGAGTAGCCTCTTAAGAATTTCAATGAAGTGAAATTCTGTAATGAGGTGGAGTATCCTCTTAAGAATTTCAATGAAGTAAATTCTGTAATGAGGCGGAGTAGCCTCTTAAGAATTTCAATGAAGTAAAATTCAGAAATGAGGCGGAGTAGCCTCTTCAGAATTTTAGAGAAGTAAATTCTGTAATGAGGCGGAGTATCCTCTTAAGAATTTTAATGAAGTGAAATTCTGTAATGAGGCAGAGTAGCCTCTTAAGAATTTCAATGAAGTAAAATCCGTGATGAGGCGGAGTAGCCTCTTAAGAATTTCAATGAAGCACAATTTTTACAAGTATTATACTTACTTGGACTTGTTGATAGTGCTTGAGTGTGTCGATTATGTACTCCGTGAAACATTAGCAGTTGGGCGGAGTAAGGGTTTGGATGGAGCGTTCATCCTTTTGAATTTGAATTGGAGTGTATCTCCTGATCAAGTGAAAATTGTTGAATCCAGGGTTGGTATGGTGCAGCATAAGCCGTGACACCAGCCCTTTCCGCAGGAATTTTACTGGACCTTGGGGTCGGTATGGTGCAGCATAGGCTGTGACACCAATCCTTTCCCCCCAAGGAGTTTTTTGTACCTTGGGGTCGGTATGGTGCAGCATAAGCTGTGACACCAATCCTTTCCCCCCAAGGAGTTTTTTGTACCTTGGGGTCGGTATGGTGCAGCATAGGCTGTGACACCAATCCTTTCCCCCCAAGGAGTTTTTTGGACTCCGTTTGTGAAGCTTTGTTGCATGTTGGATGATCTTTATGGAATAAAGAGTTATGCTTTTATGCTTCAATTGTTGGAGCCGGTGTCTTATCTACATGGGAACAAGTTCTGCCACGAATAATTGACTGAAAGTTAGAATGAAGATTGAATGTAGGAAGGAATTTTATCAATGATGGAACTACATAAAGAGCTGAGTTGGGGTATGTCTCGTCGAAGCCTTTTCAAGGAAAGCCCATTTGGGAAGAACCTTAAGTTAGGAGAGAGACCATACCGTATTACCCAACTAGCTGTAATATATGCGTAAATTTAAAATATTCCATTTGTTCCTGACCGGAGTGCCATCTAAGTTTTCTAGGCGGTATGTGCCTTTGCCCAGAGCTTCGATGACTCGGTATGGACCTTCCCAGGTTGGCGCTAATTTGCCTTGGTGTGCAAATTTGTTGCCGATATTGGCCCTTCTCAAAACCAAATCTCCTTCTTTGAAACGGCGTTCAGAAACACGAGTGTTATACCGTTTGGCGGCTTTTGCTTTAACAGCTTGATCCCGCACAAAGGCTTCCTCTCTCAATTCTGCCAAGACTTCGAGTTCATGGGCGAGGTTCTGTTGATTGGCTTCTTCATTGAAGTGGAGGATTCGAGCTGAAGGGGCTGCCAATTCAACGGGAATAACAGCCTCGACTCCATATGTCAGCCGATATGGGGATTCATTTGTGGTGGAGTGAGGGGTTGTTCGATATGCCCACAAAACGTGGCATAATTGATTTGCCCAATCTCTCTTTGCTTCACCAAGGCGTTTCTTAAGGCCTTTCAAGATTTCTCTGTTGGCAACTTTAGCTTGGCCATTGGTTTGAGGATGTTCCACAGAAGAGAAAATCTGCGTAATGCTGAGATTTTCTAGGAGTTCAGTGAACTTACGATCTGTGAATTGGGTGCCATTATCAGTGACTATGCATCCAGGGACTCCGAAACGTGCAATGATATTTTCGTATACGAATCTACGAGCCCTGGCTGATGTAATATGCACCACTACCTCTGCTTCAATCCATTTGGTGAAGTAATCAACGCCAACTATCAAGTACTTGATGCCGCCAGGCGCAGTTGGGAATGGACCTAAGATATCCATGCCCCATTGATAGAAAGGCCAAGGCGTTATTGATGATGACATTTCTTCCGCAGGAGTGTGATGAAGGTTTGCAAATCGTTGACATTGATCGCACTTCTGAACATACGAGGCGGAGTCATGCTTCAGGGTAGGCCACCAATACCCAGCTCTGAGTATTTTCCTCATTAGACTACGTGACCCGGATGGTGTCCACACTGCCCTTCATGGACTTCTTCTAGAACGACTTGCACCTCATTTTCGTTTATGCATATTAAGTAAGGAACAGAAATTCCTCGGCGGTATAACTGTTCGTCCAGGAGCGTATAATAAGGTGCTTTTTTCTTTAGTTTCCGTCGCTCAAGATCATCCGTGGGCAATTGTCCATTAACAAGGTAACGAACTATCGGTGCTACCCAGGAATTGTCATCAAAGGAACGGCTTCTAATCATACACATTGAGGAAGGAAAGGAAATACTTGGCTTCGCCAAGGTACTTTGTACAACCGTAGTTGTGCATCCTACCTTCTTTGTGCTAGCCAACCTGGAGAGGATATTAGCACGTGTATTTTCTTCCCGGGGTACATGTTTGAAAGTGACTTCGTCGAAGCGTTGCTTTAACTCATTAACGTAGTTGAGATATTGTTGCAGCAAAGGCTCTTTAGCCTGATATTCGCCAAGAATTTGTGAAATGACTAATTGAGAATCACTGCATAAGGTTACAATTTTGGCCCCAATATCTTGTGCTGCTCTGAGTCCGGCTAAGCAGGCTTCATACTCCGCCTGATTGTTAGACGTAGTAAAGGTGAAGTGCAATGAGATTTCGAGATGTACCCCGTCATCGCTTTCTACAACAATTCCTACCCCACATCCTTTGCTATGTGAAGATCCATCAACGTATATTGTCCAATATGAATGATCTGCATCTGGACTAGAGCCTGTTAACTCTACTACGAAATCTGCTAGGACCTGTGCCTTGATAGCAGTTCTTGGTTCGTAGGATATGTCGAATTCAGAGAGTTCTATGGCCCATTTGATCATTCTTCCAGCCAGATCTGGTTTGAACAATATAGTACGAAGTGGCAAGTCTGTGCGAATCAAGATAGGATGGGCATGAAAGTATGGTCTTAGACGTCGTGAAGCCCAAACAACTGCAAGTGCTGCCTTTTCAATCTTCTGATAACGGCATTCTGCACCATGCAATGTTTTACCGGTGAAGTACACCGGTCGTTGGCCTTCAACTGTCTCCTTAACCAGAGCTACTGCTAAGGCTTCATCTGAAACAGACAAATAAACAATGAGTTGCTCACCTGGGCTTGGTTTTACCAGGATTGGAGGGCTGGCCAAGACATTTTTCAAGCTTTGGAAAGCCGCCTCTTGTTCTGGGCCCCAACTGAATTTCTTGTCTTTTTTCAGCATTTTGTACAAGGGAAGAGAGCGATGAACCATTTTTGGCATGAATCGTGTTAGAGCAGCGATTTTGCCGTTGAGGGATTATACCTCTTTTAGTGTTTTGGGGCTCTGCAACTCCTGGATAACGCGGCATTTATCAGGGTTAGCCTCTATACCTCTTTGTGTCAACATGAAGCCCAAAAATCTGCCACCAGGGACAGCGAATGTGCATTTCAAAGGGTTGAGCCTCATATTATATTGTTGTAGGCGTTGAAAAATGAGGCGTAGATCTTCAACATGGTCTCCTCCTTCCGGGGTCTTGGCAATAATATCATCAATATAAACTTCTACCAGCTTTGTGTGCATACCCTCAAAAACTTTGTTGATCATGCGCTGGTAGGTTGCCCCGGCGTTTTTTAATCCAAATGGCATGACATTGTAGCAGAAGACTCCTTTATCATTAACAAACGCTGTCTTCTCTTGATCATCCTTACACATTGGGATTTGGTTGTAACCGGAGTAAGCATCCATAAAAGATAGATACTTGTATCCTGAAGAATCGTCAACCAATCTATCAATGTTGGGGAGAGGGTATGGATCCTTGGGACAACATTTATTCAAATCAACGTAATCTATACACATACGCCACTTGCCATTGGCTTTCTGTACCATGACCACGTTAGACAACCAGGAGGAGTAACGGAGTTCCCTGATGAACCCCGCCTTGAGGAGTTCGTCTGTTTGCTCACAGGCAGCTTTTTGTTTAGCTGGACCCATACACTATTTCTTTTGTGCTACAGGCTTAATTTCAGGGTACACCGCCAGGCAGTGACAACAAAAGTTGGGATCCATGCCAGGCATGTCTGCTGCGGTCCAAGCAAAAATTTCTTTATACTCATGGAGAAGTGCAATTAGTTTTGCCTCCATGTTAGCCTCAAGCTTGTCATTGATGTTTGTAATCTGTTCAGGGGTGCTACCCAAAACAATAGACTTGGAACCACTATCAGGAGTTGGTTTCAAAGGGTTCAGTGGGTCTACAGAGGACTCCGTCCTGGGGTCAAGATCCACCAAATTGACGGACACCGCCGCACTGCTCCCTTCATTCAGCTTTCTTTTCTTAGACATGGCTTCAAGCTTCACCATGTTAAGACTCAAATTGTAGCAATAGCAAGCCATTTCTTGGTCACCCCTTATAGATGAGACTTGATTATCTTTGTCAATGAACTTGATTAACAAGTGGGGGGTTGAAACGATGGCTTCCATGGCATTCAGGGTAGGCCGCCCAATGATGCCATTGTATGGAGATTTTACATCAATGACAAGAATCCTGGATTTCACAGTCCTTGCTCCAGGTTCGCCATCAAAAGTAATTCTTGTGTCCAAGTAGCCTTTGGTGGGCTGTTTGGCACCATTGAAGGCTGTAAGGTCCTGCGTATATGGTTGCAAATCTGCATCAGTTAATCCCATGCGTTTAAAACAGTCATAAAAGATAACGTCGCAGGAACTTCCCTGATCAACTAGGATGCGTTTTACATCCATATTAGCGATTACTGCAATAATCACTACTGCGTCATCTTCTTCAGGAATAGTAGGGCCAAAATCATCGTCTATGAAGGTTATAGGCGGAGTCTGAACCCCGTTCCTGAATGGGCGATATTCTTTGCTCTTACCTTGCACAGACAAGATCATACGATGGTGGTTTTTCCTCGCGGTGATCGAGGGCCCGCCCCCAGCAAAGCCCCCAGCAATCATATCTACCACCTGCCTTTTGCCCCGCGATCTGGGTTCAGGGCTTGGTTCTCTTTGGGCGGACTCCGGAACAATACTCTTTTGTTTTTCTGTTGCCGCTGTGTGTTTTGGCTCCCGAGTGTTATCAGGATCCAGAGAACGATCGCGAGGTCGTTTTTCGAACCTCTCTGGCTCATCATGAGATTTACCCTTAAACAAATAATGTTTCAGTTTGCCTTCACGAATAAGCACCTCGATGGTGGTTTTGAGTTGCTTGCACTCCTCCGTGGTATGGCCAACTGACTCGTGGAACTCACAATATTTCTTTGGATTCCCACCGCGTCTGAGTGGAGGTGGACGTTGAATCCCGTAAACGTTGAGGGTAGTCCATCCTATTTTGCGCAAGATTTGCTCATATGTCGTGTTCAGGGGTGCATAATGAGCAAAATTGAACACACGTCTGTCTTACTGTTTGAAGGGTTAGTTCCCCGCCTTATCTTTCTGAGGGAACTTATCATTCCTGGATGATTTTTCTTTATCTTTATCATGGTGTGGAGCTGAAATGGGTGGTTTATTGCGAGATGCAGTGGCTTCCAAGTGCATCTCAATACCTACGTACTTGGATGCTTTCCTACGAAACTTCTCCATGGTGGATGGAGGTCCTTTTGCCAACGACAAAGTAAAGGGCGATTTCAGCTGCATGGCCTCGATGAGGATATGCAACTGGATCGCTTCTGTCAAGTCAGGGACCATGGCCGCCTCTTTATAAAATCTCTTCAGGAAATCCTTTAGACTCTTTGTCACCTTGCTTGATCTGAGCCAAGGTATGGGAGGTTCTAGGCGCATCTCTAGAGATTACAAAGTGACTGCCAAAAGCTGTGGCCAAGTCCTCCCATGAATCAATGGAACCTGAAGGTAAACTCTTGAACCAGCTAAGAGCTTCACCTGTGAGGGTCCTGGGAAACATTCTGCACATGACATCTTCTTCCGCACCTAAGAACATAGCTTCATAGATGTAAGCATCTAAATGCTTAGAAGGATCGGTCTCGCCGGTGTATTTTCCTATGGAAATGGGTTGCATCGTTTGCAAATGTCTGGGGACATGCGCACTCATCAGTCTTTTGGAAAATGGGATACTCATCTTGTATCCCGAGGGGGATGTATTTGAAACGACTCTTCTTCCCTCATGATGATGGGCATTTGCCAGTGGAAGGCTTCTTTGCTCTTCCATGTAAGTAGGGATGCGAGCGTAATTTGGGGTACTCGATTCCTCCTGTACATGCGATTCATGGTGCGGCTGTTTTGCAGGGCCCGCTTTCTCGTGTATAGGATTCGCCTTTTCACGTTGAAGCTCTGCGATTTCTTCCCTCAACATTCTGATCATATCATCTCTCGGATCTGGAGAGCTAAGATGCGTTGCCCTTTTGTGAGTATCGTTGTCAAAGCTTAGACGTCTAGGATTGCGTGGAGGAGAATCCTCAGTCTGCACTTCTGGTCCTGGTCTTTCCATTGAAGATGAATGTAATGGGAATTGTTCAAGGATTGTGGGATTACCAATTTTACAGGTCCCACTGGGCGTGCCAATGAACTGTTCTTTACAGGGGGTGTAAAGGTATGATTGTCAAACAATTCAAAATGTACATGTAAGGTAAAATCTGATGTGAGGAGGGCCTTATACAGGTACAAATATAGAGTACTCTTGTATACTGGGGCGTAGTATAATGCACTCTGCGGCGGTGTAGCAGTCCGCCTGGAATAGCCTCCTTTGCGTTGACACAATTGGTGGTTATACCTGCAATTATTCTCCGACGCTCAAGTCAGTATTTTGAAATACTGTTAGCTTAGAAAGCAAATCTGAGAGAATTATGCAAGTATGAGTGTAAGGTTCAGAATTAGGGGGATCCCATTATACCTTTTTGCTGAGGTTTATATACCTGTTACTGGTGCTCTATTATTAGTGGGACCCGTTCCTTATTTTCAGGCACAATACAAGAAAGGTAGTGGGTCCATGCGCCGTTCACGAGCACCATCACTGTAGTGGGTATTTCCACTCACTTGGAAAGCGTTGATGCTTTATTATTTTATTTATTGTTCCCTCTTATGCGTGACAGCGTGATTCCCATTTTCAACCTCTCAAGACAGAGTCAATCTCGTGCCAGGGTTATAAATATGGGCTCGCTTCGCAGTATGGGAATTTTGGTATTCCGCCTGTATTGAGCCTATGGCTTGGCGGAGTAGTGTGCATTGGAAATGCTTTATGTATGTGTACAATCTTTTTAATACTTTCCACCTTGGCGGAGTAATAGGCCTTGGCGGAGTCACATGCCTTGGCGGAGTCACATGCCTTGGCGGAGTCACATGCCTTGGCGGTATGTACTCCGTATAAGAGTAATCGTAGAGGATTTGAAACGTATTCCTCCTGTTCGAAATGCTGATCTGGCAAGGCATTAAAACCATGCTCTTGGGGGCCGGTGTTGGGACCGGATCAATGTCCATTTTACAAAGGAGAGAGACCTATATATAGGTTATGCAAATTCGTAATTGGCTTGGGTGGGTTTGTAAAAGCTTCACCCAAGCCCAAAATCTAAAAATAAATGGCCCAAAGTGGCCTAAAGCTAGTATATACTTATACAAGACCCAAAAGTGGCCCAAGATGTAAATTATGACCATGCAAAACCCAAAATATCAATTATTTTCTAAACCTAATTAATTTCTAATAAGATAATATTTCAAACAAAAATATTAACAAAGTGGGAAGAATGGCCCAAAGGAGGCCCAAGTGATGCCTATGTCACCATCACCAGTCAGCTTTACTACAAAAGAACAAAATCATTACTAACACTAGGGATGGAAATAGGCCAGGTCAGGCCGGGCTTTGAAAGGCCTGAGCCTGACCTACATCAAATTTTCAAGGCCTGAGTCTGGCCTAGTAGCCTATCATAGGCCTTTTTTTATGGCCTGTTTGAAGGTTTGACCTATTTAAAAGCTTGTTTAAAAGGTTTGTTTATAGTGAAACTTTTAAAATGCCAAAACCAACCTAAAAAATATTTGTGTTCCATTCTCTTTTAATTTTTTTAATTGTAAATTTATAAATATCTAATATATATATATATATATATTATTTTATGTTATAAATTATTATATGTATATATAACTAATTAACAATTAATCTAATTAAATAGGCTGGCCTGTTGGGCTTCAAAGGCTTTTTAGAAAGCCTGTGGCCTAGCCTGTTTAGTTAAAAAGGCTTTTTTAAAAGCCTAAGCCTGACCTTCTAGCCCGATAAGCCTGGCCTATGTAGGCTTTAAACGAGCCGGGTCATAGGCCCCCGACGGACGGCCTGACCCATTTCCATCCCTAACTAACACCATGTACAGAAAGCTTGGTGAACAAGGAGATGTTTCTACTACTTCCAGATATAAATACTCATGCACCAACGTAACATGTAAGAACATTCTCTCTAACCTTACGCTTGAGCTCTGAATTTCCTTTGAACTTTCATCGACTTGAGCGTCAGAGTGTCCTTGCAGGTGACACTCCCTTTTGCCCTACAACACACTAGGTTGATGATTTGGTACAATGAATCACTCCAAGACCTTATTCCTCACTCGAATCGAGGAGATAATACCAGATTCCCACTAGATCGGTGTAATACAAAAGAGTGAACGAGAGACTTAAGAACTTTCACGAGGTCGGTTCTTGGACCCCGGCCCTAACCAGTTCAACTATATATATATATATGAATATATATTGTAAATATAAATTATAATACATATTCTAAATAATATACTCTGAAATATATATATATATATATTATATTATATTTATTTTGTAAATAAATTTTAATATTATATATATATATTAAAATATTAATAAATGCATCGAGTTTAATAATATTAAATATATTATTATTAACAAGTTACATTATTACATACTAATTAGTAAATTAAGCAAGCACAATGACTCACGAACATTACTCATGTTATCCGACGTTAATGTAAATGCTATTCGAATTTGTATCTAAACGTTAAACCCTAATTGAATTTGTATCTAAATGCTTTTTGCTTCTAATTACAACATACAAACAATTCTCATACTAATTTTTAACTTCATACTCAAAATTACAAAAAAAAAACGCAACAACATAAAAAATAATTAAAAGACATACTTTTTTATTTAAATACAAGAATAGTTAACATGCTCTACAATTTCGGTCCATACCCATGCACCCTAAATCCAAACCAATTAGGACCCTCAATTCCCTTCAAGTTTGCAGTACACCCTATAATCTGAAGCACACCCATGCTCCACTATCCAAACCAACCATCGAACCTCAAATTACTCTGATTTTACTGTACACAACACACCGTGATCCACACCCATGCACCACCACCTAAACCAATCATCTACCATCAATTCCTCTAACTTTATGATACACCTCAATGTCTATTGCCCACACGTGCTCTACCATCCACACCCACGGCCTCCCATGAACCACCTCCCATAACCTCCATCATCCATCATCCAACCACCTCTTACGGCCACCGTCATCCTCCCCTCATGATCCACCAAACCCACCACCTCCCTACCATCCATTATGTACCCACCACAAACCCTCCCTTAAAACCACCACCCACTTCCACCACCACGATCACTCACCTACCACCAACGGCCACCACGACAGTCTCTTACCCACCCTCACCTAACCACCGACGACCACTCCCACAATCTCTCACCAACCACCCATGCCAAAGGTGATGTAAGGTTGAAACGAGAAGGACAAAATTGTCAGCACTTTTTGAGAACGAAAAAGAACTTGGCAATGACACCTACGAGGAACCACCACCCAACGATGTTCAACACCTTGCTAATGGTAAAAGCCGAACAGAGACGGAGAAGAAGAAGCCACCCAAACGTAGAAGAACGATGCACAATTAGGTAGAACCTGTTTGCAAAGCTGAAACGGTTAAGCAAACAAGTACTAAGTCTTTGTTCTATTCTATTTTTAAAAGTAAAAAAAGAGGATTTTGATACGTTATCCGTGTATGTATATATGTGTGTGTGATTTTTTATTTAATACAAACTGTTTTGATTCGAAATAAATAAAATCATTGGTGTGAAAAGGTTTTATATATTGACATGTAAGTGCTGCATTTTCATAACAACTCATATAATCCCCGTAGCCATGTTGACAAAGATTCCTCTGTTTTTCTTTATTGAATATGCGTAAAAATTATAGAATTAAATTTTTAGTTTGCTAACAAATATAATTAATTGAGAAATTAATAAATAAATATTTAGACATTATAATATTTAATATATTAGTAGCATAATATATTGGTAATAAAGTCTAGTTTAACTGGTTAAGAGTTTACAGGTTGTTGTACATTAAATAAAAAAATTAGCATAAAATGTTATACATACACAAACACAAACGGGAAATCTAATTTTAAGAAACTTTTTCAGTGAAATTGTGAACAACTACATTACACGACTTCAAAAGAGAAAAATCATTACACATTTTGTTGTTAAGATAACAGTTTTAGAAGAAGAAAAATGGTAGAAAACAAAAAAAAAAACATGGTCTATTGATCCTAGACTAGCCCACCGAAACAATAGTCAAACTATATATCACTTAAAATTAAGACCAAGTAGTATAAGCAACTAAGTTTAAGATCATTGTTAGGTCTCATAATTGTTTGTTAGTTTTGTCTTTTTTTATTATTGAAAAAAGGTAGTTGTGTTATTACTGGGAGATTAAGATTTTCTACAGAAAGAAGTTCGTTTAAATTAAAAATATTTGTATCTCACTTAAAATTGATCAACTATGTTACAAGATAAATTAAATTAATTAAATTTGTTATTTGCAACTAAAAGGTTAGGGAAATAATGTAAAATTTATTATTATTCATAAGATATTAGATCTCTTTAAAAACTTTGTCAAAGACTTAAAATTTTATAGACACGTCTTAACTATAATTTTAAACTTTAAGCCACAATTTTAAATCATTGACTAAAATTTGGTAGTGTTGCAGTGATAATAACACGTGCTAATTGCGATGCTAAATCCTTCGAATAGTCTTAATTAAATTAAACTGAATCCTGCTTCCTACTATATAAGGCTAATTAATAAATGGGTTCCGTTAACAATGTATAAAAATATTATTTAAATAATCAAAGGTTGATACTTTTTATATTGAGATTTTATGCAGTTTGTTTAGAAATCGAATCTTTGAGATAAAAAATTCTTATTTATATATTTTTTAATTGATTCTTTTAGGATATTTATTGACATTCTCTTTAATTAACATGTTAAATTCAACTGAAATCCCTTCGAAGCCTTCATGCTGGCACGCGCATGAGAAAATAATAAGACTACGTACTTTTCATGTGAATATTTTGATCAGAAGAAGAAACATATCATAAACTGCATGCCACGAGGAGAACCTACATTGCCACCACTACCTTATTTTGAATATTTCAATAATATTTAGTTGAATTCAACATCAATCGCATAATCTAATCTAATCCAGGGTATTTTCATGTTTGTTAAATGATGATATCTTATTTGAGTTCTAAATTCCTAATTAATTATAAAAATACGTGTGTATTGTTCCTGTCTTTGTTATATTTTAGTATTTAAAAATATTTTTTTATTATAAAATAGTTACTATTAACCTGTGAAGCCCAAATACTCCAAAAATGAAGAAGTACCTTATCAGACACGTATCGGATACCGATACGCGACTGATACGTCCGATACGTATCCAAAAAGTATCAGAATTAAAAAAAATAATTTAACTGAAACCCAAAAACAAATACGCATGGAATACGGCTCCGATATGCGAAGCTCAAGTGGGATACGGCTTACGCACAAAGGATACAATACACAATTAAAAAATTAAATACTTTAATTGCTGAATGGCACAAAACGTGAATGACTTTCTGCTTTCCCCCCAAATTCAATATGCAATTTCATTTAGGGCTGTTCTGTTCTCCTCCATCACGACGCACTGCCCCTTCTTCGTTTGACCACCAGCTTCGTTGATGGATGGTTTAAGCTTCCAGAGCCTTCCTCCTCCATCGTTCGACTAGGTCCGTGATCTTCCTCTTCGTCACGTTTGCCCTTCGTCTTCTTCTAGCTTCTTCCGCTCCATCTTCTTCCTCTTGTCGTGCTCTGTTTCGTGAGCTTCTAAAGCAGAGCTCAACGTTCTTCTTCCTTATGCTCTTCGTCGACGTCGTGCTTCTTCCTAAGCATCACGTCTTCTTCCTCAACATTTTTCTTCTTCAGCATCCCATCTTCTTCTTCGAGCTGCGTCTCTGTTTCGGGGTTTTGCTATCGAAGCTTTTGCACTTCATTTCTCAAAGGTTCGTTCAATAATTTTTTTAATTCAACAATTTTTTTTACAGTTTTGATTTGAATTGATTTCTTGTGTGTGCTACACTTTAATGTTTTTTGTCTTTATTTTATTAATGTGTGTTGCTGATTGTTAATGCATAATGCCAATTTGTTGCTGTTTTTGTGTGTGCTGCTATTTTTTTTTTGTCTTTATTTTGGTGTGTATACTGCTGCCAATGCCATCCCGCCATTGTTGTTTTAAAATGTTTGCTGTTTGCTTGATGTTTAGTGAAATGGTTGAAACTGGTGGAGGGGAAAGGGGCTCTAGTGTTGGGTCTAACTCTAACCCAAGTGCTTAGAATTGATATCACATGTCTTTTTTTTTGAAAAAGTTCTATAAACATATCTAGACTATATTATATCTTGATTTTTTTAAAATGTCTCGTATCCTTGTTTTCGTGTCGTATCGTATCTGTATCGTATTAAGTATTTAGGCACCATAGCTATTAACTATTGATTTATCAATTTAGAAGAACATTATGAATATATGTGACCCTGCTGTATTATACATAGCAGGCAATAAACTCATTGAACCCTGTTATAATATTCTGAACCCACTAAATTTATAATAACTATATTTTGCACCCCTATTATATTATTTTGAACCTATTAAATTACACTTTAATAAATTGTATATTTACTAGTATAAATTTAATTGGACTAAACCCGGTTCTTGAGATTTTATGTCTCGGATTTACAAACTTTTCACAATTGTGCCGGACTTTGTACGATGACTATTATTTTAGTTTTCTTTTTCATATAAACGATTGTAGAAAGCTACCAAACGATGAATAATAAATAAAGTAAAAAATGACTAAATGTTAAGGACTGATGTTTATTTTAAAAAAATCCAATTAGACAGACACATACAGTTTTAAAAGCCATTTCAACCCACTAGGACTATGATTTTTGGTAGTAATTACCTTGAGATTATATGTTTCAACTTCAAGTTTTACCATGTCTATTGTAAAAAAAAAATTCATGGTTAATTTATTTATGTTATTCACAAATTTATCTTTTACTTTTTGTTACTGTCTAACAATTCGTTTCAAAACTTTTTATCCCCTCGAGCTTCTTTCATAGTACGTTACGCCTTTGATTCAACTAATAAAACTTGAAATATCAAATTTATTTATGTTATACTTTTGATTTCGCTTACAAAGTTATTATTACTTTTTTTTATTGAATTGCCTGTTAATATCAAATTTTAATCCCTCATATTTTATGTTACTTTTAACAAATCTTATATTATCTAATTGTTCTAATGGTGGATACAAGAAATTTTAAATTTTATGGTAAAAATATTTAATATTTTAGACTTTTTTTATTAGGATCACTAGTACGTTTAAGTTACATAATAATAATAATAATAATAATAATAATAATAATAATATTAATTTTTAAACTATATGATGGTAAGATAATTAGATGACACATTAAACAATAATATAATAATCTATTCAACAAACTAAAATTAACATAAAATATGAGGGATTAAAATAAAATAATTAGATAAATAAGGGATTATTTTTAAAAATTTTATATTAATGAGGGAGGAAAACATGAATAAAATATTGATAAAGAATGAAAAACATAACAAAATTTATTGGGACGAAAATTGAAATACGTATTTTTAACTTTTTTTAAAAATAACTACTTTGAACATCAAATTTAAAATATTTTTTAATTAGTTGAGAGTGTATAATTTTTTTATAATGAAAACATATTTAAATTAAAACAATTGATGGTTGCTCTATTTAGCTTTTAAGTTATTGAGTTTGAATGTTATTAAAAGTGTGCGACATTCAAACTTAAAAAATTGAACTGGCCCCATAGCACAGCAAATGAGAAGGACCTGGGGAATAAAATCAAGCAAGAGCGACATGGGACTTGAACCGAGATAAGATCATCCCACAATGATAAATTAATTTAATCTTTTCACACGTATAAAGATAAATATTGTCGTAAATTTTCATAAATAGTTATCCTATTTTTATATTATGGTATATAATACCAGAGATACTTCAAGTTTTGATCTTGGATTCTTGGAATGTTTATTTCAAATTTAACTACTAAAATAAGGCTCTCGAGTTAAAACTATATTAAGAATTATAACCAACATTAGGATACGTTGAAAAGAAAGAAAGAAAGAAATAGAAGATAAGTTTGGACCAATGCAAATTGAGAAGAGAAAAGAAAAAGCAAGATTTTAAAAACCGGAACAGTAATCGAATCGATGAAGATACTGGTTTAAGATTTATTGGTTCAACCGTAGTTGAACCGTGGTCGAACCGGATATAATAAAATATATATTTTTAATATAATATAATATATTTCTTGATATATTAACAATAAATAATATAAAAACTAAGTTAATTAAGGATCATATTACATGTTTTATAGGATTAAAAATTATAATGAATAAAAATTATAATGATAAATATTATATATAAGTTTTTTATTTATTTAAAAATATTTTTAATAGATTTTTAAAAAATAGTAAAAAAACAAAAAAAAAAATTTTAAAACTCTGACCGGTTTAACTGGTCGGTTTTGACCGGTTTTGAAATGTTTGATTTTTTCTTGTTCGGACTGGTACCCTGACCAGTTCCCGGTTCAACCGGCCGGTCCGGTTTTTAAAACCATGAGAAAAAAAGTAAGAGCCTGATTGGTATGAAAAAAATTTATAAAAATAAAAAATTTAATAGTTAATATTGATTTTAAATTTATTTCAACCAACAATTTTTTTTTCTCGTTAATTAAACCTTAATTTAATTGAACCAATCAAAAACTCATCAAACATCCAACCATAAATAAATAAATTTAGATGCATAAGTAACGTAGTGAGTCCCCCAATAAGGAGCGAGGAATGATTGCCGGGACAAATTTAAAAAACAGATAAAGTTATTTAGTTGTGTCTGACTGTGATGTTAACGTGGGAAGCGAGAGAAACAAGGGTTTGGTGGGTGATGCCATCAAAGGATTTTTTTTAAAATTTAATTGTGTTTATCGTCATAATCTAATGGCTTAATCCTTGGACAATACACGTTGGTACAATCAAAGCAAATTCTAGTAGTACTAATAAATAGTAATGGGGTACAATCCACGTCGATACGGGTGCGCATTACGCCTCCTCATTTTAAGATCACTACCAGAATGCCATTTTTCTTTCACACTTTGGGTAATGTTACCACCTGATCAGTTATTTGGTTTGGGTTAAATACATATATGGGAGACACAGAGAGTTGCAGTAGCAGAGTTTTCGATTCTGGATTCAATCAAAATCATTGTTCAAAGCAGAGGCACAAGGTTGGTGTTTATAACGAGGTTCTTTCTAGACTTAAGGAATTGAATGTCCCAGAGGCTATGGTTCCTGGTTTTCACCACGACCTTTGGGCACACTTCTATCGCCTTCCCGCTAGGTACACTTTACCCCCTTCTTCAATCTTCTTGTCTTAAGAAAAATACAAAACTTACTCAAATAAAATAATGGTTGGAGAGGGTGCATATTTTTTTTTTACCTTTTAAATTTAACCACGTATTTTTTTTTCCCTTGCTTCTTGTTTTATTTTTCGCTTGTTTTTTTCTCTGTAGTTAAGTCACTACTGTTTTCTTATGTTTTTGTTCTTGGTTCTTGTATTTTCTTTTTAGTCAAACCACTCTGTGACAATTCAAAATCTCCGAGTTTTGCTATTTGATCATCTTCGATGTGTTTTATGAACTACCCTTTTATTCACTCTTTTGCATTGTTTGAATTTTTTTTGGTTTAAAAAAAGTTCAGGCAAGTTAAGTTTCGTGAATGTTTCAATACTCAATTGATATTTATAGAATTATTTACAGATCACTAACAATAAAGTCAACTTAGATTCTTAAAATTATAAGTTCACTCCTTAAAACTAATATCTGTCTGTTAAATTAACTTGCAAATGGTATAATATGGTGATTTTTTAGGTATGCGTTGGACATGAATGTGGAGAGGGCACGAGATGTTCTTATGCATAAAAGGTTATTGGACATCGCACGAGCCCCAGCTACAGCAACTGGACCAGCAGTTGAAGTCCGTCTTGTACAGGTGGTTTATGTTGAAATTAATCATAATCATAATAGCATATATCATTATTAATAATAGATAAAGTTTTCATCTCTAAATGTTTCCTTTTACTATATGTATTATGCACTTGACTGTTCCACAAGGCAACTTTGTGGGCCAATGAACCTAGCCATGATTCCATGCACTAGTAAAATTTTGATGAAAAGAAAATTAGTCAAAGAAGAAATATCTAGAAAGAAAAGATTCAATTTCGTTTCTTTAAAATTGCTCCTTGTTTTAATTTTACAGTTTTCTCTCCATTGGCATTTTCTTTTATCTCATTTAAACAGAGGTGAATGGCTCGATATGTTTATAGTTAATGATGTCAAGAAAATTAATTTATTCATTTTATCAGGCACTGGAAACTTTGGTGGTACCTGCATTAGCCAATTGATTTTGCTAGATCTTGGCAATATATCTTTTATGCAGGTTCGTTCTGCTTCTGGTGTGCAATGTAGTAACTCCCTTCATTCAAACTCACAAAGGAAAGTTAGTCCCCAAGATTCTGGTATTCCAGCCAACACGAGGCATGACTACGTGAATATTTACTTGTCCTTGTCTCCTCCTTTATACAGTACTATGTCGGATAAATAGGTTTAATAAACCTTTCCAACGTTTCTTTTTCTCTTTCATGCTTTCTCAGTTTCCATCCTCCCCCTGCCTTTGGTTCCTCAACTAATGTGGAACTTGCTCTTGGTGAGAGCCAGTTAAAAGTCCGTGATAGGGATAACTATTTGAATTTTTATGCACATTATGCCCGGTAAAACTTCAATAATAATCTTTAATTTTGTAAGTTCTTTTTGTTCCTAGTTGACTATCCATTTGTTTAAAATTATCTTTCTTCTTAATATTTGGACTTTCCTCCATTTACAATTTCTCTATCTTTCCATTTTGTCCATTTTCTTATGTAAATAAACATAATCTTATATATTTTTCATAAACATGGTGATATTTTTCTTTTTCCTGTTTCTAACTATCACTTTTCATTCTACTACTTCCGGCAGGCCTATGCATGAGATCACAATTTCAACAAATGACAAACCAAAACTTCTCTGCCGGGTAACAATCTTGTATTCTTATTGTTGCGGTGTAAATATTCCTAGTTAATGAAGAAAACCTATGCCATACTGCTACTATGTTTTGTTTTTGCTGAAATTTTTGACAATATTTTCTGTGTGTAATTATTGTATATATTCTTGAGAAACAAGGGAGTAGAGATGTAATATGCATCCTTAGTTTTCATTTCCTTCACACCACCCAGAAAATGCATGAGATTCCTTTATATAATAAATATAATGCATAAATCAAGGTTTTTACAGTTTAAGCTTTTTCGTGTTGAACTACAGTTGACTTCCTTATTGTCTGAGACTGGACTGGACATTCAAGAAGCACATGCATTTTCGACATTAGATGGTTATTCATTGGATGTTTTTGTTGTTGGTGGTTGTGAAGTTGAGGTACTTTCCTCTTCTTTTCTCTTTCTTGATTGAAGTACAGTAGTTCAATCAATTGAGATTAATATATGCAAGGAATTAAGCCTTTCTCATGGAACTGGGGAAAAGAAGTTTTGAACCGAATTGCATATGTAACCATTTTTGAAGCTTGACGACTTCAAACCTATTAACTCTCAGACTTAAATTGGATGTATTGTTGACAGTTGACACCTTTCTTTTGTGGGAAAAAGAAAAGAAATTAGAATATACTATTAAACTCTATTTTCATCTTTCATTCATAAGTTTACTTCACATATGTCCGTGTTTCAAATTTACAGGAGACAGAGAAGTTAAGACATGAACTAGCTCATAAAATTCAAAAACTCCAGGTAGGCCCTTCTAAAGCAGTTACAACATTATTCTTTTACTTTTTTGCAATCAAATGTAAAGTAGTGTAAAAATATCAATATGCAAACAAAAAGTCCTTTCACTTATAATGAAAAAAGATTAGTGGTTTTTCCATGTTTCCTGGCACACACCTATCTCTTGATTTGCTTCCAAAATTCCATATCTAGTCTATGTAAGTTATATATTTGGGTGGAAATCTAGAAGCAACTTCAATTACAAGAAAATGAGGGTCTTCCAACTGTAAAGCAAGAGCAAACCGGAATGAACTTTGCAACTGGACATGTAAATTTGCCAACTTGTGGAAATGATGGATGGAGAATTGATGCAAGGTGTTTGAGATATGAAAAGAAAATTGCATCAGGACCTTTCTGTGATTTGTAAGTATTATCATCCATCTCCTTGATTTGTTTGTGGATAAGTAAGTGTTGATTTATTCGTTGAAACAGATATAAAGGCACGTTCTGTAATCAAGAGGTAGCTATCAAAGTCCTTAAGAATGAGAATTTGAATGAAAATGTACAATTGGAGTTTGGTCAGGAAGTTTATATCCTAAGGTTTGTTCTATCCCAACTTTTCTAATTTCCATGATATTTCAAAAAAATCTAATTGTCAACAGGATATAAAGACTTATCCACTCATTCACCAACATTACATGAAACAATGAAATTTTCTTATCCTAAATTGCTATGTTCAAATGTTTATGGTCTATATCAAAACAGTTACAAGAAAGAGGATACATTAATATTCTGTTGTTTCTATGCAATATAGAAACCTGCCTATTGTTTGTTACAAATATTTACACAGCCAGTCCCAAGCCCAAATAAAAGGTGAGGATTATGTTAGGTAGTTGACAGCTAATGTAAAACTTTGTTGAATCTCTACAACATGGATCAATGAGAAGCCAGCTCACCTAGTGGATAAAGGTTGTTGTCATCATTGTTGTTGTTGTATGCAGTATAGACAGGTCATTATCTCCTTGAGGCAGCCTTTGGGTTGAAATAAAATTGTTAGTCGGTAGCCAGTTCATGGTGCTTTTTTTTAAAAAAATAATTAATTCTTGCAGTAAAATTCAGCACAAGAATGTTGTCCAATTTGTTGGCGCTTGTACAAAACCTCCAAACCTTTACCTTGTCACAGGTAAAATTTGTCCTTTCTAGTTGCATTTTGCTTATTGATTGCAAGTCAATGTAATGGGAAAAGTAGCCAATTTCAATGCATAATTTTTCCTCAGAATACATGTCTGGTGGAAGTATGTATGAGTTTATGCATAAACAGAAGACCTTTCTTGCTCTTCCATCCCTACTCAAAGTAGCCGTTGATGTTTCCGAAGGAATGAAATATTTGCATCAAAATGATATCATACACCGGGACCTTAAAACAGCTAATCTTTTGATAGCTGAGAATGGGGTAAGTTTACAATGTATATTTGCTTACAAATTCTTTGTTAATGCTACCAACTTATTTACTATGATATTGTTGATAACTCTGTAATTCATCTAATATTGTTAACTTATTTACTACAATATTGTTAACAACTCGGTAATATATTGAAAATGAAATCATTGGTAATGCAAATCAATCAAAGTATATAAGTTTAATTGAACTGAACCAACCTTGGCAGATAAAAAAACCGTAATATATTTGCTTAGTTTATGTAATCAATACAGTATAGTTATTGATTATTAAGCATCCTCTCATCTAGTTATTTGAAATTAGCAATGAACATGGTGAAGTAGAGTAACAGCTTCACGGTGAAAAACCAGTATAAGTCTACCATTAGATGCTATACAAGGACCAATGCCAAATATCTTTTCTTGTAATGAATGATCTACCAACTATGTAAATGTAATGCTTATGATCCTTGACAATTTTACATACTTTATGTTGTTTCCTTCTAGTACTGTTTAACATTTTTGTCTGCTACATGTGTTTTCATCTTTATATAAAATCGTTTCATAAAGTCTAGGCATACTTGATCTTATGGCTCGGGTGAATTTATGCCTTTGTGCCTGTATTTTAATTTTGTTTTCCAACAGGTGGTTAAAGTTGCAGATTTTGGTGTGGCTAGAGTGTACAATCAATCTGGTATTATGACTGCAGAAACTGGAACTTACCGTTGGATGGCTCCAGAGGTCTGTGTTATTTATGAATATTGCTGTAATGTTGATTACTTCAAATTTATGAATTGTATAACTTACAGGCGTGGATGAGGCAGTTTAAGGATACAATAGACAGCACTTTGTGATGTAATAAGACGAACCTAGACAGGTTGGAATGAGAATGACAGTTTTTTTTCTGGTGAACAATACTTAAAGCTAACGTGATTTTCAGTACTTCCTTTTGGTTGCCATGCACTCTGCAGATGGATAATAATAATTTTGTCCCCCATTTTGAAAAACCCCCCATCCAAAAGAAAATTGTTCTAACAATCTTCAATAAAAGACAACGGTAGGCCATTGCTCTTAAATTACCTTCTCTCCTGTTGGCTAAAACCAAATTAAGTCTGGTTTTTACCTATGGATGCTTTAGTTGGTTATGTAAGAAAACTACAAAAAATGGTATGTCATGGCTTCTGCTGCTTACTGTATTGATTATATAATTAACTTGTGTTTCCTTTCACATATGGAAGGTTATTGAGCATAAACCATATGATCACAAAGCCGACGTGTTTAGTTTTGCCATTGTGCTTTGGGAGCTGCTCACAGGAAAGGTAATAATCTCTGGTTGAGACTAGTATAATAATGATTCAAATTAAACATTTTGTTCATTTGAATTTGCTTGCTTGATAGCTCTATAATTTGTATTAGTTTTACTATTAGATGAACTATGTTGAAGAATCCAAGTGTAACTCGGTCCCACATTAAGTAGATGTAAGATGGACGGTTTATAAGTGCAAGGACCAATGCACCTAATGCCTTAAGGTTTTAGGTTGTATTGTAGAGTTCAATACTTGTGGGTTTACTCTTCTCAATGCCTCTCTTTTGTAATAGACACTACTCACACGCTTTTAATAAATTGTTTTGTGGATATTGATTCCAAAAAAGAAACGATAGTTACAACTAGTCCGTGAACAACCAACCACTGTATTGTAAAAGTTGGATGTTTTCTGCTTTCTTTCTTCTGTTTGACTTTTTTCTTGTTGGCCATGCTCTATCATTTTCAGTTAGGACTGTGAACTAATACAGCTTGGTAATTGACATGCACAACTTTCGTCCCTTTCAATGTAACAATATTGCAAATACTCTTCTAACACGACTATATACATCCAATGCTGGTAGCTGGATTATTTCCTGAAACCGAAGAAGTACTAATCAGAAGTTTCTAGCCAATGTTGACTACATTAAGTCAGACATAAACTTTAGTGTAGGGAAGAATAAATTTAATTAACAGAGAAGGAAAATAGAATAGTGGGTTGGTGTGCTTTAGACCCTTTCTTTGTGTTGTTTTCGTTCAGATATTAATATGGTTGCTCAGAATTCACAGCTTTCATCATTGTTTTATGACTGAATGACAGCTTCCATATGAGCATTTATCCCCATTGCAAGCAGCTGTTGGAGTGGCCCAGAAGGTATTCCTTAACTAGGAAACTACTTGTGCACTTTTCTCTTCTCTGTGCGTGAATTAAAATTTGCATGTCAAGTTGACTTATTCTTAGGAATTGTTTGTTGCTAGAAAATTGCCAATGTTAGCTGAAAGACACTACTCACTACTGGTTTTGATTGAAGGATGTATATTGCTTACCATTAAGGAGAATCCATTGAATAATTTGCAATAAATATTACTAAGTTGAATAAGATTTGTGGATATAAATTGCAGGGTTTAAGGCCAAAAATTCCAAGGCATGCTCATCCAAGGTTAGTGGAATTGCTTCACTATTGCTGGCACCAAGATCCATCTTTGAGACCCAATTTCTCAGAAATTCTGGAATATCTGAAGCATTTGACCAAGACGGTATGTCCAGGGAGTTTTGACAAAGGCAAATTCAGTGTTACATTTCACAAAAAGTAAAATTGAAGCTTCTACAATGTTTTCGTTTTTTACTTCTCCCGTACTTAAAAATCTCTAAACAGGTGGTTACTGGGGAATATGAAGGCAACCAGAATACATGAAAAAGAATATTGAATGAGGTATCACTCAAAATGGTGATTGAAACCTTCGGCCCCTAATTTGACATGATCCCATTAGAAGATGTACATAAACTTGGATGTGCAGCTATTACTCACCAAAACAAGTTATAAATGAAAGTATGATGATCCACAAGTGAGTTATTAGGAAAATAAATAAGTGGAGTTCAGTTGGAAAATTATCGTGTAGACGATGACCGTGTGATGCGCGGCTGAATATATAATATTTATTTTATTATAGAATAATAATTTAAATTATATTGTTATATATTTGATAAGTAAATAAATTTAACTGAGAGTTTAGTCCCGGTAAAATTTTTAAAATTTGAATTTAGTCCTTAAAAGAAAGATTAGGATTTAGTTTCTAATTTTATTTTATCATTCACATTTAGTGCCTATCGTCAATTTTGTTAATTTAAAGTGTTCACTATCTGCGTTGTATATTCATAATATTGTGTTCTATTGATTTGTTTTTACTCTAATTTTCTTCATCACTATCTTTTTTCCCGGTTAGTAGAAAAAAAAAAAGTAGAGAGCAGTACTAATGAGAGTTAGCAAAACCTTTAATACAGTAAAATTGGCAAAAATATGACTAAATCTAAACAAGAAAAAAAAGCTAGGGATCAGTGGATCACATACCAATTTCTTTTTATATATCAATTAAATTTAAATCTTGAAAATTTTAATAGTTAAGTCAAATAAATAATACTATTTTATTTTATTAATATGATATTCTCATATTAATTTAATAACACTATTCCATATAATTAAAATTAGTATTAGAAAATATCCAACATTCTCTCACTTGGTTAATATCATTAAATTGATAAGTATACAATAAATATCATCACAATAAATGATTAATTATCGCCGAAGAAAAAAATAAGTTCTAAATACGGATAAATAGTATACACCATAATAACTTATATTTCAACCATAATATAGATAAGATATAATATAAATATCATTTTCACAAATACTACTACTACTACTACTACTAGACACTATGCTGTAACAAGAAACAACTACTGAAAAATATTCAAGTTATATGTGAAAGTCACAACAGAATTGTAAATACTGATGATTTTACTTGACTCACTACCACATTGCATAACACAAAACACGCACACACACACATATAAAGTCTCATACAAACCATTTAGAATGCAAAATAACAGGTCCATCCATTCACTATAACCGTATACGAATATGTGTGTACTTCAAAATATTAGGCACCATCTAATCCTGCCAAAACATCAAAATATTAACACTATGAAACACCCATTTATATATATATATATATACACACACACACATCACCATCACCATCACAGTTACCAAAACAACCATATTAATCTATAACAACTATACACTACACATATATATTATGCGTCCACTATGGCCCTTCAATGCATTTCCCACAATCTAGATCATTGGATGCAATCATCCCTTGATATATTCACTACAAAATCCACACACTTAGAGGATGAGTACAACTTAAGAAATAAGCGATATTTTAACATTTAGTAATTTTGCATTCGACATTATCAATTACACACAGTCATTAATTTATATTTTCACTCTACACTCATTGAACAAGGATACCATTAAAATGCAAGGGGAATATGCAATGATATAAAAAAGTCTTATTTAATTATGCACAAACCATGTAATATGGATCTGTCTTTTCAACATAGGCAAGTGTCGAGATAGCCCACTCAGTAAGCCATAGCACTATAAGCAAGGGGCATCTGGGTAACCACATAGTGAACTAAAGCGCTATCAATGATGATACCCGAGAACTACCAGTGAACCATAGCACCATAAGTGGTAGCCTCTAACGCAATATGCCACAGATTGCATAGTGAACCATAGCACTATAATGCGATAGTCTCTTTGGTAAACCATAGTGTTGGAAATGCATATGATGGTATGGAATGATGAATCATGCATAGAAATATGAACCATAATGCACTACAGTAGCATAAATTTAATTATAACTATAATGAACAACATATGCATTACACCATCATTTCAATCAGAAATCAATAGTTCCAAATAGATCACCACTACAAGTAAATATTCACATGTATATAGTTTTTAAGCAAATTAAATAAAACTCCAGACTCTAAATTCTCGCTATCCCTCAAATTGTAAATTCCTCGTACGTATAAAACATACCTGAAAGTGACCTGCTACGTTAATCCCATTTTAGATCAACTATCTGGCAATTTTGAAAGTCCTAAAATTGCATACCAGTATTTTAAATATATTTCGAAGCTTCTAAACGCTAATTGCACAATTTATAAGAATTACTAGGCACAATATTGAATTACTGAAACTTACCAGAATCAAGTAAACGCATTAATTCCTACTCTGATTGTTTTTTTGATATGCCTAACAACAACTAATCACCTATAAAATAAATCCATAAATGTTGTTCTTCACTAAATACATAAAAATTCAGCACCCACAAACCACAGGGCAGGTTTGAGTTGCTGAAAAATAAAGAAGCGAAGAACCCCGCTTACCTTACGCCCTCCTATTGGCTTTACAACTCAAAACTTCTTCTAATCAATTCCAAAATAGCACCGCTAAAACTGTCAACATCAAAAGCGTAATTAATTTAGTGTTTGCATGTAGTGGGTATAACCCAAATTGTTGGGATTCAAGGAAATTAGAAGCTTCCTACCTCACGAGTTCTATAACATTTTCCTCTTATCTAATGGGTTCAAGCTCCATCCATGACAGCCATCGTAGCTCATTATCTCTACTATAAGGAAAGGAAAATCAAGATTTTAGCTTAGGAAGAATGGAACCCCGTAAGTGATAGGAGGAAGAGGAAAGGAATTTAAAGATGCATACATGTTACCTTAATTGTAGGTGACAAATTTGATGAGGTGTGGAAGTGGAATGACATGGCAGGGAGCGAATGTATTGAGGAAGGAGAAGAAGAACAATGCACATCAAATGGGGGAGAGGCTACGGTTGAAGAAGGAAAAAAACGTAAGAGAAAGTATAAGAAATGGGAAAAGAAATAAAAGAAAAAAATTTAAGGAAAAAGAAAAGAATTAACAAGAAATAAATTAAATGCATTTGGTTAATTAATTAAATTTTTAATTTCCTATTATGTAATTAAGTAAATCTCTCATCTCCAAAATTTATCCCCTCATCTTAATTTTAGGATGTTACATAGAATGTCAATCAACGTGAAAATACATAATGTGAACACCATTTTTTTTATCTTTTTATATTATTATTTAAAAAATAAAAGAAAATCAATTGAATTCATCACTCTCTCCAACGCCACCATCCTGAAAAACACTCCTTGAAACATGCCCCAAAATCTGGTTTTGTGCTTCCTATGCAACTCTCTTCTGATCTTAAAAAGGGACTTCATCTACATCTGCATTTGGCTAGATCAACCTAGAAGAATTATAAAAATCAAGAGATGAACCCAGAACATCAAAAAACAAGAGCAACAAAAAGAACCATAGTCATCCCCTAGAAATAAAAGCTTTTTCCTCTCTTCTTTCACTCAGCAAATATAGAACTAAAAAAAAGAGAAAGCAAAAACAGAAGCCCAAAAAAAGAAGACAACAACCACCATCGGACCACCATTAACCACCGGCCGCCACCATTCAGGCCACCACCTCTTCCTCCCGGTTCCCTCTCTCTCCCTTTCTTCCTCTTTCTCTCTCTTCCTATGTTTTTTCCTTTGCTGCAGCACACTGATTCTCCACACCTAGATTTTAAAATCTAGGTTAAAATTGTGTTGGGTGTGGGCCTCATGATGAGGCCCATTTTAATTTTTTTTCATACAAAAGAAAAACATGTTTGGTTATGAGTTTCTGCAGTTATTGTAACATCCCAAAATTAGGGTTAAATTTTTCACGATTTAAAACAATTAAAGGGTACAAGAGATCACAAGATAAAAACTTTAGCAAGTAATCCCCGGACCCTTTTTAATAACCTATCTCATATATGATGATATGAGAAGGTGAACAACTAAGTCAAAAGTGAACCTTAGATGATCAATCCCATGATCATCAACAAGGAGTAGCGGAAGCGTACAATTACATTAAGAAAATGAAGGGGAGTGGTAGAAGGTCAAAGGATGGTCCATTAAATTGTTAAAATCTATTAATTATATGTGTAGGTTATTGTACAATCATATCATAATCAAACAATACCAATTATACCCCAAAACAGAGGAAGAAGTGTGAAAACAGGGCCATGAATCAATTCAAACACCCCATGAATCGATTCAAATGGTTTTGGAGTCCAAAACAGTGAAAATAGTACCCCTTGAATCAATTCAAACTCGTATGAATCGATTTAAACACTTATAGAACTCAAAATTATGCAAACAAGGGTCCTTGAATCGATTCAAGATCGTATGAATCGATTCAAGCCTTCCTGGAACCAAAAACAGTGGAAACAGTAGCTCTTGAATCGATTCAAAGAGTCTTGAATTGATTCAAGATAGCCCTGCTGTTATTTTTATGTAGAAAACACATGATTTTTCAACTTCTAACCCTCCTAACTTTCTCGTATGAACTCCAAATACTACAAAATTTGGAGGAGAGATGGGGAGACCAACTTCGTCTCTTATGATCAGAGAAGGGACCAACCAAGACCATTCACCCCACCGTTTTTCAATCCCTTAATTCTTATGCACCGAATCCACATGTGGTCGCTGTCGTCCATAACCCAACCTCTTATCCTCCTCATTTCCGTCCACCTATTTTAGAGCACCTATACCGCAACCTATGTCATATCATCCTCCACAACAAATAGTTCAGCCACCCAACCCTAATCAGAATACAAGGAAACCTAACAATGACCATACACCTATGCAATTCGATCCCATCCCAATGACATACACTGAACTTTTGCCTCTCCTCATTCGCAACGGCTTAGTGGCACCCTGCCCTTTAAAGCCAGTAGAACCCCCTTACCCCAAGGGGTATGATCTCAATGTCCGGTGTGATTATCACGCCAGAGCACCAGGGAATTCCACTGAAAACTGTATGGCATTGAAGTATAAAATAAGGGATTTGATTAAGGCCGACTGGCTTAACTTTAAGGAATGAAGCCCTAATGTGGCCATGAATCCCCTACCTAACCATGGAAATTCAGGGGTCAACGCCGTGGAAAATGATGAGGAGTGCGTTAAGAATGTTGCTGATATAAGAATGTCGTCAAGGGAAGTTCATTCCCTTTTGCTTGAAAGGGGATTAATTAAAAGGACCTGGAGTGTAGAACATGATTACGAGCAGACTACCGAACACCAAGGCTTCTGTGAGGTCCTTTAGAGCCTCATGAATAGCCATATTGTGCAGGTCTGTAAGCGCCATGGAGGTGAGGTCAACATGGTCCAGGAACAGACAGGGACACGAGTCCCAAAGCCCTTGACAATTTTCTATAGCAGGAACCCTCCAGCGGCTCCCGTTTCTATACAACCAATCATCACTGTTCAAGCACCTGCCCCATTTACGTTCAAAGATTCTCGGGCCGTCCCTTAGAAGTGCAATGCAGATGTGATTGTTGCAAGCTCGACAACAAACGACCCATCTTTATCATTCGTCACAAATATTGTGGGGGTAGGAGGTGTGACTCAGAGTGGGAGAGTATACGCCCCTCCAGAGCCAAAGAAGAACCAAATTATTGGGAAAATCAAGGTGGGCAGAAAAGAAGCCAGTGGTGAAGCCAAAAGGGCCATGACTGATGAAGAGGCCCACGAATTCTTAAAGTTCATTCGCCAGAATGAATATCAAGTGCTTGACCAGCTAACCCATACTCCTGCAAAAATCTCTCTGTTATCATTGCTGATGAGCTCCGAGTCACATCGGAAGACGTTGATGAAGGTCTTGAACGAGGCTTATGTCAGTCATGACATTCCCGTTGATAAGTTTCAGGGAATAGTGGGGCATATTATTGTAGACAACTATCTAACCTTCATTAACGAAGAAATACCGATGGAGGGAATATGGCACAACAAAGCTCTCCATATCTCCGTGAAGTGCCGAGGTTACATCTTAGCAAAAGTACTTATTGACAATGGGTCGTCCCTTAACGTCATGCCAAAATCTATATTGGCCAAGTTACCATTCGATGGGACTTATATAAAGCCGAGTGCCACAGTAGTACGAGCTTTCGATGGAACTCAGAGGGAGGTCATGGGCGAGATTGAGCTGCCCATACAAGTTAGGTCGTGCACGTTCCAAGTCCTTTTTCAAGTCATGGATATCTCGCCTGCCTACAGCTGTTTATTAGGCCAACCGTGGATCCATTCCGTTGGAGTGGTCCCCTCTACCCTACACCAAAAACTAAAGTTCATAATCGACAACAAGCTGATAATCGTTTCTGGTGAGGAGGACCTTCTGGTCAGTAAACCCCTGACAACCCCTTACATCGAGGCAGCAGAAGAGGCCCTTGAAACCTATTTCCAAGCATCAGAGATAGCAAACACCACCTATATGGGGTAAGGAGCTATAATGGTAAAGGCTTACATGCCAAGTGCGTCTTTAGTGATGGCAAAGATAATGCTGCGTGAGGGGTATAAACCTGGAAGAGGGCTAGGATGTTCTTTGAATGGAGAAGTGGAACCTATACGCTTGCTTGAGAACAAAAATGGTTTTGGATTGGGATACCATCCCACAGCCATCGACAGGAAAAGGGTAGAGGAAGAGAAAAGGGAAAGAAGGGTTGCCCATCTTGCTGGCAGAGAACCTTATACTACAAGAGTTCCCATCTGTGATCTCTACCAGAGCTTTTGAAGCGCGGGGTTGATACCTCCGGACCAAGTGGCCACTATTGAAAAAGTCTCTGTGATAATGTTGATTTTGTGATTGCTTGCCCGTAAGGCCAAGAACTTTGTAACTGGGAGGCCGTCGAGCTCCCCACGGCTCTGAATGTTTCACCAAAGTAATTTAACAATGCTTTTATGATTTGTTGGTCCCTCTGCTATGCCTAAGGCTTTGGGACTTTTCTATGTAATAAGGGCGAAAAACTTGTTTTATCATTTTCATCCATAAATACGTATCGAATTTTACAGTATCTCTTCTTGCTTTCCTTATCTCTACTTTGAACCTATTTTCCTTTACTCCTTTCCTTTAATACACTAAATGTAGATTTGAAAATGATTCTCCTAAGAATAGTGAGGTCTCAATCCTATTTTATGAGTTTGATCACCCGGTTGATTACGCTGACGAAGAAAGTGAGGAAGACTATAAACCATTGCCCGAACTAGCGAGATGGTGGGAACAAGAGGATGGAGAGATTCAACCCTACCTAGACATAGTTGAGGTAATTAATTTGGGGAATAAGGAGAATAGGAAGGAAGTCAAGATCGGCACTGCCCTGAGCAGAGAATAAAGAGAATATGTAATCAAGCTTTTAATGGAATTTTGTGATGTCTTTGCCTGGTCTTATCAAGATATGCCTGGAGTTGATGCTAGCGTTGTCGAGCATAAACTACCCTTAAAACCTGAGTGCCCTCCAATAAAGTAGAAACTACGCCGAATGAAGCCAGAAATGCTCCTAAAGATCAAAGAGGAGGTTAAGAAACAGTTCGATGCTGGGTTCCTAGCTGTGGCAAAATACCCTCAGTGGGTAGCTTACATTGTCCCTGTCCCAAAGAAGGATCGGGAAGGTACAGATGTGTGTGGACTATCAAGATTTGAATAAAGATAGTCCTAAAGATGATTTTCCGTTACCGCAGATTGATGTTCTGGTTGATAATACAGCTCAGCATTCTATTTTCTCATTCATGGATGGTTTTTCGGGGTATAATCAGATCAAGATGGCACCTGAAGATATAGAGAAAATCACACTTATTACCCTATAGGGCACCTTTTGCTATTAGGTGATGTCCTTTGGGTTGAAGAATGCTGGGGCAACTTACCAAAGGGCGATGGTACCTCTCTTCCATGACATGATGCATAAAGAGATAGAAGTCTATGTGGATGACATCATTTCCAAATCTAGGACAGATGAAGGGCACATCATTGATTTATGAAAACTTTTTGAAAGACTAAGGAAGTTTAAGCTCAGGTTAAATCCAACCAAGTGTACTTTTGGTGCAAGAATAGGAAAATTGTTAGGTTTCGTACTGAGTAAAAGAGGAATAGAAGTTGATCCTAACAAGGTCAAGGCGATCCTTGAAATGCCTCTTCCCCGTACGGCAAAGGAAGTCCGAGGATTCTTAGGAAGGCTGAACTATATTGCGAGGTTCATCTCGCAGTTAACGACAACTTGTGAGCCAATCTTCAAATTACTCCGTAAGAACCAACCAAGGCAATAGGATGAAAACTGTCAAGCAGCCTTTGAAAGGCTAAAAGAATACCTACAGGAACCACCAGTTTTGGTACCCCCAACCCCAGAAAGGCCACTTATTTTGTATCTAACTATATTGAATGAATCCATGGGTTATGTGTTGGGACAGCACGATGAAACTGGAAGGAAAGAGCATGTTATGTACTACCTGAGTAAGAAGCTCACCAACTGTGAAATGAGGTATTCAGCCTTAGAACAGACTTGTTGTGCGCTAGCATGGGATGCTAGGTGCCTAAGGCAATATATGTTGTTTCATACTACTTGGCTGATCTCCAAAATGGACCTAATCAAGTACATCTTTGAGAATCCTGCCCTAACCGGGAGGATCGCTTGATGGCAATTTCTCTTGACTGAGTATGATATAACTTATGTCACTCAAAAAGCCATAAGAGGAAGTGCCCTGATAGATTACTTGGCATACCAACACATCAATGATTATCAACCTATGTTGTTTAATTTCCCAGATAAAGATATCCTGGTACTATTCAATAAGGAAGGTGGTTAGAAAGATAAATGGACTTTGAGATTTGACGGAGCTTTTAATGCACTCGGGCATGGAATTGGGGCCATCCTGATTTCGCCCGATAAGGAGTTTATCCCTATCTGTGCCAGACTGTGTTTTGATTGTACCAACAATATTGTTGAATATGAGCCATGCTCGTTCGGGATCCAAGCGGCATTGGACGTGAAAGTAAAGTCATTGGAAGTTTATGGGGACTCCGCTTTGGTCATCCACCAACTAAAAGGTGAGTGGGAGACTAGGGACAACAAGTTGATTCCCTATCATGCTCATATCAAGGAGATGATCAAAGAGTTTGATGAAATATCTTTTCATCATGTTCTTCGGGATGACAATCAGATGGTTGATGCCTTGGCTACCCTTGTCTCAATGTTCGAAGTAAGTAGTGACTATGGTATGCCTCTCATCGAAGTAAAGAAGCATTGTGAGCCAGCATACTGTCAAATGATGGAAAAGGAGTCGGATGGGAAACCATGGTACCATGATATTAAAAGATATGTACAAAGTCAAGAATACCCTGAGGGTGCTATAGAGAATGATAAGAAGACCCTAAGATAACTCGCCATGGGTTACTTTTTAAATGGGGATGTGCTTTACAAAAGAAACTATGACTCAGTCTTTCTTCATTGTGTTGATGCTGTTGAGGCAAACAAAATCATGAGGGATGTTCATGAAGGATCTTTTGGGACTCACTCTAATGGACACGCCATGTCAAGAAAGATTTTGAGGGCCGGTTATTACTAGATGACCATGGAAGTGGATTGCTTCGCCTATGTTCGAAAATGTCACAAATGTCAGATATACGCTGACCATATTCATGCACCCTCATCATCCCTAAATGCCTTATCAGCACCGTGGCCTTTCTCAATGTCGGGCATGGATGTCATTGGGCCTATTTAGCCAAAAGCCTCAAACGGTCATCGTTTCATCTTGGTCGCCATCGATTATCTCACTAAATGGGTAGAAGCAGCTTCATATGCCAATGTAACAAGGAATGTTATGGTCAAATTTGTCAAGCGAGAACTGATATGCCGATATGGCCTACCAAGTTAGATCATTATTGACAATGGTACAAATTTGAACAATAAAATGATGAAAGAACTCTGCGAAAGCCTCAAAATTCACCATCACAATTTCTCTCCTTATCGGCCTAAGATGAATGGGGCAGTTGAGGCAGCCAACAAGAATAACAAGAAGATAGTACAGAAGATGGTAGTCACCTACAGAGATTGGAGCGAGATGCTTCATTTTGCTCTACATGGGTGTCGTATGTCGGTCCGAACCTCGACAGGGGCAACCCCATTCTCTCTAGTATATGGCATGGAAGTCGTCTTACCTTTTGAAGTAGAAATTCTGTCCCTTCGGGTGTTCATGGAAGCAAAATTGGAAGAAGCTGAGTGGGTTCAGACTCGACATGACCAACTAAACCTAATTGATGGAAAAAGACTAACTGCCCTCAGTCATGGTCAGTTGTATCAAAGACGTATGAAACGAGCACTCGAGAAGAAAGTGCGACCTTGACAGTTCCAAGAAGGAGACCTAGTCCTCAAGAAAATTTTACCAATTCGAAAAGACAATCAAGGCAAATGGACTCCTAATTATGAAGGACCGTATGTCGTGAAGAGGTCTTTTTCTGGAGGAGCCTTAATACTTACTAATATGGATGGCAAGGACCTGCCGATGCCCATAAATGCAGACGCGGTGAAGAAATACTTTGTGTAAGAAAGGAATGTCATAAACAAAAAAAACAAAAGAGAAAAACAAAGAAAAAAAACAAAGAAAAAACAAAAGAGAAAGAAAAGTAAAAATGATGCTCGCTAAGCTGAAAACTCAGAAGGGTGGCCTAGGCAAAAGTTAGAGTGACCCGGTGAGTCGAAAACCTGAAAGGGCGGCTCAGGAAAAAATTAGGGTCTAAATTCTGGCAGTATGGCTAAAATCTCCCACACATGAAATGCAAGTCCAAGCTGAGGCGCGTGAATCATTGTTGAATTACCTTCTCAGAGGCAGAGTCGAAGGGTGAACATGAAGTCGTGATAAGGGACCAAGATTCTCGTTGTTCTCAGGGATTCACTAGAGGATCTATGAGCTTTCCCCATCTCACCTACCCTTCACCTTTTTTACTTTAATCCATTTGTTCCATTTATGTTTCTTTCTTTCTCTGTACCTACTTGATATACATGAATAAATTTCACCCTTTTCGGTACATGTTTATAGTATGAGTTTTGAAACATGTTTTTCTTAATAAATAAAATGAAAACCTGTAAACATTTGAAGTCGTGAGGGAGAAGACGCCCCTATTACTCGATCTTGTCTGGGCAATTATCATAGAGACTCGGCCAGACACGCGCTCCAAAGTTAGGTTTACCTTGTTCATTCTGCTTCGATCATGAGTCATATCAGGGATCACGGTCTCAAAGGGATCTACTAGAATTTTAATTCATTATCTGCATTACTTACCTTTTTTTACATGAAGGTTGCTAAAAACAGACAATCATGCCAAGTCTAGCTACCTCAATCCAGTTCTTTTCCCCAGTGGAACCGCAATCGCCAAAGCTGGCACTTCTAAAATTATCTTCCCTAGTGGAACTGCAATAGCCAAAGCTGGCACTTCTCAAAGTTTCTTCCTCAAACCACTAAAGCTGGCACCTTCAAAAACGCCAAAGCTGGAACCTCTAAAACCCTTTCCTCAATCGCCCAAGCTGGCACCTTCAAAGTCTCTTCCTCAACTGCCAAAGTCGGTATCTTTCAAGTTTCTTCTCCCTAGTGGAATCGATCGCCCAAGCTGGCACCTTCAAAGTCTCCTCCTCAACTGCCAAAGTCGGCATCTTTCAAGTTTCTCCTCCCTACTGGAATTGATCACTCAAGCTAGCATCTTCAAAGTCCCCTCCTCAACCGCCAAAGTCGGCATCTTTCTAGTTTCTCCTCCCTAGTGGAATCGATCGCCAAAGCTGGCACTTCTCAAAGTTTCCTCCTCAATCGCTAAAGCTAGCACTTCTCAAAGTTTTTTCCTCAATCGCTAAAGCTGGAACTTTCTAAAGACTTTTCAATCGCCAAAGCTGGGACCTCTAAAAACCTTTCCTCAATCACCAAAGTCGGAACCTTCAAAGTCTCCTCCTCAACTTCCAGAGTCGGTATCTCTCAGGTTTCTCCTCCCCAGTGGAATCGATCGCCAAAGCTAAGACTGCCCAAAGTTTCCTCCTCAATCACCAAAGTGAGCTCTTCTCAAGTATCTTTTCATAAATTGCCAAAGCTGGCGTCTTTTAAGTTTCTTTTCATGAATTGCCAAAGTCAGCGTCTTTCAAGTTTCTTTCCCTAAAACAGTCATACAAAGCTTCCGCTTTAATTGCCAAAGTTGGCATGGTTTTCATTTTTTCCAATTGCCAATGTTGACATTGTGTTTATTTTTCAATCGCCAAACGAGGCACCTTTTACTTTCCAGTCACCGAACATGACATCTTTTAAAATTCCACACTGTCAGAGATGACACCCTTTTAAGGTTTCATTGTCAAGGATTAGCCTTTTTCAAGCCTTCTGCTCCCCTCAATCATTTATTTTCTGTCAAAAAGGTTTCAGGTACCCCATTCCTAGGCTATTTCATTTCTCAATTTGATCCAGGGGCATTTCCCCCAAGTCATTCGTTTTTTGTTAGAAATCCTCAGGTACCCCATCCTAGGCTATTCCATTTCTTGATTTGAGTCAGGGGCATCCCCCAAATCACTTAATTTTTGTCAAAAAAAGCCTCAGGAACCCACTCCTAGGCTATTCCGTTTCTTAATTTGAGCCAGGGGCATCCCCCAAGTCATTTGTTTTCGGTCAAAAAGGTTTCAGGTACCCATTCCTAGGCTATTTTATTTCTCAATTTGAGCTAGGGGTATTTCCCCCAAGTCATTCATTTTTTGTCAGAAATCCTCAGGTACCCTATCCTAGGTTATTCCATTTCTCAATTTGAGCTAGGGGCATCCCCTTAGTCATTTCATTTCTATCAAAAAAGCTTCCGGTACCCATTCCTAGGCTATGTCCTTCAATCAAAATACGTCGGGGCAATTCCCTGTGTCATGTATTTTTCTTCGAAGCTTCAAATATCCTTCTTTAGGCTACCTCATGTTTGATATCAATGAAATATCCTCTGATTTATTCATCTTCTTGGGCAAAGCTTTAGCTTCAGTCACCTTGTTTATTTTCCCCAATTGCCAAAGATGGCACTCCTAAGTCCTTCGTATTACCAAGGCTGGCATTGTTTGACTCACCACCACTTGGCAAAATTGGCACCCCTTTTAACTTTCACTACACTTTTAAATTTATCATTTGCCAAAGTTAGCACTTCTTTAAACCTTCAAATTTCTCATTGCCGAGGCTGACACCTCTTTAAATTTCATGACATCTCAAGTTTTCTGGTTTGCCGAAGTTGGTAGTTCTTCAAGCTTCTCTAGCACTTTCAGGTTCTCGGTGCCGAAGTTGGCACTTCCTTAAGTTTTCATAACACATTTTAGGCTTTCTTATTCCCAAAATTGACACCTCTTCAAGTCTTCATCACACCTCTTAAGCTTTTTGTTTTCCGAAGTTGGCTCTTCTTCAAGCTCTCATCACCAAGGATGGGACTTTTAAATTTTTCGATTGCCGAAGCTGGCATTGTTTAAGTCTTCTGTTTGTTGAAACTATCACCTCTTTGAAATTGTTGATGTCAAGATTATCTCTAAAGAGAGGGTGTTCACGTCTTTACTTCCTTTCCACGATATAAATGAATCATTCATATTTCCGCGGAAAGAAAGTAAAAAGGGGCAGCTGTGAACATCATTTTTTATCTTTTTATATTATTATTTAAAAAAATAAAAGAAAATCAATTGAATTCATCACTCTCTCCAACGCCACCATCCCGAAAAGCACTCCTTGAAACATGCCCCAAATTTGGTTTTGTGCTTCCTATGCAACTCTCTTCTGATCTTAAAAGGGGACTTCATCTACATCTCCATTTGGCTAGATCAACCCAGAAGAATTAGAAAATTTAAGAGATGAACCTGAAACATCAAAAAATAAGAGCAACAAGAAGAACCATAGTCATCCTCTAGAAATAAAAGTTTTTTCCTCTCTTCTTCCACTCAGCAAATATAGAACCAAAAAAAAAAAGAAAACAAAAATAGAAGCCCAAAAGAAGAAGACAACAACCACCACCGGACCACCATTGACCACCAGCTGCCACTATCCGGGCCTCCACCTCTTCCTCCTGGTTCCCTCTCTCTCCCTTTCTTCCTCCTTCTCTCTCTTCCCATGTTTTTTCCCTTTGCTGTCGCACACTAATTCTCCATACCTAGATTTTAAAATCTAGGTTAAAATTGTGTGAGGCCTATTTTTATTTTTTTTCATATAAAACCAAAACAGGTTTGGTTATGAGTTTCTGCAGTTATGAAATGTTAGTGTAGTGTAGTAGCTCAAATGGTAAACTCACGTTACTTTCTAGCTAGAGGGGAAGGATTTGAATTCTAGGTGCCATACTCCTTGTGTTTTTTTTAATAAAGCTGGAACCTTTATGTTTGGTTATGACTAATATGTTTGTTTCCTTAATAATGTGATTGTAGTAGCCTAGTGGTGATTCTGCATTTTGTATACCAATAAGAGACAGGTTTAAAACCTAGCTCCCTTCATTTTTACTTTATTTTTGGTATTAAAGTTAAAGCTGGAATGTTGTATCATGTTTCTTTCATTTCATCATTATAACATAAAAAATGACTAAACACCCCAGTTAGTCCCTCACTCCAACAGAGTCGGACACTTAGGTCCTCCAATTAATAAGTGAGTCTTGTTAGTCCTCCACGTCCGTCATCGTCGGACAAATAGATCCCCGCCGTTAATGAAGTGTTAACGTCCGTTAGAGTCAGCTGACGTGGATCGTTAAATTCCAACAGGGATGCCACGTCAAAGTCGGTGAGGATCTATTTGTTCGACGATGACAGACATGGAGGACTAACGAGACTCATTAACTGGAGGACCTAAGTGTCCGACTCTATTGAGGTCAGGGACTAAGTGGGGGTGTTTACGTAAAATATTTCGTCTCTGACAGTCATGTGACACAAATAAAAACAATACGACGTCGTTTTGATGGTAACCCTAAGTATTTTCATCGTTCTCCTTCTTCTTCTTGTCTTTTCGCATTTTTTGGTTTTCTTCATCTTCCCCCACTAGCTTCTTCTCTTGTCTCTGTTCTCTTCTCCCTCTCAACAACTATTAAGTGGTTGCGTTTGGTTGGCTTCCTTCTCCGTTTCGTCCATCGAAGCTCCGTTGGAGGTTTCGTAGAGGCTGCTCCCTGGTGCTCCTTGCCAACACGGTTTGGGGAAAAAGTCTTGCATGCCCCTGCGAGTAGGGCTAAAGCACGAGCCCCACATACCTAACTATGGCAGCTTCACACTGAGAGAGCGTCTATTCCTCGAAAATGAAGGAGCTTCGCTAGTTAAGAGGGTCTATATTGCATAAAGGAAGGAGCTTTGAAGGATCGATCTCATAGGTAACATTCCTCTCCCTGTTTTTGCATCTCTGATTTTCTATTCTTTGAGTTTCTTCTATTTGGTGGTTCTCTATTTTGTATGGGTTTTGTGTTTTGTTGAGTTAAGGGTGGTGGGGTTTGGGTGTTGGTGTGTAGGTGTTGGTGGTGGTTTGGGTTTCGGTTGTGGTTGTGGGGAGGCTACGGGTGTGGGTTGGGTCAGTTGTTTGACTAAATTCAAGGGTTTCAAATATATTAGCACTATTCTGCAAGAAATTATCACTTTGATTGTCAGTTGTTCATCATCTAAATATAATCTGCTGAAAGATAGCAGGGAGACTACTATATTGCACTTGACACACTGATTGGATTTTTCATTGTTAGTTCTATAATGCAGGCATCAGACTCTAAATCATCAGCTATACTACAATGATGGAGGCCATGGAACTCACTTCTCCAATCCAAGTTCTGAACTTTATTGCACATTGGAGTCTTCCTCTGCAGTTGGAAGTTTCACTATTTATAACTCCCCTTCAATTGTTAGTTTCTCACCTAATGATAGGCCCGTGTCGCAGCAAGATTCACAGTCATATCCAACTGACCATTATCACTCCCCTAAAAATAACTATGGCTCTCCAATGAGTGGATCGTGCATAACTGATGATTTAAGCAGCTTTAAGCATAAGCTAAGAGAGTTGGAAAATGTGATGCTTGGCCCTGACTCTGATAACCTTGATAGTTATGACAATGCTATCAGCAATGGAACCAACTTGGTTTCACTTCCTTGGAATAGAAGAGTTAAGACTTTGACAACCTTGATAGTTATTGAAATAGAAGAGTTTGACAAAACTTATATAATTTGTGTTAAATAACTTTTAAAGAACATATATTATAGTTATATGGAAGGTTAAATATTTTGAGTAAACACCCCTACTTAGTCCCTGACCCCAACAGAGTCGGACACTTAGGTCCTCCAGTTAATGAGTCTCGTTAGTCCTCCACGTCCGTCATCGTCGGACAAATAGATCCTCATCGACTTTGACGTGGCATCCCTGTTAGAATTTAACGATCCACGTCAGCTGACTCTGACGGACGTTAACACTTCATTAACGGCAGGGATCTATTTGTCCGACGATGATGGACGTGGAGGACTAACGGGACTCACTTATTAATTGGAGGACCTAAGTGTCCGACTCTGTTGGAGTAAGGGACTAACTGGGGTGTTTAGTCCATAAAAAATAGTTGTCCTGGTGGTAAAGGTTAGATTCTTAAGATCAAAAGGGAGTAGGTTTAAGTCCTAGTTTTCTATGTTTTTCAAAAGCTTTTCTCTTTCTATTTTCCCCTCTTTTCCTTTTATTTATTCATGATCTTTTCTCTCTTTCCTTTTTGTTTTAGTTTTTTTTTTGTCAATGAGTTATTGTTATTTATTACTTTTCTTTATATAGGTGTTAATGTATGTTCTTCCATGCCTATATTAAAAATAAAAGTATGTCTCCAATTTAATCGTTAAATAAAATCATGCAATGATATTATAATGGTATCATGAAAACGCTTTGTCTACATCGATGTTATAAGATCATGGATGGGTAATACACGTACGAAGTATTTCGTCTTGTATTTTCCTTGTGCATAAAATTTATTTGGTAAACATCTTAAAAATACAATAAAATCATTTAAAAAAACACATTTTCTTTAGATTAAAATCAAAGTTTGAATTTTATTTATAATTTCTTCAAAGAACTACGTGACTTTGATTTCTCGAAAGCTCGAGAATACGTAGGAGCGGGAAGTAGTTCCTGTCGGACCCATCTTTCTTTGTTTAATTTTTAGAGTTTCCATTTTTGTCTTGTTACTAAAAGGAGGAGCAAGGTTAATTTAGACGAGACGTCTTGTTAATCTCACATTTTTGTAGTATTTCTTGAAAAGAAAGAGCGAGGTTAATTTGGATGAGACATCCTGTTAATCTCATGTTTTTTTTATAATATCTCTTTTAAAAAAAAGGAGGAGTGAGGTTCATTTAGACGAGACGTCTCGTTAATCTCACATTTTTATAGAATTTCTTTAAAAGAAGGAGCGAGGTTAATTTGGATGAGACGTCCTTTTAATCTCATGTTTAAAAATTTCATGTCTATTTTTTGTCTATTTTTGTATGCTTTGTCATTTTGTACGTTCCTTTTCTGAAGAAGTTAAAATAATTTTTAGGCTAATTATAATGCGCGTTATCATCTTGAGGTAACCGTTTTATAACGGACAGCTGTGAGGTCCTCACCTGTAATTAGACTCCCGAACTTGTAATTTCATTTTTATGACCAATGCTTTAACAACGGTTTTTTCGGTATTTCACCCTTAAAAATATTGGTGGCGACTCCCTGTTTCTCGAAAGGATTACGAATCGTTTTACTATGAACGTTTTAAGGGTCGGTCTTCCCGTCGCGATCCCGGCCGTGACACACAATAAGATTACATGCTAAAAATATACATTTTGTAACATCCTGAATTAGAAATTCATTTACCGGGTGAGATTAAGTTACTAATTATGGGTTAATTGCAGATTAAGTTAGGGAGTGACTAATACTAAGTGGCTTTGGGAAAGGACGCATGTACCCCTGGTGGTATAAAAGAGTTCAGCACCTCTTTTCCACTCACTTTTCATCTGCGTCATCTTGTTGAAAGAAGTGAGAGAGTTGAGAGCCTTTCCCCTGAAACAGAGACGTTGTCCTACTTTATCCCTTGTCCGTCTTCTTCCTCTTCGTGCCTTCTTCCTCCCTTCCTTCTCCAACTCGAAGCTGGCAGAGTCTAGTGGGAAGCCTGTAACGTGAAGTGCATCTGAGCTATGAAGAAGGCTACTGTTGCTGAGATAACTACTCGACGGAGAGGATAACTCTTGGTCTTCCCAAGCTGGTACAGAGTCGACACCTGAGTTTGCAAGCTGTCCAGTGGGAAAGGGTGACCGAAAGAAGTGGTCGGTCAAGCTATGTAGCTCGTGGAACTCTGAGTTTCTTTTGTAGGTAGGGGGTTATCTTATATCTTAAATGCATGGGTTATGGACGGGTTCCGGGTGATAGCGTTTTGCTGGTATTTATGATTTAAAATGCGTTAATAGTTGTATCTTCGATTGAGTAATGGTTATGTGATGCCCGGATATATGATGAGTATGAGTTGTGTAATGCATGTTGATTTCCGTCCATGAAATACATGTTAATACTCTTGAGAATGCTGACTGATTGCATGTGATGCATGTACTGCTAAGTGAATGGTTGAGTGTGTAAAATCTGTATCTGTATGGTTATTTCCGAGTGTGGTTTATAATGTGATGCATGAGATACATCGGTAAGAATGCTGAGAGCATTTAGTGTGTGGCACTATTATTTGAATCGGTAATTATATGCATGGATGCTGTTAAAGACCTTGAGTGGGACTCAAGGCAAGCCGACTGAGTGGGACTCAGGGCTACCCGTAACACTGTCGTTGACGCTGAGAGTGTTTGTGTTACATGTGAGGGCAAACAGTTTGGTACCAGTAAAATGGCCGGATCAGCTGAGAGCTGAATAAAAGGCTGAGAGCCATGTTACAACATACAAAGCTATTAATGAGTAATCAGATCCGACTGAATGAATATGTGCACATTCATAACTGTTGTCGAGTGCAATATGACTTGTATGTATATGTACTAATGTTATTGAGAATGACATGTTAATATAGCAGAGAGTCAGCTGGGTAGATTCTGACTGAATGATGCTTGAGTGTGTTCCGATTGAATGGCAGTGTGTATGTTATTGATTGTTGATATGTGTATATGATATTGCATGGTTGAAGGTTAATCTGAGTCAATATCTATCATTTAATATTTAAGATACTCACCCCTACTGTGGCTATATTTCAGTGGATATTACACGAGATGGTGAATGATGGAAGAGCTCCATTCTGTGCGAAGTGCATCTGCACAGTGGAATCCTATATATATATATATATATATATATATAGATTGTGCAAATGGTTTTATTATAGCCTTGGCCGACTCTTAATATGGTCTTTTGTTTAAATGTATGAGAATTGAACTCTCTCGGGTTGAGAGTATAACTCTATGTACATGAATATATATATATATATATATATATATAATGCTGTGTGTTCATCTTGTTCTGTGGGGAATGATATAGGTGAATGTCCAAGTGGTATACGTTTACATTTTACCGAGCATATAGGGTTACACTACTCCAAGTAACGAGAGCTAGATTAATTCTGTGTGAGGCGAGATGAGTGACCTCCTCTTCCGAATAAAGAAGGCTTAGAACCATTTCCGAGTGAGGCTTTAATGTGTGGGCCCTTTTCTGAGTGGCGAAGGCTTAAAAGGATTCCGAGTGGAAAGGATTGTAAACTCCCGAGTGGAAATCCCGAGTGATTACTTCTGAAGGAAGAAGAGGTTTGATGGTACTGATTGAGGAATATTCTAGGAGTCTTCTTCCGAGTAAACCAGGTTACATGTATTCCGGGTGAATAAGGTTACATTCCGAGTAGATAGGGTTTGAATAAGACCGAGTGAGACTGAACTTGGTGAAGTCTTCCGAGTGATGAGAAGCTAGAGTAATACCGAGTGAACTTGGGGTTGAAATTCATCGAGTGAATTGGATTGGGGAAATACTTCCGTGTGAGGGAGAATTATAGACTTCGAGTGTAGAGTAACCCGAGGGATAAGTTCCCGAGTGAGCGTAGGCTCCAATCCCGAGTGAAGAAATTACCGAGTACGCGTGTTCGCTTCAGCGAACCAGGAATCGCTCCAGCGAGTGGTGCATTTAAGTGTTATCTTCCACTGGCTTTTATAGCTGAAGCCGAGTCTCGCCAATGTGGGCATACCAACCCAGTTTTTCCTTACCTGTGACCGGTTTCTATTTACTTCGACTTCTACTTGCTTATTTCTCTCCGAATCCTCTTCTGAAATTTTGGAAAAATTTTCTTAGACTCGGGTTGTCTTTATTTAACCCGCGTTGTTTCAATTTGGTATCAGAGCGGACTCAAAAGGTCCAAGGCCAAGGTATGCTTGCTGTGAGTAAGCGGTTTTGTGCATTACGATCGAGTGTCGTAATTATTTGTTATATCTGATAGATTTGATGCATGCTTGAGCATAATTTGTGTGGCTATATGCCTTTGAGTTGTTATGGACAGTGGTGAGAGATACTACTGTCGAGATGTGGATTTGAGGGTAGAAGTGTGTTCCTACCCTAGTCCTATTACTTATAAGATTCTTAGGCATTATCCTAGGCCTGGATTGATTAGGAAGAGATGATGTGAGGATATATATATATATATATATATATATATATATAGGAGGAGATCGGATTGAATGCTTAAAATACTTGTATAAATCATGAAATACTATTTGTTGCTATAAACATTGTATGAGAAGTGTTATAATTGCTAAGTGTGGAATTCAAGTCGGTTTGGCTGTGAATGAGTCGGTATTCTTATCCTTGAAATGGGTGTCAATTTCAGGATAAGTCATGGCAAATCGTCAAGGCATGGAAGCCATGGCCGCAACATTTCAGCGTTTCGTTGACATACTCGAGAGGCAAAACCAGCCTCGTGTTGATAATAATCAAGGACTGGATCGCTTCCTGATGAGGAAGCCGAGTGAGTTTCAGGGGGGATTTAACCCTGAATCGGCCTATAGGTGGATTCAAGACATGGAGAGAATTTTTGGGGGCCTTCATTGCACTGAGGCCCAGAAGGTCGAGTGCGTAGTATACATGCTGCGGGACGAAGCTGAAAATTTGTGGAGGATCACCAAAAACCGAATGATCGATACGGGCACCCAGCTGATCTGGGAAAATTTTAAGGCGTGCTTCTTGGAGAAATATTTCCCCGACACAGTAAGGAGTCGGAAAGAACTGGAGTTTATGGAACTGAAGCAGGGTTCCATGTCTGTGGAGGAATACGCTGCCAAGTTTGAAGAGCTATGCCTGTTTTATCCGCCCTTCTAACAGCCCGGAACCGATGGTTCTAAGTGTATAAAATTCGAAAGCGGACTGAGGTCGGAAATTAAGAAAGCTTTCATGCACTAGGAAATCAGAAGTTTTCTAGTGCTGGTGAATAAATGTAGAATTTTTGAAGAGGATGACAAGGCCCACTCGGGTCAGATCAGCAAGGCCGACCCCTCCTTGAAGCCCCAGCAATCTCGCTTTAAGAAATCGAGCAACGCTGGTAGAAGCAGACCCTTCTCAAGGTCTAGGGGTCGGGGTCAGCATGGAGAACGTTTAGCTCATCGCCTGGGTGACGGCAAGTGTTTTAAGTGTGGAGGGGACCACTATGCTCGAGATTGCAACAATAATGATGAGGTGGTATACTACCACTGTAATGAGAAAGGGAACATTCGCCCTGATTGCCCTCAACTGCAGCAAGCAAGTGCAAGTGTAAATCGAGGAGGATTCCGTGGAAGAGGCCGCGGAAATGGTGGTCAAGGGAATGGTGGCCGAGGCAATGGAGCAAGAGGTAATATGATGTTCGCCCTGAATAACCGAGGAAGGAATGTTGATCAAACGGCTGCAAGCAGAGTCTTTGCCATCAACGCCGAGGAAGCTTCACAAGCGAACGACTTGGTGCAAAGTAAGTGCTCACTTGGTAATCATACCCTTGATGTAGTTTTTGATTCTGGAGCTACCCACTCCTTTATAGCTGACGATTGTGTGAGACGTTTGAGGTTACCGACTGTGTACATGAATCGGACCTTGGAGGTATCCAATCCGATCGGTGTTAAAGTGTTGACATCGATGATGTGCAAAGATGTAACCTTTACGTTGGGTGATCGGAGTTTTACCTTCGATTTAGTATGTGTACCTCTGAAGGACCTCGACATAGTACTTGGCATGGATTGGTTATCAACTAACAAGGTGCTGGTGGAATGCCAAAATCGAAGAGTAATTTTTCCGAGGCAGAGCGATAATGACTACACCGTGCAAGGTATAGCACAATTGTTTATGATGTTTTGTTTCACTGAGGGTGAGAGTAGGACCCGAGTGAGAGATATTCCGACTGTTTGTGATTTCCTCGAGGTGTTCCTGGAGGAAGTGCCAGATGTTCCTCCGAATAAGGAAGTTGAATTCTCTATCAACTTGGTCCCTGGAGCCGAGCCGGTCTCCAGCGCATCTTATAGAATGTCCCCGACTGAATTAGCTGAGCTGAAAAAGCAAGTTGATGAGTTACTCGGCAAGCAGTTCATACGACCGAGTGTATCACCGTGGGGCGCACCGTGTTACTCGTTAAGAAGAAGGACGACAGCATGAGGCTATGTATAGACTACCAACAGCTAAACAAGCTTACGATCAAGAATCGGTATCCATTACCTAGAATCGATGATCTGATTGACCAGCTGCGAGGTGCTTCAGTTTTCTCGAAAATCGATTTACGATCGGGTTACCACCAGATCTGGGTGAAGGACTCGAACATTCCGAAGACGGCCTTTAGGACCCGGTATGGCCACTACGAGTACGTAGTAATGCCGTTCGGCGTAACGAATGCCCCTGCTGTGTTCATGAATTACATGAACAACATTTTTCACCCATTCTTAGATCGGTTTGTGGTCGTTTTTATTGACGACATTTTAGTTTATTCCAAATCGTCCGAGGAGCATGAGGAACACCTCCGATTGGTGCTTCAAATATTGAAGGAGAAGAGACTGTTTGCTAAACTGTCAAAGTGTGACTTCTGGATGGACAGGATTCACTTCTTTGGGCACATAATCTCTGAGGAAGGCGTCTCGGTAGATCGTTCCAAAGTGGAAGCCGTAATGGCATGGGAGAGGCCTAAGTCGGTCTCAGAGATCAGAAGCTTCATGGGTTTGGCCGGTTATTATAGAAGGTTTATTGAGGGATTCTCTAAGCTTGCACTGCCCTTAACCAAGTTGACTCGGAAGAATATCCCTTTTGTATGGAGTTTTGAGTGTGAGAAAAGTTTTCGAGAGCTAAAGACTAAGTTGACAACAGCTCCAGTGTTGGCGTTGCCAAATTTGCAAGAAAGTTTCATGGTCTATTGTAATGCGTCGGGACTCAGCCTGGGATGCGTGCAGATGCAGAAGGACTGAGTGATAGCTTATGCCTCTCGACAATTGAGGCCACACGAGCAGCACTATCCGACTCATGACTTAGAATTGGCAGCTGTGGTCTTCGCGTTGAAGATATGGAGGCATTATTTGTATGGTTCTAGATTTGAGGTGTACAGCGACCACAAAAGCCTCAAATACTTGTTCGACCAGAAAGAGCTGAACATGAGGCAGAGGAGATGGACAGAATTTTTGAAAGATTACGACTTTGAGCTGAAGTATCATCTAGGTAAGGCGAATATTGTGGCCGACGCCTTAAGTCGAAAGTCTATCCACGTGGCAGTATTAATGGTGAAGGAAATGGAATTACTTGAGCAATTCCGAGACATGAATTTACATGTGGACGTCTCTTCGTCTCGAAAGGTAACGCTCGGTACGTTGAAAATTGCTAATGAATTCCTGAAGTTGGTATATGAGAAGCAGAAGTCGGATCCCTACTTAGCTGAGATGATGGAGGCTCAGGCTAAGGGAAAGGACCTGTCCTTGACCGAGGGATCGGATGGAATTTTCCGAGTAAAGAATAGAATTTATGTGCCGGGTGCGGGAGAATTAAGAAGGATGGTGCTCGACGAAGCCCACAAAAGCTTGTTAAGCATCCACCCGGGTACTACAAAGATGTACCATGATTTGAAATTACACTTTTGGTGGCCCGGATTGAAGAGAGACGTGGTAGGTTATGCGGCTCGGTGCATTGTTTGTCAGAAGTCGAAGATTGAACACTAGAAGCCGTATGGTAGTTTACAACCTCTTGAAATCCCCGTGTGGAAATGGGACTCAGTTGCCATGGACTTTGTAATGGGATTGCCTAGAACCCGAGCGGGCTATGATGCCATTTGGGTCATTGTGGACCGGTTGACGAAGTCTGTACATTTTCTGCCCATGAACATGAGATATTCGTTACATAAATTAGCCCAGATCTATATCCGAGAGATTGTCCGACTGCATGGTGTGCCATCTTCCATTGTGTCGGATAGGGATCCAAGATTTACGTCCCGGTTTTGGACAAGCTTACACCAGGAACTAGGTATGAAACTCCGACTGAGTTCAGCCTACCATCCCCAGTCGGATGGGGAGTCCGAGCGGACGATACAAAGCTTGGAGGACTTGCTGAGGTCGTGTATGTTGGAACACGATGGTAGTTGGGAGCAGTACCTCCCTCTGATCGAATTTACATATAATAATAGCCACTATAGCAGTATTGGCATGGCACCATATGAAGCATTGTATGGCCGGAAATGTCGAACCCCTCTCTGTTGGTCGGAAACCGGTGAAAGTCTACTGTTGGGACCGGAAATTGTGAAGCAGACGTCTGAGCAGATCCAAGTAATTCGAGAAAAGATGAAAGCGTCCCAAGATCGACAGAAAAGCTATCATGATAAGCGGACCAAGCCGCTTGAATTTTGGGTCGGTGACAGGGTGTTCCTGAAAGTATCACCGAGTAAAGGAATCGGACGAGCTTTAAAAAGTGGGAAATTAAGTCCCCGGTACATCGAACCCTATGAAGTATTAGAACGAGTTGGTCCTGTGGCATACCGAATAGCATTACCGACTCATCTATCGAGATTGCATAATGTGTTTCATGTATCTCAACTGAGGAAGTATCTACCTGATTCCACACACGAAATGTGGGATGATGAAGTTAAGATCAAAGAGAACTTGACTACAGTGGCTGTACCAACTAGAATTATAGACCGGTCGGTAAAACGCTTGAGAAGCAAGGATGTGCGGTTGGTCGAAGTGGCGTGGCAGCAAAATGGATGTATTTCTTATACGTGGGAACGTGAGGATGCCATGAGACAACAGTATCCCGAGCTATTTTGTTGAGGTAAGCTCGTGTTTGAATTTCGAGGATGAAATTCTTTGAGAGGGGGAGAATTATAACATCCTGAATTAGAAATTCATTTACCGGGTGAGATTAAGTTACTAATTATGGGTTAATTACAGATTAAGTTAGGGACTGACTAATACTAAGTGGCTTTGGGAAAGGACGCATGTACCCCTGGTGGTATAAAAGAGTTCAGCACCTCTTTTCCACTCACTTTTCATCTGTGTCATCTTGTTGAAAGAAGTGAGAGAATTGAGAGCCTTTCCCCTGAAACAGAGACGTTGTCTTGCTTTATCCCCTGTCCGTCTTCTTCCTCTTTGTGCCTTCTTTCTCCCTTCCTTCTCCCACTCGAAGCTGGCAGAGTCCAGTGGGAAGCCTGTAACGTGAAGTGCGTCTGAGCTATAAAGAAGGCTACTGTTGCTGAGACAACTACTCGATGAAGAGGATAACTCTTGGTCTTCCCAAGCTGGTACAGAGTCGACACCTGAGTTTGCAGGCTGTCCAGTGGGAAGGAGTGACCGAAAGAAGTGGTCGGTCAAGCTGTGTAGCTCGTGGAACTCTGAGTTTCTTCTGTAGGTAGGGGGTTATCTTATATCTTAAATGCATGGGTTATGGACGGGTTCCGGGTGATAGCGTTTTGCTGGTATTTATGATTTAAAATGCGTTAATAGTTGTATCTTCGATTGAGTAATGGTTATATGATGCCCGGATATATGATGACTATGAGTTGTGTAATGCATGTCGATTTCCGTCCATGAAATGCATGTTAATACTCTTGAGAATGCTGACTGATTGCATGTGATGCATGTACTGCTAAGTGAATGGTTGAGTGTGTAAAATCTGTATCTGTATGGTTATTTCCGAGTGTGGTTTATAATGTGATGCATGAGATACATCGGTAAGAATGCTGAGAGCATTTAGTGTGTGGCACTATTATTTAAATCGGCAATTATATGCATGGATGCTGTTAAAGACCTTGAGTGGGACTCAAGGCAAGCCGACTGAGTGGGACTCAGGGCTGCCCGTAACATTGTCGTTGACGCTGAGAGTGTTTGTGTTACATGTGAGGGCAAACGGTTTGGTACCAGTAAAATGGCTGGATCAGCTGAGAGCTGAATAAAAGGCTGAGAGCCATGTTGCAACATACAAAGCTATTAATGAGTAATCGGATCCGACTGAATGAATATGTGGACATTCATAACTGTTGCCGAGTGCAATGTGACTTGTATGTATATGTACTAATGTTATTGAGAATGACATGTTAATATAGCCGAGAGTCAGTTGGGTAGATTCTGACCGAATGATGCTTGAGTGTGTTCCGATTGAATGGCAGTGTGTATGTTATTGATTGTTGATATGTGTATATGATATTGCATGTTTGAGGGTTAATCCGAGTCAATATCTATCATTTAATATTTAAGATACTCACCCCTACTGTGGCTATATTTCAGTGGATATTACACGAGACGGTGAATGATGGAAGAGCTCCATTCTGTGCGAAGTGCATCTGCACAGTGGAATCCTACATATATATATATATATATATATATATATAGATTGTACAAATGGTTTTGTTATAGCCTTGGCCGGCTCTTAATATGGTCTTTTGTTTAAATGTATGAGAATTGAACTCTCTCGGGTTGAGAGTATAAGTCTATGTACATGAATATATATATATATATATATATATATATATATATAATGCTGTGTGTTCATCTTGTTTTGTGGGGAATGATATAGGTGAATGTCCAAGTGGTATACGTTTACATTTTACCGAGCATATAGGGTTGTTGTGACATCCCGTGTAATTTTCTGAATAAATTTTTCACGTTTTAAAAATCATTTAGAAAACTCGTAATTTAAAAATTAGATTTCACGTATAATTTGATATTTGCAGAATATTAATCATGTATGCTAGTCGTGTATAATAAAATTCAAGAAAATATTTGCGTAGCGGAAACAATTTAGAAGTAACAGTACGTAGCACGTAATATTTATTACAACCCATTAAATTAAAGTAAAAATCAAAGTCCAAGCAATATATCATATAGTCATCAATCATGGCATCACTCTTCGTTCTGCGTGGCATTCACTGTAAAAATTAATGTAAGAGTGAGACAGAATATAGAATAAATATAAAATAAATAAAATTGCACAAACACAATCAACAAACCATAATGATATGATGAATATGCCAAACAAGTTCATTTATATTTAATAAGTCTTTAATTTAGTCCAATGATGTCATGCTGGATCCATTTGGTTTGGTGGGAATACTGCAGTAAAAAGTCTCAAAAAGACTCCAGTAGGAATTAGCATAACCATGAATCCCTACGCTTTCATGGCTCCTGCGAAATTAAGTGCACAAGTAGGAATTAGCATAACCATGAATCCCTACACTTTCATGGCTCCTGCAGAAATAAGTATACCAGTAGGAATTTACACAACCATGGATCCCTACACTTCCATGGTTCTTATGAAAATAGGGCTTTAACTCATCATAGAGTAACCCCCCACCAGGGTAGGCAATCATGGAACCCCTAAATTCCATTGAGCGTCCAATGCTTATGATGCATGAATGCCTTTAATACTCTTTATCATTTAACATACCATGATATATCAATTTCCAAAACCACTTGGAAAACCACAAGTCCTCAAAGGACACATCACATATAATAATTTTCAGAATCATGGATTTACTGTTTCAACCACATATAACAATAACCACAAGGCATTCATGTACATATATATTAATTATGTCATACATAATTATTCACCACCAAAATATACAACTGTATGATACTCATTATAACTTAACAACATCAATAATAAATCATAATCACTCAAGAGTTTAATAATAAATTGTTACTCATAGAGAAAATATCATTTTCATTCATAATAACTATTATAATTAACTTTCAGCATTTCCAATAGCAACATACTCTAGTAAAACAGTCATAACAAGAGCAAATCATAACCTTTTCATGTGATTCCACTTTCTATAGCTTAATAATACAATTATCTACAACTTTCATGAAGAACACAATTTCAAATTCTAAACAGAATTACACTTATTTACGAAATACCACACTGCCTCAAGGTGAGTTTTCTAAAACGTACATATATTAGTAATTTGAACGTTTCTAGAGCTACAAAAATGATTTTGGCATGAAACCAGTTCTAAATTATCCTTAACACAAATATCTACAACTTTCATGAAGACACCAACCACTAATTCTCACCACAAAATTCCTAGTTTTAAAAATAAGATTCGGATTTCATAGTTAACAGAATCACAGCTTGTACATACTTCAGTATTTTAAGTATAACTTGTGCTACAAAAATCATTTTGACTTGAAACCACTTTCTACAGATCCATAACACAAACATCTACAACTTTCATGGAGACATCAAAGTCTAAAAATGTATGTACAATTCCCAGAATATTCATATATGCACAAAACATGGGATAAATATTCCACTCGGACATGCTGTAGTACTTTGGCTATAACTTTTTCTACACATACTCAAATCAGTCGGTTCAGGTCTCAAAATTCACATAATAAAAAGATACATAACTTTAATGAAGACACTGATCACTAATTCTCACCATAAAATTCCCAGTTTTAAAAATAAAGTTCATATCTCAAGTTAACAGATTTACAGATTGGACATACTTCAGTATTTTAGGCATAACTTGAGCTACAAAAATCATTTTGACTTGAAACCACTTTCCAAAGATCCACAACATAAATATTACAACTTTCATGGAGACATCAAAGGCTAATTATGCACGTACAAGTCCCAGAAAATCAATATATACACAAAACATAGGATAAATCTTCCACACGAACATATTGTAGTATTTTGGCTATAACTTTTGCTATACATATTCAAATTAATTGATTCAGGTCTCAAACTTCAGATAACAAAAAGATCTACAACTTGCATGAAGAAGTCAGAATCAAATTCACACGTTTTCAATTTCAAAAATGAGCAACAAGTTACGAAATTAATTCTGGAATCCTAGAACAGCATACAATTCTACCCATTTCATAGTTATTCACAACCCTGTCCCCTCTTACTTGGTTTGCTGACTGGAACTGGCCTCCTTGTTGTCCTGGCTTCTATTCGAAGGCCTTGAGGAAGAAAGGAAGATGGTATACTGTATTTCTGTTTTCTAAGAGTTTCTGAAGGGATAATGTTTTGTTTAATAATGTAAAGGCAGTGGGGGACAAGCTTTTTGTGAGTGGGTTTCTAGTGGGCTGTTAGTGGGTTGATAATGGAGATCTAGATAAGAAAGTAAGTGATATGTCTTCCACTTCTGGCCGTCCACCCACTAGGGTGAGTAATTGGATCAAATATATTAAAAATATGCATAAAGGGACAAAATTAAAGTCAAAGCGTTACTCTGACAGTGAATTCCGAGTGAAATTTCACTCGGTCAGCCTCTTGGCCGACTGGAATTTTACCCAGTCAGCATGTATACCGACTGGAAGTGGTCAGTAACATGAAGAGAAAAGAATCTGAGCCCTTCTCGCTCAAGCGAACTCCTCACTCGCTTGGGCGAGTGCCATTTATTTCACTGGCAGAGGGGAGTTTTGCTCAAGCGAATACCGACTCGCTTGAGCGAGACACATGCCTCACTCATTCCACTCTTCACTCGCTTAAGCGAGGAATTCATTCGCTTAAGCAAAGTCCGAGCAGAGGTCTTCATTCTCCAAAACCGATCCTTCATCCACTCGGTTTTCACTCAACAAATTAATCCAAACCGATTCCCTTTTTCACTCAGTCTTCAACACTCAGTTCTTCATTTGTAAACTCATCTTCGAATTGTGTCTTCACTCACACGGTTCCACTCGGTACCATCTCACTCGGAGTCACACTCGGATATCTTTCATTCGGCATTTTACCCTCAAAGTTGACCTCTTTTCTTCTTCACTCAGGAAGTTATTCCAGTGTACATCAATCATATACCGTGTGTCCCCAGTCGGAATCCTTCCACTTGAAACTACATTTTCCTCTGTACTTCACTCAGAAATGAAGGCACTCAGTGAATTCTCAGTCAGAATTGCAACATCTGACTATGATTGACTCGGAGACAAGCCATTCAGAAGCATTTGACTCGGAAATGAGTCTTTGGAGAGTACTTGACTCAGAAATGAGTCTTTCTGAGGTGTTTGACTCTGCAGTGAGTCACTCCAGGGTGAGTCACTCGGATTCTTTCACCCAGAAGTGGCTCTATCAGTCCACTTCACACGGGAGTGTCTCTAACAGAGATTCCACTCGGAAGAAACCCTCTCGGCCATGTTCTACTCAGAAAACACAACCTTCACTCGGAATTTTAACCTTTCACTCGGAATTTCAATCTTTCACTCGGAATTTCATCCTTCACTCAGAATTTCTCTTGGTCACTCGGAACAGAGCCCCTTTTTCACTCGGAAAGTTCTTTCTAAGGCATATTTTACTCGGAAAATGGATCTTATCATTACAGGTCTATGTAATTTCTATAATTATACCCAAAAATGGAATTTTTTTTGAAGGAATATAAGCCATCCATTGGATGTTTTATTCATTGATTATCCCTTACAGACCTTCCATACTTCATAATTTACAAAATAGAGCTATTATTAAAAGCAGGATGTTACAGTTGCACTACTCCAAGTAACGAGAGCTAGATTAATTCTGTATGAGGCGAGATGAGTGACCCCCTCTTCCGAATGAAGAAGGCTTAGAACCATTTCCGAGTGAGGCTTTAATGTGTGGGCCCTTTTCCGAGTGGCGAAGGCTTAAAAGGATTCCGAGTGGAAAGGATTGTAAACTCCCGAGTGGAAATCCCGAGTGATTACTTCTGAAGGAAGAAGAGTTGTGATGGTACTGATTGAGGAATATTCTAGGAGTCTTCTTCCGAGTAAACCAGGTTACATGTATTCCGGGTGAATAAGGTTACATTCCGAGTGGATAGGGTTTGAATAAGACCGAGTGAGACTGAACTTGGTGAAGTCTTCCGAGTGATGAGAAGCTAGAGTAATACTGAGTGAACTTGGGGTTGAAATTCACCGAGTGAATTGGATTGGGGAAATACTTTCGTGTGAGGGAGAATTATAGACTTCGAGTGTAGAGTAACCCAAGGGATAAGTTCCCGAGTGAGCATAGGCTCCAATCCCGAGTGAAGAAATTGCCGAGTACGCGTGTTCGCTTCAGCGAACTAGTAATCGCTCTAGCGAGTGGTGCGTTTAAGTGTTATCTTCCGCTGGCTTTTATAGCTGAAGCCGAGTCTCGCCAATATGGGCATACCAACCTAGTCTTTCCTTACCTGTGACCGGTTTCTGTTTACTTCGACTTCTACTTGCTTATTTCTCTCTGAATCCTCTTCTGAAATTTTGGAAAAATTTTCTTAGACTCGGGTTGTCTTTATTTAACCCGGGTTGTTTCACATTTATTGGCAAAAAATAAGTCTTAACATCCATTTTGGATGCTTCCTGAGATTTGACAATTTATATTACAATATAAGATTGAATATTAAAAACTCAACTGGTATAATAGTAGGATCTCAACTCTCTAAGTAATCCAATATACCAATGATATTTATGTTCCCATAAAAATCAATATATTAAAAACTCAATTGTTATAATAGGAGGATCTCAATTGTGTGGTAGAGTGTTTGAGTCTAAACACGTAAATTAAAAATAAACAAAATAATTAATACAATTAAAAAAAATTAATTACATAATTGCACGTTCAAAAAATTATTTTTAAAAGGGTCAAATAGTTTTTTAAACGTTATCCGAACAAATAATAGCGCAATGCGGATAGATTTTAAATATTTTCGAGATAAGCCTAAGCAATTTAAGGTTTAAATTTAAATCAATAAAAACCAACCGAAAAATGACTTGAACATCTAATATACTTTTGTGCGGGGGCTATAACTTTTGTAAATTACTTACAAACACAAAACTAATTTTAGTATCTTATATAATAAATAAATTTTAGATAAGTTATTTAGATGATTTAAAAAAAAAATATTTTCTCTAAAAATGAAAAATACATCTAAAATATTATTGTTATAATGTCAAAGCCAGTCAACTGCAAAACTCAACATAACTTATAAATAAATGAGTCTTAGTCAAGAAAAATAAAAATGGTTTTAATAATTTTTTCGCTTCAAATGAATTAATCCCACTTCCCCTTATACTTAAAAAAAGAACGACGACGACGAGTTATGGAATCTCATGTTCCTTCACTTTCCAACTGAGAGCTAATCATTTCTATAAATTACTAATAGATACAATAATACAATTGTGACTTTGAATGCCTTAATTCAAACGTGCAAGAAGAGGTTAATAATAATAAATGATGTATAATTGATTGACACCAAATAAAGCTTATGAGTTGGTCTAGGCTGGGATTAGCTTATATCAAATACTATTAGATTACAAGCTATTTGCATAATTACAGAAATCCTTTGATATAAGAATCAGTATGAGATTTCTTTGATGGTTAAAATAAGAATATTATAAAAAATTAATAATATTAATTATTTTTTATTAAAATATTTTTATTAATTATTAATAAAATAAACATTACTTAAGAAGAAAGAGAATGAAATTTACGAGTCTCGATAAATATATAAGAATATTTTTAAAAACTATTATAATTTATAGACATATTAAATAGATTTAACTATATTAACTAATTTTATTTAAAATTAAAATTAGTTGAAAAGTTATTGTATTAAAAAACAGAGTTAGTATACAATTATGGGTTTGGGTTGTACATGAGTTGTTAAAAGATGAAGAAAGGAAGATAATAATCCGCGAGTTGTAACATGTGTTATTGATGCCTTTTTGCTGAAGCAGATGACATGAAATAATTGTTATTTCTGGTTCAAGATTTTTCCCTAGAGTATTTTTTTACGGTAAGTTTGAAGATTAATTTCTAATATTAATTTATTAAGGTAATAAAAAACTGACTAAATGATTTAGTTAATCAGTAGAAGCCAGAGATGAAATATTCATCACATATTTAAGAGAGACATGGTAATGAATCGCAACACCAACAGCCATGTTTAAGAAACAATGATTTTGAAAGCAACAATGAATATTTAATAAACAAACCAAATTGGTCCTACTTCTCCTCGTACTAAACAAAGCAAGCATCAAGAACACAGCTCAGAAAGCTAAAAGAATTTTAAAAGCACCACTGATTTTATCGCAGCTTGTTTTAAAACCTCCCGTGTCTGCTTTTTAAAATTTGCTTTTATATATCAGATAACTTATTATATTTGTTTGATACGCTAATTTTGTAAGTAAAGATATAATGCTATATTCTTTTGTAAAATTTTACATAATCAATATTTTTTATATTTAACTTATGTTATTTATATGAGAAAACGTTAATTTATCTTTATTATTTATTTACTATCAACCATGACCGCCTAAAATCTTATTTGAGGATCACTTTATTTTTATTTACATTAATAAAAACTTTTATGGCAATTCACTTAATCTCTTAATTTTTATCTTTTAAAATTTATTTTATAAAAAAGTAAAAAATCATAAATTTAATAAGATTTTGTAAAAAGATGTGCTAATACATCTATCTATGACATGTCCTTTTCCTCTATTTTATATTTTTGAGTATATATGTCTATTATTCTGAAAAAGGAAGCTTTGCCTCAAATTGAAAATAAAATGTTGGATCCGACGATATCTTTAGCACATTTATGGAATGTTCTTCCCTTCCCTAGAACGTGGAGACACTACATTTTTTGTTAGAAAATTTCGATTAAGATTAAAAGATATAATTGGGTTATCAAAAGAATAATATATCCAATTATTTCTACAACTCTATTTTAACAATTAGTAACTAAATTTGTATCAAACGATTCAGTTTTACAATCTTTACATATGATTGGTATTTTGACTTCGTATATTTTTCTTTCAAATTTCCCACACACTAAATTTAACATTTTTTATATCCTTTTTTACTACCTATTAGGTCTCTCTCTAATATATCATATCATCTTAGTGATCACATTCTTCATGTATATATATGGTTATCATTTGCATGAATTCTCCACATCCAACTCAATCACTCTTTTAAACTTTTGTCTTCTCAGAGCCCAAAAATGCCTACAATAGTTTCCGACGCATTCCAAGCCATAAGTGCAGAGCCCATTGTCTGCGCTTCCAGTGTAAAGGGCAAGCGAGTAACCGAATTATCAGCAGACGAAAATGGCCTCTCCGATTTCATCCGGTCCATCATTTCCGACAAACCAGAAATAGACTCACCATTTTGCGTCCTTAATTTGGGGGTCGTTAAGGACCTCATGGACAAGTGGGCCGCAAAGCTTCCCACGGTTCAACCTTTCTACGCCGTCAAGTGCAACCCCAACATTTCCTTAATCGACACACTCGCAGCACTCGGTTCCAATTTCGATTGCGCAAGCAAAGCCGAAATCGAAATGGTTTTGTCCCTTGGAGTGTCACCCGATCGAATCATCTACGCCAACCCATGCAAATCCGAGTCCCACATCAAGTACGCTGCAAGCGTAGGTGTCAACATCACAACCTACGACTCCAAATACGAGGTCGAAAAAATCCGCAAATGTCACCCCAAATGCGATTTACTTCTCCGCATTAAGGCCCCAGGAGATAGTGGGGCCCGCTCCTGTTTGGGCCTAAAATACGGTGCGCTTCCTGAAGAAGTCCCTGAGCTCCTCCAAGTGGCGCACAATGCTGGCCTTCGAGTAACCGGCGTGTCTTTCCACATAGGCAGTGGTGGGGCCGACAGCCAAGCCTACCACGGAGCCATAGCCTCCTCTAAAAACGCATTCAACACCGCTTCTAAGCTAGGCTTGCCGAGAATGCGCTTTCTTGATATCGGCGGCGGCTTTACTTCTGGCCCCTCTTTTGAAGTGGCGGCGTTAAAAATCAACGTTGCGATTCAAACTATCTTCAAGGATGAAGAGGGGCTGGTAGTTATTGGCGAGCCGGGCCGTTATTTGGCGGAAAAGGCTTTCACGTTAGCGAGTAGAGTGATTGGGAAGCGCGTGAGGGGTAAGACGAGGGAGTATTGGATTGACGATGGAATTTACGGTACTCTCAGTAACATAATCTTTGACTATGCTACCGTCACGTGCACGCCGCTCGCGTGCAGCTCTAACCCTCAGAACCCTACATGCAGGGACTTGAAGACTTACGCTTCGACCGTGTTTGGACCCACATGCGATTCTGTTGATACGGTTCTCAGGGATTACCAACTACCCGAACTGCAAGTGAACGATTGGCTTGTGTTCCCTAACATGGGCGCGTATACGACGTCGTCAGGGACCAAATTCAATGGGTTTTGCTCGGCGGCTAAGCGCACTTACCTTGCATATATTTGACTCCAGTTGATCGGGAACAGGCTATGTTCTAATAAAATCTTGTGGTATTTGTTATGTGTACTTTATTCATTAACTCGTCTACCTTTTGGTTTGGGAAAAATTAATGGCTGTTAGGTCTTGTTTTCTACTTTTTATTTTTCCATTGTGTGATCTGGGAATACCCCACTTTTCTATTTTTGGAATAAAATTTAGTTTATCGAAGCGCCTGTAGATTTTATAGGTTAAGACTTAAGAATATTCTATATTATTTACTTATTTTTATGAGTCTTTGCTAACGTCAATTTATTATTTTATAAGTTTAGACACTAAATTCATCTGCTAAAATTTTATTACATTTATAATTATCAAACATTTCGATTTTAAAAAAATGTCTTTTTAATTACTTTCTTAAATTCATTCTCATGAGTTTAATTATATTAAACTTATATTAAACAGATATTAGTTAAGAGATTCTTACATTAAAGTAACGTGGAGGAAGAAATGGAGATGATATTATTTATATTCTCGACCAATCATAATTATTTTATAAGTAGTAGGTTGTGAACACTCTATTTGCCTAAGTATCTGAACTGGTCTGGACCGGGGTCTAGGATCCGGTGTGGGACCAGCCACAAGAGTGCAGGTGTTTTAGGGTTCGCACACCGGAACTGTGAGTAACCGATGTATTAATCCTGTCTCTCAGTGGGAGAGGCCGGTCTTGTTGTCCTGGAGATCCTTTACACCAACGGTTCGCGTTGTAGGGGGGCGAAAGGTGGTGCCATCTGCGAAGATTCTCCGACGCTCAAGTTAGAAGAGTGTATGAACTCAATGAACACTCAAGCGTAGTAACAGTAAAGTGTGAGATAGAACAACGATACCATGCATGTGTGTTGATATGGACTTCTTATAGTTGAACGTAAGAGAAATGAGTCGTTGGATGCAGGTGGGTCCCTTAGCTCTGATTGCGTGTATATTGTGTCAATCAAAGTGGCTCGACTTTCAGAATGTGTCAGGAGGGTAGGTCAATTATCAGAGTACAATCCTCTAGGGAGAGGAGAGGATAATCACCTTTTCCGCATAATCTGCTGACACGTCCACTTACTTTCTGAAGCCATTGATGTGACGTATTTTGCTACAAACAGTGTCTTCGTTGATAAGTTATCAGGGACTCTTCTCTTACTGTGACTGAAAAGCCAACAGTTATATAAACACCCTGTAAAAATGAACATAGAACCGCTATGGAGAAAATGAATGATGTTGTCGTGGAGTGAGGGCGGACGGCCAGACAACGGATATCCGGTGTGGCAACATTGAACCAGGACACCGGTTATCCTTATATGAGGTCAGTCTGACGTCACAAGTATGGGGGCCGGTATCTAGACCGGATCATCTGTCCCCTAGCTTGTATGAGGGACTGTTAAGTTGCTCATATGAGCTACACAACTCTTAAGAGAAGTCTGGATGCCGGTAGTACATTCTTGTAAGTCTCTGGGAGCTCGGTGGCGTCCGCTCTAGTAAACGAGTGACCGCCCTTCTCGCGTTGCGCACAACGGATTCAGACAGCATAAACTAAGTAATGGAAATCCCAAGAGTCTTTGAAAATCGAAACCCTTGGTATTCGGAAAGTGGTTGGGAGGCATTAAATGCGCACAGCATGATTAGACAATAAATGCGTTTTTTATGCAAGAGCCATCATTGCTCAAGAGTGTAACCGTCGATTGGGCTTATTGGGCCTGGATTCAAACTGTGTGGGGGCCCATTTTGCCAAAACGTTTACTGAAACGTTACTGTTTTCGCGCCCGTTTGTGGTGAAACGACGGAGTCGTTTCAATTTGAAGAGTCGCGTTTTGATGCAAGCCTTGTGACCTCCGATGAAGCACTGTGTTTCTTCGTTACCTATAAAAGGAACTCTTAGCAGATTTTGGAATCCATATTTGTCCTCAAGCTTAGTGAAACTCTGCTCAAATTTCCTTGGAATTTCCTTGTCGTCTCCAACTTCTCAAAGATCCTCTTCCTTTAGGTAACCTCCCTTTCCTTCACTCCTTGCAATTTTAGTCATTCTATTTCCATCATGAGCCCTAGAGCAGGCCACGCTGGTCCTTCAAATAGGGGGAGGTTTGGCTCTCGTGCCCCCCTTAGCCACCGTGGTGGGAGGATTCCAGCGAATCCTCCTGTGGCTGGGCGCCATCGCTCAGAGAGAGCCGAAGCTTCTTCCTCACGAGCGTCTTCTTCCTCTCGTCGCTCTGAGGTTCCCCTTGGTTCGAGGGCTACCAGCCGCTCTGATGAGGGGTCAAGTGCTGAAGGTTATCTCTCTGACGATGTTGCTTTTTATCACAGCACCTACGCATTCCACCGCGCCTGCACAACCATGGATCTTCCAGGACGTGGAAAAACACCGTTTCTCTGCTCTGCTGAAGGGTGTGTCAATGTTGTGGCACACCGGCTTGATTGGGAGAAACTCAACAGGGAAAAACCTTATTGCTGGGTGGAAGAGGAATTCCTAGAGATCCCTTCGCACCATGCAAGTGAGGAGGAGCGCACGGTTTCTTTCCGCTGTAAGATATATTCGGATAAGAAGTACAAAGGGCGATACGCTGTGATGGCTCCGCATCCTTCTGAAAGAATATGCCACAGCGTCCCTGATGCGAGGTCGGTCTACATGTACGACTTCGTTTTCTTAAAGCTGGGAGTACGCTTTCCCCTGACGGATTTCCAGATGGCCGTCCTGCGTTTCCTAGACTGTGCCCCCTCACAACAACATCCCAACGGTTGGAGTCTTGTCCGGGCTCTGGAAGTTTTGGGGGAGCATTTTGGCTTCTCCGCCACTGTGGCCAAGCTATTTTACTATTGCCAAGTGGTCCGCCGAGCTAATAAGAAGGGCGGCCTTGGGTTCATTACTCTCCGTAGTGACTCAAGGGTTGTAAATTTCAAGTCTTATACGGAATCCGCAAAGGTAGATGGGCGCTCCTTCAAACACTACTACACGCGGGTCCAGATCCAACCAAATAAGCCAGTCTTCTGGCGGAATAAAGAGGGGTTTACCAAGTTTCCCCTTAGCTGGACGCACGAGCATTTTCTTCTTATGAGCCGTGCTTATTATACAGATGAGAGCGAACTTTCCCCTCATTCTGTTGAGGTCTTGAGCGCCCTGCAGACGGCCTCAAAGACCCTCAAAGGGTTTTCCAGCCGTCTTCTCTTGGCCGAGGATGGCATCAAAAACACCTACCTCCGTAACATCCGCTCTTATTTTCCTTGTGTTGTATGGTTATTCCGCTCTAGTTATTTTTCTCCTTGTATGCTTATTCAACTTTTCTTGTTTTGCAAAACAAATTGAAAAAGCCTGCCCAGAGATGTTGTCGTTAAGGACCATGATGGCTGACGATGACTCCTCTTCTGAAGAAAATGACATCCAGGCGAAGAGGAACGCCACTAAAACTCCCCTCATTCCTCTGACTTCTGTGGTAGGAGATGAGGTTCCTCTCTTCGACGAGGAGGAAACCGAAGAAGCAACTGAGGCCGCTGGAGCGGGTGGCGAGGAGGCCGTCCCAGAGAAAAAGAAGAAGAAGAGGCATCTTGTAAAGAAGGCAAATCAAGAGAAGCCCTCCTCTGATGACCCTGTGAAGAAGCGTCAGAGGACGGTCGAAGAAACTGAATTAAAGAAAGACAAGGGAAAGAAACCCGTTCCTGAGTTCTCTGCACCTTCTTCTCAAAATGCTTTAGAACCGGATTCTGGGAACGGTCCTCCTCCGGCGTTCGATCCTCCGCGTGACTCCTTCCTTTCTCCTTACTTGTGGTTTCAAGGGTCTATGCCTCCTACTCTCCCAAAGGCACGGTATTGTCTCCGCCCTTCCCTCGACGCTGCTGGGGTCCGAGGTGCTTGCAAGGCTGGGCGTTGGCAACTTGATGAACTGTCTGGCCTGCTTGAGTCCCTGAGCGAGAAAGCTGACTATATGGATCAGGTTGAAAAACTTGAGACCGAACTCGCGGTGAAGGAGAAATTCGCGGTTAAGCAAGCTGAAGTTCACAGAGGGGTGGAATCAGAATTGAAGAAAGCTAAAAAAACGCTCCAGAGGAAGACTGAAGAGGCAAGCCAAGTTCATTTTGCGAACAAGGCCCTAGAGCGGGAAGTTGCCGACCTCCAGAATAAGAACAAATCCATACCCCTCCTTGAAGAAGAATTACAATTGGAGAAGAAGAGATCGGCTAAGCTTGCTGACGATCTCAAAGTTATGGAGGAGGGTCGCAACAAGGACCTTGGGGAGTGGGAGTCTATTCGGAAGGAGATGCAAGCCCAAATTGATGAACTCAAAAAGGGTGGTGCGAGTGCTGGGCCTTCAGAAGAGGATTATGCCAAGGTTCAAAGAAGACTAGCTGCTGCAAAGGCCAAGGCTGCCAAAGCCTTGGATATATGCAAAAATGTGGCGTATGAATCTTTCGGCCTGGCCCTTCGTCAAGTCTATTATCGTAACCCTGGAGTAAAGCTGAATTTATACGGATTAGATCCGTTCTTCGAGTTCCACGGGGGAAGACTTGTAGAAGTTCATAAGGACGGATCGCACCATGAACCCCATGCATCTCTGTACGAACTGCCTCCCCTCCCAGAGGGCCAAAGTATGGAGCCTACAACGTCCACTGCTGCCTCTGGAGCTGAAGCACCAGAAGGTGCCCAAACTGGGGTGGAGGACCAGACGGAGAAGGCGGGAGTACCCACTGTGGAGGATCAAGCACCGGCCTCTTAATTTTATGCTTTCACTCATAGCCGTGTTCTGGGATCGGCTCCAGCTTTAAAACATTTTGTAACCTGCATATTTCCTTATTTTTGAAAATAAGATTCATTATTACTTTTCCTCAACTGTTTGCATCGAATGTGTGAGTGCTAAATAACTTGGTGTTATACAAAACACTTTATTATTTCCAATGCTTTACGAATCCGTTCTGCGTGGTTACCTAGTTACTTAAAGCGTACTTATCACACTGCATTAAGATAACAAATTGTAATGAATAAATGACAATTAAGTTAAAGCACGCCCTGTCCCCAAGCGTAAGTTCATTGGGAAGGGAGAGTTTATCTCGAAGATTACCTTTTAACTTCTTAAAAGATAGAAATCCTTATCTGTCCTCGAAGATGTAGAGCGGGTACGTCAGCGTTCAACCGCTCCGGGGTGGATATTCCACCACTGAGGACGGACATTGCCTTTTGAATTTTTGGCGCTTTGACAAGGGTAAGCTTTTACGCCTTTCTTTTGAGGTTCGGTTTGGTCCTACATCTCAGGTTTTCATACGGTATTCGGTTCGATCCTACTAACCGTACTTGGAGTTCGGTGCAATCCTACAGTCCAAGCCTTCAACACGGGGTTCGGATCAGGGCTAATCCTGAACCTACTGCGCCCGTTACTCGGGGTTCAGCGCGGTTTCCTGTGTGAACCGGCCTACTGCGCCCAAGCCTTCGCATGGGGTTCGGTTTGTGGCCTTGAAAAAGGACCAGCCCTACAACCCATGTAGTCTTCGAATGGGGTTCGGTTTGTGGCCTTGAGAAAGGACCAGCCCTACAACCCATGTAGTCTTCGAATGGGGTTCGGTTTGTGGCCTTGAGAAAGAACCAGCCCTACAACCCATGTAGTCTTCGAATGGGGTTCGGTTTGTGGCCTTGAGAAAGGACCAACCCTACAACCCATGTAGTCTTCGAATGGGGTTTGGTTTGTGGCCTTGAGAAAGGACCAGCCCTACAACCCATGTAGTCTTCGAATGGGGTTCGGTTTGTGGCCTTGAGAAAGGACCAGCCCTACAACCCATGTAGTCTTCGAATGGGGTTCGGTTTGTGGCCTTGAGAAAGGACCAGCCCTACAACCCATGTAGTCTTCGAATGGGGTTCGGTTTGTGGCCTTGAGAAAGGACCAGCCCTACAACCCATTCCACTTCAAGGAATTACATCGTCTGTCTTGAGGGGTCTTCCTCCGTTCTTCGAGGAATTATCTCATCAACTACAGAATAGGTAGTTGCGTTCATCCGTCCTGAGGTGTATGCGTATTCAACTACGGCTTTAAATCATAACACATAAGAAAAGTGAGAATGATAGGGCGGTGAAAATGTATTCTTATTAAAATTGAAAATAGATTACACAAAGAGCATCGTTGGGGCCATGCCTCGTTAAAACCTTCTTGAGAAAACCCAATGGGAAAAAACTCAAGTAAGGAAAAAGAGTACACGCCGTCTTACCAACTAGCTGTAATACACTCGTAAATTCTGAGTGTTCCATTTGTTGCGGATTGGGGTTCCATCAAGTTCTTCCAACCGGTATGATCCCTTTCCAGTCACCTCCGAAACTCTATAAGGTCCTTCCCACGTCGGTGCTAGCTTTCCTTGGTGAGCAAACTTATTCCCCACACTGGCCTTTCTCAGAACGAGGTCTCCGGTGTTAAAAGCTCTGTATTGGACACGTTTATTATACCGGAGTGCAGCCTTTACTTTTATTGCCTGATCTCTGACGAAAGCCTTTTCCCTTAACTCTTGGAGGACGTCCAGCTCTGATGCTAAGTTGGCGTTGTTATCTTCTGCTGAAAAATACTCCACACGAGCCGATCTTGTTTGTAACTCAACTGGGATCATCGCCTCAACCCCGTACACCAACCGGTATGGGGATTCGTTAGTTGAAGAATGAGGCGTAGTGCGGTATGCCCATAGAACATGACATAACTGGTCAGTCCATCCTCCCTTCGCTTCTCCCAGACGCTTCTTTAACCCCTTTAGCACCTCTCGGTTAGCTACCTCTGCTTGCCCATTGGTTTGGGGATGTTCAACAGATGAAAATATCTGGATTATCCCCAGTCCTTCAAGTAAATCCGTGAACTTTTTGTCTGTAAACTGGGTGCCGTTGTCAGTCACAATCCGCCCTGGCACCCCGAACCGAGCAATGATATTTTCGTACATGAAACGTCTTGTACGTGCAGAAGTGATATGCACTACTGGTTCTGCCTCGATCCATTTGGTGAAGTAGTCTACCCCCACAATCAAGTATTTGATACCTCCTGGCGCAGTGGGAAACGGACCCAAAATATCAAGGCCCCATTGGTAGAACGGCCAAGGCACAGCAGATGAAGATAACTCTTGGGCTGGTGTATGGTGGAGATTGGAGAATTTTTGGCAAGCATCGCACTTCCTCACGAAGTCTGCGGAATCCTGCTTCACAGTGGGCCACCAGTATCCAGCCCTGAGGACTTTTCTCATTAGGCTTCGACTTCCAGCGTGGTGCCCACATTGCCCCTCGTGTACCTCGGTTAAGACCGCTTGAACTTCATCTTCTCTTAAACATGAAAGATATGGGACAGAAAACCCCCTTCTGTAGAGAACACCATCGACCATAGTAAAATATGGCAGCTCCCTCTTTACTCGTCTTCTTTCCTTCTCGTCAGTAGGAAGTTGACCATCAGCCAGATAACGAATATAGGGAATGACCCAAGAATCCTCATATGGATAGCTCACCATGACAGCATTCAGAGAAGGATACAGAGGTATACTGGGTGATGTCAAAGTGCTTTGAACCACCGTTGTTGTGCTACCAGGCTGCTTTGTACTTGCCAATCTTGACAAGATGTCCGCTCTGGTATTTTCTTCCCTGGGCACATGCTTGAACTCTAAAACTTCAAATCTTCCCTTCAACTCATTAACACAATTCAAGTACAATTGAAGTTGTGGTTCCTTCGCCTGGTACTCCCCCTGGATTTGCGAAATCACCAGCAGGGAATCACTGCAGAGTGTAACTGCTGATGCTCCGATGTCAATCGCCGCACGGAGGCCGGCCAAGCATGCTTCGTATTCAGCTTGATTGTTGGAGGTCTTGAAATTGAATCGGAGGGAAATTTCTAAGTGCACACCGTCATCACTTTCTACCACCACACCTGCTCCACAACCTTTGCTGTTCGACGAGCCATCGACGTAGATGGTCCAATGCGCTCGAGGGGTGGTCGGGTCCGCCCCAGTCATTTCTACTACAAAATCGGCCAACACTTGCGCTTTGATGGCTCCTCGAGGCTCATATGAAATTTCAAATTCTGACAGCTCGATAGACCACTTTATCATCCTTCCGGCGAGGTCTGGCTTACTGAGTACTGAACGGAGTGGCAAATCCGTTCTTACCAATACTGGGTGCGCATGGAAATAAGGCCTCAGCCGTTGTGACACCCACACAACTGCCAAGGCGGCCTTCTCAATCTTCTGATACCTTCCTTCCGCCCCCTGAAACGTTTTACTAGTAAAATACACCGGTCTCTGCCCTTCAGGGGTTTCTTTCACCAAGGCGACACCTAGAGCTTCGTCGGATATTGCCAAGTATAAGATTAACGTTTCACCCGGGTCAGGCTTAACCAGAATTGGTGGACTCGAGAGAACGGCCTTGAGCTGCTGGAAGGCTTGCTCTTGTTCCTCTCCCCATTCAAAACTCTTGTGTTTCTTCAACGCCTTATACAAGGGGAGGGACCTGTGCGCCATCTTAGGCATGAAACGAGCTAAAGCGGCCATTTTCCCATTCAATGACTGGACCTCCCTCAAACATTTAGGACTCTGCATGTCCAGGATTGCTTGACATTTCCCGGGGTTAGCCTCAATGCCTCGTTGAGTCAACATGAATCCCAAGAATTTTCCTGCTGGAACGGCGAAGGTGCACTTCAAAGGATTTAACCTCATGTTGTATTGCCGAAGCCTAGTGAAAACTTGGCGTAGATCTTCAATGTGGTCTCCTCCAGCGGGCGTTTTGGCTATGATATCATCAATATAAACTTCGACCAGCTTTGTATGCATCCCTTCAAAGACTTTGTTAATCATGCGCTGATAGGTAGCGCCGGCGTTCTTCAGTCCAAAAGGCATGACGGTGTAGCAGAAAACACCGCGGTCATTGATAAAGGCAGTTTTCTCCTGGTCTCCCTCCCACATCGGAATCTGGTTGTACCCCGAATAGGCATCCATGAAACTGAGATATTGATAACCAGATGAATCATCCACCATGCGATCGATGTTGGGCAGGGGATATGGATCTTTAGGGCAGCAACGGTTAAGATCCACATAATCTGTACACATTCTCCATTTACCGTTAGTCTTCTGCACCATGACCACATTAGAAAGCCAAGATGAATAGCGTATTTCCCTTATAAAACCTGCTTTCAACAACTCCTCTGTTTGCTCACAAGCCGCCCTCTGCTTCTCCGGTCCCAACCTCCTCTTCTTCTGAGCCACCGGTCTGGTTTCAGGATACACTGCAAGTTTGTGACAACAGAAATCAGGATCCATCCCCGGCATGTCTGCTGCTGTCCATGCGAAAAGGTCTTTGAATTCCTGCAAAAGGGCTAATAAGCGTTGCTCCATAGCAGACTCCAGCTTATCGTTGATCTGCGTGACCTTCTCTGGGGAATCTCCCAATACGACATCCCTGGAGCCGCCATCTGGTGTGGGCTTAGATGGATTGAGTGGATCAATCTTCAATTCTGCTCTGGGGTCTAGGTCAATAAGACTGACAGACCCTGCCGCTGTTCCTCCGTTGTTCAACTTCCTCTTCTTGTTGAATACATCCAACTTAACCATGTTGAGGCTCAGATTATAACAATATCGAGCCATCTCCTGATCTCCGCGGAGTGAGGACACACCGTTGTCCTTGTCGATAAATTTGATCAAGAGATGAGGGGTGGATACAATTGCTTCCATAGCGTTCAGTGTTGGACGGCCTATGATACCGTTGTACAGGGATTCCACATCAATCACCAGAATTCTTGACTTGACCGTTCTTACACCGGGCTCCCCTTCAAAAGAAATCAAAGTGTCGAGGTATCCCTTAGTGGGTTGCTTGGCTCCGTTAAACGCTGTGAGTTCTTGTGTGTATGGTTGTAAATCTGCATCACTGAAACCCATTCGTTTGAAACAATTATAAAAGATAACATCACAAGAACTTCCTTGATCGACGAGGATCCTCTTGACGTCCTTATTGGCTATGACGGCCACAATCACTACTGCATCATCACCTCCTGGAATTGTTGGGCCGAAGTCATCATCTGTAAATGACACCGTCGGGGCTGTCACTCCGTCCCTGAAAGGGCGGTTATCCCTCGGTTTACCCTGGACTGACAGAATCATCCTGTGGTGGTTCTTTCGTGCTGTGATTGATGTTCCTCCTCCCGCAAATCCTCCAGCTATCATCTCAATCACTTCTCGTCTGCCCTGCCTCTGCTGCTGGGGCATGTTACTTTGTTGGGCACCTTCAGCAACCACTACCCCTTTCTGCTTCTCAGCCGCAGTGAACTTCCTTGCTGGGTTGCGTGTATTATCATCTTCATCATCAGGATCTCTATTCCTTTTCTCCATCCTGTGAGGCTCATCCATAGATTTCTCCTTAAACAAATACTGCTTCAGCTTTCCTTGCCGAATGAGAGTTTCCACCGTATTCTTTAACGCCTTACACTCATCAGTGTTGTGCCCTGTCTGCTCATGGAAAGTGCAGTATTTACGTGGGTTACCACCCCTCTTGGCTGGGGCTGGCTTCCTTATACCAAAGACGTTCAGAGTTGGCCAACCAACCTCCCTCATGATTTGTGAGTGCCTGGTGTTCAACGGAGCATAGTGATCGAACGATGATACGCGCCTATCTCGTGGATGCTGACGAGCGTTCACAAAGTCTTCTCTAAAGGCATGCTTCTCAGGCCTCACTCTCTCCTTTTCTCTCCGTGGCTGCTGAGCGGGTGCAGAAGGCTTTACTCTTGTTGCAGTTGCCTCTAGATGCATCTCTATGCCCACATATTTGGAAGCTTTCCTTTGAAACTCCTCGAAGGTTGTAGGTGGGCTTTTTGCCAAAGATAGGGCAAAGGCTGAACCTGGCTGAAGAGCTTCCACTACAATATGGAGTTGTATGGCCTCCGTGAGGTTAGGGACCAACGCAGCCTCCTTGTAAAACCTTTTCAGGAACTCCTTAAGAGTCTCAGTTTCTCCCTGCCTTATCTGGGCCAGTGTGTGAGAAGTTCTTGGGATATCCCTGGAGATGACGAAATGGCTTTCGAATGCAGCAGCCATTTCCTCCCAAGAGTCTATAGATCCTGAGGGCAAACTTTTAAACCAGCCGAGAGCTTCCTCCGTCAGCGTCCTTGGGAACATTCTGCACATGACATCTTCATCTGCTCCCAGATACATAGCTTCATAAACGTAAGCATCCAAATGCTTAGTGGGGTCGGTCTCTCCATTATACTTCCCAATCGACAATGGCTGAGTTGTTTGCAAATGTTTTGGAATGACAATAATCATCAACCTTCTTGAAAAAGGGACATTGAGCTTGTATGTCCCTGAAGTTACCACCGCCTGCTCCCTTCTCCTGGTACTGACTCTATCACCAGAGTCCTGCGTTTGCCCCCTCCCTTCATATGTGGGGATCTTCGAATACTGGAGGGTGGTAGATCTATCCCTCGCTGATGCATGATGAGCATCCTCTGCATGAGACACTACTCTGTCCCCAGCTCCTCCTCTCTCTCGCCTCAACTCCATCAGCTCCTCCTTCAGTTGCCTGATAACCTCATCGCGAGGGTCAGGCGTCTGCACTTGCACCATCCTCCGGGTTTGAGTTACAGGGGATTCGAAGACGAGTCTCCTCCCAGCCTGTTGATGGGTCACATCCTCCACGTGACCTTCCACGAAATCTCTCCCATCACCTTCCATTGTGACAACCTAACTTCTGCGAAAATGGGAATAACTCTATCGAGTCCCACCGGGCGTGCCAATGAACTGGTCTGGACCGGGGTCTAGGATCCGGTGTGGGACCAGCCACAAGAGTGCAGGTGTTTTAGGGTTCGCACACCGGAACTGTGAGTAACCGATGTATTAATCCTGTCTCTCAGTGGGAGAGGCCGGTCTTGTTGTCCTGGAGATCCTTTACACCAACGGTTCGCGTTGTAGGGGGGCGAAAGGTGGTGCCACCTGCGAAGATTCTCCGACGCTCAAGTTAGAAGAGTGTATGAACTCAATGAACACTCAAGCGTAGTAACAGTAAAGTGTGAGATAGAACAACGATACCATGCATGTGTGTTGATATGGACTTCTTATAGTTGAACGTAAGAGAAATGAGTCGTTGGATGTAGGTGGGTCCCTTAGCTCTGATTGCGTGTATATTGTGTCAATCAAAGTGGCTCGACTTTCAGAATGTGTCAGGAGGGTAGGTCAATTATCAGAGTACAATCCTCTAGGGAGAGGAGAGGATAATCACCTTTTCCGCATAATCTGCTGACACGCCCACTTACTTTCTGAAGCCATTGATGTGACGTATTTTGCTACAAACAGTGTCTTCGTTGATAAGTTATCAGGGACTCTTCTCTTACTGTGACTGAAAAGCCAACAGTTATATAAACACCCTGTAAAAATGAACATAGAACCGCTATGGAGAAAATGAATGATGTTGTCGTGGAGTGAGGGCGGACGGCCAGACAACGGATATCCGGTGTGGCAACATTGAACCAGGACACCGGTTATCCTTATATGAGGTCAGTCTGACGTCACAAGTATGGGGGCCGGTATCTAGACCGGATCAGTATCTTTTTTTAAAAAATTGATACCAATTTCCTTTTATTTTATAGATTTACTTTCTTTTTTCTTTTTTTATTTTATTGTTTCGTTTTCTTTTCTTTTCTTTTCTATGTCTTCCTCAATGAGTAAAACTGAAGACTTTGGAGTAAGGTGGCTTAGGCAGAGCTCACAAAGCACATTAAAAGGAACCTGAAGCTATAGGTCATGAAGTCAAATGCTACCCGTGCTATTGGTTCAAACCTAGGACAACCAAAATGGCAATGGTAGTAAAATGGAAATAAGGAAAACTTTGAACTTGAATTTGAAACATGAAAAGGGAAATGACACAAATTTCATAAGAACCCAAGAGTAGTAGAATCAAAATTTACAAAGAAAAGAGAGAAAAATCAGATAACCACCACCGTCTTTGAATCATCCCAGAAACCGCCCTTAAACTGTCCCATTTCTACCACCGCACCTCTACAACCTCCACACCGCAACCATCGGAAACTCCACCAACCCACAACCCCTTTCTCTGTGACCATTATCCTCGTCGAACCATTCACGTTCGATCGGCCACGCTCCCTATCTTTATTCTTTCTCTCGCCCTCTTTCTTTGCATCACCGGGTTTGCCTCCCTTTTCTTTCTTTTTGGTTGGTCCCCTCATTCCTCTCTTCTTTTTGGCAGCCTCCATCTTTGTTTCACGCCCCATTCATTTTCCTTTTGAGGTGTTCGTGTTGGCCCATCCTTTTTTAAAAATAAACTTAGTATGTGATGTTTATGATATGTAGATGTTAGATTGTTATGATATCAATGTGCCTAAGTTGTTTAGATAAGTGTGTTGTTTCTTAAGTTAGGGTCATGGGTTTCAAGTGTTGCCTCCTTCACTGTCTATATTATTTTTGAAATAAATTCACTTTACTCCCTTTTTAGAATGATTGGGCCAATCAAGCAATGTTAGGACCTAATCTCTTTGCCCCCTCTTTTCATATGTTTCTTCTCCTTTTCTGTTTAATATAAATAATCACATCCTTTTTCTTGAAAGTTAAATATGTTGTTTTCTTTTTTCCTTTGCATAAAATATCCATTTTTTATCAACACAAATATACAAAAAAAATCTCTTTTATCAAAGAATAAAAATTCTTTTCTTATCAATAATTAAAATCAACCTATTTTAAATGAAGTTTTTTAAATGAAAAAATCAAAAATATTCAAACTCTTTTTCTTTTAATAAAATCAAAAGTTTCAAAAGACAAAAACTAATTTCCACCAAAGAACTACGTAACCTTGATTTCCCGACATAATCGGGAAAACGTAGGAGTGAAAATAATTTCTATCGGGCTCGTTTTCCTTTTAGTAATTTTTGTGCATCTTTGCTTTATTTTGATTAATTTTATATTATTACTATTTAATTTAAAAACACTATTTTACTAGAAGGAGGTTAATTTAGACGAGACGTCTTGTTAATCTTCTCATATTTTTAATCTCTTTTTTATTCATTAAATAATAATATTTCTTATAAAAATTAATTTAGATGAAATGTCATGTTAATCTTTTATTTTACTTTATTTTATTTTACCTTATTTCATTTCATTTCATTTCACTTTTTTTTACTTTATCTTATCTTCTTTTACTTCATTTTATTTTATTTTAACTTTCTTAATTTTTATTATATACAAATTAAGATTAATTTGGACGAGACATTTAATTAATCTTTTATTTTAGTTTTAATAATAATAATAATTATTATTATTTAGGGTTTATTCGATTTAGGGTTAATCTTTTATTTTATTTGGGTTAATTTTTTACTTTATTTTATTTTTAATTATTCAATTTAAAATTAATTTGGATGAGACGTCCTATTTACTTAATTTTAGAAATTTCTTTTTTCGTGATCCGTGTTGTTTGTTCCCTTTTTTGATAGGTTAAATTAATTTTTGAGTTATTTAAAAATGTGTGTGATCAATTTGAAGTAATTGTTTTATAACGAACAGTGTGAGGTGTTAATACTTTCTCACTTGTAATTTGGCTCCCGAACTTCAAATTTTATTTTTCAATGACTGGTGTCTCAAAAAAAGTTTTTCTGATCTTTTACCCTTAAAAAGATATTGGTGGCAACCTTGTTTTTCGAAAGGATTTTGAAACCTTTTTCTTTTATTCTCTTTTTACAGTCGGCTTTCTGCCACGATCCCAGTCGCGACATAGGTTTTTAATAATTTTGAAAATAATCAACTTCAAGTAGAATGTAGAATATATGAATCTAAAAATTTGTTAAAGTGAAGGTGCGATGGAAATATATATTCAATTAATGTACTGGAACTAAAACTTGAATGAGAGATTTTTTTATTAATATATGTTTCTGATATTGTCAAATTATAATAAGAATATTAACAAGAAGGTATATAATTTGGAATTTTTTGAACGATTCACGTTACTCTGTAGCCGTGAGAAAAACTAATTAATTGTAATGAGATGATGAAAGCTATATATAAATATGCATTGCATCTTTTTGTAAACCCTTCCAAAGTACGAATGATTAAAGTTTATCAAACAAAACAAATATGAGTACTTTATAGAGTATCCATGCAATGCAAGTCGCGATCGTTCAAATATTTGAGCATTCATTACCATAATAGAAAAAATTAAAAGAAAATCTAAAAGTTATTCCGTTGTTACAACTATTTTTGCCATTGTTTAGAATAATGAGTAAATTACACAAGTCGCTTATGAGTTTTGCTAACATTCCACCCCAAAAGTTTAAAGAGAGTAAACTCCGTCTTTAGGATTAATTTTGTATAATTTATCCTAAATAAAAGAAAAGTCTAAAATAAAATATTGATATTTAATATATACCAACAAATTTCAGCAAAGTTCATATAATTGAATCCTCTAAGGATTTATATGTTGATGCATAGAAAAAATTTTGATAGGAGAAAAAAAACCAACTTCACTTTAGTGATTTCAAAATCTTAAAAGGGATTAGTTTTTAGATTTTAACCGGTGGACATCATGATTATAAAATACTCCATACATTTATTTAACTGTCGAGAAAAAAAAGCTACACAAATATAATGTAGTTATTGTATCTTAATTTCATACAAAAATGTTTTATTTAACATTCATTTATTAAATCATATTAACTCTTTTTTTTTAACCTATCTTCTCTTTCATTTGGACATAATTGATAACAAAAAGTAATTATTAGTGTTTTAAATTTTAAAATAAATAATTAAATAAAACAAAAATCATTTTATATCCAAACAGTTAATTAACAATGGATGGTGGATGGAGTATAGTATAACACGCAGCAATTAAGATAATATGTGTTTTTCATCATCGTACTAAAGAATTATTTTGAGATCACTGAAGTGAAAGTGAAAGTGAAGTTGTTCTTTTCTCTCCTATCAAAATTTTTTCTATACGTCAAAATATTAAATCTTCCTTTGTATTTCATCTATTTTAAATGTTACAATTTCTTGCAAATGACTATAAGAGATATTATTTGTAAATTGGATCGAAAAACGGTGATTGCTCTCGTTATAAATAGCGTTGTGAGATTCCATCACCATGCTCATTTATTAATGTTATTTAAAATAATAGATTGATCTACTACGATAAAAAATATAAGCATAATAATTATTTTTATTCATATTAAAAATAATGATTAAAAGTAACTATTTATTTTAATATTATCAAATATTTGGTGTATTATCTTAAAATATTTATAATATTATTTATTACCAAAAACATTAATGATATTAAAAAAATATAATTTTGCTTATATCATGGGATAAAGAAATTCCATTAAAATTTATTGATATTTGATATCAAAGGTAGTACTACCTGTAACATCCTGATTGCGCATTACTGGGCAGATTGAGATTAATAGCTGAATAATAATAAGTGGCATGGAATTACGCATGTGCCCTCTGGACAAGTATAAGTAACTTCCTGTATCACTTTCCCACTCACGCTGAGTTAGGAAAAGGAAGAGAAAGTTGAGCCATTTCTCTGTTCGTGCATGCTGACGTACCATCTCTGTTTCTCTATGAAGTTCAACTAAGCTTCTTCTTCTTCATCCCCTCCTCGTGAGCAACGCTGTGGTGTCTTGGAGGCTTGAAGTCCTCCACTGTTGGTAAGGGTTGGACTGTTTGAGAGAGAGAACAGCTTTGGATTTCTCCGAAGTTGAGTTCGGAGGTTGACGACTCGAATCGAGGGTCGTTTCATTGAGAAGGAGTGACCGAAGAGCGATCGGTCAGCGTTGTTAGCTCGAGGAGCTTCTGGGATTTCTTATTCCAGGTAGGTAGGGGTGCTTTACATTTCAAATGAATGGTTTATGGACGGGTTCCGGGTGAAACTGTTATACTGTGTGTTATGTTGATTTCCGTCCATGATTGTATGTTGAATTGCATGAGATGCATGTTGATGATAATGTGAATGCCGAGTGTATGTGGTGTGAGACTGTTATGTTGATTCCCGTTTGTGATTTTATATGGAATTGTATGAGATGCATGCTGATGATAATGTGAATGCCGAGTGCATGTGGTGTGAGACTGTTATGTTGATTCCCGTTCATGATTTTATATTGAATTACATGAGATGCATGTTGATGAGAATGAGAATGCCGAGTGCATGTGGTGTGAGACTGTTATGTTGATTCCCGTTCATGATTTTATATTGAATTACATGAGATGCATGTTGATGAGAATGAGAATGCCGAGTGCATATGGTGTGAGACGCTTGATGATTAAAATAGCACTAATGTATTAATGATATTAACAATATGCATGAGATGCACCATTAAAAATGCTAAGAGCATTTAGCGTGAGACGCTTATTACTGAATCGGTAATCAAATGTATATGCATGAGATGCTATAAAAGACCTTGAGTGGGACTCAAGGTAAGCCGACTGAGTGGGACTCAGGGCTGCCCATAACACTACCTTTGTCGCTGAGAGTGATTGTGTTACATGAGAGGGAAAACGGTTTGGTACCAGTAAAACGGCTGAATCAGCTGAGAGCTGAATATAGGGCTGAGAGCCTATGTTGCAACATAAAACTTAATAATGAACAATTGGATCCGACTGACTGAATGTGTGTACGCTGATAAATGTTGCCGAGTGCAATGTGACTCGTATGGTTATGTGTATATGTTATTGAGAATAACGTGAATTATATAGCCTTGAATGAATTGAGTAACTCCCGATTGGATGATGTTATGTGAGTAATCATATTGAATGGCAGTGTATGTTGTTGTTTGTTTGAGACATGATATTGCATAGTTGAGAATTGAATGATTGATCTGAGTCAATAACTGTCATTTAATATGTAAAACGTTCACCCCTACTTGTGGCTATATTTTCAGTGAATTTAGGCCGGGATGGCGAATGATGAGAGATCACCAAGTCCGTGTGAAGAGTATTTATACAGTTGTAGTGTACATAATGTATATAGTTATGATATAGCCTTGGCCGGCTCACATGTAAACAGTTTGTTTTGAGTAGATACACGAATTTGAAATACCCAGAATTATATATATATATATATATATATATAATGCTATGATGTTGCTTGAATTGTCCAGTGAGTATCGTTGTAAGAGAAATGTCCAAGGCTAAAATATATCTGAGTGGTGAATTCATTTAATTCATGCTCGGGTCCATATTCTGAGTGGTTTATAGTTTGTACTCGGGTTCGTCTTTGAGATAGTCTTCGATCCCGAGTGATCCTTTCGAGTGGAAAGATTTTCGAGAGGATTGGACTTCAAACTCTGAGTGATCTTTCGGATTGTAAGATTTCCGAGTGACGCAAGGGAAAGACTTTGACTCGGGCAGAGATACATTCGAGTGAGATATGTCTGATTGAGGTATCTCCGAATGAGATATTTCTGAGTGGGTTATTTCTGAAGGAAAGCTGAGTGTTTCATGTAAGAACCTTTTTTGAATGAAGGAAAGTCATGAGGTTTTCGAGTGAGGTATGACCGAGAGAGTCATTTCCGGGTGAAGGTTAAAACGCTTCTGAGTGAACCATGCTTGAGATGAGATCTTGTGACATCCTCAGTGTGACGTCCTTCATCATTTTACATTTATTTATATTTGTTTAGTTTAATATTCACAATACATTTTTCACATTTAACAATAATTAATTAGGCCCTAAATCAAAATAGCATTCATTTTTCACTAACATGTTCAAAGAACATTATCTCTTTTACTCAAATAGCGTAATCGGATATCCCTTTGCTTATTCAAGGCTTGAAAGGACTGAAAATAGTTAATTACAATGTCCTAATCGATTACCAAGCAAAGAGTAATCGGTTACCAGCTTCCTGGAATGGTTCGTTGGATCAGGGGCAGTACTTAATCGATTATATCAGTGACCTAATCGATTACCATGGTTCTGTTGGGTTCACAATCGATTACAGAACCTTGGATAATCGATTACAAGGTTTCTGTGGACACGTAATCGATTACTATACTACCCATAATCGATTAGTAAGCTGCTGGGACTCATATAGTGTATCAGGTGCGTCCTCTAATCGATTGCACCTCAGGACATAATCGATTACAAGGGTCCTGGGTGACCCGTAATCGATTACTCACTGATGTCTAATCGATTAGACTACAGACAGAGGCCTTGTAATTGATTACACCTTAGAGGCTAATCGATTAGGCCCTGTCATTATGCAGAAATTATACAGATTCTGCACCCGAAATGAACTTCTTGACTACCAAAAATCATGTAAACGATGTCGGAATGCCACCAAATTTTAACACAAGCCAAAACACATTAATTGTGACGTGTGACAGCTGATCGCACTCAAAAATTCCTAAAAATGAGTGATTTATGCACCTAAATGCGTTTATCCCATCTTAAGGCATTTTAGGGTAGTCAATGAGTCCATTTTTGGCAAAATGGATCCATTCCATTCTTCACAAACCACAATTAACATATTTAAGCTATTGCATTCCTTCCATTACATCAAAACCACATAAATCATTATTTGACTATGCTAGTTCCTAGCTCATGCATAAAACAACTATCCAAAATCTTAAAACACACATCCTAAGGAGCTATAATTCACAACTCCCAACATCCATTCTTCACCAAATGAGCAAGACCTGCCCATAAACATATATGTCTAGTTCATGAAGCTTATCATGAATTCCCTTTCTCATCACCAACATGCAATCTCCATCTATTACTTATTACAAATCTTCATGACCACATTGATCACATCTAAATTAGTCTAGCACACATGGAAAACATATATTAACATAACGCATATAAAGCACAACACACACATCCTTCAATTCATAATTCTCTGCACTCCTTGGCATCAATTCTCCGCTTGGCGCACCTCCGGGGCTTCTACCTCTTCCCTGTCACTGGTTACTAAAATTAAAGAAACAACAGCAAGGGTGAGTGTTTGGTATCATAATTAATATAGAATGGCAATTCAATAACAAAATACATATTCACTATATTTTAGTTTGTACCATTTATCTTACCTCTTGTCCTCAATCTCCATTTACCAATCAAAATTTGATTCCAATCCCTTTATCCCCAATTTGCCAATCACAATCAACAATTATCATGAAACACATTCATATCATCATACAATGCTAACAATGCATCAAATAACACAACTGACTCTCATATTAAATCGACGCCTAGTATTTGGATACTAAAAGGATCGGCCTTCAGCTGGGGGTCCTACTTGACACCCCGTGAACCCTGCTTGGTCCACTGAGTCCTACTTGACTCTCCACCTCAACCACTGGGTCCTACTTGACCACTGGGTAGTTCAACTGGGCATAAACACCGCGGGAGCCAGAAACGAGGGGCTGCACATACCGTCGGCCGTCCTACACCATATAATCACACATGTATATTCATACTTCATATATATCATAATGCAAGTGGCCATCGCAAAACGCATACTTATCAATTGGGCGACCTACTTGTCAAGCCCGCCATCACAAGGCCTCTATACTCATCAAGTCATCATAAGGCAAAGCACTTTCATCTCAAAATCATTATAAACTAATTATGCTTCAAATTTACACATACATACATATACAAATACCATTCAATATCTATTCTCATTATCCCAATATTTAATCGAATAATTCAATTTCTTTTATATACCTATTCTAATTAATTACGACCTGAACACCCCCCTTACTTCGATTCCGAGCTCCGACGACTCGTTCTTTATGAGATTGGCGTTCCCTCGACGCTATGTCCAACGTTCTATGTCCGAAATCAACACCCACTTTGCCGTTCGATCCTCCGACGACTGTTTCGTCACCTACGGAAATCGAAACGCAGAACTCGTCAACGTCAAACCATCCTCATTACTTTAAGAGTCATTTTCAAGCTTCTACGCACTAGAGGAGTAGGAAACTAAAGCTCACTCCTCCATGAATAACCATTTGGCTCAACGGAGAAAATGGAAGAGATGCGGAAACTTGATTTAAAGGGTTCATTGGACTCACCTCGAAGCCGCGATCTCAAAAACGTAGTTATCTCGAAGTTTCGATGCAAGATCGACCTCCCACTGGTGCATGCATGTTTCGGCAATGGTGAGAAGAAGAAGAAGGAAGAGTACACGCGTGAAGTGAGGAAGAAGAAGAAGAAATTAAGATTTTAATACCCAAGGGCAATTTGGCCATTTCCTATTTCAATTACATTTTCTTTTAAAAGCTTTAATTAAAACTTTTACCTTTACCTTTCACCCTTCACCTTTTACCCCATTGTAACTTCAAATTTACCTTCTTCTATTTACCTTCATTTAATCTTTTATAATTGATTAATCAAATAAATTTATTTATTCCCACAACATTTAATTATTTCTAATTGCATTTTTTAATACTAATAATTCCCAAAATTTCAATACATCCGGTTGGGCCATTATTAATATTTTTCACCAATTAAAACTTTTCTAAAATATTAGGGATGTTACATCCACTCCCCCTAAAAAGGGATTTCGTCCCCGAAATCAACGTACCTTATTGAAAAAGATTGGGGTACAACCGCCTCATGTCTGATTCCAACTCCCATGTGTAAGTTACTCCATTTATATTTTGCCACTTCACTTTCACCAATGGTACTTTTTTGTTTCTCAATCGTTTAACTTGATATCCTTCAATACAAATAGGTGCCACCTCTACAGTCAAATCTTCTTTCAGCTAAATAGAATCTTCAGGTACTATCATGGAGTCACAAGGAATGTACGCTCGAAGTTGTGACACATGAAATACATTGTGAATATTAGTTAACGATTAGGGAAGATCCAATCGGTAAGCAACATCACCAATTCTCTCCAGAATCTGATATGGTCCAATGTACTGCGGGTTAAGCTTATGGCTCTTCAGTACCCGGCCTACACCTTTGGTAGGTGAAACCTTTAGGAACACCCAACCTCCCACTTGAAACTCAAGTGGCCTATGACGATTGTCATAGTAACTCTTCTGACGGTCTTGTGCAATTTTCATCTTTTCTTGAATCATTATCACCTGATCATTCATTTCCTGAATTAACTCAGGCCCCAAATGGATTGCATCTCTGTCTTTATTCCAGCATAAAGGCGTACGACACCATCTTCCATATAAAGCTTCATAAGGAGCCATTCCAATGCTACTATGGTAACTGTTATTATAAGCAAATTCCACTAATGGTAGGTATCTCTCCCATGAACCACCTTGCTCCAGTACACAAGCTCTAAGCATGTCTTCCAAGGTTTGGATTGTACGCTCAGACTGGCCATCAGTTTGAGGATGATAAGCAGAACTCAACCTCAGTTCAGTACCCAATTCCTGTTGTAAACTTCCCCAGAATCTGGAAGTAAACCGAGGATCACGATCTGAAATAATACTCACAGGTACACCATGTAATCTTACAATTTCTACAATGTATAATCTAGCCAACCGGTCCAATGACCATTTCATATTCATAGCTAAGAAGTGAGCACTCTTTGTCAGCCTATCCACAATTACCCATATTGCATTACAACCAGAACGGGTATGGGGTAACTCGGATACGAAATCCATAGTAATGCTTTCCCATTTCCATATTGGAATCTCCGGAGGTTGAAGTAGACCTGGGGGCCTCTGGTGTTCGACCTTACACTTCTGACATACCACACAAGATCTTAGATACTCTATGATTGCTTGTTTCATGCCTGGCCACCAGAACTCTCTTTTCAAATCATGGTACATTTTTGTAACACCAAGATGAATGCTAAAAGAACTCTTATGTGCTTCAGCTAACACGGCCTGTCTAAAGTCACCTTTTGCAGGCACTACAACTCGGTTTCTGAACCGCCAAATTCCATCAGTACCTTTGATTAGCTCCATATCTTTTCCTCTTGTTTGGGTATCAATTAATTCTAGTAACTCTTCATCCTCCTCCTGAGCCACAGCTAAGGATTCTAAGGATTCATTAGAAATCTTCAGCATCCCAATTATCATTTGATTCGGAGCTTGCACAGTAACTCCAAGGTTCATATCGCGAAAGTCTTCTAACAATTCTTGCTCTTTGCCCATCAAGAAGGCTGCATGTAATACTTTTCTACTTAAAGCATCCGCCACAACATTTGCTTTTCCAGGATGGTACTTCAAATCAAAATTATAATCTTTTAGGTATTCTACCCATCTCCTTTGTCTCATGTTTAACTCTTTCTGATCGAACAAGTATTTCAAGCTTTTGTGGTCACTAAATACCACAAAACGAGAACCATATAAATAATGACGCCAGATTTTTAATGCAAATACCACTGCTGCAAGCTCTAAATCATGGGTAGGGTAATTCTGCTCGTGGGGTCTCAATTGCCTTAAAGCATAGGCAATCACCCTGTCGTCCTACATCAGTACACATCCTAAACCAAACTTAGATGCGTCACAATATACCACAAATTCTTTCGTCACATCTGGTAGTGCAAGCATAGGTGCAGTAGTTAAACATCGCTTCAGAGTTTGAAAACTCAATTCACACTTATCTGACCATACAAATGGGTTATCCTTTCTTGTCAATCGAGTCAAAGGAAGAGCAATACGAGAAAATCCTTCAATAAAGCGGCGATAGTAACCAGCTAATCCCAGGAAACTCCTAATTTCCGTCACTGATTTAGGTCTCTCCCAGCCCATAACTGCTTCAATTTTGGATGGATCAACAGATACTCCATCCCTGGAAATTACATGGCCCAAGAATTGCACACTTCCTTCCCAGAAATCACATTTAGACAGCTTGGCATACAACCCTTTCTCCCGTAATATCTGCAAAACAATTCGAAGATGTTGTGCATGTTCCTCAATGGACTTTGAATACACCAATATATCATCGATGAATACTACCACAAATTGATCCAAGTAAGGTTGGAAGATCCTATTCATGTAGTCCATGAAGATAGCAGGAGCATTCGTCACTCCAAAGGGCATTATAACATACTCAAAGTGTCCATATCGAGTCTGGAACACCGTCTTGCGAATATCTTCCAATTTCACTCTTATTTGATGATATCCGGACCTCAAGTTAATCTTGGAAAATACCTCAGCACCTCTCAACTGATCCAACAGATCATCGATTCGCGGTAAAGGGTATTTGTTTTTAACTGTCAACTTATTCAGCTGCCGATAATCGATACACATTCGCATACTGCCATCCTTCTTTTTCACCAACAATACCGGAGCACCCCAAGGTGAAGCACTCGGTCGGATAAACCCTTTTTCTAATAGCTCATTCACTTGCTTTTTCACTTCAGTCAGCTCCACCGAAGACATTCTATAATGTGCACGGGACACAGGCTCGGCCCCGGGAATCAAGTCAATGGCAAAGTCGATCTCCCGATTGGGAGGTAACCCCGGAATTTCTCCCGGAAATACATCAGGAAAATCAGACACTACGAGAATATCATTGGGATTAAGATTATACCGTCCTTCTGAAGTAAATAAAATAGCATAAGTTGCGGAGACATTACTTACCACATTCTTAGTGTCCAATTCCTGAGAGAATACTATAGTCTTGCGGTAACAATCCACCATAACATGGTTTGCAGACAACCAGTCAAGACCCAGGATAACATCTAAATCTTTCAACGGCATACATATTAAATTTAACCAAAAGGAACGGTCTTCAATTTGCATTGGTAATCTTCCACACATGGTGGTGGCACGGAATGTAGAACCAGTAGGGGTGGAGACATTAAGGGCATTCTCCATTAACACCACTGGTAACCCAAACCGCCTCATACAACTTTCAGAAATAAAAGAATGTGTTGCACCCGAATCATAAATTACATTTACCAGACAGTCATGAATAATGCACTTACCCTACACCAAATTATCAGTTCTTGCAACCTCTGAAGCATCAAAAGTGAACACTCGCCTAGTCATAACATTTTGAGCACCGCTAGATTGGGCATCAGTCCTCCTCGGGCGTTGGCCTCCACGACCACTGCTATTCCTACCCCCTCTTTGAAAATTACCACCACGGGCCACAGAAGTATTAGCTCGACTGCTATGTTCATCTTGTTGCTGCCTCTGTGGGCAATCTGGCCTAAGATGCCCCGGTTGTCCACATTGGAAGCAAACAATTTGGCTGGCCGGACAATGTTTTGCAATATGGCCCTCCCGGCCACAATTATAACAGGCACAGCTACCAGAATGACCACCAGAACGGCCTGCAGAACTACGGCTTGAAGAAGAAGATGTAGTGGAAGACTTGCCTCCACGGAAAAACTGACCCATCCTTTTAAAACTGAATGCTTTAGCCTTCAAGGGTCTTTTGTCCCTTGATTGAGACGCTCTCTGTAACTGTACTTCCTCAGCAAGTCTGGCCTTATTTACCAGAGTAGGATAGTCACGGATCTCCATAGGAACAATGACACTTCGGAGTTCAATTCTTAGCCCGGATTCATACTTTGCACACTTACTGCCTTCGGTTCCTTCAAGAGAAAAAGGATGATAGAAATCACACAGTTCGTCAAACTGTGATGTGTATTCTGCCACTGACATTTTGCCTTGCTCAAGTTTTAGGAATTCTATCTCCTTGCAGATTTTATAATTATCTGGAAAGTATTTAGCAAGAAATCTCCGCTTGAAATTCATCCACATTAATAGTTCACTCGCAGCATTCATCTGAATCTTAGTCCTTGACCACCACACACGAGCCTCATCTTTCAATTGATAAGTAGCGAATTGGACTTTCTGTTCTTTAGAGCATTCAAAGTATTCAAATGTTTGCTCAATTTCTCACATCCACACATGAGCCCCATCATAATCATGGCCTCCTCTATAAACAGGGGGATTCCTCTTCAGGAATTTATCGAGAGTGGGACCAGATTCAGTCCTACTCAACAGTTAGGAAAATTTTGAGAAGAAATCATCTCCTCCTCTTGAACTAGCTCCTTCAGCCATAAAGTAATTCTACAATAACCAAACACATCACCATTAATAACATAATGCCACCAGAGTGCCAAGGGAAATATATATATATATATATATATAACATAATGCCATATATATATATATATATAACATAATGCCACCAGAGTGCCAAGGGAAATGATGCTAAGTGGACCTGTTACAACTCAATTATCACACAAACAGTTTCCATACAATGCAAAAATAGTCCGACATGGGACTCAAACAATTCTCTAACACTGCCCATTCACCCAGCTCTAGAAAGAACCGCTCTGATACCACCTGTGACGTCCTTCATCATTTTACATTTATTTATATTTGTTTAGTTTAATATTCACAATACATTTTTCATATTTAACAATAATTAATTAGGCCCTAAATCAAAATAGCATTCATTTTTCACTAACATGTTCAAAGAACATTATCTCTTTTACTCAAATAGCGTAATCGGATATCCCTTTGCTTATTCAAGGCTTGAAAGGACTGAAAATAGTTAATTACAATGTCCTAATCGATTACCAAGCAAAGAGTAATCGGTTACCAGCTTCCTGGAATGGTTCGTTGGATCAGGGGCAGTACTTAATCGATTATATCAGTGACCTAATCGATTACCATGGTTCTGTTGGGTTCACAATCGATTACAGAACCTTGGATAATCGATTACAAGGTTTCTGTGGACACGTAATCGATTACTATACTACCCATAATCGATTAGTAAGCTGCTGGGACTCATATAGTGTATCAGGTGCGTCCTCTAATCGATTGCACCTCAGGACATAATCGATTACAAGGGTCCTGGGTGACCCGTAATCGATTACTCACTGATGTCTAATCGATTAGACTACAGACAGAGGCCTTGTAATTGATTACACCTTAGAGGCTAATCGATTAGGCCCTGTCATTATGAAGAAATTATGCAGATTCTGCACCCGAAATGAACTTCTTGACTACCAAAAATCATGTAAACGATGTCGGAATGCCACCAAATTTTAACACAAGCCAAAACACATTAATTGTGATGTGTGACAGCTGACCGCACTCAAAAATTCCTAAAAATGAGTGATTTATGCGCCTAAATGCGTTTATCCCATCTTAAGGCATTTTAGGGTAGTCAATGAGTCCATTTTTGGCAAAATGGATCCATTCCATTCTTCACAAACCACAATTAACATATTTAAGCTATTGCATTCCTTCCATTACATCAAAACCACATAAATCATTATTTGACTATGCTAGTTCCTAGCTCATGCATAAAACAACTATCCAAAATCTTAAAACACACATCCTAAGGAGCTATAATTCATAACTCCCAACATCCATTCTTCACCAAATGAGCAAGACCTGCCCATAAACATATATGTCTAGTTCATGAAGCTTATCATGAATTCCCTTTCTCATCACCAACATGCAATCTCTGTAACACCCTCGGTTAGATAAGACAAATCCTTCTGTGGGTTCATCCTATTTAACTGAGAGTGTTAACAGTTTTTTAGAAAAAATGAATATTTTTTTTATAAATAAAATTAAATATGTGGCAGATCAGTGGAAGAAATATTATATAGATCACATAGTCATTCACAAACTGCAAGTAATTGTACTCTTAACAGAATGGGGCACGCAGGCACCCTTAAATATTATACAGTCATCCGTCAATATTCAGCTACTTATATTCTATTTAAGGAGCGTTCTCATTTGGTTCGGCATATTGCTGTTCTTCATACTCAGGTTCTTGATTTCCTAATTCCTCTGAAAATTGTCAACAGTAAGGGTGAGTATAACCCAAGACCCTGATTGGTTAATCCGGTGCGGACATAATCCAGTTAACAAATAATATCACATAATTCATACAATTAGCATATTTATAAAAATCAAGCATGTCGTCATGAAAATGCATGAATTGAATTTATTATGATTTATCTTTGATTAAGTCTCATGATGCATGTGGGCCCAATAAATCATTTCTTCTTCTCATTCTTTGGATTATCTCTATTCCAATCATCTAGAGCGATCAGGGTCCGCCCAAGTTCCATATGGTACAAATGAACTCATTGGTTCTCATCATTGATTTAAATATTTTTGGAACTTGGATCCCTACGATCATAGTTACACTCCGTCATTTAGTCAAAGTACACTAGAATTGCATCGTCTCACCCGGCTATCAGGCGCGACTCTGATGCCATTGGGTTGCCGTTCCAGTTGTACTCCCAAGATTCTTCATGGAGCTCGAACGTGAGTGTCCTCCACTGTAGCAAGTGTATGCTCTAGAGGTTTTTCTTCTTCAAAAATATTTTCATGATGCGAAATGCATTTATTTTATCAATTGATTCCTTGGGTATCTTATGTGTTTCCAGTCTCATCATATCATTCCCAAGTTCTTTGAATTCCATCAATTATTTAAACATTGTAAGATATCCGTTTATTATTTTAGAAATATATCTATTATATCTTGGTTAAAATTATATTTTCCATAAAGAGTAAAATAATATATTCTTTATGTAATTACGCATAATTAAGATGTTAATAATGTATAATAATAATAAAACTAATAATAATAATAACAATATTAAGTTTGATAATAAATAATAATAATAATAGAATAAGAATGATAATTATAACTTACCAATAACTTAAAAAGTAGTAAAGATTAGTTTCCAATTGAAAATTCAAGTGAAAAACACTAAAAACAGAGTTTTCCGAGTGGAACAGGGGTAAATCCGAGTGAAATAAGTATGATTCCGAGTGGAATCATACAGAGAAGGGTTCTCCAAGCGATCTGGCTAAAAATCCGAGTGAAATGACACTGGAAAGCTGTTTTCCGACTGAAATAAGTTTAGGTCCGAGTGAAAATGAACTGGAATGCTGTTTTCCGACTGGAACAGCTTGAATCCGAGTGAAAATGATTTTTCCGCATGAGATAGCTATGAATCCGAGTGAAATAAAGCTGAGCAGAGTTTTCTAAATGAAATTAATATGTTTTCCGAGTGAAACAGAAGCTGAAAATGGTTTTCTTAATTTAATTATCTTGAATTCTGAGTGAAATAAATTTCTGAGTGAATTAAAACATGAATCCGTGTGAAGTCAGTAGGAAAATGGTTCCCTGAGTAGCATTGTTTGCAAATCCGAGTGAAAATGAGTCTCTAAGTGAAATAAAGTATAATTCCGAGTGGTATTCAGTCAAAAAGGAGTTTTCTGAGTGAAATTAATTATTTCTTGAGTAATTTCTGACTGAAAGGAGTTTGATACGTGAAATAATTATAAATCCGAGTAGAATCATACTGATGAGTTTTTCTGAGTGAAATTAAGGTGTTTACCGAGTTAAATCACTGAAAAAGGGTTTCATGAATGAAGCTAAGCTGTTTTCCGAGTGAAATATGTGTTTGGAAGAGTGGTCCGAGTGAAATAAAACTGGGAAGATGCTGTCCGAGAGAAATAAGATGTTTTTTGAGTACAATCAGTCTCAGAAGTGTCTTCCGAGTGAAACATAATGATGAAACATTTTTCTGAGTGGAATAAAATAAGATTCCGAGTAGAATTAGGGTGAAAGTAACTTTCTGAGTGAAAATAATGTATTTTCCGAGTAAAATGTTCTATCCGAATGCTCAGGTCGGTTTTTCATAAAATCCAAGCTTATTACTCACTGAATCCGACTTCTATTTTATAATTCCTTGCTGGAACTCACATAAACACCCATGATCCTTAATATCTTCACAGTCCAACAACCAGCATATATTTTTATCAATTTAATTATACATATATTCAAATATAAAACAATAACCATAACATTTAATCAAACAACTCTGAACTGATTATAAGCATTTAGTAACAAATATATATATGTATATACCAATAATAACAATTAAAGAATTTAATTCACATAACATTGAATCTGTCCTGGAAAGGTAAGGAACCAGGTTCCTTAACCCTTTCCTTCACTCGGTTTTCCCACAGAGCACCCAAGAATATACCCCCTTACCTTTATGGAGTTACTGGAGGAGAAGAAAAGGCTCCTTTTCACTGTCCTGCATGAATTCCGAGTGAAACAGAAGGGAAAGGAGAGAGACAGAAGTTTGCTGGAAAGGAAAATTGTAATAGAAGTGTGTTTGCAGCTGTGTTTCGTGTGTGTGTTCTGAGAATCCTTAAGCTGGTTTAAATAGGGAGAGAGTAAGTGGAATGGGGGACAGCTTTTCTGAGTGGCTGTTAGTGGAGTGATAATGGAGAGTCAGTGGAGATTAAATAAGGAGATATGCTGAGTCAGTGCCCATTTCTGGTCGTCCACTATCTATAATGCGCATGATTGAATTAAAATAATCATTACAAGACAAAATTGGAGTCAATACGCACTACTGATACTGAATACCGAGTGAGATTACCACTCGGTTAACCACTATACCGACTGAAATTCTCACTTCCGAGTCAACAAATGCAAGGCTCGCTTGAGTGAGGCTTCAATTCTTCGCTCGGAATTCCTTTGAAACCGACTCATGTACTCAGTTTCTCACTCGGTAATACCTGTCCAGACCGAGTCCTCTCTTTCTCAGAGTCTTCACTCGGAAATCCGAGTCTTCATTCACTTGGTTCACTCGGTTTAGGCCAACTTCTTCAACTATATTTCCAATTAATGTTTATTTAAGCCATTACCTCTCGGAACAGGACCTACACGTACGAGTCTCACTCGGTTTTGGTCTAGTAGGGTATATCTCACTCAGAATTGGCTCCCTCTACCATTTTCCACTCGGTTTCCTAAGCAACTACATATGAAACCGTTCGGAATCCTTCCCAATTGATTCCATAACACACTCCAGTCAGTAGGAAGCATCAAATTAACATAAACATGAGTATTTAAGCATTCTTTTACTCGGAATGCCCCAATCAGAGTAATTTCCTTCAGAAAAAGAAGTATTTGACTCGAAACCGAGCATTTCTAGGGTGTTTTGACTCGGATTTTCACTCAGGAGTGGTTCTTTTGAACACACTTCACTCATAATTGCCTCTCAGGTCAGGACTCCACTCGGTGGTAGCCTTCTCAGTCATGTTTTACTCGGAAAACATGATACTGACTCGGAATTCTCTCCTTCACTCGGAATTCCTAATCATTCACTCGGAATTCTTCTCTGTCACTCGGAACAGAGCTCTTTTCACTCGGTTTTTGCATAATTTCACTAATAGTCCATGTAAATTCTATTATTATGTGCTAAAATGACATTTTTGAGATACTACAGACCATCAACAGGGTATATATTGACTTATTCTTGCTTACAAACCCTCCATAATTAAAATTTACAAGGGTAAAACTACTTCTAAAAAGAGGGATGTTACATTCTCCTCCCCTTTTAGGAATTTCGTCCCGAAATTCAAAGTTAAAATAATTGAGGGTACAATTCTCTCATTTTCTCCTTAATTTCCCAAGTAGCATCCCCATCATCTGTTTGACTCCAAACTACCTTGACCAAAGGAATTTCCTTGCCTCTTAGCTGTTTGAGACGTCGGTCAGCAATCTTAACCGGCGATGCTTCAAAGGTAAGGTTTTCTTTCAGAACAAATTGATCGGGACTTAGAACGTGATCAGGGCTTGGTACATATTTACGAAGCTGAGAGACATGAAAGACATTATGGAGGTTTGTTAGCTCAGGTGGCAGAGCAATACGATACGCATGAGTTCCTATCTTTTGCAGAATCTGATAGGGTCCTACGTATCTGGGGCTTAACTTTTTGGCCTTTAAAGCTCTTTCTACTCCAGTGGTAGGGGTAACTTTGAGAAATACATGATCACCCTCTTCGAATTCTAATGGCTTCCGACGTTTGTCGTATTAACTCTTTTGTCTATCTTGCGAAGCCTTCATTGCCATCTGAATCCTTTGGACTTGTTCTGTAGTCTTCTGAACAATCTCTGGTCCAATTATTGTCTTCTCACCCGTCTCATACCAACACAAAGGTGTACGGCATTTTCTTCCATATAAAGCTTCATAAGGGGCCATTCCGATGCTAGCATGATAGCTGTTGTTGTAAGTGAACTCAATAAGTGGGAGATATTCTTGCCAACTTCCACCATGTTCCAAGACACAAAGACGTAACAGATCTTCAAGAGTCTTGATCGTCCTTTCCGATTGTCCGTCTGTCTGTGGGTGGTATGCGGAACTTAACTTCAGACGAGTCCCCAGAGCTTGTTGTAGGCTCTTCCAAAATTGTGATGTGAAACGAGGATCTCGATTAGACACGATTGCCGTGGGTGTCCCATGTAACCGTACAATTTCCTTGATATAGATCTGGGTGAGTTTCTCTAGGGAATACTTCATATTGACAGGAATGAAGTGAGCGGTCTTTGTTAATCGATCCACGATTACCCAAATAACATCATATCCAACTGATGTTCTGGGAAATCCACTCACGAAGTCCATAGCAATCTCATCCCATTTCCATTCTGGAATATCCAAAGGACGAAGGGTCCCACTTGGTCGTTGTTGTTCCGCCTTTACCTTCTGACACATCAGGCAAGCTGTTACATACTCAGCGATATCCCTTTTCATTCCTTGCCACCAGAATAATTTCTTCAAGTCCTAATACATTTTGGTCGATCCTGGGTGGATACTGTATTTGCTCTTATGTGCTTCATCAAGGATGGATCTTTTAAGATCTGTATTAACTGGAATACAGAGTCTCTGTTGATACCTGATTGCCCCATGTTCATCTTTGCTAAACTCTGAGACTCCTTCTTTTGTCTTTTCTACTAGATCTTGTAATTCTTGGTCATTGGCTTGAGCTTCTTTGACTTGTTCCAAGAAATCATTGGAAATTCTTAGTATTCCAACCATAAGACTTCCCCTTTTTGGTGTCACTGCCAGATTCAAATCGCGAAACTGTTCAATCAATTCCAACTCCTTTGTCATCATATATGATAAACGTAAAGCCTTTCGACTGAGTGCATCAGCTACTACATTTGCTTTCCCAGGATGATATCGAAGTTCAAAATCATAATCTTTGATAAATTCCATCCACCTACGTTGTCGCATATTCAACTCCTTCTGGTCGAATAGATACTTCAAGCTCTTATGATCACTGAAGACTTCAAAGCATGTACCATACAAGTAGTGTCTCCAGATTTTCAAGGCAAATACAACTGCAGCTAATTCCAAGTCATGTGTGGGATAATTCACTTCATGCGTTCTTAGCTGTCTTGAAGCATAAGCAACAACCTTTCTTTCTTGCATTAGGACACATCCTAGTCCTTGTCTTGACGCATCACAATATACTTCATATGGCTTGGCAGGATCTGGCAAAATCAAGACAGGTGCACTAGTGAGTTGTTGGCGTAACTCCGTAAAACTGCTTTCGCATTTGTCAGTCCATTCAAATGGTTGATCTTTACGAGTCAGCCTAGTTAAAGGTGCTGCAATTCGAGAGAAATTCTCGATGAATCGACGACAATATCCGGCCAGTCCAAGGAAACTGCGGATTTCCGTCACATTCTTGGGATGTTCCCAATTTAGTACAGCTTCTACTATTGTAGGATCCACAGCAATTCCTTCCTTAGAGATGACATGTCCTAAAAATTTCACTTCTGTCAACCAGAATTCACATTTTGAAAACTTGGCGTACAATTGTCTTGCACGCAAAGTATTTAGAACAATTCGGAGATGCTCCTCGTGTTCCTCATGGCTCTTGGAGTAGACGAGAATATCGTCAATGAATACAACCACGAATTTGTCCAAGTACTCATGGAAGATTCGATTCATGTATCCCATAAAGACTGCAGGTGCATTTGTAACTCCAAAGGGCATAACAAGATACTCATAGTGCCCATATCGTGTTCTGAATGCTGTTTTGGGTACATCATCTTTCTTCACTCTGATTTGATGATAGCCTGATCGCAGATCAATTTTCGAGAAGATAGTGGCTCCTCGTAATTGGTCCATCAAATCATCAATTCTTGGAAGAGGATATCAGTTCTTGATCGTAGCTTTATTCAACTGACGATAGTCAACACATAACCGCATACTACCATCCTTCTTTTTGACTAGAAGAACTGGTGCTCCCCAAGGTGAGACACTGGGTCTAATCATTCCTTTCTCTAAAAGTTCTTCTATTTGTTCTTTAAGTTCACTGAGTTCCTTGGGTGACATTCGGTAAGGAGCAATAGAGATTGGTCCTGCGCCCGGTATAATGTCAATACTGAACTCAATTTCTCGTTCTGGAGGTAGCTCACATATATCATCAGGAAAAACTTCTAGAAATTCCTGAACAACAGGAATCTGGTCAATTTGAGGAGTGGCCTTACTTTCAGATTCAGTAAGGATCATGTATAGTTGGACTTCCTTTGCTGGAATTACCTTTTCTGAGCTAATAGGACAAAGATCAGTGTTTTGATCACAATGAGATGTAGTAGACCCGAGAGTGATGGATCTATTATGACAATCAATCAGAATATGGTTGGCAGCAAGCCAATTTATTCCTAGAACAATATCTAGATCAATCAAAGGCAAACATATCAGATCTACTTGATAAGCTTTCCCTTCGATGTTGAGAGGACATTTCAAACACATGCAGGAAGGGCAAATGGGCTTATTTGCAGCAGTCGTGACAATCATCTTATTAGGCAGAGAGGTTGTAGGAAGCTTTAAATGTTTTACACAATTCTCAGATATGAAAGAATGAGTGGCTCCAGAATCATATAATACATTTAATAGAGCACTTCCTATAAAGCATGTACCTTGCACAAGATCGTTCTCTTATGATACCTCCACACCATTCATGGTAAAAACTCTGGCATTTCCTCCTGGTCTTCCAGTTTAGTTGTTTCCAGGCCTTCTAGGATTATTGTTCTGATTGAAATTGTTGTCGCGGTGAATATTTTGCATCCTTGGGACATTGTTGGTAGAGGTATTTGCAGTAGATCCTCCACTTCCTTGACTTGTTGGTCGTACTGCCTGTCCTTGAGTTACTTGTTGTTGGTTATTTTTATTTCTGTACCAACAGTCAGCATCACGATGTCCAATCCGTCCACAAATTGTGCAGTTTTTACCGCTTTGGTTCTCCTGACCTCTAGGAGGAATTCGGTTGGCTGAGTTGAAAGGTCAGAAATATGGCCGATCTGCTCGAAAATCCCTTCTTTGCTGTCGATCTGGCATACGTCATTCTGGCCCATGATTAGACGCTCCAGGTCGTCGAAGATTAGAGGTGTTCTCAAATATGCGGCATCTGTCAACCAAAGTAGTGAATTGTGTAATTTGTTGACAACATATGGCTTGACGAATCTCATGTCGTAGCCCTGCTTCGAACTTTGCACATCTTGACGCTTCTCCCATGTGGGTATAGTAGGGACAACATTTTGCCAATTCATCAAATTTAACAGCGTACTCCCCAACAGTCATATTACCTTGTTTCAGATTGAAGAATTCCTGCTCCTTCTGTCTCCTTATGTCTTCAGGGAAATATTTAGCGAGAAATTCTGTCCTGAATCGTCCCCAAGTAATGATATGCCCATCAGTAGCTAGTCTGACTCTAGCATGAGTCCACCAGTGTTCTTCTTCTCCAACCAGCATGAAGACAGCAAAGGTTACACAATCCTCATCAGAACATCGCATAGCGGTAAAAATCTTTTCAAGGTGTTCAATCCATAGTTGTGCTCCTTCTGGATTGAAGCCTCCTTTGAACTGCGTAGGATTGTTCCTTTGAAAATCAGCTAATCCCTGTCTGGCAGAAGCATGAGGTAACTCTTGTCGTTCTATTACCTCCACAATTCTGGTAAGAAGATTCTCCATCACATGATTGTTATTTTGGCGTGCCATTAGGAATTTGCTGAAAGAATATCAACAAATAGATTCAGGGTATGCGTTATGTGGAGCATTCCACATAGGATATTTAGCCTTAGGAGTGTCATGGACTGTTCAATATTTCTATCAGAGTACGTGGAAACCTAATGGTCCACTCCCCAAGCTTGATGAATCGACTATGCTCTGATACCACCTTTGTAACACCCTCGGTTAGATAAGACAAATCCTTCTGTAGGTTCATCCTATTTAACTGAGAGTGTTAACAGTTTTTTAGAAAAAGTGAATATTTTTTTTAAATAAAATTAAATACGTGGCAGATCAGTGGAAGCAATATTATATAGATCACATAGTCATTCACAAACTGCAAGTAATTGTACTCTTAACAGAATGGGGCACGCAGGCACCCTTAAATATTATACAGTCATCCGTCAATATTCAGCTACTTATATTCTATTTAAGGAGCGTTCTCATTTGGTTCAGCATATTGCTGTTCTTCATACTCAGGTTCTTTATTTCCTAATTCCTCTGAAAATTGTCAACAGTAAGGGTGAGTATAACCCAAGACCCTGATTGGTTAATCCGGTGCGGACATAATCCAGTTAACAAATAATATCACATAATTCATACAATTAGCATATTTATAACAATCAAGCATGTCGTCATGAAAATGCATGAATTGAATTTATTATGATTTATCTTTGATTAAGTCTCATGATGCATGTGGGCCCAATAAATCATTTCTTCTTCTCATTCTTTGGAATATCTCCATTCCAATCATCTAGAGCGATCAGGGTCCGCCCAAGTTCCATATGGTACAAATGAACTCATTGGTTCTCATCATTGATTTAAATATTTTTGGAACTTGGATCCCTACGATCATAGTTACACTCCGTCATTTAGTCAAAGTACACTAGAATTGCATCGTCTCACCCGGCTATCAGGCGCGACTCTGATGCCATTGGGTTGCCGTTCCAGTTGTACTCCCAAGATTCTTCATGGAGATCGAACGTGAATGTCCTCCACTGTACCAAGTGTATGCTCTAGAGGTTTTTCTTCTTCAAAAATATTTTCATGATGCGAAATGCATTTATTTTATCAATTGATTCCTTGGGTATCTTATGTGTTTCCAGTCTCATCATATCATTCCCAAGTTCTTTGAATTCCATCAATTATTTAAACATTGTAAGATATCCGTTTATTATTTTAGAAATATATCTATTATATCTTGGTTAAAATTATATTTTCCATAAAGAGTAAAATAATATATTCTTTATGTAATTACGCATAATTAAGATGTTAATAATGTATAATAATAATAAAACTAATAATAATAATAACAATATTAAGTTTGATAATAAATAATAATAATAATAGAATAAGAATGATAATTATAACTTACCAATAACTTAAAAAGTAGTAAAGATTAGTTTCCAATTGAAAATTCAAGCGAAAAACACTAAAAACAGAGTTTTCCGAGTGGAACAGGGGTAAATCCGAGTGAAATAAGTATGATTCCGAGTGGAATCATACAGAGAAGGGTTCTCCAAGCGATCTGGCTAAAAATCCGAGTGAAATGACACTGGAAAGCTGTTTTCCGACTGAAATAAGTTTAGGTCCGAGTGAAAATGAACTGGAATGCTGTTTTCCGACTGGAACAGCTTGAATCCGAGTGAAAATGATTTTTCCGCATGAGATAGCTATGAATCCGAGTGAAATAAAGCTGAGCAGAGTTTTCTAAATGAAATTAATATGTTTTCCGAGTGAAACAGAAGCTGAAAATGGTTTTCTTAATTTAATTATCTTGAATTCTGAGTGAAATAAATTTCTGAGTGAATTAAAACATGAATCCGTGTGAAGTCAGTAGGAAAATGGTTCCCTGAGTAGCATTGTTTGCAAATCCGAGTGAAAATGAGTCTCTAAGTGAAATAAAGTATAATTCCGAGTGGTATTCAGTCAAAAAGGAGTTTTCTGAGTGAAATTAATTATTTCTTGAGTAATTTCTGACTGAAAGGAGTTTGATACGTGAAATAATTATAAATCCGAGTAGAATCATACTGATGAGTTTTTCTGAGTGAAATTAAGGTGTTTACCGAGTTAAATCACTGAAAAAGGGTTTCATGAATGAAGCTAAGCTGTTTTCTGAGTGAAATATGTGTTTGGAAGAGTGGTCCGAGTGAAATAAAACTGGGAAGATGCTGTCCGAGAGAAATAAGATGTTTTTCGAGTACAATCAGTCTCAGAAGTGTCTTCCGAGTGAAACATAATGATGAAACATTTTTCTGAGTGGAATAAAATAAGATTCCGAGTAGAATTAGGGTGAAAGTAACTTTCTGAGTGAAAATAATGTATTTTCCGAGTAAAATGTTCTATCCGAATGCTCAGGTCGGTTTTTCATAAAATCCGAGCTTATTACTCACTAAATCCGACTTCTATTTTATAATTCCTTGCTGGAACTCACATAAACACCCATGATCCTTAATATCTTCACAGTCCAACAACCAGCATATATTTTTATCAATTTAATTATACATATATTCAAATATAAAACAATAACCATAACATTTAATCAAACAACTCTGAACTGATTTTAAGCATTTAGTAACAAATATATATATGTATATACCAATAATAACAATTAAAGCATTTAATTCACATAACACTGAATCTGTCCTGGAAAGGTGAGGAACCAGGTTCCTTAACCCTTTCCTTCACTCGGTTTTCCCATAGAGCACCCAAGAATATACCCCCTTACCTTTATGGAGTTACTGGAGGAGAAGAAAAGGCTCCCTTTCACTGTCCTGCACGAATTCCGAGTGAAACAGAAGGGAAAGGAGAGAGACAGAAGTTTGCTGTAAAGGAAAATTGTAATAGAAGTGTGTTTGCAGCTGTGTTTCGTGTGTGTGTTCTGAGAATCCTTAAGCTGGTTTAAATAGGGAGAGAGTAAGTGGAATGGGGGACAGCTTTTCTGAGTGGCTGTTAGTGGAGTGATAATGGAGAGTCAGTGGAGATTAAATAAGGAGATATGCTGAGTCAGTGCCCATTTCTGGTCGTCCACTATCTATAATGCGCATGATTGAATTAAAATAATCATTACAAGACAAAATTGGAGTCAATACGCACTACTGATACTGAATACCGAGTGAGATTACCACTCGGTTAACCACTATACCGACTGAAATTCTCACTTCCGAGTCAACAAATGCAAGGCTCGCTTGAGTGAGGCTTCAATTCTTCGCTCGGAATTCCTTTGAAACCGACTCATGTACTCAGTTTCTCACTCGGTAATACCTGTCCAGACCGAGTCCTCTCTTTCTCAGAGTCTTCACTCGGAAATCCGAGTCTTCATTCACTTGGTTCACTCGGTTTAGGCCAACTTCTTCAACTATATTTCCAATTAATGTTTATTTAAGCCATTACCTCTCGGAACAGGACCTACACGTATGAGTCTCACTCGGTTTTGGTCCAGTAGGGTATATCTCACTCGGAATTGGCTCCCTCTACCATTTTCCACTCGGTTTCCTAAGCAACTACATATGAAACCGTTCGGAATCCTTCCCAATTGATTCCATAACACACTCCAGTCATTAGGAAGCATCAAATTAACATAAACATGAGTATTTAAGCATTCTTTTACTCGGAATGCCCCAATCAGAGTAATTTCCTTCAGAAAAGGAAGTATTTGACTCGGAACCGAGCATTTCTAGGGTGTTTTGACTCGGATTTTCACTCAGGAGTGGTTCTTTTGAACACACTTCACTCATAATTGCCTCTCAGGTCAGGACTCCACTCGGTGGTAGCCTTCTCAGTCATGTTTTACTCGGAAAACATGATACTGACTCGGAATTCCTAATCATTCACTCGGAATTCTTCTCTGTCACTCGGAACAGAGCTCTTTTCACTCGGTTTTTGCATAATTTCACTAATAGTCCATGTAAATTCTATTATTATGTGCAAAACTGACATTTTTGAGATACTACAGACCATCAACAGGGTATATATTGACTTATTCTTGCTTACAAACCCTCCATAATTAAAATTTACAAGGGTAAAACTACTTCTAAAAAGAGGGATGTTACAATCTCCATCTATTACTTATTACAAACCTTCATGACCACATTGATCACATCTAAATTAGTCTAGCACACATGGAAAACATATATTAACATAACGCATATAAAGCACAACACACACATCCTTCAATTCATAATTCTCTGCACTCCTTGGCATCAATTCTCCGCTTGGCGTACCTCCGGGGCTTCTACCTCTTCCCTGTCACTGGTTACTAAAATTAAAGAAACAACAGCAAGGGTGAGTGTTTGGTATCATAATTAATATCGAATGGCAATTCAATAACAAAATACATATTCACTATATTTTAGTTTGTACCATTTATCTTACCTCTTGTCCTCAATCTCCATTTACCAATCAAAATTTGATTCCAATCCCTTTATCCCCAATTTGCCAATCACAATCAACAATTATCATGAAACACATTCATATAATCATACAATGCTAACAATGCATCAAATAACACAACTGACTCTCATATTAAATCGACGCCTAGTATCCGGATACTAAAAGGATCGGCCTTCAGCTGGGGGTCCTACTTGACACCCCGTGAACCCTGCTTGGTCCACTGAGTCCTACTTGACTCTCCACCTCAACCACTGGGTCCTACTTGACCACTGGGTAGTTCAACTGGGCATAAACACCGCGGGAGCCAGAAACGAGGGGCTGCACATACCGTCGGCCGTCCTACACCACATAATCACACATGTATATTCATACTTCATATATATCATAATGCAAGTGGCCATCGCAAAATGCATACTCATCAATTGGGCGACCTACTTGTCAAGCCCGCCATCACAAGGCCTCTATACTTATCAAGTCATCATAAGGCAAAGCACTTTCATCTCAAAATCATCATAAACTAATTATGCTTCAAATTTACACATACATACATATACAAATACCATTCAATATCTATTCTCATTATCCCAATATTTAATCGAATAATTCAATTTCTTTTATATACCTGTTCTAATTAATTATGACCTGAACACCCCCTTACTTCGATTCCGAGCTCCGACGACTCGTTCTTTATGAGATTGGCGTTCCCTCGACGCTATGTCCAACGTTCTATGTACGAAATCAACACCCACTTTACCGTTCGATCCTCCGACGACTGTTTCGTCACCTACAAAAATCGAAACGCAGAACTCGTCAACGTCAAACCATCCTCATTACTTTAAGAGTCATTTTCAAGCTTCTACGCACTAGAGGAGTAGGAAACTAAAGCTCACTCCTCCATGCATAACCATTTGGCTCAACGGAGAAAATGGAAGAGATGCGGAAACTTGATTTAAAGGGTTCATTGGACTCACCTCGAAGCCGCGATCTCAAAAACGTAGTTATCTCGAAGTTTCGACGCAAGATCGACCTCCCACTGGTGCATGCAAGTTTCGGCAATGGTGAGAAGAAGAAGAAGGAAGAGTACACGCGTGAAGTGAGGAAGAAGAAGAAGAAATTAAGATTTTAATACCCAAGGGCAATTTGGCCATTTCCTATTTCAATTACATTTTCTTTTAAAAGCTTTAATTAAAACTTTTACCTTTACCTTTCACCCTTCACCTTTTACCCCATTGTAACTTCAAATTTACCTTCTTCTATTTACCTTCATTTAATCTTTTATAATTGATTAATCAAATAAATTTATTTATTCCCACAACATTTAATTATTTCTAATTGCATTTTTTAATACTAATAATTCCCAAAATTTCAATACATCCGGTTGGGCCATTATTAATATTTTTCACCAATTAAAACTTTTCTAAAATATTAGGGATGTTACATCCACTCCCCCTAAAAAGGGATTTCATCCCCGAAATCAACGTACCTTATTGAAAAAGATTGCGGTACAACCGCCTCATGTCTGATTCCAACTCCCATGTGTAAGTTACTCCATTTATATTTTGCCACTTCACTTTCACCAATGGTACTTTTTTGTTTCTCAATCGTTTAACTGGATATCCTTCAATACAAATAGGTGCCACCTCTACAGTCAAATCTTCTTTCAGCTAAATAGAATCTTCAGGTACTATCATGGAGTCACAAGGAATGTACGCTCGAAGTTGTGACACATGAAATACATTGTGAATATTAGTTAACGATTAGGGAAGATCCAATCGGTAAGCAACATCACCAATTCTCTCCAAAATCTGATATGGTCCAATGTACCGCGGGTTAAGCTTATGGCTCTTCAGTACCCGGCCTACACCTTTGGCAGGTGAAACCTTTAGGAACACCCAACCTCCCACTTGAAACTCAAGTGGCCTATGACGATTGTCATAGTAACTCTTCTGACAGTCTTGTGCAATTTTCATCTTTTCACGAATCATTATCACCTGATCATTTATTTCCTGAATTAACTCAGGCCCCAAATGGATTGCATCTCTGTCTTCATTCCAGCATAAAGGCGTACGACACCATCTTCCATATAAAGCTTCATAAGGAGCCATTCCAATGCTACTATGGTAACTGTTATTATAAGCAAATTCCACTAATGGTAGGTATCTCTCCCATGAACCACCTTGCTCCAGTACACAAGCTCTAAGCATGTCTTCCAAGGTTTGGATTGTACGCTCAGACTGGCCATCAGTCTGGGGATGATAAGCAGAACTCAACCTCAGTTCAGTACCCAATTCCTGTTGTAAACTTCCCCAGAATCTGGAAGTAAACCGAGGATCACGATCTGAAATAATACTCACAGGTACACCATGTAATCTTACAATTTCTACAATGTATAATCTAGCCAACCGGTCCAATGACCATTTCATATTCATAGCTAAGAAGTGAGCACTCTTTGTCAGCCTATCCACAATTACCCATATTGCATTACAACCAGAACGGGTATGGGGTAACTCGGATACGAAATCCATAGTAATGCTTTCCCATTTCCATATTGGAATCTCCGGAGGTTGAAGTAGACCTAGGGGCCTCTAGTGTTCGACCTTACACTTCTGACATACCACACAAGATCTTACATACTCTATGATTGCTTGTTTCATGCCTGGCCACCAGAACTCTCTTTTCAAATCATGGTATATTTTTGTAACACCAAGATGAATGCTAAAAGAACTCTTATGTGCTTCAGCTAACATGGCCTGTCTAAAGTCACCTTTTACAGGCACTACAACTCGGTTTCTGAACCGCCAAATTCCATCAGTACCTTTGATTAGCTCCATATCTTTTCCTCTTGTTTGGGTATCAATTAATTCTAGTAACTCTTCATCCTCCTCCTGAGCCACATCTAAGGATTCTAAGAATTCATTAGAAATCTTCAGCATCCCAATTATCATTTGATTCGGAGCTTGCACAGCAACTCCAAGGTTCATATCGCGAAAGTCTTCTAACAATTCTTGCTCTTTGCCCATCAAGAAGGCTGCATGTAATACTTTTCTACTTAAAGCATCCGCCACAACATTTGCTTTTCCAGGATGGTACTTCAAATCAAAATCATAATCTTTTAGGTATTCTACCCATCTCCTTTGTCTCATGTTTAACTCTTTTTGATCGAACAAGTATTTCAAGCTTTTGTGGTCACTAAATACCACAAAACGAGAACCATATAAATAATGACGCCAGATTTTTAATGCAAATACCACTGTTGCAAGCTCTAAATCGTGGGTAGGGTAATTCTACTCGTGGGGTCTCAATTGCCTTAAAGCATAGGCAATCACCCTGTCGTCCTGCATCAGTACACATCCTAAACCAAACTTAGATGCGTCACAATATACCACAAATTCTTTCGTCACATCTGGTAGTGCAAGCATAGGTGCAGTAGTTAAACATCGCTTCAGAGTTTGAAAACTCAATTCACACTTATCTGACCATACAAATGGGTTATCCTTTCTTGTCAATCGAGTCAAAGGAAGAGCAATACGAGAAAATCCTTCAATAAAGCGGTGATAGTAACCAGCCAATCCCAGGAAACTCCTAATTTCCGTCACTGATTTAGGTCTCTCCCAGCCCATAACTGCTTCAATTTTGGATGGATCAACAGATACTCCATCCCTGGAAATTACATGGCTTAAGAATTGCACACTTCCTTCCCAGAAATCACATTTAGACAGCTTGGCATACAACCCTTTCTCCCGCAATATCTGCAAAACAATTCGAAGATGTTGTGCATGTTCCTCAATGGACTTTGAATACACCAATATATCATCGATGAATACTACCACAAATTGATCCAAGTAAGGTTGGAAGATCCTATTCATGTAGTCCATGAAGATAGCAGGAGCATTCGTCACTCCAAAGGGCATTACAGCATACTCAAAGTGTCCATATCGAGTCTGGAACGTCGTCTTGGGAATATCTTCCGATTTCACTCTTATTTGATGATATCCGGACCTCAAGTCAATCTTGGAAAATACCTCAGCACCTCTCAACTGATCCAAAAGATCATCGATTCGCGGTAAAGGGTATTTGTTTTTAACTGTCAACTTATTCAGCTGCCGATAATCGATACACATTCGCATACTGCCATCCTTCTTTTTCACCAACAATACCGGAGCACCCCAAGGTGAAGCACTCGGTCGGATAAACCCCTTTTCCAATAGCTCATTCACTTGCTTTTTCACTTCAGTCAGCTCCACCGAAGACATTCTATAAGGTGCACGGGACACAGGCTCAGCCCCGGGAATCAAGTCAATGGCAAAGTCGATCTCCCGATTGGGAGGTAACCCCGGAATTTCTCCCGGAAATACATCAGGAAAATCACACACTACGGGAATATCATTGGGATTAAGATTATACCGTCCTTCTGAAGTAAATAAAATAGCATAAGTTTCGGAGACATTACTTACCACATTCTTAGTGTCCAATTCCTGAGAGAATACTATAGTCTTGCGGTAACAATCCACCATAACATGGTTTGCAGACAACCAGTCAAGACCCAGGATAACATCTAAATCTTTCAACGGCATACATATTAAATTTACCCAAAAGGAACGGTCTTCAATTTGCATTGGTAATCTTCCACACATGGTGGTGGCACGGAATGTAGAACCAGTAGGGGTGGAGACATTAAGGGCATTCTCCATTAACACCACTGGTAACCCAAACCGCCTCACACAACTTTCAGAAATAAAAGAATGTGTTGCACCCGAATCATAAATTACATTTACCAAACAGTCATGAATAATGCACTTACCCTGCACCAAATTATCAGTTCTTGCAACCTCTGAAGCATCAAAAGTGAACACTCGCCCAGTCATAACATTTTGAGCACCGCTAGATTGGGCATCAGTCCTCCTCGGGCGTTGGCCTCCACGACCACTGCTATTCCTACCCCCTCTTTGAAAATTACCACCACGGGCCACAGAAGTATTAGCTCGACTGCTATGTTCATCTTGTTGCTGCCTCTGTGGGCAATCTGGCCTAAGATGCCCCGGTTGTCCACATTGGAAGCAAACAATTTGGCTGGCCGGATAATGTTTTGCAATATGGCCCTCCCAGCCACAATTATAACAGGCACAGCTACCAGAATAACCACCAGAACGGCCTGTAGAACTACGGCCCGAAGAAGAAGATGTAGTGGAAGACTTGCCTCCACGGAAAAACTGACCCATCTTTTTAAAACTGAATACTTTAGCCTTCAAGGGTCTTTTGTCCCTTGATTGAGACGCTCTCTGTAACTGTACTTCCTCAGCAAGTCTGGCCTTATTTACCAGAGTAGGATAGTCACGGATCTCCATAGGAACAATGACACTTCGGAGTTCAATTCTTAGCCCGGATTCATACTTTGCACACTTACTGCCTTCGGTTCCTTCAAGAGAAAAAGGATGATAGAAATCACACAGTTCGTCAAACTGTGATGTGTATTCTGCAACTGACATTTTGCCTTACTCAAGTTTTAGGAATTCCATCTCCTTGCAGATTTTATAATTATCTGGAAAGTATTTAGCAAGAAATCTCCGCTTGAAATTCATCCACATTAATGGTTCACTCGCAGCATTCATCTGAATCTTAGTCCTTGACCACCACACACGAGCCTCATCCTTCAATTGATAAGTAGCAAATTGGACTTTCTGTTCTTTAGAGCATTCAAAGTATTCAAATGTTTGCTCAATTTCTCACATCCAGACATGAGCCCCATCATAATCATGGCCTCCTCTATAAACAGGGGGATTGCTCTTCAGGAATTTATCGAGAGTGGGACCAGATTCAGTCCTACTCAACAGTTGGGAAAATTTTGAGAAGAAATCATCTCCTCCTCCTGAACTAGCTCCTTCAGCCATAAAGTAATTCTACAATAACCAAACACATCACCATTAATAACCAATGGTTTATCAGGGATAGGGCATTTACCTCATATATATATATATAACATAATGCCACCAGAGTGCCAAGGGAAATGATGCTAAGTGGACCTGTTACAACTCAATTATCACAAACAGTTTCCATACAATGCAAAAATAGTCCGACATGGGACTCAACCAATTCTCTAACACTGCCCATTCACCCGGCTCTAGAAAGAACCGCTCTGATACCACCTGTGACGTCCTTCGTCATTTTACATTTATTTATATTTGTTTAGTTTAATATTCACAATACATTTTTCACATTTCACAATAATTAATTAGGCCCTAAATCAAAATAGCATTCATTTTTCACTAACATGTTCAAAGAACAATATCTCTTTTACTCAAATAGCGTAATCAGATATCCCTTTGCTTATTCAAGGCTTGAAAGGACTGAAAATAGTTAATTACAATGTCCTAATCGATTACCAAGCAAAGAGTAATCGGTTACCAGCTTCCTGGAATGGTTCGTTGGATCAGGGGCAGTACTTAATCGATTATATCAGTGACCTAATCGATTACCATGGTTCTGTTGGGTTCACAATCGATTACAGAACCTTGGATAATCGATTACAAGGTTTCTGTGGACACGTAATCGATTACTATACTACCCATAATCGATTAGTAAGCTGCTGGGACTCATATAGTGTATCAGGTGCGTCCTCTAATCGATTGCACCTCAGGACATAATCGATTACAAGGGTCCTGGGTGACCCGTAATCGATTACTCACTGATGTCTAATCGATTAGACTACAGACAGAGGCCTTGTAATTGATTACACCTTAGAGGCTAATTGATTAGGCCCTGTCATTATGCAGAAATTATGCAAATTCTGCACCCGAAATGAACTTCTTGACTACCAAAAAGCTTGTAAACGATGTCGGAATGCCACCAAATTTTAACACAAGCCAAAACACATTAATTGTGACGTGTGACAGCTAACCGCACTCAAAAATTCCTAAAAATGAGTGATTTATGCACCTAAATGCGTTTATCCCATCTTAAGGCATTTTAGGGTAGTCAATGAGTCCATTTTTGGCAAAATGGATCCATTCCATTCTTCACAAACCACAATTAACATATTTAAGCTATTGCATTCCTTCCATTACATCAAAACCACATAAATCATTATTTGACTATGCTAGTTCCTAGCTCATGCATAAAACAACTATCCAAAATCTTAAAACACACATCCTAAGGAGCTATAATTCACAACTCCCAACATCCATTCTTCACCAAATGAGCAAGACCTGCCCATAAACATATATGTCTAGTTCATGAAGCTTATCATGAATTCCCTTTCTCATCACCAACATGCAATCTCCATCTATTACTTATTACAAACCTTCATAACCACATTGATCACATCTAAATTAGTCTAGCACACATGGAAAACATATATTAACATAACGCATATAAAGCACAACACACACATCCTTCAATTCATAATTCTCTGCACTCCTTGGCATTAATTCTCCGCTTGGCGCACCTCCGGGGCTTCTACCTCTTCCCTGTCACTGGTTACTAAAATTAAAGAAACAACAGCAAGGGTGAGTGTTTGGTATCATAATTAATATAGAATGACAATTCAATAACAAAATACATATTCACTATATTTTAGTTTGTACCATTTATCTTACCTCTTGTCCTCAATCTCCATTTACCAATCAAAATTTGATTCCAATCCCTTTATCCCTAATTTGCCAATCACAATCAACAATTATCATGAAACACATTCATATCATCATACAATGCTAACAATGCATCAAATAACATAACTGACTCTCATATTAAATCGACGCCTAGTATCCGGATACTAAAAGGATCGGCCTTCAGCTGGGGGTCCTACTTGACACCCCGTGAACCCTGCTTGGTCCACTGAGTCCTACTTGACTCTCCACCTCAACCACTGGGTCCTACTTGACCACTGGGTAGCTCAACTGGGCATAAACACCGCGGGAGCCAGAAACGAGGGGCTGCACATACCGTCGGCCGTCCTACACCACATAATCACACATGTATATTCATACTTCATATATATCATAATGCAAGTGGCCATCGCAAAATGCATACTCATCAATTGGGCGACCTACTTGTCAAGCCCGCCATCACAAGGCCTCTATACTCATCAAGTCATCATAAGGCAAAGCACTTTCATCTCAAAATCATGATAAACTAATTATGCTTCAAATTTACACATACATACATATACAAATACCATTCAATATCTATTCTCATTATCCTAATATTTAATCGAATAATTCAATTTCTTTTATATAACTATTCTAATTAATTACGACCTGAACACCCCCTTACTTCAATTCCGAGCTCCGACGACTCGTTCTTGATGAGATTGGCGTTCCCTCGACGCTATGTCCAACGTTCTATGTCCGGAATCAACACCCACTTCACCGTTCGATCCTCCGACGACTGTTTCGTCACCTATGGAAATCGAAACGCAGAACTCGTCAACGTCAAACCATCCTCATTACTTTAAGAGTCATTTTCAAGCTTCTACGCACTAGAGGAGTAGGAAATGAAAGCTCACTCCTCTATGCACAACCATTTGGCTCAACGGAGAAAACGAAAGAGATGCGGAAACTTGATTTAAAGGGTTCATTGGACTCACCTCGAAGCCACGATCTCAAAAACGTAGTTATCTCGAAGTTTCGACGCAAGATCGACCTCCCACTGGTGCATGCAAGTTTCGACAATGGTGAGAAGAAGAAGAAGGAAGAGTACACGCGTGAAGTGAGGAAGAAGAAGAAGAAATTAAGATTTTAATACCCAAGGGCAATTTGGCCATTTCCTATTTCAATTACATTTTCTTTTAAAAGCTTTAATTAAAACTTTTACCTTTACCTTTCACCCTTCACCTTTTACCCCATTGTAACTTCAAATTTACCTCCTTCTATTTACCTTCATTTAATCTTTTATAATTGATTAATCAAATAAATTTATTTATTCCCACAACATTTAATTATTTCTAATTGCATTTTTTAATACTAATAATTCCCAACATTTCAATACATCCGGTTGGGCCATTATTAATATTTTTTGCCAATTAAAACTTTTCTAAAATATTAGGGATGTTACACTCAGTCCTTTTACATTTATTTTTATTCGTTCGATTTAATTTTACAATAAATTTTTTTTCTTTTCGCGATCAACAATAATAATTAAGTCCTGATTCAAAATAATGTTTATGTTTCACTAAACATATTTAAAATAGTAAACAGTCTTAATTAAATCAAACAATCAAAGTAAAAAGGAAGAAACTAGTTAAATAGAACATAAAGAGGGAAAATGGAATCAGGGGCCTCTCGCTTGAGCGAGGCCCCAACTCACTTAAGCAAAACTATCAACTCTCGCTTGAGCGAGATAACCATTCGCTTGAGCGACGTCCATGTCCCATTCCCAGGCGAACCATGGTCACGCTTGAGCGAAATCCCTTACATTTCCAGTATCTAGTTCGCTTGAGCGAGATTGTCTCGCTTGAGCGAAACAGATCCAGAGACATTAATAACTCAACTCGCTTGAGCGAACTGTCCTCGCTTGGGCGAGGTTCCTCCAGTACCCAGACTTCCCTATTTCGCTTGAGCGGTTTATATTTGCCCAAGCGAAAAAGAGACAGAACCAATTCCTTTATCCTTCGCTCAAGCGAGGATCCACCCGCTTGAGCGAAAAGCCTCCAGTAACTACCTCTGATACCTCAAATACCTCTCGCTTGAGCGGGAACCTTACCCACTGGAGCGAGATGAACTCAGTAACCATTTACTCTACCTCTCGCTCAAGCAAGATTGAATCCGCTTGAGCAAAATCACTCCAGTGACTATATGGAAAGTACAGGACACGTTCGCTTGAGCGAAAATTCAATTAGCTCAAGCAAATTATGCAGTTTATACGTAAACACTTGAGATTTTCATACCAACCAACAACCTAAGCATTCACATGCATCATTTAGCCTAGTTCATCCATTTCCATACAATCAAATATGCACATGAGATTAATTTTGACTAAACATGCCCCTCAATCATGTTTCTAATTCACCAACTACATCATTGATAAATTCATCATTCATTTGGCACATCATCTAATTACTAACAACACACATTTATGATTTTCATCTTTCACTCTTCACATATACAAACAAGACCTGGCCATAATAATGATATTGGCTCTATGCCATTATACATCCAATTCAAAGAAATTGGCATAACCATCAACTCTTCATTATTTCATCACCATGAATTTATATCCTTATCAAATAACATTCAGATTTTACTCATTATCCATCATATTCATAATCATGGTGACAATATACCAAATTAACTCAACACACATAAACAACATCTAGATTTAACATACATAAATCACAACACACATTACACACATAGTTCATTTCATAAATTCCCTTAGCTCCTTGGCATCAATTCTCCGCTTGACGTATCTCTGGGGCTTCAACCTCTTCCCTGTCACTGGTTACTAAATTAAAGAAACAACAGCAAGGGTGAGTGTTTGGTATCATAATTAATATAGAATGACAATTCAATAACAAGATGCATATTCACTAGTTTTAGTTTGTACTATCTATCTTACCTCTTGTCATCAATTTCCATTTACCAATCAAGAATTTAATTCTCATTCTTTTATCCCCAATTTGCCAATCACAATCAACAATTATTATAAAACACGTTCATATCATCATACAATACTAACAATGCATCAAATAACACAACTGACTCTCATATCAATTTGACGCCTAGTATCCGGATACTAAAAGGATCAGCCTTCAGCTGGGGGTCCTACTTGACACCCCGTGAACCCTGCTTGGTCCACTGAGTCCTACTTGACTCTCAACCTCAACCACTGGGTCCTACTTGACCACTAGGTAGCTCAACTGGGCATAAACACCACGGGAGCCAGAAATGAGGGGCTGTATATACTGTCGGCCGTCCCACACCACATAATCATACATGTATAATCATATTCCTCATATCATATCTCAAGTGGCCAGCAACAAAACATATACTCATCAATTGGGCGACCTACTTGTCAAGCCCTTCATCATAATGCCACTATACTCATCAACTCATCACCATTCAATTTACATTGTACTCTTAATCATCACAAATCATACATAGTTTACATTCATGCACATACAATTATCATTTCTTGTAAATTCTCATTAGTTCCGTATTTAATTCACTTACTCAATTCAATTACATTTACCTATTCTAATTAATTACAACCCGAACACCCCCTTACCTTGATTCTGAGCTTCGACGACTCGTTCTTGATGAGATTGGCGTTCTCTCAACGCTATGTCCAACGTCCTACATCGAAGTCAACACCCACTTCACCGTTCGATCCTCCGATGACTGTTTCGTTACCTACGGAGGTTGAAACACAAAACCCGTCAACGTTAAACCATCCTCATTACTTTAAAAGCCATTTCAAGCTTCTACACACTAGAGGAGTAAGAAACGAAAACTCATTCCTCCATGCATGACCCTTCGGCTTGACAGAGAAAACGAAAGAGCTACGAAAGCTTAATTTAAAAGACCCATTGGACTCACCTCGAAGCTATGGTCTCAAAAACATAGTTATCTCGAAGTTTCGGTGCGAAATGATCTTCCTCTTGGAGCATGCAGCTACGGCAATGGTGAGGAGAAAGAAGAAGATGTGCACGCTCATGAAAGTGAGGAAGAAGAAGAAGTGAAATTAAGATTTTAATACCCAAGGGCAATTTGGTCATTTCCTTTTTTAATTACATTTTCCTTTAAAAGTTTTAATTAAAACTTTTTACTTTTACCTTTCACCCCTCACCTTTTACCCTATTGTAACTTCAAATTTTTACCTTCTTTTAATTATTCATCATTTAACCTTTTATAATTAATCGATAAATAAATTTATTTATTTCCACGACATTTAATTATTTGTAATCACATTTTTAATAATAATAATTTCCCAAAAATCCCAATAAATTCAATTGGGTAATTATTAATATTTTTCGCCAATTATAACTTTTCTAAAATATTAAGGATGTTACAGATCTTCCAGGCGAAGAATAAGGATCTGGCTGAGTAAGAACTTTCCGAGTGAAGTATGACCCGAAGGGACCGTTCCCGAGTGAACGGAGGTCCCGATTCCGAATGAAGGAACACCGAGTGTTGGGACTCGCTCTAGCGAGTAGGAGCTCGCTCAAGCGACTTTTACTGGTTTCGTTTAACCGAATCAAGATCTCGCCCAGTGAGTGGCACTCCGACTCTGTTTTCTATTTCCCGACTCCTAATTTGAACGTGAAAAATTTCCCCAAGTTTCGGGTTTGCCTTTATTCAGTCAGGATGTTTTAATTTGGTATCAGAGCGGACTTAAAAGGTCCAAGGCCAAGGGATACTTACTATATGCTATAAAGTTGTATGATATTGCGTGATAAATTGTTAAGTGTTGGAACTGAAATCTGATCGGTTGTAAATAGTTGGGTATTCTTATCCTTGAAATGGTGTTGATTTCAGGATAAGACATGGCTAACCGTCACGACATGGATGCTGATATTCTTGAGAGGCAGAACCATCCTTGAGCCGATGATAATCAGGGCTTAGATCACTTCCTGAAGCAAAAACCGAGTGAATTCCAAGGTGGATTCAATCCTGAGCCAGCCTACACTTGGATTCAGGATCTGGAGCAGATTTTTGGTAGCCTTCACTACACTGAGGCCCAAAAAGTAGAGTATGTTGTGTATATGCTTCGTGGGGAAGTTGAAAATTGGTGGAAGATCACCAAGGCCAGAATGATAGATGCTGGTACCCAGTTGATCTGGGAGAATTTCAAAGCATGTTTTCTAGAAAAGTACTTCCTTGATACCGTGAGGAGTAGGAAAGCGTTAGAGTTCATGGAACTGAAATAGGGTTCTATGACTGTGGAAGAGTACGCTGCTAAGTTTGAGGAGCTGTGTCTATTTTACCCTCCCTTTCAGCAGCCGGGAACCGAGGGTTCCAAATGTATAAAGTTTGAGAGTGGTTTAAGGCCTGAGATCAAGAAGGTGTTCAGGCATCAAGAGATCCGGAGTTTTCCGGTACTGTTGAACAAGTGTCAGATTTTTAAAGAAGACGACAAGGCTCACTCGGGCCAAAGTAGCAAGACAGATAATTCCTTGAAGCCACAGCAACCTAGCTTCAAGAAGACAGGCAATTCTGGTAGAGGTGGACCCTCTTCCAGATTCAGAGGTCGGGGTGCACGTGGTGGTCGTTCAGTCGGTCGTCCCAGGGACGGCAAATGCTTTAAATGTGGTGGTGACCACTTTGCTCAGGACTATGATAGCGAAGATGATGTTGTATGCTTCAATGTAATGAAAAAGGGCATATCCGCCCTAACTGCCCTCAACTACAGCAAGCTAATGCTAATGCAAACCGTGGAGGCTTCCAGGGAAGAGGCCATGGAAACGGTAATCGTGGTGGCCAAGGAAATGCCGCTCGGGGTAACATGATGTTTGGTCAGAATGGTTGTGGAGGAAACGCTAACCAACCGGCTGCAGGCAGAGTCTATGCTATTAATGCCGAGGATACTGCTCAGGCAAACGATTTGGTGCAGAGTAACTGTTCACTCGGTAGACATACACTTGATATTGTTTTTGATTATGGAGCTACACACTCCTTTATTGCTGATAATTGTGTGAGGCGTCTGAGACTGCCTGCTGTTGACATGGATCAGACTTTGGATGTATCCAATCCGACCGGTATTAAATTATGGATATCGATGATGTGCAAAGATGTATCCTTCACGTTGGGTGATAGGAGTTTTACTGCCGACTTGATATGCTTACCCTTAAAGGGCCTTGACATTGTGCTTGGCATGGATTGGCTATCAGCCAATAAAGTGATGGTCAATTGTAAAAACCGACGGTGATTTTTCCGAATCAGACTGCCAACGACTACACGGTCCAAGGTATTACCCAATTATTTGTGATGCTTTGTTTGGCTGATGGAGAGGGTAGATCCCGAGTGCACGATATTCCTGTTGTTCGTGACTTTCCTGAGGTATTTCCGGAGGATGTGCCCGGTGTTCCTCCTAATAGAGAGATTGAGTTCTCTATTGACCTGATTCCTGGAGCCGAGCCAGTCTCCAGTGTTCCCTATAGGATGTCCCCTACTGAGTTAGCCGAGTTAAAGAAACAAGTCGATGAGTTGCTAGGGAAACAGTTTATCCGACCTAGTATATCACCGTGGGGTGCTCCGGTGCTACTAGTGAAAAAGAAAGATGGCAACAAACGATTGTGTGTTGATTACCGCCAGCTGAACAAACTTACGATAAAGAATAAGTATCCGTTGCCGAGGATTGATGATTTAATTGATCAATTGCGGGGTGCTTCAGTCTTTTCGAAGATTGACTTACGATCGGGATACCATCAGATCCGAGTCAAGGCTTCTGATATTCCCAAGACGGCATTTAGGACCCGGTATGGTCACTATAAGTATGTAGTAATGCCGTTCGGTGTAACCAATGCCCCTGCTGTATTCATGAACTATATGAATAGTATCTTTCACCCATACTTAGACCGATTCATGGTTGTCTTTATCGATGACATCTTGATTTATTCCAAATCTTCCGAGGAGCATGAAGAACATCTCCGCTTGGTGCTCCAAGTACTGAGGGAAAAGCAATTGTTTGCTAAGATTTCTAAGTGTGACTTCTGGATGGATAGAATCCATTTTCTGGGGCATGTGATCTCCGTGGAAGGTGTCTTGGTTGATCCTTCCAAAGTGGAAGCTGTTATGGCTTGGGAGAGACCTAAGTCGGTCTCGGAGATCAGGAGTTTTATGGGTTTAGCCAGTTACTATCAGAGATTCATTGAGGGATTCTCTAAGATTTCGTTGCCATTGACCAAGCTAACCCGAAAGAACGTCCCTTTTGTGTGGTCTTTCAAGTGTGAAGGGAGCTTTCAAGAGTTGAAGACTAGGCTGACTACAGCTCCTGTGTTGGCATTGTTGAACCTGCAGGAAAGCTTTGTAGTTTATTGTGATGCATCCGGACTCGGTCTACGATGTGTGTTGATGCAGAATGGCCGAGTGATTGCTTATGCTTCGCGTCAATTACGACCACACGAATAAAACTATCTGACGCATGATCTGGAGTTAGCAGTTGTGGTCTTTGCACTAAAAATTTGGAGACATTACCTGTATGGATCTAAATTTGAAGTGTATAGCGATCAGAAAAGTTTGAAGTATTTATTTGATCAGAAGGAGCTGAATATGAGGCAAAGAAGATGGACCGAATTCTTGAAAGATTGCGACTTTGAGTTGAGATATCACCTGGGAAAGGTGAATGTCCTGGCCGATGCCTTGAGTCGAAAATCCATTCATGTGGCAGTAATGATGGTTAAAGAGATGGAGTTACTTGAGCAATTCCGAGACATGAACCTGCATGTAGATGTTTCTTCGTCTCGGAAAGTAACTCTCGGTATTTTGAAAATAGCCAATGAGTTCCTGAAGCTTATGTATGTGCAGCAAAGGTCAGATTCTTATTTAGCCGAGATAAAGGAAACTCAGGCTAGAGGCAAGGATCTATTCTTAACCAAGGGTTCGGATAGAATTTACCGAGTGAAAGGCCGGATTTATATGCCTAGTTCTGGTGATTTGAGAAGAATGGTGCTTGATGAAGCTCACAAAAGTATGTTAAGTATCCCCCCGGGCACTACAAAAATGTATCATGATTTAAAATTGTACTTCTGGTGGCCCGGATTGAAGAAAAATATGGTTGATTATGTGGCTCGTTGCATTATTTGTCGAAAGGAGAAGGTTGAGCACTAGAAACCGTTCGGTGGCTTACAACCTCTCGAGATTCCCGTGTGGAAATGGGATGCAATCGCTATGGATTTTGTGATGGGGTTACCCAGGACCCGAGCGGGTCATGATGCTATCTGGGTCATTGTGGATAGATTGACGAAGTCTGCATATTTCTTGCCAATGAATATGAAATATTCACTGTAGAGACTAGCACAGATTTATATCCGAGAGATCGTTCAACTGTACGGTGTTCCATCTAGTATCGTGTCAGATAGGGATCCGAGGTTCACTTCCCAGTTTTTGGGAAGCTTGCACCGGGGTTTAGGCTCAAAACTCCGGCTGAGTTCAGCCTATCACCCCCAGTCGGATGGGTAGTCCGAACGTACTATACAGAGTTTGGAGGACTTGTTGAGGTTCTGTGTGCTAGAACACGGTGGTAGCTGTGACGTCCTGTATAATTTTCTGAATAAATTTTTCGCGTTCTTAAAAGATCATTTTAAAATTCATAAATTAAATTCAAAGTTCACGTAACAGTTGATAATTGCGGAATATTATCATACATACAAGTCGTGAATAATTAAATTCAAGAAAACATTCAAGTAGCGGAAACGATTTAGAAAATAACGGTACATAATATGTTATACTTATTACAACCCATAAAATCAAAGTCCAAGTAATAATTCAAATAGACATCAATCATGGCATCACTCTTCATTCTGCGTGGCATTCACTGTAAAAATTAATGTAAGAGTGAGACAGAATATAGAATAAATATAAAATAAATAAAATTGCACAAACACAATCAACAAACCATAATGATATGATGAGTATGCCAAACAAGTTCATTTATATTTAATAAGTCTTTAGCTTAGTCCAATGATGTCATGCTGGATCCATTTGGTTTGGTGGGAATACTGCAGTAAAAATCTCATAGAGACCTCGGTAGGAATTTATACAGTCATGGATCCCTACAGCCCCATGACCCAAACATCAGTAGGAATTTATACAGTCATGGATCCCTACAGCCCTATGACCCAATCATCAGTAGGAATTTATACAGTCATGGATCCCTACAGCCCCATGACCCTCATAACAAAAATAAGGCTTTAACTCATCATAGAGTAACCCCCCACCAGGGTAGGCAATCATGGAACCCCTAAAATTCCATGGTGCGTCCAAATGCTTATGATGCATGAATGTCTTTAATTCTCTTTATCATTTAACATACCATGATATATCAATTCCCAAAACCACTTGGAAAACCACAAGTCCTTAAAGGACACACCACATATAATAATTTTCAGAATCATGGATTTACTATTTCAACCCCATATATCAATAACTGTAAGGCATTCATGTATATATATTAATTTAGTCCTTTATAATTATTCACCACCAAAATACACAAACTGAATGATGCTCATTAGACACTCATCAACATTCATAATACTTCATAATCACTCAAGAATTCAATAATAAATTGTTACCCATAGGGAAAATATCATTTTTATCCATAATAACCATTATAAGCAAATTTCAGCATTTCCAACAGCAACATACGTTAGTAAAACAATCATAACATGAGAAAATCAAATTATTTTCATGTGATTCCACTTTCTATAGCTCAATAACATAAATATCTACAACTTTCATGAAGACCATAAATTCAAATTCTAAACAGAAACATCACTTATTCACAGAATATAAAACTGCCTCAAAGAGGATTTTTAAAATGTACACAGGTTAGTATTTTCAATGTTTCTAGAGATACAAAAACAATTTTGGCATGAAACCAGTTCTAAATTATTCTTAACACAAATATCTACAACTTTCATGAAGGCACCAACCACTAATTCTCATCACAAAATTCCCAGTTTTAAAAATAAGATTCGGATTTCATAGTTAACAGATTTGCATCATGAACATACTTCTGTATTTTGAGCATATCTAGAGCTACAAGCATCTTTTTAACTCAAAACCACTTTTTATGGATCCCTAACATAAATATATACAACTTTCATGAAGACATCAAAGTCTAAAAATGTATGTATAGTTCCCAAAATATTCATATATGTACAAAACACAAGATAAGTATTTCAATCGGATATGCTGTAGTATTTTGATCATAACTCATGCTATACATATCCAATTCAGTTAGTTTAGGTTTCAAAATTCACATAACAAGAATATCTACAACTTTGATGAAGACACCGATCACTAATTCTCACCACAAAATTCCCAGTTTTAAAAATAAAATATGTATCTCAAGTTAACAGATTTACAGCTTGAATATACTTCAGTATTTTAGGCATAACTCGAGCTACAAAAATTATTTTGACTTGAAACCACTTTCTACAGGTCCATAACACAAATATCTACAATTTTTGTGAAGACATCAAAGGCTGATTATGCTTGTAAAATTCCCAGAATAGCAATATATACCCAGAACATAGAACAAATATTTCACTCGGACATGCTGTAGTATTTTGGCTATAACGTTTGCTATACATATTCAAATTAATTGATTCAGGTCTCAAAATTCAGATAACAAAAAGATCTACAACTTTCATGAAGAAGTCAGAATCAAATTCACACGTTTTGAATCTCAAAACTGAGCAACAAAATACGAAATTAAACTGGAATCCTAGAACAGCATACAATTCTACCCATTTCATAGTTATTCACAACCCTGTCCCCTCTTACCTGGTTTGATGATCTTTGGCTGACTGAAAAGAAGTCCCCTTGCTATCCTAGTTTTAGCTGGAAGAAGTTGAGAGAGGTAGCTTGTTTACTCTAAGAGTTTCTGACTTTTACAGGGTTAGTGTTAGTTTAATAAGGTAAAGGCAAGTGAGGGACAACTTTCTTGTGAGTGGGTTTCTAGTGGGCTGTTAGTGGGTTGATAATGGAGATCTAGATAAGAAAGTAAGTTATATGTCTTCCACTTCTGGCCGTCCACCCACTAGGGTGAGTAATTGGATCAGATATATTAAAAATATGCATAAAGGGACAAAATTGAAGTCAAAACGTTAATTCTGACAATGAATACCGAGTGAAATTCACTCGGTCATCCTCTAAGCCGACTGGAATTCTACCCAGTCAGTATATATGCCAACTGGAAATTGCCAGTACCGTGAAGAGAGGGAAATCTGAGTCCTCTCACTCAAGCGGAATCCTCTCTCGCTTGAGCGAGTGGCACACATTACACTGGCAGAGGAGTTTCGCTAAAGCGAAAACCGACTCGCTTGAGCGAATGTGAGTTTCGCTCAAGCGGATACTGACTCACTTGAGTGAGATACACAAGCCTCACTTAAGCGAAATCCGACCAGAGGTCATCATTCCCTAAAACCGACCCTTCATCTACTCGGTTTCACTCAACAAATCAATCCAAACGGACTCCTCTTACTCGGTTTTCACTCGGCATAATTTATTCCCAACCGAGTCATCCTTCTGTGTTTTTCACTTGGCAATATATTCTAAAACCGAGTCAACTCTCAATCTGTCTACTTGGCATCATCACTCAAGTCTGAGTCCTCTCTCACTCAGACTTCTGCTCGGTAATTCCATTCCAAATCCGAGTCTCTACACACACACGGTTCCATTCGGTAAGACTTTTCAGAAGCCGATTCTCCCTCGTAGTTGTCCACTCACTCGGAATCTCATTCCAGGATTGACACATCTGGGCAATCATACACCGTGTGTCCCCAGTCAGAACCCTGCCACTCGAAAATACATTTTCCTCTGTACTTCACTCGAAAATGAAGGCACTCAATGAATCTTTCATTCAGAATTGCAACGTTTGACCATGATTGACTCGGAAACGAGTCATTCAGAAATAATTGACTTGGAAATGAGTCATTTGAAGGCATTTGACTCGGAAACGAGTCTTTCTAAGCAATTTGACTTGGCAGTGAGTCAACCCAAGGTGAGTCACTCGGATCCTTTCACCCAGAAGAGGTTCTATCAAACCCTCTTCACTCAGAAATGTCTCGGAGACAGGTATTCCACTCGAAAAACATAACCTTCCCTCGGAATTTCATCCTTCACTCGGAATTTCATCCTTCACTCGAAATTTCATCCCGTCACTTGAAATTTCATCCTGCACTCGGAATAGAGTCCCTTTTTCACTCGGACAGTTCTTTCTAAGGCATTTCCACTCGGAAAAAGAATATTATATCTAAAGGTCTATATAAATTCCATAATTATACTCAAAAATGGAATTTTTTTGAAGTAATACAAGCCATCCACTAGATGTTTCATTCATTGATTATTACTTACAGACCTTCCATACTTCATAATTTACAAAATAGGACCATTATTAAAAACAGGATGTTACAATTCTCCCACCCTAATAAAATTTTATCCTCAAAATTTAACATAACGCACTCCTGAGTGAAACAATTCTGGGTATTGCGTTCTCATAGCATCCTCACGTTCCCAAGTCAGAGTTACATCATTCCCTTGTTTCCATGCAACCTTCACTAATGGTACCTTCTTGTTTCTTAGGTGTTTAATCGACCTTTCTATGATCTGTGTGGGTTCTGTAGGGATGGTCAGATTTTCTCTAACTTCAACATCATCATTAGCAATCACATGAGTGGGGTCTTGTATATACTTCCTCAATTGTGATACATAAAACACATTGTGTAAATTTGCAAGATGAGGAGGAAGTGCAATCTGATACGCCACTGTACCAATCCTCTTTAGAATTTCATATGGTCCAATGAACCTTGGACTTAACTTCTTACTCTTCAATGCTCGGCCAATCCCCTTGTGAGGTGAAACCTTCAAAAATACATGATCACCAACTTGGAATTCAAGTGGTTTCCTCCTTTTATCATAATAGTGCTTCTGTCTATCTTGGGATGCGTTCATCTTTTCTCTGATTATTTCTATTTGTTCAGTAGTCTGCTGCACAATTTCAGGTCCTAACACCAAACTTTCACCAGTTTCTAACCAACAAAGGGGAGTTTGACACTTTCTACCATACAATGCTTCAAATGGAGCCATACCAATATTGCTATGGTAACTATTGTTATATGTGAATTCAATTAGTGGAAGAAACTGCTCCCAACTACCACCATGTTCAAGTACACAAGATCGCAGTAAGTCTTCCAAACTTTGTATGGTACGCTCTAACTGTCCATCTGTTTGGGGATGATAAGCTGAACTTAATCAAAGTCTCGAACCCAACTCCTGATGCAAGCTTCCCCAGAATCGGGAAGTGAACCTCGGATCTCTATCTGACACAATACTGGATGGTACACCATGAAGTCTCACGATCTCTTTCACATATAATTGTGCCAACTTTTGTAGAGAATTCTTCATATTCATTGGAAGGAAGTGAGCAGACTTTGTCAATCTGTCTACAATAACCCAAATTGCATCGTTTCCTGAACGAGTCCTTGGTAATCCTGACACAAAGTCCATTGAAATATCATCCCATTTCTAGACAGGAATCTCCAATGGTTGTAGTTCACCAGATGGCTTTTGATGTTCCACTTTGGCTTTTTGACACACCAGACATGAAGACACATATTCAACTATTTCTTTCTTCATCCTTGGCCACCAAAAGCTTTTCTTCAGATCTTGATACATCTTAGTTGATCCAGGATGAATGCTCAACATACTTTTATGTGCTTCTTCTAGAATTGTCCTTCTCAGATCAACATCATTTGGTACACAAATTCTGCTTCTGATTCTCCAAATTCCATCTGATCCTTCTTGTAATCCCATATCCTTTCCATTCGCCTGTAACTCTCTCAACTCCTGTAGTTGCATGTCCTCTGTCTGCATTTCACCTATCAGCTTCAGAAAATCATTGGTTATTTTCAAAGTTCCCAAAGTCATACTTTTTGAAGATTTCAACTCCACACCTAACTTCATATCTCTGAACTGTTCTATCATCTCCATCTCTTTTACCATTAAGGATGCCATATGAATAGATTTCCTGCTAAGTGCATCTGCTACCACATTTGCTTTTCCTGGATGATACTTCAAATCAAAATCATAATCTTTAAGAAACTCCATCCACCTACGCTGTCTCATGTTCAATTCCTTCTGATCGAACAAATACTTTAAGCTCTTGTGGTCACTGAACACTTCAAACTTGACTCCATACAAATGGTGTCTCCAGATTTTCAAAGCAAATACCACCGCTGCTAATTCTAGATTATGCGTCGGGTAGTTCATCTCATGTGGTCTCAACTGTCTAGAAGCATAGGCAACCACCTTCCGTTGTTGCATCAAAACGCAACCTAAGCCCATCTTAGAAGCATCACAATAAACCACAAAGTCTTCTTGTGGATTAGGCAAAGTTAAAACTGGAGCAGATGTAAGCTTCGTTTTTAGTTCCTGGAAACTTTTCTCACACTCTGGAGTCCAAACAAAAGGTTGATTCTTTCGGGTTAGACGAGTCATTGGTAGGGCAATTCGACAAAACCCCTCGATGAATCTCCGATAATAACCAGCTAACCCTAGGAAGCTTTGTATTTCAGTGATTGAAGTGGGTCTCTCCTAGTTTGTTACAGCTTCTATTTTAGAAGGATCCACAGACACTCCTTCGCTTGAGATTACATGGCCTAGAAACTTTACCTCCTTCAACCAAAATTCATATTTAGACAACTTGGCATACAACTGGTTCTCTTTCAAAATCTGTAATACCACTCGAAGATGCTTTTCATGTTCCTCCCACGTCTTAGAATAAATCAGAATGTCATCAGTGAAGATAATAACAAACTGATCTAAGTATGAATGAAACACTCGATTCATGTAGTCCATGAATACAGTTGGGGCATTGGTTACTCCGAAAGGCATCACAAGATACTCGTAATGGCCATAGCGTGTTCTAAAAGCTGTCTTTGGAATATCCTCGGACTTGACACGAATCTGATGGTATCCCAATCGTAGATCAATCTTGGAAAATACAGTAGCACCTCTCAATTGATCTATCAAATCATCAATTCTGGGCAAAGGATATCTATTCTTCACCGTCAATTTGTTCAACTGACGATAATCTACACATAATCTCATGCTTCCATCTTTCTTCTTGACAAGTAATACTGGCGCTCCCCATGGTGACACACTAGGCCTGATGAAATGTTTCTCCAACAATTCCTCAATTTGCTTCTTTAGTTCTGCCAGTTCAATAGGTGACATACGATATGGGGCCTTAGATACTGGTTCTGCTCCTGGAATTAAATCAATTGAGAATTCTATCTCACGTTCTGGAGGTAAACTTGAGACATCCTTTGGAAATACTTCAGGGAATTCAGAAACAACTGGCATCTCGATTGTTTTAGATTCACCATCTCCTTTGGAAAGAGTAAACAAGGCAAATAATTAAATTTCACCTTGTAAGGTAAAGACCTTGAGGTTGTCAGAAATAAGATTTTCTTCTGATGGAAATATCACGGTCTTGTTATGACAATCCACCAAGACTCGATTCGCTGATAACCAGTTCATCTCTAGGATCACTTCCAGATCCTTCAAAGGTAAACAAACAAGATCGATAAGAAAGTTTTTACCTTCTATGAGCACAGAACAATCGTTACACACCTTAGTAGTCCTAAGTTGTGTACCGGTGGGAGTGGAAACAATCAGATCATATCTCATAGGATTCACAAGTAATTGAAGACGTCCAACACACTCATCAGAAATAAATGAATATGTAGCACCAGAATCAAATAACACAGATAAGATTGTACCATTGATCTCATACTTACTTTGCACGAGGTCATCAGCTTGGTCTGCCTCTGAACCGCTGATGGCAAAGACTCTTCCAGTTGTTGGTTGTAACCTCTGGTCTGTTGACTCCCTGTTCTGTCTTGGAGGTTGAGCAGCACGCGTGTTTCCTCCATGACCCCCCTGATAGTTAGAGCCTCTCTGATTATTCATAGTGTTACTGTTGTTGTTTTGACGGTTCTGCGGACAATTTGGACTGATGTGTCCTGTCTGATTACAACGATAGCAGATAACATCTCCTAGGTGTCGGGTGCAATCGCGTATATGGTGATTACCTCCGTAATTATGACACCTGATATTGGTATGATTGTTGCGTCTTTGAGAAGATGATGATCCTCCCTTGAAACGATTTGGATAATGCGTCCCTCTCCTTTTGAAATCAACTGACTGAGGTTTCAGTTGTCTATTGGCCTTTTCTTGTGCCAGTCTGGCTTGGTGATTTTCTTCAAAAATTTGGCATTTATTGATCAGAATGGGGAAATTCTGAATTTCTTGATATCCGATAGCCTCCTTGATTTCAAGATTCAGCCCGTTCTCGAATTTGACACATTTTGAGGCTTCAGCACTAGCCTATTGAAAAGGAGGGTAAAAGAGAGATAATTCCTCAAATTTCGCAGCATACTCACCAACAGACATTGAGCCTTGTTTCAGCTCCATAAATTCCAGCTCTTTTCGGCTTTTTACACTCGCTGGAAAATATTTCTCCAGGAAACAGTCTTTGAAGTTGATCCAGTCCAAAGGTCTGTCGGTTTCAATCATACGAGTTCTGGCATGTATCCACCAGTTTTCTGCTTCCTCAACCATCATATAAGTAGCATACTCTACCTTTTCGAATTCTGTGCAGGGCAAGGCTCGGAAGATGTGCTCCATTTCCTTAACCCATAGGTATACTACCTTCGGATTATAACCTCCTTTGAATTGTGATGGCTTCCTTTTTAGGAAGTGATCTAACCCGTAAAGTCCTCCAGTACCTCTCGGTTGATTTTGTCTTTCTATGGCTTCTGCCAAGCGGTTGAAAGCAGCTGCCATATCGTTGTTGTTGTTGTTGTTTCTTGCCATCCTACATTCGTAGTTTGGTTTATACTAATTCTAAGGGAAAATATATTGTATTATAACATAACTATAAGTATTCTATAGTTTATAAGTTAAGCAATAAATTGTATAACACATTTATCATATTACCAACAGTAATCAAACAAATCATTTTGTAATTTATCAATTAGGCAAATCATAAAGCACATACTTAACATAGTTTCAAACAAGTAATCAAACAATTCACATATATCAAGAATGAATACATGTCATAGCAATTGGTCCTGAATTTTTGAAAATGCTCTGATACCACCAATGTGACGTCCCGTATAATTTTCTGAATAAATTTTTCGCGTTCTTAAAAGATCATTTTAAAATTCATAAATTAAATTCAGAGTTCACGTAACAGTTGATAATTGCGGAATATTGTCATACATACAAGTCGTGAATAATTAAATTCAAGAAAACATTCAAGTAGCGGAAACAATTTAGAAAATAACGGTACATAATATGTTATACTTATTACAACCCATAAAATCAAAGTCCAAGTAATAATTCAAATAGGAATCAATCATGGCATCACTCTTCATTCTGCATGGCATTCACTGTAAAAATTAATGTAAGAGTGAGACAGAATATAGAATAAATATAAAATAAATAAAATTGCACAAACACAATCAACAAACCATAATGATATGATGAGTATGCCAAACAAGTTCATTTATATTTAATAAATCTTTAATTTAGTCCAATGATGTCATGCTGGATCCATTTGGTTTGGTGGGAATACTGCAGTAAAAATCTCATAGAGACCTCGGTAGGAATTTATACAGTCATGGATCCCTACAGCCCCATGACTCAAACATCAGTAGGAATTTATACAGTCATGGATCCCTACAGCCCTATGACCCAATCATCAGTAGGAATTTATACAGTCATGGATCCCTACAGCCCCATGACCCTCATAACAAAAATAGGGCTTTAACTCATCATAGAGTAACCCCCCACCAGGGTAGGCAATCATGGAACCCCTAAAATTCCATGGTGCGTCCAAATGCTAATGATGCATGAATGCCTTTAATTCTCTTTATCATTTAACATACCATGATATATCAATTCCCAAAACCACTTGGAAAACCACAAGTCCTCAAAGGACACATCATATATAATAATTTTCAGAATCATGGATTTACTATTTCAACCCCATATATCAATAACCGCAAGGCATTCATGTATATATATTAATTTAGTCATTCATAATTATTCACCACCAAAATACACAAACTAAATGATGCTCATTAGACACTCATCAACATTCATAATACTTCATAATCACTCAAGAATTCAATAATAAATTGTTACCCATAGGGAAAATATCATTTTTATCCATAATAACCATTATAAGCAAATTTCAGCATTTCCAACAGCAACATACGTTAGTAAAACAGTCATAACATGAGAAAATCAAATCCTTTTCATGTGATTCCACTTTCTATAGCTCAATAACATAAATATCTACAACTTTCATGAAGACCATAAATTCAAATTCTAAACAGAAACATCACTTATTCACAGAATACAAAACTGCCTCAAAGAGGATTTTTAAAATGTACACAGGTTAGTATTTTCAACATTTCTGGAGCTAAAAAAACAATTTTGGCATGAAACTAGTTCTAAATTATTCTTAACACAAATATCTACAACTTTCATGAAGGCACAAACCACTAATTCTCGCCACAAAATTCCCAGTTTTAAAAATAAGATTTGGATTTCATAGTTAACAGATTTTCATCATGAATATACTTCTGTATTTTGAGCATATCTAGAGCTACAAGCATATTTTTAACTCAAAACCAGTTTCTATAGATCCCTAACATAAATATCTACAACTTTCATGAAGACATAAAAGTCTAAAAATATATGTATAATTCCCATAATATTCATATATGTACAAAACACAAGATAAGTATTTCAATCGGACATGCTGTAGTATTTTGATCATAACTCATGCTATACATATCCAATTCAGTCGGTTCAGGTCTCAAAATTCACATAACAAGAAGATCTACAACATTGATGAAGACACCGATCACTAATTCTCACCACAAAATTCCCAGTTTTAAAAATAAAATACATATCTCAAGTTAACAGATTTACAGCTTGAACAGACTTTAGTATTTTAGGCATAACTCGAGCTACAAAACTTATTTTGACTTGAAACCACTTTCTACAGGTCAATAACACAAATATCTACAATTTTGGTGAAGACATCAAAGGCTGATTATGCTTGTAAAATTCCCAGAATAGCAATATATACCCAGAACATAGAACAAATATTTCACTCGGACATGCTGTAGTATTTTGGCTATAACGTTTGCTATACATATTCAAATTAATTGATTCAGGTCTCAAAATTCAGATAACAAAAAGATCTACAACTTTCATGAAGAAGTCAGAATCAAATTCACACGTTTTGAATCTCAAAACTGAGCAACAAAATACGAAATTAAACTGGAATCCTAGAACAGCATACAATTCTACCCATTTCATAGTTATTCACAACCCTGTCCCCTCTTACCTGGTTTGATGATCTTTGGCTGACTGAAAAGAAGTCCCCTTGCTATCCTAGTTTTAGCTGGAAGAAGTTGAGAGAGGTAGCTTGTTTACTCTAAGAGTTTCTGACTTTTACAGGGTTAGTGTTAGTTTAATAAGGTAAAGGCAAGTGAGGGACAACTTTCTTGTGAGTGGGTTTCTAGTGGGCTGTTAGTGGGTTGATAATGGAGATCTAGATAAGAAAGTAAGTTATATGTCTTCCACTTCTGGCCGTCCACCCACTAGGGTGAGTAATTGGATCAGATATATTAAAAATATGCATAAAGGGACAAAATTGAAGTCAAAACGTTAATTCTGACAATGAATACCGAGTGAAATTCACTCGGTCATCCTCTAAGCCGACTGGAATTCTACCCAGTCAGTATATATGCCGACTGGAAATTGCCAGTACCGTGAAGAGAGGGAAATCCGAGTCCTCTCACTCAAGCGGAATCCTCTCTCGCTTGAGCGAGTGGCACACATTACACTGGCAGAGGAGTTTCGCTAAAGCGAAAACCGACTCGCTTGAGCGAATGTGAGTTTCGCTCAAGCGGATACTGACTCACTTGAGTGAGATACACAAGCCTCACTTAAGCGAAATCTGACCAGAGGTCGTCATTCCCTAAAACCGACCCTTCATCTACTCGGTTTCACTCAACAAATCAATCCAAACCGACTCCTCTTACTCGGTTTTCACTCGGCATAATTTATTCCCAATCGAGTCATCCTTCTGTGTTTTTCACTCGGCAATATATTCCAAAACCGAGTCAACTCTCAATCTGTCTACTTGGCATCATCACTCAAGTCTGAGTCCTCTCTCACTCAGACTTCCGCTCGGTAATTCCATTCTAAATCCGAGTCTCCACACACACACGGTTCCACTCGGTAAGACTTTTCAGAAGCCGATTCTCCCTCGTAGTTGTCCACTCACTCGAAATCTCATTCCAGGATTGACACATCTGGGCAATCATACACCGTGTGTCCCCAGTCGGAACCCTGCCACTCGGAAATACATTTTCCTCTGTACTTCACTCGAAAATGAAGGCACTCAGTGAATCTTTCATTCAGAATTGCAACGTTTGACCATGATTGACTCAGAAACGAGTCATTCAAAAATAATTGACTTGGAAATGAGTCATTTGAAGGTATTTGACTCAGAAACGAGTCTTTCTAAGCAATTTGACTTGGTAGTGAGTCAACCCAAGGTGAGTCACTCGGATCCTTTCACCCAGAAGAGGTTCTATCAAACCCTCTTCACTCAGAAATGTCTCGGAGACAGGTATTCCATTCGGAAAACATAACCTTCACTCGGAATTTCATCTTTCACTCGGAATTTCATCCCGTCACTCGGAATTTCATCCTGCACTCGGAATAGAGTCCCTTTTTCACTCGGACAGTTCTTTCTAAGGCATTTCCACTCGGAAAAAGAATATTATATCTAAAGGTCGATATAAATTCCATAATTATACTCAAAAATGGAATTTTTTTGAAGTAATACAAGCCATCCACTGGATGTTTCATTCATTGATTATTACTTACAGACCTTCCATACTTCATAATTTATAAAATAGGACCATTATTAAAAACAGGATGTTACAGTAGCTGGGAGCAGTACCTCTCCCTGATCGAATTTACCTATAATAATAGCTACCATAGTAGCATCGGTATGGCTCCGTATGAGGCTTTGTATGGCAGGAAGTGCCGAACGCCTCTATGTTGGCTGGAGACCGGAGAGAGTTTGATGTTGGAGCTTGAGATTGTGCAGCAAACTTCTGAGCAGATTCAGATGATTAGAGAAAAGATGAAGGCATCCCAAGATCGACAGAAGAGCTACCATGATAAGCGGACGAAACTGCTTGAGTTTCAGGTTGGTAATAGGGTATTCCTGAAAGTTTCTCCTAATAAGGGTGTTGGACGAGCCTTAAAGAGTGAGAAATTGAACCCCAGGTATATTGGACCCTATGAAGTACTGGAATGGGTCGGTCCTGTGGCCTATCGGATTGCATTGCCAACTCATCTATCAAATCTACACAGTGTGTTCCATGTGTCTCAATTGAGAAAATACTTACGCGACTCCACTCATGAAATGCCTGATGATGAGGTTGAGATCAAAGAGAATCTGACTACAGTAGCTGTGCCGACTGGAATTGTGGATCAGTCGGTGAAACGCTTGAGAAACAAAGACGTACAATTAGTTAAGGTAGCATGGCAATAGAACCAACGTACTTCTTACACATGGGAGCGTGAAGATGTTATGAGGCAGTAATATCCAAAACTATTTTATTGAGGTAAACTTATATTTGAATTTCGAGGACGAAATTCTTTGATGGAGGGGAGGATTGTAACATCCTGATTGCGCATTATTGGGTAGATTAAGATTAATAGCTAAATAATAATAAGTGGCATAGAATTACGCATGTGCCCTTTGGACAAGTATAAGTAACTTCCTGTATCACTTTCCCACTCACGCTGAGTTAGGAAAAGGAAGAGAGAGTTAAGCCATTTCTCTGTTCGTGCATGCTGATGTACCATCCCTGTTTCTCTTTGAAGTTCAACTAAGCTTCTTTTTCTTTTTCTTCTTCTTCTTCTTCATCCCCTCCTCGTGAGCAACGTTGTGGTGTCTTGGAGGCTTGAAGTCCTCCACTGTTGGAAAGGGTTAGACTATTCGAGAGAGAGAACAGCTTTGGGTTTCTCTGAAGTTGAGTTTGGAGGTTGACGACTCGAATCGAGGGTCGTTTCATTGAGAAGGAGTGACCAAAGTGCGATCGATCAGCGTTGTTAGCTCGAGGAGCTTCTGGGATTTCTTATTCCAGGTAGGTAGGGGGTGCTTTACATTTCAAATGAATGGTTTATGGACGGGTTCCGGGTGAAACTGTTATACTATGTGTTATGTTGATTTCCATCCATGATTGTATGTTGAATTGCATGAGATGCATGTTGATGATAATGTAAATGCCGAGTGCATGTGGTGTGAGACTGTTATGTTGATTCCCGTTTGTGATTTTATATGGAATTGCATGAGATGCATGCTGATGATAATGTGAATGCCGAGTGCATGTGGTGTGAGACTGTTATGTTGATTCCCGTTCCTGATTTTATATTGAATTGCATGAGATGCATGTTGATGAGAATGAGAATGCCGAGTGCATATGGTGTGAGACGCTTGATGATTGAAATAGCACTAATGTATTAATAATATTAACAATATGCATGAGATGCACCATTGAAAATGCTGAGAGCATTTAGCGTGAGACGCTTATTACTGAATCGGTAATCAAATGTATATGCATGAGATGCTATGAAAGACCTTGAGTGGGACTCAAGGCAAGCCGACTGAGTGGGACTCAGGGCTGCCTGTAACATTGTTGTTGTCGCTGAGAGTGATTGTGTTACATGAGAGGGAAAACGGTTTGGTACCAGTAAAACGGCCGGATCAGCTGAGAGCTGAATATAAGGCTGAGAGCCTATGTTGCAACATAAAACTTAATAATAAAAAATTGGATCCGACTGACTGAATATGTGTATGCTGATAAATGTTGCCCAGTGCAATGTGACTCGTATGTTTATGTGTATATGTTATTGAGAATAACGTGAATTATATAGCCTTGAATGAATTGAGTAACTCCCGATTAGATGATGTTATATGAGTAATCATATTGAATGGCAGTGTATGTTGTTGTTTGTTTGAGGCATGATATTGCATAGTTGAGAATTGAATGATTGATCCGAGTTAATAACTGTCATTTAATATGTAAAACGTTCACCCCTACTTGTGGCTATATTTTCAGTGAATTTAGGCCGGGATGGCGAATGATGAGAGATCATCAAGTCCGTGTGAAGAGTATTTATACAGTTGTAGTGTACATAATGTATATAGTTATGATATAGCCTTGGCCGGCTCACATGTAAACAGTTTGTTTTGAGTAGATACACGAATTTGAACTACCCAGAATTATGTACATATATATATATATATAAAATGCTATGATGTTGCTTGAATTGTCCAGTGAGTGTCATTGTAAGAGAAATGTCCAAGGCTAAAATATATCCGAGTGGTGAATTCATTTAATTCGTGCTCGGGTCCATATTCTGAGTGGTTTATAGTTTGTACTCGGGTTCGTCTTTGAGATAGTCTTCGATCCCGAGTGATCCTTTCGAGTGGAAAGATTTTCGAGAGGACTGGACTTCAAACTCCAAGTGATCTTTCGGATTGTAAGATTTCTGAGTGACGCAAGGGAAAGGCTTTGACTCGGGCAGAGATATATCCGAGTGAGATATGTCTGATTGAGGTATCTCCGAATGAGATATTTTTGAGTGGGTTATTTCTGAAGGAAAGCTGAGTGTTTCATGTGAGAACCTTTTCCAAGTGAAGGAAAGTCATGAGGTTTCCGAGTGAGGTATGACCGAGAGAGTCATTTCCGGGTGAAGGTTAAAACGCTTGCGAGTGAACCATGCCTGAGATGAGATCTTCCAGGTGAAGAATAAGGATCTGGCTGAGTAAGAAGTTTTCGAGTGAAGTATGACCCGAAGGGACCGTTCCCGAGTGAACGGAGGTCCCGATTCCGAATGAAGGAACACCGAGTGTTGGGACTCGCTCTAGCGAGTAGGAGCTCGCTCAAGCGACTTTTACTGGTTTCGTTTAACCGAATCAGGATCTCGCCCAGCGAGTGGCACTCCGACTCCGTTTTCTGTTTCCCGACTCCTAATTTGAACGTGAAAAATTTCCCCTGGTTTGGGTTTGCCTTTATTCAGTCGGGATGTTTCACTACCTTTATCCCAAAATATAAGTAACAAAAAATGATAGTATTAAGAATATAAACAAATTTAACTACCTTTAGTTTATTAAATATAAGACTATTCCTAAAATATATTTATTTAAAACACGCTTTAATTTTTAATGGAGAGAGATTAAGCTTTATTAACAAGTTCCAATGAATGGTATTAGACCTTTGGTTTTAAATATAAGTAAAAATAATTAATTTTATACATATTAAGAATAATTTTTAGAAGTAGTTATTTACATTAATGTTATAAAATATTTTATACAATTTTTTAGGATATCTTTAATATCATTTATTACATAAAGAATAAGTTGTATTTGAAATATATACAAGGAGAATATAACTGGTAGACAAATATTTAATGACAATAAAAAATAATTTTATTATAGAATAAAAAAATTTCACTAAAATTACAAATTTATTAGATATTAAATTTTATTATTGCTTATATTTTTAAAAAGATGTTAAATCAGTCATTTGGTTTATCTAATGTTGTTGAATTCTCCATGCGACAAACAAATTATTATTCACTTCACTGACACAAAATTTAATAATAGTTAGAAGAAACTCTATTGGTATAATCCTCAACTAATAAAAAACAAATTTAGATATATACTAATAATATAATATATATTATATTAATAAATAATTTTGTTAGTATATAATAGGAGTATATTAATACAACATAATACAAGGTTATTTATCACTTTCAGCGGCACTCGGATTTTGGATGATAGACAAAATAAAAAGAGTAAAGATAATACAGAGGAGGATGGAGATTTTTTTAAAAAAAGTGAAAAGAATGCGTTATATAAATGTGCATAAGTAGAAGAAAACATATATAAAAAATTGTCTCCTTCTCTGTTTTTTTTGGGCTCAGAAACCTCTCTTTTATTTGAATTTAAGTGATCCGGGTTTTACTATGTTTGGGCCATAAAAGCAGGCTTATAATGGAAAGGGGTAAAAATATCTTATAATTCGACTCATTTTCTAAATTAAAAGCTTGACTCTAAGAGTTCTTATGTTTTGACCAAAAAAAAAAGAGTTCTTATGTTTATCCAAAAAAAAAAGAGTTCTTATGTTAATTTTTATATATAATTTTTTATGTAAAAAACTAAATTTTACAAGTTTTTATGGTTTTCTTGATTATAAAAATAAATTAAAACATTTATTTTTCAATTATTATAAGAGATTATTTTGAATAATTTCTTAAAAACTAAAACTACCTTTCAAAACATATTTCTTTTATAATTCTAGGCAATAAAACACAAATTTCACTATTTCGTAAAATTTCCGATAGGTGCGTGTAATATGTATATATATAGACACACAAAAGTGAAAAAAATAGTCCTGATTTATTTACTTCATACATCATTTTAAGATATACTTTTACTTTTAAAAAATAATTCAAAACCTTGTTTTAGATTTAAATATTAGTTTGGCTATTCTCATGTTCAAAAGTAATATTACATTGTAGTATTGGAGAGAGAATGATAAAAGAAAAAAATAGTGAATAATGTATAAATAGGGGAGTGTTTAGTGAAAGATTTTTCCCTCCTCCCACTTTTCCAACGTCGGAGTTGAGGATCGGTCCTCCTTAATCAATGAGAAATGTCGATGAAGAGTTGGTTCAAAATCAATGACTGTAAGTTTAAAGGAGTATCAGCTGTGAAATACAACCAATACACCACCAACTAGAATGTGTAAAAACAATCCTTATAGAGTACATCGTCGGCTAGGCGACAACTAACATTGGGTACACATACATATGTGACATGTGGCACGTCCTCCACCAATTTTTAAAAAGCTAGCTATAGGAATTGACCATGTGAGACTTTAGAGTACATTATTTAGACTTTTCAACCAGTCTCTTCCATTTGTTTTTAGTTAACTATTCACCTAAAGATTAAAATTTTATTTTTATTTAACTGTCCACTTTGAAATTTAAGAAAGTAATAATTATCTATGTAGAATGTTTGGAGAGTACTAGTTTTTGTTATTCCAATAATACCCTTATTGGTATTAAAAATGAAGAGGATTTAAAAAACAATAAATAAGATAGACAAGAATAAAATAAGAAAATAATAAATTACTTTATAAAAATTAACAACATTAATTATATTTCTTAATATGTGTATTTTTTTCCAAACAGATAAATAGAAATAAAGGAAAAATATATAATAGTATTAGTATCAAATAAACAATAAATAATAAAAATAATAACATTAAATAAAAATATACTTATGTTCTTATTTAACTCTTTAGAGAAGATAAATCTTCTTCCTATTTAATTGTTATTTTGGAATTTTAAAGTATTAATGATTATTTTTCTAATAATACCAAATAAAAGAGAGTGAGAGTAAGTTAAATAAATAAAGTGAATGTAGAGTAATAAATGAATGATAAATAAATAATTTTGATATATAATTAAGACAATATATTACATTTCTTAATTTGTGTAATTTTTTTATTTGGATAATCAAATAAGAATGATGAGAGTAATAATAATATACTATGATAATAATACAACAAGAAAATAGTAATAAAATTATAAAAGATAATAAGATAATAATAGTAACAACAACAAATTGTAATACGAAGACATATTCTTCATCATACCCTACTCATTCATAACTCAATAATTATCTAGTTAGAATATTACACATCGACAGTGAAGGAGTTGCAGTTGCTAATTCAAACTCCATGACTAACCCCAGTCCTAATTTCTCTACAAACAAAAAAGGGGAGGTTAGTTAGGATAAGTTAGCATATATTTCGACCAAAAATCATGGTGAGTGGATTTTGGTGCAACGAAAACCACATAATAGTACTGAAGCAATTAAATCTCTCAATTTGTAAAAACCGGGGATGGGGGCTCCAAAAAACAAGAAAGGAAATAAGGAATCTTCAAGACAGGTAGACCTGGTTAAGGATCTTTTACCTAATGCGATTGGGGCGTCAGGCCTGTAAAAAAACATGGGAGAAAGGAATCTGCTCCACCAATCTCAAATTTGATGGAAAAGACGAACACTTTCTTCCAAACCAATCATTGGCTGTCAAGTGTGGGGACCAGTGACATGAAGGATCAGCCAATGCATGTTAAATCCATTTTCATGTAATGAGCCATGCTTATCCTTGTCACAAAAGATGGAACCCATTCCACAATCCCTCTTAAACATGTGTCTTTTATACGGTTTACTTTTAGGGAAACTGATGAAACTATGGTTGTCAGAATCAAACTAGACCATCCGGTCGACCAGTCAAACCAAGAACCGAGGCCTCCACCGGTTCGAAACTGACACCAAATTGAGCACTTATTAAACCAATCAAAAACCAGTTAAAATCGAGAAAACAGGTTTGCAATATATTTTTTTTTGTTTTAGAAACGTTTTTAGTGTGGTTCTTTTATAAAATCGCACTAATAGAACCTATACCCCAAACAAAATTACTATTTTTTTTTATTTTACTTGGTTTGGACTAGTGTGTTTTTGGACCTTTTAAGCATGTCATGGTAGAATACGTACTATTTTGAACCTTTCTTACCATGTAATATTTAATTTTAATGCATTTATTGAATTTATTTTATAAATAGTATATTATTTTGGTCTAACTGATTATTGTTTAATATATAAAAAATAATAATAATGATAATAATTTATTTCTACCGGTTTCACCATCAATTTGACGATCGGTTCGACTAGTGATCCTTGAACCAACAAATGAGATTACAATGGAAGAAACTATATACCTTGTTTCTAAATTTTGCCAATGACCTAAGAAATCATAGGCTTGCACTAACCACAGATGGAATGAACCCATATGGTAACTTAATAGCACAAACCATAGTTCGTGGTCTGTTCTGTTATTTGTTTACAACTTTCCGCCATAGTTGTGCATGAAGCGTGTAACATCCCATTTTTAACACAAATAGAAAATAGATATTAATATATCTTTCATGAGAAATACTTACTATAAGTTAGTTTATTATTATCATTTTTTAATGAAATTTTGGTATTTATATTTAATTATTTGTTTTTTAAAATAAAATAATAATAATAATAATAATAATAATAATAATAATAATAATAATAATAATAATAATAATATTTATGAATGTGAATTTTAAAATGAATTAATTAGTATGCATTGATTAATGAAATTATATTAAGAATTTTAAATATATATATATTATTCACAACTTTTATTTTATGTTTTTATATTTATGTTTTTACATATTTGTGATTTAACTCTTATTAGAATTTTAAAATAAAATTTTGAAGGAATTAAACTATGGTTCTTTAGAACTTTTTGATCTACATAATATTTATGAAATTATATTAAGAATTTTAAATATATATATTATTCACAACTTTTATTTTATGTTTTTATATTTATATTTTTATATATTTATGACTTAACTCTTATTAGAATTGTTGAACTGGTCTGAACCGGGGTCTAGGATCAGGTGTGGGACCAGCCACAAGAGTTTAGGTGTTTTAGGGTTTACACACCGGTACAGTGGGTATCCGGTGTTATAATCCGATCTCTCAGTGGGAGAAACCGGTCTTGTTGTCCTGGAGATCCTTCACACCAACGTTTTGCGTTGAGAGAGGGCGAAAGATGGTGCCACCTAAGAAGATTCTCCGACGCTCAAGTTAGAAGAGTGTATGAACTCAAAGAATACTCAAGCAATGCAATAGTAAAGAAGTGAGTTAGGACAACGTCACCTTGCATGTGTTTTAGATCATGCTATTTATAGTTGAACGTAGGAAATGAATCGTTGGATGCAAGTGGGCCCATTGGCTCTGATAGCGTGTGAAGTGTGTCAATCGAAGTGGCTCAGTACTCAGAGTGTGTCAGGGGGGTAGGTCAATTATCAGAGTACGATCCTGTGATAAGGATGGAGGATAATCACCTTTCCGCATATTTCGCTGACACATGTACTTACTCTCTGAGGTAATTGACATTGACACATTCCACTATGTAGGGTATCTTCGCTGATAAGCTATAAGGAACTCTTATCTCACAGTGACCCTGAAGCAAACGGTTATCGACGTGAAATGAGAACGAATGAAGCATCTGTTGTAGCGAAGACGAATAGAACGTCTGATGGAATGAGAACGGATGAAGGTACAACGGATATCCGATGTGGCATCGTCTGAACTGTGACACCGGTTTCCCTCCTTTGAGGTCATTCTGACATCATAACATTGGGGACCGGTATCCAGACCGGATCATTTGTCCCCTAGCTTATGTGAGGGACTGTTAGGTTGCTTACATGAGCTATACAGCCTTTGAGAAGTCTGGATGCCGGTGGAACGTTCTAGAAATTCCTTCTAAAAACTCCTCAACATCCGCTCTGCCAACTATGTGACCGCTCTTCTTATGTTATCCAAAACAGATTCGGACAAAGATTCATATTGAGGGAAATCCCAAGAGTTTTTTGAAAATCAAAACTCTTGGTATTCGAGGAGTGGTTGGGATGCATTAAATGCGTATGAAATGATTGGACATTAAATGTCCCTTTTTAACACGTGAACCATCATTACCCAAGAGTGTAACCGTCGATTGGGCTTATTGGGCCTGGATTTCAACTTATGCGAGTGATGCCAAATCTCCGAGTCATTATTTTGATATGTAATTCTCAGAAGATTTACGTTTTGGCAAGCGCACCAGTCGTTAAAATTGTATTATATTTGATCGTCCCACAGGGATTGTGGTAAGTACAAGCTGAACCAACACAAGAACAGAAAGTTCATTCGGTTTTTGTTGTTTTAATTTTTTCTAGTTGTTTTTGTATTTCCAGAAACAGTGTTAAGATGAAATATGAAAGGTGATTAATAAAAAATAGGTCAGGATTACTTCGGTTCAGAAATTCATCAAGAAACATGCAATTAAGGTATAATCAAACTTCATAATCCAGAGGACAATCCGTTTGTGGTTATTCCCTAATTCCTTAGGTGAAAAACACTAATCCTTAAGCATCGAACCTTAATTCCTTAAGTGCTCAATTAACCTAAGAATCTAATGTGAAATTGGAGGTTGAACTCTAACTATTCACCTAAATTGATTAGGCCTGAACTAGTTAGAAAGTTGGAAGTTACCTAAGCTTCAACCATGATTCCTCACTAGCGAAGTTCTTCATCAGTTCTGGATTTGTCAATCCAGCAATTCAGATTCACTCCTCAGCTTGTTCGCCTCAGGATCTAGAAGTTGATTTCCTCGCTCACAGCTTCAAGATTCCATTGCTAACCTTCGCAATCCCAACCTTAGGGATTTAGAACTCCATTGACTTCGGTTCCATTGAAGGATTATGGAACGTCATGGAGGAGAGGATTTAGAGAGAGAAAATGAAGTAGTGAGATGTTCGAAGTTCGAATGAATTATGTTCGATGTATTCTATGTGAATCAGTCTCTCTCTTTTTTACAGAATATGTACAAACATATATATAGGCATCTACCTAACTAACTAACTTAACTAATAACTTAGAAAGCTTAAGTTAATAACTAAACTTACTAACTAATTACATAATTACAGAATAACTAACTAATTACAGCTCATCTCTTAACAGATTCCAGTTCATCATTACCTAATTTACAGCTCAACACTACTAATAACAGCTCACTACTTAAATTACTAAGGTGCAGAAGTAGGAGAGAAGGCAACAGGAAACAACACTGGTGCCGAGTGTCTTCTGGAGGGAACAATCAATGTTTTAAATATCAGCCTTTACGCTTGAGCGAACTGTGTTCTCGCTTGAGCGAGCTTGAAATATGTATTGCAGTATTGCTTTCTCGCTTAAGCGTTATGGAGAAGCTTGGGCGAGGGGTGATGTTTTGGAGTCACGCTTGAGCGAACTTGCTCACTTGAACGAATTTTGACCCTCGCTTGAGCAAATTTAACTCTCGCTTGAGCGAATGGATTATTCAATCAGCATTCTGAAATTGACGCTCGGGTTCTTCTTTTTATTTCAATCGGTTCCCTGTTCTATTTTGGAGTCGGTACCTTTTGGACTCTTTTCAGTCGGATTTGTGAAGTCTCACTCGGATTTTCCAAATCTCGCTTGGCTTTTTCCTTTCGGCTTGAGCGCTCCTTTTCCTGCACCAATAAACAACTAATTTGCCCAGCGTTTGTTCACTGATTGTCCAGTATTTGTATGTTGGGTTAGTGAAAACTCAATTTCTTAACTAATTAATGTTTTGAATCAGTTTTTTACATAAATTAAGCACTTTTGAAATAATTAAATAAATTATAAATTATTAGCAATTAATTAAATAATGAGGCTAAACTAATCACTAAACAATGAATTAAGTCAAATAAAAGGTAGAATAATTAAGTCTTTTCAAGACTTATCACATCCCTAAACTTAAAATTTGCTTGTCCTCAAGCAAATACTCAGATTAATTAACTAACAAGCTGTTATTTAACATAATCAACCTTTCCTTAACTTAGTTCATGCTATAATTATTGAATACCGACCATGCTTTCTTTTCGCAATTTCTAAAAGTATAATAACTTACACCTCCTTTGAGAAACAAGTTGTTGATGCTTTCCTTACTGGGTCAGTGTTTCACTCTTCTCTCGGTGTATAGGGTAAATAGAATACACTCATCACCTGCATACTTGTTAGATAAACATAGGCTTGCAACAGTTCTAAACGTCATGCCATATGCCAACACAATCAGATCAGTAAGGGCTTTTTAAGCTTATAATGGGGCTGGGCTACAGGCTCAATTATTGTTTTTCCGAGTGAATGCTAACTTAATAACTTACAGTGCTTTGCACCTTCTTTTTCTTTCAGTCCTTCGGACTTTTCCTTTTCTTTCTTCTTTTCCATCTTTTTCCGATCACACATTTTTTTTTTCAATCGGTGCTTTGCACCTTTTTTCCTTGCTGATTTTTTTTCATTTTTCTTCTCGGCTTTTCTATTTTTCTATTTCTCTCTTCATTTTTCTATTTATTCATCTATAACTAAGGTTAGAGTGTGTCCTTAATTGATGCTAGGCACACTCTTCATCCCCAAACTTAGAACTTGCTAGTCCCTAGCAATAAATAAGACTGAGCAATTCATCAGTGGAACATCCAGGGGTAAATCAGTCGGTTTTTTCTAGATAAATAGGCTTGTAGCGTTAGGTGAATAAACAGAATAAAAGGGTCTCAGGCTCAAACATAATTATTAGGTCAAAGGATAATTAAATATATTAGGAAGGCTACTTTTTGGCCCTGGCTAAATTAACAAAGAAGGTCTTCATCATTTCCGATTGGCTGGCATACAATCAATTAGCAAGCACTGAAGCAAATTCTGTCTCACTAACTAGCATGCAAGTTCACTCAGAAAAGAATAAAACAGGCTCAAAAGCTACGAATATAATAGTTAATCAGCCAGTCATGTCCCCAAACTTAATGTAAGGTCATACATTCAGATTACTAACTAGCATGCCGAGTAAACAATTAATTAATAATGAAATAGTTATGGCCAGGGATCATGAGTTAAACAAAGCCGACCAATTAATTTATCCGACTAAAGCCTAAGAATCAGCAAACTTTAACTTATTAAGATGGATTTGAAATTAAACAATAAACATATTTTAGCAATTAATGAGTCAGAATATCAATTAAGGGGTCGAAAAAATACTTCCTCTTTTACCTGAGTGGCTGTGAAGGGGAAACACGTGGTCGGATTGGGATGCATGAATTTACTGATACATCCGAAAAATAGAATAATAACAAGCAATTTTAACAAAGAAATAAAATTTCATTATAACTAAAATAAAAGAGAATTCGTTGTTCAGGAAACACTTAAAATAATGTCAAGTCATTACATAAAAACAACATAAAAACATGGAGCAACAACTCAATCATCCTGATCCTCATTCTCTTTGTCCTGCTCTGAAGATGATGGGGGATCAGCTGCCAGGGGTACGTCCTCAGAGGGAATAGTGAATCCAATGGAAGCCAACCATGCATCTCTGTCAGGTGGGGCTCCCATTTCTGCTATGTGCTCTACCCTCAATTTGGTGGCAATCTTCCTGAGCATGAGATCGTGGTTCAAGACCCGATCATAAATTCTATGTTGTATCTTCTTTATGACCTGTAATTCCTGCAACACCATAGAAATGTCAGAAGAAGAAGAATCGGCTCCTGCAGATTGCCTGGGACGCTCGGGATCTCTGGTTTTAAACTTTATATCATAGTCTTCAGCAGTCTTAACATCTCTGAACCTGGGTCTGTCAAAACTTTCAACTTCTGGCGAGTCGTTCTTCTCAACTGCAGGGGATGCATTCCTCTGAACTGAAGGAGATGCATTCCTTTCAGCTTGACTTTGACTGGGTGCATGTTCAGAAGAATCAGATATACTTATGGTTGCCACATCCTTTTCGTTATCTGTTTGCTTTTTTCTCACACTTCCTTCTGTAAAATTTGGTCTAGGTTTTTGCAGGAGTCTCTGTGATCGTCTTTTCATGGTTAATGATAAAAAATGCTGATAAACAACCTAAATGAAAATAAAAATAGAAATCCAAAAGAAACACAGCAAACCAAAAATGTGAGATGCATGGCTATGAACAATGGAAGAATATTATCAAAGAAACAGGAAAATACTAAGCATGTACTTAGAAGTGAACGAAATAAATGAAATAAGTGGAAAGATGGTACCTTTCTTAGGAATCAGAAGGTGCCTTTTCGTCTTCAACCCAAGTTTCAGCGTAGGAATTTAGGGTTTGTACGCTGAAAGGTTTTTATACTGTAGAAGTCACTACCCAAGAAACGTGTAAGTATACTCCAGCTTTATTTATTACTTTATTATATATATATATATATATATATATTTTTATATATAGGCACTCTCACTCGGCTCACATACTGAATAGGTGGAAGATCGAGTGAGAGTGGGAAGAGATGCCGAGTGGATTCACGAAAGATGAGTGACAGTGATGAAGAAGACGAATGAATGAACAAATGATGAAAAAGAACGAACGAATGAAGGCGATAAGTAAATGAAAGAGTGAGTGGACGAACAAATGGAAGAACGACATGTGAATGAATACAGGATCCCGAGTGAATGAAAACTGAATGGAAATGATCCTGAGTGAATGAAGGACGAGTGGATACAAGAACGAGTGAAAAAATGGATGAATAAAGTAGAGTGCATGAGAGACGAGTGCACAACTGCATTAAGATGAGAGTGAACAGAAAAGCGAGTGGGAGAAAGAACAATAAAAGTAAGACCGAGTGAAAGAAAGAAAGAGTGAAATAAATGACGATTGGAAGAGTGTATGGAAGAACGAGTGGAAGAATGAATGAGTGGGAGATTGACAGAGTGAATAAAGGATGAGTGAATTAGAGTGAACGAATGAATGAAGACCGAGTGATCGAATGGGAGACAGTGAATGAAAGACTACAGAGGAAGAGACCGAGTGAATGAGAAATCGAGTGAATATAGAGAAAGATACTGAGTGATGGAGATACTGAGTAGTAAAGGACGAGTGAAAGAGTAAACAAAACAACGAGTACAGAGAAGGAATGAGTAAATAGAAGAACTGATGAATAAAAGATGAACGGAAAAAATGAGAGCAAAGCTGAGTGAATGAAACAACAAGTGGAAGAACGAATGGATAAAAGATAGAGTGCGGTAATGAAAGATGAATGACAGGTGAGGAACGAAAAAGAAAGAGTGACCGAGTGGAAGAAAGACGAGTAGATTGAGGGTGGATGAAAAAGAAAAATACAGAGAGGTCTGTGAGAAAACCACGAAAGAATTTAGGTGGAACGAAACAACGAGTAAATGAATACCGAGTGGATTATACCGGGTAAGAATGAAAAACGAATGAATGAACAACGAGTGGTCAGAGAACGGAAAAACGAGTGGAAGAACACGAAAGAATGACTGACTGACCGGGCGAATAAACATGAGTGAAAGACAGAAGAAGAAGGAGATAAACTGAGTGGATAAAAGAACAACTACAGGGGAAACTGAGTGAATGAAAATACTGAATGGATGAAAAAGAAAAACGGAAGACGAAGCATTCATGAAATAATGAGTGAAAAAGATCGGGTGAATAAGTGACGAGTGGAAGAATGAAAGAGTGACCGAGTGAATGGAGAACGAGTGAAAGAGATCGGGCGAGGGAATGAGAGACTGAGTGAGAAAGACGAGTGGATGAAAAAGAAAAACGGAAGACCGAGTGAACACAAGACTGACAAGAAAATATACTGAGTGAATAGGAGACTAATTGATACAAAACTAACTGTGATGAGTGATGAATCTGAGTGATAAAAGGCTTACTAAAATAAATCACCCTTCATCATCTGACCCGTTTATTAAATCAACGATCAGAAATCATTTATTAAAGTCCCCCTTTTTATTCACATCAAAATTTGGAATTTATTGAAGAATGACGAGTGAAGTTCAGTCGGGAAAAAGGGTTAAGAATGAGTAACAGTTATTCGAGTGTACCACTCTCGCTCAAGCTTAGTAAACTTTCGCTTAAGCGCGAAACAACAGCAGCAGCTTCTCGCCTAAGCTACAAGTGCTTCGCCTGAGCGAAATGGAAGAATCAGACTCGGACTCCCTTCTTTAAAACTTCACAAATTTTATTCAAACTTTATTCACTAAATTTTTAGTTTTCTTTTTATTAATTCCGACACAAAGCACAAAATAAAACACTCGGAACGTAGGGCTGCCTCCCTAGAACGCTTCTTTAAGGTCACTAGCTTGACCTTTTGGCATCTTAAGAGGATGCCTGCAGTAACAAGGAGGTTTTCTGCCTATCAAAGTCTCCTCCAAAGTAGAGTTTGAGTTGCTGGCCATTCACCTTAAAAATCCGATCGGTGGTCGGGTCTTTCAGCTCAATTGCACCAAGAGGAAAAACCTCATTTACAGTAAAAGGCCTCGACCACTTAGATCTAAGTTTTCTAGGGAAGAGTCTCAGTCGGGAATTGAATAACAAAACCTGATCACCCTTTTGAAACTCGTTCTTATTGATCCACTTATCGTGCCACCTCTTTGTTTTCTCCTTATAAATGGAGGCACTTTGATAAGCGTTGAGTCGGAACTCCTCTAGTTCATGGAGTTTCAAAACTCTTTCCTCCTGGGATTGGTCACAATCCATGTTTAATAGCTTTGTGGCCCACCACGCCTTGTGTTCCAACTCCACAGGGAGATGACAAGCCTTACCGTAAACTAATTGATACGGGGACATGCCAATCGGAGTTTTAAAGGCTGTTCTGTAGGCCCACAATGCATCATCTAATTTTACCGACCAATCTTTCCTAGATTTCCCGACCACTTTCTCTAAAATTCTCTTGATTTCTCTATTTGACAGCTCAACTTATCCATAAGTTTGTGGATGGTAAGGAGTGGATATCTTATGTAAAACCTCATAGTGACGCAAGGCTTTTTCCATTATTTTATAACAAAAATGTGAACCCCCATCACTAATGAGTACTCTCAGAACTCCAAACCTAGAGAAAATATTCTTCTTTATGAACCTAAGCACCACATGTGCATCATTGGTTCTGGTCGGGATTGCCTCCACCCATTTAGAGACATAATCAACAGCAACAATTATATATTCATTGGAGAACGACTTTGGAAATGGTCCCATAAAGTCGATACCCCAGACGTCAAATAATTCCACAACTAAAATGTTTGTCAAAGGCATGCCAGCTTTAGCAGAGAGACCTCCGCTCCTTTGACATTTATCACACCTTTTGACATATACTTTAGCATCCTAAAAGATAGTCGGCCAATAAAAGCCACTCTGTAAAACCTTTGCTGCTGTACGGAAGGCACCATGATGTCCTCCATAATAGGAGTCGTGGCAATGCCACAAGAGCCTTTCTTGCTCAGATTCAGGCACACATCGCCTGATTACTCCATCTACTCCTATTTTATACAGAAATGGATCATCCCAAAGGAAGGTTTTACTATCATGAAAGAATTTTTTCTTCATTTGGGATGTCCAGCCGTCAGGTACCACCGAGGCACTTTTGAAGTTAGCCATATCAGCATACCATGGCCCGGTGATAATTGCCATCAACCTCTCATCTGGAAATTCTTCTTTTATTAAAACAGAATCCGATTCACCTTCCAGACGAGACAGTTGATCGGCAACTGAGTTCTCTACTCCTTTTTTGTCTCTTATTTCTAAGTCAAACTCCTGGAGTAACAGAACCCACCTGATCAGTCTCGGCTTAGATTCTTTCTTAGCTAGTAAGTACTTAATTACCGAGTGATCTGTATATACAATGACCTTGGCACCAATCAAGTAAGCACGAAATTTATCAAATGCATACACCACAGCAAGCATTTCTTTTTCAGTAGTGGTGTAATGTATTTGATTTTCGTTCAACACTTTACTAGCATAATAAATTACATGAGTTAATTTTCCTTTTTTCTGACCCAGCACAGCTCCGACTGCAAAGTCACTTGCATCACACATTAATTCAAACGGTAAATACATATCGAGTGCTGTAAGGATCGGAGCTGAAGTCAAACTTTGTTTCAATTTTTCAAAAGCCTTGACACAGTTTTCATTAAACACAAACACATGATCTTTTACAAGCAAGTCGGTCAAAGGCTTAGCTATTTTTGAAAAATCTTTTATGAACCTTCTGTAGAAGCCACCACATCCTAGAAAACTCCTCACTCCTTTCACATTGATCGGAGGAGGAAGTTTTTCAATGATTTCTATTTTGGCTCTATCCACTTGAATGCCCTCAGCATAGATTTTGTGGCCAAGGACTATCCCTCCCTTAACCATAAAATGACATTTTTCCCAGTTAAGGACAAGGTTAGCCTCCTGGCATCTCACCAGTACCTTAGATAGGTTGCTGAGGCATGTATCAAAACTACTACCAAAGACAGAGAAATCGTCCATGAATACTTCAATGAATTTCTCCACCATGTCCCCAAAGATTGTCAGCATACACCTTTGAAAGGTTGCTGGAGCGTTGCACAAACCGAATGGCATGCGCCTATAGGCAAAAATTCCATATGGACAGGTGAATGCTGTCTTCTCTTGATCTTTTGGGTCAACCACAATTTGGTTATAACCCGAGTAAACATCAAAAAAGCAGTAATATTCATGACCTGATAGTCTCTCAAGCATCTGGTCAACAAACGGCAAGGGAAAATGGTCTTTCTGAGTGAAGTCATTCAACCTTCTATAGTCTATACACATTCTCCATCCTGTGGTCGGTCTAGTAGCTATGACTTCACCTTTTTCATTTTTAACAGTTGTCATCCCTCCTTTCTTGGGCACCACTTGGACCGGACTGATCCAAGTGCTGTCCGAGATAGGATAGATGATTCCTGCATCAAGAAGCTTGACCACCTCTTTCCTGACAGCCTCTTTCATTATGGGGTTCAATCTCGTTGTGGCTGAACTACAGGGGAATAATCATCTTCCATCAGAATTTTATGCATACAAAATGATGGACTGATTTCCTTCAAGTCAGAAATATTCTAGCCAATCGCAGATTCATGTGTCTTTAAAACCCCTATTAATTTGTCAACATCCTCTTCTTTTAAGTCAACATTAATAATGACAGGATTTGTTTCGTCCTCTCTCAGGAAAACATATTTCAGATGAGAAGGTAAAGGTTTAAAATCACATTTTTCTTCAAAAACTTCCTTTCCTTTCTCAGCTTCAGTAATTTTCAAATCAGTTTTCTTTTCTTTTTCAAAATCACCTACTTCCAATACTTCCAGTAGGTTTAGCATTTCTGAGTGAAAGTCATTTAACTCCTCAGTCTCAGAGTTAAAGTCATCCTCCAAAAAGGTTCGTAAGGCCTCTTCCTCAGTTTTTAAAAGCATTGGAGTCTGGTAACTTTTAATTTCTTCAATCATTAAACAATCCATCCTTTCAGTCAGATGTTTCATGGAATTGAAGATATTAAAGGTTACCTGCTCCTCCTGAACTCTCAGCATGAGTTCACCCTTTTCTACATCAATCAATTCTCTGCCTGTAGCTAGAAAGGGTCTACCTAAGATCAAAGGAATCTCTCGATCAGCCTCCATATCCAACACTATAAAATCTGCTGGGAAGATAAATTTGTCTACTTTAACTAACAGGTCTTCCAGCATCCCCTGGGGATATTTAATAGACCTGTCAGCCAACTGCAAAGACATGCGAGTCGGTTGCAGGTCATTAATTCCCAGTTTTTTCATCAAAGATAGAGGCATCAGATTTATACTAGCTCCTAGGTCACAAAGAGCACTTCCTACATGAATATCCCCAATTGCACATGGTATTGTAAAAGATCCAGGATCTTCTAGCTTTTGAGGAAGTTTCTTTTGGATGATTGCACTACACTCTTGAGTGAGAGCAATCATTTCATCCCCCTTAAGCTTCCTCTTCTTAGACAATAGCTCTTTCAAAAAATTTTCATAGGAAGGCATCTCCTGCAATGCCTCGACAAAAGGGACATTTATGTGAAGTTTCTTGAATACATCTAAGAACCTAGCAAACTTTTGCTCTTGTATTTGCTTTTTAAACCTGTGTGGAAATGGAGCATTCCTCAGTTTTTCAAGAGTCAGCTTAGAAGCTTCCTCCAGAATCAGATCAACCTTTTTCTTTTTCTTTTGATGGACTTTATTTTCTTTTTCTTTTTTTGTTTCATTTTCATTTTCAGCTTCATTATTAACCTGCTCAGTTTCTTGCACTATTTCTTTTTCTTTATCTTTTTCTGAGCTTATTTCCTGACTCAGAGATGGAGAAATAATTTTTCCACTCCTAGTGATTATAGCCTTGCAATGTTCCCTTGGATTTACCTCGGTATCTCCAGGGAAATTGCCTGCTTGCCTCTCAGCTAATTGCTTAGAAAGCTGTCTGACTTGATTTTTTAGATTTCTTATGGATGCTTCCTGATTTTTAAAACTGGCCTGAGTGGCCTGGATGACCTGAGAAAGTACATTCTCAAGTTCTGACTTTTCTTTAACAGGAGGGTGAGAAGGTTGTTGTGGTCTATTTATAGGTTGATTTTATGGGATGTTCTGATTCAAATGTGGACCTTTCTGCCAGGAGAAATTGGGGTGATTCCTGTAATTAGGATTAAAGAAATTAGAAGGATAATTCCTTTGATATTGTTGCTGCCCCATATAGTTCACTTGCTCGGAAGGCACATTTGGATCACACATTCCATTTTCATGGTCTCCACCACAAAAATCACAACTTATCATAGAAACTTGACTCGGCTTTTGGAGTTTTGAAATCTGTATGCTTAGTTTCTCCAAAGCCTGAGTCATCAACTTACTCTGAGCCAGATAAGCATCTTGTGCTTCTAGTTCTAATATCCCTCTCTTAGGGACTTGGCTCCTCTCACTAATCAAACATTCATTAGAAGCCATAACGTCAATCAGCTCTATGGCTTCTTCTACAGTTTTAGTTGTTAATGAGCCTCCAGCTGAGGCATCAATCAGGACCCTGGTAGCTGGCCTGACACCATTATAGAAAATAGTGACTTGTTGCACATCATAAATCTGATGATGAGGACATCTCCTCAAACTCTCTTTATACCGATCCCATGCTTCCATCAAAGATTCACCTTCTCTTTGTTGGAAACACGTGATTTCATTGCGCAACTTCGCATATTTAGAAGGAGGAAAGTATTTAATCAAAAATTTTCTTTGCAAGTCCTCCCAAGTGGAAATATTGCCTCTCGGTTGACTCTGCAACCAGGCTTTAGCTCGGTCCCTTAGAGAAAATGGAAACAATCTCAGTCGGATTGCCTCTTTAGGGACTCCGTTCATTTTTACTGTATCACAAATTTGGAGGAAGGTTGCTAGATGCAAATTTGGATCCTCAACCTCACTTCCTCTGCACTGTTCATTTCTTACCAACTGCAGTAAAGCTGGTTTAAGTTCAAAATTATTTGCTGAAATTGGTGGCCTAAGGATGCTAGATTGCGATCCTTCTTCAGTCGGCCGGGAGTAGTCACCTAACGTAACTCTCCTCTGTTCCATTTCTTTTTGTTCTTTTTGCTTTTTCTCTTTTCTCATTTTACGTTCTAACAAGTCGATATCAGGATCAAAGAAGAAAGGCTCTCCGCTGCTCCTTGACTGCATACAACAAATGTCAAACAAAAGAACGATTCACAGTTACGACTACAGCTACATGAAAACAACAAACTACTACTAATAAAAACAAAATTTACGTAATAAATGTAAACAAAAGTAAACGGTTCAGTCTAGTACCGGTCCAAGGATTGTTGATATTACTCAAAAATCCCCGGCAACGGCGCCATTAACTTGATGCCAGATCTCCGAGTCATTATTTTGATATGTAATTCTTAGAAGATTTACGCTTTGGCAAGTGCACCATTCGTTAAAATTGTATTATATTTGATCGTCCCACAGGGATTGTGGTAAGTACCTCAATCTCAGACTAGTACAAGCTGAACCAACACAAGCACAAAAAGTTCATTCGGTTTTTGTTGTTTTAATGTTTTCTAGTTGTTTTTGTATTTCCAGAAACAGTGTTAAGATGAAATATGAAAGGTGATTAATAAAAAATAGGTCAGGATTGCTTCGGTTCACAAATTCATCAAGAAACATGCAATTAAGGTATAATCAAACTTCATAATCCAGAGGACAATCCGCTTGTGGTTATTCCCTAATTCCTTAGGTGAAAAACACTAATCCTTAAGCATCGAACCTTAATTCCTTAAGTGCTCAATTAACCTAAGAATCTAATGCGAAATTGGAGGTTGAACTCTAAGTATTCACCTAAATTGATTAGGCCTGAACTAGTTAGAAAGTTGGAAGTTACCTAAGCTTCAACCATGATTCCTCACTAGCGAAGTTCTTCATCAGTTCTGGATTTGTCAATCCAGCAATTCAGATTCACTCCTCAGCTTGTTCGCCTCAGGATCTAGAAGTTGATTTCCTCGCTCACAGCTTCAAGATTCCATTGCTAACCTTCGCAATCCCAACCTTAGGGATTTAGAACTCCATTGACTTCGGTTCCATTGAAGGATTGTGGAACGTCATGGAGGAGAGGATTTAGAGAGAGAAAATGAAGTAGTGAGATGTTCGAAGTTCGAATGAATTGTGTTCGATGTATTCTATGTGAATCAGTCTCTCTCTTTTTTACAGAATATGTACAAACATATATATAGGCATCTACCTAACTAACTAACTTAACTAATAACTTAGAAAGCTTAAGTTAATAACTAAACTAACTAACTAATTACATAATTATAGAATAACTAACTAATTACAGCTCAGCTCTTAACAGATTCCAGTTCATCATTACCTAATTTATAGCTCAACACTACTAATAACAGCTCACTACTTAAATTACTAAGGTGCAGAAGTAGGAGAGAAGGCAGCAGGAAACAACACTGGTGCCGAGTGTCTTCTGGAGGGAACAATCAATGTTTTAAATATCAGCCTTTACGCTTGAGCGAACTGTGTTCTTGCTTGAGCGAGCTTGAAATATGTATTGCAGTATTGCTTTCTCGCTTAAGCGTTATGGAGAAGCTTGGGCGAGGGGTGATGTTTTGGAGTCACGCTTGAGCGAACTTGCTCACTTGAACGAATTTTGACCCTCGCTTGAGCGAATTTAACTCTCGGTTGAGCGAATGGATTATTCAATCAGCATTCTGAAATTGACGCTCGGGTTCTTCTTTTTATTTCGATCGGTTCCCTGTTCTATTTTGGAGTCGGTATCTTTTGGACTCTTTTCAGTCGGATTTGTGAAGTCTCACTCGGATTTTCCAAATCTCGCTTGGCTTTTTCCTTTCGGCTTGAGCGCTCCTTTTCCTGCACCAATAAACAACTAATTTGCCCAGCGTTTGTTCACTGATTGTCCAGTATTTGTATGCTGGGTTAGTGAAAACTCAATTTCTTAACTAATTAATGTTTTTAATTAGTTTTTTACATAAATTAAGCACTTTTGAAATAATTAAATAAATTATAAATTATTAGCAATTAATTAAATAATGAGGCTAAACTAATCACTAAACAATGCATTAAGTCAAATAAAAGGCAAAATAATTAAGTCTTTTCAAGACTTATCAGCGAGCCCACTTCGTAAAAACATTTACTGAAACGTTGCCATTTTCGCGCTTTAATGTTACGAAACGACGAAGTCGTTTGAATCTTAAAGGTTGCGTTTTGAAACAAACGTTGCGACTCTTGGCTGTTCACAGTGTTTCTTCGTTACCTATAAAAGGGGTACTTAACGAGTTTCGGAATCCATTTCTGCCATCCAGCTTAGTGAACCTCTGCTGAAATTCCTGAAGATTCCCTTGCTGCCTTTCATCCTCACAAAGTTCTTCTTTCTTTTAGGTAACCTCCCTAACCTTTACCTCCGTATTATTTGTAGTTATTTGCTTCAAGCATGCGCCCTAGAACAAGCAGCGCTGGTACCTCAAACAGGAGGAATCTGAGCTCTCGTTCCCCCTCTAGCCGCCGTGGAGGAAGGATTCCAGTGAATCTTCCGGCGGCTGGGCCTCGTCGCTCAGAGAGAGCTGAGACTTCATCCTCGCGAGCGCCAGTTGATCGGCGCCGCTCTGAGGATCCCCTTGACTCGAGGGCCACCAGCAGCTCTGACGATGGGTCAAGCAACGAAGGCTATCTCTCTGACGATGTTGCCTTCTATCACAGTACATATGCATTCCATCGTGCATCAGGTACCATGGAGATTCCGGGGTCTGGCAAGACGTTGATTCTGAGGACTACTGAAGGGTGTGTCAACGTCGTGGCACACCGGTTAAATTGGGAAAAGCTGAACAGGGAAAGGCCGTACTGCTGGGTCGAAGATGAATTCCTGGAAATCCCTTCTCATCACGCAAATGAAGAGGGTGGCTCGGTCACTCTCCGCTGCAAAATCTACTCTCAGAAGAAGTACAAGGGACGCTTTCTCGTCCTTGCCCCCCTTCCAACTGAGAGGGTTTGCCACCGTGTTCCTGACGAGAGGTCGGTCTACATGTACGACTTCGTCTTCCAAAACTTGGGAGTTCACTTCCCCCTGACGGAGTTTCAAATGGCCGTCCTGCGCTTCCTTGACTGCGCTCCTACTCAACTGCATCCTAACGGCTGGGGTCTGGTGCGGGCCCTCGAAGTTCTAGGAGAGCATTTCAACTTTACCGCCACTGTGGCCAAGCTATTTTATTACTGCTAAGTGGTCCTCCGTGTTAACAAGAAGGGCGGCCTTGGGTTTATAACACTCCGTTGTGACTCGAGGATGGTGAACTTTAAGTCCTACACCGAATCCGCGAAGGTGGACGGACGTTCTTTCAAACACTACTACACGCGGGTCCGAATTCAACCCAACAAGCCGGTATTCTGGCTCAATATGGAAGGATTCACTAAATTCCCTCTCAGTTAGTCACACGAGCACTTTATGCTGCTAAGTCGTGCTTACTATACTGAAGAGAGTGAGCTTTCCTCTCACTCCGTCAAGGTACTGAGTGCCATGCAGACGGCCTCAAAGACCCTCAAGGGGTTTTCCTGCAGGCTCCTCCTGGGGGTGACGATGTCCGAACCTCCTACCTCCGTAATACCCGTTCTTAACTGTGGTTACGTTATGCATTTATTCTGCTCTAATTGTTTTTCTTCCCAAGTGCTTACTCAATTCTCCTTATTTTGCAGAACAAATTGAAAAAGCTTGTCCCAAAATGTTGTCCCTGAGGACTATACTGGCTGAAAACGATTCTTCCTCCGAAGAGAATGAAATTCAAGCCAAGCGGAATTCCACCAAGGCTCCAACCATTCCTCTGACCTCCGCAGTGGGAGACGAGGTCCCTCTCCTTGATGAGGAGGAGCCTGAAAAACAAACAGAGGCTCAGAGCAGAGTAATGAAGAGGACGTCCCAGAGAAAAAGAAGAAAAAGAGGCGTCTGGTCAAGACATCGGGTATGGAGAAGCCTCCCTCTGGTGACCCCGTAAAGAAGCATCAAAAAACCCTTGAGGAATCTGGGTTAAAAAAGGACAAAGGGAAGAAGCCCGTCTCTGACTCAACTGCCCCTTGATGCTAAAATCTCGAGTCATTACTTTGATATGAAAATCTTAGTAAAACAAAATGTGACTCTCGGATTTACACTTTGGCAAGCGCACCAGTCGTTAAAATTATAGTGTATTTGATCGTCCCACAGGGATTGTGGTAAGTACCTCAATCTAGGACTAGTACAAGTTGAACCAACACGAAATACAGGTAGTTCATTCAGTTTTTATGATTTTACTATTTTCTAGTTGTTTTTGGTATTTTCAGAAACAGAGTTAAGATGAATATGAAAAGTGATTAAAAGAAAGTAGGTCAGGATTGCTTCGGCTCACAATTTCCTCAAGAAACATACAAATAAGTATGATCGAACTTCACAATCTAGAGGACAATCCGCTTGTGGTTATTCCCTAATTCCTTAGGTGAAAAACACTAATCCTTAAGCAATGAACCTTAATTCCTTAAGTGCTCGATTAACCTAAGAATCTAATGCAAAATTGGAGGTTGAACTCTAACTATTCACCTAAATTGATTAGGCCTGAACTAGTTAGAAAGCTGGAAGTTACCTAAGCTTCAGCCATGATTCCTCACTGGTGAAGTTCTTCATCGGTTCTGGATTTGTCAATCCAGCAATTCTGCTCCACTCCTCAGCTTGTTCGCCTCAGGATCTTAGAAGCCGATCTACTTGCTCACAGCTTCAAGACTCCATTGCTAACCTTCGTAATCCCAACCTTAGGGATTTAGAACTCCATTGACTTCGGTTCCATCGAAGGATTGTGGAACATCATGGAGGAGAGGATTAGAGAGAGAAAAATATGTAGTGAGATGTTCGAAGTGTGTAATGAATGTTCTCCGTTCTGTTATTTTGTATCTGTGTATGCGTTCGCTCTCCTTTTACATAATATGTACAACCTATATATATGTTTTTACCTAACTTAACTAACTTAGCAAAAATAACTTAGAAAACTTAAGTTAACGACTAAACTACTAGTTACACAGTTTACAGAGTAACTAAATTACAACTCAGCTCTTAACAGGATCCAGCTCAGCCTTAGCTAATTTACAGCGCAGCACCAGCTAATTGACAGTTCACTACTTAAGTTACTAAGGTTGCAGCAGTGGAGAAGAAGGCAATGGAAGCGGAAACAGTACTGCACCAGGTGTGTGTTGTTGGAAGGAAGAAACAAGGTTTAAGTTACTGCTTTTTTGCTTCAGCTGCTAGGTTTTCGCTTAAGCTGATTAACTCTCGCTTGGGCGAGCTCGGGAATTGTACTGCAGTGTTGCTTTGTCGCTTAAGCGTTATGGCGAAGCTTGGGCGAAGTGAAAATATGTAATGCAGAATGGCTTTCTCGCTCAAGCGTGATAGAGTAGCTTAAGCGAAAGGTGATGTTTTGAGGTCATGCTTGAGCGTAGGCTTGCTTTGCTTGAGCGAACTTTGACCCTCGCCCGAGCGAATTAAACGATCGCTTAAACGAATTATCTTTTCAATCAGCATTTCTGAAGTGGACACTCGGGTTCTTCCCTTTATTTTCAATCGGTTCCTTGTTCTCTTTTGGAGTCGATATCTTGGAAATCTTTGCAGTCAGCTTTTCGTTAATTCTTTTTGGTCAACCCTTTGAAGTCTCGCCCAGTCGGTCTTGTGAACTTTCTTCAGTCGGATTTACGAATTCTCACTCAGCTCTGTAATTTCTTGCTCGGCTTTTTGTAATTTTTACTCGGGTTTGTCTTCTTTTCTCGAGTACGCCCTGTTCCTGCACTATTAAACAGCTAATTGCCTAGCATTTATACGCTGGCTGCTTAGTGAATTTATAAACACTTCCAAATTCCTTAACTAATTAATATTTTCAATCGTTTTCTTACATAAATGAAGTACTTTTGAAATTCATAACTAAAATACGAATTGTTATCAAATTATTAAATAATACTAACAAACTAACCAATGATTACTGAATAATGTTAAATAAAAAGGTGAAATAATTAAGTCTTTTCAAGACTTATCACCCCTCCCTCACAGACCACGTCCGGACCGGACTCTGGGAGCGATCCTCCCCCAGTATTTGATCCTCCAGGTGAATCCTTTCTGGTTCCAGGGGTCTGCACCCCCCACTCTTCCAAAGGCAAGGTATTGTCTCCGCCCTTCCCTCGATGCTGCTAAAGTTCGAGGTGCTTGCAAGGCCGGCCGTTGGCAACTGGATGAGCTATCTGGCCTTTTGGACTCCTTGAGCGAGAAGGCGGATTATATGGAGCAGGTTGAAAAACTTGAAGCCGAGATTGCTGTCAAGGAGGCCTGGACGGCCAAACAATTAGATATCCGCAGAGGGGTGGAAGCTGAACTGACTAAGGCCAAGGAAACACTATAGAAGAAGGCGGAAGAAACAAGCTAACTTTATTTTACCAACAAAGCTTTAGAGCGGCAGGTCACTGAGCTTCAACAGCAAAATAAGTCCATCCCACTCCTTGAAGAAGATCTACAATTAGAGAAAAAGAGATCGGCCAAGCTTGCTGACGATCTCAAAACAATGGAGGTCGGTCACAATAAAAGCCTAGGGGAGTGGGAGATCCTTCGGAAGGAAATACAGGCCTAGATCGGAGAGCTGAAGAAGAGGAGTACAAGCACTGGTCCATCGGAGGAGGATTTTGCCAAGCTTCAGAAGAAATTATTTGCTGCCAAGGCCAAGGCTGCCAAAGCCTTGGAAATATGCAAGAAGGTGGCTTACGAATCCTTCGGCCTGACACTTCGTCAAGTATTTTACCGCAACCCTGACGTGAAGCTTAATCTGTACGGATTGGATCCGTTCTATGAGTTCCACGGAGGGAAACTCGTCGAAGTGAAGAAGGACGGCTCGCACCAGGATCCTCACGAAGCTCTTTACGAACTGCCTCCACTTCCGGAGGGTCAAAGCATGGAACCTGCACTGTCCAATCCTGGCCCCGAAGGTGAAACACAATAAGGTGCTCAAACTGGCCCAGAGACCGGAGCGGATAAGGCTCAAACTGAGGGAGGCGAAGAGGAGAGATCGGAAGTGCCCACCTCGGAGAATTAACCACCTGCTCCTTGATTTTATGCATTCATTTATAGCTGTGTACTGGGATCAGCTCCAGTTTTAACACTTTGAGACACATAAAATTCTCCTTTGTAGAAATAAAATTTGCTTTTGCTTCTCTTCAATCATTTGTGTCAAATATATAGTTGTTGGGTAACTTAGTCATATACACAATACTTTACCTTTTTAATACCTTACAAATCCGCTCTACTTAGCTATATTGCTGTTTAAAGCGTGTTTATCAACTCGAAGTAAGATAACAAAAATGGTAATCAAAGAAGCAACAAATAAGTTAAAGTATGCCCTGTCCCCAAGTATAAGTATTTTGGGAAAGGAAAGTTTGTTACAAAACGTTACCTTTAACTTTCTGGAAATTAAAAAAGTTCATCCGATCTCGGAGGTGTAGAACGGCCATATTCGCGTTCAATCGCCCCATTCTGAATGCTTTGAAAAGGAGGACGGAAATTATACTTGGAGTTCGGTACAACCCTTTCCTCCAAGCCTTCATGTAGGTTTCGGTATGACTTTGTAAAAGGTTAGTGAACTACACCTCTCTCTTGAGGTTCGGTCTTGGCCTACAACTCAAGTCTTCAATGGTGTTCGGTTCGATCCTACTAGCCATTCTTGGAGTTCGGTGCAATCCTACAATCTAAGCCTTCAGACGGTGTTCGGTTCAATCCTACTAACCGTACCCAGAGTTCGGTTTAATTCCTACAATCTGGGCCTTCGACACGGGGTTCGGATCAGGGCTAATCCTGAACCTACTGCGCCCGTTACTCGGGGTTTAACGTGGTTTCGAAGATGAACCAGCTTACTGTGCCCAAGCCTTCAAATGGTGTTCGGTTTGATCCTACTAACCATACTTGGAGTTCGGTGTAATCCTACAATCCAAGCCTTCAGACGGTGTTCGGTTCGATCCTACTAACCGTACCCAGAGTTCGGTGCAATCCTATAATTCGGGCCTTCAGATGGGGTTCAGTTTAATCCTACAACCCATTTCCCCCTCGAGGAGTTACATCGTCAATACACAGAATAGGTGATCGAGATCATCCGTCCTGAGGGTCTTCAATCATCCCTCGAGGAGTTATATCGTCAACTACAGGCTGGGTAGTTGAGATCATCCGTCCTGAGGGTCTTCGCTTAAGAACGGCTTATAGCTATAAATCACATCATACAAATGAGAGAGTGAGATTGATAGAGTCGTAAATTGCACTTTCATTAAGTTGAATAGATATTACAAAGGGAGCGTAGCTGGGATCATGCCTCGTTAAAACCTTCTTGAGAAAACCCAATGGGAAAAAACTCAAGTAAAGAAAAAGAGTACATGCCGTCTTACCAACTAGCTGTAATAAATACGTAAGTTCTGAGTGTTCCACTTATTACGAATTGGGGTTCCATTGAGCTCCTCGAGCCGGTATTATCCTTTTCCTGTTACCTCAGCAACTCTGTAAGGGCCTTCCCATGTTGGTGCTAGCTTCCCTTGATAAGCAAATTTATTGCCCATACTTGCCTTCCTCAAAACAAGGTCTCCGGTGTTGAATGCTCTGTATTGGACACGCTTGTTGTACCGGAGAGCTGCCTTAGCCTTTATCGCTTGGTCTCTGACAAATGCTCCCTCTCTTAACTCATGAAGAACGTCCAATTCTGATGCCAGATTGGCATCATTATCTTCTACTGAAAAATATTCCACCTGGGCCGATCTGGTTTGTAACTCTATTGGTATCATCGCCTCGACCCCGTAAGTAAGCCGATATGGGGATTCATTAGTGGAGGAATATGGTGTAGTACGGTATGCCCATAAAACATGGCATAACTGATCAGTCCAACCCCTTTCGCTTCTCCAAGACGCTTCTTCAACCCCTTCAGCACCTCCCGATTAGCTACCTCAGCCTGGCCGTTCGACTGGGGGTGCTCCATAGATGAAAATATTTGGACTATCCCCAGTCCTTCGAGCAAGTCAGTAAACTTTCTGTCTATGAATTGGGTGCCGTTGTTAGTCACGATCTGTCCTGGAACACCAAATCAAGCTATGATATTTTCATACACAAAGTGCCTTGTCCGCACAGATGTGATATGCACTACTGGCTCAGCCTCGATCCACTTGGTGAAGTAGTCTACCCCCACAATCAAATATTTGATACCTCCTGGAGCGGTGGGGAACGGACCCAAGATATCAAGGCCCCATTGGTAGAACGGCCAGGGCACAGCGGATGAAGAGAGTTCTTGGGCCGGTGTGTGATGAAGATTGGAAAATCTTTGACAAGCATCACACTTCTTCACAAAATCTGCTGAATCCTACTTCACCGTGGGCCACCAATAACTAGCCTTGAGGATTTTTCTCATTAAGCTTCGACCTCCAGCATGGTGCCCACACTGCCCCTCGTGTACTTCCTCCAACACTGCTTGTACCTCGTCTTCTCTCAAACAAAGGAGGTACGGGACAGAGAATCCTCTTTTGTAAAGAACACCATCAACCATGGTGAAGTACGGCAGTTCTCTTTTCACTCGTCTCCTTTCCTTCTCATCAGTAGGGAGCTGTCCATCTACCAGATAGCGGATGTAAGGGATGACCCAAGAATTCTCATAAGGATAATTGACCATTATGGCATTCAAAGAGGGAAACAGAGGGATGCTTGGTGTTGTCAATGTGCTCTGAACCACCGTCGTTATACTGCCAGGCTGTTTTATGCTTGCAAGCCTTGATAAGATATCCGCTCTGGTGTTCTCCTCTCTTGGCACATGCTTGAATTCTAGAACATCAAATCTCCCCTTCAACTCATTCATACAATTTAAGTATAGTTGAAGTTATGGCTCTCTGACCTGATATTCCCCCTGAATTTGCAAAATCACCAGCTGTGAATCGCTACACAATGTAACTGCTGACGCCCCGATGTCAATCGCTGCTCGGAGGCCGGCCAGGCATGCCTCATACTCAGCTTGATTATTGGAGGATTTAAAATTGAACCGAAGGGAAATTTCCAAATGCACACCATCATTACTCTCTACTACAACACCGGCTCCACAACCTTTACTGTTTGATGACCCATCAATGTAAATGGTCCAATGCGCTCGAGGTGTGGTTGGATCCGACCCTGTCATTTCCACCACGAAATCTGCCAGTACTTGAGCTTTAATAGCGCCTCGAGGTTCATAAGAAATTTTAAACTCAGAAAGCTCGATAGACCACTTAATCATCCTTCCAGCCATATCTGGCTTGCTAAGTACTGAACAGAGGGGTAAATCTGTTTTCACAAGAACTGGGTGCACATGAAAATATGGCCTCAACCGTCGTGAAGCCCACACGACTGCTAGAGCAGCCTTCTCGATCTTTTGATATCTTCCTTCTGCCCCCTGGAACGTCTTGCTGGTAAAGTACACCGGCCTCTACCCCTCTAGAGTTTCTTTAACCAGAGCCATGCCTAGGGCTTCATCAGAAATTGCCAAATATAAAATCAGAGTCTCACTAGGGTCAGGCTTTACCAAGATTGGTGGACTTGAGAGCACGGCCTTAAGCTGCTGGAAAGCTTGTTCCTGCTCCTCTCCCCATTCAAAGCTCTTGTGTTTCTTTGATGCCTTATACAGAGGAAGGGATCTATGCGCCATCTTGGGCATGAATCGAGCTAGAGTGGCCACCTTCCCGTTCAATGATTGTACCTCCCTTAAATTCTTAGGGCTCTGCATATCCAGTATGGCTCGACATTTTCCAGGATTGGCCTTAATACCCCGCTGGGTCAACATGAAGCCCAGAAACTTCCCTGCTGGAACTGCAAATGTGCATTTTAGTGGATTTAGCCTCATGTTATACTGTCGCAGCCTAGTGAACACTTGGCACAGATCTTCGATTTGATCTCCTCCAGCAGGAGTCTTTGCAATGATATCATCGATATATACTTCCACCAGCTTAGTGTGCATTCCTTCAAATACTTGATTGATCATGCGCTGATAAGTAGCACCAGCGTTCTTCAGTCCAAATGGCATGACGGTGTAACAGAAAACACCCCCGTCATTGACAAAGGCCGTTTTCTCTTGATCTCCTTCCCACATCGGAATCTGATTGTACCCAGAATAAGCATCCATGAAACTGAGGTACTGATAACCAGATGAGTCATCTACCATACGATCAATATTTGGGAGAGGATACGGATCCTTGGGGTAGCACCGGTTGAGGTCCACATAATCCGTGCACATCCTCCACTTGCCATTAGCTTTCTGCATCATCACTATGTTGGAAAGCTAGGATGAATAACGAATCTCCCTTATAAAACCAGCCTTCAACAGTTCATCTGTTTGCTCACACGTTGCCTTCTGCTTCTCCGGTCCCAACCTCCTTTTCTTCTGGGCCACCGGTCTCGTTTCTAGGTAAACAGCAAGTTTGTGGCAACAGAAATCAGGGTCCATCCCAGGCATGTCTGCTGCAGTCCATGTGAAAAGGTCCTTAAACTCCTGCAAGAGAGCTAACAAATGCTGCTCCATGCCTGCCTCCAGGTTATCATTAATGTGCGTGACCTTCTCTGGGGAATCTCCTAAGACGACGTCCCTGGAACCACCATCTGGTGTGGGCTTTGAGGGGTTAAGAGGGTCGATCTTCAATTCCGCCCTGGGGTCCAAGTCAATTAGACTGACAGACCCAGCCATTGTTCCTCTGTTGTTCAGCTTCCTCTTCTTATTAAACGCTTCCAACTTAACCATGTTGAGGCTCAGGTTATAACAGTATCGAGCCATCTCTTGATCTCCGAAGAGAGAGGACACACCGTTGTCCTTGTCAATGAATTTGATCAAGAGGTGAGGAGTGGACACAATTGCTTCCATTGCATTCAGGGTAGGACGGCCTATAATCCCGTTGTAGGGGGATTCCACATCGATCACCAGAATTCTTGATTTTACCATTCTCGCCCCAGGCTCTCCCTCAAAAGAAATGAGGGTATCGAGATACCCTTTAGTAGGTTGCTTCGCCCCATTAAACGCTGTGAGCTCTTATGTGTACGGCTGCAGATCTGCATCATTAAAACCCATTCTTTTGAAACAGTTATAAAAAATTACATCGCAAGAACTTCCCTGGTCAACGAGGATCCTCTTCACATCCTTGTTAGCAATGACAGCAATGATCACCACTGCGTCGTCTCCTCCTGGGATTGTTGGGCCAAAGTCATCATCGGTAAATGACACCATCGGGGCTGCCACACCGTCCCTGAAAGGGCGGTTATCTCTGGGTTTCCCCTGGATAGACAAAATCATCCGGTGGTGATTTTTCCAGGCTGTGATTGATGCTCCTCCTCCAGTAAATCCTCCAGCAATCATCTCCATCACTTCACGCCTGCCCTGCCTCTGTTACCGAGGCATGTTGTTCTGCTGGTCTCCCTCAATGATTACCACTCCTTTCTGCTTTTCAGCTGCAGTAAACTTCCTGACTGGGTTACGACTATTGTCATCTTCATCATCTGGATCTCTCCCCCTTTTGTCCATCCTATCAGGCTCGTCAGAGGATCTTTCTCTGAACAAATACTGTTTCAGCTTTCCTTCCCTAATGAGGGTCTCCACCGTATTCTTCAACGCTTTACACTCGTCTGTGTGGTGACCCGTTTGTTCATTAAAGGCGCAATATTTCCATGGGTTACCAATTCTTTTGACTGGGGGTGGCTTCCTTATACCGAAAACACTGAGCGTTGGCCAACCAACCTCCCTCATGATTTGTGAATGCCTGGCGTTAAGAGGAGCATAGTTACTGAAAGACGAGATGCGCCTGTCTCATTGATGAGGTCAAACACTTGCAAAGTCCTCTCAGAAGGTATGCTTCTCTGGTCTTATCCTCTCCTTCTCCCTCCGTGGCTGCTGAGAGGGTACTGGAGGCTTCATTCTAGCTGTTGTAGCCTCCAGATGCATTTCTATACCCACGTACTTGGAAGCTTTCCTTCGAAACTCCTCGAAGGTTGTTGGGGGGCTCTTTGCCAAAGATAGGGCAAAAGCGGATCCAGGTTGCAAAGCTTCCACTACAATATGGAGCTGTATGGCCTCTGTGAGGTTGGGGACCAAAGCAGCCTCCTTGTAGAACCTCTTCAAAAACTCCTTAAGAGTTTCGGTCTCTCCTTGCCTTATCTGGGCCAAGGTGTGAGAAGTTCTTAGGATGTCCCTGGAGATGACGAAATGGCTTTCAAACACAGCTACCATTTCCTCCCAAGAATCTATGGATCCTGAGGGCAGGCTCTTGAACCAGCTGAGAGCCTCCTCCATCAGTGTTCTTGGGAACATCCTGCACATGACGTCTTCATCAGCTCCCAGATACATAGCTTCATACACATAAGCATCCAGGTGCTTAGTGGGATCAGTTTCTCCATTGTACTTACCGATTGACAGTGGCTGAGTCGTTTGCAAGTGCTTAGGGATGACAACATTCATCAGCCTCCTCAAGAAAGGAACACTGAGTCTATAAACACCAGAGGTCACCACTGCTTGCTCCCTTCTCCTGGTACTGACCCAATCACCAGAGTCTTGGGTCTGCTCTCTCTCCTCGTACGTAGGGATTTTTGAGTATTGGAGGGTTGTAGATCTTTCCATCACTGATGTATGGTGAGCCTCTTCTGCATGGGACATTACTCTGTCCCCAGTTCCTCTCTTTTCCCGCTTTAACTCCATCAACTCCTCCCTGAGCTGCCTAATAACCTTATCACGAGGATCAGGGGTTGGTACTTACACCATCCTTCGAGTGTTGGTAACAGGAGATTCAAAGACGAGTCTCCTCCCAGTCTGTTGGTGGGTCATGTCCTCCACATGACCATCAACAAAATCACGTCCATCACCTTCCATTCTGATCCCCAAACTTCTACAAAAAGTGGGAATAACTCTAACGTGTCCCACTGGGCGTGCCAATGAACTGGTCTGAACCGGGGTCTAGGATCCGGTGTGGGACCAGCCATAAGAGTTTAGGTGTTTTAGGGTTTACACACTGGTACAGTGGGTATCCGGTGTTATAATCCGATCTCTCAGTGGGAGAAACCGGTCTTGTTGTCCTGGAGATCCTTCACACCAACGTTTCATGTTGAGAGAGGGCGAAAGGTGGTGCCACCTGCGAAGATTCTCCGACGCTCAAGTTAGAAGAGTGTATGAACTCAAAGAATACTCAAGCAATGCAATAGTAAAGAAGTGAGTTAGGACAACGTCACCTTGCATGTGTTTTAGATCATGCTATTTATAGTTGAACGTAGGAAATGAATCGTTGGATGCAAGTGGGCCCATTGGCTCTGATAGCGTGTAAAGTATGCCAATCGAAGTGGCTCAGTACTCAGAGTGTGTCAGGGGGGTAGGTCAATTATTAGAGTACGATCCTGTGATAAGGATGGAGGATAATCACCTTGCCACATATTTCGCTGACACATGTACTTACTCTCTGAGGTAATTGACATTGACACATTCCGCTATGCAGGGTATCTTCGCTGATAAGCTATAAGGAACTCTTATCTCACAGTGACCCTGAAGCAAACGGTTATCGACGTGAAATGAGAACGAATGAAGCATCCGTTGTAGTGAAGACGAATAGAACGTCTGATGGAATGAGAACGGATGAAGGTACAACGGATATCTGATGTGGCATCGTTTGAACTGTGACACCGGTTTCCCTCCTTAGAGGTCATTCTGACGTCATAACATTGGGGACCGGTATCCAAACCGGATCAATTATAAAATAAAATTTTGAAGGAATTAAACTATGGTTCTTTATAACTTTTTGATCTACATAATATTTATGATTTTCTGGAATTTTTTAAATTTTTTTGAAATATTTTAATAAAATAATATATTTTAAATAATTTTAAATTCATATAAAGTTACTTAAAACTAAAAATATTTACAAGAAAGTGAATTAAAATTATAACAAATTTTTTGAAATCTATTTGAAGTAGACTTATCTAAAAATTATCGGTTTGAATAAAATCTTAATTTTTACCAATCGTAAAAAAAATCAAAAACATACAAATAAATTTTTATTAACAGAAAATTTTAGATTTTTAAAATTTAAACTTTATATTACTTATCATAAAATTAGTGACAACTGATATAATATCGCTTAATTTCAAAAAGGACTGATTTTGAATATTTAAAATATACCGAGTGAAAGATTACTATTTGGCTTAATAATTAAGGTGACATTTACTATACAAAACACTGTATATATACGAAATTTTCAAAAGGTGCACAGTAACTAGGATTGAATTTTTAAAAAATGTACAGTATTTTATATTAAAATAATGGAATGCAAAGTAATTTTCTTTCCTATAAATATCGAAGGAATTCTTCTTTAGAATTCACAATTTCAGATTAAGTTTTCTTAATATAGTAGTGGTAATAAGATAGTGGTGGAAATAAGAGAGAGAAATAAATTTTTTGGAAGAAGGTTCTACTAAAATCTTAAGGTAAGAATGCCTCTCTTTTATATTTTTTAGGGTTATTTTCATATCATTTTTAGAAATTTATTATTATACTAGAAATAATATTATTTTAAATTACTATTCTAAATAGTAAATTACTATTCCAATAGTAAATTACTATTTCAATAGTAAATTACTATTCCAATAGTAAATTACTATTCAAATAGTAAATTACTATTTACTATTACTATTTATCTTTACTATTCATATTTTACTATTTACCATTATTATTCACGATTTACTATTTACTGTTACTATTTACGATATGCTATTTACTATTACTATTCATATTTTACTATTTACTATTACTATTCACTATTTACTATTCAAAATTTACCATTTCTGCTTTAAGTAGTAATCTTAATTTTCATCTTGTAACTATATTAAAATAAAATTGGTATGTTTTAGAACTCGGAGACGAGGCGCGCACGGATTTTTAATAACGAATCAATATACAAGAGGTAAGGGGGGTGAGATAAGAATATAATATGAAAAGACATAAGAATAATGGGAGGAGTCCCCTACTCCTTTAAAATTTAATAATAATATTATTTTAAAATAATAACTATTTAACTTAAAAATTTATAATAAATTTTAAAATTGAGTATCTTGTGTAACTTGATTTGAATACCTGGATAACCTATGCGAACTGCATTAAACCTATGCAAGGACTTGGACTATTATGACCTGTATGGACTGAACTATACCTATGCGGAGACTGGATTATATATATGGACTTATATAGACCTGTGCGAGGAATGGACTATAAGGACTCAAAATCAATTCTACTAATTTAAATAACCATTAAAATTTGAATTATATTTATGAGCGATATTTAGTTGATTTGATTTGATTATAATTAATAATATTTGATTTTGATTAATGATATTATGATTTATAATACTAGACTGTGATTAATAATATTTGTGATTTGATGATATTTGATTGTGATTGATGATATTACAATACTTGATTGTAATTGATGAATGATTGATGACCTTGTGATATGGAGTTTGAGCATATAGCAAGCATGACGAAAGTTAAAACTCAGTAAGAATTTTCTTACCTTACTCTTTAAATTTTTATTTTAAGAGAAAGTATTTTATCATTTTTTTAGTCTTTTATTTCTTCTTAGAAATAATTTTCATTAACTTTATTTTTAATCTCTAGAATAAAATCTAGTATTAGAAAGAAGCTATTTTATGAAAATCAAAAGTTGAGATAATTAATACTTGAATTAAAGAAAATTTTTATAGTTTTAAGTATTCTTAGTTAATGATTTTAAAAATTATTTTCTTTTAGAAATCAGAAATTTAAATTGGTTTTCCCCAATGAAATAACTAAAGGAATTTTGTTATAGTCGATATTTCTAAACTCAATCTAGTTAAAATTCAAATTGGGAAAGATTATGTAAATATATGAAGTTTTTAAGAGAAAGTTTTGAGATAATTAAGGCTTGAAAACTCAATTTTGGTGAGATATGAATTTGAAGACTGTACTAAATTTATTTCTGTATAACAGAAGTTCAAAGAAGAACTTATGGGAATGTACAGTTTATTGAGATAATTTTGTGAACCTTTATAGTATTTAATAATTGAGTTTCTAAAAGTCTTAACCAACTAAATATACGAGTAGTTCATACATCATGAATCATTAAAGAGAAATGGGATGTGATATTGCCTAGGGACGGATTATAGAAACCGAAGATATATTAGAGGAGGCTTAATTGCGAGCCTTGGGATGAGAGGGTATGAAAGGGTTCTTCAGGTGACCTGGGGTTGCTCCCTAGTGTCGGGTACTTTCATAATAAAAACTTTCTCAGTCTGACTAGTCTCTAAGTGTTTCTACGCCAGTTGAGCTGTTCATATGCTATGAAGGCATTTATGTTATTATCTAGAATTATGGAACAGTGTAAACTCCTGGTTGGCCCAGTGCAAACTAAAACTTTAAGGGCCCACGTGCATAAACAGAATGAGATAGTATTAAAAGCATTACATGTCATAATGTGATTGTGATATTTTGTCTGAATGGTTGTGAATGAAAGTATGATTGTTATGCGTATAAAAACCCTACAATTATAATTAATTATGTATGAGATTATGAATGATATTATTTTATTAGATTGTGAAAACTCTTATGCTTATGTCTTATCTGTAAAGTATTATATTCTGTTTCTCACTCCTTCTTGTTTGAATTTTGTGTCCAAAATATATGTTATGTGATATATAGCTAGCAATTCAAGATGGAAGGATATATAATTACAAGAGGGTAAAGTGGTCTCATCCTCAATCAGATAGGTGAAGAGATATAACAAGAGTAGGATTCCAAAACTTGATGGTTCAAGGACTAGGAAATGATTGGTCACATTTGTAGTAGAGGTATAATTTAGTTTTACCTTGCCTTATTACAATATCAAGTTAGATAATTGTAACAAGGTAAAGGTTAAACTTTGATAAACTTTCTCATTTGGATATAATACTGTAATGATTTATCACTTATGATTTATCACTTATGATTTCTATAAATTGTTTTATCACTATGGACAAATATTGAAAGATAATGTCTTTTTTTACTTTTAATATTCAAAGGAAATCAGATGTATATACGTCCTTATATACGCGAGATAAAGAGTGATAAATATGTATATCTTTTTAAAAGTTTTTATATATATATCTCATGTATATAAAGGGGGTGTTACAAAGCGGAAATATGTTATGCTATCAATGATGATTTTTGGTCCACAACAACTAGGAAACGACATTGATGTATACTTAACTCCATTGGTTGAAGACCTAAAAATTTTATGGGAAGACGAGGTTAATGTGTTTGACGGGTTTGTAGGATAGTCATTCAAATTGCATGCCATGTTCTTCTGCAAGATCAATGATTTTTCAACGTATGATAATCTACCGGGGTATAGTGTGAAGGGTCATAAAGCATGCTCTATATGTGAGGAGGGAACTTGTTCTGATCGACTGCGTCATGGAAAGAAAAATGTTTATCTTCAACATTGAAGGTTTCTTAAAGCTAATCATGCATATCGTATGTTAAAAAAGTCCTTCAATGGTGTACAACAGTTTGAAATGCCTCTCCACTATTAACTGGTCGTCAAGTATATGAAAAGTTGAAAGACGTCAATATGGTTTTTGGTAAGTTTGAAAAATAGTCCACTTTAAAAAACAGTTGGAAAAAAGTTAACATTTTTTGATCTACCATATTGGAAGAAGCTTGATGTAAGACATTGCATTAATGTGATGCATGTGGAGAAAATGTGTGTGACAGTTTGGTTGGAACCCTACTGAACATACTTGGAAAAACTAAGGATGATTGTAATTCACGTTTTGACTTGGAATTGATAGGTATACATCCAGAGTTGCATCCACAATCAAAGGGCAAACGAACATATTTGCCCCCAGCATGTCATACCTTGTCCAAAAAAGAGAAACAAAGTTTTGTGAATCGTTATATAGTGTGAAAGTTCCATCTGATTTATCTTTCAAACATCAACACTTGTATTTCCATAAAGGATCTGAGGTTAGTTGGGTTGAAGTCTCACAATTGTTATAAGTTGATACAACAGTTTCTACCTATCATCATTCGAGATATTCTCCCTAAAAATGTAAGACATGTAATAACAAGGTTGTATTTGTTTTTCAATGCCACACATTACAAAGTAATCGCCCCAAAGGAGTTGGATGTGTTGGAACATGAAAGAGTTATTATACTATATCAGTTGGAAATGTATTTCCTGCCTTTATTTTTTAATAAAACAGAACTTGCACTAAAAAAAACTTACATTGACCAAAAGGTGTGTTAGCAAATATCTTACCAGATGACAATTTTTTCAAATTTCACATAAAAGCTTTAACACACCATCAATATTACAGAGAGCCACCCTCATAATCTATAAATAGCACTACATAAATGTTACAAGATAGACTATATATGATTCTTAACCTTTTGAGCCCTAGTATCCATCAGTGATCTATGCTTCAAAGTTTCCTAAAGGTGGACCTAAACATCATGGATATCAGAGTAGAAGATCGTTATTTCCCCTCTAGACTTAAGATATAGCTCATATATCTTCTCCACTTGATCGATATTAAATTCAACTAAGATCTTGCTTCTAATATGACAATGAGCCCGTTTGTTTAAGCTTATTAAAAAAGTGATTATAAAAAAATGCTTTTTTTATAATCACTTTTTAATAAGCAGATCAGAGTTGCTTCTTAAAATAAGCTAAAATCAGCTTATTTTCAGCTTCTACTTATTTTTGAAACATTAAACAAACACGTCAAAATTTAAAATAAGTGCTTTTTAATTAAAAAAACACTTATCTCTTAAAATAAGTTTAAACAAACGAGCCCAATATGAAGTTACTACATTCAGTTTTGAATATAAAAAAAGTTAGTGAAATTTTATGGTCCTGTAATATGAGTAAAATTATGTATTTGTAATGTCATTAAATGTTTATCAATAAAATATACCTCCTTGTATATATATTTTCAAAATAATTAATGTTTTGTTTAATAAATAATATTAGAGGTATTTTAAAAAACCACTTCAAGTATTTTGTAACATGAATACAATAATTATTTCCAATTATTATCCTTAACATTATAAAATTAATGGATGTAGATCATCTCCATCACATTATCTCTCTATTTGTGCTCATCACACCTTTTACACCAATTATCAAAATAATTGATATAAATTTTTTTACACCGATTATTTTTATTACACCTTTTTACACTACTTATAAAAATAACCGATAAATCAATATGAAAATAATCTATAAACTTTATTATTTGATCTTGTTAGTGGGCTGATTTATATTTTAATTGTAACATCCCTAATATTTTTAGAAAAGTTTAATTGGTGAAAAATATTAATAATTGCCCAACCGGATTTATTAAGACTTTGGGAATTATTATTATTAAAGATGTAATTACAAATAATTAAATGTTGTGGAAATAAATAAATTTATTTAATTGATTAATTATAAAAGGTTAAATGATGAATAATTAAAAGAAGGTAAAAATTTGAAGTTACAATGGGGTAAAAGGTGAGGGGTGAAAGGTAAAAGTAAAAAGTTTTAAATAAAACTTTTAAAAGAAAATGTAATTGAAATAGGAAATGACTAAATTGCCCTTGGGTATTAAAATCTTAATTTCACTTCTTCTTCTTCTTCCTCACTTTCATGAGCGTGCACATCTTCTTCTTTCTCCTCACCATTGCCGTAGCTGCATGCTCCAAGAGGAAGATCATTCTGCGCCGAAACTTCGAGATAACTACGTTTTTGAGACCGTAGCTTCGAGGTGAGTCCAATGAGTCCTTTAAATTAAGTTTTCGCATCTCTTTCGTTTTCTCTGTTTAACCAAATGGTCGTGCATGGAGGAGTGATCTTTCGTTTCCTATTCCTCTAGTGCGTAGAAGCTTGAAAATGGCTTTTAGAGTAATGAGAGTGGTTTAACGTTGACGGGCTTTGTGTTTCGACCTCCGTAGGTAACGAAACAGTCATTGGAGGATCGAGCGGTGAAGTGGGTGTTGATTTTGGACGTGGAACGTTGGACATAGCGTCGAGAGAACGCTAATCTCATCAAGAACGAGTCGTCGGAGCTTGGAATCAAGGTAAGGGGGTGTTCGGGTTATAATTAATTAGGATAGGTAAATGTAATTGAATTGAGTAAGTGAATTAAATACGGAACTAACGAGAATTTACAAGAAATGATAATTGTATGTGTATGAATGTAAATTGTGTATGATTTGTGATGATTATGAGCACAATGTGAATTGAATGGTGATGAGTTGATGAGTATAGTGGCATTGTGATGACGGACTTGACAAGTAGGTCGCCCAATTGATGAGTATGCGTTTTTTTGCTGGCCACTTGCATTATGATATGTGAAATATAAATATACATGTGTGATTATGTGGTGTAGGACGGCCGACGGTATGTGCAGCCCCTCGTTTCTGGCTCCCGTGGTGTTTATGCCCAGTTGAGCTACCCAGTGGTCAAGTAGGACCCAGTGGTTGAGGTGGAGAGTCAAGTAGGACTCAGTGGACCAAGCAGGGTTCACGGGGTGTCAAGTAGGACCCCCAGCTGAAGGCCGATCCTTTTAGTATCCGGATACTAGGCGTCGAATTGATATGAGAGTCAGTTGTGTTATTTGATGCATTGTTAGTATTGTATGATGATATGAATATGTTTTATGATAATTGTTGATTGTGATTGGAAAATTGGGGATAAAAGAATGAGAATTGAATTCTTGATTGGTAAATGGAAATTGAGGACAAGAGGTAAGATGAATGGTACAAACTAAAACTAATGAATATGTATCTTGTTATTGAATTGCCATTCTATATTAATTATGATACCAAACACTCACCCTTGCTGTTGTTTCTTTAATTTTAGTAACCAGTGACAGGGAAGAGGTTGAAGCCCCGGAGATGCGTCAAGCGGAGAATTGATGCCAAGGAGCTAAGGGAATTTATGAAATGAACTATGTGTGTAATGTGTGTTATGATTTATGTATGTTAAATCTAGATGTTGTTTATGCATGTTGAGTTAATTTGGATTGTGTTAAGTTAATTTGGAATACTGTTATCATAGTCATGAATGTGATGAACAGATAGTAGAATTTGGATGTTATTCGATGTATATTGGTATGAAGCCAATGGCAGTGTGTTTGATGCATGGATATAAACAGGTTTTGCTTTAGATTGTGAGTTATGAGTGATACACAATATGTGAATGGTCTAATGTTAGATGATTGATGTGCATTTAGTGGAATGGAACTAGAAGTGAAGTGCATTGCATGATTGAAATGTATGTAAGTGGATAAACTAGGCCAGATGAGGCATGCAAGTGTTTAAATTGGTGGGTTGGTATGAAAATCCTAAGTCTTTCGTATGTACTGCATAACTCGCTCAAGCGAGATGAGTTCTCGCTCAAGCGAGAGGGCTTTGTATCAGTGGTATGCTCTCTGGTCAAATCTCGCTCGAGCGGGTATGATTTAGCTCAAGCGAGATAGGTAAGTATTAGGAGAATATGGTTTCTGGAGGTTTTATGCTCAAGCGGTTCTCACTTCGCCTGAGCGATGGATAGAGGAAATAGCCACTATGTTGATCTCGCTCAAGCGAGAGGAATCCCCGCTCAAGCGAGAAGTGTTTGAGGTATCAGGGGTAGCTACTGGATGTTTTTAGCTCGAGCGGATTGAGTTCCGCTCAAGCGAGGGCCATAGGATTAGATTCTGGAGTGTACTCGCTCAAGCGAGATATATGTTAGTCCTCAAATTTTCAATAAAAGCTTGAACAGAAATTTCATAAAAATTATAAAAATTAGTTTAATTTGTTAGAAAATTAGGATTTAAATTCAATAAATAGATGTTGTTGGAAATAATCTGCCCTTGATCAATTTTCTCCAGTTTTGCAGTGAAAAAGTTAAGAAATCAAGAGAAAATTACACTGGAGGAGCTGACGCGTAGCCTCATCCCACGCGTAGCATCAACAGTTATTTTTGATGCTGACGCTACGCGTCCTAGCCATGCGTAGCGTCAATGCTGCGTGGTCTCCACTTCCACTTTGGCCAACCACCCCACTTGGACCCAATAATGGGCACTCCACTCAGCACCAAGGGCCACCCACTCAACACAAATGGCCAAAACTCAGTGGAAACATGTCCATGTGGCCAAGCATGATCCATTTTTATAATTTGTAGTGGCCATTATCAGCTGTTTAATGGAAGCTGAGTCAGGGGCCTGACGCGTAGCGTCACACTGACGCGTAGCGTCAGCACCCTTGCTCAGCCCTATAAATAGGGCCATCCAACACCATTCTAAATATCCCTTTCACAGCATTTCATTCTCTTCTTTTCTCTCTTGTGCTCGATTTTGAGTACTTCTTTTGTGAGTTGTAGTTCTAGAATAGTTTCCTAGATACTTGAGTGTGTTTCGGTGTATTGTGATCGTTGTATCGTGAAGTTTCCATCGTCTTCGTAATGTCAAACTCTGTAAGTGTTGTTTTTACTTCCACCATGTGTAACTAATCTGTTTATGTTGGAATTGGTGAACTAATCTATTGAGTATAATGTTGTGAATTCGACCTCTGCATGTTTATGATTCAAGTCCATGTTAGTATTTCAACCTTTTATTAATATGAACGTCAAACAGGAGAATGATTTTCATGTGTATTGAAACTTGTTTTATTAGTATGAATGTCAAACGGGAGAATGATTGTTCATACCGTATTGAAACTTGTTTTGACGAAAGTAAAAAGTTGGAATACCCTTGGTATCTCAATTCTATAGGGGTTGTTAACCATTGTTGCCATAAGGCCAGGTCTTAATACAAGTTTTTACTGAGAAAGCTCACGAGGGATCGGACTTTACGGTGAATTCTTAGAATTTATATCACGGGGGATCGGTTATAATGATTTTAAGCTGCAATGACATGAAACTTGATGATTAAATATGCATGTCTTGAGTTCCTCATTGTTATTCTAGATTAGGGATCCAATTTCCAACATAATTTGTCTATCTGTGTTTATCTCAAGTATCTTACCTATTCTAGATTGCAACTCGGCTTTTTAGATAGATTTTATTTTCTTTTATCTTATGAACCACTCAATCATGCTAACTTGTGAATATTGTATAAATTGTATATAAATCATTCTTTTGTTTATAACTTCCTTCACATTTACCATAGTAAATAGAAAATTACTGTTGTTATTGGACTTTCAATCCCAGTGGAACGATATCTAAATTTTGAAAACTACAAACGATTGGTGCGCTTGCCAATTAACAACCCGGTGGTGGAAACGAACTGTTGAGACGCTATCGCCGGGTTAACAAGTTTTCTGGCGCCGTCGCCGGGGATTGAATTGTTTCAGTAAACCAGTAAATTTTTAATTACCGTGATAAATATTTTTTTTTCCCTTAGTTAAATTTTTGATTATTTATTATTCCTTATTGTTACACTAACTTTCTTTGTCTAGTTTGTGTATGCAAACTCGATCTACCGCAGGTAAAATTTATTTTGATCCTGAGATAGAAAAGTTTGTAAAGAAAATCAAGTCTTTGAAATCTAAAACACAAACTAATTCTTCTTCTACTTCTAAAAATTTTGAAAATTCAAATATGGCTGCTGAAAGGAGAACATTGGGACAGTTTGCTGCTATTAATGGTCCACCCCGAGTTTCGAAAATGTTTCAAGGACCAGTTTTACCAGTGGAAATTAAACCTGCTACTTTAAACATTATTCAAAACAACCAATTTGCTGGTTTAAATCATGAAGAACCATATGAACATTTAACTGTTTTTTATGAGTTATGCAGCATAATTGGTTTTGAACCCAATCAAGAAGAGTCTGTTTACATGAGACTTTTTCCTTTTTCATTGATTGGTAAAGCAAAAGAATGGTTTAAATCTTGTCCACCGGGTAGTTTTGCCAACTGGTCTGATGTTGAAAGAAAATTTTTGGAAAGATTTTATTCTCCTTCAAAATATTTTGAAGCAATGACAGCCATACACTTTTTTTCTCAAAATAATGATGAATCACTAGGAGAGACATGGGAACGATTCAAGGCACTCTTGAGAAAGTGTCCAAACCACAACCTGAATGATGCCGAAAAGGTAAGAATCGTTTACCATGGTTTATTGCCTCAGTTCAAGATGATGTTAGACGCTTGTGCAGGTGGTTCTCTAATGAACAAAACTGTGGAGGAAGCCATAGAAATATTGGAATCAATGGCTATTAGTGACCGCCAAGCAAAGCATGAAAGAGGTAATGTACAAAGGAAGCCAGGAATGCTCGAATTGGGAGTAAATGATGCAGTGTTGGCTCAACAAAAATTACTGACCCAACAAATTAAAGTTATGAGCAAGCAATTGGAAAAACTCCAAATTGCTCAAGTAACATCACCACCCCCTGCTCAACTTAAACAATGTATGCACTGCATGGGAGAACAACCATGTGGTTACTGTGGAAATGAGCAAGAGCAAGCCAATTTCATGAACCATCAAAGAGCACCCTTAGGTAATTTTCCTTTCAATCATGGAAATTCTTTTCCTAATAATTACCTGCAGGGTTGGCAAAATCAAAATATTGGCTGGAGACAGGACACTGGACCTTCCAACAGACCTCTTAACAATCAATTCAAGCAACAACAGACTGACAATGCAAGATTGACAAGAATAGAGGAATCTATTCAACAGTTATTGCAGTTTGTAGAGACAAATGAAGCTGCCCGGAAAGCATCAGACATACAAATGGGTCAGCTTGCAAAAGAAATAGCCGAATTAAAGAGTTCTGGGTTTTCTGCAAACACTCAAAACCCAAGGGAACAATGTAATGCTGTTTCTTTTGATGTTGTAAAAATTGAGAAAAAGAAAGAAGAAGAAGAGAAAGAAAGTAAAAAAATAGAAAAAAATGAAAAAAATGAAAAAGAAAAAAATATGCAAGCAGATACAGAGCAAGAAACAAATTGTATAACCCCGAAAAAATGTAAAGATCCGGGGAGTTTCACCATTCCTGTAACAATTGGAAATATCAACATCAGGAATGCGTTATTAGATTTAGGGGCTAACATAAACTTGATGCCCTTAGATTTAATAAAGCGCATTGGTGAATATGAGCTAAAAGAAGCAAAAACAGAATTACAGTTTGCAGATCGCTCTGTCAAAAAGCCTTTTGGGATTGTGGAAGATGTACTAGTAAAGGTTGACAAGTACCACTTCAAGGTTGACTTTGTGGTACTGGATATGAAGAAGGATACTGAGATCCCCCTGATTCTAGGAAGACCTTTCATGAAGACTGCAAGGATCAGAGTAGATGTTGATCTAAGTATGGTTGCAGTCAAAGTTTATGAAGAAGAGGTAAGCTTCAGTGCTCATGAACACCTCAGGATAAGTAATGAGAAAAAAATTTACCCTTCAACCGAACCAGGTATATCTCTTCCCAATCAATTAAATTGTTTTAAATTAACCGATGCCTTGAAAGATGAAAAACAGGTAATTAAGCATCGGAGAAGAAGAAGAAGGAAGAAAAAGACAGGTAATTCCTCAACGAATATTGGGAGACCACCTGATTAATCAGAGGCAATGTCTGGCTGGACACATTAAACCTAGCGCTCAATGGGAGGCAACCCATTCTTTTCTTGTTTTTTTTTTAATATTTAAAAAAAAACAACAAAAAAAATTTTAAAATTTGTTTGAAAGAAAAAGGGTTTAAAATTCAAAAGAAAAAGGTTTTTGAAAATCAAAATTTTGAAAAATCAAAAACAGAAGCCCACGCGTAGCGCCACTATGACGCGTAGCGTGGATCCTGAATTTTGGGTCTGAAGCGTAGCGTCCCACCCACGCGTAGCGTCAGAGCCCACGTTCAGTTTTTAAAACTGAACCAGAGAGGCCCATCTTAGGTTTAAAACCTAAAATCTCCTCTCTATCTCACTTAGTTTTCAAAACCAAAATTTTAGAAACCTCCTTTTCTCTCTTCCAAACCTTCTCAATCCTATTGCTCAAGGAACCACAAGTAAGTGTTCTAATCCTTTCTCTTTAGTTTTGTTTTTAAATTTTTGATTTTTAGAAATAAATGTGGTTAGGATTAGGATTAGAAGACCATTGGAATTGATTGCTGTTAGAAATTAGGATATAATGTGGTTTGGAAAGGGGTTGCTGCTGTGCAACCCCTGTTCTTTTTTGTGTTCTGCGCAGTTCACGCGTAGCGTCCCACTGACGCGTAGCATGAGGATGAACTGTGAGCCCACGCGTAGCGTCCCACAGACGCGTAGCGTGGGCAGAACAGGCTGACGCGTAGCGTTACACCACGCGTAGCGTCATCCTCTGTTTTTAATTTTTGTTAATTTATGCTGTGTGTTTGTTTGTTGTTTTCTTTTTTATTAATAAATTTTCATATTTAATATTTGTTATACTTTCTTGCATAAAAATATTAAAATATAAAAATAAATTTGTATAAATTTTGAATAAATTGTATTTTGTTTTGAATTTGAAAATATGTGTGTTACTTTCTTTATAAATCATAAAAATACAAAAATATGTTGTGGTGTATTTGAATTTCAATTTTAGAAAAACCAAAAATATTTTTATTTTAAATTTTATGGACTGATTGTATAGGATTGTTAATTACTTTTTAATGTTTGTTTAATTTTAAAATTTTACTTTTTGCAGATGGCACCAAGGAAATCCATTCCCACTACTGGTCCCTCTAAAAGACAGAGGAAGACCACGGGTACTGACACCACCTCTGAGGATCCTGATCTTCAGGGACAGGAGGTGTTAGGACCGAGGGATCCCACCAGATTTCGCACTGATGCGAAATGGGCACGATTTTATCAAATCAAAGGCCAAAGACTTATCTGGGAGAGGGTCCTTGATTTGAGTGTAGGAGATTACCCTGAGCTTCAGGATGGAGTTCAGCAGAAGAGATGGGGACCTCTATTCTCTCTACCTACTGAGGGGGACCCCATCTTAGTGATGGAATTTTATGCAAATGCCTTCAGGACTCGCCAGGACGCACCGAGCATAGGGCAGCAGCGGACGAGTTGGGTGAAGGGCCGGCATATTTCATATGACCGGGACACTATCAGCACCCTATTGGGTAACCCTTGGGAGCCTACTCCCGAGAATGACACTTGTTTCTGGAAGGAAAACAGAAACAAGATTGCTGCTGAGGGAGAGTTAGGATACTCCCTCGAGGAGGTTGCTCATTTCTTGAGCAAGGATGGAATCTTTTTCAACCTGAGTAGGGTTGGAAGGAGTCCATCTAACCTCCTAAAGACCCAGCTGACCCCCATAGCCCAGGCATGGTCCCACCTCATGCTTCATAATATCACTCCTGTCACCCACCTTTCATCTCTTCCAGTTGAGCGTTGTTGCCTTCTCTATTCTATCCTCCAGGGCCATACTATTGATATTGCTGAGCTTATATCCGAGCAGATTCACTTTTATGCCCTTGGGTATAAAGTGAATCGCCTCATTCCATTTCCTCTCATCATATCTGCCTTACTGAGGAGGCAGGGAGTCATTGTACCTTCACCAGAGTTCACTAGTTCTTCAGGGAGAGCCCCTAAAGTTCTAGTGAACAGAGACTATTTTGTGCAGCAGTGCGAGCTTTCACCACTAGAGCAGGAGGCTCAGCCCAGACCTAGGAGGAGGAGACCACCAGTGCAGCCTTCATCTACTGGTGCTGTCACACAGGGCTTTGCCCGGATATCACTTGAGCATCAGCATATGATGCAGATGATGGCTGCCACTCACAGAGCTTATATTCATCTTCACGATGAATTTTATCAGTACAGGTTACAGGGAGAGGGAGCACCTTATGTTACCCCGGCCGAGTTTGCAGCACATGTAGCTTGGCCCGGAGATTTACCTACCTACCCTGAGACTGGTGGATCTTCTGGTGCACAGGATGACTCTGATGGCGATGGTGATGATGAGGAGGAGGAGCAGGATGATGATCAGATGGAGGATTGATGATGCCATCTTCTTATTTCTTGCATTTACTTTGAGTACAGTTATTTTTAGTTTATATTTACATTTACATTTACACTTTATATTATGGTATTTTATTATTATGTGGTGTGTTTTTACGTAATTATTTGTTTTTGCATATTTTATTCGAAAAATAATTCAAAAATAAAATTTATCTTTTAATAAATCAATCAAATTTTTGTTAGTAAGTCAATTTATACACTTAGAGTTTTTACACAATAACACCAATTTTGTAAAAATCAATTATCGATTCTTTTTAACTTAGGAGTTTTGATAAATTTAATTACAATAAGTTCATCAACTATCAAGCAAATTTCGATAACCCGGTGAGCAGAGAGATCTTATTAAACACTTGAGGGTTTAATCAACATATTTTTAATTCGAATTGATTTTGCTTTAATCTCTGATTTGTGTTGTTGTACAGAGAATTCAGAAAAATGATCAAGGCACATTTATTGGTGAAACGAAACCTTGGGCCAAACATCTTACCTTGGTAAAAAAATTTTATCCTTTGCAAGCCAATTTGAGCCTAAGATAAAATTCTTTGGTACCCTTAAAACCTAAATTTGTTTTAACTATTCCCTATACTTGATTGATTAAAAGAGCAGTTGAAATAAATGAAAAATATTTTGAGTGTTCTCACAAAAATGGGGAGTAAAAATAAGCAACTTGATTCTTTTCAAAAAAAAAATATGGAAAAGAAAAGTCAAAAATAGTGAAAAGAATCAAGTTGGGGGTATTTATTTTTCATCAATAAAAGAAAATAAGAAGTTTGGGTCAAGAGAAAGCCTAAGAATTATAAAATGCTCTTTTATGATTTCAGGTTTTTTGAATTCCAAGAAAAACCATTGATTCTTGTAAACCAAGCCTCATTACAACCTGTGAAAAGACCTTGTGATTTCTAAATTAACTCTGTATAAATAACCATTGATTAGATGACAAACAAAGTTAAATTCGTTTGATTTTATTGAGTGAAACAGGTTACCAATTGCATAGAGATAAACACTTGTGAGGTAAACCTGAAATTCTGCTTGGTTGTTAATAGAATATTGTAAATAATTTTTGATTATTACAAATTAGTTAAATTGTGTAATTATTTTTTATGGTAAATTCTCGGACTAACTTAAAAATTTGATTCCAAATTTTTATTTTTTTCTTATTTTTCTCTCTTGCTCGAGGACGAGCAATGTCTCAAGTTGGGGGTATTTGTTAGTCCTCAAATTTTCAATAAAAGCTTGAACAAAAATTTCATAAATATTATAAAAATTAGTTTAATTTGTTAGAAAATTAGGATTTAAATTCAATAAATAGATGTTGTTGGAAATAATCTGCCCTTGATCAATTTTCTCCAGTTTTACAGTGAAAAAGTTAAGAAATCAAGAGAAAATTACACTGGAGGAGCTGACGCGTAGCCTCATCCCACGTGTAGCATCAACAGCTATTTTTGATGCTGACGCTACGCGTCCTAGCCACGCGTAGCGTCAATGCTGCGTGGTCTCCACTTCCACTTTGGCCAACCACCCCACTTGAACCCAATAATGGGCACTCCACTCAGCACCAAGGGCCACCCACTCAACACAAATGGCCAAAACTCGGTGGAAACATGTCCATGTGGCCAAGCATGATCCATTTTTATAATTTGTAGTGGCCATTATCAGCTGTTTAATGGAAGCTGAGTCAGGGGCCTGACGCGTAGCGTCAGCACCCTTGCTCAGCCCTATAAATAGGGCCATCCAACACCATTCTAAGTATCCCTTTCACAGCATTTCATTCTCTTCTTTTCTCTCTTGTGCTCGATTTTGAGTACTTCTTTTGTGAGTTGTAGTTCTAGAATAGTTTTCTAGATACTTGAGTGTGTTTCGGTGTATTGTGATCGTTGTATCGTGAAGTTTCCATCGTCTTCGTAATGTCAAACTCTGTAAGTGTTGTTTTTACTTCCACCATGTGTAACTAATCTGTTTATGTTGGAATTGGTGAACTAATCTATTGAGTATAATGTTGTGAATTCGACCTCTGCATGTTTATGATTCAAGTCCATGTTAGTATTTCAACCTTTTATTAATATGAACGTCAAACGGGAGAATGATTTTCATGTGTATTGAAACTTGTTTTATTAGTATGAATGTCAAACGGGAGAATGATTGTTCATACCGTATTGAAACTTGTTTTGACGAAAGTAAAAAGTTGGAATACCCTTGGTATCTCAATTCTATAGGGGTTGTTAACCATTGTTGCCATAAGGCCAGGTCTTAATGCAAGTTTTTACTGAGAAAGCTCACGAGGGATCGGACTTTACGGTGAATTCTTAGAATTTATATCACGAGGGATCGGTTATAATGATTTTAAGCTGCAATGACATGAAACTTAATGATTAAATATGCATGTCTTGAGTTCCTCATTGTTATTCTAGATTAGGGATCCAATTTCCAACATAATTTGTCTATCTGTGTTTATCTCAAGTATCTTACCTATTCTAGATTGCAACTCGGCTTCTTAGATAGATTTTATTTTCTTTTATCTTATGAACCACTCAATCATGCTAACTTGTGAATATTGTATAAATTGTATATAAATCATTCTTTTGTTTATAACTTCCTTCACATTTACCATAGTAAATAGAAATTACTGTTGTTATTGGACTTTCAATCCTAGTGGAACGATATCTAAATTTTGAAAACTACAAACGATTGGTGCGCTTGCCAATTAACAACCCGGTGGTGGAAACGAACTGTTGAGACGCTATCGCCGGGTTAACAATATACTCGCTCAAGCGACCAAAGATGGAACTAGCTACTGGAGAAACCTCGCCCAAGCGAGAATAATTTGTTTAAGCGAGTCATGTTAGTAAGGTTACTGGAGTAATTTCGCTTGAGCGAATGTGACTCGCTCAAGCGAAGGAGGGATTGTAGGCACTGAAGTGTTTTCACTGGAGCGGGTTGGTTATTTAAACCTTCCGCTCAAGCGAGTTGAGTTATTAATGTCTCTGGATCTGTTTCGCTCAAGCGAACTAGATACTGGGAATGTAAGGGATTTCGCTCAAGCGTGACCATGGTTCGCCTGGGAATGAGACATGGACGTCGCTCAAGCGAATGGTTATCTCGCTCAAGCGAAAATTGATAGTTTCGCTTAAGCGAGTTGGGGCCTCGCTCAAGCGAGAGGCCCCCGATTCCATTTTCCCTCTTTTTGTTCTATTTAACTAGTTTCTTCCCTTTTACTTTGATTGTTTGATTTAATTAAGACTGTTTACTATTTTAAATATGTTTAGTGAAACATAAACATTATTTTGAATCAGGACTTAATTATTATTGTTGATCGTGAAATTTATTGTAAAATTTACCAGAATGAATAAAAATAAATGTAAATTGACCTAGGATGTCACATTAATAGAGAGCAATGGAGAAGATACAAATCTGAAATTAAGTTAGTTTGATTTTTATTTAAAATGGAAAACAGGGTGATCTAATACTACATGTTTCAATTTTGCTTTGTCTGCTTTAACTCTCGTAATGAAAGCTAGTGGCAACTATTCCGCGTGCCACAAATTTAGAACCTCACTCTGTCTCTGAACACAAAAAGAAAAATCTAGGCCACGTCGGAGGATAACATCCAATTCAACCAATCACAGCAAAGTTGATGAGATAACCCACGTCCCCATATTATCTAAATCCTCATTCCTCTTCACATTTCATCCACACAAAAACCAATCCACACCTTCACCCCATGCACTATAAAAAACACCGTTTGTGTTTTACGCTTCTGATTCCCTTCCAACAGATTAGAGAAATCAAGTACCCAATCTTGTTCGTTAGAACATGGCCACCGTGACTTCCGCAGCCGTCGCTATTCCATCATTCACTGGCCTCAAGGCAACAAACACAGGCAAAGTTAGTGCCATAACCAAGGTCTCATCATCAACTACACAGTACCCAAGGCTCGGAATCAAGGCCTCGCTCAAAGATGTTGGTGTTGCGGTTGCCGCTGCTGCTGCAAGTGCAGTGCTAGCTAGCAATGCCATGGCCATTGAGGTTTTGCTCGGTGACAAAGATGGGCAGCTGGTTTTTGAACCCTCCTCTTTCACTGTGAACTCTGGAGAGCAGATCGTGTTCAAGAACAACCGTGGGTTCCCGCACAACGTTGTTTTCGACGAGGATGAGATTCCCAGCGGCGTTGATGTGTCGAAAATTTCAATGAGTGAGGAAGATCTTCTGAATGCCCCTGGTGAGACTTACGTCGTTACTTTGGATACTAAGGGCACATACAGTTTCTACTGTTCACCTCACCAAGGTGCTGGTATGGTCGGAAAAGTCACCGTTAATTAATTATAAATTCCTCTCATTTCTCATATATAAGGTTATTGTTAATTTCGGTTTTGTAGAAGAGCTTAATTCATATCATTCTCGTTATGGAATGTTGTATGACATGAACCAATATATTCTCATGTAATTTATTTACTTTGTTTGCTTTCTTATCAGTCTGCTTAATTACATAGACATGGAAATAGGCAATGTCACCAAAAAAAAAGAAGTAACTAAGGTATAAATATAAAGTAGTTTCATAGCAGCAAATCAATATAAAGTAAAGAGTTTAGTTACGACGAGTAAAAGGATTTATTATAAAACTTAAATGATTTTCCCTAATTCGATTATCTTGAATTGAACGACTAAATTGAAGTCTTTTATTTCAGACATGAACAGAGGCAAACCTTCAAATAATAAACGTCCTGCTCGAAATCCTACGTCATTGAATCATCTATTCAACCAATGAGACTACGAGAAATTGAGTATTATAATGTGCATATAATCGGAGATGAAAAGGTCACTTTTATAAATCATTTATCAGTTCTGATATTTGACTCTAGTTTGACATGTTACCTGAAACGATTATCTAGGGGCAGGGGTGAAGTGAAGCTAATCTTCATACTAAAATAAGATGCACTAAAGAGAATTATAATGGAAGTTATAATGAAAGGGGGGAAAAGGAGAGAGGGATGTAACAAGGTGGGTGTAAAATTTTAGGATGTGAAAAGATTAACGTGGTTTAGGAATAAATAAATAATGGATTATTACACGTGAACCTCTGTGCAGAAAAAATCAATACAAATATACAATTAAGGTCCAATCCATTAATTAGTAAGATTACTATACATACGCAGCCTATACCGTAGATGGTTGAAAACAATTCAGGGGTAAGGCCACTGAACTTTTTACTAGCACGTCCAGCGATCCCATTTCCTCCCTTTTTTGAGACTGGGTACTTATATGACAGTGAAATTAAGAGTCTATACTATGGTTTATGTAGTTAGAGAATCAGGAAGAGTAGACCGGGAGCCAAGAACCTTGCCACCTACATCTGGGAATAATTCATATCCAGGTATGGGTTTTACCCTCCCAAGGGCATCTACATTAACAGGATATTTCAAAATGTGCCCTTGCAATGGTGTGAAATCATCAGCTGTGTAGTTCCTCCAGTTGTCTTCAGCAACCCTGTTCACACTCCTCACACAATCTAGGCTTTCAGGCTCCTTGAAGTAAGCATGTATGGTCCCCAAGTGTTCCGCCCACAAAGACATTCTATACCCATAGACCTGCAAATTCCTTTATGTTTTAAGTCCTCCTGATAGAGAACTACCTGGGGAATTGCCTCTAAAGAGACCTTGAAAGATACTATGTAGTTAACTTATATACCCTTAATGAATTGTTATACAAACCTGACCACGTGGTTGACCCTGTTTCTTATTCCATGTATGATGGGGTTGATATGCACCCATTGCTATCTCAGTATCTCTTGATCCAGCCATGGATCGTTGATTGATATTGGCAGACCCAAGTAGCACGTATTCATCATCCACAATCATTCCCTTGGCATGCACGTAAATCATAAACCGTTGGAACTTTTGTGAGGCTGAAACCTGATGATCATTACAGAAAGATAATGTTACCAAAACTCAAGAAAATTAACCTTCAACTACATATCTACTGTTCACTCTGACTATGACTATATAAATTATCAAGTCCTAGACAGACCGGTCTTGGAATTTCATGGGCCCTGGACGAAACGATAGATAAAAGCCCTTTTGTATATTCTTTTAAGAAAAAAATTATTAAATAATTAAATCAACATTAACAAAATCATTATAAATTCTAAACACATTAATCAAATATATCATCCTAAAATAGAGAATAATAACAAGTCATAAAATAATAAACGGTGCTCCTATAGTAATAACTATTAAAAATTTAAAAATTAAACATTCTTAACATAAAAATAATAAAAATATAAACAAGAATTAAACAATTAACAATGACTATAAAAAAATTAAGACCCTATAAACATAAAAATTAACATATATCAACATGAAAGTTCATAAGTAATTTATATAAAACAACATAAATTACAACGCTAGAGGACAAGGAAACATTTAATTAAAAAATTAAGTTAGCATGGAATCAAACTCAAGACCTTTAGTCATAATTCATGTAATTTTACCACTAAACTATTCAGGTTGTATAAAAATTTATTCATTTTTTTTTACATAAACTAAACATTATTTATTTTGGGTCTTTATTAACAATGGGTCCTGGGCCATTACCCTTGTCTCCAAGGCCCAGGGCCGGCCCTAAGAATACTCTAAGGATTAAGGTTTATTTCTCAAAAATTTCATTTAAATATATGAAAACGCTGATGGTCTATTTATATATGGAGAGGGCTTAATTCTGTCTCAATATCTATTAGATAATCCTAATATCTTATTAAGATATCCTAATCTATAAGGATATTAAACGATTTTCCTAGCTTTGTAGAAGATTACAAAATATTTCTTAATGACCATATTGACTCAGCTAATTATAAGTCTGAGTGGAATATTAGAGGGAACATCTACCAACAAGTAGATTGCTCATCACTTCAAATTCACACACTCATTAGTTAGAGGAATGTAGCAAGTAAGATCAATGATAAATGAAATGGACTGAATATTTGAACTTCAGGATCCATGTTGGAAGTAAACAAATCAAAAAGGTATACAAGCAAGAGACTATGAGTTCAAGATGTTTGGGCAGTTTTTGGACAAAATGGTTACTCAAGCTGAAAATTCAATAACCCTGGTACTTAGTTGATATGACCTATACACGAATGCTTCCTTTCTTCTTTTCACGTAGTTCTACCTATGATGAACTGAAAAAACACCTTATCTGCAAAGCTGGAATTAAGACCTACAGATGTAGTGCAAAACTAAGCATACTTTGCCCAAGTTTTTTTCAACCTTAAAATCTATTTTAAACTAAAACTAAAAATAAGAGAATTTAGTGTCTGACATTTTTTTCTTAATTTTTAGTTATCGAATCCTAACACTATCATTGTCAGTTATTAGGTTATTGATTCAGTTATGTAAGATTAATAAATGTATTAATAAGGCACCAGCTCCAGAAAAATATTTTGAATGCCTACCGGTTCTCCATGTTCTGAAGGTGAATGACCTGAACTTGAAACTTCAGTTGGTAATTTCTCTCGGTTTCCAAGACAGTAAAAATTGAGGTAATCTTGTGGATGACTATCATCAAGATGCATAGCTTTTAACTCCCGAGCTATGATCTCATACATCATTTTCATAGTTTGTCCCTGAGAATGTAAGTTCCTTTTCTATTAATAAACACAACTCTTGCAATCTTACGTAACTATTTTGAAATTTTATGCAAGTTAGCTACGTATTTAACCTGCCAAAAGAGAATCTCTTGAACTGAAGTAGAAGAAGGGACACCTTCGGGCCACATTGGGATGACCACATAAACTGCAAATCTCTCCTTAGATCTTATCTTACTGACTATCTTCAGTGCCAACTCTATCGGAATTAGGTTATCAGCACCTGATCATTGAATGGGAATTTGGGTAAGTAGAAAATATTATTATCAAAAAACTAATGAGAAAGATCAAAGACAAAAACTAAGTCTTATCCGAGTACGTGGTCTTGAAGGAAAAACAATGATATTTCAAGTGATGTGGATATTAATTAAGACTACACAGTCCTAGTACATAGCTTATAATTACTTCTAGCAGTTGCCTGATTTGCACTATTTGAGCCAAAAAGCATGGTATATATAGGCATTGTCTACAATATTTTGTAGTGTTGAGGGCTAAAAGGAGCAAACCACATCTAACATGCTAAATAATAGTCAAAGGTGCTTATACAGATATTATGAGCAATAAGTAGACGCAACAAGTTACATGAATAAGCATCAATATTCTGCCAAAACCTGCTTCTTTGTAAGATGGCCAAGCAAAGGATGATCCAACAAAATACTGATTTTCAATATAAATAAAATGTTGAGCAGATCTGATCGCATGTATATATGCTGTTTGAATACTCTTGTCTATGACCAAATTTTTTGCACAAACAAGTTTCTGCATTAAATGACAATAAAATAAAAATCAGTGAGACAGAAATCTGAAGAATCAATGAGATTTATCTAGCTATAGAGCCACTCAATGTTAGATAATTCATCTTGTTAATGGTTTGAAGTTACCTGAGCCTCAGCTTCACGCACATTCTTAGGAAATCCTTTCAAAGAACCAGAATCTATGGATCTAAAAATCTGTGAAAAGTAAATAAAGTAAAAAAAAAACAATTCTGTTGAAAGAAAAAGAAGCAAGTAGAAGCTATCCTTTAAAGACAGTGAACTAGTAACCTGAACATGCCAACTAGAAGGATCATCTTCCTTTGAAACCCATAATTCAGGATCATCATTTGGCATTGATTCAGAAGGACTAAGAATCCAGGAGATGCGTTCTAACTTAATCAAAGAATCATCATGCCAGTGAGACGCTCTTCTGAATTTTCGACCCAACTCAGCCCATTTGCTGGCTTTTCTCCAACGCTGCTCAAAATTAGTGAGTATATCATATGCAGCAGGGCCCTCAATTTTGCAATGTAAATCATGCCATGGTTGCCTAGGACCCTTGGTTCCCACCTATTATTAAAAATGTAAAATAAGACAAATTTTGGTGGGTTAGAGTGTAATGGCAATCTCAATCTCAGTATCAAAAACAACACCTTTGACAACAATTTATGTTTATGAAGTTACTAGATGCAAAGTGCCAATAACACTGCTGTATTTCCACACTTCGGACCAATAAATTAGCCCGTGAACCAAAAGAAGAACATGTTATCTAATAGAACAATGCTACTTTTTGATTCTAGAGAAGGAAACAGAAACTGGACATGTCATGCTAAAAGGAAAAGTTCATATCAATGTAGCTTTTGGATTTCTAGCAACTTTATTTTATGAAAAGGTATCCTCAAAGACTATAAACTTACACATAACGTGGGATTATGATAGTCACCCTCAAAAACAGTGTCAAGATCACGGAAAATTCTATGCTCAGGTGTATCATACCGGCCGTCACAAAGGTCTAGACCACCAATAAATGCAGTTATCTTCCGATTATTGCCTTGTGCTTGAGAATCCACAAGCACACATTTCTGATGATGTGTAAAGAGAGTTCCAACAAGCTGAAGTTTGATGCCATAAAATATAGTCAACAAGATTCCAAGTTTCTCAATAATTTTTAAATAGAAATCCATGTTGGGATTGAAAAAACTCAATTATTGATTATTAAAGATGCGGTCCAGAGCCAACTATTCAATAAACATTTTTCATATGCCAGGTATGCAGTTTGGGACATACAGAAAGAAAGGATGCCAACCAATTCCGTAATACATTAACGTAAAGATTCAAGGAGGTTTATCCAGTGCATAGAAATGAATTCTTGTGTTACATTTACGCCTGGTTGGCCTATTTAAAGTCTAGGAAGACAGAGATGGACATGAAAACTTCATTTTACTTGGTTATGTAAAAATCTTACAAGTTAGGATCAACCCCCCGTGCTATGCAGTTAAAGCCAGAGTGATATATATTATGAAAGAATGGAAAGCACAGGGACAACTTTCTAACAGAAAAAAAGAAAATATCATCTGGAAAAGCTACTAAACCATAGCATGAAGCATGCCTGCTGCTTGAAAATGCTAAGCTTACTGCTGGCATATCTAGGTGACAGCACGCATGTAACTGAAGAATGCCTGAAAAACTTTCGAGTTTCTTCATCATGAGTTTGCATTACTCCAGTCTGCAATCAAACTACTAACTTGTAAGTTTGTAGAATTAAAAAAAGGCAACAAACACTACATGTAACTAGACCAAATAACAGACAAAGCAAATCATCCCAAACCAGTATCTCTGTTCAAGCCACTTGCATGTACAAAACTCAACAAAAGCAAGAGAAAGACAACAAAAGCTGAAAGCCAAGCCTATATAGTATACTATTTAGAAGCCTGCCTAAAATATGAAGACAATGTCACGTGCCAATACCGTGATTTTAGAAATCATGAAGCTTTTACTACAACTTGAATTGAAATAATTGTATATATCATCTCATTTCCTCAATAAAATTTATCTAGCCAATTGGGAGATGTTAACATGCTCCATTTCTTAAACTTGTAAGTTTGTAGAATTAAAAAAAAGGCAACAAACACTAAATGTAACTAGACCAAATAACAGACAAAGCAAACCATCCCAAACCAGTATCTCTGCTCAAGCCACTTGCATGTACAAAACTCAACAAAAGCAAGAGAAAGACAACAAAAGCTGAAAGCCAAGCCTATATAGTATACTATTTTAGAAATCAAGAAGCTTTTACTACAACTTGAATTGAAATAATTGTATATATCATCTCATTTCCTCAATAAAATTTATCTAGCCAATTGGGAGATGTTAACATGCTCCATTTCTTAAACTTGTAAGTTTGTAGAATTAAAAAAAAGGCAACAAACACTAAATGTAACTAGACCAAATAACAGACAAAGCAAACCATCCCAAACCAGTATCTCTGCTCAAGCCACTTGCATGTACAAAACTCAACAAAAGCAAGAGAAAGACAACAAAAGCTGAAAGCCAAGCCTATATAGTATACTATTTTAGAAATCAAGAAGCTTTTACTACAACTTGAATTGAAATAATTGTATATATCATCTCATTTCCTCAATAAAATTTATCTAGCCAATTGGGAGATGTTAACATTCTCCATTTCTTAAATTTTGAATATTGGGCTTAACTCAAATAACAGACAAAGCAAACCATCCCAAACCAGTATCTCTGCTCAAGCCACTTGCATGTACAAAACTCAACAAAAGCAAGAGAAAGACAACAAAAGCTGAAAGCCAAGCCTATATAGTATACTATTTTAGAAATCAAGAAGCTTTTACTACAACTTGAATTGAAATAATTGTATATATCATCTCATTTCCTCAATAAAATTTATCTAGCCAATTGGGAGATGTTAACATTCTCCATTTCTTAAATTTTGAATATTGGGCTTAACTCAAATTTTTAAAAGCTAGCTTATAGGGTAAAGATTACCCTCACCTTATATACTATTAATTAGTCATATTTTTAACCAATGTGGGACTTTAAACATAGCATCTCATCCCCAAGATTGAACATTGCTAGTGTGGACAAATACAGCTGGACCCAATAATATGAAACTTACAATACTCTTTCCATGGTGGCCCAATAATGAATTTTTTTAATAGACTTTAGTATCATTTTAAAGATGGATATAATTTAATCCTAAAATTTAATTTATACAATAAAGATTAGTCTCACATTATATACTATTAATTGACTATATTTTTAATCAATATGAAACTTCCAACGATATTCACATTTAAGACTAATCGTATGGTGTAAACATTTGAAGTTCTGAACCTAATAAATCAATCAATTATTATCTCCACCTTAGGAAAAAAAAAATTACCGTGTTCATGAAAAATGAGCTGTGCGAAGTCTTATCATCCCAAACTAATAATAAAACCCGCAAACCTTCTTGTGACTTGTACTTGAGCAGTTCCCCCAAATTCAAATTTCCACCGTTAGGTAAAGGCTTGGTGGGCTCTCTCACAAGCTTGACCTTGTGGTAAATGGACCAACCCACAATGTAAACCAAATGATGCGCTTCCAAAATCGCGTGACATATATCTTCCCAGCACTTCCCATGCTCAAACGAAACCCTATCATCCAACTCAACCTCCGGCAACAACGATTCCGGCACGTGCGCGTCCTGATACAGCGTCACCGAACCTCCGTGCCGAACCGGAAAATACGAATCCTGAACCACGAACCTATCCGGACCCGGTTCAATCCCCGGCTGGAACAGAGGAGTATCCTCGCACCTCGTGAACTTCATCTCCAGCCGAACCGCGCAATCCGGCTTTGGCGGCTTCCCGAACGATCCTATGATTGGAAACCAATCGGCGATGATTTCACCGGAGAGGATCCTCTCGGCGGAGACAGTGGCGATTCCGATCAGGTCAGCGCCGAACATGTCGTTATCCTTGACGAAAAACTCGACCCGCGATACAGGATGCGCGAGGGGGATCCTGAAATTCTCGTTCCAGAAAGGGTTCTGAGAGTTGGGGATGACGCGGGTGCGAGCGACGGTGGCGCCGGCGAGGCAGACGGTGACGTAAGGGTCGCTGGTGATGATCTTATGGTGGCGGTGACGGTGGCGGTGGTTCTTACTTTGGCCGGCGATGGAGGAACTGCACGAATTGAGAGCGGAGAAGATCCTTCGAAAGCGCTCGGAAAGCATGTCCATGTTTGGGAGGAAGCGAGCCTCGACGATTTTGAGTTCGAGGGTTCCGTGAAGGTAGACATGGGTGTAGGATTTGCGCGTCATTGTCACCATCACCGTCGGGTGAGATTAGGATGAAATGGTTAACGAACGAACAAGGGAGAGTGATAGAGAGCGGGTAACGCGATTACGCGAACGCTCACTATCACAGATCGGCGTTACGGACGCAGCTAAAGCATGTAGTTTTTTCTTTCTGTCTTCGGTGATTGAAATGAAATGGCAAACACGGCTTTGGTTTGATCTAAATATGAATATTACTTACGGTGGTGTGTGTTAGCGGGAAAGACAAGACTAATTTTGGAGGTATGAAAATTTATGAACACGTGTGGGTAGCAGAATTAATAGGAGCTCCATATAATTATATATTTTAAGTCGTCTCTAGCCTCTCCTTAAATTCATGTCATGTTCTAAAGGTACATGCCTCCATCTCCTACCACGCCATTTTCGCTATACTTTCTACATGCCCATGCGCTTTAAATAGAAATGAAATATGATTTTTCACCTTCACCTAATTCTTATACCATGAGAAATAAAAGAAAAATAAAAATGTTATAAACATGTGATGATTAAATATTAAACAATTATAAATTAAAGATTACTTCAAATCCTATATATTTAAACGTTTAATGCTTTGGATTTAAACCTTCTAAATGGTAAAAATCTTTGTTAAAAAACCTAATCTACATCTTTTCGATAAATGATCTATACAGTTAAAAAATTCAGAAAAGAACATTTTGCCATATATCTTTTTAATGGATAAATATAATTAAATGTTCTTTTACTAATTATATTTTTAAAGGGTGAGTAATAATCTTGAAAAACAAATATAAAGAATTGGATGAAGTACATTACTCTTTTTTATCTTTTTATCTAACACAATTTTTAAAAAACAAACATATTAAAAAAACTCGTTAAATATAATTGTATCGTATATACTATCATATATACCACTTTTGTACTTACTTCTTTCCATTTATTTTACATTTTAATTATAGCTATTTATTTTTAAAGTAAAGGTATATTAAGTCAGATAAATGCTACTGGTAAAAATTCTACTTTACCTTTGGAATAAATTCTTTCTTGTTAAATAAAAGAAAAAAATATATAATTAAGTCAGATAAAAATAACATAGTTGTAAGTTTGACTTTAATTTCTAAAAGATCTTTTTTTTACAAATTTTATAAATTTGTCAATAATTATATTTATGTATTGATTGTGTGTGCCGACATTTCATACTATATATCAACTCATTTAAATCTGTCTTGACACATATAAACTTTTGATATCCAATTCATATAAATTTTTCATATATATAAAAAAAACATACTACATATCACCTCAACATGATTGTCTTTATTAAGTAATAACATGGATTAGTTTTTTAAAAAAAAATTTATGAAAACTGAAATCAGTAACTCTTGTTTTTTGAAAGATTAAACTCAAAATAGTTATATTTAGAGAGGGGAAACTTATTTAACCAATATTTCATGTCTCACCTTTTCTCAAGGTCTATTTAATTTAAGAAAATATTTTTTATTTTAATTGTATTATAAACTGACACTTCACTTTTTTGAAATTTTTAGAATGGTTGGATAGAAAATAGTAAAAAAAAAAGCTTAAAACAAATTTCTCAAACTTTATTTTTATTATTTCCTATTAAGACAACAAAACAAACTCGCAATTTATGATTAAAAACAAACAAAATTATTTTTAAAACTAAATAACCTCTTATTTCTTTTTTCCTTATTTTATCTTTTATTAAAACAAAGTTTAAAGAAGAAATTTAAATTATTTTTTATTATCAAAATTTCTAATAAATTAATGATGCTGAGATATTTATGTGAAATTTTACCACACATATTTGTTAAAATTGTTACTAAAAATTATATCAATGTATCAGCATTTGAATGAAAATTTTGATAGAAATTAATATAATTTTTATCTAAATTTTATCCTTAACTTAGAGACAACGTTGTGGGTTTTTTTTTTTGAGAAAACAACGTGGGATTATTAATTTGAATTTTGTATTAATTATACCAATAAAAATAAAGTACTAATAATTCAGTTCGAGAATTTGTCTAACGAGACTTGTTTAAAATAAAAATAATAAGAAATTTAATTATTAAAAATCATAGTATGTAATTTGTGAAGATTGTTATTTAATTTTAATTCTTTAACTAATATTCTTTACAAAACCCATAATTCAATTAGAAAATTATACATCGAGTAGATGAATTAATATAAGATTATTTTAGTTTAATTTGTAGTCTACATTTCGTGTGATAAAAAATACAATTCTATTAAATTAGAGTTTATCAGTCCATAATAGTATTAGTCAATTTAAACACCAATAAGTAATAAAAGAATACAAAATTAAAGTAAATTTGGAAGAATCAATAACCCATAATTAATGTGTTATTCTTTTAATAGACTAACAAAGAAACACAATGTCCACCGGTAACAAGCTACAAAAGCTTATCAAATTCTAATAATGGACCTCTCCAAGTTTACCATATTGTTTCCTTATCAAAATACGGAATGGTTTCACAGATAGTAAATATTTCAATCAGTGTCTTTCCGCCTAACTCAAGATGGCAGGAACCACTCTCAGCATCATACTTTGTACAAATGATACCATCTGCAAAATAATAATATTAAAATCATACTATAAAAATATAAATATAAAAGTCAATAAAGACATTGCCAAAACATGAAAGCATGTGCCCTAAATATTACAAGCATATAAAGAAAAACTACTTCATATGCGGAAAAAATTAAAATAATTGCCACCAAGCTTGCATCAATGAAAAACCACATGATTGACTTAAACTTAATTTAAGAATCGAGTCCGTTAATTAAGTTGGACTTGAATAATATACCATCAACTATTTTGGTTCATTAAGAATTTGGTTTATAAAAAATCATACTCAAGTTTCATTGGAATAATTTTTTGTTGATTTGGGTTGGATGAAGACAAGTTCGGCTCAATTCATTTTCAGCTCTATATACAAGGAAAAACCAAAGAAATATGAACTCCAATATCAATGAGGAAGACTGGACCATTTCCATTAAAGTTAATTTCTTACCGAAGCAAATCCAATGCACATTATACTGAAGCCAGGAAAAACAAAGGGTGCCCTTTCAGACAGGAAGAGAGCTGATAATTGAGAAAGAGTGTTTATTAGTATATTTCAGTGGTAATCAAACATAATTAAGAAATAATGGCGTTCCTCTCACCTGTTAAAGGAGAGAAAACCAAGGGAGAAACAATATGGGCTACTGAACATATGCCTGAGATGCAACCTTGAGCCCTTCCCTGAAAAGAAAGGTAAATGAGGTGAAAAACAGAACAGAGTTGAAGTTATCTAACAAAAATAGAAAACAAGATAAATAAAGAGCATTGTATCATGCATACCAAAAATATCTCTCCCTTCATTAAGTAAAAATTGAGTAAAGTGCCTCTTAGAATATAGTTTACATAAAAGCTTTGCTCTAAAAGAGTGAAAAGAAGAAGAAAATATGTGTATTGCTTCAATTTCTATTAGGATAAGTATTATATTAGTTAAAAATATGATAGGGGGAATAAAATATTATTATTAACATTATACCTGCTCGTGAGGACCAACTTGTTTAGACACAATACTTCGTATCTGCGAAATGAAAAATTAATTTACTCATCATTTTGTTTTGAAAAGGAAAAAAATTGAAGGTTGATGGTAACAATTATCCATTAAGAGTTAATATAGGAAGACAAAATGAGGAAATGAACTCACACAAGGTTGTGAGAAAACAAACAAAATTGAGAACATGGCCGCAACATAAGGAACCTGTCAACATTCACACACTAGCAATTAGACAACATAAAAAGAGTACAGACAAAAAAAATGGAGATATTAGAAGCACACACCGCACAGTCTCTCAAAATTTAACCTTGTAATTATATTTCACACTGAAAATTATTAATAGAAGCATGAACTTGTAATTAGCAATATAATGTGTAAAGGACATACCAAGGAGGACCATGTTATGCTGTAAAGGAACATCTGCACAACATCCCATATCACTAAGTTAGAACTTTGTAACTGAATGACTTTCTTAATGATTTCTTAAAAAGAAAAATGCTTACATGTACACAGTGAAAGAATAGTCCAATTGACAGTAGCTTTGCCTCACCCAAGATGGGAGCCAAAATGGGCATAAGAAGAAGCTGTTACGATCAATGTTCAATATTTAGGATCATAATAAACTAAAGAAATTGAAGATTTATGAAAGGAGAGATATACAACTAAATACGATTGGGAATAGAAATATAACCATATAAAAATTACCTGCGACACAGTCCCTGCAATTCCAGAAATGACCATCAAGTCAGCAAATTGATTCTTGTCAAAATGAAATTGAGCCTTTAAGAAATACTGCAAAACAAAAAGGTGTTACTAAAGATTTAACTTGACTAACTAAATACTACTTCTAATTAATTTATGCAAAAAAAAAATATTTCGTTCCACAAAAGAGAATGCAATAACAAAATTTAAATGGAGTAGGATACTTCACAATAAAACAATTAAAAGATGTAAGAAAGTGAACATTAGTGATACAGAGGTCAGAAACTTGTATAGCAGAATATGGCATATGTATGATATTCAGAAGAATAAGAACATAGAAGGAGAGGAAAATACCGCCAATGAACCATGAAGGCCAACATCTGCAAGGCTACTGAAGAATGCTACAATTGCTGCTTGAGTAATAGTCAAGCTGCAAATTGTACAGCATATGATACATATGAATAATTATGACAAAATAGAAATACTTGTTTGATATAGGAAGTAAAGTTAGGAAAATTGCCCCCACCTACTATTAAGGAAGGAGGTTAGGTCCTTTAAAGATTGCAATGCTTTAAAAAGATGCATTTTACTTTTCAATTTCCCTTCAACCTTAGAAGTTGTTGGCTTTCCTTGTGAAATTATTGGGGTATAAAGGTGGTTGTGGTTGTGGTTGTCATGATCAATGACTGTATCCCGAAGGAAAATTTGCATGTAAACTGCTCCAATCACCGCCACAACAGCTGAAACCTTAATCAAGGAAAGATGTACATTGTCACTCAAGGAAAAAAGAGAATGAAAAGAAAAATAAAAATGTGTAAGCATTATTAACGAAGGAAGATACTTGAAAAGTTAAGGTTGTAGAGAGGAATCGAGTTGATAGGGTGCCACACACAAAAGCAGCAGAAGCTATCCCTGAAAGAATTCCAAATGCAGTGCCTCGTCCACTTTCCGGAATGTTATCTGCCTGAAAAGCAGAACCAAATACTTAATTATTCCATCCTCCAAATTCAATCCCACATACATATTTTGCCTTGTGTTTTAGAATATTGAATTAGTTTTATAAATAAAATTTATTTATTTCATTACTTTTGTCAGAAAATATATAATCTGAGGAAAATTGTGAGGACTCACCACGTAAGCTAGAGCAAGGCAAGGAACGCTTCCTTCGCAAACCATTGAAATGAGTATCTTAAACACATAGTACACGTAGAAGAATTTTCTTGTCCTGCTGTAAGCTAATATACCTGTGAAAAGCGATAAACGAGTATTTAACTAATTGAATTCAGATAGAAGAGACTTCATGAATTTGAATTCTCTAGTGATATTTTTAACAATTAACGGAAGAAATTGAATGCAAAAATTACCAATGGGAATTATTGTAATGGTCATAGGGATTGAGAGAATGGCTTTCCTCCCATACTTGTCGGAGAGATTACCCAAGAGCGGCATCATCACAAGTGTGCCCAGCCCTGTCATCTGCATAAAATCACACGTTTTTTCTTTCATAAGGAACCGCACAACACTTGCAAATAAAGAAAAACATACAAAATGCATTAGTCATATGATGAGTAGTATAATAAAATGTAATTGAACGTTTGATGATGAAGTTATAAAAGTAAAAAGATCTGCATTATCTTTTATATCGTTGGACACAATTAAACCTCATGATAATTAATATGGGCCCTCACCACCCATCTATGCATGGTGTTTTTTGACTTATTGTTACTCGGGATGGTGAGGATGTTATTGATTGTGAACGCATATTGGGTTATTTACACAGAGGTATGGAAAAAATTACAAAAAATTGAACAATTATACAATATTTGTCTTATGTAACATTTGGGATTATTTAGCTACTATGTTCACGGAAGCAATAACGGTAAACCGACCAAAACAATTAGGAAATATTCAAGTACCCAAAAGAGCCAGCTATATCCGAGTAATTATGTTGGAGTTGAGTCGTATAGCTTCTCACTTACTATGGTTGGGACCTTTCATGGCAGATATTGGTGCACAAACTCCTTTCTTCTATATTTTTAGAGAAAGAGAATTAATATATGATCTATTCGAAGCTGCGACAGGTATGAGAATGATGCACAATTTTTTTCGTATCGGGGGGTAGCGGCACCTCATGATTGGATAGATAAATGTTTTGATTTCTGTGATTATTTTTTAACAAAGATTATTTTTTAACAATTAAAACTTCATTTAAACGTAAAATCTTTACCAACTCTAACGGTTCTAAATAAACTACGGAAAATACATGTTAAAATTGTTTATCTTGTTATTAATAACAGTAAATTTTATTTAGAAAAATGTGGAGTGGGCCGAATGATACCATGCTGTTCACAATTGGGTTCAACACTATCCGTTAAGGATAGGCCCAACTAAAAATTAGCTACAGACTCCAAATTTATGAATTTTTTAAATCATTTATTCGTAAAATTTCCTTGTTTACAATTTTGTCCTAAATCCTGTCTACCACCAAACAGTTGCTACCATTTTTCATGCATCCTACCCGATGACAGTTAGGTGACATGTGAGAAGGATTGGAGGGAATAAAAATGAGGAGGATAAAAATTGGAGATAATAAGAAAAAAAAAGATGGTCAGTTGAATGGGAATATTTTAGGTGTAAATGATTTAAAAAATTTAAAGGGAATCTATTTTAAAAAGTTATAGGTGTTAATAATATTTGCCTAAATTTGTAGTTCATCAGAGTTAAACTGTGTCAGATAAAGTAACAAATAGCATTAAAAAATGACAGGTTTAATTCAACTCAAAAGTTATCTTAAGAGTTAAGGGTTATTTCAAGTTTTATATGATATATACTGATCATATTCTTAATTAATGTGGAACTTATCTTAATATCTTAACACAACACATATAATTTTTAACTCTTTGTGAAAATTTATAGTTATTGTATCATGTTTAAAATTTACCTGTTCATATTAAAATTAAAGTATATTATGGTTTAGAATAATTTTTATTTCATTCTCAAATAAAAAAATTATTGTTTTTCCTTTTTTAAAAGTGAAATAGAAATTGATTTTTTAATTAAGTAACGTTGTAAAATTGAAATATTCTTTAATTTGAATAAACAATATTTTAAAACAATGACCATAAACCAAGACTAATCATGATAAAAGCTTTGGTTGTACTCTATTTACGATGGGCAGTAAGATGTTGTTGATCATAGTAAACGAAAGAGAAGACGATAAACACGAAAACTCGAGGAAAAAGCATGGCAATGGATCACACAAACGGCTTCGAAGTGGGCCAACCCAGTAAGTTGTAATAAGTTAAAATAAACATCGGGAAACCAGAAGGAAGTTTCTTTCATTGAGTGGGGACATGCTTCCCTAAACAGACCAACCTGTCCTATTTATAAGTGACAAAATTATACTAATATTTAACATACCTGAGCTGGACACTTCTTTTATATTTATTTATTTATCTAATACTATAAAATTATTTGAAGATCATCAACAATAAAATATAACTCATCAGATCAACACCCTGCTCAAGTAACATACTGTATCAATTCAATACCCGCAGATTTTCTTACAACTATTAACCTACAGTATTTTTTCCAACTCAATTATGAATAGGATATGTAAAATCGAAAAAGACTTGATAAAAAAAATTAAAAATACATACACTTTACTAAATATATATGTTCTTAAACATTGAGCTAATCGTGTTTTATTTGGTTCAATAACATACCTCATTTGCTCCCCTTACTATGTTTAAAGCTGCTTTTTAATTAAAACTGGCTATTCAACAAGTAGTCAACATTATCTTAAGAAAACATAGTAGTAGTTCTTAATTTTGATTTACAATAGTAAAGCTTTAAAATTCAAAGTTTGAACCTATGCTTTTTGATTGACTACCCAAACTCCACTACCAGAATGGCTCTGGTGGGTAAAACTAGTAGGAATTAATTCATATGAAAAACTTTGAAAAATATACCCATTCAGAACTCACTATGATAGTAAGATTTTCTTTACCAAGTTTTTCTATATAATATCACGATAAACTATAACAAGCATGTCAATTTATCTAGGTATGTTCTCCATGATAGATAAAAAGAAAAACATAAAATGTATGATAATATAACTCAATTCAATTTCTATTATCGTACTAATAATGCTAAATAGTACTCACTGCTTGTTGAAAACCAGTGAGGTAGATGGCAAGTGAGCATTCATCTTGTCCAGGACAAAGGGCAGCCATTGTGACATCGGTGATGGCTGGTACCACCATGTGTGTTGAGAAGCTATGAAGAAACACTGTCATCAAGAGATGGCTCAACCCATACAATTTCTCCATCATTATAATAACTCACGTTCTTTTTGATTTGACAAAAGAACTAAAACTAGCTAGGTAAGATCTGAATTAAATGTCTTGCTGAGAAACCCACCCTTCTCTAGGTAGCCACACTACTAAACGATTCACTTAGAAGCACCATGAAGAAACATGTGTATATATTAGCGAATCACAAAAGCAAGCTTAGTGTACTTTCGCGATTGCTTTACGTGTGCATGTCATTAAATAATAACCTAACATTCATTTGAAGTGAGTAACAAGTAAAAAGGACGGAAAAAAAAATATAGTAAACTGTTTGGATATATATTGTGGAACGATCATTAAACTAAAAAAACCTGATTAGTGATGGTGGGATAAAGATTTTATTTTTTGGTTAATTAATTTCCAAGTTTAAATGTGATTAAACTTTGAGCATAATTGACTAAAAAAATGTTAGATGTGGTAAAAAAAATGAAAGGGAGGCGTAGCTTCTAAGATAATAGAAAGAGCAAGATCAAGTTACGGCTTGAAGCGTGCAAGTTTCTTGTAAGCCCAATTTTCAACCGGCAACCTCCGAGTGGGCCTATCCCGTGACTAATGAAACTAATGGCTGATTTATGGATTAAATTTTCTCTAAGCTTTTATTAACAGTCGTTACAGGTGACTCATTTTATAGCTTACAGAATTTAATTGAAATAGTTACATTTCATCTCATAATAAATTTTCATGTACGTGAACCACAAAAACGTTGACTTTCTACATATTTAACCAGCAGTACTACCTCCTCAAGTCCTAATTACTCATTTCAGTACTCCAGAATCAGTTCCCACCCAATAGTCAGTATTAGCCACTCTCACAATGCTTCATGCGTTGGGAAAAATCGGCATAGATTAACTAATAATTTTTCCAGCGCAGTGGAATAGTGGACCGATAAAATAAGTGGTTACAAAATTAATTAAATATGAGTAAAGTAAATAAATAATAACACCGAAAATTTAACGTGGTTCACCCTTTTGATTTGGGCTATGTTCACGGGACAAACTCCGAAATTTCTTCCACTAATAAAATTAGTAGGCGTACAAGAGGGACTTCTTTAATAAAATATTAGAGACACAAAACCCAAGATTAACTTAAAATAGTGACACTCAAGTGTTTCCCAAATACCCCAATTAACCTCACTATTTTGTCACTCACTAATTATTTTTCCCTCACTCTAAATCATCAAAGCAATTAATTGCTTTGGCCTAAACACTCTCGCTAGTGTTTCTCTGCAATTGCTCTCAATTGCTTTCAATTGCTTATTCGATGCATTTGATGTTGCTGATTTTGTGCCTATTTATATGCCTTTGGAAACAATGTATACCAAATGCAATTGTGTGTTACAACTGTGTCCATGCTGCTTTGCATTTGCTGTCCACAAATTGGAAAGGCTAATTAATTATTTTATAGCCCTCCATTATGAGGGACCCATAACAATCTCCCCCTCCCGATTACATGGAGGGTTGTACCAGTCCTACGGCTTGTCGACAGTATTCCAACTTCTCATTTGGAAGAGTCTTTGTCATCATATCTGATCCATTTTCATCTGTGTGGATCTTCTCAAATTGTAGCAACTTCTTCTCCAATACATCCCTAATCCAGTGATATCTCACATCAATGTGCTTTAATCGAGAATGAAAGGAGGAATTCTTCCCAAGGTGAATTGCGCTCTGATGGTCACAAAATAGCTCATATTTTTCCCAGTGTAAACCAAGTTCACTTAAGAACTTCTTCATCCTTAACAATTTTTTACAGGCTTCAGTGGCAGCAATAAACTCTGCTTCACTTGTTGAGAGAGCAACACACTTTTGTAGTCTTGATTGCCATGACACAACTCCCCCTACAAAAGTAATTAGGTATCCTGATGTAGACTTTCTCGAGTCAACATCGCTAGCCATATCGGTATCTATGTAGCCTACTGACACAGGTTTTCCATCTCCAAAACACAAACTCATTTTGGAGGTACCACGGAGATACCTGAAATCCACTTTACAGCCAGGATTTGAAAGGAAACGACTCACTACGCTCACGGAGTGAGAGATATATGGCCGTGTACATACCATGGCATACATCAAACTCCCAACTGCTGAAGCATATGGAACTCTATCCATCCCATCCTTCTTATCCTCTGTGGAAGGGCACTGCTTAGTACTTAGTCTAAAGTGATTAGCAATATGACAACTAATCTCTTTAGCCTTGTCCATATTGAATCGTTGAAGTACCTTCTCGATATACTTCTCCTGTGACAACCATAATTTCTTGTCGTTCCTGTCTCTGGTTATTTTCATGGCAAGAATTTGTCTTGTTGGCCCTAAGTCTTTCATAGCAAAAGACTTGCTTAATTACTTTTTCAACTTGTTGATTCTGGAAATATTCTGGCCAATGATCAACACGTCATCTACATAGAGCAAAAGAATAATAAAATCATCATCAGAGAATTTCTACACGAACACACAATGCTCTGAAGTGGTCTTCTTGTAGCCTTGCTCCCCCATCACAGACTCAAACTTCTTGTGCCACTGTCTCGGTGCCTGCTTTAAGCCATACAAGCTTTTATTAAGCTTACAGACATGGTCCTCTTTCCCTTTTACTTTGAAACCCTCTGGCTGATCCATGTATATTTCTTCCTTCAAGTCACCATGAAGGAATGTTGTCTTCACATCCATCTGTTCGATTTCAAGGTTGAGACTTACTGCTAACCCTAGCACTGTTCTGATGGATGTCATCTTTACCACCGGTGAAAAATCTCATCCAAGTCAATTTTCTTTCTTTAACTGAATCCTTTGATAACCAATCTAGCTTTGAAACGTGGCTACGGACTGTGTTCATGCTTAATCCTGAACACCCACTTGTTCTTCAAAGCCTTGTTGCCTTTTGGCAGCTTCACTAGCTCAAATGTCTTGTTCTTATGCAAGGAATTCATCTCATCTTGTGCAACATCTCAAAATTTGTAATTTTTCAAAAATTCATTCATTAAGGATTGATGAAGAAATTCTGAATGAAATTCCGAGTGAATACCATTTGAAATATGATATTCCGAGTGAAAATGGTGTGATACCGGGTGAAGTAAGACCGAGGAAGCCATTTCCAAAAGAAGTTAAGATGTTTCCGAGTGAGACATCATTAAGCGAATTATTCCCAAGATAAGTAAACGGTGTCCGAATGAGACACTTTTGAATAAGGGAAATCTGAGTGAAATGTTCCCGAATGAAACGTTTCCGAGAGAAACACTCCTGAGTGGGAAAAACGTTGAAATTGAATAAGTATTTCTCAGGACGGATTTTGAGAAAATGACCGAGTGGAGTATCTCCGAATTAAGATTTTCCCAAGTGAAATATCACTGAGTACGACGTTTCCGAATGGAATGATACCGATTGAGACTATTCCAAATGGAAAGGTGTTAAATAAGAAATTATTAATTATTGAATGACGTGACACCGAATAGGATATACCGAATGAGTGTATTTCTAAATGAATAATTTCGAGTGAACAATTCCCGAGGGAAGTAAATATCCGAGTGGTGAGTTACCGAGTGGTGAACTTTATTAAATATATGTTCGGGTCGATATTTAATAATGACCAAAAGCTTGTACTCGGGTTTGTCTACGGAATTGTCCTTGACTCCAAGTGATTCGTTCGAGTGGAAGACTTCCGAGTGACGTAAATAAAGGATTGACTCGGACATAAATATACTTGGGTATGTTTGAATGAGATGTTACCGTGAGGGACATTTCCGAGGAAAGAAAGTCGAGTGTTCCATGGGATGGAACCTTTCCTCCAAATGAAGAAATTCTGAGGGACAGAGGCTTACTCGGAAAAGATATGCCCAAGACGAAACTGAGTCAGAATTATTGATTATTTTAATTAAAAATGTTTTCTACGTCACTCTGTTCTTCTACCTTCCAGCAGATTCTTTTCTGATAATTCTCTAAGTATGGCACCCTCTCAGATGTGCTGTCCCTTTTCATTAAATGCTCATTCCCTAGTCATCATCTGAAGAAGCGTACAACAGATATTTTTTATTGTTCACGTCTCTTTTGCATGAACAATATAAATATCAACTACAGTTGGATTAATTAAAGACTTTGGAAAAAGTGAATAACAACATCTATAATCTTTCTCTTCCAACTCTTGCTGAAAACTATTCACGAAGAACAAGTAAATCTTCCTTTCTTCTCTTTCGCGTGAACATTCGGGTTTCATAAATAAGAGGCTTCTGAAACTGTAATTCTAGTCGGAATTCTTGAAGCTGTAACTGATAACATTGAAGAGCAATTGAAAACTCTTTATTCAAGGTAAGGGGAGCGTTACATTTCAAATAAATAGTTTATGAATGGATGTGGGGTGATATTATTATGTTGTATATGTGTTATGTGTATAATTGTTATTGAGACCCTGTTTGCATGACGCTATATGTTTTCATATATATTCCACTCACATTTCTGATGTTGATATCAATAGTGATATGAGATTGATGATGAGTATATGAATATTATTCATGAATTTTTCATGATATCTATTTAGATACTTGAAATGCATGTGTGATAATTGAATATGAGATATGATGTGGTTTCCACAAAAGACCTTGGGTGGGACTCAAGGCAACCTCTTGAGCGGGGCTCAGGGTTTGGCCCGTGGCACTCACCGTTGTCACTGAGAGTGATGGTGTCACATAAGGGTGTAAACGGTTTGGTACCAGTAAAACGGTTGGTTCAGCTGAGAGCTGAGTTATGGCTCAGGGAGCCAGTGTTGCAACACAAATTAAAAGACTTAATAATGGATCCATTAGATTAAGCATGTGTGTGTACTGATATATATATATATTTGAGAATAATATATTGTTCATGTTGTATAGTTCGGTATATGTTATTTGTATAGTTATGGATTGGACTTTTAATCCAATTCAATAACTATTATTTGATATGTTTATGCTCACCCTCTACTTATATTTTTTTTTTACAGTGAATAGAAGACACAGTGAAGGCACTTGAGGTCACTCAACCGACTGGAGCATTATGTATTAGCGTGCACAATACATAGTGTGTATAGTTATTTGGGTAGAAGCCTTGGCCGGCTCATGTGATTACTGAGTGTTGTATTTTCTTTGTATTGTAAAGTGGACAGTCGAATTTTGTAAAGCGACAGTAATATTATTTAATTCAGATTTTGTTTTAATCTTGGAATTATTTGTGAAAAGTTTATTTGTATTTATTTGTATTTTAAAATGAGCCGGTCGGACTTATGTGTAACCGGTATTTTAATGTTGAATTCGATTATTGTTTTAGAAAATTTTAATTATTTGTGAAAAATTTATTTAACTTATTGAAAATTATTTTAAAATTAAGGATGTTATATCTTGCATGGCTTCAACCCATCTTTTATAGTGTTCATCATTCATAGCTTCTTGGAAGCTTTCTGGTTCTCCCTCGTCAGTCAATAATACATATTGTTCTTTAAGATATCTTGTAGAGCGTTGTCTAACTCTATCAGATCTCCTTAGATTTGGAGAACCCACTGGAGCTAGTGGTTGATCATGAACACTTTCATCATCAGAATTATTTGATGGTATCTCAAAGGGAGTAATCGGATCACCTGCCTCAGGTTGATCATTCGGAGCTTCATCTTTAACTTCTCTTGGCACCATCGTTGAAGGAACTAGCTCTATGTTTGTCGAACCATCATTGGATTTGGAAGCATTTTCCTTAGCTTTTTCTATATCTTCAATGGTCTCATATTCAATAAACACTACATCACAGCTTCTGGCAAGCTTCTTATGGACTGGATCATAAAATCTATAGCCAAGTTGATCTTGACCATAGCCAACAAACATACATTGTCATGTCTTGACATCAAGTTTGGATCTTTCATCCTTTGGTACATGCACGAAGGCCTTACAGCCAAACACCCATAAATGATCATAGGAAACATCTATTCCTAACCATACTTTCTCCGGAGTGTCATACTAAAGAGGAACACAAGGTGAACGGTTCAACACGTGAGTAGTTGCTAGTACGGCCTCACCCCAAAACATCTTTGGCAACTTTGCATGTGAGAGTGTACATCTAACTCTCTCCATCAAAGTCCTATTCATTCTCTCAGCTAAACCATTCAATTGTAGTGTCTTTCGCGGAGTCATTTGATGTCGAATACCATGCTCTTTATAGTAAGCATGAAATGGTCCTGTGTACTCTCCACCATTGTTTGTACGAATACACTTAAGCTTCTTGCCAGTTTCCCTCTCCACCATAGATAAAAATTGTTTAAAAACATCTAACACTTGGTCTTTAGTCTTTAAAAGATACACCCAAGTCTTTCGGGAATGATCATCAATAAAAGTCACAAAGTACTAAGTACCACCGAGTGACTTTGGCATTGGCCCATATAAATCTGAATGTATTAGGTCCAATACATTCCTCATTCTAGAAGGAGGGGAACTCTTGAAAGCAACTCTGTTTTGCTTTCCCGCCAGACAATCAGCACACTTCTTCAAATGGACCTAATCCAATCCAGGCAATATATTCTTTTTGGTTAAAAGGGTCATACTTTTCTTACTCATATGATCGAGCCGCTTGTGCCATAATTCAACTGTACCATTATTCTCCACTGTATCCATAGCATCCTAGAAAACCTTTTCCTGCATCATGTACAGTCTTTAGCACTTGTCTCCTTTGGCCATCACCAATGATTCTTTGGTGAGCTTCCATTAACTGTTATAGAAGGTGTTGCAGTAACCTTCGTTATCCAACCTTCTGGCTGAGATCAAGTTTAGGCGCATGTCTGGAATATGCCCGACGTCCTTCAGGACTAATTGCGTATCATTCTGTGTCTCCAAATAAACATCTTCTTTTCTTGTAACTTTTGAGTAATTTTCATTCCCCATTCTAACAATACCAAAATCACATGGTGTGTAAGAAGAGAATAATTCCCTATAATATGTCACATGAATAGTAGCTCCACTATCAACTACCCAACTGGTCTCAAGGGTTGCAAGGTTGACAATGTCTTCTTTATAGATGATGTGGAACTCCTCGGCAGCATTGGTTTGTTCCTCACTGTAACACCCAAATTTTTCAAATAAATTTTTCACAAATAAATGAAAATTTTAACAGAATTTTCAATTTAAAATAATAAAGCAGTCGGTATTACATCATCCGGCTTATTTAATGTTTACAAATGTTTCATAATCGGTATACACAGGAGCCGGCCAAGGCTACTTCAAACAACTATGTGCATTATGTACAATACACAAATACATAATGCTCCAATCGGCTGAGTGATCTCACACATCATTGTTGGGTCCTATGTCCACTGTAAAAATGACAACAGTAGAGGGTGAGCATAAACATATCAAATGATAGTTATTGAATCGGATTAAAAGTCCAATTCATAGCTATATATAAAACATAAACACATCATATAATCTCATAACATCAACCGATCAAATCATCATATTACTCTCAATATCATATCAGTGCAAATATATGCTCAATAAAATGGATCCATTATTAAGTATTTTAATTTGTGTTGCAACACTGGCTCCCCGAGCCATAACTCAGCTCTCAGCTGATCCGGCCGTTTTACTGGTACCAAACCGTTTTCCATCTCATGTGACACAATCACTCCCAGTGACAACGGTAGTGTCACGGGCTAAACCCCAAGCCCCGCTCAAAAGGTTGCCTTGAGTCCCACCTGTAACACCCCCTTATATACACGAGATATATATGTATTCTTCTTACTTTTAAAAAAAACTTTTAGAAAGATATACATATTTATCACTCTTTATCTCGCGTATACAAGGACGTATATACATCTGATTTCCTTTGAATATTGAAAGTAAAAAAAACATTGTCTTTCAATATTTGTCCATAATGACAAAATAATTTATAGAAATCATAAGTGATAATCATTATAATATTATATCCGAATGAAAGAGTTTATCAAAGTTTAACCTTTACCTTGTTACAATTATCTAACTTGATATTGTAATAAGGCAAAATAAAACTAAACTATACCTCTACTACAAATGTGACCAATCATTTCCTAGTCCTTGAACCATCGAGTTTTTGAATCCTACTCTTGTCATATCTCTTCATCTAATCGATTGAGGATGAGACCACTTTACCCTCTTGTAATTACATTTCCTTCCATCTTGGACTGCTAGCTATATATCATATAACATATATTTTGGACATAAAAATTCAAACAAGAAGGAGTGAGAAACAAAATATAATATATTACAGATAAGACATAAGCATAAGGGTTGTCACAAACTAATATAATAATATCAGTCATAATATCATACACAATCAATTATGAATATAGGGTTTCCACATACATAACACTTATATTTTCATTCATAACCATCCAAATAGAATGTCACAATCACATGAATGTTATGTAATGCTTATGCTACTATCTCATTCAGTTTATGCATGTGGGCCCTTAAATTTTTAATTCTGCACTGGGCCAACCAGGAGTTTACACTGTTCCATAATTCCGGATAATAATAACATAAATGCCTTCATGGCATATGAACAGCTCAACTGGCATGGAAACACTTAGAAACTAGTCAGATTGAAAAGGTTTTTATTGTGAAAGTACCCGACACTAGGGAGCGACCCCAGGTCACCTGAAGCACCCTTTCACACCCTCTCATCCCAAGGCTCGTAATTAAGCCTCCTCTAATGTATCCTCGGTTTCTATAATTCGTCCCCAGGCAATATCACATCTCATTTCTCTTTAATGATTCATGATGCATGAACTACTCGTGTATTGAGTTGGTTAAGACTTTTAGAAACTCAAGTATAAATTATATCTTCGGGGCCTACAAATAACAACATAGCCACCCCGATAAACTGTACATTTCCATACTCTTAAATAAGTTCTGCCTCACGCAGAAGAATTTCAGTACAGTTTTCTTTATCACTCACAAATCAATATTATTGTGATTTGAGTTTCAAAGTCTTAATATATTCCAAACCTTCTTTAGATCATTTATAGGAAATTAATTTACTTTAGACACAAGTTTAAATTATCGATCTTTTTCCATCTTAAATTATAATGCTTGAAAAGTATATAATAAAGCACTTTTGAAATTAAAAACTCTTATTTTCAAAAGTTTAAAATGAAATATTATTGAAGTATCTTATTTCCATTTGAGAATCAAATATTTTCATATACATATATGAATATATTATTTTCATAAAATAATTTCTTTTTCTTTATTTTTATAACTAAAAATTATTCTAAAATTTAATTAAATAATTTATTTTGGAAGAAAAAGGTAAGTTATAGAAATTATATACTTTTATTGAAAATTAAGAAAAATTTCTTAATAATAATTTTGAATAAACATTGAGAAATTATCATAAATAATTTCTTTTAAAATAATACTGTAAAGAGTAAGGAATAAGTATATTCTTACTGAGTTTTAGCTTACCGTCATGTTTGCTATATGCTCAAACTCCACATCACAAGATTATCAATCACTCATCAATCACAATCAAGTATTGTAATATCATCAATCATAATCAAATATTATCAATCATCAATATTATCAATCATAATCAAATCAAATAAATATCATTCATAAATATCATAATTTAAAGTTTAATAGTTATTTAATTTAATAAACTTAATTCCAAGCCTTTATAGTTCATTTCCTTGCATAGGTCTATGTAAGTCCATATAGGTCATAATAGTCAAAGTCTTTGCATAAGTAATTCAGAGTAAGTTACACAAGATACTTAATTTAAAATTTATTATTTTAAAATAATAATATTATTAAATTTAAAAGGAGTAGGGGACTTCTCCCATTATTCTTATGTCTTTCCATATTATATTTTTATCTCACTCCCCCTTACCTGGAATTGCTACCAAAAGTGAATTCGCTCTGTGCCTCCGAGTTCTAAAAAATATTAATACTAATTTATTTCAGTATAGGCATAAGATGAAAATTAAGATTACTATCAGAATGATAAATAGCAATTATGTATAGTAACAGTAAATAGTAATGGTAAATAGTAAATCATCAATAGTAATGGTAACTAATAAATTTTTTTTTATAGTAACAGTAAATAGTAAATCGTGAATAAAATGGTAAATAGTAAATTTTAAATGGTAACGGTAAATGGTAAATCGTGAATAGTAAATTTTGAATAGTAACGGTAAATAGTGAATTGTGAATAGTAACTTTTGAATAACAACGGTAAATGATAAATTGTAAATAGAAATGGTAAATAGTAAACTTTAAATAGTAACAGTAAATAGTAAATTTTGAATAGTAATGGTAAATAATAAATTTTGAATAGTAACAGTAGCTAATAAATTTTAAATAATAATGGTAAATAAATTTTGAATAATAACAGTAAATGGTAAATTGTGAATAGTAATAGTAAATAGTAAATAGTAACAGTAAATTGTAAAAATAACACAGTGGTAATTTATTTTTACCGTAGTAACTTATTCATAATAGTACTAGTATACTAATGGTTTAAGAGTGCTAAAAAGAATAAACTAAATAATCATAAAAAGAATTTAGAAGAAAATATTATTACTTTACACCTTCGGCAGAATCTCTTTTAACCAAAAGAATTTACTCCTCACTAATTTCTTACGCATTATCTCTCTAGATTCTCTCTCTAATTTTGGTGTGGAAAGGTTGTAAATGAGCCGTCTATTTATAGGAAGAGAAATTTACTATTTAAAATTACTTAATTATTTATTTTACTATTCATGATGTGAGTATTTACCCACCGGTCACTATTTATGATGTGAGTATTTACCCACCGGTCACTATTCATGATGTGAGTATTTACCCACCGGTCACTATTCATGATGTAAGTATTCTACCCACCGATCACTATTCATGATGTGAGTATTTACCAACTGATGATGTAAGTGATGATGTCGGCAGTGGCATTTCGGTTATTTTCTCAAATATTTATTAAAAAAATTCAAAAATTCCATAAAATATTGTATAGATCAAAAAGTTCTAAAGAACCATATTCTAATTCCTTCAAATTTTTATTTTAAAATTCTAATAAGAGTTAAATCTTAAATATGTAAAAACATAAATATAAGAACATAAAATATTAATTGTGAATAATAAAGATATCGAAAATTCTTAATATAATTTTCTTAATTAGTGAATACTAATTAAGTCATTTTAAAATCTTCGTTAAATATACATATTTTTATTTTATTATTATTTCATTTTATTTTTTTAAAAAATAATTTAAATATAAGTACCAAAATTTTATAAAAATATTAATTAGTTAAAAAATTAACTAACTAATAATAAGTATTTTCTCATTAAAGAGATATTAATATCTATTTTCTATTTGAGTAAAAAAATAGGATGTTACAACTCTACTCCCCTAAAAGAAATTTCGTCCTCGAAATTTGATATTGTAAATAAATCTTACTAAGGATAAACTAAGTAAACTATCCTAATATGTTTTCTAGCTTTACGAACAATTATGTATCCTTTCCTTGATGTTGCCATTTATTTTCTTTTAATCTTATCAGGTACTTTCTCCTCAACTCAAAGATATCACCCTCTTAATTTTGTTAACCATGCTCATCTTAAACTGATGATTAACTTTAAACACCTCAATAATTACATTTCTTAATCCATCAAAACATCACTTAATATAATTCGTAACATCTATAAATTAAAATTCCTACTCGCAACATAGTAAAATGAATTGCTAAGAATTAATTACTGGACAACTAGCCGTTAGCAACTAGCCGTTGGACTAGCCGTTGGACTAGCCGTTTATGACCGTTGCAAACTCTTTCCCCCTTGCTTGCTTATAAATTCTCATTCTATTCTCACTTCCTATCACAACTTCAAGGTTTCTTAGTTTCTCTCTTCTATCTAATTTCTTCAATCTTTTTCTTAAGTACTATCATACTATTCGATGGCCAACCTTCCTAGAAGCGATGACGAACGAAGGCGAGATGGACTAGAGTTCGTAGTAACAAGTGCCCCACTTCTTATAATCATTATGGTAATTTCTCTAGTTTGGATAATTTTTGTATTGCTAAGACTCTTAGACCTATATCTATGATGTACTAGGTGTTCTACTTCATTTTCCTTAATGTAATCGTGTATAATAAATTATCCTAGTGAGAAAGGATAAATATGTCTTAGTCCATGTTGTACTTGTTTATCTAGTTAAATCCTTGTGTTCTTTGCTTCATGACAATCTAGTGTATGCAATCATTTCTTATTGTCTTCTATAATGAATTAAATATTCCTTAACTAAGTGATTGTATATTCCATCATAACTGACTACGACCATTACATAGATTTGATAAATTCTCTAATCTTAAATGATCATAAATCACTACGTTGACTTAGAAATACTCACTTAAACTTTTGTTATGGATAGCTAAGATTTATGTAACCTACTTCATAGGAACTATGCTAAATTAATAAGTAAGGGTTCATATCTATTTTCCCACGGTTCACTAACATATTTCTTTATTTTAAGTCTATCATTACATAATAATTATTTATATAGGGTATATGTATATTCACTTTACAAAATTGATGACTAAAAGTAAATAACTTGATAAACATGTATCAAATTGTTAGGAATCCAAAGAAAATATTTTATGACACAATTTATCAATATTAAACCAATATCGATATCTCCCAAAGATCTATGATACTTATTTTTGATCATTTATTGACATATCTATCACAATAAATCACTAAAAATATTAAAAATATATGGTTAATTACATTCGATGTCACAACCATAAAAGTTTCATTAATTCATATATATATATATATATACAATCATCATATATTATTCAATCGAAGGCATTATAAAGGAAAACTTCATCAAATCAAACAACAATTAATATATCTCATATGTTATACAAAAAAAGAATCAATACAAACAGTCAAAGATATAATTCCTAGTACGATTACTTGTCACACCAAACAAGTTAGTGAATAAACTACAATATTTCTTTCATAAACATACATCCATATATATTTTTTTTAAATATATCACCAAAGGAAAACTATGTTTCTATCTTAGACAATTTGTTATACTACTTCAGATTACAACATTTATCTACCCATTGGAATTCTAATTCACACAAGTATCTCTACAACTTCAAGGATATTGTAAGAAATATCCTAATAGAATTTATTGAGTTTATCTCCATTTCTCCATATACCATATTAAGCTAGGGTGATCTTAACATCCTTTATTTGACATGTCTTTCACTACTTAGTGTAAATCATTCGGGGTGATCAGTCTCGAAAATTTATAGCTAAGTAGTTAAAGTCATGACAGCTCCAGTCTAAAATCCATATCAAAATATTCCTAAGACTTTTTCCTAAAGCTTAACTTTGAATTCTTATATGAAAATATATGTTACTAAAGATCTTTTATCGTCTTATCTCCCTTATTGTCCCTACATGTAAATAGATAAAATATACGCACACAATTTGTTTAACTTCTTTCATTAATAAATGCTAAGACTGACAAAACATTCAAACAAAATATCAGACACCTTGTCTCTTTATATACAATATGTCCCATACCATATTGTAAAAAGAGACAAATGTTGAATATTTCATTATCACATATCAACTAAAGAATTAAACACCATAGATCACATCTGGAATAAAAGGAAATAATTATATTACCTTATTATTACACCATACATTAGCGCCCATACTTAAATAATGTCAAGAAAGACTTCAGAATGGCCAGTCTCTGATAATCCCTGCAATAACATTTTTCAAGTAATAGGCTATAGAGTTCTAACTTATACTTCTAATTAACTTAAAGACTAGTTCCTTCTTTATCTCTAACTTTTCTCCACTTGCTTCTTGCCATCTACTCTAATTATAAAATTTCCTCCTCTATCAAGCATATAATCTTTTGACTAACTTAACCATCAGAGAACACAACAGACTAGTAAGACCATACCCCAAGCCGATTTGGATTGAACTGCTCTGATACCACTTTGTAACACCCCCTTATATACACAAGATATATATGTATTCTTCTTACTTTTAAAAAAAACTTTTAGAAAGATATACATATTTATCACTCTTTATCTCGCGTATACAAGGACGTATATACATCTGATTTCCTTTGAATATTGAAAGTAAAAAAAAACATTGTCTTTCAATATTTGTCCATAATGACAAAATAATTTATAGAAATCATAAGTGATAATCATTATAATATTATATCCGAATGAAAGAGTTTATCAAAGTTTAACCTTTACCTTGTTACAATTATCTAACTTGATATTGTAATAAGGCAAAATAAAACTAAACTATACCTCTACTACAAATGTGACCAATCATTTCCTAGTCCTTGAACCATCGAGTTTTTGAATCCTACTCTTGTCATATCTCTTCATCTAATCGATTGAGGATGAGACCACTTTACCCTCTTGTAATTACATTTCCTTCCATCTTGGACTGCTAGCTATATATCATATAACATATATTTTGGACATAAAAATTCAAACAAGAAGGAGTGAGAAACAAAATATAATATATTACAGATAAGACATAAGCATAAGGGTTGTCATAAACTAATATAATAATATCAGTCATAATATCATACACAATCAATTATGAATATAGGGTTTCCACATACATAACACTTATATTTTCATTCATAACCATCCAAATAGAATGTCACAATCACATGAATGTTATGTAATTCTTATGCTACTATCTCATTCAGTTTATGCATGTGGGCCCTTAAAGTTTTAATTCTGCACTGGGCCAACCAGGAGTTTACACTGTTCCATAATTCCGGATAATAATAACATAAATGCCTTCATGGCATATGAACAGCTCAACTGACATGGAAACACTTAGAAACTAGTCAGATTGAAAAGGTTTTTATTGTGAAAGTACCCGACACTAGGGAACGACCCCAGGTCACCTGAAGCACCCTTTCACACCCTCTCATCCCAAGGCTCGCAATTAAGCCTCCTCTAATGTATCCTCGGTTTCTATAATTCGTCCCCAGGCAATATCACATCTCATTTCTCTTTAATGATTCATGATGCATGAACTACTCGTGTATTGAGTTGGTTAAGACTTTTAGAAACTCAAGTGTAAATTATATCTTCGGGGCCTACAAATAACAACATAGCCACCCCGATAAACTGTACATTTCCATACTCTTAAATAAGTTCTGCCTCACGCAGAAGAATTTCAGTACAGTTTTCTTTATCACTCACAAATCAATATTATTGTGATTTGAGTTTCAAAGTCTTAATATATTCCAAACCTTCTTTAGATCATTTATAGGAAATTAATTTACTTTAGACACAAGTTTAAATTATCGATCTTTTTCCATCTTAAATTATAATGCTTGAAAAGTATATAATAAAGCACTTTTGAAATTAAAAACTCTTATTTTCAAAAGTTTAAAATGAAATATTATTGAAGTATCTTATTTCCATTTGAGAATCAAATATTTTCATATACATATATGAATATATTATTTTCATAAAACAATTTCTTTTTCTTTATTTTTATAACTAAAAATTATTCTAAAATTTAATTAAATAATTTATTTTGGAAGAAAAAGGTAAGTTATAGAAATTATATACTTTTATTGAAAATTAAGAAAAATTTCTTAATAATAATTTTGAATAAACATTGAGAAATTATCATAAATAATTTCTTTTAAAGTAATACTGTAAAGAGTAAGGAATAAGTATAATCTTACTGAGTTTTAGCTTACCGTCATGTTTGCTATATGCTCAAACTCCACATCACAAGATTATCAATCACTCATCAATCACAATCAAGTATTGTAATATCATTAATCATAATCAAATATTATCAATCATCAATATTATCAATCATAATCAAATCAAATAAATATCATTCATAAATATCATAATTTAAATTTTAATAGTTATTTAATTTAATAAACTTAATTCCAAGCCTTTATAGTTCATTTCCTTGTATAGGTCTATGTAAGTCCATATAGGTCATAATAGTCAAAGTCTTTGCATAAGTAATTCAGAGTAAGTTACACAAGATACTTAATTTAAAATTTATTATTTTAAAATAATAATATTATTAAATTTAAAAGGAGTAGGGGACTCCTCCCATTATTCTTATGTCTTTCCATATTATATTTTTATCTCACTCCCCCTTACCTGGAATTGCTACCAAAAGTGAATTCGCTCTGTGCCTCCGAGTTCTAAAAAATATTAATACTAATTTATTTCAGTATAGGCATAGGATGAAAATTAAGATTACTATCAGAATGATAAATAGTAATTATGCATAGTAACAGTAAATAGTAATGGTAAATAGTAAATCATCAATAGTAATGGTAACTAATAATTTTTTTTTATAGTAACAGTAAATAGTAAATCGTGAATAAAATAGTAAATAGTAAATTTTAAATGGTAACGGTAAATGGTAAATCATGAATAGTAAATTTTGAATAGTAACGGTAAATAGTGAATTATGAATAGTAACTTTTGAATAACAACGGTAAATGATAAATTGTAAATAGAAATGGTAAATAGTAAATTTTAAATAGTAACAGTAAATAGTAAATTTTGAATAGTAATAGTAAATAGTAAATTTTAAATAGTAACAGTAGCTAATAAATTTTAAATAATAATGGTAAATAAATTTTGAATAATAACAGTAAATGGTAAATTGTGATAGTAACAGTAAATAGTAAATAGTAATAGTAAATTGTAAAAATAACACAGTGGTAATTTATTTTTACCGTAGTAACTTATTCATAATAGTACTAGTATACTAATGGTTTAAGAGTGCTAAAAAGAATAAACTAAATAATCATAAAAAGAATTTAGAAGAAAATATTATTACCTTACACCTTCGGCAGAATCTCTTTTAACCAAAAGAATTTACTCCTCACTAATTTCTTACGCATTATCTCTCTAGATTCTCTCTCTAATTTTAGTGTGGAAAGATTGTAAATGAGCTGTCTATTTATAGGAAGAGAAATTTACTATTTAAAATTACTTAATTATTTATTTTACTATTCATGATGTGAGTATTTACCCACCGGTCACTATTCATGATGTGAGTATTTACCCACCGGTCACTATTCATGATTGAGTATTTACCCACTGGTCACTATTCATGATGTGAGTATTTACCCACCGGTCACTATTCATGATGTAAGTATTCTACCCACCGATCACTATTCATGATGTGAGTATTTACCAACTGATGATGTAAGCGATGATGTCAGCAGTGATATTTCGGTTATTTTCTCAAATATTTATTAAAAAAATTCAAAAATTCCAGAAAATAATGCATAGATCAAAAAGTTCTAAAGAACCATATTCTAATTCTTTCAAATTTTTACTTTAAAATTCTAATAAGAGTTAAATCTTAAATATGTAAAAACATAAATATAAGAACATAAAATATTAATTGTGAATAATAAAGATATCGAAAATTCTTAATATAATTTTCTTAATTAGTGAATACTAATTAAGTCATTTTAAAATCTTCGTTAAATATACATATTTTTATTTTATTATTATTTCATTTTATTTTTTTAAAAAATAATTTAAATATAAGTACCAAAATTGTATAAAAATATTAATTAGTTAAAAATTAACTAACTAATAATAAGTATTTTCTCATTAAAGAGATATTAATATCTATTTTCTATTTGAGTAAAAAAAATAGGATGTTACACCACCCAAGGTCTTTTGTGGAATCCTCGAAACCACATAATATATTCCATATTTGTTCATCATCATCAATCACATATCAACATCAATATCATATAAACGGAAATATCACAGATATATCACACATATTATATTCATATTCAAGATTTAATATTATCCCAAATCCGTTCATAAACCATGCATTTAAGATGTAACGCTCCCCCTACCTGGAAGTAAGAAGTTCCTCAAGCTATATTCAACCACAGTACACAAATTCCGACTAGAACTTCAATTCTGCACAGTCCACAGCTTTCTTTCTTAAAGCTCTTACCAAGTTTCACATTAAAGAGAAGAATGAAGATTGGCCTCCTCTTTTTATCGATAATTTCTAATGATGATTGGAAAAGAAAAGATTAAAGGTGATGTTGACACTCACATAATTCCAAGCCAGTCTAATAATAGGATTTGACATAATTCGTTCATGAAAAAGACATAAACGAATTGAATAAGTGAATGGATTAAGCACTGATACACGCATTTATATTATAAGGACAAAACGAAATAATAATGTGACATCCTAGGTCATTTTACATTTATTTTTATTCATTCGATTAAATTTTACAATAAATTTTTCATGATCAACAATTATAATTAAGTTATGATTCGAAATAATGTTTATGTTTCACTAAACATATTTAAAATAGTAAACAGTCTCAATTAAATTAAACAATCAAAGAAAAAGGAGAAAACTAGTTAAATAGAACAAAAGGAGGGAAAAGGGAATCAGGAGCATCTCGCTTAAGCGAGGCCCCAACTCGCTTAAGCGAGCTCATGAATCTTCGCTTGAGCGAAGTGCGAACTCGCTTGAGCGAGGTTTATATTCTATGCTTGGGCGAGCCACACTCACGCTTGAGCGAATACATCCATATACATCAGGCCTTAGTTCGCTTGAGCGAGATTTCCTCGCTTGAGCGAATTAACTCCAGTAACCTCACTAACCTGACTCACTCTAACGAACTACTCTCGCTTAGGCGAGGTTTCTCCAGTAGCTAGTTTCCTCTTTATTCGCTTGAGCGAGCACATCTCGCTTGAGCGAATAAACTCCAAAATCTAATCCTATGGTCCTCGCTTGAGCGGAACTCAATCCGCTTAAGCTAAAACCACCCAGTAGCAGCCCCTGATACCTCATACACTTCTCGCTTAAGCGGGGATTTCTCTCGCTTGAGCGAGATCAGCACAGTGGCCACTTCCTCTATTCCTCGCTCAGGCGAGGTTATAACCGCTTGAGCGCAAAACCTCCAGAAACCACATTCTCCTAATTCTTACCTATCTCGCTTGAGCTAAATCATACCCGCTCGAGCGAGATTGGACCAGAGAGCATAACACTGATACAAAGCCCTCTCGCTTGAGCGAGAATTCATCTCGCTTGAGCGAGTTATGCAGTACATGTGAAGGACTTAGGATTTTCATACCAACCCACAAATTTAAACACTCACATGTCTCATCTGACTTAGTTCATCCACTTACCTACATTTTAATCATGCAATGCGCTTCACTTCTAATTCCATTCTGCTAAATGTACATCAATCATCAATGCACTAGGCCATTCACCTATCATCTCACATCATTCATATTTCTAATCATAGATCAAACCTGTTTATATTCATGCATCAAGTACACTACCATTGGCTCCATGCCAATATACATCAACAACATTCAGTTTTCTATTTGCTATTCATCACATTCATGACTACGATAACAGTATTCCAAATTGACTCACCATGCATACACAACATCCAAGCACAACATACATAATTCACAACACACATTACACATTTAGTTCATTTCATGATCTCCTTAGCTCTTTGGCATCAATTCTCTGCTTGGCGCATCTCCGGGGCTTCAACCTCTTCCCTGTCACTGGTTACTAAAATTAAGGAAACAACAGCAAGGGTGAGTGTTTGGTATCATAATTAATATAGAATAGCAATTCAATAACAAGATACATATTCACTATGTTTAGTTTGTACCATTTATCTTACCTCTTGTCCTCAATCTCCATTTACCATTCAAAATTCGATTCCAATTCCTTTATCCCCAATTTGCCAATCACAATCAACAATTATCATGAAATACATTCATATCATCATACAATACTAACAATGCATCAAATAACACAACTGACTCTCATATCAATTCGACGCCTAGTATCCGGATACTAAAAGGATCGGCCTTCAGCTGGGGGTCCTACTTGATACCCCGTGAACCCTGCTTGGTCCACCGAGTCCTACTTGACTCTCCACCTCAACCACTGGGTCCTACTTGACCACTGGGTAGCTCAACTGGGCATAAACACCACGGGAGCCAGAAATGAGGGGCTGTACATACCGTCGGCCGTCCTACACCACATAATCACACATGTATATCCATATTCCTCATATCATACTGCAAGTGGCCAGCAACAAAACACATACTCGTCAATTGGGCGACCTACTTGTCAAGCCTGTCATCACAGTGCCACTATACTCATCAAATCATCACCATTCAATTCACATTGTACTCATAATCATTACAAATCTTACACAACTTTCATTCATACACATACAATTATCATTATTCATATATCCTCATTAATTCCGTATTTAATTCACTTACTCAATTTAATTACATTTACCTATTCTAATTAATTACGACCCGAACACCCCCCTTACCTCACTTCCGAGCTCCGACGATTCATTCTTGATGTAATTAGCGCCCTCTCTACGCTATATCCAGCGTCCTACTTCCGAAATCAACATCCACTTCACTATTCGATCCTCCGACGACTGTTTCGTTACCTACGGAGGTCGAAACGCAAAACCGTCAACGTTAAACCATCCCCATTACTTTAAAAAGCCATTTTTCAAGCTTCTACACACTAGAGGAGTAAGAAACGAAAACTCATTCCTCCATGCACGACCCTTCGTCTTAACGGAGAAAACGAAAGAGCTACGAAAGCTTAATTTAAAAGACCCATTGGACTCACCTCGAAGCCACGATCTCAAAATCGTAGTTATCTCGAAGTTTCGACGCGAAATCGACCTCCCTTCAAGGCATGCAAGTCACGGCCAACTTAAGGAGAAGAAGAAGAAGAATGCACGCGTGAAGTGAGGAAGAAGAAGAGGAAATTAGGATTTTAATACTCAAGTGCAGTTTGGTCATTTCTTATTTTAATTACTTTTTCCTTTAAAAGTTTTAATTAAACTTTTACTTTCACCTTTCACCTTTTTACCCCATTGTAATTTCAAATCTTACCTTCTCCTAATTATACATCATTTAATCTTTTATAATTAACTAATCAAATAAATTTATTTATTCCCATAACATTTAATTAATTCTAATTGCATTTTTAATACTAATAATTCCCGAAATTTCAATAAATCCGGTTGGGCAATTATTAATATTTTTTGTCAATTAAAACTTTTCTAAAATATTAGGGATGTTACAAATAAAATAAAAGAGGATAGGATTATGGAGAGGGTCCACCACTTAGCAAAATCAGGAAAAAGAATCTGCGCCCCAATAATTGAAGTGATTATTAATTCTGACTCGGTTTCAGTATGTTCCGACTCGGTTTCAGTATTCTGGGCACATCTTTCTGAGAGGATTCAACATAGCCTCTGTCCGTTTAGAATTCCTTCATTCAAAAGAAATTCACTCAGAATGGTTTCATCCCATGAAACACTCAGCTTTCCTTCCTCGGAAATGTCCCACACGAAAATATCTCACTCGAAAATACCTTTAGAAATAACATGATCCGATCTGGATACCGGTCCTTAAAGTTATGACGTCAGGATGACTTCATGAGAGGGAAACCGGTGTCACAGTTCGGACAGCGTCACACCGGATATCTGGTATCCCTCCATCCGCTCTTATCTCATCAGACGTTCTATTCATTCTCTCTACCACGGATACTTCACTCGTTATCACTGAACGTCTATATAGCCGTTTGCCTCAGAATCACTGTGAGATAAGAGTTCCTTATAACTTATCAATGAAGATACCTAACATAGCAGAATATGTCATGTTAATGGCCTCAGAAAGCAAGTACATGTGTCAGCGAATTATGCGGAAAGGTGATTATCCCCCATCCTTATCACAGGATCATACTCTGATAATTGACCAACCCCCCTGACACACTCTGAGTACTGAGCCACTTTGATTGACACATTTCACATGCTATCAGAGCCAATGGGCCCACTTGCATCCAACGATTCATTTCCTACGTTCAACTATAAATAACTCAATAAAAAACACATGCAAGGTTACGTTCTCCTAACTCACTCTATACTATTGTATCGCTTGTGAATTCACTGAGTTCATACACTCTTCTGACTTGAGCGTCGGAGAATCTTCGCAGGTGGCACCACCTTTCGCCCTCTCTCAACGCGAATCGTTGGTGTAAAGGATCTCTAGGACAACAAGACCGGCTTCTCCCACTGAGAGGCCGGACTGTAACACCGGATACCTGCAGTACCAGTGTGCAAACCCTAGAACACCTACACTCTTGTGGCTGGTCCCACACCATAACATATTCGGTTATATGTATTTCTGTCTGAGTCAAAGCCTTCACTTACGTCACTCGGAAGTCTTTCATTCGAAATTATTACTCAGAATCGAGGTTTAGTCCTCTCTCAGAATCTTTCCACTTGAAAGGGTCACTCGGGGTCAAAGTCAATCTCTATGACGAACCCGAGTACAAACTCTCAGCAACTCTTTAAAACACCCGTGCACGAATTAAATGAAGGGTTCACTGTGACGCCCCAAATAATTTCCTGAATAAATTTTTCGCGTTTTAAAAAATCATTTTTAAAATTTGTAATAAGTCATGTAAAAGTTGATAAACGCGGAATATTATCATACATACTAGTCGTGAATAATTAAAGTCATGAAATATTTATATAGCGGAAACGATTTAGATAAATACAGTACATGAAACATTACATTATTACAACCCATCAAATTTAAAATAAAGTCGAATTCTAAGCAATAATTCACATAAACTTTATTCATGGCATCACTCTTTATTCTGTGTAGCATTCACTATAAAAATTAATGTAAGAGTGAGACAGAATATAGAATAAATATAAAATAAATAAAATTGCACAAACACAATCAACAAGGCATAATGATATGATGAATATGCCAAACAAGTTCATTTAATATTAATAAATCTTTAATTAGTCAAATGATGTCATGTTGGATCCATTTGGTTTGGTGGGAATACTGCAGTAAAAAGTCTCAAAAAGACTCCAGTAGGAATTAGCATAACCATGAATCCCTACACTTTCATGACTCTTGCGAAAATAAGTGCACAAGTAGGAATTAGCATAACCATGAATCCCTACACTTTCATGGCTCCTGCGAAAATAAGTGCACAAGTAGGAATTAGCATAACCATGAATCCCTACACTTCCATGGCTCCTGCGAAAATAGGGCTTAAACTCATCATAGAGTAACCCCCCACCAGGGTAGGCAATCATGGAACCCCTAAATTCCATGGTGCGTCCAAATGCTTATGATGCATGAATGCCTTTAATTCTCTTTATCATTTAACATACCATGATATCAACATTTCCAAAACCACTTGGAAAACCACAAGTCCTCAAAGGACACATCACATATAATAATTTTCAGAATCATGGATTTACTGTTTCAACCACATGATTCAATATTCGCAAGGCATTCATGTATATATATATATATATATATATTTAGTCATTCATAATTATTCACCACCAAAATACACAAACTGAATGATGCTCATTAGACACTCATCAACATTCATAATACTTCACAATCACTCAAGAATTCAATAATAAATTGTTATCCATAGAGAAAATATCATTTTCATCCATAATAACCATTATAAGTAAGTTTCAGCATTTCCAACAGCGACATACGTTAGTAAAACAACCATAACATGAGCAAATCAAAACCTTTTCAAGTGATTCCACTTTCTGCAGTTCAATAATAGAATTATCTACAACTTTCATGAATACCATAAATCCAAATTCCAAACAGAAACACAACTTATCCACAGAATACAAAACTGCCTCAAAGAGAGTTTTCAAAACATACATATGTTAGTAGTTTCAACGTTTCTGGAGCTACAAAAATAATTTTGGCATGGGACCAGTTCTAAATTACTCCTAACACAAATATCTAACACTCTCATGAAGACACCAATCACTAATTCTCACCACAAAATTCCCAGTTTTAAAAATAAAAGTTCGTATTTCAGATTAACAGAATTACAGCTTGTACATACTTCAGTCTTTTAGGCATAACTCGAGATACAAAAATCCTTTTGACTTGAAACCACTTTCTATAGATCCATAACATAAATATCTACAACTTTCATGAAGACATCAAAGTCTAAAAATGTATGTATAATTCCCAGAATATTCATATATGCACAAAATACAAGATAAGTATTTCAATCAGACATGCTGTAGTATTTTGATCATAACTCATGCTATACATATCCAATTCAGTCGGTTCAGGTCTCCAAATTCACATAACAAAAAGATCTACAACTTTCATGAAGACACCGATCACTAATTCTCATCACAAAATTCCTAGTTTTAAAAATAAAATTCGTATCTCAAGTTAACAGATTTACAGCTTGAACATACTTCAGTATTTTAGGTATATCTAGAGCTACAAGCATCTTTTTAACTTCAAACCACTTTCAATAGATCCCTAACACAATTACCTATAACTTTCATGAAGACATCAAAGGCTGATTATGCATGTATAATTCCCAGAATATTATTATATACACAAAACATGGGATAAATATTCCACTCGGACATGTTGTAGTATTTTGGCTATAACATTTGCTAGACATATCCAAATAAATTGATTCAAGTCTCAGAATTCATATAACAAAAAGATCTACAACTTTGTTGAAGAAGTCAGAATCAAGTTCATATGTTTTCAGCTTCAAAATTAAGCAACAAAATACAAAAATAAAACTGGAATCCTAGGAGAGCATACAATTCTACCCATTTCATAATCATTCACAACCCTGTCCCCTCTTACTTGGTTTGCTGACTGAAAAATGGTCTCCTTGCTGTCCTTGCTCCTGTTCGAAGGTGTATTGAGGAAGAAGAGTAAAAGAGAGGTAGAAGGTTCACTATGTTTTTTTGTTTCTCCGAGTTTCAGAAGGGATAGTGCTTTGTTTAATAATGCAAGGTAGTGGGAGACAAGCTCCTTGTGAGTGGATCGTAGTGGGCTGCTAGTGGGTTAACTAGTGGAGATAATAGAGGTTTAATTAATAAAGTGGCTATCTTAGTGCCCATTTCTGGCCGTCCTACGTACTAAGGGTGAATAATAGGTTTAGATGCATTAAAATATGCATAAGAGACAAGAAAGGAGTCAAAAAGTTACTCCTGCACTGAATACCGACTGGAATTCCACTCGGTTAGCCTCTAAACCGATTGGAATTCCACTTCCAAGTCTGGCTGAGGAGAACTCAGCAATCTCCTTTTTCCTTCCTTTGGATGGACTTAATCTGGTCTTGCATACCGGCTCAAAGTCATCTGGTGTGGACATCAGTTCTAAGGATAGAGTGACCATAAAAGCCAACCGGTGTTTTTTAATGATAATCCGATCTGTACTAAGTTTATCCGGTCTCACCTGAATTGAAGTCAGTCGTCCCATAGCTCATTCGGTAGAGCATTATTCCGATGTGCAACACACAAGGCAGTCCACCCTACACCGGTCATCCGATGTGATGAAGACATTAGTTGACATCCGTTCTTCCACTTTTAATTCTTGAGGTCGTCCCTGACATCGGATGTTAGACTCCGGTTCAGAACGGATCAGAAGTGTCTCTTCCGATCTCACTCAACCGACTCCTCTTCCTTCAGCCTTTTACTCGGTTAAGTCGTCTCAGACCGACTCAAGGCTCTCAAGTTTCCACTTCAGCAAAAACTCCTTAAACCGACTTAACTCTTAATCAGTTCTCACTCAGTGAATGATAGTTATCCCACTTGGAATCCATAAACCTTCCTCACCCGGATTATTTCCCAATCAAACACCACTCGGTGTATTCCAACCACAACACAATCGGGATTACATTACACTTTCACCACTCGGTATATTATCACCTTATGCACTCGGAGAACACATAGACCTTCCTTTACTCAGAAGGGGTCTTCCACATGTATACATTACTCGAAATATTCCAGCCAAATCCACTCAGCATATGATAACTTATTCATTCAGGAGTTTTACACGTTCATCACTCGGTATACCGACTCCCAGAGTCAAACCTCACTCGGTAACTAACTCTAAGACCGACCAACGCCCATTCGATCTTCACTCGGTATTCATACCTTTTCTCACCTGAGGAATAACTTAACCATTCATACATCAGAGACAAGCATCACAGTCAAGTCTCACTCGGACACAGCCATTACTTAATTACTCAGGATACATAACTCCCTATTTACTCGGAATAGGTACCCATATTCACTCGGAACATATATATAACTTTCACTCAGAATAGTTATAACATCTTTCACTCAGAAAGCAACACTCAGGAATATTAAAGTTTTCCCCACTCGGGGTTCACTCTGCCAATCATTACTTAGCCAAGGTTAGGCCAACTTCTTCAACTACATGTTACTCAGAGTCCATTAAGGCCATCATCACTCAGAAAATGCCCACACGTATGATTCTCACTCGGAAATAGAGTCGTATACATAAGGCTCACTCGAAATGTTACACAATTCTGGTTCCTCTCTCGGAAGTATCTCTTTAGTCATATTTCACTCATAAATAAATTTTCCTTTGTACTCCTTCTCGGAAATGGGCACTCAGGAAACTTTGACTCAGAAATGAAAATGCTTAATAATGTATGACTCAGAATTGAGTCGTTGGAAAATACTTGACTCAGAAATGAGTCCTTCTGAGATGTTTGACTCAGAATTGAGTCATTCAGATATAATTGACTCGGAAATGAGTCATTTAAATGCTTTTGACTCAGCAGTGAGTCATTCCAAGATGAGTCACTCGGATTCTTTCACCCAGAAGTGGTTCTATCAGTCCCACTTCACTCAGAAATGCCTCAGACAAGGATTCCACTCAGAATAAACTCTCTCGGCCATGTTCCATTGTTGGCCCGTCGGTTGTAACCGGGCTTTGTGAATTGGCAAGCGCACCAATCGTTTGTAGTTTTCGAAATTTAGATATCGTTCCACTGGGATTGAAAGTCCAATAACAACAGTAATCTTCTATTTACTATGGTAAATATGAAGGAAATTATGAACAAAAGAATGATTTATGTACAGTTTATACAATATTCACAAGATAGCATGGTTGAGTGATTCATAGGATAAAAAGAAAATAAAATCTATCTAAAAAGTTGAGTTGTAACCTAGAATAGGTAAGATACTTGAGATAAACACAGATAAACAAATTATGTTGGAAATTGGATCCCTAATCTAGAATAACAATGAGGAACTCAAAACATGCATGTTTAATCATCAAGTTTCATGTCATTGCAGCTTAAAATCATTATAACCGATCCCTCGTGATATAAATTCTAAGAATTCACCGTAAAGTCCGATCCCTCGTGAGCTTTCTCAGTAAAAACTTGCATTAAGACCTGGCCTTATGGCAACAATGGTTAACAACCCCTATAGAATTGAGATACTAAGGGTATTCCAACTTTTTACTTTCGTCAAAACAAGTTTCAATACGGCATAAATAATCATTCTCCCGTTTGACATTTACACTAATAAAACCAGTTTCGATACACATGAAAATCATTCTCCCGTTTGACGTTCATATTAATAAAAGGTTGAAATACTAACATGGACTTGAATCATAAACATGCAGAGGTCGAATTCACAACATTATACTCAATAGATTAGTTCACCAATTCCAACATAAACAGATTAGTTACACATGGTAAAAGTAAAAACAACACTTACAGAGTTTGACATTACGAAGAAGACGATGGAAACTTCACGATACAACGATCACAATACACCGAAACACACTCAAGTATCTAGAAAACTATTCTAGAACTACAACTCACAAAAGAAGTACTCAAAGTCGAGCACAAGAGAGAAGAGAAGAGAAGTGTATGGAATGGGATGCTATGAATGGTGTTGGATGGCCCTATTTATAGGGCTGAGCAAGGGTGCTGACGCTACGCGTCCCTGTGACGCTACGCGTCAGATCCCTGACTCAGCCTCCATTAAACACTTGATAATGGCCACTTTCAATAATTAATCTTGATCATGCCTGGCCACTTGGACATGTTTCCACGAGTTTTTGGCCATTTATGCTGATTGGGGTGGCCCTTGGGCTGAGTGGAGTGCCCATTATTGGGTCCAAGTGGGGTGGTTGGCCAAAAGTTGAAGTGGAGACCACGCAGCACTGACGCTACGCGTGGCTGTGATGCGTAGCGTCAGCATCAAAAATAGCACTTGATGCTACGCGTGGGATGAGGCTACGCGTCAGCTCCTCCAGTGTAATTTTCTCTTGATTTCTTAACTTTTTCACTGCAAAACTAGAGAAAATTGATCAAGGGCAGATTATTTCCAACAACATTCATTTATTGAATTTAAATCCTAATTTTCTAACAAATTAAACTAATTTTTATGAATTTTATGAAATTTTTATTTAAGCTTTTATTGAAAATTTGAGGACTAACATCCACTCGGAAAACACAACCTTCACTTGGAATGTCTCTTAGTCACTCGGAATTTTCCTTTTTCACTCGGAATTTCACTTACTATATCACAAAATTATTTTCTAAGGTTCCTATTTAAACGGAATTCGTCCAGTAACTCCCAGGTTGCTTAACATGCTTCTTGCTTTGAGCTAGAGCTCACTCGCCTGAGCGAGATTGATCCCAAACGCTTAAATACTAATGTAAGGGATTCTCACCTGAGCGAGATTCTTTCTCGCTTAAGCGAGAATACTATGACATGACCAGAAAACGAATTTGTCCCAGCTCCACATATGGTATCTCATTGTAGGCCTATTAAATCATATCTGACATATCATATATGACATTTTGAGGCATATAAAGCTTGTTCTGAGAGTTCTTACTCTGAAATCCTCATTAAAAGCCAAGTTTGGATATCTCCATCATTTCATACACACAAAAAGACATATACAGCCAGTTCCCACATTCATACTTATAAATTTCCATTCTAAATTTATCATTAATAATTTTGGGATGTTACAATTCTCCCACCCTAATAAAAATTTCGTCCTCGAAATTTCAAAGCTGAAATCATTCCGCACCATCATCCGGAACACAATCTTATCACAACTATACATATTCATGTTATTGTTATACCATCATAAGACATCATCCCCCAAAACTCATTATCAAGTCCTAAACTTGTCTATATTCAATTTACACGTCCATGTTAGGCTTCGGGAATTCCTTTCCCAAGACCTAGATTCTTTAAATCTTAAAAACTAATCCATCTAATAATAATAATACTATAACCCTTAGCCTTAAGACTTCTAAATCATCACAAGAATCGTTCAACCATTACTAATTCAACTACTTCATAGTGACTCTAGTATTTATCCCCTTAATTCATTATTAAGGGTTTGTAACTATTTTTAACATCATCTTAAACATCAACAATCTAATTTAACTCCTCTAATCACTCAAATACTCATATACACTTCCCTCCTAATTCTCAATAATCATCACCAATGATTCAAACAGTCAATTCCTCATATATAATCATCCTAGAGTATTAAAAGTCTTCAGAATCATCAACTTAACAAAAAAAAATCTTTAACTCATTATACTTTTCATCAAAACCTACTGATTATTTCTAATAACCACTAATCTCCATTATTTATAACACCTACACACACATTATCATGGTTTTCCAGAAAAAATCACTTTCCATAATATCATTATACATTTCCCCCAAAGCCTAGAGTTAGGGTTTTACTAAAATCAAACAGTCACCCTTAACAGCCATTATCTTCCATCTCAAATCTTAAAATCTTCGTATACCATTTCACACCTATCCAAAGATACTTAAGACATATTCCACTTTTGGGTTTCACATGAAAATGGTTTATATTCTTAACCCATTCATAATGCACTCTCCTATCACCATAGAAACCAAAACCTAAAACAACAAAAGAGTATAAGAATTTCACCTTAAGCTCCACGCTATCCCTAGCCTTAGTATGTCCATAAAAATGAAGAGAGAATACAGAGTTTCCAATCATTGAACCATCTTCATATTGATGAATAAGAAAGCATGGTTGGTTGGTATGGAAGGAGACTCATAAAATGATTATCCGAAATAGGATTTTCTTCTAATAAAAATATCATGGTTTTGTTATGATAGTCTACTAAAACTTGATTCACCGATAACCAATTCATTCCAGATTCTTCAAAAGTAAACAAACAAGATTGACAAGGAAGTTCCTACCTTCTAATGAGCTCAGATCAATTGTCACACACCTTAGTAATCCTAAGTTATGTACCGGTGGAAATGGAAACAATCAGGTCATATATTATAGGCCCCATAGGTAATTGAAGACGTCTAACTTACTTCTCAGAAATAGAAGAATGTGTAACATTAGAATTAGACATCACAGATAATATGGTATCATTGATTTCACACTTACTTTGCATAAGGTCACCAGCTTGGTCCGTCTCTGACCCGCTGATGTCAAAGACTCTTCCTGTATGTGATCTCTCATCTGTTGACTCCCTATACTGTCTTATAGGTTGAACAGTGTGAGCGTTTTCTCTACGAACTTCTTGATAACCAGAACCTCTTTGATTATTCCTGATGTTATTGTTGTTGTTGATTCAACATTTCTGTGGACAATTTGGGCTGATGTGACCCTTCTGATTGCATCGATGGCAAGTAATATTTTCTAAGCGTCTATTGCAATCACGTACATGGTGATTACCTTCACACTTAAAACACTTTATACTCCTATGATTGTTGTGTCTCTTAGAAGGTAATGATGATCCTCCCTCAAAGTGATTTGAATAAAACAATCCTCTCTTTTTGAAGGTAATTGACTGAGGTTTCAGTTGTCTATTAATCTCTTCTCGTGCCAATCTGGCTTGGTGGTTTTCTTCAAAAACTCTTAGTTGATTTTGCCTTTCTATAGCTTCAGCCAAACGGTTGATAGCAGCTGCCATAGCGTCGTTATCGTTCCTTGCCATCCTATATTCATGGTTTGATTTATACTAATCCTATGGGAAAATATATTATGTATATAAATACTACCTGACTATGAATGTTCTATAGTTTATCATATAAATCATATAACATTTATCATATTATCAAGTAGTAATCAAACAAATTATTTTTGTAATTTATCAGTCAGGCACAAGTCATATAGTACACACTTAACATATTATCAAGCAATGAATCAAATATCTCACATAGTATATCAAGAATCAATACATGTTATAGCATTTGGTCCTGAATTTTGAAAATGCTCTGATACCACTTATGTGACGCCTCAAATAATTTCCCGAATAAATTTTTCACGTTTTAAAAAATCATTTTTAAAATTTGTAATAAGTCATGTAAAAGTTGATAAACGCGGAATATTATCATACATACTAGTCGTGAATAATTAAAGTCATGAAATATTTATATAGCGGAAACGATTTAGATAAATATAGTACATGAAACATTACATTATTACAACCCATCAAATTTAAAATAAAGTCAAATTCTAAGCAATAATTCACATAAACTTCATTCATGGCATCACTCTTTATTCTGTGTAGCATTCACTGTAAAAATTAATGTAAGAGTGAGACTGAATATAGAATAAATATAAAATAAATAAAATTGCACAAACACAATCAAAAAGGCATAATGATATGATGAATATGCCAAACAAGTTCATTTAATATTAATAAATCTTTAATTAGTCAAACGATGTCATGTTGGATCCATTTGGTTTGGTGGGAATACTGCAGTAAAAAGTCTCAAAAAGACTCCAGTAGGAATTAGCATAACCATGAACCCTACACTTTCATGGCTCCTGCGAAAATAAGTGCACAAGTAGGAATTAGCATAACCATGAATCCCTATACTTTCATGGCTCCTGCAAAAATAAGTACACAAGTAGGAATTAGCATAACCATGAATCCCTACACTTTCATGGCTCCTGCGAAAATAGGGCTTAAACTCATCATAGAGTAACCCCCCACCATGGTAGGCAATCATGGAACCCCTAAATTCCATGGTGCGTCCAAATGCTTATGATGCATGAATGCCTTTAATTCTCTTTATCATTTAACATACCATGATATCAACATTTCCAAAACCACTTGGAAAACCACAAGTCCTCAAAGGACACATCACATATAATAATTTTCAGAATCATGGATTTACTGTTTCAACCACATGTATCAATATCCGCAAGGCATTCATGTATATATATATATATATAGTCATTCACAATTATTCACCACCAAAATACACAAACTGAATGATGCTCATTAGACACTCATCAACATTCATAATACTTCACAATCACTCAAGAATTCAATAATAAATTGTTATCCATAGAGAAAATATCATTTTCATCCATAATAACCATTATAAGTAAGTTTCAGCATTTCCAACAGCGACATACGTTAGTAAAACAACCATAACATGAGAAAATCAAAACCTTTTCAAGTGATTCCACTTTCTGCAGTTCAATAATAGAATTATCTACAACTTTCATGAATACCATAAATCCAAATTCCAAACAGAAACATAACTTATCCACAGAATACAAAACTTCCTCAAAGAGAGTTTTCAAAACGTACATATGTTAGTATTTTCAACGTTTCTGGAGCTACAAAAATAATTTTGGCATGCGACTAGTTCTAAATTACTCCTAACACAAATATCTACAACTTTCATGAAGACACCGATCACTAATTCTCACCACAAAATTCCCAGTTTTAAAAATAAAGTTCGTATTTCAGATTAACAAAATTACAGCTTGTACATACTTCAGTATTTTAGGCATAACTAGAGATATAAAAATCCTTTTGACTTGAAACCACTTTCTATAGATCCATAACATAAATATCTACAACTTTCATGAAGACATCAAAGTCTAAAAATGTATGTATAATTCCCAGAATATTCATATATGCAAAAAACACAAGATAAGTATTTCAATCAGACATGCTGTAGTATTTTGATCATAACTCATGCTATATATATCCACTTCAGTCGGTTCAGGTATCAAAATTCACATAACAAAAATATCTACAAGTTTCATGAAGACACCGATCACTAATTCTCACCACAAAATTCCTAGTTTTAAAAATAAAATTCGTATCTCAACTTAACAGATTTACAGCTTGAACATACTTCAGTATTTTGGGCATATCTAGAGCTACAAGCATATTTTTAACTTGAAACGACTTTCAATAGATCCCTAACACAATTACCTATAACTTTCATGAAGACATCAAAGGCTGATTATACATGTATAATTCCCAGAATATTAATATATACACAAAACATGGGATAAATATTCCACTCGGACATGCTGTAGTATTTTGGCTATAACATTTGCTAGACATATCCAAATCAATTGATTCAAGTCTCAGAATTCACATAACAAAAAGATCTACAACTTTGATGAAGAAGTCAGAATCAAATTCATACGCTTTCAACTTCAAAATTAAGCAACAAAATATAAAAATAAAACTGGAATCCTAGGACAGCATACAATTCTACCCATTTCATAATCATTCACAACCCTGTCCCCTCTTACTTGGTTTGCTGACTGAAAAATGGTCTCCTTGCTGTCCTTGCTCCTGTTCGAAGGTGTATTAAGGAAGAAGAGTAAAAGAGAGGTAGAAGGTTCACTATCTTTTTTTTGTTTCTCCGAGTTTTAGAAGGGATAGTGCTTTGTTTAATAATGCAAGGCAGTGTAAGACAAGCTCCTTGTGAGTGGATCGTAGTGGGCTGCTAGTGGGTTGATTAGTGGAGATAATGGAGGTTTAATTAATAAAGTGGTTATCTTAGTGCCCATTTCTGGCCGTCCTACGTACTAGGGGTGAATAATGGGTTTAGATGCATTAAAATATGCATAAGAGACAAGAAAGGAGTCAAAAAGTTACTCCTGCACTAAATACCGACTGGAATTCCACTCGGTTAGCCTCTAAACCGACTGGAATTCCACTTCCAAGTCCGGCTGAGGAGAACTCAGCAATCTCCTCTTTCCTTCCTTTGGATGGACTTAATCTGGTCTTGCATACCGGCTCAAAGTCATCCGGTGTGGACATCGGTTCTAAGTATAGGCTGACCATAGAAGCCAACCGATGTTTTTTAATGATAATCCGATCTGTACTAAGTTTATCCGGTCTCACCTGAATTGAAGTCAGCCGTCCCATAGCTCATTCGGTAGAGCATTATTCCGATGTGCAACACACAAGGCAGTCCACCCTACACCGGTCATCCGATGTGATGAAGACATTAGTTGACATCCGTTCTTCCACTTTTAATTCTTGAGGTCGTCCCTGACATCGGATGTTAGACTCCGGTTCAGAACGGATCAGAAGTGTCTCTTCCGATCTCACTCAACCGACTCCTCTTCCTTCAGCCTTTTACTCGGTTAAGTCATCTCAGACCGACTCAAGGCTCTCAAGTTTCCACTTCGGAAAAAACTTCTTAAACCGACTCAACTCTTAATCAGTTCTCACTCGGTGAATGATAGTTATCCCACTTGGAATCCATAAACCTTCCTCACCCGGATTATTTCCCAATCAAACACCACTCGGTGTATTCCAACCACAACACAATCGGGATTACATTACACTTTCACCACTCGGTATATTATCACCTTATGCACTCGTAGAACACATAGACCTTCCTTTACTCAGAAGGGGTCTTCCACGTGTATACATTACTCAGAATATTCCAGCCAAATCCACTCAGCATATGATAACTTATTCATTCAGGAGTTTTACACGTTCATCACTCGGTATACCGACTCCCAGAGTCAAACCTCACTCGGTAACTAACTCTAAGACCGACCAACGCCCATTCGATCTTCACTCGGTATTCATACCTTTTCTCACCTGAGGAATAACTTAACCATTCATACATCAGAGACAAGCATCACAGTCAAGTCTCACTCGGACACAGCCATTACTTAATTACTCAGGATACATAACTCCCTATTTACTCGGAATAGGTACCCATATTCACTCGGAACATATATATAACTTTCACTCAGAATAGTTATAACATCTTTCACTCAGAAAGCAACACTCAGGAATATTAAAGTTTTCCCCACTCGGGGTTCACTCTGCCAATCATTACTTAGCCAAGGTTAGGCCAACTTCTTCAACTACATGTCACTCAGAGTCCATTAAGGCCATCATCACTCAGAAAATGCCCACACGTATGATTCTCACTCGGAAATAGAGTCGTATACATAAGGCTCACTCGAAATGTTACACAATTCTGGTTCCTCTCTCGGAAGTATCTCTTCAGTCATATTTCACTCATAAATAAATTTTCCTTTGTACTCCTTCTCGGAAATGGGCACTCAGGAAACTTTGACTCAGAAATGAAAATGCTTAACAATGTATGACTCAGAATTAAGTCGTTGGAAAATACTTGACTCAGAAATGAGTACTTCTGAGATGTTTGACTCAGAATTGAGTCATTTAGATATAATTGACTCGGAAATGAGTCATTTGAATGCTTTTGACTCAGCAGTGAGTCATTCCAAGGCGAGTCACTCGGATTCTTTCACCCAGAAGTGGTTCTATCAGTCCCACTTCACTCAGAAGTGCCTCAGACAAGGATTCCACTCAGAATAAACTCTCTCGGCCATGTTCCACTCAGAAAACACAACCTTCACTCGGAATGTCTCTTAGTCACTCAGGATTTTCCTTTTTCACTCAGAATTTCAGTCACTATATCACAAAATTATTTTCTAAGGTTCCTATTTGAACAGAATTCGTCCAGTAACTCCCAGGTTGCTTAACATGCTTCTTGCTTTGAGCTAGAGCTCACTCGCCTGAGCGAGATTGATCCCAAACGCTTAAATACTAATGTAAGGGATTCTCGCCTGAGCGAGATTCTTTCTCGCTTAAGCGAGAATACTATGACATGACCAGAAAACGAATTTGTCCCAGCTCCACATATGGTATCTCATTGTAGGCCTATTAAATCATATCTGACATATCATATATGACATTTTGAGGCGCATAAAGCTTGTTCTGAGAGTTCTTACTCTGAAATCCTCATTAAAAGCAAAGTTTGGATATCTCCATCATTTCATACACACAAAAAGACATATACAGCCAGTTCCCACATTCATACTTATAAATTTCCATTCTAAATTTATCATTAATAATTTTGGGATGTTACATTCACCACTCGGGAACTCACTACTCGGATATTATCCACTCGGTAACTATTCAATTAGAATATACTTATTCGAAGTTGAAGTCTTTCTGTCCAGAAGCACCTTTCCTAGAAAAGACTCACTCGGTATGTCTCAATCGGTGCCATACCACTCGGAAACCAGAATGTCTTGACGTTGTCCCACTTAGAAACGTCTCACTCGGTGTCATCCCACTCGGAAGTGTCATACTCGGAGACACCTCACTTGGAAAGTCACACAATTCAGAGATGCTCCACTCGGAAACAACTTAACATCCCTACACTTGAAAGTATCTCAACTTTTCTACACTCGGAAGTATCTTAACTTCTTACTCTCGAAAGTATCTTAACTTCCTACAATCGGAAGTAGTTCTCTCGATCATGTTTCACTCGGAAACGTAGAACTTAGGAGCGTCTTTGCCCAAAATGTGTTCATTCAAAGTCAGAGCCCCCTTTCACTCGGAATTATTTCTATTTTCACTCGGAATTGTACCATTTCACTCGGAATAGCTTATTTCCAACAATATTCACTCGGAATTTCACTCAGAAATTCCTCACTGATCCTTAATAAATTATTTTCAAAAAATTCAGGATGTTACACTCACCACTGCTATCATCTTGGACCTTCTCCTTGTCTTTGTTTTTCTTTTGAGATTTCTTGAATATCCAGCAGAACCTCTTTATGTGGCCCTTCTGTTTGTAATGTTGGAACTTTACATTTGTATATTTATTTGACTTTCCTCTCCTCCCTCTTGTCTCTGCAACAAGAACATCTTGCTGCGATGATGTGGATCATTGTTGTAACACCCTCTGTTACATCTCAATAATTTCTAAAAAATTCATGAAATTTTTTTAAAAAAATATAATTGCTAAAAGAAACTATCAGAGTAAAATTACATATAATATTTCTGAAATACCTCATGTATTATCATTAAAATTTATAAAGTAATTTTACATTCATCCAAATAAAATAGATATTAAACATTATTAGAAAGAGAGGAAACTCCATGGCCCAAGAGCAGTTGCCTAGTGACATTATTTATTCATTGGACCATGGTATTCATACCGAGCTCCCTTTCTAGAACGTGCTATATATACTGTCAATGTTCTTCGATCTTTCCCTCTGTACGAACCATTAATTTAAAACATATGAAACAAAAACATAGAGAAAGGAGTAAGAAACAGAATATAATATTCCCAAATGGGACATAAGCAATAAAAGGTTTTCACAAACTAGTATAATAATATCAATCACAATCACATACACAATCAATTTATGAATGTATGAATGATATGTCATATCTTCATCATAACTTACCTATATATGTGGGCCCCTTAAATTTTAATTTGCACTGGGCCAACCAGGAGTTTACACTGTTCTATAATTTCGGATAATAATATCATGAACAGCTCAACTGGCATGGAAACACTTAGAGACTAGTCAGATTGAAAAGGTTTTTATTGTGAAAGTACCCGACACTAGGGAGCTACCCCAGGTCCCCTGAAGCACCCTTTCACACCCTCTCATCCCAAGGCTCACAATTAAGCCTCCTCTAATGTATCCTCGGTTTCTATAATCCGTCCCCAGACAACATCATTTTGTTTCTCTTTGATGATTCATGATGCATAAACTACTCGCGTATTTAGTTGGTTAAGGCTTTTAGAAACTCAATTATATTATCAGGGCCTACGAATCACGACATAGCCACCCCAGTAAACTGTACTTTTTCAACTTCTCAAATACGCACATAGAATTTTGGTACAGTTCCTTTTCAAATCACAAATCAAATCTCCTTATAAATTTGAGTTTCAAAGCCTTAAATATATTTCACAACCTTCTTTAAAAAGTTTATAGGTCAATTCAAAATCAATTTCTAAAAACTCGAATTCAGAATTATCAATCTTTAAAACCTCAGTACTTGAAAATTTTGTATAATATTTTTATACATTTAAATAATATGTATATATATATATATATTAAAATATTAGTAAAAAATTATTTTTATAAAATAATTTATCTTTCTTTTTCTTTTTGATAAACTAACTAATAAATCTAAATTTTAGTAAAGATATATACATATATATTAAAAGATAAAAAGAGATTTCTAAAAACTTATGTAGTTTTATTGAAATCTAAGGAATTTCTTAAAAGTAATTTAAATAAAGATGAATAAGTAAATAAAGAAGTAGGAGATAAGTAAATTCTTATTGAATTTTAGCTTTCTGTCATGCTTGCTATATGCTCAAACCCCACAGTACAAGATTATCAATCATCATCAAACATTGTCAATCACAATCAAACATCATAAAACATAAATAAATATTAACAATCATAAATCAAATCAAATAATTAAGCATCTGTTATAAATATGATAATTTAAAATTCAATGATTATTTAAATTAATAAAGTTTGTTTTAAGTTCTATGGTCAATTCCTCGCACAGGTCTATGTAAATCCAAGATAGTCCAGTCCTTGCATAAGTCTAGTTCAGTCCATATATGTCATAATAGTCTAAGTCCTTGCATAGGTTCAGTCAAGTGCATAATAGTTCAAGTCCTTGCATAGATTCAATCCAGCCCGCATAGGTCATAATAGTTCAAGTTCTTAAGTAAATATTTCAGATATTAAGTTACACAAGATGCTTAATTTATTAATAACAATTATTATAAATTTTAAGTCAAAAGTTATTATTTTAAAATAATAATACTGTTATGTTTAAAAGGAGTAGGAGACTCCTCCTAATATTCATATGTATTTTTATATTATATCCTTATCTCACCCCCCCTTACCTTGATTTGCTACCAAAAGTGAATTCGTTCTGCGCCTCCAAGTTCTAACAAAATATTAATACTAATTTATTTCAGTATGAGCATAAGATGAAAATTAAGATTGCTATCAGAATGATAAATACGCATAGTAATAGTAAATAGTAACGGTAAATAGTAAATCATCAATAGTAATGGTAAATAGTAATTTTTGAATAGTAATAGTAAAGAGTAAATTATGAATAGTAAATTTTGAATAGTACTGGTAAATGGTAAATCATGAACAATAACAGTAAATAGTAAATTTTGAATAGTAACGGTAAATAGTAAATTTTAAATAATAACGGTAAATAGTGAATTTTGAATAGTAATGGTAAATAGTAAATTTTGAATAGTAATAGCAACTAATAAATTTTGAATAATAACAGTAAATGATAAATTTGAATAATAACAGTAAATGGTAAATTGTGAATAGTGACAATAAATAGTAAATTTTGAATAGTAACGGTAAATAGTAAAAATAACACAGTGGTAATTTATTTTTACTATAGTAACTTATTCATAATAGTGCTAGTATATTAATGGTTTAAGAGTGCTAAAAAAATAAACTAAAATTATAAAAAGAATATAGAAGAAAGTTATTACCTTACACCTCCGACAGAACTTCTTTTTTACCAAAAGAATTTACTCCCCACTAATTTCTTATGCACTATCTCTCTAGATTCTCTCTAATTTTTGGTGTGGAAATGTTGTAAATGAGCCATCTATTTATAGGAAGAAAATTTTACTATTTAAGATTACTTAATTATTTTTTTTACTTTCATGATATAAGCATTCACCCACCGGTCACTATTCATGATATAAACATTTACCCACCGGTCACTATTCATGATGTAAGTATTTACCCACCGATGATGTAAGCGATGATGTCGGCAGTGGCATTTTGGTTATTAGATGAAAGGTTAAGGGTATTTTTGTCATTCTCAAAAAAATAAAAAAAATATAAAAATTCCAAAAAATTATAAATTATGTAACAATCAAAAAGTTCTAAAGAACTATAATCAAATTCCTTTGAAATTTTATTCTAAATAAGAAATAATGAAATTAGGGGTGTTACAACTCTACTCCCCTAAAAAAAATTCGTCCTCGAAATTTACACTTTTTAGTAAAACAATTGGGGATGAGACTCTTTCATCTCATTTTCTAGTTCCCATGTAGCATCTTCTCCTCTCGTTTCACTCCAAATGACCTTCACGAGTGAAATTTCCTTGTCCCTTAGCTTTTTTATTCTTCTGTCAGCTATTCTGACAGGTGGTGCATCATATGTAAGATTATCTTTAACTTGTATGACATCAGGTTCAATAACGTGTGTAGGGTCAGATATATACTTTCGTAAATTTGACACATGAAAAACATTATGGATATTAGAAAGAAAAGGTGGTAATGCTATTTGGTAAGCAAGAGGACTAACTTTCTGAACTATTTGATATGGACCAATAAATCTAGGAGTTAATTTTCGAGATTTCATTGCCCGACCGACCCCAGTCGTAGGTGTGACTTTCAAGAATACATGATCACCTTCTTGAAATTCGAGCGGCTTTCTTCTTTTGTCATAGTAACTTTTCTGTCTGCTTTGTGCTGCCTTCATCTTTTCCTGAACCATTTTGATTTTATCTGTGGTTTGTTGTACCAACTCTGGTCCTAGCATCAAGTTTTCACCAGTCTCAAACCAATATAGCGGAGTCCTACATTTTCTTCCATATAATGCTTCAAAAGGTGCCATGTTAATGCTAGCATGGAAACTGTTGTTGTAGGTGAACTCCACATATGGTAAGAATTGATTCCAACTTCCTTTATGCTCTAACACACAAGCTCGTAACAAGTCCTCTAGAGATTGAATTGTTCTTTCTGATTGTCCATCTGTCTGAGGATGATATGCTGAACTCAGACGTAGTCTTATTCCCAAAGCCTTGTGTAAGCTCTTCCAGAATTGCGATGTAAAACGAGGGTCCCGATCAGAAATGATACTTGAAGGAATTCCTTGTAATCTCACGATCTCCTCGATGTATAATTTTGCTAGTTTCTCCATTGAGTAACGAATATTAATGGGAATAAAGTGGGCAGACTTGGTTAATCTATCAACTATTACCCATATTGAATCATGTCCTAATGGAGTTTTAGGTAAAGAAGTCACAAAATCCATGGTAATGCTATCCCATTTCCATTCTGGTATTTCCATTAATTGTAGCATTCCAGGGGGTTTTTGATGTTCTACTTTAACCTTCTGATAAATTAGACATGCAGCTGATAAGGGTTGATTAAGCATTGATTTCATGACTCATTTGAACTAATTTTGTAAAGACTTTGAGCTAAATTAATGAATTATTGAAGGAAGTGAGCATGAATCTTTTAATTAGTGATGGATAAATGTATAAAAGAAATATTGTGTTAAAGCTCTTGGAAAGTTGCAGGAAATTCAACAGGAAGGCAAGACAAGGTAAGCAAGCTTGAGCTTGAACAAGTTGGAGAGCATAAGCACCTCTCACGCTTGAGCGTGAACACTAGACGCTTAAGCGTGGATTAAGCATGGGCAGGCATGAATTAAATGAGACAAAGAGGCATCAGGACCCCTCTCACGCTCAAGCCTGGGAATGAGCCGCTTGAGCGTGAGCTCGAGAGCGCCCAAGCGAGGAGTAAGCGTGAGCGTGACCCCAGGCACGAATGGCGCTTGAGCGTAACTATATGGAGCTCAAGCGTGACCCTGCACATGAAGAACGCTTGAGCGTAGGCATTACACGCTTGAGCGTGACTAATGGATAACAAAGCATAAGCCGAGCGCGCCTGAGCGAGGAACCAGCATGGATTAAGCATGGAACAAACATACTGAACAAAAGAAAACCACGCTTAAGCGTGATTAAGATGGTTTGAGCGTGGAACATTTAATGAGTATCAGGACCCTTCATGCTTGAGCGTGACCATCAAGCTCAAGCGTGACTCATGCAGTATGGGATTTTTCAATCTAATATTCACCAATTGTGCGATGCCAACTCACCCACTTTCTTGTGTTTCTACAAGTCTCTGAAAGATGCTGCATGGGTTCTACGCAAGTGGGAAAGGGAAGCTGAACCTTGACTCCTATAAATCAAGCTGCAAACAACATCATCCATCATCCCAGTAATCCCCTGTATTTCCCTCACAATCCAACCTTTTCCATTATCTTTTGTATTTATATTTTGAGGGTGAAAATGCAAAGCATGAGTAACTAAACTCCCTTATGGGATTGGCTGTAATCCATTCAACACTGAAGTAATGCTGTTGTAAGTTTTTATTTAGTAATGAGATTTGATAAGTTTCTGTATTTCCTTCTGCGTTTAATGCCTGAAAGTACTTGATCACTATTTTCTTGTTTTAAGTTTTCTCAAGTATGCTGGGAAGTGACTTTTGAAAGCAGATCTGAAAGAAATACTTATTGTGAGTAGGTAGCCAGGGATGGCATCTAACGCAATAAACGTCAAAACAATCGATCGATAATGCTGGGATGATTTCAAAGTGACTGAGGGATCAGCGGTTTGAAATCATTCTTATGAATTTTGTAGTCGAGGGATCGATATAAATGACTTTGATTGTGACGTAGAAATTATCTTTTTGATTTACTTATATAAAAACTTATGCAGCTTACAGAAGGTGAAGATGTGATGAAGCCAATCCCTATTTTACAAAACTGATTTTTCCAACACCATTTACTGTCATCTTTTGCAGAATTTCACTCTCTGTTATTTATTCACTTTCTCATTCAACATCATTCAAAACAAAACAAAAACCAAAACATTCTGCCAAATCAATTCAAAACTAAGATCTTCATTCTAACACCTCCTCAGTGGAACGATAACTATACTATATTACAACTTCTGTGTTTAAACTTGGCACATCCACTGCATTGAGTTCATATTATACAAACTTGATTCTCTTTCATTTGAACTCTTCATTCTAATATATCAAAAACACACCAACAAGTTTTGGCGCCGCAGCCGGGGAGGTGATTTAAGTTTGAATATTTTAGCATTGAATTGACAAGACAGTGTAAATAAATTTGTTTTCAATTTGTTTTTATTTTTTTTATGTAGTAACTTTGCTATTTTGAGTACTTTATTTATGATCTTGAGAGGACAGGTTACAAAAGAACAACTTGCATTTGATCCAGAGATAGACAGGTTCCTCAAGAAAATCAAGAAAGCCAAGCAGAACTTCCACGTAGGACAAACTTCCTCTGATACAATGGATGTCAACAACAACAATCAAAATCCACCAAGGAGAACACTTGGAGATTACAGATTGCAACAAGGACCTAGACACTACTCAAGCATTGCTATACCAAATACAATCAGGGCTATAGAAATGAAACCTGCTTTCCTTAGTTTAATTAGTTCCCATCAATTCCATGGAATGTCCAGTGAAGATCCTTACACTCACTTGGCCACATTCTATGAATTAGTAGGAACAATGGGCTTTGAACAAGAAGTAATTAAAGCAGCATATCTAAGATTGTTTCCTTTTTCTCTTGCAGGAAAAGCTAAAGAATGGCTCCAGTCGCACCCAAATCAAAGCCTGAACAGCTGGGATACAGTGGAGGAAAAATTCCTACACAAATTTTTCCCACCATCTAGATTCATCAAGGCTAAATCAGATATTACAACATTTAAACAAAGCCATGATGAACCCTTTTGTGAAGCATGGGAACGTTTTAAATCTCTCCTGAGAAGATGCCCAAACCATGGCTTAGAAGATATTGCCCAATTGAATGTCTTTAACAGTGGACTTAAAGCAGACACCAAAATGATACTGGATGCAGCAGCTGGAGGAACCATGATGACAGTAGATGCAGAGCAAGCTACAAGGATCATTGAAGCATTATCATCCACAGATTACTAAGCTCAGCATGACAGAACACAAGTCCAAAAGAAGGGAATGTTGGAACTTAATACAACAGATGCCATTTTGGCTCAAAATAAAATTTTGACACAACAAATTGAAGCTCTGACACAGCAGATGGCAACACTCCCGCAACAACTGCATGCTGTACAATCCTCTACAGGAAACCAACAAGCACAAATGAGATATGACTTTTGTGGAGGAGAACATCAGAATGGACACTGTCAAGGAGAGCAAGGAGACCAATCCATCCTCTATATGAATAACCAAGGTAAGCAGGGTAACTTCAATAACAATGCTTACCCCAATAACTTTTCACAGGGATGGAGAAATAGTCAAAATGGTGGATGGAAGCAAGAAGCAAGCACATCCAACAGACAACAACCTTATCAGCAAGGCCCTTCTTTGACAGAGAGGACATCAAAACTAGAGGACACTCTAGAAAAATTCATGCAGGTCTCAATCACCAATCAAAAGAACACTGATGCTTCGATAAGAAACCTGGAGACTCAAGTGGGGCAATTGGCTCGTCAAATCGTAGAGCATCATAACTCCCAATTTGGAGCCAATACACACCTAAATCCGAAGGAGCAATGCAAAGCAATCACAACAAGAAGTGGAAAGGTCATTGGACAACAAAAAGAGAATGAAAAGGTGGAAGAAAAATTAGAAGAAAATTTTGAAAAAGAAGCAAAAGAGGAAGCTAGTGAAAAGAAAAATACAAAATGTGAAGATGTACATATGAAGAAGGAAGTTGAAAAAGAAAAAAAGAAAGAAATAAAAGAAGGAAAGAAGAAGGTGGACGACCCAACACCACAACTGAAGAGCTTGCCGTATCCAAAGAACCCTTCAAAAATAGACAAGGAGAGACAATTTGCAAGATTTATGGATATCTTCAAAAGGTTGCAAATAAACATACCTTTTGTGGAAGCCATGGAGCAAATGCCAACTTACGCAAAGTTCATGAAGGAGCTGTTAACAAAGAAGAAGAGATTTTCTGAAGAAACAGTGGAGCTTGCAGCAGGCTGCAGTGCCATCATTCAAAAAGCACTGCCACAGAAAACAAAAGATCCCAGAAGTTTCACAATCCTAGTGACTATTGGTACTTTACCAGTAGGAAAAGCACTCTTGGATTTGGGAGCAAGCATTAACCTAATGCCCCTCCCAATGGTGAAAAGGATTGGAGATCTTGAGGTGAAGCCAACACGGATGACCCTCCAGCTTGCGGATCGATCTATGAAATTTCCATATGGCATAGCCGAAGATGTACTGGTAAGAGTTGACAAGTTTGTATTTCCCGTAGATTTTGTCATAATGGATATAGAAGAAGATGCAGAAGTGCCTCTCATTCTGGGGAGACCCTTCATGAAGACCGCAAAGGTAATTATTGATGTGGATGATGGGAAGCTAAAAGTAAGAGTGCAAGATGAAGAAGTAAATTTCAATGTGTTTGATGCAATGAAATACCCAAAGGAAAAACAACAGTGCTTCAAAGTTGACATTGAAGAAGAAGCCATTAGAGAACAAACCAACGAATGGCTCAACAAAGATCCACTGGGTGAGCTAAACGTTGGAGCAATAGATGAAGACAAGGGAAACTCGAAGAAGGACAAGCAATATATTCAACAAGAAAGTCACTTTGAAAAGCTGTCAGAAGAAACAAAAGAAGTTATTCCACCGAAAGTGGAGTTAAAAGCTTTACCTCCACACTTGAAATATGTTTTTCTTGATGATGATAACCAAAAACCTGTTATTATTAACAGGGAATTGACAGGTACTGAAGAAAAGCAATTGATTCAAGTATTGAAAGAGCACTCAACAGCGATTGGATGGAGACTGGAAGATCTGAAAGGAATAAGCCCAGCCTACTGCACTCATCACATTTACATGGAACAAGAATTTAAACCAATTGCTCAGCCACAGAGACGCTTAAACCCAACTATGAAGGAAGTAGTAAAAGGGGAGGTAATTAAATTACTAGAAGCTGGTATAATTTATCCAATTTCTGATAGCTCTTGGGTAAGTCCTGTGTAGGTTGTTCCAAAGAAAGGAGGAATCACTGTCATACAAAATGAGAAAAATGAAGTGATCCCTACAAGAACAGTCACAGGATGTAGGATGTGTATCGATTACAGGAAACTAAACACTGCTACCCGGAAAGATCATTTTCCTCTGCCCTTCATGGATCAAATGCTGGAAAGACTTGCAGGACAAGCATACTACTGCTTTCTAGATGGTTACTCAGGGTACAACCAGATAGCAGTTGCACCAGAGGATCAAGAAAAAACAGCATTCACATGTCCCTTTGGGGTGTTTGCATACAAAAAAATGCCCTTTGGATTATGTAATGCTCCTGCAACATTCCAAAGATGTATGCTTGGTATCTTCTCTGATTTGGTGGAAAAATGTATTGAGGTCTTCATGGATGATTTCTCTGTTTTTGGTCCATCATTCGATCAATGTTTGAAAAATTTGACCTTAGTACTGAAAAGATGTGTGGACACCAATTTGGTTTTGAATTGGGAAAAGTGTCACTTCATGGTGACTGAAGGCATTGTGTTGGGACATCAAATCTCCAAACGAGGCATTGAAGTGGACAAAGCAAAGGTGGAAGTAATCGAGAAATTACCACCACCAGGAAACGTGAGAGGAGTAAGGAGCTTCTTGGGCCATGCAGGATTTTATAGAAGATTCATTAAGGACTTCTCAAAAATTGCAAAGCCTTTGAGTAATCTCTTAAAAAAAGACACTCCTTTTATTTTTGATGATTCTTGTTTACATGTCTTTGAGACTTTAAAGCATAGACTAACATGTGCACCTGTAATAGTTGCCCCTGATTGGGGACTAGACTTTGAAATGATGTGTGATGCCAGTGATTATGCTGTTGGAGCCGTATTAGGACAAAGAAAGGCTAAAATTTTTCATGTTATACACTATGCTAGTAAAGTTTTGAACCCTGCACAAACAAATTATGCAACAACAGAAAAAGAACTCTTAGCGATAGTGTATGGCCTGGAAAAATTTAGACCTTATCTGATTGGTTCCAAGATCACTATTTTTACTGACCATGTTGCTATTAAATATCTGCTAAATAAACCTGATTCTAAGCCCAGGCTAATTAGATGGATCTTGCTAATGCAAGAATTCAACCTAGTAGTCAAAGACAAAAAGGGCAGCGAAAATTTTATTGCAGATCACTTGTCCTGACTTTTCAATCAGGAAGTCACACTACTCCAACCTGAGGTGAAGGAAGAATTTCCTGATGAAAAGCTACTAATGATGAAAGAACGGCCATGGTTTGCAGACATGGCTAACTTTAAAGCTGCCGAGTATTGCCTGAAGATCTTTCATGGCAGCAGAAGAAGAAGTTTTTGAGGGATGCAAAACAATTCTTATGGGATGACCCTTACCTATTCAAACTTGGATCAGATCATATTTTGAGGATATGTGTGTCCCAAGAAGAGGCTAACAGCATCCTATGGCACTGTCACAGCTCACCCTATGGAGGACATTTCAATGGGGAAAGGACAGCGGCAAAAATCCTCCAATCAGGTTTTTATTGGCCCTCATTGTTTAAAGATGCTAATGTTTTTGTGCAGCATTGTGAAGCATGTCAGAAGACAGGGAGCATATCAAAAAGACATGAGATGCCATTAACCACCATCCTTGAAATAGAAGTCTTTGATTGCTGGGGCATAGATTTTACTAGGCCATTACCAATGTCACTTTCAAATGAATACATAATTGTGGCAGTAGACTATGTCTCTAAGTGGGTAGAAGCCATGGCATGTACTAAAGCTGATGCCAAGACTGTCATCAAATTTCTTAAGAAACACATTTTCAGCAGGTTTGGCACTCCAAGAGTATTAATAAGTGATGGAAGCTCTCATTTCTGCAACAGTCAACTCCAACGATGCCTAGAACATTATGGAGTCAAGCACAAAGTAACCTCCCCTTACCATCCTCAAGCCAATGGCCAAGTAGAAGTATCCAACAGAGAAATTAAGAGGATACTGGAAAAGATAATCAGTCAAAGCAGAAAAGACTGGTCCTTGAAGCTAGATGATGCTTTATGGGCCTATAGAACAGCATACAAGGCACCAACTGGATTTTCACCTTATCAGTTGGTATATGGTAAAAATTGCCATCTTCCGGTGGAACTTGAACACAAAGCATTTTGGGCAATGAAAACCCTCAACTATGACCCAAAAGCATCAGCTGAAGAAAGGAAAATTCAGATGCACAAGTTAGAAGAGTGGAGGAATCATGCTTATGACTCATCAAGGATTTATAAAGAGAAAATGAAGGTTTACCATGATAGACACATCATGAAGAAAAGTTTTCACCAAGGACAATCTGTTCTTCTTTTCAACTCAAGGATGAAACTATTCCCAGGGAAACTCAAGTCTAAATGGTCAGGACCCTTTATTGTGAAGGAGGTGAGACCTTATGGAGCTATTGCATTACAAGATCCTAAATCTGAAAGAACTTAGGTCGTAAATGGACAGAGAATAAAGCCCTATTTAGGAGGAGAAGTGGAGAAGGTTGCCACTGACATTCTACTAAAGGACCCATGATCAAACTCAGGCGTCAAGCTAAAGACGTTAAACAAGCGCTCATTGGGAGGCAACCCAATCTTTTATGATTTCTTTTAATAAGAAGTTTACTTTAAATAAAGTTTAAAAAATTTTCTATTTATTTTGTAGGTCACTCATCAACAAGAATCCACAGTTTCAAACAAAGACAAACATGAATGAAATTTAAACAAGGCAAACACTCATCTCGCCCAAAGCGTCAATACCCTCGCTTGAGCGAGGCAAAGAAAGTATGTCTCATGAACTTCACGCTCAAGCGTTGATGTACTCGCTCAAGCGAGCCAAGGTGAGCCACTCACTCCCCATATCAGGCTTAAGCGAAGGATTCAATCCTTAAAGCGTGGCAACAATGCACATGGAGTTTTCAAAATAAAACCCGATCATGCTTGAGCGCGATCCGTCACGCTTGAGCGAGAATATTTAAAAGACTGTCACGCTTAAAGCTAGAATACTGCACGTTTAAGCGAGAAGCATCAGGTACCAATTATGAATATCACGCTCAAGCGCGATAAACATACGCTTAGGCGTGCAAACAGAATTTCATTTTGTCGCCTGGGCGACTAACAATCCGCTTGAGTGAGGAAGTACACTCTGCATCAGGATCCACACGCTTAAGCGAGGAGTAAGAACGCCTAAGCGACCACCCCATTGGTCGATCACGCTCAAGCGTGACAATCCAGCGCTTGAGCGTGAAATTCAAAATGGCCCCTGATGCTAATAAATATAATATTTTGAAACTTCCCACTAAGTCTCTCACTCAAATAACCGTCCATTAATCTCCTGACTCTCCAAGTTTTGTAACCGCCAAATTCTTCTCAAATAATTGTCTCTTCACTCTCATCTCATAAGTCATTATCCTCTCTTCTCTCTATCACTCTCGGATCCTTCCAGGTAACTACTACACTATCCTCTTTTGAATTACAGCATATGGTTACTGTGTTAGGGAGAATTGATACCTTTCTTTTTGCATACATTGAAGTCTTTAACCACCTTCTTCCTGTTTCTAATGAATACCATGATCTATGCTTGGTTGTTTTCTGGATTGTTTAGAAAAAGGGGGTCAATGCGCTGCTCTTATGTTTCACCTTCTTAATGCATGTCGCCCTTATGTTTCACATTCTTTTAACGCATGCTGAATGTTTGACAAAAGTCCTAAAAGAAAGTATTTTGAGTGCAAAGTGGCTCTTAACCTTCTTGTAGATGGCCAGAACAAAGCAAATTGCACCAAACCCCCTGTCACTACCTCCCCAGCAAGGAGTTCCCGAAGAAATAAAGGTAAAAGACCACGCACAGATGAACAAGACAATGCTCCAAGATTCAGGAATAAAGATAAGAGCAAGCGTTATGAGGACATCTCCAACTGGACATTTATACCAGAAAGAAAAGTAGATTTGGCCTTGGGAGATTGTGATACCTTTCTGCAAATCATAAGGAGGAGAAATTGGTTAAAGATATGTTACCCAAGGGAGAAGTATGACCCAGAAGTTGTGAGAGAGTTCTATGCGAATGCTTGGACAAGAGATGGAGGAGGAGAAAGAAAAACTTATATGAGGGGAACCTGGCTCTCCTATGACAGAGACACAATCAATTTTTACTTGGGGAACATTATGACCCTAGGAGAGGGAGAAATATGCGAATATGCTTCCATGGTTGCAAGGAACCAATTCATTGCCACCAATGACCTTGAAGCAGCCATATGTGTTCCAGGACACCACTTTCAAATGGGGCAAGGAGAGAACCCACTGAGAATTTTAAGAAAAGACATGACTTCTATCTCTCAAGTTTGGACTTCTTTTTTATTAGCTAACATAGCACCTAACGCTCATGTCTCTGATTTAATTTTTAGTAGGTGTTATTTGATATACTGCATTCTAAGAGAGGACATTTCCATTGATCTAGCCCAAATACTCTCTGATGAAATTCACAAGTTTGTGATTTCTGACCAGAAGTATTCCGGCAGGACAGAAGGTAAAAGGGAGTCTCGGTTTTCCTGCCTTTATCACTGATTTTTGTGCAGCTCATGGTGTTGAGGTACAAGACCTCAAACCAATTAGGCCTTCCATAGACAAACGCTTCATTGAGCGTTACTGCAGTAATCCAGTACCTCCTGCAACTGATGTACCCCCTCCACCGGCCTCTCAAGCAGCACAGCAAGCATCCAACACAGCACCTGCCCATCCTTCTCTCAGCACAGAAGCCACCCTGATTTTACAAGGCATTCACCTCGTGAAAATTCAAAATAGCCACATCCTGGCACAGCAAAACGCTAATCATAGAGGTTTGTTGCATATTCACAGTGGCCTTTATCACAGCATTCCTGCAGGTCAACACAATCCTTGGATGCACCCTGCCCAGTTTGAGGCTCTAATTGCTTGGCCTGGGGACAGACCTCCTTTTGTGGGAGGAGGTGAGACTACACAGGATAGGCCAGGAACTTCAACACAGGGACCTCCAGAAAGAGACCAGGGAACAGAAGAGGATTTATCTGAGGATGAGTGACAAATTTTAATGCTTTCATTTTTATCTTAAGTTTAAATTGCTACTTTAAGTTTTATTTCAAATTGACAATTTATAGCTTTACTTTATTTTTAGTGCAGCATACTTTGGAATTGCTTGTGATTATTCTTATTTTGATTAAAGCTGGGAACATTTTTGAAAAACCCAACCAAAGATTTTACTTTTTGAACAAGAAGAGTTTCTAAGCAGCAAAATACTTTAGACAATAACACTGATTGTTAAAAGGGTAAAATGGCTGAATTAAGAACCAAGGAATTGGAATGAATATACTTTTTATTGTTTACATGCTTTAACCCTTTTCTGTTAGAATAAGGAAGTAAGCCTTATATCCTGGTGAGAAGTGAGAAATCTAAACACTGAGAGTCTCATGAGAATTCGTCAAATAAGCATTGCCTGATTTTCTGATTAACATTTCTTTTAGAGATTAAGCAAGGAAATGATAAAGGCAAATTTTGAAAATGAAACAAACTCAGAGCCAAAAAGCTACCCTTAAGAATATGACCTAATTTTTGTAGCCCATTTTTGAGCCAAAAATTTTATTCAAACACCCTAAACCAAGCATGAGAAATAAAATCTTACCTTACCAGCATGCAAAAAATAAAAATAAAAAAAATAAAAAAAATTTTCAGAGCATAAACCACTTCTCCAAAAAGGGTGATAAGAGAAACTGAGGCTGAAAAAGAAATAAAGTTCTCCAACATTTAACAAAAATAGAGAACTAGAAAAAGAAAAATGAAGAATTCAGTAGCATAAAAGAAGAAGCCTCATAAAAGTTTGAAAAATTTCAGAACATATGCTCTCCTTATTCATGCATGCACTTTGAACTCAAGAAAAACCAAGAATTTTTGATAGCCCAGCCTCATTACAACCTTGAAAAGACCTTTTGATCCTTACTTATCTTATGAATTGATTTTGATTAGAAATGACCGGCAATGTTAATTAGGCAGTTCTCATGATGAATGTGCAACACACCCACCTAGGTGAGAAATAATGAGAGTTCCTTATTCTTACAGCAATTGGTTACATGCTTTATGAACAAGGTAATGGTGCATACAATTTAAGGAATTGGTATTAAGGAGATCATTTGCCCAAACATCAACTCAGATTATTGTCTTTTAAAATTTTGGCTGTAACAGAAGCTAATTTTGTTGAAATGTTTGATTCCCTTTCCAAACTTCTTTTTACTTGAGGACAAGCAAAAATCTAGGTTGGGGAGAGTTTAATAAGGGTTGATTAAGCATTGATTTCATGACTCATTTGAACTAATTTTGTAAAGACTTTGAGCTAAATTAATGAATTATTGAAGGAAGTGAGCATGAATCTTTTAATTAGTGATGGATAAATGTATAAAAGAAATATTGTGTTAAAGCTCTTGGAAAATTGCAGGAAATTCAACAGGAAGGCAAGACAAGGTAAGCAAGCTTGAGCTTGAACAAGTTGGAGAGCATAAGCACCTCTCACGCTTGAGCGTGAACACTAGACGCTTAAGCGTGGATTAAGCATGGGCAGGCATGAATTAAAGGAGACAAAGAGGCATCAGGACCCCTCTCACGCTCAAGCGTGGGAATGAGCCGCTTGAGCGTGAGCTCGAGAGCGCCCAAGCGAGGAGTAAGCGTGAGCGTGACCCCAGGCACGAATGGCGCTTGAGCGTAACTATATGGAGCTCAAGCGTGACCCTGCACATGAAGAACGCTTGAGCGTAGGCATTACACGCTTGAGCGTGACTAATGGATAACAAAGCATAAGCCGAGCGCGCCTGAGCGAGGAACCAGCATGGATTAAGCGTGGAACAAACATACTGAACAAAAGAAAACCACGCTTAAGCGTGATTAAGATGGTTTGAGCGTGGAACATTTAATGAGTATCAGGACCCTTCACGCTTGAGCGTGACCATCAAGCTCAAGCGTGACTCATGCAGTATGGGATTTTTCAATCTAATATTCACCAATGGTGCGATGCCAACTCACCCACTTTCTTGTGTTTCTACAAGTCTCTGAAAGATGCTGCATGGGTTCTACGCAAGTGGGAAAGGGAAGCTGAACCTTGACTCCTATAAATCAAGCTGCAAACAACATCATCCATCATCCCAGTAATCCCCTGTATTTCCCTCACAATCCAACCTTTTCCATTATCTTTTGTATTTATATTTTAAGGGTGAAAATGCAAAGCATGAGTAACTAAACTCCCTTATGGGATTGGCTGTAATCCATTCAACACTGAAGTAATGCTGTTGTAAGTTTTTATTTAGTAATGAGATTTGATAAGTTTCTGTATTTCCTTCTGCGTTTAATGCCTGAAAGTACTTGATCACTATTTTCTTGTTTTAAGTTTTCTCAAGTATGCTGGGAAGTGACTTTTGAAAGCAGATCTGAAAGAAATACTTATTGTGAGTAGGTAGCCAGGGATGGCGTCTAACGCAATAAACGTCAAAACAATCGATCGATAATGCTGGGATGATTTCAAAGTGACTGAGGGATCAGCGGTTTGAAATCATTCTTATGAATTTTGTAGTCGAGGGATCGATACAAATGACTTTGATTGTGACGTAGGAATTATCTTTTTGATTTACTTATATAAAAACTTATGCAGCTTACAGAAGGTGAAGATGTGATAAAGCCAATCCCTATTTTACAAAACTGATTTTTCCAACACCATTTACTGTCATCTTTTGCAGAATTTCACTCTCTGTTATTTATTCACTTTCTCATTCAACATCATTCAAAACAAAACAAAAACTAAAACATTCTGCCAAATCAATTCAAAACTAAGATCTTCATTCTAACACCTCCTCAGTGGAACGACAACTATACTATATTACAACTTCTGTGTTTAAACTTGGCACATCCACTGCATTGAGTTCATATTATACAAACTTGATTCTCTTTCATTTGAACTCTTCATTCTAATATATCAAAAATACACCAACAGCAGCCACATACTCTGCCACCGCTTTCTTCATTCCAGGCCACCAAAATAACTTTTTCAAATCTTGATACATTTTAGTAGCTCCGGGATGAATGTTCATATAACTTTTGTGGTCTTCTTCCAGAATTACTTTCCTCAACTCCTCTTGGTTAGGGATACACACTCGATCCTTATACCTCAGCAATTGGTTGTTTCCTGCGTTGAACTCAACTTCTTTTCCTTGTTTTAAGAGTTCTTTCTTCTCTTGTAGGAATTCGTCCTCTTGTTGAGCCTCTAAAACTTGCTTTAGGAATTCACTTGTCACTTGCAACGCTCCTAATATGTAGCTGTTAGCATTAACCTTTACTGCTAGGTTAAGATCTCTGAAGTTCTCTATCAATTCCATCTCTTTAATCATCATGGTGGACGCATGCAGAGACTTTTGACTTAAAGCATCAGCTACTACGTTCGCTTTTCCAGGATGGTATTGCAACTCAAAGTCGCAGTCCTTTAAGAACTCCATCCATCTCTGTTGCCTCATGTTTAACTCCTTTTGGTCGAATAAATACTTGAGACTCTTATGATCGCTAAACACATCGAATGTTGCACCGTATAGATAATGCCTCCAAATCTTTAAGGCAAAGACTACAGCGGCTAATTCTAAGTCATGGGTAGGGTAGTTAATCTCATGTTGCCTTAATTGGCGCGACACATAGGCTACAACCTTCTTGTCTTGCATGAGTACACTTCCTAGTCCTTGTTTAGACGCATCACAGTAAACTTCAAAACTTCGACGTGGATCAGGGAGTACTAACACCGGCGAAGAAGTAAGTCGATCTTTCAGTTCTTGGAAACTATTCTCACATTGTGTCGTCCACACAAAAGGTTGTCCTTTCCGTGTTAGCTTGGTCAGTGGGTATGCTAACTTTGAAAATCCTTCGATGAATCTCCTATAGTATCCAGCCAAGCCCAAGAAACTTCTGATCTCAGTGATTGTGGTTGGTCTCTCCCATTTCAAAACTGCTTCCACTTTAGAAGGGTCTACAGCTATTCCTCCTTGACTAATTACATGTCCTAAAAAGTTCACCTCTTCCAACCAGAATTCACACTTCGACAGCTTTGTATACAATTGTTTCTTTTTCAGGATTTCCAACACAACTTTCAAGTGTTCGACATGTTCTTCTCTACTTTTAGAGTACACTAGTATATCATCAATGAAAACCACTACAAATTTATCTAGATATGGATGAAAAATCCGATTCATGTAATCCATGAATACGGCTGGTGCATTAGTTACACCAAAAGGCATCACTAGATATTCGTAATGGCCATAGCGTGTTCTAAAAGTAGTTTTCGGTACATCTTCTTTCTTCACCCTTATTTGATGGCATCCAGACCTCAAATCAATCTTGGAGAACACCGTGGCACCACGCAGTTGATCCATCAGGTCGTCAATCCTTGGCAGAGGATATCTGTTCTTGATCGTTACCTTGTTCAGTTGCCGATAATCTACACACAACCTCATGCTACCATCCTTTTTCTTAACCAATAACACTGGTGCACCCCAGGGGGATACACTGGGTCGTATGAACTGCTTCTCTATCATCTCTTCAAGTTGTTTCTTCAACTCTGCTAATTCTAGAGGTGACATTCGGTATGGTACAATTGAAATTGGTCCAACTCCAGGTACTAGATCAATGGCAAATTCCATATCTCTTTCTGGGGGTAAACCAGGGATATCTTATGGAAAAACGTCAGGAAATTCGCACACGACCGACAAATTTTTGATTTTTGGTTCTTGCTCTCCTTTCATTGAAAGCAATAGCATGAATCCTTGAGCCCCTCCTTTTAAATAGGCACTCACTTGGTTGGCGGTTAGAAATCTCGAATCCTTTGGATTCAAATTTACAGGTTCTTTAAACATTATGGTCTTGTTATGACAATCTATTAGAACATGATTGTTAGACAACCAATCTAGCCCAATAATAACTTCTAAGCCAGAAAGGGGTAAGCAAAAGAGATTAGCCTTAAAGTCCCTACCATCTATGACAATAGGGTACTCCCAACAGGCTTTAGAAGTGACAATGGGATTATTCCCAGGAGTATGAACAGATAAATCAAATGGCAATTCTATCATGGGTAATTTTAGTTTTTCTGCACAGTCATTAGAAATAAAGGAATATGATGCACCTGAGTCATACATAACAGTTAAAGGAATCTTATTAATGATACACTTACCCTCCACCATGGAGTCAGAATGGGATGCTTCTTCCCCATTAATTGCAAAAACCTTTCCTTTCGCCTTTGGCCTTCCGACTGCACTGTGTACGCCACCTTGAGTATTTATGGATGTACTTGCACCTTCAGGGTTCTCCCTCTTTATCTCTGGGCAATCCTTGATGTGATGACCCGGTTTGTTACACTTAAAGCAAATATAAGTGTTTTTGGGACAATCCCTTTTCAAATGGGGTCCTCCACAGATAAAGCATTTAAATTCTAGTGCAGGTGTTGGATAATAGCTTCCAGATGAAGCTTAGGGTTTGTTAGGAACAGGTGCTGTTCCAAACTAATGAAATGGCGCTTGGTAAGGCCTTTTTCTCCTAAAGTCTCTTCTTTGGTGATGGTGAGGTCCTCCACTTCTCATTTCTCCCGCCTTGTGAATGGATTCACGGCTTTTGGTCATTCTGTCCTTGTGATCCTCTTCAAAGATCCTACAGCGATTTACCAATACAGAAAATTCACAGATTTCCTGCATTCGTATAGCTTCTTTGATTTCTGGCCGTAATCCGTTTACAAACTTTGCACACCGATCACCTTCATTAGTAGCATCATTATAATGAGAATGAAAGCGAGATAGCTCTTCAAACCTGGATGCATACTCTCCAACGCTCATATTTCCTTGAGTCAGTGACAGGAATTCAAATTGTCTTTTCTCTTTAACATCAGCTGGAAAGTATTTCTCCAGAAACATATCCTTGAAATAATTCCAAGTGATCTCCACTTGGTTAACTTCGAACTGCCTACGCATACTATCCCACCAATGTTCAGCATCCTCAGATAAGGCATAAGTAACGAAGACTACTTTATCACCTTCAGTACATTGCAGTGCTCGGAAGATCTTCTTTATCTCTCAAATCCATATTTGTGCTCCATCAGGGTTGTATCCTCCCTTGAAACGAGGTGGATTACGTTTTTTGAACAGGTCTAACCTTCTCAAGGAATCATTACCTTGACCTTCACGTGCTCCCATTGTATTGATTAAGCGTTCTACAACTCCAGTAAGATCATTTCCGGCCATTCTTTTCCTGTTTCACAGTAACTGAGACTTGTCATATCAATCACAGTTACTACTAAGTCAGATATTCTATTTTCTATCACCTACACAGAGTTTACAGACAAAGCAAAATAGACCTTTCCCCAGGCCTACGGGATTAACTGCTCTGATACCATTTTGTAACACCCTCTGTTACATCTTAATAATTTCTAAAAAATTCATGAAATTTTTTTAAAAAAATATAATTGCTAAAAGAAACTATCAGAGTAAAATTACATACAATATTTCTGAAATACCTCATGTATTATCATTAAAATTTATAAAGTAATTTTACATTCATCCAAATAAAATAGATATTAAACATTATTAGAAAGAGAGGAAACTCCATGGCCCAAGAGCAGTTGCCTAGTAACATTATTTATTCATTGGACCACGGTATTCATACCGAGCTCCCTTTCTAGAACGTGCTATATATGCTGTCAATGTTCTTCGATCCTTCCCTCTGTACGAACCATTAATTTAAAACATATGAAACAAAAACATAGAGAAAGGAGTGAGAAGCAGAATATAATATTCTCAAATGGGACATAAGCAATAAAGGGTTTTCACAAACTAGTATAATAATATCAATCACAATCACATACACAATCAATTTATGAATGTATGAATGATATGCCATATCTTCATCATAACTTACCTATATATATGGGCCCCTTAAATTTTAATTTGCACTGGGCCAACCAGGAGTTTACACTATTCTATAATTCCGGATAATAATATCATGAACAACTCAACTGGCATGGAAACACTTAGAGACTAGTCAGATTGAAAAGGTTTTTATTGTGAAAGTACCTGACACTAGAGAGCTACCCCAGGTCCCCTGAAGCACCCTTTCACACCCTCTCATCCCAAGGCTCACAATTAAGCCTCCTCTAATGTATCCTCGGTTTCTATAATCCGTCCCCAGACAACATCATTTTGTTTCTCTTTGATGATTCATGATGCATGAACTACTCGCGTATTTAGTTGGTTAAGGCTTTTAGAAACTCAATTATATTATCAGGGCCTACGAATCACGACATAGCCACCCCGGTAAACTGTACTTTTTCAACTTCTCAAATACGCACATAGAATTTTGGTACAGTTCCTTTTCAAATCACAAATCAAATCTCCTTATAAATTTGAGTTTCAAAGCCTTAAATATATTTCACAACCTTCTTTAAAAAGTTTATAGGTCAATTCAAAATCAATTTCTAAAAACTCGAATTCAGAATTATCAATCTTTAAAACCTTAGTACTTGAAAATTTTGTATAATATTTTTATACATTTAAATAATATGTATATATATATACTAAAATATTAGTAAAAATTTATTTTTATAAAATAATTTCTCTTTCTTTTTATTTTTGATAAACTAACTAACAAATCTAAATTTTAGTAAAGATATATACATATATATTAAAAGATAAAAAGAGATTTCTAAAAACTTATGTAGTTTTATTGAAATCTAAGGAATTTCTTAAAAGTAATTTAAATAAAGATGAATAAGTAAATAAAGAAGTAGGAGATAAGTAAATTCTTACTGAATTTTAGCTTTCCGTCATGCTTGCTATATGCTCAAACCCCACAGTACAAGATTATCAATCATCATCAAACATTGTCAATTACAATCAAATATCATAAAACATAAATAAATATTAACAATCATAAATCAAATCAAATAATTAAGCATCTGTTATAAATATGATAATTTAAAATTCAATGATTATTTAAATTAATAAAGTTTGTTTTAAGTTCTATGGTCAATTCCTCGCACAGGTCTATGTAAATCCAAGATAGTCCAGTCCTTGCATAGGTCTAGTTCAGTCTATATATGTCATAATAGTCCAAGTCCTTGCATAGGTTTAGTCAAGTGCATAATAGTTCAAGTCCTTGCATAGATTCAATCCAGCCCGCATAGGTCATAATAGTTCAAGTTCTTAAGTAAATATTTCAGATATTAAGTTACACAAGATGCTTAATTTATTAATAACAATTATTATAAATTTTAAGTTAAAAGTTATTATTTTAAAATAATAATACTGTTATGTTTAAAAGGAGTAGGAGACTCCTCCCAATATTCTTATGTATTTTTATATTATATCCTTATCTCACCCCCCTTTACCTTGATTTGCTACCAAAAGTGAATTCGTTCTGCGCCTCCAAGTTCTAACAAAATATTAATACTAATTTATTTTAGTATGAGCATAAGATGAAAATTAAGATTGCTATCAGAATGATAAATACGCATAGTAATAGTAAATAGTAACAGTAAATAGTAAATCATCAATAGTAATGGTAAATAGTAATTTTTGAATAGTAATAGTAAAGAGTAAATTGTGAATAGTAAATTTTAAATAGTAGTGGTAAATGGTAAATCATGAACAATAATAGTAAATAGTAAATTTTGAATAGTAATGGTAAATAGTGAATTTTAAATAGTAACAGTAAATAGTGAATTTTGAATAGTAACAGCAACTAATAAATTTTGAATAATAACGATAAATGATAAATTTGAATAATAACAGTAAATGGTAAATTGTGAATAGTGACAATAAATAGTAAATTTTGAATAGTAACGGTAAATAGTAAAAATAACACAGTGGTAATTTATTTTTACTATAGTAACTTATTAATAATAGTACTAGTATATTAATGGTTTAAGAGTGCTAAAAAAATAAACTAAAATTATAAAAAGAATATAAAAAAAGTTATTACCTTACACCTCCGACAGAACTTCTTTTTTACCAAAAGAATTTACTCCCCACTAATTTTTTATGCACTATCTCTCTAGATTCTCTCTAATTTTTAGTGTGGAAATGTTGTAAATGAGCCATCTATTTATAGGAAGAAAATTTTACTATTTAAGATTACTTAATTATTTTTTTTACTATTCATGATATAAGCATTCACCCACCGGTCACTATTCATGATATAAACATTCACCCACCGGTCACTATTCATGATGTAAGTATTTACCTACCGATGATGTAAGCGATGATGTTGGCAGTGGCATTTTGGTTATTAGATAAAAGGTTAAGGGTATTTTTGTCATTCTTAAAAAAATGAAAAAAAATATAAAAATTCCAAAAAATTATAAATTATGTAACAATCAAAAAGTTCTAAAGAACTATAATCAAATTCCTTTGAAATTTTATTCTAAATAAGAAATAATGAAATTAGGGGTGTTACAATTGTGCTTTTCTTCTCATTTCTTCATTTAGGACATCACTTTTGACATTTTCCATATTTACTACACCATTTGGTATAAAATTTATGATTAAAATCTTCAAAGTCTCCCAAGACTCTGGTAGGGAAGCCAACACCAAAAGAACAAGTACTTCATCATCAAATTTAATGCCTATCCTTGACAGCTGCTCCATGATCCCCTGTATTTCATTTAAATGATCTGTCATCAATGTACCCTCCTGGTACTTCATTTGGAGTAGTTTTGTCAAATAAAATAATTTATTATTGTCGGTTTTGGAAGCGTCTAGCTCCTCTAGCTTGTTCCATAATGTTCGAGCATGATTCTCACTATAAATGTGATTGTACGCATTGTCTTCTACAAATTGTCGGATAAAGCCACAGACTTGTTCATGCTTAAATTCTCATTCTTCATTTGTCTTATCTTCAGGTTTAGTTGTACTAAACATTGGTAGATACATCTTCGTCACAAATAGGAGATCCTTCATCTTGTTTCTCCATATGTGGTAATTCATGCCATTTAAATTAATCATTTTGCTCGTCTTCACCTCCATGGCCCCAACTAGACTTTAAAAGGGTAAATAATAATCTGACTTATTTTCTGATGTGAAGGGTCCACTTTAGTGGCAACCACAGAGCATACGATAAGTAGATATTAATTCCCCTTGGTACCACTTTGATACTAGTCGTTGGGAAAATCGGCACAGATTAACTGATAATTTCTCCTGCGCAGCGGAATAGCGGACCAATAAAATAGGTGGTTACAAAATAAATTAAATACGAAAAAATTAAATAGATAATGACACCAAAAATTTAACGTGGTTCACCCTTTTGATTTGGGCTACGTCCACGGGACAAACTCTAAAATTTCTTCCATTAATAAAATTAGTAGGCGTACAATAGGGAATTCTCTAATAAAATATTAGAGGCATAAAACCCGAGATTAGCCTAAAATAGTGACACTCAAGTGTTTCCCGAACACCCTAATTAACCTCACTATTTTGTCACTCACTAATTATTTTTCCCTCACTTTAAATCATTAAAGCAATTAATTGTTTTGGCCTAAATACTCTCGCTAGTGTTTCTCTACAATTGCTCTCAATTGCTTTCAATTGTTTCTTCGATGCATTTGATGCTGCTGATTTTGTGCCTATTTATAGGCCTTTGGAAACAATGTATACCAAATGCAATTGTGTGTTACAGTTGTGTCCACGCTGCTTTGCATTTGTTGTCCACAAATTGGCAAGGCTAATTAATTATTTTATAGCCCCCTATTATAAGGGACCCATAACATCATGGTCCTTTATGGTACCCTGATAGTGGTGCCACACATCACATTACACATGATATAAACAACCTTTCCATTAAATCTGACTACAATGGTTCTGAATATGTTTGTGTTGATAATGGTAAAGGTTTGCATATTAAGAACATTGGAAATTCTAACTTCGTTGTTCCCTCTTTTCCTAAATAACTTATCTTAAACCAATTATTACATGTTCCATCTATAACCAAGAATCTTCTTGGTGTATCAAAATTTACTAAATATAAACAAGTATGTTTTGAATTCTATCTTAACTATTGCAATGTCAAAACTCAAGGTACCAAGGAAATAATTTTGCAAGGCACACTTAAGGATGGCCTTCATGTGTTCCCTTAACTTCCAACAAATTTCATTTGATTCTGCTCTTAATGCTACCAAAGAATTAGACAAACAATTTCTAAAACTATGGCATGCTAGACTTGGTCATCCCTCTGTTAGGATAGTAAAGCATGTTCTCCAACAATGTAATATTCCTTGTAATTTTGTTTTCGATTCCCTATTATGCCAATTCTGTTGTATGGGAAAAGCTCACTGACCTCCTTTTCATAATTCCAATGTAATCTATTCTTCTCCCTTACAAACTTATTTTTACTAATATCTAAGGACCATCTTATATCACCTATACCAATGAAGCTAGATATTACATTGTTTTTCTAGATGCTAAAACTTTGACAATTAGACAGGTCGAATTTTTTTTCATGTTTACCAATTTCATAGATATTGGAGTTGAGAATTCACACTGTAAGACTTATCTGATCTTATAAATTATAAAAATGTTTTTAATTTTGTTTTCAAACAAATTTAATTTTTAATCCTTTTAGGACATTATCTAAATTAAAGTTAAAAATCTTATCGAAAACTTACAACAACTTGTCAAACAAAAGCTAAGAGAGTAAAGGTATTACTGACATAATATCTACAATTGGATTCAAAAAATCATAAGCTTCGAATAATTTTGCCGAGAAAAAATACTTGAATAAAGGGAAAATTAAATACAAATAAATACCAAAGTAGAAACATTTGTTGTTTAAGAAAATATGTTACAATCCAAATCTCAAGAATTCAATGCCTTCCTTCAATTCAAAGTTTTTGATGAACTATAATTAGGAACTAAATTAAAAGCTTTATAATTTGATAATGCGAAAGAATTCTTAAAATTCATTAATTACCTAAATCAACAAGGCATTCAACACATGTCCTCACACTTATGAACAAAATGGAAGTCTTAAAAGAAAGTATAGACATGTAACTAGAACAATATTAACTGTTTTAGTTGAGGCCTCGCTCCCATACACGTTTGGGATGAAGCCTTTCTTACTGCAACTACCCTTATCAATTTATTTCTAACTAAACTTCTTCACAATATAAGTCTAAATGAAACTATTTTCCAAAATCACCCTAGTACAAATCATGAAAGGTTTTTGGTTATGTTTATTATTCTTTATTGAGACCCTATAATAAGCATAAAATGGATTACAATTCACATATGTGCCTCTTCCTTAAATATAGTATTGAGACTTTAGATGAGCATAAAATGGATTACAATTCACATATGTGCCTCTTCCTTAAATATAGTCCTTAACACAAGGGCTATAAATGCTTTTCTTCTATTGGAAAATACTACATCTCTAGGCATATCCAGTTCCATGAATTTGTCTTTCCTTATAAACTCGATCTTAATTCATTCTTATTTTCTTCCTCTAATGACTTTTCATCACGACAACCTCTCTCATAAATCACTCTTCTTCTTCTTCATCCTCCATATACCGACAATGATATTACTCAACCTCAACCTGATATCAATATACATACTGAACCATGTGATACTAATGCAATTGTTCCAGTTTCAGCTAGTAATTCTACTGTTAGGACAGATCTTCTCAGTTTATACAGAATAATCACCATATTGTCATAAGAGCAAAAATTGGGATACTCAAACCTAAAACATATGTTATTGCTGCTTCCACATCTTATGATCACATAGTAGAACCTCATACAATAAAGGAAGCTCTCTCTAAACCAGAATGGGCTTAAGCAATGGACTTTGGTTGACTTACCCTCAGGCTCAAATGTTATCAGCTGTAAGTGGATTTTTAAATCAAAATTCTATGCATATGGGAGCTTCTAAAGACATAAAGTCAGACTAATAGTAAAAGGTTTCCATTAAACAATTGGGATTAATTTCTCATAAACCTTTAGTTCTGTCATCAAACCTACCACACTAGGGTGGTCCTTACTCTTGCTATTTCTTCAAATTGGCCTATACATCAAGTGGATATCAACAATGCTTTTTCTGCATGATGATCAACATGAAACTGTATACATGGTTCAACCTCCATGCTTTTCCACCAAAGACAAGTCCAAAGTCTGCAAATTGAATTAAGACATATATAGTCTAAAAAGGCATCAAGATCCTGGTTCCATGAACTCAGTCTTACCCTTTATCAAATGGGATTTCATGCAACAAAAAGTGATACATCTTTGTCCACCAAATTTACCCCAACTTCAACAACCTTCATACCCATCTATGTGGGTGACATAATCATCACCGGTAGCTCTAAATCTGAGATTTACTTATTGATTTCTAAACTAAACACATTGTTTTCTTTAAAAGACCTTGGACCCCTTATATTACTTCCTTGGCATAAAAGTTCATTCCAACAAATATGACATCTATCTCAAACCAAATATATCAGTGAGCTTTTTCACAAAGCCAAAATGGTTGACTCTAAACCTCCACCTACACCTATGATAGTTAGCCTTAAACTAACAACAAATGGATCCACCTCTGTTTCTAATCCATCATTCTATCGATCCATAGCTGGAGCTCTACAATATGTAACAATTACTAAACCTAAACTTTCATTTCCAGTCAATAAAGTCTATCAATTCAAGCACTCTCCTCAAGAACATTATAGGACAATTGTTAAATGCATCCTGAGATACATACAAGGCACTGCTACTTTAAGTCTCCACCTTTGTTGCCCTTAACATTTTTAAATAATAGGTTTTTTGACTCTGATGGGTCCCAACCTCATTTCATGGTCACCAAGAGAGCAAAATGTTGTATCACGCAGCAACACTGAAGCTGAATACAGAAGCATATTATCTATTATTATTGATATCATGTGGCCACAATCCTTGTTAGCTGAGTTAAAAGTTCCTCGTTCTCTTCCTTGGGTGTATTGTGATAATCTAAAGATTGTCTCCATAGCAACAAATCTAGTCCTGGACTCAAGAACCAAACATTTAGAGTTGGACCTCACTCAGTTCGTGACACCGTTGCAGAGACAACTTTATATTATTCATCTTCTAGCACAATACAAAGTAACCGATCTTCTTACTAAACTCATCTAAATCTTAATTTTTACCTTTTAGAACCAAACTCATGGTTTCCCCTATAGAATCCATGAGTTTGAGGGGGATGGTAAAAGAAAAGATGTTAGTTAGCATGTTAATTTTAGTCAGTTTGTTAAATCTTTCAGTAGAGGAATAGTTCATTCTATTATCCGCCTTTTTGTATATCAGTTAGCTTGGTAATCAATTACCATAATTTTGTTAGTTATCTATATGTACCTTGTACTTCCTGTTTGTAAATAAAATCAGTTTATCATTGATTAACTGATAATGCAGGAGTAATATGGTTGAGCAAGAAGCAGATAAGAGAAATAATTAACATTTATTTGTTAATGAAAAATTATAATGCATCGCAGTTAAACTCTTTAAGTATAATTTTATAATTTGGTTTCAAGTTATTTAAGTTATTTGGAAGAGGTGACAAACCAAGTTGTAACTTCAGAAACAAGACTGTAAACAAGAATCATAAAAGGAAACAGAGGGATAAAAGTTTATTTTAAGAGTCATGTGAAAACTTTTTTTTGTTTAGGTGTTTTTATACAAAAATAGATTATAATTCATTACATTATTTTTATAAAGGAAAATAATTATAATTAGAATTTAGATTTTTTTTATATTTTGATCGTGGAAAAGTATTTATTTTTACTATATACTCATTCTTTTTGCTATTTTATCCTTTATTTTTAATTTCATAATTATTATATCTATTTTAGTAATTTTAAACTTAAAAAGCACTTTTTAATACAATTTAAACAAAATAGATTATCTAAATAATCTATTTTTTACACTAGATCCAACGTCAAAATGGACTCTAATATAATAGATTTGATTATTGAAATAAATACTTATCAAAATAAAATATTTTTTATACGTTTATCAAATACACTCTACATTGAACAACATACGACGTTTTAATTTCGTGGAATAGTTGTAGGCATGACAATGGAGCGAGTGCTACTCTCCTAATTTTTGTACCCATAAAAGTCGAGGAAGGTTTAGAATTTTAGAACATATCCTCACTCACAGGTTCCCTGTCAGGTTCAAGAAAATCATTGAAGATCTTAGCACACTTTATTTTTATAATTTTCCTTTCATTTTGATAACTTAAATATATCATCTCAAAATTATATATATCTAGGACAATTTAGTTGAAATAATATATAAAATAGACATTAAAATTCTTTATAAATAATAAATTTCATGATTATATATTATTTTAAGAAAAATATATAAACTTGTTATCATTGTACTATATCTACAAGTAAAATTATTGAATTTATATAAAATTATTGAATTTATATACTGGGTCGTGTTTAGGCGTAAGTTCGGGGTGGGTAGTTGCTTCCCCACACCTACCCTCGTCCCATCAAAATTGGGGTAGGTTTTTGTTTTATCTCTAGGGAAAACGAGTATCAAACTCAAGACGGGGATGAGTCAATCCATACATGTTCAAGTGTAATTGTCATGTCTAATTAATAAGTTGTAAAACTTTTAAGATATTTAAAAATAATTGGATTCTTTTAGTTAAAACTTTTAGAACTAGAAAAAAAAATTATTTACTTTTTTAGTTCTTTAAAAATAGAATCAAAAAATAAAAATCTATTTTTGGTAGAACTAGAAAACGATAATTTGACTTTGCTTCCCCAAATTGTTAAATAAGCAAAAGTTTTTTATTATCTTTTATTATTTTAGGTTAAACATTTTGATGCAAAGAACCGGAATGAACAAACTTAATTAAAATAAAATATTAGTTTAGGTAAAAAAAACATGAAAAACACACTTAAACTTTTAAATGTGAAAGATTATATGTCTAATTTTACCACTAATTAATCTTATATTTGTCACTATACAAATGTTTAAAAACAAATTAAAATACAAAATAAATAGGTAAAAAAAAGGAGTAATCTTTTCAAACCAACCACTTTTCTCTCTCCACCGACCTTATTCAGAAATAAAAACAAATTAGCATCGCAATATATAGAGTTGACTGCAATTAATTGAAAGCAGCCATTTTTCTATAACAGAGGAAAAACGTTATTAATTAGCAACGTTATATAGAATTGACTACAATTAATAAAAGGTCAAATTCAAACATTAAATGAATTTAATATTAGAAATATATTAATTAGCATCCAAGGAAATAATTCGTTATTGAAAAACGTTTTTTACATGAGAGTTATTTTAATTTATTTGTGAATATATCTTAAAAGCTGAATAAACCTCACTAAATATTCACTAATCACAAACTTTATAATGTTGATTAAATTATTTTAATAATATAAAATTTTGATTGGTTAAGTGTTAAATTCTACTATTTATTTAACATTTATAGAGTTGCATATAATTATAAATAGTTTTATTATATTTAATCTATCTGGTATGGGGATAGAATATCAGTTCTAGGAATCAGTATCAGTCTCTCATTGTGTATTACAACGGTCTAGTGAGTTTCAATATATCTCATGGTCCAATAGGGAATCATAAGTCTTGATATATCTCATGGTCTAGTGAGTTTCAATATGTAGTTATCACATCGGCATGTCATGTTGGAGGACGAAAGATTGTGTAACTTGCAATGACACTCAAACGCTCAAGTCGATACTTAATATTAAAACTCACACATAAGTTACATAATGTAACGTACATTGGTATGTGATAAATGAGATGTATTTATAGAGTTTGGTGGCAGTTGAGTCATACGTAACATTATGTCATCACGGATCCATAAATTACTAGAAAACCTGACACCCCCACAGACATTTTTGTAGGTTAACCACCAATGTGTCCTTAGCGGATCTGTTAGAACCCCTTAGACTCCGATCCTCAGGAACTTCAGTTAGGGGATTAAGAAAATGTTGGGTTTGGCTGGTGTCGTGAGACGTTTTGCGTAGGGTGCCTTTACGTCAAGGGACACCATTCTAATATCATGTTGTTTATGTAAATGTGAAACCTAAATCAATATTTTTTTAATAAAATTATTAATTATAATCCTAATAGAAAATGTAAGTTAGGAATTATATAAGTGCATGCATGTATAGCTTGTGAAGTGCATGTTACCATAAGATGTGATCATTCACGTTATTTTGAAAAATATTTAACTTTATACAGACTAAAATTAACGTTTTTTTAAGAATGAAATCAAAACTAACTTCGTGAGTAAAGTCTCAAAAAGTATTTTATAAAATAAACATAAACGTTTAGTAGTATGCTTTATTCCTAATGGTATATTTTTAACAGGATGAGATATATGCCATTTCATAAATATGTTCGTTTCTTTTCTTTTACTTTTTTTATTTAACGAAACAATAGAGAGGAAGATTTATTTATTTGTTTCCTTTTTTTTACATCAATTAACTTAAAAAATTACCTTATTTTCTTCCATTTCATTTCTCTTTCCTTTCAATCATTTTATTTTTGGTCGAAATTTATCAATTACTAATTAAAATAATTCATAACTCTCATAATTTATTTTTTATTTATTTAAATGAGTTTATTGATATACTTTATTAAAATAATTTATTTTTAATTTATTTCAATAAATTTTATAATTAAATTTACAACTTATTACATTAATTAAACTCAATTATTCTTTCCATCTAATTAGACAACAGAAAAGAAAATTAATCATTCTTTTTTCTTTAATTTTTTTTATCAACCAAACATAACATTACATGATGAAAATAAATTTTCAAAAATAACAATACGCTAAATTGAAAAATCAAATAAAGTTAACATAGTAAAAATGAATAATTATATTAAGATTAGGTTGAAATATATCATTGATTATTTTAAAATTTTTAGATTGGAGACACACCTCTAAAAAATTATAGTTTTAAGCCCATCAAATTTTTTTTCATAATATTACTTTCTACTTTTAATTTGTCTTTCTTAATTGTTAAAATGGTTATTGTTAAGTCACCTCAATAATGTCATGTGTCACTAACTAACAAATTTTAAAATAAAAAATAAAATGAAAGTTTGTCTTGCCTCTTACTCTTTCACCATGTCATCCTTCGCTCTCCTCCGCCTCATCATCTTCTTATATCCTCACACCTAGTCTTTCCACCACCTCACCCCACCCCATCCCACCTTAACCCTAACCCTATTCACAGTAGCCACTAAAATACTATCCTCTCTTTTCTCCATGAAGTTCCTTTATAATTGGACCCTTGCGTTTGCACCACCAAAATATTGCTTTCTTATTGGCCATCATTGTTCCCCATCCATTCTCTTATGTAGGCACTTGTTCCTACATCAATATAGTCATCCTTAACAACTTGCCACCAACATTGTACTATCATTATTCTTGTAATCAAACCAAAACCTTAAAACAAAAATCATTGTTCTATTTTTCAAACAAAATCGAATCCCTAAATCCCTCCTCTTTGTCGGAAACAATTTTCATTATGCATAATCAGAAATTGTGATTATAAACCACCATCAGAAATTGTGTCAACCCTTCCTCCAAACTGCAACACTATCGACGTTGTCTCTATGAATCAGAACCACCTGTGCTGCCATCAATTTTAGAGTTTAGAAGTGATGCAATGGTGACATTGTGCTCCGTCACACATTTTAATTTTCTCTTTGAGGTGCTCGTGGTTATTTTAAATTTACTCCATAATTTTTTAATTATTTCTAGATTTTAATTTTTTGAATTGATTTATGCCCTTTCTTTTAATATGTGTTATGGTTGGGATTAGTTGTTGTGTGATGAAATGAAGTGATGAGTGTTGGCGGTGTTCTTTGATTCAAAAATTTGGTGATGGAGGTGTCGGGAGATGGTTGAGAAGAGAATGAGAAAGAGGGTGGAAGAAGGAGAGAGAAAAGGATGATAATGTAGAATTTTTTTATTTTTTATTTATAATAAATTGTCATGTGGTAACAAGTGATAATGTTGGTGATTTAAAATGGGTTACATTAACATTTAATGATAGAAACAAATTAACGGAAGGAGTTAATAATAATATAATAGGAGGTTTAAAACAAAGATATTTTTTTACCTTTTAAAATAAAGAATAGAGGAAAGGTGATTAATGTTGAGTAATGGGTAATCAGTAACTGTATAATAATAGTCAAATTATGACAATAGAATGGGTTGAGTTGTCGTTTGATTAATTAAAAGAAATGAAGCTGGATTCACGCGCGAAGCACGTGGACAGAAGCAGGCAGTGATGATGTGATTCACAACACAAACACAAACACAAACACAAACCATCGAACGAAAAAACAAGAGAGCAGCCACCAATTGTTTTATTCTTTTTCACTTAATAAACTAGTTAACCAAACCCCCAAAGTGAGTGAGTGAGTGAGTGGTCACTGAAAACTCTCTCTTCTCTCTCTTTCTTTAGAATGGATACCCTCTCTTTCTTCTGCACCGGAGCCCTCATCGCCGGCGGCCTCTACTGGTTCGTCTGCATTCTCGGCCCCGCCGAGCAAAAGGGCAAACGCGCCACCGATCTATCCGGCGGTTCCATTGCCGCCGAGAAAGTCCACGACAACTACAAACAGTACTGGTCCTTCTTCCGCCGCCCAAAGGAGATCGAAACCGCCGAAAAAGTCCCAGACTTCGTGGACACCTTTTACAATCTAGTAACCGACATTTACGAGTGGGGTTGGGGCCAATCCTTCCATTTCTCCCCCTCCATCCCCGGCAAGTCCCACCGCGACGCCACGCGCCTCCACGAGGAGATGGCCGTGGATCTCATCGACGTAAAAGCCGGCGACAGAATCCTCGACGTGGGTTGCGGCGTTGGTGGACCCATGCGTGCCATCGCCGCCCACTCGCGCGCCAACGTTGTCGGCATCACAATCAACGAGTACCAGGTCAATCGGGCTAGGCTCCACAACAAGAAAGCCGGACTCGACGCGCTATGCGAGGTCGTGTGCGGCAATTTCCTCCAGATGCCGTTCCCTGATAACAGCTTCGACGGCGCGTACTCCATCGAGGCCACGTGTCACGCGCCGAAGCTCGAGGAAGTGTACGGGGAAATCTTTCGCGTGTTGAAACCAGGTGCCCTCTACGTTTCCTACGAGTGGGTAACGACGGATAAGTACAAGGGCGATGACCCTGAACACGTCGAGGTTATTCAGGGGATTGAGAGAGGTGACGCGTTGCCTGGGCTTAGGAGCTACGCGGACATAGCCGAAACGGCTCGGAAAGTTGGGTTCGAGGTTGTTAAGGAAAGGGATCTGGCTAAGCCGCCGGCTCAGCCGTGGTGGAGCCGCTTGAAGATGGGTAGGATCGCGTACTGGCGGAACCACATTGTGGTGACTGTTCTCGCCGCTTTGGGAATAGCGCCTAAAGGAACCGTCGATGTTCATGACATGTTGTTCAAGACCGCTGACTATTTGACCAGAGGGGGTGATTCCGGCATATTCTCTCCGATGCACATGATCCTTTGCCGTAAACCCAACAACAAAGACACTACAAAACCTTGAACACTCGGATTAAAAAAAAAACCCTCTTTTCGGTATTCCCCTACTTCCATTCCCATTTTGTTTTTTCTTTTTTATTATTATAATCTTGGATTTAACTTATGGATGAACTTGATGTAATTTGGTTTTTGATCTGTTTAATTTAGGGTTTTTGATTTGATTCTAGTAATTTATTTTCCCTTTTGGTATTGATTACTATTGAGGATGTTCTGTTTCAGAGTCTGTCTTGGTAATTTTTGTTTGCATTTATTTCAATGGAATTTTATTTAATGGAGAATGGGGATCTGATTGGATCGAATTGCCTGGTATTTATTGTGGGGATAAGATTGAAAGGGAGAAGGGAAGTACCACAGAACCTCCTTTATTGTTGGTGGATTAATGGAACGAACCAGTGGTCTAACAGATCAAAGTATCTAAAGAAAAGGTCCTTTCCACCGATTTATGGTGCCGGTTGTTTGTTAAAGTATTGTTTTTGTATAAAGCTGAAAAGGAGATGAATAGAAAGAGCACATGTTAGATGGGTACATTAGCGTGTGATTAGGTGGCGACCACTAAGCGTTGTGGTGGTGTTGTGTTGAGTCTGAATCTGGCTTTGGTTTTGGTATTGTCACTTTGTGAATGGATTTTTACTTCCGAAAGACCTACGGGCCACACACACCAGGACATGTGGCCCGCACTTGTTTTAGATCTGGCCATCCTTTCGTTTCTGCTCTTTCCGTGAGTCTACTTACCACACTCTCGTACTATTATTATTATTGTTTAATAATTAGGTTATTTCATAATCAATACACTCTCAAGATTGGATTTTCTGAAATACCAGGCGCCTAACATTTGTAGTAAGATATATCCTGTGATGGAGAGAGAAACCAATGGGGTGTTGTATATGTCTTTAGGGCTTGCGGGTAATAAATCTTAATCTGGTTATAGGGTATATTTGAGTAAGAATGGACGGACCTAAGCCCATTTATTTAAACTACCGAGGAACAATCCTCAATAAAGAAAGATCAAATACATCTGTCAATAGATCATGTCTAATACTAGAAGGAGGACTACTGAAAATAGAAATGTCAAACTCAGAATTACAAGTTAAGTTGGCCAATGAATTGGCTATTGAATCTGTCTATATAGATACTAGAAATCTTAAACAAAAGTTTTATTCAAGTTCCTAATACCGGGAACAAATCTACCAGCTCCAATCGTTTGTGACTGATGAGCAAATGGTGTGATGGAGACTTTGAGAATCCACTTGCAATTCCACTCTTTGAAGATTTAGCTTCCTCTTACAAGTGAGGGGCCTTCAAAGGCCCCCTACAACTCGGCTAAAAAGGCATGTGTGAAGCGAATTCTTTTTGAAAAATAAAAAATCCACTCATCCTCTAACTCCTCCATATCCAACTAAAAAGTTCTCCTTTTTTCTAGCCCCATCCGTGTTGATACAATACCGTTTTGCAAATGAGGGCATCACTTCACTAAAATATGCTTGGACACTCCTTGTTTTGTTGATGAATGATTGCAATTGATCTTGACTTGATATAACTAGTTCTATTCAAGAACAACCTTCCAAGGTAGTGAGGGTTTGACAAACCATGGATCATGGATATGTTTGTTTTTCCACATCCATACATGACAACCATTTGCCCAAATGCAAGCCCAATTAAGCCCCCTATTCTAAGGACAAGCTCTTAAACAGATAAAACAAATTATTTCTCACAAGCTGAGATATACTTCAACAATCAAAGTGCAGTCTTGCATTATATGTGAATTGTCCGATGTGTAGGGGACATTCTCAATACTCTCTCTTTTATGTTGGATCAGTGGGAATCATTATTATATTACTTCAGAGGGAACACAATGTCTTCAACTATAAGGTCTAGAGTCTTCAAATTGTCAGCTCAGGGGCAAGTTGTGGTGGTACTTGCAAGAACTCTCCGATGCTTAAGTCGTACAGATTTAAAAGATACCAAAGTCTTAAGAGTAATAAATGACTTACTTAATTTTTCATAAGTGATGATGTACATAGCCTCTATAGAGGTCCAACTTATGATTTGACATATGACTGGTGATCAAACTGCTTCTCAGTCAAGTTGCATCCTATGTTTAGAGGGGTTTATTTGACTGGTATTCGCTAGGAGGCATATAAGTCATAATGGGTGTTGACCTTGTGCCATCTTTCTGGATCGGTATTTTTTGCCTTGACTATCATCCTTAAGTCTAGGGGTTGGTAGCGACATCAAATCAATATGCAATATGTGTCTTTCTTTTGATCACAATGGTGACAATGATCCACCCCCAAACCAAACCTTACTTTATGACTATTGGTTACCAAGTGCTATTTGCCATATAAACACACGAACTCTCTCAACGATATTTAGATTTCAAATATAATTAGCTAGCTTAGAAGCTTTCCGTTAATTTTTTCATTAGTTTTACCATACATACATTAAAAAGTAGTTGCGCGATGATTAGAAGCCATAACTCCTAGCAACGGAAATATCTCAAAATGGTTGATGTTTAACTTTTTCTTCTCCTAATTTTTGGTAAATTACATAGAATACCCTTAAACTTTTTAAAATTACAACCTACCTCACCTATTTTGCAATCCTTGCATCCCGCACCATTTAGACTAACGGAAGGAATATTTCGTTTGATTCCGTTAGAATCTTCTTCACCTCCTAAGTATGGTTAACATAGTTGGCATTTTTTATTGCGTCTGTCCCATTTATGTTGTTTGACTGTTTGGAGAAAGAACGAAATGACAATAAATCCTTTCCCATGACCCCCACCTCTTCTTCTTCTTCTGAGCATCAGCACATGCTTAGGCTTCGGCTACCAACAGGGGAGGAGACACTCAATTCTATCAGGTCCTCATTCCTCTCTATGAGAATGAAAAAAAAATGTGATTCCAAAAGTGGAAACTTTTAGTTTATGGCATGCAGGATTTAATTTGGTAGCCACATAAACACCAATGCATGTAATTCTAAACCCAAAATGCAACTTCATCCTTCCTTCCTAACCAAATTGTTGGATGAGCATCAGCTCTAAGCTCACTTAAATGAGTAAGTCGAGCAATTGAATGTATGTGCCTTGTAATGTCTCTTGAATCACAAAATCCAATTGTCTTGCTTCCTTGTTAACTCCGCTGTTCCTGGGTTCAAACCATAAGTCAAGTTTTCCAGGTGTTAGTATCTTGTGTTTTTAGGCCGATGATTAAAAACATAAGGGCATATGGAACATTCAAGTCATTTATCAAATGCGGGTCTGGGTTGAACACAAAATTAAATTTGGGGAATTAAGTCCTTAAGTGTTGCAATTTCATGATACAAGGAGTCCAGAGAGGATAAGAAATGTCAAGACCAAAACACAAACAACTAAACATTTATATTACCCCGCCATAATAACTAAACATAATAACTAACTTCAAGGCTTAACCTCGGTAATAGATGTGAATAAATTTTTGTAAATAGGGCAGGTTGTAATTTTAAAAAAGTTTTAGGATATTCTATATAATTTACCCTTTTTTTCCTCCAAAAATATCCTCAATGAATAGTGGACTACGAGCGGAACTTCTAGATTACCTACATTTTCCTAAAAATAAAAATTGTATTTTTGAAAATACTGAAGCGGAACTTTCTCTAAAAGAATTGTTTTAATCAATTAATCATGACCAAATCAACTATAATATATATAATTGCGATTCTTTCTATTAAAATTTAGATTTGTGTAACATAAAAAGCATAAATAGTATAAATGTGATATTAATTTAATAAAAATATTAATAATGATAAATCAACGATTAAATATGTATTTAATTTGATATAATATAAATTTATAATCTAAATAATATCACAATATATTATTTTTAATACTATCTTATCAAAAGTTTATGTTTTAAATATATCATTTTAAAAAATATATACTTTGATTTGTATAGAATATACCACTATTAAAAAATATAGTCAATTTATATCATATACACATAAGTATAACAATTAGTTAAAATTACAGTGATATATCTGGATCACTTATTTTATATACATAATATAAATTCACAAGTATTATATATTAACATAAGTTTTTTTAAATCATAAATATCCTTCACATTAAGAAATTATATTAGAGTCATTATATTAATAATCTAAGATTTTGAGTTCAATCCCTCCTAACAACAATTTTTAATTTTTCATATTTTTAAATAACCTGATTCACCCTTTTGACTCAGGTAGATCATTGGTTCTTGATAAAACTCAAATGGTTCATTACAATTTCAATCCAACTGACAGACAGAACTGGTTTGGATAAAAGGAGTGTACACTGTAATTTAGTGTTTGGAATACCATTATTTATAATATCAAAAGACGTTATCTTTTTATTAAAAAATTTTTATTTATTATTTTAATGTATAGCAATCTAACATGTTTGAACAATAACTCAAGGGTTTCATCGGTTACCCAGTAACTTAATAAAAGAACTAATATCTGAGCCACCGTTGGATTATTATCACTTATCACATCTCTTTCGCTTGGCTTGTGATTCACATTGTGTGCACGTCTGCCATGTTCACGAGCACCGTTTCTAATGGCTAATCTCTTGTTGCGGCATCGAACTAAGAATATAATGAACTTAATATTTCGTTTGGTTAAATGTGAGGAAATTTTATGAAATTAAAATAAAATTGTATGCAATAAAATACTTTTTAAAAAGTGTGCAAATTTAAATTGTTTGATTTATTATAAAAGAATAAAATATTTAAATAATGGTTGATAAGAAAAAATATATTAGCAAAAAATTCTCACCACAAAGTGAGAAATCTCCCCATATGAGAGAATTTTCTCATTCCTTATTTTCTTCCTCACTAATTGTTTTTCATCATTTTCTTGCAAAATAAAGATGAGCTAAATTTCAGTTGATTGTTTCTTTTTCCATTAGTAAGTTTTTTTTTGAGGTAATCTTGTCTTAAAAAGAATCATAGTTAAGACTCTTCATTCGTCCCAATAAGTGTGTTTAGCGGGAATTGAACCCTAGACTCTTCTTACATTCTCAGCATGTATTGTCAACTTAACAACAGCTGATTAGTTTTATGATTAATTATTTATATATTGTTTGAGATATTCTTTAATTTTGGCAAACAAATTAAAAATATATTGATGTGCAATCACACTTGAACACCCCAACTAAAAACTAAACAAACACTTACAAGATGATGGGGCACGATTATGCTTTGGAACAATACCTACCCAACTTATTTAGAGCACAAAGCCATTTTGATATGATATTTTTAAAATAAAATACTTTATTTTATTTCAAATTTGTTTAAATTCTACTTATTTTGCGAGAGTTTAAAATAATTTTTATAATTCTATTTTCAATTCACAAAAAAATTGAGTATACGAAGAAGTCATGGATAAACGAAAAATAACAAACTAATGGTATAGGAAAAGAATCAATTGATCAAAAAATATAAAGGTGTTAACGTGTTTTCAAAGAAAATAGAAAAATATTTTTAGAATATATGGGATAAAAGAAAATATATTCATACAATCAATTTTTTAAAGAAAATGTTTGAAAAATGAAAAATGTAGTATTCTAAATTTTTCATAAAATAACCACTATTTAAAAAATTATCCAAAACAATTTTCTAAAACTTTTCATTATAAAAAAAAGGCGAGTATTCCAAAATTTTTTAAAATGAGAATAAAAAAAATGATATTCCAAATTTTTTTAAAATGTGAAAGATTAACAAGAAATAAAAATGAAAAATCAGTTGCACTTGAATACATTTTTTTAATTTTTCAAATTAGAAAATTGGCAGTGTTTGAATATACTTTCATAATTTTTTTATACTTTTCTAAAAAATAAAAGATTTTAAAAACTTATTAAAAACTATAAATGATGTTCTAACTAAACGCACTCTAAGTATGTGAAATGATAATAGAATAATGTAAATTTTATTCAATAAAAAATAATTAATATTTATATAAAGAGGAAAACTGGAAAATGAGAGGTTTAAAAAAATATATTTAATTAAATTATATATTATTAATTAATTAATTAATTTAAAATTTCCTATAAAATTTTTAAAAGTAAAAAAAAAAATGGGGCCTCAAGCAAGAGCTCCAGTTTGGGTCGCCTATGCCTTCAGCGTTCTGGTTTTTATTTTTTTAATTTCAAATTGCCTTTTGCGGCATTTAGTGTACACATTTCTTCTTCATCTTTCCTTCCAGTTTCCACCTCATAACTCAAAACACCTCTTGGAAAATCCTTCTTGCTATTTTTCGAATACAATACAAATATATAGGAAGTTGCCTCACTCAAATATAATCACATAATACTTGATATTAACTTTATGAAAAAATATTACATCAAATACCTAAACGATTGCAAAGGGACAAAATCAAATCCAGTCACTTTGTGCCTTTTTCAAATATATTCTTAATTTCAAAATTATATAATTTTTATAAAATAATAAATAAGCTTAATAAACATTTTTTTATAAGTTATTAGAAGAATTGTTTTTTTTAAATATATAACGAAATATGTTTTTTAAAATATTATAATAAAAGTGTGCATTTAGGTGACGTTTTTTTTTTTTGGGGTAAAACTTTAGGTGACGTTTGATACAGCTAAGAAGGGAATTATTTTTCAATTTGACTATTTTGGGTTATAAATTCTTTTGAAGAGGTATCTTACCTAAATGTATTATGCGTTCTGTGAACTGCAATGGCTGGCTTTGAGTTAGTCCAGTGATTTTAAAACTGTTTATTACAATTTAGACGTGCCTCTAAATTAATCAAAATTACATATTTGTATTAAATTAGTATATCTAACGAAGAAATCACGGAAAAAAGTAATATATTTTTAAAATCAAAAGATGAAATTAATAATTTCTTAAGAGTTAGATAAATGTGTTTTTTTTCTATGAGTGAGAATATGTTGGACCGAACTAGATTTTATATGATCTAAATTTGGTTTGATACTTAATTTTGAAGTGTGAATTGTTCTTCCGGGGAAGAGGCCGTGGAAACGGTAATCATGGTGGCCGAGGGAATGGCGGCTGAGGAAATGGCGCTCGTGGTAACATGATGTTTGGTCGGAATGATCGTGGTGGAAATGCTAACCCACAAGCTGTAGGCAGAGTCTATGTTATTAATGCCGAGGATGCTGCTCAGGCAAACGACTTGGTGCAGAGTAAGTGTTCAATCGGTAGACATACACTTGATATTGTTTTTGATTCTGGAGCTACACACTCCTTTATTGTTGATGATTGTGTGAGGCGTCTGAGACTTCCTGCTGTTGACATGGATCGGACTTTGGATGTATCCAATCCGACCGGTATTAAACTGTGGACATCGATGATGTGCAAAGATGTATCCTTCACGTTGGGTGATAGGAGTTTTACTGCCGACTTGATATGTTTACCCTTGAAGGGCCTTGACATTGTGCTTGGCATGGATTGGCTATCAGCCAATAAAGTGATGGTCGATTGTCAGAACCGACGGGTGATTTTTCCGAAGCGACTGCCGACAACTAAACGGTCCAAGGTATATCCCAGTTACTTGTGATGCTTTGTTTGGCTGATGGAGAGGGTAGATTCCGAGTGCACGATATTCCTGTTGTTCGTGACTTCCCTGAGGTGTTTCCGGAGGATGTGCCGGGTGTTCCTCCTAATAGAGAAATTGAGTTTTCTATTGATCTGATTCCTGGAGCCGAGCCAGTCTCCAGTGTTCCCTATAGGATGTCCCCTACTGAGTTAGCCAAGTTAAAGAAACAAGTCGATGAGTTGCTTGGGAAATAGTTTATCCGACCTAGTATATCACCGTGGGGTGCTCAGGTGTTACTAGTGAAAAAGAAAGATGGCAGCATGCGGTTATGTGTTGATTACCGCCAGCTGAACAAACTTACGATAAAGAATAAGTATCCGTTACCGAGGATTGATGATTTAATTGATCAACTGCGGGGTGCTTCAGTCTTTTCGAAGATTGACTTGCGATCTGGATACCATCAGATCCGAGTCAAGGCTTATGATATCCCTAAAACGGTGTTTAGGACCCGATATGGTCATTATGAGTAAGTAGTAATGCCGTTCGGTGTAACCAATGCCCCTGCTGTATTCATGAATTATATGAATAGTATCTTTCACCCATACTTAGACCGATTCGTGGTTGTCTTCATCGATGACATCTTGATTTATTCCAAATCTTCCGAAGAGCATGAAGAACATCTCCGCTCGGTGCTCCAAGTACTGAGGGAAAAGCAATTGTTTGCTAAGCTTTTTAAGTGTGACTTCTGGATGGATAGAATCCATTTTCTGGGGCATGTGATCTCCATGGAAGGTGTCTCTGTTGATCCTTGCAAAGTGGAAGCTGCTATGGCTTGGGAGAGACCTAAGTCGGTCTCGGAGATCAGGAGTTTTATGGGTTTAGCCGGTTACTATCAGAGATTCATTGAAGGATTCTCAAAAATCGCATTGCCATTGACCAAGCTAACCCGAAAGAACGTTCCTTTTGTGTGGTCTTCCGAGTGTGAAAGGAGCTTTCAAGAGTTGAAGACTAGGCTGACTACAGCTCCTGTATTGGCATTACCGAACCTGCAGGAAAGCTTTGTAGTTTATTGTGATGCGTCCGGACTCGGTCTAGGATGTGTGTTGATGCAGAATGGCCGAGTGATTGCTTATGCTTCACGTCAATTACGACCACACGAACAAAACTATCCGACGCATGATCTGGAGTTGGCAGCTGTGGTCTTTGCACTAAATATTTGGAGACATTACCTGTATGGATCTAAATTTGAAATATATAGCGATCATAAAAGTCTGAAATATTTATTTAATCAAAAGGAGCTGAATATGAGGCAAAGGAGATGGACCGAATTTTCGAAAGATTATGACTTTGAGTTGAGATATCACCCGGGCAAGGCGAATGTTGTGGCCGACGCCTTAAGTCGGAAATCCATTCATGTGGCAATAATGATGGTTAAAGAGATGGAGTTACTTGAGCAATTCTGAGACATGAACCTGCATGTGGATGTTTCTTCGCCTCGGAAAGTAACTCTCGGTATTTTAAAAATAGCCAATGGGTTCTTGAAGCTTGTGTATGAGCAGCAGATGTCGGATTCTTAATTAGCCGAGATGAAGGAAACTCAGGCTAAAGGCAAGGACTTATTCTTAACCGAGGGTTCGGATGACATTTACCGAGTGAAAGGCCGGATTTATGTACCTAGTTCTGGTGATTTGAGAAGGATGGTGCTTGAGGAAGCTCACAGAAGTATGCTGAGCATCCACCCAGGCACTACAAAAATGTATCATGATTTAAAATTGCACTTCTGGTGGCCCGGATTGAAGAAAGATGTGGTTGATTATGTGGCTCGTTGCATTATTTGTCAAAAGGCGAAGGTTGAGCACCAGAAACCGTCTGGTGGCTTACAACCTCTCGAAATTCCTGTGTGGAAATGGGATGCAATTGCTATGGATTTTGTGATGGGGTTACCCAGGACCCGAGCGGGTCGTGATGTTATCTGGGTCATTGTGGATAGATTGACGAAGTCTGCACATTTCTTGCCAATCAATATAAGATATTCACTACCGAGACTAGCACAGATTTATATCCGAGAGATCGTTCGACTGCACGGTGTTCCATCTAGTATTGTGTCAGATAGAGATCCGAGGTTCACTTCTCGGTTTTGGGGAAGCTTGCACCGGGAGTTAGGCTCAAAACTCCGGTTGAGTTCAGCCTATCATCCCCAGTCGGATGGGCAGTCCGAGCACACTATACAGAGTTTGGAGGACTTGTTGAGGTCCTGTGTGCTAGAACACGGTGGTAGCTGGGAGCAGTACCTCTCCCTGATCGAATTTACCTATAATAATAGCTACCATAGCAGCATCAGTATGGCTCCGCATGAGGCTTTGTATGGCAGGAAGTGCCGAACGCCTTTATGTTGGTTGGAGACCGGAGAGAGTTTGATGTTGGGGCCTGAAATTGTGCAGCAAACTTCCGAGCAGATACAGATGATTAGAGAAAAGATGAAGGCATCCCAAGACTGACAGAAGAGTTACCACGATAAGCGGATGAAACTGCTTGAGTTTCAGGTCGGTAATAGAGTATTCCTGAAAGTTTCTCCTAATAAGGGTGTTGGTCGAGCCTTAAAGAGTGGAAAATTGAACCCCAGGTATATTGGACCCTATGAAGTGCTGGAATGGGTCAGTCCTGTAGCATATCGGATTACATTACCGACTCATCTGTCAAATCTACACAGTGTATTCCATGTGTCTCAGCTGAGGAAATACTTACCCGACTCCACTCATGAGATGTCTGATGATGAGGTTGAGATCAAAGAGAATCTGACTACGGTAGCTGTGTCGACTGGTATTGTGGATCGGTCGGTGAAACGCTTAAGAAGCAAGGACGTACAATTAGTTAAGGTAGCATGGCAATAGAACCGACGTACTTCTTACACATGGGAGCGTGAAGATGCTATGAGGCAGCAATATCCTGAACTATTTTATTAAGGTAAACTTATATTTGAATTTCAAGGACGAAATTCTTTGATGGAGGGGAGAATTGTAACATCCTAATAGAGTAATAATGGGCAAATTAAAGTTAATTGCTGACTAACTAAAAGTAGCAAGAAAGTTACCCATGTACCCCTCTTAGCAGTATAAACGATTTCCGTCTCACTTTTCCCAGGCACACTAAACTCACTTCTTCTTTCGTGCATGCAACGCACCACCTCTGTTTCCCTTTGAAATTCAACCAGTCTTCTTCTTCTTCTTCTTCTTCTTCTTCTTCATCCCCTCCTCGTGAGCAATGTTGTGGTGTCTTGGAGGCTCGAAATCCTCCACTGTTGGTAAGGTTGGGACTGTTCGAGAGAGCAGACAGCCTTGGGTCTCTCCGAAGTTGAGTTTGGAGGTTGACGACTGGAATCAAGGTCGTTTAAGCGAGAAAGAGTGACCGACGAGCGATCGGTCAGCGTTTGTTAGCTTGAGGAGCTTCTGGGATTTCTTATTCCAGGTAAGGGGTGCTTTACATTTCAAATGAATGGTTTATGGACGGGTTCGGAGTGAAATTGTTATGTTGTTTGTTATATAATTTTAGCATGTGATGATTAGAGTGTTATGTTGATTCCGTCCATGGTTTTATATTGAATTGCGTGAGATGCATGTTGACGATAATGAGAATGCCGAGTGCATGTGTTGTGAGACAGTTAGGTTGATTTCCGTTAGTGATTTTATATTGAATTGCATGAGATGTATGTTGATGATAATGTGAATGCCGAATGCATATGGTGTGAGACTGTTATGCTGATTTCCTTCATGATTTTATATTGAATTGCATGAGATGCATGTTGATGATAATGAGAATGCCGAGTGCATATGGCGTGAGACACTTGATGATTGAAATGACATTGATGTACTAATGATAATAACAATATGCATGAGATGCACCATTGAAAATGCTGAGAGCATTTAGCATGAGACGCTTATTATTGAATCGGTAATTAAATGTATATGCATGAGATGCTATGAAAGACCTTGAGTGGGACTCAAGGCAAGCTGACTAAGTGGGACTCAGGGCTGCCCGTAACACTGCCGTTGTCGCTGAGAGTGACTGTGTTACATGAGAGGGCAAACAGTTTGGCACCAGTAAAACGGTCGGAGTAGCTGAGAGCTGAGTATAAGGCTGAGAGCCTATGTTGCAACACAAAACTTAAGAATGAACAATTGGATCCGACTGACTGAATGTGTGTATGCTGATAAATGTTGCCGAGTGCAATGTGACTTGTATGGTTATGCGTATATGTTATTGATAATAACGTGAATTATATAGCCTTGAATGAATTGAGTAACTCCTGATTGGATGATGTTATGTGAGTAATCATATTGAATGGCAGTGTATGTTGTTGTTTGTTTGAGACATAATATTGTATAGTAAAGAATTGGATGATTGATCTGAGTCAATAACTGTCATTTAATATGTAAAATGCTCACCCCTACTTGTGGCTATATTTTCAGTGGATATAGGTCAGGATGGTGAATGACGAGTGATCATCAAGCTCGAGTGAGGAGTATTTGTACAGAGTTAGTGTACATATTGTATATAGTTTTGATATAGCCTTGGCTGGCTCATGTGTAAACCGTTTGTTTTGAGTAGATACACGAATTTGAACTACCCAGATTTATGAACATATCTATATATATAATGCTATGATGTTGCTTGAATTATCCAGTGAGTGTTGTTGTAAGAAAAATGTCCAAGGCTAAAATGTTTCCGAGTGGGACATACCGAGGGAGAACATTCCGAGAGAAGAAAGGTTTAAATACTCCCGAGTGAGAATTGACCGAGAGAACCACTTCCGAGGGAAGAATTGTCAAGATGTTTCTGAGTGAGACCTACCCTAGAAAACCTCTTCCGAGTGGATAAGGTTTAAATATTTCTGAGTAAGACTTAACCTAGGAAACCCTTCCGAGTAAAGAAAGGTTAGAGTATTTTTGAGTGAGACTTGACCAGGGGGATCACTTCCGAGGGAAGGAAGGTCAAGGTGCTTCCGAGTGAGACATAACCGAGAGAACCTCTTCCGAGGGAAGGAAGGTTAAACTATTTCCGAGTAAGACATGACCGTGAGGACCACTTCCGAGGGAAGGAAGGTCTAGATGTTTCCGAGTGGGACATAACCGAGAGTACCTCTTCCGAGTGAAGAAAAGTTAAAACGTTTCCGAGTGAGGTATGACCAAGTGAATCATTTTCGGATGAAGGATTGAAATGCCTCCGAGCGAACCATGTCTGAGATGAGATCTTCCAAGTGAAGAATAAGGATCTGACTGAGTGAGAAATTTCGAGTGAGGCATGACCTGATGGGGACCATCCCCGAGTGAAGGGAGGTTCCGATTCCGAATGAAGGAACACACCGAGTGTAGGGACTCGCTCCAGCGGGTAGGAGCTCGCTCAAGCGACTTTTACTAGTTCCGCTTAACTGAATCAGGATCTCGCCAATCAGAGTAGCACCCTGACTCCATTTTCTGTTTCCCGACTCGGTTTCCTCCCGATTCAGAAATTTGAACGTGAAAAATTTCCCCCGATTTTCGGGCTCGTCTGTATTGGGTCGAGATGTTTTAGTATAAACCACATTTTCAAGTAGGCAAAATACATACGTTGCTCTTTTATTTTTTATTTTTGTTTTAAATTGGTCATTCTGTTCACAAATTTAAAAATTGGAAGTATTTTAAGTAATAGTTCACATTATTTTATTATTTGTACCACATAATAAATTTGTTATATTTTTAAAATATATTATTATATTAAATTATAAAATATTCAATAATGCAGTAAATATTTAAATAAATGTATTCATTAAATAATATACTTTTATTCAATAGTTATTATTGTATAATGATATATATTTAATAAATAAATTTCAAATAAAATATATGATATTAATGTAAATACTTATTAAGCGTATAATTAATAAAATATATTATATTAAAGTATAACACATCTAATAAAGTATTAAATAATAAATAATTTATTTAATATAATTACTATTAGAAATATATTATTACTAACTTGATATTAAAAAATATGTTTAATAAATATATTATTAAAAATGTATATTTTTATAATATATTTAATAATATATTTTATTATATTTCAATAATATATTTTTAATACATATTTAAATATATTTATATACATTTATTTAATAATATATTTAATATATATTATTAAATATATTAAAAACATTTTTTAAATATGTATTGAATTGGTCTGGGCCAGGGTCCAATAACCAACCGTCCTTAAATCTCTCGTTTGCTTACAAATATTACAGTGAGGGAATAAAGGTCTTAGAGTGATTTCTCGTACCAAATCACCGGCCTTTATGTGTTGTATGGGTGAAAAGAGGTGTCACTTGCAAGGACACTCTGACACTCAGTGAAAGTTATTAGGAACTTCAGAGTTTAAGCATAAGGTTAGAGAGAATGCTCTTATATGTTACGTTGGTGCATGAGTATTTATACATGGGGGGAGTGGAAGAGTCTTCTTGTTCACTAAGTCTTCCGTACATGGTGTAAGTACTTACCCTATTATTCTGTAGTAAAGCTTACTTGTGATGGTGACGTTTCGCAATGGTTCTACCCACTCATCAGTCACTTTGCAAGGGACTTATTCAGTACGCTAGGTTACAAGTCAACCCTGAACCTCCCTTATTGAGTGAGTAACTCAGAACAGGGTCAGTTTGGGGACCCTTCGTGTGACCACGGATACTGGTGCTAAACTAGCTTGTTACGTGAGATGTCGGCATTGAAAGAATAGCTCACACCGGTCACCACGTCATATCAATTTTAGATTCAGGATTTTAGACAAATTACCTTTAAGTTTAGGGGCCGATCCTCGGACTGGATCATGTATGATAGATATATTTAAATATATTTTAATATATTTAAAATATATTATTTTAATCATATACTTATTAAACATATTTTTTAATATTTCATTATTTTTATAATAATATATTCATGATACATTTTTAATAATGTATTTATTAAATATATTTTCAACAATAAAATATTTATTATATATTTCCTTATTGTAATTCATTTATTAAATACATATTATTAAATAATAATAAATATTTAATAAAATATATTATTAAATAAATACCTTTATGTAAATATGTACTGCATTAGTAAATATTTTAAATTTAATATAACAATAATAAATTATATAAATTGTTGTCAAGTGACTAAGTGTTTTCCCTATGTGTAAAAGGTCTTTGGTTTGAGTGGCATCAATTGTTTTTTATTTTTAAAATCGTAAATAAGTTAACAATGTTAACTTTTATTTGATGGAAGGACTAATTTGAAAAAAAAAAACTAAGGGACCATGTTAAAATTTAGGTAAAAGGTAAACAACCAATGTATATATTTAGCCTTTTAGGTATGGTTTGATCTATTTAAAAAGTTGATAGTTTATATAAAAGTTTGATTTAAATTATTCGTAATGAAAAAACAAACAAACATATATTAATTACATTAATGAGTCTATGTTAAACCAATCAACACGTATCTGAAAGATATTAACCTACACACACAATATACATTTAATTATCAATTTTGCATATAAAAGGTGATTTTAAAAAATTATAATTTTATAAATTATAATTCATAGAAAATAGCATGTGTATTTATAAATTACAATTAAAATATATTACAAATTATATTTATTTATGAAATTACATTTAAGAGCTCAAAAATATCAATCCAACAAATTTTAAACTTACCCTATTTAATTAAATAAGTTTTAGGAAAAGTGTTAACTTTATTTTATATTAAACGGATTGAGTAAACTAGGCCTAGGTTAGACAATACACTTAATGTTAATAGGACTAATGATGTATTTGGTTGTAGAAAAAATATGAGAAAATAATTGTATGAAAAATAATTTTACTTGAAAAATATGAGATAAAGGTGTTGGTTAGCTAATTAGAAAATATCTGCGAAGGGTTACATGTCAATGTCGACCAACCACATATCGTTATTACATCTTTATTATAGTTCTCAAATTTGACCAGATCCGTAACACTATTGGATTTTTAATAAGTTTGAACACGAGATTTTTTTCAATTTTGTTAAAATGTCCTCCATGAAATGTTTATCTTATCCTAAACTTTTGATCAGACAAGGATATAACATCGCAATTTTGGTACCATGTATTTATAATATTATACATAATAATGGGATACATATTGCCAATTACAATTACTTCCCGTACCTAATTAAATCTGCACAGAAAATGTTTCAAAACCAAAACAAAAAATAATAAACCATAAAACTGACAAAATCAAAAAACAAATTAACAGAAATAAATCAATTAATTTGCTCTAACAATTAATCAATGGTTCAATTGAAGAGGCCTTGGTGGAGCCATGGTTCTTCTCTTCCATAGATTAATTTCTTTCCGTGGCTTCAAATTAAGCACATCCCCATGACCAGTAGCACCAACCAAAATAGGTGCGGAGAAAGGTATTTTAACCTCTTGTTCATCTTCACTGTCACTCCCTGTTCTTTCTTCATCCGAATAGTAATCAATTTCATCTTCTTCTGGCGCCACATTATGAGCCACCCTCCAATCAAAATTAGCAAGTGCTTCACGTCCACTTGAAAACCTTCTCATCTGACTCACGTGTGGTGCATTGTCCGCAAGTGCATCTTTTTTACAGTGAGGCACAGAAGCATCGGATTTTCTCCCCGGGGATTTTGGCTTTGCCGCATGGAAGAACAACATCTTTTGAAACGTGGACACGTGTTTCTTTACCTCAATGTCTTTGGCCTTGCCCTTTTTTATGTGTTTCTTCTTGTGCTTGATCTGGCCCATGCAAGAGATTTTTGGTGAGGTGGGTTCTTGGTAGCAAATCTCATCAATGCTATTGCTTCTATTGTCATGGGACTTTCTTCTAGCTTCATCAGGGATCATTGAAACCATTGGGCAAGAGAATCCCTTGACACCATGATGAGGCCTAACCCACTTGGTTGTGTTCTCTGGTCTTGATTTGTTGTCCCTACCTGGGCTGAAAGGAGGGTTATGAAATGTCACAAGTGCCTTCAAGATTTTGTTCTTCAGCTTAAGTTGTTTCTCCATGAAAGCTAAGAGTTGTGATTTGTGAAAGCTAGCTAGCAAATAGTTGCTTCTGAGATTCTGTATATGTGTTCTAACTATTGGGGTTGGACTCTCTTTATATATGTTGGTTAGTTGAATTATGTTGAAGGGTTGAACTAGTACCTCTAAGAAAGGTTATAATATTATTAATTAATTATTAGTCTTTTTTATTATATAATTGATTTTGTCAAGAAAGGTGGGAAACAGGGAAAGGGTTTGGTCAAATGAAAACGTTGTGTGACTCGGCAAATTAATAACTTTGGCTAATAAAGATGCTTACGTAAGTTACACATATAACTACCATTATTAATTAGTGTTAGTATTAATTTTTAAGGTAACTGCAATTATTTATTTATTGCAAATGTGAAACAGCTTAATTGTGAATTCTTTTGGTTGTCGTTTTCTTTTCGTCACTTTTGAGAGTAGAAATAACGCAAATAACCTGTTACTGTTTAATTAGTACTAACATATTTTACTTTTTATTTTAAAATTTGTTAAGATGTCATATTTTAAAATATTTATATAATGGCTTTATTTATCGCGTTTTAAAAATAATCGATTATGCACTAGGATAAATAAAATGTTAAATTCTCTTTAATACACAAGAGTATACTTATACTTGGCTAAATTGTTATTTCTTAATTTGGATAATATTTTGTTTCATTTTTCACTTAGTGGAGATAAAAGAAATTATACAAAATTAGATTCCAGAAATTTATTCCAATTTCGGGAGTAATTTTTTGTGGTGTCGTTTGTGCACTTGATTTCGTCCATTTCTGACTTGTTAAGTTTAGATCTAATCATAGAACGCGGAATGAGGTTTTTGAAATAAAATAAAAGAAGAAAGAAGAAGACACAGTCACAGTTTTTATACTACTTGCTTGCTAAGTAAAATAAGACAAATAGATCACTACATAAACGTGGATATAAAAGAAAATGCTTGAAATCAATTTTAAATTATCGGTTATTGATACTTGAAACGCATTTAAAATTTATATTCCTAATTAAAAACTATATAATTAACGTTAAAATACACAACAGTTTTATTATAATGAAATAGTTTGAAATACTAACGAAATAAATATCATAAAAAAAATAATTTAGAACCTTACTTTAATTTTCAGTTTTTTTATATCCTATTTGAACTGATATAATTTTTTGCTTTGTTCCAATAGTTTAGAACCGTTGTTGGATTGTTCATTTGGTGCTCTAAAATTATTTGGTATGAGAATTAGTATTTGCTGAGTGTCAATAAAAATGGGTTACCAAATACCCGTGTGGTCGCCGAGTGTAGTCGCTTTAAACTCATTTTCTTGAGATAATGAGATTTAATTTGTATACTTTACACTAGGATACAGCTAATTGAGCACGTGCATGTCGTTGAAAATCAACAACTCGTGTAAGAATAGGATTGTAAGGCGAGAATTTGAACATTGGTATCTCCACGTGTGAATAAGGGATTCCCACAACTTTGTGGAACTTTACACTCTAACAGTGAGAATGACTAATGAGCAACAAGTAACTTGTCAATATGAGATTTACGTGAACTCGGATTCTCTAACGATAAAATTGATCTTCTAAAATTTGAGTCTGTTGGATGAATTTGCAATTTAGTGAAATTAATCCAAGAGTAATGTCCAGTTTTTGAGTGCACAATTTTCTTAGAAAATCAAATGTTATCAATCTGTTTATTTTACTGAATATTTTTATCCCTAAATATAAATTTTTTGAAAAAAAAATTTGTTCATTTAATATAAAGTCTTCTTTCAAATTTAATTTTTTCTAGCTATTAATATAATAATAAATAATATATATCAATTATATTATTAATCTCAAACAAAAAATTTGAAAAACTACAATAAATCTCAAACGAATTTAATAATTTTAATTAAATTAACCATATTTCTTAATAGACGTGTGAATTAGATAAAAAGATCTTATATTTTGAGATAATAACATGTGAATTAAGTAAAAAAATCTTATATTTTGAAATGTAGTATAATTTTAATAAAAGTTTATAAATACCGAAAAAAATCAAAACATGAAAATAGTTTGCAAGCAGAACCAAATTTGTCCAAGGATTGGGGTACTTATTGCATTACCTCCCACTGCTTAATCTGTCTCCTTAGAATCTGCCACAGCAACAGGGTCACGGTGCTAATATCATGTACCCGTATTCCGCGAAATGTATATAACTTAAATATCCCGAATTAATTAGTATATGAACTTTATCATTTCATATGATATGATTAAAGAAGTTTGTCTCTATTACTTTTAAATTAATGAAATTAGTTGTTAATTAGTTTAGCTCATACAACTTTTATAAATAAGGTCTATACAAATCCCCCTATTGAGAGTTAGGGTTTAACTTCAACTTCATGAGTGTGGTGTTCATCTATGATATCTTTGGTGAACATTCCAAGCATCATTATTGTTGAGGAAAGAAGATTTGAAATTACAAGTGTAACAAAACTCCTCTAATAAGTGTGACAAACTTGCATTTATTTATAACGAAGTGCTCAATAGAATTCCCTGCCCGTAAACAAGAACAGCAGTCATCAATTACAGCTTCAATGAAATGATTCAAACAACATTTGTGCCATTTTCTACATGAACACCAAAAATTTCTGCCATAATCCAAATTATAAATCATGGCCATCACAAGTTGATCAAAATTGGAAAGAACTCCATCCAAGATTCTACCCTGGGACATAAACAACGGCTAGAGCCTCTGAAATAACAAGACACTTTCTTTTGGGATTGTAAAAAACTCCTCCTTTTGCCTCACTTAGAGCAATTAACAAATAACACCACCATCTTATAGGCATGCATGGAAGGAAGTCCTCTGATTCAGCTCAAAGATATGAAATGATGCAGCTACTTCTACAGAGGGCGAGTGACAAATCCCCTGGCAACCATCTTATCCACCAACTCTTCATGCTTTTTCAGCTGTCCAGCCTTCCTCAGCTGCTCTAGAACCATTTCATAAACCGTCAGATTCGGTTTTAGGCATTTCTCTTCAACCATCTCTTTCATTAACTTGTAAGCATTGTTCCAGTTCTTCATTTCACAAAACAACAAAATCAAAATCCGGTAGGTGTTCACATTAGGCTCAACTTGATTCTCATCCATTTCCTTCTTCATCTTCAGAACCATATCAGTAGATCTTGAGTCAGCAAACATTCTCATCAGTATATTATATGTCAACGTGTTGGCCTCGCACTTCAGCTCCTTCATCCTAGCATACATCCGATGCGCACCATTCACATCATGCAGCTTAGCAATGCATCCAAATATTGAATTGAAGGTAGACGCATTCGGAGCAACCCCTTTCTTAACCATCAAATTAAGAACTTTCACAGCTTCTTCGAGATTCTCATCCCGACAATGACTCTCAATTATAAAATTATAGCTAATGGTATCAGCAGGACAATTGAGCCTCTTCATTTGATTATAAACTTGCAGCACCTTCTCAGTCCTCCCAGCCTTCACATGAACACGCATCAAGTTATTAAAAGTAACGGCATTAGGATCACAGCCGGAGTCAATCATCTCAGCAAAAACATCATGAGCACGGGTAATTTGCCCGCACCGGCACAACGAATCAATGACAATGCTATAAGTATAAACATTGGGCTTAATTCCAGCCATCTTCATCTCCCTGAAGACCTCCTCAGCCTTCACTATATTGCCGGCACGGCACCACCCGTGAACTAAGCTAGTGTACACTATAACATCTGGTTCAAACCTGTGCCTAAGACTATCAAAAAAGGATTGAGCTTCACTTGCTCTTCGCTTCCTACATAAGCTACTAATAACAATTGAGAATGCGACCTTATCAGGAGTGCAACCATAATCCTCCATACGATTGAAAGCGTGCACCGCCTCCGCAGCCAATCCTGCCCTCACGTACCGTCGAACGAGAACGGAGAAAGTCTCGGCGGTTATCTCAACGCCGCGGGATTTCATCAGGTCGATCAAGTGCCACGCTAAGTCGAATTGCCTGAGCTTTCCGGCGAGGTCGAGCATTTCGTTGTAGGGTTCCGGCGAGGAGGGGAAGCCTTGGAGCGCGGTGGCCCAATTGAAAAACGACAGGGATTGGAGGAACGGGATGCCGTGGCGGACGCCGCCGCATTTTTCGATTACACGGCGGACGATGGAGGGGGAGAGTGAGTGAGCGGCGGAGATTCTAGAAAATTCTAAGGAGAGGTCGGGTATGGTGAGGGTAGGAGTTGGGGGAGGGGTGTTAGGGTTAGGGATAGGGTTTTTGCGGTAGTGGTCTTTGATTGCGGCGTGGAAATTCTCGGCTATGAGGGTTTCTTGTGGAGATAGGTTGGCTTGAGGAGTGTGGTGTGTGTCGTTTTGAAGATGAGATTCTGAGAGTGAAGCTGAAGAAGAGTATAGTTTGATGATGCGGGGTAAGAGAGTGCGGCGAATGCGTGAGGTTGATTTGATGGAGGCCATGAGGCAGCGTGATTTGTGTCTTCCGGTGAGTTTGAAAGTGAATTACGGGCCGCGTAGGTGGCAGTGGCGGCGGAGGAAGGTTGGAGTTGTTGGCGGGCACACTTAACTCGGATTGAAGAAGATCATGAGTTTTTTTTTTTTGGTCTCAAGTGAAGAAGATCATTGTGGATCAGGGCCGGCACTAGCAAGTTGGGCTGCGTAATGTTACGATAAATTTTAGAGAAATCCAGTGTCAATAACACTGGTGACAAACCACCAAAACAAGTTTCCCAAAAAAAAAAAACTAAAAACAAGAAAGAAAAAAAAACTGGTTAAATGGTTAAAAAATTGTTTGAAATTATTATTAATGTTGTTTTTATTAAATTTTTAAGACAGTTTGAATATAATAATTAATTTTATAAGAGAATTTCACTTTCAGTTGTTTCTTAAACACTGGATATTGGTTAATATGAACTTAAAAGTTTAAACACCTTTTATTATTTTAAGACAATTCATCATGTGTGCTAAAAAAGTGCTAAAAATAAGAGACAAAACATTACTATTTTTTTATTAAGTAAATTTTTATTTCATCCCCCTAATTTTTTTTATGTCAATTAATTCTTCTATTTTTTAAAATATTTAAGTTATGTGTCTTTGATCTATTTTTTACTAATTCTGTTAACGGAAATTTAATGTATTATTAACCTTGCTCACGTGGTTATTGGATGTGTTAGATGTTGTTGACTTGGTTACTTCAGGTGTTAGATATTACTAGGGTAACAATCATATTATCAAGTGTTCCTTATGTGATGGTGGTACAAAGTAAACAAATAAAACATAATCACATGTGACGTTCATCTATCATATCATGACTCTGTTAGCTAAATTAATTAGGAAAAATTAAACAGATGAGATTTGACTAAAACAATTTAAAAAAGATACTGGACTTAACTGACAAAAAATTTAACTTTTTTGTTTGATTTCTATTAATTTATAAATATGAGGAGGAATACTTCTTTTTAAAAAAAGATAAATATTAAAGGGTATTGATTTGAATGACAAATAGCATTTTTATTAAAATTATCATTAACGATTAAGGGTGTTCATCATCCAATCCAATCCAAAAAAAACTGTTCAACCAAACCAAAAAAACCGATAACCAAAAAAACTGATATTTTTTAATGGATTGAATTGGATTTCGGTTCCACCTTTGGGAACCGATCCAAAGTTTTGTTTACTACTAGTACTACTTTGGGCATTGTCATTTGGGTTTCAATTTCATAATTCACACGTAAAATAGTTTAAGCTCAAATGACAATGTCGAATGTATTATTTTAATATTTTATGATTCACGTTCATCAATTGCTCAATTAGAAAGAAAAGAAATATTCGTTTTGCTTTGCTTGTCTATTACTACTAATAGTATGTGATTTTTATAGTAAATGATTTATTTTTAAGGTATTTTCTAAAAATCAAAATCCAATCTAATCTAAACCGATATATATCGGATTGGATCGGATTTCATGGTATATCCTAACCGATCCAATTCAAACCACATAATGATTTCTTAATTAGATCATATGACTTTTGGTCTCAAAATCGATCCAATCCAATTCGCGAACACCCCTACTAACGATGACCATTTTATTTCAAAGATAATCCAACGTAATTTTGTACAAGACATTTTGTTATTTTGCTTTTTAAAATAGTATCCTTTAATAAGTAAAACAGTGAAACTTGTTAAGTTAATTTGTAAAAAATTACCTAAAATAGGCTAAAGAAACTTTCTAACCGTGTCCAATCCATTTAGGCCCACAAAATAACTAGTAAAAGGTGGGCAAGTGAACCCACAATATTAATACAAATAAATAAAAAATAATTTGGTATTTATTTTAATATTTTTAATGATATTTAAATAATATTATTTTTAAAAATTGGTTAAAAGGGGAATGATTCACTAAAAAATATTTTTTAAAAAAGTATTAATTTTTAAAAATCATTTATAAAGGAGAAATGGATCATAAAAATCATAATTTTTATTTATAAAAAATAGTTTTAATAAAAAATTGTTATTTTAAAAGGATGGATAAATGATCTAGTTTATTAACCTTTATGATCCATCTTAATTTTTTAGCCCTGGTTTCTTTTTTAGTTCGGTCTGTCTTAACCTATATTTAGATGAGGGAAGAGACCTAGGTTTAATACGGTCTGCCAGCTCTCATTATTACAATGTATATCATTTTATCAAGGTTATGAAGGCCGGACTGGACCGAACCGGGCGGTTCAACCGGTTGGATCGGGAACCGGTCCAGTCAAGGGAAAAAACTAACGGATTAAAAACCAGTCAAAACTATTTGAAAAATGGTATTGAAAACTAGTTGAACCGGTTAGAGTTTTAAAATTATTTTTTTGTTATTTTTTTGTTTTTTGGCTATTTTTTAAAAAAATCCATTAAAAATATTTTAAATAAAATAAAAAACTATTTGAATATAGTTTATTATTAATATATCAATAATTATATGATATTATATAAAAGTATATATTTGATTATCACTGGTTTGACCACGGTTTAACTGGTAATATCCCTAATTTAATTTTCGGGTAAAATTATGTTGATCAATAATTAAATTAAATGGATTAAATTACACTAGGGCAATTAAATGAATTTTTAAAATTTATCGAGATAAGTTTTGGGTAACCGTTAATTACCCGGTTGGTCTAAAAATTAACTGAACATGTGTAATTACTAAAATACCCCTTAATGACAATTGAAATGTTTTGGCCAATTTCCTATAGTTCATGCGTGCTATACCAAGGGAAAAGAAATTAAGATTTTGCAATTCACTTTTCTCTCTCATCTGCGCATGCAACAATTAAGGAAAATTAGACATTGCTAACATCCTCTTCTTCTTCCCGTGAGCAACCACCCCCCACTTCACCATCTTTTCTCCTTGAAACTTCAAATTAGAGCAAGCTTCTTATGTCTTCTTCTTCCCTTCACTCATGGCAGCCATGAAATCAAGGTAAGAATCCGACACCCATTTTCGGTTTTGGGTGGTTCTTGGGTCCCATATCCTAATTCTAACATTTATTGAATTTAAAAGCATTATTGGAGCTTAATCTCGTGTGGATGGTTTGGGTACCGTTAGGGGTTTTGAGTTTTAACCGTTGTGGTAAGTTCCACGACGCCCATTAGTCGATTTTGGTTCCGTTTAGTGAGATTTGGGTATTAATTGACTTAATCGTAATTTAGGAATTATTTTGGAAGCATCTCGAAGCTTTGGGTGTAATCGGAAGCGAGTATCGGGGTTGATCAAGCTTGTCGGTAAGTTGTCACTTACTGAAATAATTATGATTTAGTGGTTTTTAGCTTGAAATACAATTTTAATGGTGATCGTGGTTCTAAAATATATTGTTATTAATTTTAGGAGGTTAGCGATTGAGAAAATTGTGATCGGATAGTTTTTGGATAGCGGTTAGATAGCTATTTAGGCTTTTGGATTATTTATTCCAGGTAGGGGAGCTATTACATTTTAAATGTATAGTTTATGGACGGGTTCAAGGTATATTGCTATGTTATGTGTTATGTAATTCTGAAATATGATGATTGATGTGTTTTAGTTATGTGATAATTAAGGAAAACCCCGTTTTATGTGATATCTGAGATGTATTGATTGTTGTGATGATTTCTGACCATAATGTTATATTGAATTGCATAATATACAAATTGTAAATGGAACTAATGTGATATATTACATGGGATGCAATGTATTGATGGTTGAACTGATCTAGTCCGAGGTCAAGGATCCGGACTAGGAACCAGCCACAAAAGTTGGTGATTCAAGCGTTTGTACACCGGTACAGTGGGTATCCGGTATTATAATCCAACCTCTCAGTGGGAGAGACCGATCTTGTTGTCCTGGAGATCCTTCTCACCAGACTTTCATGTTGATGGGGGCGAAAGGTAGTGTCACCTGCGAAGATTCTCCGACGCTCAAGTTAGTGAAGATTTTGAGAACACCAAGAACTTGAACGATGCAATGGTAAGTTAAGAGTGAGAACAATGTAACCTTGCATGTGTATGAGAACATGCTATTTATAGTTGAACATGGAAAATGAATCATTGGGTGTAAGTGGGCTAGGAGGCTCTGATGTCGTGTGCAGCGCATCATTCAGAGTAGTTCAATACTCAGTGTACGATCGAGGGTAGTTCAATGATCAGCGTACGATTCTGAAACAGGAATAAGGAAGATCCACCTTTTTCGTATATCGCTCCTGTAGCTGTACTTTGCACCTTCTGACGGGTGACATAGGCACCTTACGCTGTGCAGGGTATCAATCGTGATAAGTGGTAAAGCCACTTATCCTATCATAGTATAGGCGAACGGCTATGCGTAACAGAAAAATGAGAACGGATCAGGTTATCCGGTGTCTTAGGTGCTATCTCAGATAACCAGTGAAGGGAAAGCTCCTAGAACGGTATTTTATAGTCCGAATATTGACCTGTGATACCAGTTGACCTTCCAGAACAGTCAAGATGATGTTTCAGTCTGGAGGCTGGTATCCAGATCGGATCATCTGTCCCCTAGCTTGTGTGAGGGACTGTTAAGTTGCTCATATAAGCTATGCTGTCTGCAAGAGGTCTGGATGCCGGTGTTGCATGCAAGAGCTCTTGTTAACATGCGTATAAATTTCAAGAAACTTATGGCTGCTTGTTTCGTGAAGTTTCTTCTTTAATCTTTCTCCCTGTCTTTTAGGTAACCTCCTCCTTACTTACTCCTATTTCCTTTCCTGTTTTATGAGTGTCTGAAAAATGAGTCCTGGTTCGAGTAACACTGGACCTAGAGTCAGAGGAGGGAGGGCTTCGTCTCGAACTCCTTGATATCGTGGTGGGAGAATCCCAGTGATTCACACCAGCATTAGGCCACTTCGCTCAGAGAGGGAGGCGTCGCCTTACTCACAGTGGAGAGTGATTATACCCTCTTCGGAATCCTCTTCTGAATCAGTGGATAGTCATTCCAATGAAAGTGAGGTAAGTACTGATTTGTATCTCTCTGACGATGTGGCTTTTTACCGCAGCACGAAGATCTTTAACCTTACTCTCCGTAAGATGACTGGTAAGGGGACATCTGGTGAAGGAGGGGCGTCGAACCAGCAGTATATCTTGAAGACTGCTTCAGGTTTATGCAAGGTGGTGGCGCATTAGATCGATTGTGTAAAGCTCCAAAACAAGCATCCTTACTGCTGGGTAGCGGGTAAGATACGGGATATGCCCTCTCGCCATGCCAGGGAGGACGGCGTAAGAATAGAACCCCGGTTCAGAGTCCACGCTAAAGAGAAGTTGAAGGAACGCTTTATGGTGCTAGCGCCATAACCCACAGAATGGATTTGCCACCTCGTCCCAGATAAGAGGTCGGTTTACATGTATGACTTTGTCTTCCTCAATTTGGTCGTGCGTTTTCCGCTTACAGAATTTCAAATGGGAGTGTTGAGGTTTCTGGATTGCGCGCCTTCCCAACTTTACCCCAATGGATGAGGGTTAATCCGATCTCTGGAGGTACTTGGAGATCATTTCAATTTCACCCCGACGGTGGCCATGCTTTTTTATTACACCCAAGTGGTCCATCATGCAAATAAACCGAGCAGAGGAGTCAGCTTAATCATTCTCCAAACTCTATCAAATTTCGTCAACTTTGAGTCTTTTACCGATTTGGCCAAGATTGATGGACGGTCTTTTAAATTGTACTACACTAGAGTACGGATTCAACCCGACAAATCGATCTTCTGGCAGATCAAAGACAGTATCAATAAAATCCCTGTGAGTTAGTCTCACGAGCGTTTTTTGTTGACTTCCCCAACCTTCTTTACGGAGCAAGCCGAACTATCAACCGAAACGGTGACGGTTTTGTTCACTCTTGAATCTTACACCGCCTCGCACAAGTCTTTCTCTTGTAAGCATTTGTTAGGCCCGAAAACCGTTCGCGATGAATACTTACGTAATTTTCCACCATTTTCCTTTTTACCGGCTTTCCTTTTTACTGGCTTTCTTTGTATATCTTGATATCTCACAACATCTAATCATTCTTCTACTTGTTTGTGTAGTTCAAATAGAAGAACTTTCTCCAGCCATGCAGAGAATGAAATAAATGATTGTTGGGGGGAAGTCCGTTGCGGCTGAGAATGACATCCATCCGAAGAGAAATTCTTCCAGGGTCACCGCTGAAACCATCATCCTTACTTCCTCTGCGGGTGATGACATTCCCCTTATTAAGGGTGGATCAACTGAACCTATCCCTATTATCGAAGGGTAGAAGGCAGGGGAGAAGTAGAAGAAAATAAAGAATGATTCTGCAGTGCAGAGGGCTTCTCACCCTCCTCCTTCCAAAAAGCAAAACACATCAGATTGCCCAACAGAATCTGGCACTTCTAAGGGCAAGAATGTGGCAGGCCCGACTCCGGATGCAGAAGGTAAGGGTACCACTACTGGCTCTCGACCTCTGACTACCTTTTTTGCACCAAGGGTCTCTTGCCCTCCTCCTACCAAAAGCTTCCTCTCACCATACCTTGTCTATGAGGGTCCGACGTCAGAGTCGATCCCCGGTTCGCGGTACAAGCTGAAAACAACTCTTGAGCCGGAGGAGATCAAGGAAGCATGCGAGGCCAGAAGGTGGCAGTTAGAAGAGCTATCCGGTCTTCTGAGCTCCCTCTGCAGGTTGGCGGATAATGGTCTTGAAGTTGATAAATTGACTTCTAAGGTCAAAAACTTCACCGTCTCTTCTGCCAAGGATAGGGCGGCTATCAAGCTTCTTGAGGATCGCCTCAAGTCGTCGAAAGAGTATGGGGAACGCATGTACACGGAGACCCTAGCTCAGAAGTCTATGGTGAAAGACTTGGAGGGAAAATTGGCTGAGTAGAAGAAGAATGCCTCCGACCTCAATGCGAGCCTTTGTACTGAAAAGGAGAAAATGACCAAGCTGGAGGAGGAACTGAAGGCCAAAGCTTACAGCCACTCGAAGCAAACCGAAGAATGGGTTCAGAGGGAAAAGGAGCTGTTCATGGAAATCGAGAGTTTGAAGTTAGCGAGTCCAAGTGATGACAACACTGCATTGAGGAAGAAGTTGGCAACTACTATTGCCAAAGCTGAGGATTTGAAATTTGTGTTCAAGTCACCGAGGATTCCTTTGGGCTAGCTATGCGTCAAATTATTCATCGCAATCCTAACGTGAAACTTAACTTGAATGGTATTAATTCGTTCTATGATTTCATGGGGGAAACTCGTAGCAGTTTTTGATGATCGTCATGAAGATCCGCCCAATGTTTTGCATGAGCTGCCTCCTTTGCCCAAGGAACAGTCCACGGGGCCCTCTCTCTTAGTCCTAGCCACCTGGGAGTCCGGAGGTGAAGGGACTAGCACAAGCAAAGCTAAAAACAAGGCCAACCAAGGAGAGAAGGGTGAGGTCGGAGTTGGGCAAAAGAGCGGAGGTGAAGAGGCCGACCAAAAGAAAGATTAGCCCTCAGCTTCTCAAGTCTTTATTTTTAACTTGTACTGCTGCGTTTCGGGATCAGCTTCGGCTTTAATCAAAAACTACGCTGCTTATATGAACTTTATTATAAATGAATTTAACTTCTCGTATTGTCTCTGGTAATGATCGTATAGCTCTTAAGTTTCTTCGATGAACTTGTTGAACCTTTACCTTTGTGAAATATATTATTCCGTTCTGGGAGGATAACTTAAGATCGGGTTGTAGTAGATACCCCAGTAGATCAATTAGATCAAATTTGAAATAAACGGTGTATAGAATGACAAAGCATACGTACTGACATTGTCCCCAAGTATAAATGTGTTAAGAGATAGATATCCGTTATAGGATGATGCCCTTAAATCTTTGGGAATGAGAAAGTGTATCCGTTCTTTATAAAATTCACTGAAACGTACTTCCAGATTGACCTTGTAGTGGCCTTGTCGTAGAATAGACTTAATCATAAGAGCAATGATTGGGCCTTCGTCCTACACATCGAATACCTCAATCATAAGGGTGATGATTGGGTCTTCCATCACAAGGACGATGATGGGAATTGTCCTCGCTAGGAGGTACATCGTCAATTCACATAATAGGTGATTAAGATCATCCATCCTGGGGAAAACACCTCAATCATAAAGATGATGATTGAGTCTTCACCGACGTTTGGCCAAACCTACTAGTCGTACTCAGAGTTCGGTTTAATCCTATAATCCGAGCCTTTGAGAGGGGTTCAGTGCAACCTTGGAAAAGGTTTGATCCTACAACTCATTTCCCAAGGTTCGGTTTAATCCTACAACTCAGGTCTTCGACGGTGTTCGGCCAAACCTACTAACCGTACTCAGAGTTTAATTTAATCCTATAATTTGAGCCTTCGAGAGGGGTTCGGTACAGCCTTGAAAAAGGTCTGATCCTACAACCCATTATTCCACTCGAGGAGTTACATCGCCAATCACAGAATAGGTGATTGGGATCATCCGTCCTGAGGGTCTTCATATACACCGGCGTAAAGCTATAAATCATGACATAGAGTGAGAGTGAAGACATCATGTTCATGAATTGCATTCTTATTAAATTGAATAAGGATTACAAAGAGAGCGTAGTTGGGGTCATGCCTCGTTAAAACCTTCTTGAGAAAAACCCATTGAGAAAAAGCTCAAGTAAGGAAAAAGAGTACATGCCGTCTTATCAATTAGCTGTAATAAACTCATAAATTTAAGCGTTCCACTTGTTGTGGATCAGTGTGCCATCGAGCTCTTCTAAATGGTATGATCCTTTTCTAGTCACCTCGGACACTCTGTAAGGGCCTTCCCATGTCGGTGCTAACTTTCCTTGGTGAGCAAACTTATTTCCCACACTTGCCTTCCTTAAAACAAGCTCTCCTATATTGAATGCCCTGTGTTGAACGCACTTGTTGTATCGGAGGGTGGCCTTCGCTTTAATCGCCTGATCCCTGACGAAGCTTCTTCTCTTAGCTCCTGAAGAACATCCAACTCCAACACCAGACTAGTGTCATTATTCTCCCCAGAAAAATATTCTACCCTCGCTGATCTGGTCTGGAGCTCCACTGGAATCATCGTCTTGACTCCATAAGTAAGACGATATGGAGACTTATTAGTGAAAGAGTGGGGTGTAGTATGGTACACCCACAAAACGTGCCACAGCTGATCAGTCCATCCATCCTTTACTTCACCAAGACGCTTCTTAAGTCCCTTCACCACTTCTCTATTGGCTACCTCTGCTTGGCCATTTGTCTGAGGGTGTTCAATAGATGAGAAGATTTGGACTATCCCTAGTCTTTCAAGCAACTCTGTGAACTTCTTGTCGGTAAACTGGGTGCCGTTATCTGTGACAATCCATCCTGGGACTTCGAATCTTGCTATAATGTTCTCATATATGAAGCATCGTATCCGAGCTGAAGTGATGTGCACTACAGGCTCTGCTTTGATCCACTTGGTAAAGTAATCCACCCCAACTATCAGATACTTGATTCCACCAGGAGCTGTTAGGAATGGACCCAGGATATCAAGGCCCCATTGATGAAAGGGCCATGGCACGACTGATGAAGAAAGTTCTTGGGCGGTGTATGATGAAGATTAGAAAATCTTTGACATAGATCACACTTCTTTACAAACTCGATGGATTCTTTCTTCATCGTGGGCCACCAGTAACCTGCTCTTAGAACCTTTCTCATCAAGCTTCTTCCTTTGGTGTGGTGCCCACATTGTCCCTCATGTACTTCTTCCAGCATACCTCGTACCTCGTTCTCGTTCAAGCATCGGAGGTATGGTACAGAGAATCCCCTCCGTATGAGCATGTCATCCACCATCGTAAAATAAGGTAGCTCCCTTTTCAGCTTCTTTCTCTCCAGGTTATCAGTGGGCAGCTGTTCCTCCATGAAGTATCGAACATAAGGAACCACCCACGAGTTCTCATCAAAGGCTCGATACGATATATTGCATTCAACGATGGTGCCAGAGGGATATTGGGCGATGATAAAGTACTTTGCACCACCGTAGTTGTACTACCAAGCTGCTTCATGCTCGCGAGCCTCGAGAGAATATCCGCCCTAGTGTTTTCTTCTCTCGGTACATGCTTAAACTCTAGCACAGAGAATCTTCCCTTCAACCCATTCACACAATTCAAGTATAGCTGAAGCTGAGGCTCACGGACTTGATACTCACCCTGATCTGCGATATCACCAGCTGTGAATCGCTACATAGAGTTACTTTTGTTACTCTGATATCGACCGCTGCCCGGAGTCCGGCAAGACATGCTTCATATTCGGCCTGGTTATTGGAGGTTTTAAAATTGAATCGAAGAGAGATCTCCAAATGCACACCATCATCACTCTCCACGATGACACTAGCTCTACATCCTTTACTATTCGATGACCCATCTACATAAATGGTCCAGTGACAACGAGGTGTGGCTGGATCTACCCCTGTCATCTCTATGACAAAATCAGCTAGGACTTGGGCCTTGATAGCTCTTCGTGGTTCATAGGAAACTTCGAATTCAGAAAGTTCGATAGACCACTTAGTCATCCTCCCCGCGAGGTCTGGCTTGCTTAGTATAGAATGGAGTGGCAAATCCGTTCTCACCAATATTGGGTACGCATGGAAGTACGACCTCAACCGTTGTGAAGCCCAAACAACTGCGAGAGCAGCCTTCTCAATCTTCTGGTATCGGCCCTCTGCTCCTTACAGCGTCTTGCTGGTGAAATATATTAGCCTCTGCCCCTCTGGGGTTTCCTTGACCAATGCTACTCCCAAAGCTTCATCCATAATAGCCAAATACAAAATGAGGGTCTCACCAGGGTTTGGCTTTACTAAGATCGGGGGACTCGATAACACCTCCTTGAGCTCCTGGAATGCCTGCTCTTGTTCCTGTCCCCACTCAAACTTCTTGGACTTCTTTAATACCTTGTATAGGGGAAGGGATCTATGCATCATCTTGGGCATGAACCGAGCCAAAGCTGCCATATTTCCGTTTAGAGATTGCATCTCCCTCAAGTTCTTCAGACTCTGCATGCCTAGTATTGCTTGGCACTTTTCTGGATTAGCCTCAATACCACACTGAGTTAACATGAAACCCAGAAACTTCCCAGCTGGGACAGCAAAAGTACACTTTAATGGCTTTAGCCTCATGTTATATTGCCTCAAGCGTGTGAATACCTGGCGCAAGTCTTCAATATGATCACCCCCAGTTGGGGTCTTGGCAATGATGTCGTCAATGTACACCTCCACCAGCTTGGTGTGCATGCCTTCAAACACTTTGTTAATCATACGCTGGTAAGTGGCCCTAACGTTCTTCAAACCGAAAGGCATGACGATGTAGCAAAAAACACCACAATCATTGACGAAAGTCGTCTTCTCCTGACCCTCTTCCCACATCAGAATCTGGTTGTACCCTGAATATGCATCCATGAAACTTAGGTACTGATAACCAGAGGAATCATCCACCATACGATCAATATTTGGGAGAGGATATGGGTCCTTCGGGCAGCAATGGTTGATGTCCATGTAATCAGTACACATTCTCCACTTGCCGTTAGCCTTCTGAACCATTACCACATTAGAAAGCTAAGAGGAATAGCGGACTTCTCTGATAAATTCGGCCTTTAGCAGCTCCTCTTTCTACTCACAAGCTGCCCTCTGCTTCTCTAGCCCCAATCTTCTCTTCTTCTGGGCGACCGGCCTCGTCTCTGGATAGACGGATAGTTTGTGGCAGCAGAAATTAGGATCCATCCCAGGCATGTCTGCAGCAGTCCATGCAAAAAGGTCTTTGAATTCCTGGAGGAGTGCTAGCAGACGCTGCTCCATAATCGACTCTAGCTTATCATTGATGTGAGTGACCTTTTCTAGGGAATCTCCTAAGACGAAGTCCCTAGAACCTCTATCCGGCGTGGGCTTTGAGGGGTTGAGTGGATCAATCTTCAACTCTGCTCTGGGATCAAGATCAATCAAACTGACACACCCAACCGCTATTCCTCCATCGATTAACTTCCTCTTCTTGTTAAATGCCTCCAGCTTCACCATATTCAGACTCAGATTGTAACACTACCTGGCCATCTCTTGATCACCTCGGAGGGAAGACACATCGTTGTCCTTATCAATGAACTTGATAATAAGATGTGTAGTGGATACGATTGCTTCCATGGCATTCAGCATAGGACGACCTATAATCCTATTATAGGGCGACTCCACATCAATCACCAAAATCCTGGATTTCACCGTTCTTCTCCAGGTTCGCCTTCGAAAGACACAAGGGTGTCAAGGTACCCCTTGGTGGGTTGCTTTGCTCCATTGAAGGTCGTTAGTTCCTGTGTGTAAGGCTGTAAATCCGAGTCATTAAAACCCATTCTTTTAAAGCAATTGTAAAAAGTAACATCACAGGAACTTCCCTGGTCAACGAGGATTCTCTTTACGTCCTTGTTGGCTATTATAGCGATAATAACCACTGTGTCATCACCTCCTGGGATGGTTGGGCCAAAATCATCGTCTGTAAATGACACCACCGGTGCTGCCATGTTGTCTCTAAAAGGGTGGTTATCCCTAGGCTTCCCTTGTACAAATAGAATCATTCGATGATGATTCTTGCGAGTTGTGATTGACGCTCCTCCCCCCAGCAAATCCTCCAGCGATCATATCAATCACCTCGCGCCGGCCTTGCCTCTACTGTTAGGGCATGCCTTCCTGTTGAGCGCCTTCGCTGATAACAATCCTCTTTTATTTTTTAGTGGCTGAAAACCTTCTGACCGGATTACGACTGTTGTCGCCCTCATCGTCGTGATCTCTTCCTCTCTTGTCAATCCGGTCTGGTTCATCCAAGGATTTCTCCTTGAATAGGTATTGTTTCAACTTTCCCTCCCTGATGAGGGTCTCCACAACGTTCTTCAAAGCCTTGCATTCATCTGTGGTGTGGCCTACCTGCTCGTGAAAACCACAATACTTTCATGGATTGCCAGGCCGTTTCATTGGAGCAAGCTTCCTTATCCCATACACACTGAGTGTGGGCCATCCAACCTCCCTCAAAATCTAGGAATGCCTGGAGTTTAATGGGGCATAGTTGCTGAATGAGGCTACACGCCTGTCCTATTGTTGAGGTCGAGGGCTTCTAAAATCATCTCTTTGAACATGCCTCTCTGATCTCACCTTCTCCTTATCTCTCCGTGGCTAAGGGGGGGCACTGGTGGTTTGAGCCTAGCTGCTATGGCTTCCAAGTACATCTCTATGCCCACATACTTCAAGGCCTTCCTCCGGAACTCCTCAAACGTCGTCGGAGGGCTCTTTGCTAGAGACAGGGCAAAGGCTGACCCAGACTGCAGAGCCTCAACAACAATATGGAGTTGAATGGCTTCTGTAAGATTAGGCACCATAGCCACCTCCTTGTAGAACCTCTTCAGGTCCTGGGGATATCTCTAGAAATGACAAAATGACTCTCAAACGCAGCTGCCATTTCCTCCTAGGAGTTTATCGAACCTGAGGGTAGACTCTTGAACCAGCTAAGAGCCTCTTCCGTCAGTGTTTATGGGAACATCCTACACATTACATCTTCATCTGCTCCCAGATACATGGCTTCGTACACGTAAGAATCAAGATGCTTAGTGGGACCCGTCTCTCCATTATACTTTTCGATCGAAAGTGGTTAAGTTGTTTGCAAATGCTCTGGGTAGGCACACTCATGAGCCTCCTTGAGAAAGGAATGTTAAGCCTATACGTCCCAGAGATCACCACCGCTTGCTCCTTTCTTCTTCCACTGACTCTGTCCCCAGAGTCTTGAGTTTGCTCCCGCTCCTTGTAGGTGGGGATCTTCGAATATTGGAGAGTAGTGGACTTCTCTCTCCCAGATGTGTGGTGAGTCTCCTCAGCCTGAGACGTCGCTTTATCTCTTGTCACCCTTTTCACTCTTCTCAACTCCATCAACTCCTCCCTGAGTTGCCTTATAACTTTGTCTCGAGGATCTGGAGTTGCGACTGGTATCATCCTCCTCGAGTTGGTTCTAGGAGATTTGAAAATAAGTCTCCTGCTAGCATGCTGATGGGTCACATCCTTTACGTGACCATCGACGAAATCACGTCCATCTCCCTCCATGGCTAACTACTGAACTTCTATGAAAAGTAGGAATAACTCTATCGTGTCCCACCGGGCGTGCCAATGAACTGATCTAGTCCAGGGTCAAGGATCCGGACTGGGAACCTGCCACAAAAGTTGGTGATTTAAGCGTTTGTACACCAGTACAGTGGGTATCCAGTATTATAATCTGACCTATCAGTAGGAGAGACCGGTTTTGTTGTCTTGGAGATCCTTCTCACCAGACTTTCACATTGATGGGGGCGAAAGGTGGTGTTACCTACGAAGATTCTCCGACGCTCAAGTTAGTGAAGATTCCGAGAACACCAAGAACTTGAACGATGCAATGGTAAGTTAAGAGTGAGAACAACGTAACCTTGCATGTGTATGAGAATATGCTAGTTATAGTTAAACATGGAAAATGAATCGTTGGGAGCAAGTGGGCCAGGAGGCTCTGATGCCGTGTGCAGTGTATCATTCAGAGTAGTTTAATACTCAGTATATGATCGAGGGTAGTTCAATGATCAGTGTACGATTCTGACACAGGAATGGGGAAGATCCACCTTTTTCGTATATTGCCCCTGTAGATGCACTTTGCACCTTTTGACGGGTGACATAGACACCTTCCACTGTGCAGGGTATCAATTGTGATAAGTGGTAAAGCCACTTATCCTATCGTAGTATAGGTGAACGGTTATACGTAACAAAAAAATGAGAACGGATCAGGTTATCCGGTGTCTTAGGTGCTATCTCGGATAACCAGTGAAGGGAGAGCTCCTAGCATGGTATTTTTATAGTTCGGATATTGACCTGTGATACCGGTTGACCTTCTAGAACAGTCAAGATGACGTCTCAGTCTGGAGGCCGGTATCCAGGATTTTGGTTTTGTTTAGTGAGATTTGGGTATTAATTGACTTAATTGTAATTTAGGAAGTATTTTAGAAGCATCTCGGAGCTTTGGGTGTAATCGGAAGCGAGTATAAAGGTTGATCAAGCCTGTCGGTAAGTTGTCACTTACTGAAATAATTATGATTTAGTGGTTTTTAGCTCGAAATGCAATTTTAATGGTGATTGTGGTATTAAAATATATCGTTATTAATTTTAGGAGGTTAGTGATTGAGAAAATTATGATCGGATAGTTTTTGGATAGCAGTTAGATAGCTATTTAGGCTTTTGGATTATTTATTCCAGGTAGGGGAGCTATTACATTTTAAATGTATGGTTTATGGACGGGTTTGAGGTATATTGCTATGTTATGTGTTATGTAATTCTGAAATATGATGATTGATGTGTTTTAGTTATGTGATAATTGAGGAATACTCGGTTTTATATGATATCTAAGATGTATTGATTGTTGTGATGATTTCTGACCATAATGTTATATTGAATTATATAATATACAAATTGTGAATGGAATTGATGTGATATATTACATGGGATGCAATGTATTGATGGTAATCAAATTCTATGCATGAGATGTGATAGAATAATATTGATGAAATTGTGAAATTGCATGAGATGTAATTGAATGAATGGTTTGGTATTATTCTATAGCATGAGATGTTTGGTGTGAATTGCATAATGTTGTATAGATGGAAAAGGGTGACTTGTGGAAAGTTAGGAACTCTATGTTGGTGATTTCAAGTTACAGATTCTTGGGTTAGGTTCTGTAAGAGCCCGTGATTACCGATGGAGCTAGAGTTAAGTCTCGATACGTCATGAGATGACCAGTATCATGCGGGAAGGGCTAAAGAAGTGAGGCTAAGAAGGAATCTGTAGTTGAAATCATTATTTAGCCGGATTCGCATGCATGTGTATTAGTGAATGTCATTGAGAATAACATGAGTCGTACAACTTATATAATGTGATATTGAAAATATTGCGTAAACTGTAGATTGTGTTGAATGACATTAGATATTATTGATTGATTGTGATATTGTGTGGTATAATAAAGAATTGGATAGATGGAATCGATTCAATAACTGTCATTTAACATGTAATGTGCTTACCCCTATTATGTAGTTATATTTTCAGTGGATTTAGACCGCGATGGTGATTAGTGAGATGTCACCATACTTGTAAGGATGACGATTGTACATATTGCCCATGTTGTATATAGTATTTTGGTGATATAGCCGGCTCTTGTAGATATCCATTCTGATGATGTATAAACTTGTTTACTGGATTTTAGGTAGTTGATGGTTTCACTAGAAACCTAGTTCATATTTTAATTGTATATATGAGATGATGTTATATGTAATGATGATGATGATGTACGGATGTGGTGACCATGGATGGTTCCACCTTATGCACGAGATGCTTTGATATGACCAAGAACTGCAAATTAGTGATATTATTTGTTGAATATCATGGATGGATCCATGTGTTTATGTTGCATTGCATTTGATAACTAGGAAATTGTTGTATTGCATAGATAGGCAGGTTATGTGATGAGTTGATAAGCGTGTATGATGATGAAAGAATGATGAGTGATATAACTAATGTGATGATGGAATAGATTGCATTTTACTTAGTATTAAAATAATGAATAATGAGGAATTTAGGAACCGGAGAGGTGATTTTGTGATCCGACGGGTTTTTGGACCCTCGGAAGGGAACGATAGGTTCCCTACATCATTCGTGAGTTATGCATGTAGGATTTACCTAGTTTGAAGGTAATTTGATAGGTTTGATGCATACAATTGCACTATTCTGACCAAAACATATTTTTCTGCATAAGTTAAGCATACGTTGAAATTTCGGCGAATGAATAGCGCCAACAGTTCCGGAATAGGAAAAATATGTGGCATGTGAAGTTTCGTGGCAATTGGACATAAAATGGGTCATTTGAGTAGGTTAGAAGTTAGCTAAAAGGCCTAAAATCCATGACAGCAGCTTTATTGCTACTGTCATGCCCACGCGTAACGTGAGGCTGACGCCTAGCGTCAGGTACGAAATTTTGGGCTAACACTTAGCGTGGGGTTGACGCCTAGCATCAGGTACGAAAGTTTGGGCTGACACGTAATGTTAGACCCTGTTTCTGTTTAGCATTTCCCTTTGATGGAGACTTATGTGAGACATTAGAGATGTTATATGGGCATCGTTTTAGGCTCACCTAGGGTGTTGAGTGGAATAATTCATTAAATGGTTGGTAAGTCATTGGCAAAAAAAAATTTCCTTGCATTTTTATTATGGTTTTAAGGTTAGGATGTTTCACAACCAATGAAACATATACCAATATCTTCACCGATTCGATCCGGTTTTTAAAACAATGCATTTTATTCAATAGAATTGTCACAGAGGGAAACTTGTAAAATGCTGCAGATGCAGCACTTACAGACCATCTCCATTAAAAAATCAAAACAGAAGCAACAACTTCAAGCATAAATGAGAATATATATATTCCTACCTACAAATACTCAAGAGGATATCGACGCATTCAATGAATGGGTGAAAATGAATGTTACATTATTGATTATCCATTTCATGAATATTCGAATACTTATAGAGGGAAAAATTAAATATTAAAATATAATAAGATCAATTTTATTTAATATTATTTTATAATATTTTTAATATACCACTTGCATCTATCCGTCCAATAAAAGTAGTAAAATTATTAAATATAATAAAAAATATTTAACGTATAAATCAATTAATATGAATTTTTAAAAATATATATTATAAAAACTTGCATTATCTTAAACTAAAAAATATACTACTATATATCGTTTAATTAAAGTTTTAATGCATACCTAATTCTAAGGGGGGAAAGAATCAAAAAAGCATTTAAAGTTTTCGGTAGACAAAATTAATTACTTTACCAAAAAAAATTAATTACTTCTTCAATGAATGGTTACGACTTACGATGATTAATAAGAAGATTACTAAGGACATTGGTTAAAAGATTGTTTTTTTTTTTTTCTAAATTATGTTGTGGTGCATAAGAAGTCGCGTGAGATGATACATTTATCATAGATTAAAAATTAAATGTTTTTCATGAAAGTCATCTTTTTTTTTTTAATTATCTTTCTAACAAAACAAAAAAAACAAGTAGCACTATTCTGTTTTTCTCTCTCAAATTTTTTATTCTCATTTACCACCCTATCCAAACATACCCTAAAGCCTCATTTGTATATATGGAAGAAATGGGATGGAAAAATTTGGGAAAGAAAGAAATAAATAGGGTGAAAATAATATGAAAAATTATATTTTTTGAATGGATGGAAATAAAAGAGGAAAAATAAAAAAAAAGAAAACTTTTCTTGTTTAGATGGTTGAAAAGAAAGTAATTAGAAATAAATTAATTATAAAGGAAATAAATTAAATTATATATTTTTTATTATAACAAATTAATTTGTGAATTTTATAATTTTAAGAATATTTATTAAATTATTAATATTTAATAAAACAATATTTTCTCTACAGTTTCTTATACTCTAGGAGGAAATTATTTTTCGTTAAGCTTCACGTCTTTATTTCTTTTTTTCTCATTAACATCCTTCCAAACAAATAAAAAATAAATTTTATTTTTCATCCTATTTGATTGCCTTATAATTTTCCTCCTTCCTTATAAAGGAAAGTTACTTTTTTTTTTTTAAAGTCTTTCTTGATTCAATAACAAAACTTCAAAAGTATCTACTAAGAAAAGAAAAATGACGTATTGAAATTCATTTTCCACGTTTCTATTCAATATGCTTCGCTTTTTTTATATTTACATTTTTCTATTACATTAAATTTTTTATCGCATTACTTATTAGGATTACATCAAATAAAAAAATGTTTGAATAATTTAACATGAGGTTCTAAGTTTCTGTCAAATAAAAGATAACTGTTTATCACATTCATTACTTGCCTTTTTTGTTTTGGTAAACACTTACTTATTTTCTTTAAAAGTGTAAATGTACCTTTAGACTCCAAATAGTGTCAACATACCATGTTCTAAAATAGAAAAACCATCTTTTGGAGTATAAAAACATAATATATAATTTTTCCTTCCTTTTGGCAAACATGGGTAATGAGGTTTATAAAACCCAGCCAGCACACAGACTTGATTCTGATCCAATTCATATGATATAACTAGTCTCAATTTCAATGCCATTGTTTCACCAAAAAAAAAAAGCCATTGTAATTGTTAGAAAAGTCAAAGTCAAAGTCAAAGGTTAAAGCATGCACCGTGTAAACGTATAAGTGTGTCTCACAAGTAACATCTTAGGCAAAGATATAGAGTTTTAAATTATTAATATTTAGTATTAAAAATATTTTTTTAATAACCGGTATAAAAAATAAATTTTTTATATCAATTATAAAAATAATTTATATATAAAATACCTTTTACACGGCTTATAAGAAAACCAATGTAAAAATTTTTATATTTTATACGGGTTATGATGATAAAAAAGAATTACAAATTTTTTTTAATACGTTGACAGAAGACAAAGTACATCTATATCTCTAAAATTGTATTTAATTCATCTCTTTTTTCCATACTCTTATTTTCACTTCTTTCAACATATATAATTTAAACTTATGAAATATTATGAGGCGGAGAATATAAGACTTCTAACATGTCTTTTTTATCGAAACATTGCTGCACCAAACAAATAGTAACTTTTGACCTATAATGAAAGAATAACTTTTGGTCCATAAAAATCGGAAAGAATGCTCTAACTCTGATATTAAAACTTCCATATCAAAATAAAACCAATTAACGCTAAGTTATTTTTCAAAAGAGATTAAGATAGGATAAAATAAAATTTCTAGATAAATTTTAAAAATATGTCCATTAAATTTTTCGATAATAATATTTTATTTTTAAATTTGGTTTAAATAAAATCTTTTAAAAATATGAAATAAATTTTTAAAACTACCTTGTCATATTTCCTCCAAATCCACGAATTCTTTGTTGAGTTTGGTGTTATAATCCAAAATCTGTTGGGTTGTAACTAACTTTGTCTTGTATAAATAGGTCCTTGTATTGTGGGTGTTAATAAAAACTCTTAATAATAACTTCTTTTCACTAATCTCTCTGCACTACACAATTACTCTGTTTGCTCCAACAAAGTGGTATCAAGAGCTCGGTTCATTGTTATTCCGCTGCAAGAAAGTAACCAATGTTCGTAATCCAAAAGGGGCTGCAATGGCAGGATCAAATGGGAATGGGGGTTTCCCAGGAAATCTACCAATTCTTGATGGCAAGAACTGGTCAAGATGGTGTACCCAAATGCAAGTTTTGTTTGGATTCCAAGATGTAATAGAGATCGTAAGAAACGGTGTGCAAGAAACGGTTGAAGGATCCACAGAAGCCATGAAAGCAGTATCTAAAGAACAGAAGAAAAAGGATTACAAAGCCTTGTATCTGATTCACCAATGTGTCAATGATGAGAATTTTGAAAAGATTGCGTCTGCAAAATCTTCAAAAGAGGCATGGGATATACTTCAGAAGTGTTATGCTGGTGATGAGAAGATCAAGAAGGTGCGGTTACAAACACTTAGGAGACAGTATGAGCTATTACAAATGGAAGCTGCAGAGAAAATTTTTGAATTCTTTGCAAGATTGATAGCTCTTACAAACCAGATGAAAGCTTGTGGAGAAGAATTGAAGAATCAGATGTTGATAGAAAAGGTACTTAGAACTTTAACTCCTAAATTTGACCATATCGTAGTTGCAATTGAAGAATCAAAAGATTTGACTAGTATGACACTTGAGGAGCTTCAAAGTTCCTTAGAAGCACATGAGATGAGGTTATGTGAAAGAGAAGGTGAGAAATCTATGGATCAGGCTCTGTTGGCTTCCACAAGAAAGAATGGGAATCATGAACAGAAGAAGTATCAGAAGTGGAAAGGGAAGAATCAACAACAGAATTGGTTTCATAAAAAGGAACAAGAAGATTCAGACAGTGACCAATCAGATAAATCCGAGAGTTTAAATAAAGCTGGTGGATCAAAAGGAAACACCAAGAAGTTTGAAGGTAATAGAAGAAGAGTACAATGCTGGAACTATGAAAAATGGGGACACTTAGCAGCTGAATGTTGGTTTGCTAAAGGAAAGAATAAGAAAAGGAACAATAATACAGCATATGTGGTTCAAGAAACCTCATCGGATGAAGAACCTGTCTTGTTGATGATGACTACAACAGAAGATAGTGCAAAGTCAGTAACCTGGTACCTTGATTCAGGGTGCTCAAATCACATGACATGTCATGAGGAATGGCTATGTGATCTTGATACTTCTAAGAAAAGTAAAATCAGATTTGCTGATGGTAGGACAATCAGTGCTGAAGGCATTGGAAATATAGTGATACACAAGAAGAATGGTGGGACAGCCTTGATAGAAGAAGTATTACTAGTACCTGAGATGAACTGCAATTTAATGAGTCTTGGTCAACTTCTGCAGAAAGAATTTTCAGTGATTATGCAGAAAAATAAGCTAGAGTTGTTTGATCCTTGTGAAAGATTAATCCTGAGAACACCAATTTCTAGAAATAGAACATTTCAAGTAAATCTTAATACAACAGATGTTAAATGCTTGTCAGCAACAACAAATGAAAAGGAGAGTTGGCTATGGCATTGCAGATTTGGACATTTGAACTTCAAAAGTCTAAAGCTACTGAGAAACAAGTCTATGGTGATTGGTTTGCCAGAAATTGATAAACCACAAAAGCTGTGCGAGAGGTGTCTCAGAGGTAAACAGTCAAGGAAAGCATTCAAGAATATCATCTCAGGTAAGGCAAATGACTTGTTACATGTGATCTATACTGATGCGTGTGGGCCCTTTGAAGTTTCCTCACTTGGAGGAAACAAATATTTTTGTACTTTTGTTGATGAGTATAGCAGGATGACATGGATATACTTGATCAAGCTGAAAAATGAAGTTTATGAAGTGTTTAAACAATTCAAGGCTATGGCTGAGAGGCAAAGTGGAAAGTTAATCAAGATTCTCAGAACAGATGGTGGAGGAGAATACAATTCAAATGAATTTGAGAAATTCTGTATGAGGGAAGGAATTAAGCATGAAAAAACTCCCCCATATACACCTCAACATAATGGTTTAGCTGAGAGAAGAAACAGAACAATTGTAGAAATGGCCAGATGCATGATCAAAGAAAAGAAGTTACCAAATGAGTTCTGGGGTGAGGCAGTATCCACTGCTGTGTATATCCTGAACAAATGTCCCACTAAGAGCTTGATTGATAAGGTTCCTGAAGAGGCTTGGTCTGGCAGAAAACCTTCAGTAAGTCACTTAAAAGTTTTTGGTTCAGCTTGTTATGTACATGTACCAGATGAGAAAAGAAAGAAGTTGCAAGATAAAAGTTCAAAAATGATACTAGTAGGATATCATCCTACTGGTGGCTACAAGCTATATGATCCATCAGCAAAGAAGATATGTGTAAGCAGAGATATTTTGTTCAGTGAAGAAGAAGGGTTGAATTGGTCAGAACCTGCTAAGGAAAGGAGAATATTACCATTACTCACTAACCAATCTAAAGATGATGGCAATAATCAAGATGCGGTTGAAGAAGAACTGAATCAGGAAACAATTGATCAAGAAAATATGGTTCAGGAAACTGTTAATCAGGGAAATATGATTGGAAGACCCCGGAGGCATAGACACATGTCAAGAAGGTTGGAGGGATATGAGTTGTTCTCTGATGCTGACATTGATGAAGAAGGGGAGTTACTATATCTAGCATTCATGGCAGATACAGAACCAGTAGACTTCATGGAAGCAATTGAGAATAAAGTCTGGAAAAAAGCTATGTTGGAGGAGCTTTTGGCAATTGAAAAAAATAAAACCTGGGAACTGGTGAAACTTCCAAAGGGAAAAAGGCCTATTGATGTTAAGTGGGTCTTCAAGCTGAAAATGAATACTGATGGGACAGTGTCAAAGCATAAAGCTTGATTGGTGGCCAGAGGATTTCTTCAGAAACAAGGCATTGACTTTAATGAAGTTTTTGCACCAGTGGCAAGAATAGAGACTATAAGGCTTGTGGTGGCTTTAGCAAGTGGAAGAGGATGGCCAATATTACAGCTAGATGTCAAATCTGCCTTCTTAAATGGACCTTTGGAAGAGGAGGTTTATGTCACCCAACCTCCAGGATTTGTTATAAAAGGTAAGGAAGAGTATGTGTTTGAGTTGAAAAGGGCTCTCTATGGTCTTAGACAAGCACCCAGGGCTTGGAACAAAAGAATTGATGGTTTCCTGATGAAGTTAGGATTCAGTAAGTGTCCTGTAGAATATGGGATGTATGTTCAGCAGAGAAGGAATGGTGAGTTGGTCTTATGCTGCTTGTATGTTGATGACCTTATCATCACAGGAAGTAATCAGAAGCTGGTAGAAGATTTCAAGCAGAAACTTATGACAGAATTTGATATGTCAGACTTGGGTGAATTAGCCTATTTTCTAGGCTTGGAGTTCATCAGGAACAAAGAAGGGACTGTGATGCACCAGAAGAAGTATATTGTTGATGTTCTAAAGAAATTTAGAATGATGAATTGTAAGCCAACATCAACACCAGCAGAAGCCAATGCTAAACTCATGAGCGTGGAAGCAGGAAGTTCTGTGGATAGTACAAGTTATAAGCAGATAGTTGGATCACTGAGGTACTTGTGTAATAGTAGACCAGACATTTGTTTTGCTGTTGGCCAGGTGAGCAGGTTTATGAGTGATCCTAAGGAGTCTCATTTAATAGCTGCTAAGAGGATACTTAGGTATCTTAAGGGGACAATGAACTTTGGTGTCCTATTTCCAGTCAATTCAACTCAGAAAGAAAATGAATTACTAGGATGGAGTGATGCTGATTATGCAGGAGAAAAGGAAAAGATCAAATCTACTGCTGACTACTATTTTAGAAGTACCTCTGGATATTTCTTCAAGTTTCTAGGTGCACCAATTTCATGGTGTTCTAAGTTGCAACCAGTAGTGGCTTTATCTAGCTGTGAGTCTGAATACATAGCAGGTTGTTATGCAGTCTGCCAAGCTAAGTGGCTCAGATCTGTCCTGGAAGAGTTGAAGGTAAATGTGAAGATTCCTATGAAGCTGTTGGTGGATAACAAGTCTGCAATTAATCTAGCAAATAATCCTGTTTCACATGGAAGGAGTAAGCATATCGAGACTAGGTTTCATTACCTAAGGGAGCGAGTAAAGGTTTTGTCAAACTTGAGCATTGTCCTACTGAAGAGCAAGTAGCAGATTTGTTAACTAAACCTGTTGGACAAGGAAGATTTGAAGAAGCTAGAGTTTGGCTGGGGATAGTTGAAGTTTAGTTAGATGAGATTTTAGATTAAGGGGGAGTGTTGAGTTTGGTGTTATAATCCAAAATCTGTTAGGTTGTAACTAACTTTGTCTTGTATAAATAGGTCCTTGTATTGTGGGTGTTAATAAAAACTCTTAATAATAACTTCTTTTCACTAATCTCTCTGCACTACACAATTACTCTGTTTGCTCCAACATTCTTATACGAATAGGTTTTCCAGTAATTTTTAAAGTAATTGTTTGATGTAAAAAAGAAATAGATATCCTGGGACATACATATTGCTTTTATGTAACAATTTGATAATCACATATAAATAGACAAAAGAATGTTTGACAGATGTATCGGTATAATGGAAAGGATTTACTGTATTTTCTACTATTTTAAAAGTAAAAAACGTAACTCCAGTTTTTATTTTAAAATGAAAATTAAAGTAACTCCATTTCATTATTACCGGGCACAAAAGGCGAGAACTCTTATTGTAGCCTGACTTTATGGTAGTATTTAAATTTCAATCCACAAAACCCGAAAACAGAGAAGATGCCGAGTTATTACTCACCTGGAAATATTTGTTGTGAGTAGAAGCTAGTGGAGTCAATGAACACTACGATTCCGATTTGACTGAGTATAATCTTTGGCTCATTGTTCAGACTTCAGAGTTTTGGTTTGGAAGAAGCGAGAAGCAAATGGCGAAAGGAAAGCACACGCATACGCGAGCACAGGGGAAGAGGTTGCCGATGTTCACGCTCGTTTTGTGGACGCTTTTCTTCATCACGCTTATCATCGTCGTCCTCCTTGCTCTCGGAATCGTTTATCTTCCGACTACCGACGGCGATTCTCTAACCACCGATCTCAGTGCCTTCAGGCGCAAGACCTCTCAAAGGTGTTATTATCATGTTAATTCATTATTCTCATTTTGATTTGCATCGAAATGTGTTTAATAAACTTTCGTAATTTTTGCTTCTGGAAGTGGTGAGAGTTCGGTAGAAACACAGGAGACGTGGACCGAGATTCTCTCTTGGGAGCCGCGAGCCTTCATATATCACAATTTTCTGGTGAGTTTTCGTCGTCTCCTAATGGATCTGCGTTTCCTTGTTTTTTTTGGAGGTAGGTGGATGTACGCGTCTGTGAATAGTTTAAACCTTCGCTAGACGAAAATGCAACACGGTGTTCCTAGCTTTTGAAATTTTTGTTGAACCGTGGAGATTGCGAATGTTTTGTTGTTCTATGGATGCTTTTGTTGTTCGAGTATAGAATAGAGTGCCGCGTCTGTGTCAAGGAAAATTGTAGAATTGCACTTTGAAATTTGCTTAACCGTAGGCTAGGCTGAAGGAAAATGAAATTGTATTAACATTGAAGCTATTCTGGATAATTCGTGTTATTCAGATGGTTGATTAGGTTGAACTTGCTGAAAGGCTTGGGAGTTTGAGTGAGAGATCTGATTTTACTACCGTGAATTCTCTGTGGTGAGCTGTTGAAGTTTTTATGTTGTATGAAAATGCTAATTCTGCATATATTTTGGAACAGTCCAAAGAAGAATGTGAATACATGATTGAACTTGCCAAACCTCATATGACAAAATCAAGTGTTGTTGATAGCAAGACTGGAAAGAGTACAGATAGCAGGTTTGACTTTGTCACGTGTTCTCATAAAGGATTCAATAATCGGGATTGTGTTTCTGTGCTTATACTATTTTTAAAAGTCTAGTAGCAATGCATTATTCTAGATTTTTCCTGCTTGTAGGGTTCGAACTAGTTCAGGAATGTTTCTGAGGAGAGGAAGGGACAAAGTTATCCAGAAAATAGAGAAAAGAATTGCTGACTTTACTTTCATACCTGTAGGTATGAGTTTTACTTCTTTTCTTTTATCTTATATATTTTTAGTTTATTAGCTTGATATGATCAACAGCCCCACAGTAGATGTATGTATATGAAATTATGAATTGTTTGCATTTCACATTAAGCAGAATTGTATTTTCTTACAAAAGTTCTTAAATTTTTTTTACATATAACAGTATCATGAAAATCATATTTTCTCCTATGACATGTCATCTGGCTTGTTAGCTTCTGGTTAGGGTGATGGCTTCTGACAGGAGTCATGAAGTCGGGAAATTATAGAGTAAATTACTCTTTGTTTTTCAAAAAGAGTAAGTTACTAATTAGTTATAGTCTTAGTAAGATGGCTACAGTTGGAAGGGCAAGACTTTCAAGGGTATGAATGGTAGAAGACTAGAAGGAAATTTATTCCAAATTCCAATTTGTTAGAGTTTTGTTGTAGATACAGGAAATCCTTGGATGTGAATTCTCTCCTTTTTGTTTTCAATCAGTATTCAGTAACAGAAATGTCTTTCTCCTTCTTTCTTCTTTGTTTCTGCATCTCCCTCTCTCTTTCTAAACTTCCATATTCCGTTTTTGGGATAACTGCTCAAAACTGTTTTCAGCTCCCTAATTATTAAAGCATAAATAATAAAGTCTTAAAAGATAAATTATTTTGAAGAATTTATTTATATGTTGGATGGTCATTGTGAAAACACAGGGTCATATTGTACTGAAAAGGAAATTGATCTGTCCATATAGGATAGAGAGAGAGTATTTTAGAATGTTATAAGTTGCTGGTATTCTTTCTTACAAGGTCATGAGCCAGTTCCGGATATAAAATCTATGTGAGCACTCTGACCAGTGATGCATGACTTGGGAGGTCCATGGAGTGAAGGGAAAACGTGGGAGGTTCTGTTGGGGTTCAGAGAGAGGACTCTGTATAACCCCATGCCTAATGTCACTGGAAGAAGGCTCAGTCTAAATTGATACATTATGCATCAACGCCTATGTAGCACTAAAACCTATGTATTTATCAAATTATTGTATGTACTCTAACAGCAGTCCTATCAATTGGAATGGTTGAATACTTAAATATTTTTTCTCATATACTATCAATTAACTTTAAAATATTCAGAGAACGGAGAAGGGCTTCAGATTCTTCACTATGAAGTCGGGCAAAAATATGAGCCTCACTACGATTACTTCATTGATCAGTTCAACACTAAAAATGGAGGCCAACGGGTTGCTACAGTTCTTATGTACCTGTAAGCACTCATTCTCTTTCCAAATTTTGGTCTTACATTGCTCTTTGTGATGTGTTTTATGCTAGAAACTTGATAGTTATCCTTTTCTTTGCCTTTTATGCAGTTCCGATGTTGAAGAAGGGGGGGAGACCGTGTTTCCTGCTGCCAAGGCAAATTTTAGTTCTGTGCCATGGTGGAATGATTTATCTGAATGTGCAAGAAAGGGTCTCTCAGTGAAACCAAAAATGGGAGATGCTCTGCTGTTTTGGAGCATGCGGCCAGATGCCACACTAGATCCATCTAGTTTACATGGTTAGTAACTGCTGACATTTGTCACCATATGAGCTGTAAATGCAGACTGTTACTATAGCATGCCTAATTCACATTTATCGAATTTTCCCATTTAATAATGAGCCATCTTTCTACCTGAAGGTTCTGACTGGGCCACAAATTTACTCCTGCTGTTTATGTTCTGCATGTTTGCTGTATTTCTGCTGTGCAGGAAATTATATTAAATATGCAGTATCGATGAGAATATTGCCATGTTATTCCATACTCTTTTCTTACACATGGAAAGCAAAAGAGATGATTAGTAAAGTTAATTAATTTATCTGTTTCCAGGTGGTTGCCCAGTAATTAGAGGAAATAAATGGTCTTCAACAAAGTGGATGCATCTTCATGAGTACAAGGTTTAAGCAAACGCACAGGTACTTCTAAGGGACTGCGAATAATTTAAAGATGACTTCTAGATGAAAAAATGTCTTTTTGTTACCCGAAAATAAAATTTCAGTTTTTGTTGTCCGCTAAGATTAACCGCTTTTATTTTTTATGATGGTAGGATCCCGGGGCTGTACTTCCCGATTTTGTAAAATTAACTAGCATATCTTATTCCTAGTTATGTACCAAAAGCTTATTTCTTTGGTTTCTATTTTTATTTTTTGTTTTTATTTCATGTTTTCAGATTTAATTACAAAACTAGTACTATCATCTTGTTTCTTGTTTTTAAAAATTTATATGGAAAAAAGTGATAACAGAAATTGAAAGCAAGAAGCAGAAAAAAAATGGTGTTTCTTCTTGTACAAGATTTTAAAAACAGAAAACATGATAATAGTTTTATAATTAAAATTAAAACTAAACTAAATGGTGCCTTGGGGCTTTAAACATTTCCTTTCTGTTTCACCTGGAACTTGTTTTAGCCTCGCTCTGTAGCATCTGTATCATGTCATCATATATACGAATGTCACACTAAACACTAGAACACCTCACTCTGATCGGTGAGATCATTGAACTTCTTCAATTAAAATATTTATGTTCATTGAGCACACTTGATGGTTTTATATTGGCAGGATTAACGTGGTTCGTGGTACGTACAGGGTGAGTGATTCTTTGCATTTTGGATTAGAGAAACGCAGGTTCAATGCGAACCTATTCAAAACCTTGTGCTACCAGGTGACGTTTTCCTCTGCTTTGGTATGCCAGCATTTTCTTCACATCTAGAATAAAAGCTTCGGTTTCTCTTGTTAATGGATAATCATTGGCGTCACCAATAATACCCCCCAGGATAAGGTGAAAAAAGTACTTACGGCTAGTCATCCGAGTTGTAATTGTTATAGTCTTAGTTTCAAACCAATGTCTTTTAGATAAGAGGCTTACTAGGCAATGCTGTGTTGAATACAGGTAGAAACATTTGTGATTAACATACAGGTATTGATCATAGATGTGCTTTTGAGGATGTGCTATATTTAAAAAAAGAAAGAAAAACACATTTTGATAAGTAACAGATTTTAGAATGTAAAAATGCTTATTTTTTTAACCATTGTTGGTGTTATTTATTTATCGGTAAAATATTCTAGTCCGTGTAAATATTTCAATTTGTGTTCCAATTTTCTGTTGTTTTTATAAATTTTAATGTTTTTAAAAAGTAACCTATTATGACTTACTCCTGACATAACACAAATTTATATGTACCTGAATATGTTGTTACCTTTTTCTTTTCTTTGGGTGGATGTATGTTGTTACCTTATACCACGTATTCTTTTTTTTTTGGTTAAATTTTATAATTTTATCCATAGTAAATAAATGTAGGTTTAGTTAAAAAAATGTGTCCAATCCATATTAATCTACTGAATATTTATATTATTAATGATTCTTTATTAATTCCCATGTTACCAAAACTGAGTATTTATATGATTAATCATTCTTTATTAATTCCTATGTTACCAAAAAAAATATTATTAATCATTCTCCATCATTATTAAATAAGGGTATAATAGAAAATTAACATATTTATAAAATCTAAAATAATAATTTTTTAATTCCTGTGTAAATACGAAAATGTTAAAAGATTAGAGAACAGATGCAGTAATAGAGTCACATGGTACAGTAAATATTATATTATTTTAGAAAATTTAAAATTTTATCAAACACTATCAAATTTGATTATATTTTAACTCGTAGGAGAATTATGTAATTTACATGATATTTTCAATTCAAACTTTACTGTTTACCTTGTATTGTATATACACAAAACAAACTTTACACATTCAAAAACGGTTTAACTCGTATTTATTATCGTTCATTTATTTCTTCATTCATCGCATAACGTTTTTTATTTAATGGAAACTTTTTAATGCTCCTGGGATTTGTACTTCTTTCCCTTCAAAGGCAAATTATAAAACAATTTCCCTTTATTTAAATTTTTCCCAAATCACCTATTTTTTTTGTTGTAATAAATTTAAATTATAAAAATACTATTCTTGATTCTAAAAATAAAAGGCAAATTAAACTTATTTCTTTAATATATATGAGATAATTGCATATATATATATATATATATATATAAATTAGTGATGATTTTCTTTTCATATATTTTTTTAGTATGAGTGTGTAGGGTAGGGAGGGGGGTTAATTTTATTACATAATTATATCAAATATTGGTTTGTGTATTTTTTTTATTTATCTTTTATATTTAAAAAGAGTTGTACTAAACAAATACGTACTAAAAGGAATAAAAATAAGATGAAATAAAAGATACTATAAGGTTGTGTTAGGAATGAGAAATTTTAAAATTTTAAAATTGGTATGTTTAAATGGTGGGAAGAATTGTAAACTTATCGCAAGTTATAATTGGATAATTTTTAATACAAATAGGAGAAACTTTTAATGATGCATTATAAAAGAGAACTTTATAATTTTTTTGTTTAACTCATCCTACATCACTACTTCCATATCATACTTTTCTATAAAATCTATTTGTTACGTACCAAAACTATATAATGATCTTTCTCCTATCTTATTTCATTTGACTAATAAATAAAACTTAAAAAATTAAGATAATATTTATTTATAATAAAATAATAAAATTAAATGAAAATATTTTAATTCATATAAACTCAAATAACTACATATTTAATCATTTCTTAAGTTGTAAAAAATAATTTTAAAACGGAAGAAGTACTCATTATTAAAGATTTAAAAATTCTCCGTTCAAATCTACTTTTGAAAATTTTGTCAATTTAATGCTAGTAATGATCGAAATTAAATTTGTGGTCTTTTTTAAGGGGAAAAGTTCTCAACATTTTGTACTTCTAGCACAGACAATCCTTACATACTTGTCTATAAGGCGCATATTGAAGCTGACTGATGGTATTCTATTCTCCGAATCAAGATTTGGAATAAGAATGAATCTTGCTTTAAGTTACGAACATGTGCCAGGCATATTGTTTGCTTTGCTAAAAAGAATCAAATGAGCAACCACGTGCCAATACCCTGTTGCTTCCATCCTTGAGAAGGCCTGCCAAAACATCTTGAAGCATGGCAGAAGTTTGTTAGCGTAAAACGCCTAAATACTTTGAACGGAAAGAAAATAAATATTTTCAGCTAGCTATGATACAAGTTAATCAAAATCATTTACATATTTCACCCAAGAAAAGGCAAGAAAGTCGGTTTTACTTTCCACAAATTACTAGATGTTGTCAATTTTCATAAACCAGTAAAATTTTACCATGCACACACAATCATGTCCTATGTTTGGCATTGTGGTTTAAGACTTTTTTTAATAAAAAAACACCCAGAGGTTTGGTGGAGTACGAAACCTGCTAATTGAAAGTGAAATGGTTATAGTGTGCCCTCGTCATGAATTTGAACGTTTTGAGAAAGAAACCCTCTCACTACCGATTCTTCGAAGTTGGCTTAAGATCTCAACGAAGTCAGCCGGGGGTTCGCATGAGAAGTGCACCTGCTCCGCTGTATGGGGATGCAGAAACCTACAAACAATACAATAGGCAAACATTACCATGAATTGTGCAAATAGATGAGAACCCAGATTTAATAAGTTTTGTTTTTGCTTGCGTTTTAAATAGGATTTTCTCCTCTCACCCGAGCGTCAAAGCATGAAGACAAGGCCTATCTAGCCTTGAAATCATACGTACAATGTTGCTATGCAAACTTGGAGGTGTTCGGTGCCGCAGCAGTGACAATACCATGCTTTTCGTCCCTCCGTACACCTCATCACCCAGCAAAGGAACTCCCAAATACTTGGCATGTGCACGGATCTACAAAACCAAGAAATATGGATTTTGAGGGAGATAATTATTAGCTCTTTCTAGTGGAACATTTGCAAAAATCACGAGTTTTTTTTTATAAAAAAATTGGTATCCGTCATTCTTTTACTGAGCATTTTAAAACCAAGATTTCAAAAGTTGTTCTCCTCATGCTAATATGTGAAAACCGATATATGGCCATCCAAAAGAGACGTACTAATATAATAACTCCAGATCACAAACCCTATTTCCAAATTTCCAATGAAAGTTACAGTATAGAGTAATATGAAGTACCTGATGAGTGCGTCCAGTTTCCAACTTCCACTCAACCAATGAACAACTGCCCCCAGCAAGTATCTCAATTACTTTGTACCTGACATGATATGTAATCAATTTTAAGATGAATACATGACCAGAAGAAATAGATATAATTCATAGCATTTAATATCATAATACTTGGTACATAACTAAACAGAAAAGAAAGGTAAAAGAGCCATAAATCACCTACTAGCAGCATGTCGGGCAAGTCTAGAATTAATTGGTCCAGCCACAGCAGTCATACGAATCCGGTTATTAAGATCACGGCCAACTGGAACCTCAACACGCCCAGCAACTGGATTGGGTACCCCAGCAGTAAGACTAACATAGATTCTTCTGATAGTTCTTTGCTTGAATTGTTCTGACAATTTCATATGTGAATGTTCATCCTGAAATCACAGCATACAGAAAACAGGTACAAAACTGAATGTCATTTGTTTATGAAGTAGGAAGAAAATTCCCATTCTTCACTAAAGTTGTGCACTGATGACAGGGGTTTTGATAAAATGCAACAACTACCTTTGCAACAACAAGTAACCCACTTGTGCCTTTGTCCAACCTGTGGACAATCCCTGGGCGAACTGATGCCACAGACTGTCTAGAATGTAACCCTTCACAAGAACTTGCCTGGGAGTTGTAACTATTGAACTCATCATCTGAATCTTCTGCATCTGAAAGAGCTTCCTCTTTAGAAAATTCAACATTTGGAAGATTGCAATGGTGAAGAATTCCATTGACAAGTGTTCCAGATGTATTGCCAGGTGCTGGATGGACAACCTAGGTCCGAGATAATTAAATTGTAAATGTCAGTATTAGCTGCCACTAACAAAGCCTTGTGAACATCTCTTACATGCTTAGAACATTGCAGTTAAGAAGATAGATAACTTAATAAATCTTACAAGTTAGGCTCAGAATTAATTACCATGTGTGCAGGTTTATTTATGACTAGCACATGGTCATCTTCATAAACTATATCCAAAGGTATATTTTCAGGCACTGCCCTCAACTTCTGCAACTCTGCTATTGTGCACTTGATTTCATCCCCAGCTTTGACACTGAAAGAAACCTGCTCAAGCATCACCAGTACAATGGGGTCACTGATCCATGTTAAGAGAAGGAAACTGTAAACTGTCAACAGCATCAAGAGATAAATAAAATATCAAGATCGATCTCTCTCAACCCAGAATTGTTATCCATTCAGCAAGAAAGTATAATGCTCTGGTTTATGCTTCATCTTCATCTAGTTTCAATAGTAATTAGTAGTTCGTCAAACCAAGGTGCTATAACATTTTTTATTGATAATATTTGCTTTGCAGTTAATTTTAATATTAGAATAACATTTTTTGTTCAACTAGTTTGTCAAAAATAGCCAACATTAAAAGGAATACATATATCATTTAACATACTTGCCCTTTTCAATGTGAAAAATATATTCGAAGGCAACTTTCAATGACATTTTTGTGAATAACATTCAAAGGACATTAAAACTTAAAAGTACTGATGACATTTTTGTGAATGACATCAAAGGGACAACGAATATATATCATTCAAAACTTCGTTTTTATGTGCAGGTGTGTTTGATTTATCCTACAGAGACTTTTACATCAGCTTGGGTACCAACTTTAGCTATGTACCGATGCTCATATCACCAAACAAAAGTCAATGTGAGAAATATATTTCAAGGCAAGTCATGAAAGCTGATATGAGCATTTGTACATAGCTAAAGCTGGTACCGGTGCAGGTTTGAGTGGAACTGAAGGACGGTTTTTCTTTAAACACAGGGTTGGTGCGTGGTACCTCAACCTTATCCAAACCTACCTATTGCCATGCCTATATAAGTGTCCTAATTAACGGTGGTTTCTAAAAGTTTCAGATAACGAGGAAGAAAGCCAGCATTGCATTACAAATATAGCTTCAAGATCAACCAGGAGATCAGTACCGCATGGAAACGCCTCCGATTTGTGAGCATCATCTAAATATTGGAAACAGTTTCTAAATTAGAAATAAAAAGCACAATTCATATTATTTATCAAAAAACCACACGTAAACAGGGGATCCTGCAGGACTGAGATGCAGATTGATTGCAGTGCTCAAATGTTGAACGTAAATTCAAATTCATTTGGAAATTCTTTCTAGGATAAATAAATCAAATACACTTGCAAGCGAAAAACGAGCTAAGCGCTGTTTGTATTACTACATAAAGAATCGACAATTTATCGATTTCATTGGATGCCGTTGAAGTCATTTAAAATTGTCCCAAGCTCTCATCACACCGTGCATTCTAAATTTGCAATCGATTCTGCTTCATTGAGTAACGCGAATACGCACAGGTACTTCTTAGTCACATATAGGTAATTGCAATTTGTAGCAGTAACTTAAAGAACAGTTTCGGAATGAAAAACTCCAGAGATTACCTTATCAACTACGCGGCCATTGACATGAACGAGTCCGGCTTTGATACTTGATTGGACGCGCGCCCTACTGATGCCGTTGATGCGAGAAGAGATCCAATTATCGAGTCGGAGTTTTCCAGATCCGATTCTGCTATCCACAGTTTCCTCCAATCGCACGCCGGAGTAATTCAATTTTCGGTCTCCATTGGAGACAGAGTCGTCGCCGGTGAAACCGGAAGAAGCGGCGCTAGCGATGGTAGAACGGAACTTACAGTTCGTTGGAGAGAGAAATAGTGAAGGAGAGGTTTGGAATCGGAATGTTCTGGGTGTGGAAACGCGGCAACATCCACATGAGTGAAGCGAAAGCAGCATTTCTTTTCGATTTGTTACTTGTTCACTTATACATTCAACGGTTTCGATATAAACTATGCTGGGTTTACCGAACGGAACCTCTCATCACTACACGTTGGAACGTACCCTTGGCGTTGTGAACTTATAAGAAAAATTACTCCCTCCCTATATTTCAAAAATAATAGTTTTAGTCAATTTTAATTATCTTAAAGTGCAGCTAATTTGTTTCTTTCAATTTTATAAATTTATAAAAGGTATGATATGAAGATTCATAATAGTTTTAATATCAATATATAATTAAATGTATTTGCTAGTTCTTGTACCATAATCTTAAATGGCTATCTTATAGAGATTGTTGAAGTAAAAAACCACGAGTGGCATTGTGACTGTGGCTGTGATTTGTGAGCAATAGAAGAGAAGCAAAAGACAGAAGGTTTCGGATAACAATAGAAATATATTGTCTTTAAAATAGAAATATTATAATAAATATTCAGCCAAATGCCCAAATGCCGAATAATAAATGTAGTTGGAAAAATAGTTCCGTCATTTAAAATAGGTTTTAATTTTTTAAATCAAGCTAAAAAAAAGTATATATTAATTTAAGTTTTAATTTAAAGTGTGTAAACCCGTTTATTTTTTATAGGTGGATCATCCTTATAAATTTAAACTTTTTTCGGTAACCGCCTTATTTTATGAGAAAAAAAAAAGAATCGTTTGAATTGTAATGGATGCAAGTTGAACTAAAAAATTTCTCATTAATTTAGACTTTAATTTTAGATACTTAAACATATTTATTTTATAAGTGGTCTAGTCTAATTTTCTCAACTATACTAATAAATACCTAATAATGATTTTTAGGGGAGTTCAAATTTGAATAAATACACAAGGAAGAATAAACCAATTGGCAAAGAATTGTTTTACAATGATCACGGGTTCAAGTTGTTGAATAATAATAAACTTTCACACATTCACATCAATAGTTGATCCTTAAGTTCATCTATAGTTCATTCTTAAGGCAAAGAATGACCATACTTTCCACAAATAACTAAATTAGAATCATTTTACTTACTTTGATCATCAAACTAATTTCACTCATTAGATATCATAGCTGACAAGTAATTTCTTAATCTCCCTTCCCTTTCTCACTGTCCTTTTTTCTTTAGTCACACAATGAAGGCAACAATTAGAAAACCACCCATAGAGATACGTAACCTAATCTTATCTTATCGATTCTAAAGGGCATTCCAGCTCCTCTTCTAGAATCTAGATTAGGATAGACAAGTCAAGGTTTCGCCCTCTTTGGTGCAACCAAATGCTCACATTCAATCAATTGGTATGAGTAGTTATTGCTAATTCCTATCATAACAGAGTTTTAACAGAAGCAGAGCCAGTGGTGTAACTGTAATAAACTAATAATATTCACCTATCCATCAAGACATTATTATTATTATGGTCACGGTCCACGGCTTTGACACACTTTGGGTGCACTTCATAGCCACATTGGAGACACTGGTAGGCCCAACTAGATCCTTGTTCATCACACACACAGCATATAAAGGGCCCTCCACCGTTGCCATCAGAGACCAAATTCAGATCATGGCGATGCCCTTCGTGAAACACCAACGTTGGAAGATCCTTAGCCTCTTCCTCAAGTTGTTTCTCGAGCTGCTCCACTTTGGCATTGGTGAAAGGGAAGGCATTTTCTTGATACAAGTTTATCAAGCTCCTACCATGTACGGTTATTGTTTTACCATCAGGGCCAATGATTACCAACCAAGGAATCCCCTGCACATTGAAGTGCCTAACAAGGTTCTTTATCTCTGGGTCGCCAAAGGGTAATGCTAACCAAGGCATGGTATTGTAGTATGAGTCAAATGATGCTTGGTCACGGTCACTAGATACCAGCACAATTTCGAAGTCTTCATCTCCCTTTTCAGATAGCTCTTGCTTTATCTTATGATAAACTGAAATTAGTTTTGGAGTAAACTTGGCGCATGGGACGCACCATTCAGCTGAGAAATAGAGACCAATGGTTTTACCCACAAGAGAAGCAACAGGTACCTACAAGAACAGGAGCAAGAGCAACAACACCCGTCACGCGGCAATAGGATTCTCTGCAAGCTCAAATTAAAACTGCACCACCATGCACTACTTCAAATCCAACAAATCGCTCTTGCACTCTTTTTTTGTAAGGAAAATTATAATTGAACACCACAAATCTTTTGATATTTGAAGGAAGAGATTTTAAGGGGAAAACAAGGAGAGGGAGGGGAAATGAAAAAATATCATAGATGATCTGATTGAAAAATAAGAGACGTGGAGAATAAAATGCTATCAAATGGTATTTGATGTTCTTCTTTTTTAATCTGCTATTTTTTTTTCTCTGTTACAACGCATTTTTCACAGTTTATATCCTCTACAAAAATATAATAATGAATATCATGTAAATAATAACTTAATATTATATTTGTATTAACAAATTATAAATTAAGTGGAGATATGTGATCTCATTTTCTCCAGCCTAGGTCTTGGATGGGTTTGCTTCCATCATATTAGAATGGTTACTTTATTTTTTTTCATTTGTAAAAATAGAGATTAAGAAAATTTATAATAATAAACCTCATAATTATATTATTTTAAGAAGAATATATAAATTTTTCATTATTATTTAATTATTATTATAATTAAAAATTATTAAATTATATTACATTGGGATGGGGTCTAACATGGGGTCCAAACAGTTAGTTGTATCTCTAGACCCATCTTATCCTTACTCCATTAAAATTAAATGGGTTAGATTTTATTTAACTTTCCAATTAAAATTAATGAGGTGGGTCAATTTTCATTAATTCAGATACAATTTTTTTTCCTGGTAATTAAAATTTAAATGCGACCATTTAGTATCAATTGTCATACTTATGCCATGTCTACATCTAGTATAATTGTCTATTTAGTGTCTAAAATTCTACTACAATTCGCTAATATAAAAGTGAGGGGAGTGAATTTAAGTCATATAACCATACAATGGATTATTGGAATTAAAAGTATTTTAAAGTCATAAATCACATGACTTTTTTAAAAACTCACATGATTAATTTCAATTATTTATTATATGATTGTAACTCGTTCCTTTCATTCTCACATAATAGAATCTTTTCTTATATGATACATCCTCTATATATATATAAAGTGGGTAGAGAGGTTAAAACTTGTGCAATTCAATAACAATATGCTCTAAAATCCTATGTTTAAAACTTTGGAGATGAAATATTAAGAATGTTGCTGGGAGATATAGTTATGTGTATTAATAATCCTAAATATTTGATTTAGTTGTCTTGAAAATATAAGGGATATATTTAATAAATAAACATTTAAAGATACTAAAAAAGTATATTTTTTTTCCTCATACTCCTCTAGGTTTTTTTTTTAATTTTAAGATATTAGATTTTTTTCAAAATATTTATTCTTTAAAAACTTTAAAATAAAATTAAGGAGGTGTTTGATACATGGATTTTTTAAAATTACAAAAATTGTATTTCTCAAAAATTATATTTTTTAGAAATTATATTTCTCAAGAATGTTTAGTATGATTAAAATATTTTTGAAAAAATTATATAAATCTTTCAAATTTCAATCACTCTCAATTTATTTTTTTTTAATTTTGGACAAGGAACCTTATGTAAGAGAGTCTTAAATAAATTTAAGTCTAGGACATAATTATATTTTTAGATTATAAAAAAAATTTCGGACAAGACGAAAGTTAGGATTTTCACCCTTCTTGGTGAGATATTTTGGTTGAAATTATAAATAAAATAAATTTTTAAAAATCCTAATCTCATACAAATATTTATACAATTACATCAAACGTAAGAACAGAAGATAGCTAGAATTACATTTACTTAACAAATATTTCTTAAATGTTTATTTTCTTGGCATATCCTTATATATTGTTTAAAAGAAGAATGCATTAACTAGGGTAAGTGTATTAAATATGGATAGGGAAATGACATATAAGGTAAAGAGAGAGATAGAAAGATAACTAATTATATTTTTTAAGGGTACGTAAAATACAGATAAAAAAACAAGGAAGTATCTGGGAAGAAAAAGATCACTAAAATATAGTTGTATCTGAAAACAGAATAGTATGTAACAAAATTGATGGCTAAAAAGTGTAATTAAGGCTTGCAAAACGTAGGGAACAGTAGCATGCAAAGGGGTGAGATAAAGGCATTGGAGCGATTTACCTGGAATCCCGTATGGCTCAACACATAGTCTCTGTGTTGGTTAGCTAGTAAATTAGGAAGCGTCTGGTTTTCACGCTTCTGTGAGTCCTCTTTCTGCAGCTGCTCCAACCTCTGTCTACTGAAGGGAAAAGCTTGAACTCCATAGCGATAAACAAGTTCAACCCCATCACGAACCTCTTTACTGTCATGGGCTTGCAACATAATTAGGCAGGGAATGCCTTCCACGTCATATTTTCTGGTCAAAGCTTTCTTTGTTTCCAAATCAGAGAAGGGAATTGCAAGCCATGGCATGTTTCCATAGAAGCTACTAAAGGCATCCAAGTCCTCATCGGAGGACACATAGACAACCTCAAATTCATCAGGGACACTTCTTTTCAGCTCCTCGTAGATTCCAACTAGCATTTGGGTGAATCCACGGCATGGTGGGTACCAGTTGGCACCGAATAACAGTCCCACCACTTTCCCTTCTAGATCACAAACTTTCACCTGCATGCGTCCACCGATCACAACTTAATTACCATTCACCACCCTCAGAACCTTCAATTCTTATTTCTTAGTTACCACATTTTTATAATATTCGCTTCTTTTTTTTGGCTTCTGTCTATATACGTCGTGACACACTCATCAACATACATTTTACTATTGATAGAATTTATGTGAATTCTGGGTACATAAATTGACTTCTGAACTCAATTTAGTCAAATAATTATTAAAGAATGTGTTAGTTACCTTCTCTTAAAAGAAGTTGAAGGATTTGAATAACACCGACATAAAAGTAGGGGTACTAAGAAGAGAAGAGAATCCAGTGCTATCCGAAATCGTGAAAGTGACGGGCCACCGAAATGGCCCACTTGTTTATTGTAGGGGATAATGGGCCACGCGTACAACGTAAAGCTTTATAGCAAGGACTAAGCAACAGGAATTGCTTAGGTGACACATGTCCTACTATTGGAATGCTTGTTCCTCCACGACAACACTGAAAGGGACTACAAATTTTGGGCATGTTTAGCTCGTGATTACTTTGCTTCCATCATCTAGCTAATTAAGCAACGCCATAGCTAACAACAATATCTTCATCTTTAATTGATTGACAAAAATAATGAATTTAAGTAGATGAAGTGGTTCACTAGCTATTTAGTCTAATTAATTAAAATCGTAAGCTTAGTTTGTTCGGAATGTTTTCATATAATTAAAAGAGTGTAAAGGAATAGCTTAGTGTGAAAAGCTTGTAGCCCCATTGGACAGCACAGCACAGACAAATTGTTTGCTTCTCTCACAGCTTACTTGTATATACCCTACCTCGCTAACTAGTAGCCATACCCCGTTTATTTGGGAAGATAAAGCACTCCAACGGGTCGGGTTCTTAAATGCCGTTATTAAAGCATAAAATATACAGTTTTTCTACTTATGTTTGCAGCTGATTCCAGAGGTATGTTTCTTTATAGCTCTAGAGCTCGTTTTTTCAAATTGATGAGTTGAATCTTTCAAATGAGGTTCATTCTTTATAAGCTCTAGAAATTAATTCTTGGTTAGAAGGAACATTGGCTCTCCTAGAGCTAGCTTTAATCCTTCTCGTCATTTTGGGGTTTCGAATGCATTTAATTTATATACATATATAACGCATAAATAGAATAATCTAGAAACTTGTACCTAAAATCTCTTCGGGAGAACAGCTTACAAACCACTGGTTCTTCCCAAAGAGCAATATATCTTGGCTTTATATAGATGAAATCTTCCTAATAATGTTTTAATATATGAAGAAATTTTAAGGATTCAAGAATAATTAATAATGGGATTTTTTAACTTATTGAACGGGATGGAACATAATAAAGTCATCTATGAAAAATTATAAAACTAATTCAATTCAAAAACAAACTAATAAGTTAAAGAATTATTATAAATCTTCATACTTAACACATACCTAACATTTAAGACAAGGTCATATATTTATCTCATTAAAAATAACAAATCAAATTTAAATAAAAAAATAGTTATAATGGAGATTATCATGAGATTTATATAAAAAAAATATACTTATCATTTATCATATACTAGTTGACGTGTGAGATTTTAACATCGTGCAACACCACCTATGGCACCAGCAAAGCGCCAAACAGGTGTCTTAAAAGAAAATTTCGAAAAACAAAATTCAAGAGTAACTCCCAAGTCCTAACCAAAACTACACCAGAAGCCACGGGAAAGAGCTTCAATAATTAAAGGATAATTAAACAAGGTGTGATTTATATAATCATGTATCACTATAAATTGTTGTCTTGGATACTATCATCTAATTAATTTCCTAAGAAGCTCTTGTTGTTTTACAAAAGTTGGACGGCCATGAGCAAGTTTAGCCAAGATGTGTAGAACTAAACATACAAATATTAATAAATCATAATATGATATATATATATATATATATATATATATATATATATATATATATGAAAGAGGGGCTGGGAATTACCTGGTCAGTGACCGCCATCTAACACAAAAGTTGAACAAAATGATGGAAGCATGATAAGCCTTTTTTTTCTTTTTCCTTTTTCTAACGGTATTATTCATTAGCATATTTGTTAGAAATGTTAGTAGAGATTCAAATTCGTGACCTTTATTTCTGGGTTATTCCAACAGCGTTCTGGGTATGATACGCCTATATACTAGTATTTTGGTTTATCTTTTCAGGTATTACCCAAAGGACGTTGTGATTATACTGAGAATTAAAAACAAGAGATGGAGGAGAAAGAGTGAACCTGAGCCCCAGATGGAGAGAGCAAAAAATCACGATCTTTGGAAGCAAGGAGGTGTGAGAACTTAGAGACAGAGAGTTCCTCAGAAATACCATTATCACTCACCACCACTCGAGTTCCATCCTTCATCTCTGTCCTCATCACTCACTCACACACCGCCAGAAGAGTACAACCCCTTCAAAAACACACACAAACCCTCCCGACACTTATATTCAATAGAAGAAGAATCATATTCTTTCCACATCATTGCATCCTATGCATCCACGAATCACACACCAACACCTTCACTCGTTCCCAACCCCGAGGTATTCCCACCCTACACCGCACCCACATGGTATTGCCACGTTCTCGTCCAATTGCGGCTTGACTTACCTTGTGAGGCCCACGTGTATGGTTGTGATTACATCAAGGGGTGTTATTATTAGTGGCGACGCTGATGTAGAAGCAGGTCCGTGCTGTCATAAAACTAAAAGACTTTTGAATTTTGAAATAAATTGATGATACTGATACGGCAAATCCCTTCTTTCGACATCTGTCACTCCTTTAATTATCTTTCTTTACTTTTCTACTATTGCCTCTGCCAAAGCTTTCATGGTATTAGGCCATAGTGTACTATGTAGTTTGCAATTCATAATGTCAAAAAGAGGTTTATAACCAAACTCAAGTTAGTTTACGCAACTTATGCACTCCAGTAAATATTGAGTATTCATTGTAGTTGATATTTAATCCGATCTTATAAATTTATATTCTCATGTAACATTACACTAACTTAAGTATTGAAGGTTTTATGTAACTCACGCCATAGTTTATCCTTAAATATAAATGATATGACCCTTTTACTCTTCAATTCCCATAAACCTACAGCAAAACACCTCAAATCTCCATTTTACTTGTAACTTATCATACAGACATCCCTTATACTTGTTAGGTTATCTTATAAAAAACAAATACAATAGTATCATAGGCATAAAACTAAGAATTTTATTTAAATATATCATTAGCATTGATCCAGACATATTTTTTAGGTTTATGTCATTTCAGAACAACATACCAGATCATAAATAATTAAGAAGTTTATCCTTTACACACATGAGATATCAAATTCTTATCATGAAGACATTATCCGTACATTTAGACATGTCAACAGTCACGTTAAAAAACATACAAAAGCACATAACAATCTCATCATTACAATTGTACAACATCCCCATTATAAATACCCTCCTTGTGCATTAGTTACGCATTTAAACCTTAATTCGTGATACTATTGTTAGAAAGTAACCCCAGATTTAAGAAGAGAGTGAATTAAGTTTGACAAATACTCAAATTTTACATAAGTGTTTTATAAAAATATTGTTTTAAAAAAACTTCTAAAGAAATCTAGGCATGAAGATAAAGCACGCTTTAAAAAGAGATGAAGATAAAAGCTCAAATTTAAAAGAATAATGGGAGAAGGATTCAACCTAGCATGTTATCCTGATTCGATCACCATTACTGTGATCTGTGTCCAATCTCTCAACATAATGACCTAGAATTTGTCTATTATTTCAAAAATTGTTTACATAGTGATTGATTATAACTCTTGGATTGTCTGCCCAAAACTTAATACTATCCCACTAACCAATTCCTATTCCGGCAGGATTAGTACAGTCTCCCTAAGAATTCTATCGCTCGCCCTAAACCAAAACACTCTTCATCCAATAACAAATAAAACAAAGTGAACAAAAAAAGGAGATAGAAGAACAAGACTTAAAGTGAGCAATAACTTGTTTTTCCAGAAAGAGTTAGCAAAATTAGCAATTGATTTCTAAAGTTTGGGCACTCTATTTATAGATGTAATATTTGCTCAAAAAAATAGAATATGTCCAGTTTCCTAATTTGAGACAAGATTAGAAATGACTCAGCCCACTAACATTGGTTCGAACCGTTTTTTGCTTGTTGGTTCTAACAATTCTGCTCATGTGGTTCGAACCACCTTTAAGCAAAAGTGGTTGAACTACTCCTTGAGTGCTTTGAATCAATTAACTAATTTTTGAGTTTTGACTTTGTTCATCAATTAATCCTTTTGATTAACTTATTTTAGCGCTTTATTTTAATTAATAATTCTGAGATTTAGTTTGCGCATTTAAGGCTCATTCAACTATTTACGAGGTTGAGGTTTAAATAGGTAAGTCTTCACCCCACCCCAACACTTTCACTTTGTGCAACTCGTCTAAGCTACCCAATTCTACCTTAATTAGCATGCTTAACAATGATTTGTGTCATTTCCCTTTTTTCGTTTGTCATCATCAAAACCGGTCACAAACGAATTATAATCATCCTTTTTTGCTCAAATATCACCTTCTAACTTAGTTATCAGAGGTGTTGTACACGATACACTCACCTCTTTTTATTTTATTTAACATTTATGTATATGTTTATGGAACATAAGACATATCGTCTAGTTCATCATCGTAAAATATTATCCTAAACAAGCTTATATACCACTTAGATAAAGCATAGTATAAAACTAGTATTAACAGATTCATTTAATTTCCAAAATAAGTCTAATACACTTTTTTATATAATGTTTCTCCTTTGGAAATTTAGCTAGTATCCTTAAATATACATTAAAAAAAATTTCTAAAATGGTTAATTTATAATTTTGTTGTAAAACTCGGTTGGGCTAACCTAATTAAATTGTGAATTAAGTAAATGTTTTGTATGAATTTATTTGAATCAGTAGCGTCATTAATTTAATAATTAATTCAATTTTAAGTACATTAAATTGGTTTACAAAATGGTATGAAGAACTCTTCGTCATGCAAAGGTGATAGATTATCCTAATCAAAAATGGTTATGTGATTGTTATTAAAATTAGATTAGATTAGTGAGTCGAACTGATTAATTTGTAAACTTAACCATAATTTATTTCAATGGGTTGAATAATTAATCTTTTTAAAAAAACATACTTATGTGTATGATCGTTAAAATCGATCGAATTGATTCGGATTTAGATTCAATTTTATTATTTATTGTTACTGATTTTAACTAAAATTGGACCTTTGATTCACTTGAAAGAATACATTCAGGGTTCAATAATATAGAATGTGTAGTGTAGGAAGGGGATATGCGTATGGGCGATGACACGTATAGAAGGAGTGGGACAGGTGTCACATGGTGCCCTGTGGAAGTTGTTGTGTATGAATAATTCTGAAGATGGGGTCCACACCATAATAATAGTTGAACACTTGAACCCAAACCCTCCGTGAACAATGCAATGCAATGCAAAGCAAGGCACAACTCGTGTTACACACGCATCACCATCACAACCAACTAGTTTGCGGCACGATTCTCTTCGCTAAGCCTATGAATCATTGCCCATAAAATTGGTTCCCTTCCCAACTTCCAATGTTAGTTCAGCTGTCATGCTTTATTTGTTGCCTTTTCCTTAATCAAGGACAATACCAATCACTAACGTTTAATTAACTTAAGTTACCTAAAAAATTGAATCATATTTTTTTTAAAAAAAATCTCAACCCTTAAACCAGTATAAATAATAATTTTTATTTGGGAAAAAAATACATCTATCATACTCTCTTTTTTTCCACAGAATACTGTTTTTAGTTTTTCAAACTCGGCTCACTGAAACTATAAAATATAGTGTATGTATAGTTTATTTCAATTTTTAATTGGAGGTTCGATTCTCACGAATGGGATTCAAACTGCATTTCATAGTTAGCTAACAATCATATTTTGTGGTTAACTTAATTGTCGATGACTAATTTTATCAGGTGATTATATTGTATCATCAAATATTATAAATGATAAGACTCAAACTACTGGTGAATTTTAATATGTCATAATATGTATTTAATTTCATTTGGAATGAGAAATGAAATGAGATTTAAAAAAACATAGTAAAGTAAAATGAATAAATATATATCGTTTATATGGATAAAAATAAAAACGAAAGAAATAATTATAGTGAATATTAATATTTTAAATAAAAAATTTAATTTTTAACCTTAAACCATATATATTTATACAAAAAATATCATATCATTTACCGGAGGAAGTTTGGAACAAATATTACATTTATAAAAAAATTCAGCAAAACAGATATTATAGTTAAAAAAAATGCTTTAATCAAATGCTCTATTGCGCCAGAAGGTAAAACATTTATGCTTTTTCATTTAAAATTTTAACTGTGTGTGCCGTCATGTGGCGGGCGCCACAGCCCAAGCGGCAGGTTCTTGTACCATGCCCCTGGCGCAAAATCACATGATCTTGACATGTGTGTTCTATATATGAATATGATTTTATGTCACATAAACAAACTCAAACACAAAAATACTTTTACAACAACCACATTTCATTAATTATTTTTTCGAAGAACATTATTGAAAATAAAAACCCTACGTAACCTTGAAAACTAGTTAAAAAACTTACTCTATTTTCTTCATCCTTAATCAAGTTGGGAGTTTAAAGTAAATTCTTATACTTATAGAGCTTATAATTAGGTCCTAAATTCTTCTTTTCATTTATAATCGATCCTTGTCAATATTTTTGTTAGAATTCTGCCGAATATCTACTTAATTACAACATAAAAAAAAAGAATAAAATTTTAAGATAAAAGAAAAAAAATACTTTTAATTGTTTAAGTTTGGTTATAATGTTTTTCTATATAAATTATTCAAAGTAAGAAAATTAGGGATTAGATTGTTTAAAAAATCATTAAAAAATATTTGTTTATTTTATTTCATTAGAAATTAAATCTGTTTTAGAGATTCATAACAATTCTACTTAATTGAGCTAGTTTCTCATTAAAAAAAAAAATTAAGCTGATTGTAATGTTTCTTAAAAGCTATTCAAATTATAGAAGAAAAAAATAGGCTTGATATCTAATTGGGTTATATATTTGATAGAATTCATTTGTTTGCGTGAAACATTTGGTTTAAGTTTTAAAGTTTCCTTCTCCTTTTCTTTAGACTCAACAAAAATGAGAGGCACAACCATCACAGAATAACATTGAAGAAATTAAACTTGGTATAGAGTCGAAAATCTTCGAGCCTTCCACTTCTTGTGAGTTGTAACTTATAAAATATAAAAATTCATCTATATTATCGGGAGGCATATATTATTATATACTTTCCATCGTTCCTATCATTCGATATCGTCTAGGGAAAAACTTCAGCTAGCTTGCCTTCAAGGGATACAACACAGACAGGACAAATGCCAATTTAGCCTCCAAAGTACGAACGTATGGAGCAAGGTAATGAAAACTAATGAATTAAATATTATTTTCTTCCCTCTTTAGCACATCCTAAAACAAATAAACAAATAAATATTATATTCTAGAGGTGTTTGGTACGTGTATCTTTTTTTTGATTCTCAAGAATTGTAATTTAGAAATCTTCTATTCCTATTAATTGGTCTATGTCAGGGTGTAAGATCCAGCATAATAGTTATCCCTCAAACAATGTTTATCTATATGTATTTTACACAGGTTTAATAGAGATCCAGGATTATATCTCATATTCTAGTGAGGGAAATAAGAGTCTGCTCATTTGTGTGTAATACCATCAACCTCACGCATTATGAGGCAAAAGGGGGTGTCACCCCAATGCTCAAATAAATGGGATATTTAGAGAGAATAAAAGAGCTTGAGCGTAAGTTGTAATTTCTATTTTTTCATTGTTGATTTGTAAGTTTTATACCATGAAACAGCGTAAGAGTCATTTCGAGTAAGTAATGCCAGCTTGATTCTGATCATTACGGAAAGGTTGACACGCAACAGTGACACTACCTAACAATTGTACCTTTCCATCAGTCACCTTGCAAGTTGCTTTCTTAGCACGCCATTGCATAAGTCTCACCTTTTGATATTGAAAGAATGACTCATACCGGTATTGGGTCATGAGTCTTATGTGCAGTATTGGCAGCCGATATTATATTACGTTATCATGTGCGATCTTACATGACGGCTTGAGGTCTAATGACCTTTTTGCCAATATGCTGGTATCGAGACCAGATCAAGTGTATGATTATTTAAAAAAACTAAAATTCTTGAAAATTTATTTTTAATTGTAATTCCAATAAAAAAATTTCCTACCAGAAGAAGTTGGAATCATAATTCCTGTTTAATCTGAAAGTTTTGTTATATCTAAAAATACAATTATGTCTTAAAGATAAAATTATCAAAAATATAAGAATGATCAAAATTTGAAAGGTGTGTGTAATTTTTTCAAAACAATTTTAATCACACTAAACATATTTATAACATTTATAGGAAATATAATTTCAAAAAAATAATTCATAAAAAAAACATAATTCTTAGAATTCAAAAAATATTCATGTACCAAATAACCTTATGTCATCACTAAAAATTTAACTGTTATTAGGAATAAAATTTTACTATAGTTACTTTTTATTTATATTTCTAGTCCTTGTATAAATAGTTAAACTTTTATGTATTTTTAGTTGAGTTGATTAGATGAGCAAATACATAAATATTTCATAATGTTCTATTGTGAGATTTTTTCCTCTTAGATACTAATACGGTATCATCACTATAACAACCTTCCTTGTTTCCGTGTAAAGTTCTTCTACCTATACGCTCATCTTCTAATTGACCATGGCTAGTCTTAGCCAAAACAATGCCAGTGGCGTCCAAAATCATGTTTCTACACCGGATCACCTCGTTAATCCGGCAAATCCCTTATACCATTATCCCAGTGAAAATTCAACGACTGATCTAGTTTTACCACATTTGACGGTGAGCAACTTCCGTCAATGGGAACGAGAGACATGGTGGTTGCTCTTGAATCCAAGAAAAAAGAGAAGTTCATCCATAGCGATATGCTTAGTCTTTTAGTTAAATATCGGTTCATGAAGCATGGCGTCACTGTAATCAAATGGTCATGTTGTGGCTCATACGACCCATGACTCCTTCGATTAAACAATATGTGATGTGGATGGAAACCGCTGCTAAAATATGAAATGATCTTAAAGATCGTTTCTCACATGCAGACAATTTTCGTATCGCCAATCCACAAGATCAAATCCAAGATTGCAAGCAAGGAGATTCTCCAGTCTCTGAATACTACACTAGATTAAAGATTCTATGGAAGGAAATTCAACTGTGCAAATGTGTCTTCACTTGTACCTGTTAGACACCTTGTTCTCATGGAATTCTTCAAAAATTATGAAAAGAACATTAAGATGATTATGTTATTCGATTTCTTCATGGCTTGAATGATGAATACTCACAAGTACGATCTCAAGTGATGATGATGGGTCCTATGCCACCCATTGTGAACACGTTTTCCATAATTCTTCAACATGAATATGAATTGTTGGTAATTCTTCAAAACCAACTTCTCAAGATTCTATTGCTTTTGCTGTCTTTCAGAATGATAACAATCGCTATGACAATTGTAATAAAAGCTATTCCACTTCAAATAAGAACACTAATTATTCTTTTAAATCTACTGGTAGAAATACCAAGTATTGTGAGAATTGTAAGAAAACCAATCATACCGTATATAACGTCCTTATTTTTAAAATAAAATTTCAATAATCCAAATAATTTTTTTCACAAATAACTTAAATTTCAAAACAGGATTTGGATTAAATAATATCACTATCATTTTTACATCAACCGACCGGCCCATTGAGTATACAAATAAATATAATAACTCGGTATGCACAGGAGCCGGCCAAGGCTTCTACAAAATAACTATGTGCACTATGTACCATACATATAAATACATAATGCTCCGAGCAGCTGAGTGACTTCACATATCATCGCTTTGTCCTATATCCACTGTAAAAATAACAAGTAGGGGGTGAGTATAAACATGTCAAATGATAGTTATTGAATCGGATTAAATGTCCAATTCATAACTATATATAAAATCATAAACATATCACATAATCTCATATTATCAACTAATCAAATCATCATGTTATTCTTAATAACATAAATCAATGCATTCACATGCTCAATCAAATGGATCCATTATTAAGTCTTTTAATTTGTGTTGCAACACTGGCTCTCAGTCATAACTCACACTACTAGAAAAATGACTAACAGCTACAGCCAGGTAGCGACCGACTCACGCCGTCGCTAATTAGTGACCGCGTTAGCGACCACAAATGAAAAGCGACTTGGAGCAGGAAACATAGTGACCACATCCGCGACCGAAATTTCCCCGTCGCTAAAATTGGTCAAGAACCGTCACTACCTCCGTCACAATATCACACGTCGTCGCTGAATCGGTCGCTATCGTCATTTCCCTCCACTTTTTTGGTTTCCCTCCAATGTATTTATGGCGCCAACTGATAGCGACGGGAAATGTAGGGTCGCTATGAGGTCTAATGCATCAGTGACGTCCACCAGGACGTCACTATGGCCACCTTTAGCGACGGTATTTCTGTGACGTCGCTAATTAGTGACCGCCGCTAGTGCCGTCGCTATCATGTAGCTCCTCCTTTTTTGGGTTTCCCTCCTTGTTGTTTTGTTGGCGCCAAATATGAGCGACGGTAATGACCGTCGCTAAATTAACATGAACGTTAGCGACGGTGGCCGCCGTCGCTAGGTTTTTACACTAGTGACGGAGCAGATAGCCGTCGCTAGCGTTCTGGCCTTCCCTACGTTATTTTAGTTTAAACTTGGGAATATAGCGACGGTATCCAAGCGTCGTCGCTAATATTCAAGAGTTGTGACGGGGTTGTTTAGCCGTCGCTAAGTTTCAGAGGCTAGTGACGGAAGTTTTTGGCCGTCGAAAACTTTTTATTCTAGTGACGTTATTAGCGACGGTCGTTGGCCGTCGCTATGGTTTTAATCTGTTTCGACATCATCCCTTCCCCCAAATCATTTACCCTAAACAGCAACACTTTCTTCTCCCAACCTTCTCCGTCTCCGAACCGTTTCTCCCTCTCTAGGCCACACTTTCCCTTTCTCTCTCCCTCTCTCTCGTTAACCATTACCTCTCCGAACCCTTTCTCCCTCTCTCGGCCAAACTTTCCTTTTCTCTCTCCGTCTCTCTCGTTAACCATTTCTGGCTTCTAACCTTCTCTCCCTCTCTCGGTCACCATTTCCCCCTCTCTCCCTAGACTTTCATCTCCTAACCTTCCCTGTTTGTAAACTTCTCTGAACCCTTCCTCCCTCTCTTGGCCATCATTTCCGTCTCCTAACCCTCTCTCGGTCACTATTTCTCACAGCAGCTCTTCCTCACAGTAGGTCTCATTGACGGTTCCCTAGCTCTTAGGTAAGCTCATCTTCCTCACAGCTATTCGTGTTTTATTTTTCTGTTTCTGTTTCTGCTCTTAGGTTATTTTGTGTATTTTATATTGTGTTGTGAGATGAAGTGATATGGTAACCGAATATAGCAAAAGGGAAAAGATAAAAATTTCAATGACAAATTTCTATTGACTATTGAGTCAATGCTTGTCAGTTTACTGATTTTCTTGGAATTTTGACCAAATTGTTTTTATATACCAGCAATATTTTTTAGTGTTATCTGTTTCCTAACTTTTACACCTGCTTTGATGTAGTTCAGATTCCATAAGGATGTATTTAGTTGAACATTCAAAACCTAAGCAATTGACTCAGCTGAATCTATGATATTATTAGCCTTCAATCTCCTCTAACATCTTCATTTCCTATTTAGGAAATGCTAAACAAGAATCTGATTAAGGAATTAGAATTAGATAGTTTTCATTGATAATTGAAAAATTCATTTCCTCTAACATCTTTGAATTTTTTTCTACAGCTATCTAAAGAGGGCACTCTCATTTTGATTCTTAAAAAAATTCAGCACTCTTGCACTAAGGTAACTAATTAACTCTCTTAAACTCTTCTCTTTGTTCATTATTACCTTAACTTGTTCATCATCACTAGCCATTTTCTAATCTGCTCTGGCCTTATAACTCTGTTCATTGTTAGTTATTATTAACTGATATCCGCTTCTGTTGAAATTACGGTACTATTTAGCCAACGTATTACGTATAGGTTCACAAGTTGCTGACATTTTACTGGTTGTTGCGCATTGTGAAATAAATTTTATGTGAATTACGAACATGAATTAAATATTTTATTTTCAAGTTTGAGATTTTTTTTTATATAAACAAGTTCGTAAATGTGAATTAGATTCTCTTTATTTTGGATATGCTACTAGACTCTCTTTAATCTTAATACTGAATTACTCGTAAATATTTAATTTTATAATTTTAATAATAAATATGTTATCCAGTTCTAAATATAAGAAGAATGTGTTAATATGTTTGGTACCAATTAATCAAGAATATGAACTGAATCTTGTATACATTCTTACAATCTGTGCCTGTGATTATATATCATTTTGCTTTACCTGTCTCAATGCTTCACGATGGTACTCTTATAGAAATTTGTTTTTGATTTTATGGTATGAATGATCATGTTTGTGAAGGGTTGCATCGATTGATATGATTTTATCGAATTGAAGTTCTCAAGAAATTGATAGTTCTTGGGACTTTTCTTTGACATCAATTATAAGAATATTTTCATTAGTTGATCACAGAAGAGGTCTTGGTGTTGAAATGGTCATCATCTTTGATGACCAAATTAAAAGTATTAAAGTGTTAATGTTCAAGTTAAAAATTTGAAAATGAGGATCATTCTATATTATATTAAAAACATTAAAGTCTGCAGCAAACACAATATCAAAAGAATTAAAGTGTTAATGTTTAAGTTAAAAATCGTTTATAACACGTTATACTTGCTGAAGTGTATTAATTTCAAATTAAAAACAAAAAAATGAATATACAAAATTTAACCAAACAATATAAACCAACCATAAATCTCATGTTATATAACTTATAACTACAACTGTACCATTTTGCAATCATATGAAGATTTCCTTCACTTAGATCATATCATTAGGATTTCTTATATTGTTGTAATTAGGGATTTCTTTACCCTTATTAGCTAAGATTGAATCCTTTAGGATTTCTTTTGTTTGCATTAACAGTCTTTAAAAAAGGGGATGTGATTATTCAATAATATGGTAGCAAATATTCTCAAAATTAGTAAACATAGAATAGAAGCAGTTTTATCAAAGATGAGTCTGCTACTCTAAAGTTCATATTCTTAATAGGTCGTCATAAGGTTCTTCCACAATGTTGATATGTAGTAACTGCCTCAATGACATTAACCAAAGATGTTGAATCTAAGAACCCCAAGATGGCATAGTGAGCAACAGGAACAAGACTAGTTTTTAGTGAGGTTGGACGTTGATTAAGTTATAAATCAGGAGTAGTAGTTAAGGAACAGACATGGCATTTCTATTCCACTTATGCTTCATCATTAAAAATCCTAAGCTTCATCATCAGCTGAAAAAGTTACAAAACATACAAGATTCTAGTCTACTAATGTTGTTAGAAACAAAAGAAGTATATATGCCCATTTCTATATTCTATTAATTGGTGTTCATAGAAACAAAAGAAGTTTTCAACATTTGTTGTAGCCTACTGACAAATAAGAGAAGAAGTGTTTTCTTTACTAAGGGACATCTGTTCTTTCAGTAAACAATTCGATTCTTTTATACAACAACAGAGGTAACTTTCACAAAAAATGGTTTCTTGCCCATATACCTATGTTCATTTTGTTTCTGATTGGAATATCTTTTATTTTGCAAAGCCTTTGTTGGTGTATCTAGATTCAGAAATCAAAATATGTTTGGAATTTGGAGTAGATTTTGTTTTCAAGTTTTAGAGAGTAAAAACAGCCTTTGGGCATTTCCTATTTCAACATGCTTGGTGATCAGACTCATGATAGTGTGTGGTCATTCATTTCCATGATGTATTTTAGCTCATTGCAACTTACTTTCTGATTATTTAAGATGATGAACTGAATGTTGAGGAAACTTGTGTTATGGTGACTAGAGATGATGTTCAGTAACAAGAGAGGTCTTCTTTTGGAGGAAAAAAATATTAGATATGTGTTTAAGAATAAATGAGAAATAATAGATAAGAAGAAATTAAATCATAGAATCCTGAACCTCATTTTATTAGTTTCCTCTTCTTAGTATTATTTCTACATTTTTCGTTACTTCAACATTCTATTTTGAAGTTTTAAAGGAAAAGAAAGAAAGACTGCACTTCAGATTTCTTTCTACTCCCTTCCCAATGTACTTCCTTGAAGAGAAAAGATGGAATTCACTCAGGTGGTTATGGTTGATGCCGAAATGATTTACAAACATACCCACTCATGCTAATTGATGTGGTATTACTTTTTTTCTCTTTTCATCAATATGTTTGTAGATGTCTTGAAATAATGATGTGGGTGGAAAGAATTTTGTTTTGACAAATGAGTGTACAATTGTATTAGCAGAGCTTTTCTTGGAATTTATTGACAACAGTGAGTGCAATTAAATATTTAAATGGAAAGATACTCAAAAAGGGTTTAAGGCAATAACTAACAGGAAAGTACCAAGTTTAAAATACAAGTATGATGAAATGAAGAAAGGTTGTTTTAGAAAGGTTTAAAGGTTTAAGGCAAAAACTAATAGGAAAGTACCAAGAATATGTCTCTCCACCAGATTTTTTGTTCATAACTTCGTAAATCATTGGTTGAATGACAAAATTTTATTATGTTGTTTGTGATAAGTTATTCTGCTGTACATGATAAAATGTGTTGTTTCTTTTAATTAATGTAATTTGCTTCTTTCGTGTGACATAAGATATGCTATTGATGTGAACAGAAATTGATAATTTCCTAAATAGCATTAGGATTAAGTTTTTCTGTTTTCTCTTTTTTAGTAAGTTGTTACATTATTAGCTATTACATCTTTAGAAACCTCATTATGGAAACCAGTTGAATGTTGAGAACTTTGATTCACACTTTTAACCATCAACTTTGTCATGCAGACCAACACACTTTACGCGGGGTCTGTGATCGGCTCTCATCAGCTTTGTCTCCATCGCTATCTCTCTTTCGACGGTAATCCCCTAACGCTAACTTTCGGGCTATGTGTGTTGTATGTTTTGAAGTGTATGTATGTTGATTGTTGTTTGTTAGTGGAGAGCAGAGCTCATTAGGCAGTGATTTTGTGTGCTGATAACATGATTTTTTATGCATGTGTAATGTTGTTTGTTAGTGGAGAGCAGAGCTCATTAGGCACTGGTTTTGTGTGCTGATAACATGATTTACGATGCATGTGTAATGTTGTTTGTTAGTAGAGAGTACATCTCATTAGGCATTAATTTTATATATTGATAACATGATTTGGTGTTCATAACTCTGAATATCATACACAATGCGTATGATATGTTTATTTATCTATACTGGGAAGTTTTTTATATGTAACAGGCCATTTGTAAATTTGGGAAATGTCTACTTTACAGGGGAGACTCTGCCAAAATTTCGGCAGGCTCCCTTTCTTAGGGAACTTAAAAAATGAAACACAACGTTAATAATGTAGGGTTTAGTCGTGTGTGTACCCATTAGATTCCCGTTCAAGTTTCAAAACAACCGGTCAATACGGCGTGTTGTGTTGGATCTTGAATTGTCCCGGTTGGACAGTTTGGTATGAATTTGTAACCTGTAGGGCGTAACCCATCAATGTTGTATGTGGTCTATCTTGAGAAGTTGAATGAATGTGCATTAGAAATTTCGGTTATGGTGTTTCGTATTGTCCCCAGGGTGGATGTGTGCGTGTGGTGTTTCATACCGTACGTATCTCTGTGTACTCGGGGACCAATATGAAATGCTGCCGAAATTTCAAATGAACATTCATTCAACTCAAGATAGACCACATACAATTATGGGATGGGTTACGGATGGTTGCATATTCATCCCGAATGGGATAGGGCCCCACCAATTTGTAACATCAAAGAGATAGAGTGATTCACAACCGATAGTTAAATAAAAATTTAAACGTGTAAGGTAACAGAAATCGTGTTTGTTAGATATTGTAAATGGAGGTACCGACAAATCGGCGATGGATGTACAACCGACTAGATCGCAATCGGCGAGTGACTGAGGAGTTTATGATGGGGCTGTTGGAGTTCATTCCGTTCGCTACGGCAAACACGCCTGGATTTGAAGTGACTCAGAAGATCCGTTGTCCGTGCTCAAGGTGCAAATGCATGAGTTTTGAATACGCGGATGATGTCATGTGCCACCTAACTGAGAAAGGGTTCATGGAAACATACCACTGCTGGTACAACCATGGTGAGCAGTTACCGCGTAGATCGTCAGATGTAACCGTGCAACAGTCTTACTACGAGGTTGGAGGAAACAGGGATACGTACAACAACATAGAACAAATGGTGATGGATCATGTTGGACCCTCCACCGGGCGTATGCTGGAACATAATGACCAAGCAGGTCATGGGGACTCTGACAATGCAGAGGAGGATCCTAATCCGGAGGTGAAGAGATTTTATGATTTGTTGGCGGCGGCTCAGACTCCATTGTGGGACGGGTGCAACAGTCACACTGAGTTATCCGCCTCCCTAGCTGCTTTAAGCATAAAGGCAGATTATAATCTTTCTGGAGGTTATTTTGATAGGATGGTCAGTCTGATGGGTTCCACCATGCCTAGTAATCACAGAATGCCTGCAAACCTGTACCGTGCTAAGAAACAAGTGGCAAACTTGGGGCTGGGTTGTGTGAAGATAGAGTGTTGTGTTGGTGGATGTATGCTGTTCAGAAATGAGTTTGCAGACGAGAGTGTCACAAAATGTCTGCATTGTAATGAGGAACGCTACAAGACCGTTAAAAGGAGAGGGAAGGTAACCCAGACGGCCAGGAAGAAAATGTGGTACTTCCCTATAACACCGCGTCTTCAACGCCTGTATGCCTCATTGTCCACGGCAAAACACATGCGTTGGCATGCTCTGAACCGAACACAAGAGGGGTTTCTTTGCCATCCTTCCGACGGGAAAGCATGGAAGTGTTTGGATGAGCTATATCCGGACTTTTCTGGCGAGCCGCAAAATGTAAGACTTGGATTATGTACTGATGGGTTTAACCCGTTCGGTCAATACGGAAGGGCTTACTCTTGTTGGCCAGTCATCCTGACCCCATACAATCTACCGCCTGATATGTGTATGAAGAGGGAGGTCATGTTTCTATCTGTACTGGTTCCAGGACCCAAAAATCCAAAGGCGAACATAGACGTGTTTTTGCAACCGTTGGTTGAAGAGTTATCACAGTTATGGGATGTCGGGGTAATGACATACGATGCGTCTTTGAAGAACAACTTTATGATGCGTGCTGTTTTGATGTGGACTATTAACGACTTCCCGGCCTATGGTATGCTTTCTGGATGGTCCACGTCTGGGAAGCTTGCTTGCCCTGTATGCATGGAACATACCGGGGGGGAATCACTCCCTGTTAGTGGCAAGACAAGTTTCTTTGACTGTCATAGAAAGTTTCTACCGTTGGATCACCCGTTTAGGAGGAACAAAACCGCTTTTAAGAAAAACAAGGTTGTCAATGAACCTCCACCCCGTAGGTTATCTGGTGCACGGGTTTGGCAGAGGGTCGAAGAGTATCCTTACATCTGGGACAAGAGTGTCAAGGAGTTTGCGGGTTACGGTAAGGAACACCACTGGGTGAAGCAGAGTGTCTTGTGGGATTTGCCATATTGGAAAGACTTGTTGTTAAGACACAACATTGATGTCATGCACACTGAACGTAATGTTTTCATGAATATTTTTGACACTGTTATGGACATCAAAGGGAGAACAAAGGACAACGAGAAGAGTCGTCTAGACCTTCCGATTTGGTGTTCTAGGAAGGAGTTGGAGTTGAGGGATGCGGGACGTGGAAGAATGTTTAAACCCCATGCAAAGTATGCTTTAACTAGACCACAACAGATTGCTGTGTGTATTTGGATGAATGGGTTGACCCTGCCTGACGGATTCGCTTCTAACTTGAGTAGATGTGTCGACGTGAAGGAGGGCAGGGTGTTTGGCATGAAAAGTCATGATTGCCATGTGTTTATGCAACAACTACTCCCGTACGCGTTTCATGCCTTACCGAAGCCTATTTGGAAACCGTTAGTGGAGTTGAGTCACTTCTTTAAGGAGTTGACGGCTACTTCGTTGAGTGTGGAGAAACTTGTGAAGATGGAAGAAACTATCCCGGTATTGATTTGTAAGTTGGAGCAGATTTTCCCACCAAGTTTCTTTGACTCCATGGAGCATTTGCCTATCCATCTACCGTACGAGGCCTTGGTTGGTGGCCCAGTGCAGTATCGTTGGATGTATCCATTCGAAAGGTGAATGCTTGGTGAACTCTTTAATTTACTTGCGAATCATGCTTATAATAGTATTTTCTAACTTAACACCACCTTGTTAATGATGTTGAAGATTCTTACGCTCTTTAAAAGATAAAGTGTCGAACAAAGCCTGCGTTGAAGCTTCAATTTGTGAGGCATACTTAGTCGAAGAAATGACAACCTTTGCTTCTTTCTATTTTCCAACGGAGATAGAAACTAGAATGAGTAGAATTCCCCGCAATCTTGGTGTAGCCAGCCGCACAGGGTTTGATGAACAAACGTCGATTTTCAACTATCCTGGTCACCCGGGGGGCAGGCTCACAAAATGTTACATTGATGAGAAAGATCGAAAGGCGGCTCACTTGTACATTCTTCTCAATTTCCCAGAAGTGGAACCCTTTATTGAGTAAGTCATACAAGTTATATTATACATTCTTAACGTAGCTTTTATATTAAACTTATTTGTTTCCTTTGAATAGCTTATACACAGATATGCTAAAACTTGAGCAAAATGAGTTAACTGATGACCAAATTCATAGTGAGGTGTCATCCAAGTTCGTTGGTTGGTTCGCGCAACATGTAAGACCCGTATACCAAGTGTTTTTAAGCCTATTTGCTTCTAACTCCCGTCAATATGGTAACAATGACCTACTTCTTATGTTGTACATAGATACAAGACCCTTACAACCATATTGAAGATTCTTTACTCCAAGCCCTTTCTTGGGGGCCGGTGAAGACTGTTAAAAAATGGCCTATTTACTACGTAAATGGCTACAAGTTTAATATTCTTCAATGGAGTGAAGGGATGCACACCCATAACTACGGGGTTTGTGTTAAAGGCACCGCCGGTCAGTTGGAAGAAGACTTTTATGGAGTGCTGACGGAGATTGTTTAAGTTTCATTCTCTGGACGACTAAGAAGAGATATTGTTCTATTCAAATGTGATTGGTTCGACAACACAATCGGCGTTGGAACAAAGGTTGACAACAACTACGGCTTAGTTGAGGTCAAGAAGAATGGTAGATATAAAGGGTTTGATCCCTTCATTTTTGCCCAACAAGCTGAGCAGGTTTATTACACCGACTTCCCGGGAGGACATCGGGACTGGTATGCAGTAATCAAGGCCAAGGCCCGAAGTCAGATCACTGACAATGTCTCCGAGGAGGTCGATGACGCTTATCAGCTTGCACCACACGAGCTCAACGATGCCAATTTGTTGTTCAACATTGATCCAGTCATAATGGATGAGACACTCGCCACTACGGGGGGTGAACACATTGACAAAGACCTTGTCTCTCGATCAAAACGGTCTAGGGCTGATTTGGATACTGATGAACTTGTTCAAACAGATAACCACAGTGACACTGAAACTGAGGGGGAATTTGAAACTGAAACAGACACAGAGTATGTAGTTGTTAAACATATATACATAGGTTTATATATATCCTGAGACTAACCTTTCTTTTCATGATTTTATCCACAGATGACGGGACGTCGACTGCCCTTCAGTAGGGGTGGTGGGTCCAGGACCCCGGCTTCCCGTCTGGGGATGCAAACCCCAGGGCAGCAGACCACTCCATCACCACCACAGCGGACCACTCCATCCCCATTACAGCAGACCACTCCATCACCGCCACCATAGCAGACCACTCCATCACCACTCCAGCAGACCACTCCATCACCACCACCACAGCAGACAACCCCATCACCCCCACAGCTGACCACCCCAGAGCAGACTCCTGGAGTTGGTGGCTTGGAGGACCATGGCCATCAGGCGACCCCACCTCCGGCATCCCCTCTGCCCATGTTGGTACCCGTGCCGGCCGGAGACGAGTAAGTGACTAAATTTCATATACTTTTATGTTATTTGTATGATACTTTATATTAGGGTTTAGTTGAAAGACTTGTTGGTTTATTGTTGCTTACTTTAATTAGTACTTGTATAGATTGAATTGTACTGGGCACTCTTCTGTTTGTAACAGGGTAACTATTTAAACTTGGAAATGTTACATTTACAGGGGAGACTCTGCCGAAATTTTGGGTGTCTCCCTAGATTGTGTGTTGTTTTACTCCTAACATAATTGTTGTCATTACAGCTTTGTTGATAGTAGTCGCACTACCAAAGCGATTACTAAGGTTTTGAAGGCCCAGTGGGATGGTCCATATATATCTTGGACAGATGCTGGGAAGGTTGTGCAAGATAGGTGGTTTGACACCTTCTCGGTAAGTTCCTAGCTCATTTATTGTGACTTGATTTGTAAAATAGACCCGTTATTAATTTTGATTTCTCAATTCATTTTACAGCGTGATTACCAGTGGGCGGAGGGTATGATTGATGAGATTAGGAAGGTCTTTGCCACAAAGACCTCCAAAATCATCAAGAGTACCCTTTGGAAGGTGAGGGACAAGGGTGAGCGCCCTCGTTGGATCCCGGAGGACCATTGGGACGGGATGGTCCAGAAGTGGGGCGGGGTCCCATTCCAGCAGGCGAGTGCTCGGAATAGGGCCAACAGAGCCGCCGATGCTGCAGCCTCGGTTTACACTGGGGGTAGCATTTCAACCCTCGAGCACAAGAAAAGATTTGTAAGTATATTTATGTTAAACATTTCTATTATGGTTCGTCTTACATGTTTACAAATAATAATCTCAATGTTTTTTGTCCACCACAGGAGCTGAGGGAGCACCGGGAGCCTTCTTTGTTTGAGGTCATGCAAATGACCAAGAAGAACAAAGCCGGTGCATGGGTAAACCAGAAGACTACGGAGCTAGCGGTATTTACTTTTAACTGACACATGCTTTTAATTTACTTACAAATCAGCTTACTAATCCTATCGTTGTTTTTGAATTTACAGGAGGCGTATCAGGCCAGGAGGGCCGAGAAGGAGGCGGACCTGGTGGCTTCCACCCCTGAAGGGGAGGTTCCTCCCACCCTATCTTGTTCTGACGACAACGCCATCTATATGGAGGCTGTTGGCGGTGTGAACAAGAAAGGGAGGGTGTTTGGATTGGGTGGCGTCGGCACGCAGCTGGCGAAAAAGGGGAAGACCCCTTCCTCTTCGTCTTCCTCTGGTCTTCCGACTGAGGTCGTTCAGGTAATTCAAAACCTGAACGATGAGCTATAGGAGGAGCGACGTCAGAGGCAGTTGCTGTTGGAGCGGCACGAGGCGGACCGACAGAAGGCCGAGGCGGACCGACAGCGGGCCGAGGAGCAGCACGCCGAGACTCGTCGGCAACTTGCTCAGCAGCAGGAGCTACTGATGCAGTTGATGGCGAGGCTACCTCCCCCCACTTCCCAGGCGCCCCCACCACCACCCCAGGATCCCCCACCACCTTGATTGTAGTTCTTTTATTTATACACATTGTATATTTTATTTTTAGTTATGTTATATTTTCATTCAGTATTTATTTTGTCATTCTTTATTTATTATGTCAATATTTATTGGTAATTACATTCAAATCACAAAGCCTTATTCTACCTATCATTAATAATTCAACCTATTTGATAAATTAATTTAATCTATTATTTTGTTTTTAATAATAATTTATTACTTTAAAAAAATTATTTTAATTTAATTATAAAATTTTATCAGCCAATACAAAATACAAAATATTAACATAGTTTTAAAGTTAAATTAACAAAACCAGTCAATATTGAATTAATTTTAAAAAAATTTAAAAACTCCCGTTAGCGACGGTCTACGTCCGTCGCTGACTCATTAACACTAGCGACGGACGTTGTGGTCGCTAAAGCGCAACCACTAGCGACGGATACTGTGGTCGCTACATCACAATCACTAGCGACGGATCGTGTGGTCGCTAACTGACAACAACTAGCGACGGACAACGGCGTCGCTACATCGCAACCACTAGCGACGGATACGGTGGTCGCTACATCACTACCTATAGCGACGGCATACGGTGGTCGCTGGTGGTTGTTAGTAGCGACGGGGAATCGAGGTCGCTGTATGGCAACACTTAGCGACGGCTGGAGTTATGGGGGCAGAGACGATTTTAGCGACGGTCTTTCGCCGTCAATATGTTAGCGACGGCAGGTGTGTGGTCGCTGAAGTGTTTTCGACGAGGGTTTTAGCGACGTCCTCTTGCCCGTCTGTGATGCCGTCGCTAATGGAATTAGCGACGGTATTTCCATTGATTAGCGACCAATTACTTCCGTCGCTAACAGTTGTTTTTTTAGTGGTGTCAGCTCTCAGCTGATCCGGCCATTTTACTAGTACCAAACCGTTTGCCCTCTCACGTGACACAATCACTCCCAGCGACAACGGTAGTGTCACAGGCTAAACCCCGAGCCCTGCTCAAGATAAGTCCCACCCAAGGTCTTTTGTGGAATCCTCGAAACCACATAATATTTCATATTTGTTCATTACACAAGCATCCCATGCTTTCATACATCATGATATATTTCATGAATAACATTCATATCATCATCATCATCATCATCAATCACATATCAATATCATACATCCCATGTATTCATACATCATGATATATTTCATGAATAACATTCATATCATCAATCACTTATTCTATAGCATCTCATGCATAGAATTTATCACGAACACATACATCACATAAACAAATCATTTCTGATACCAAATTCAATATCATATGAACGGTAATACAAATATATCACACATAACACATATATATTCAGGATTTCATATTAAATACAATAATATTATTTTGAATCCGTTCATAAACCATGCATTTAAAATGTAAACGCTCCCTCTACCTGGAAATAAAGAGTTCCAGCAGCTTTTTAAGCTATATCCAAATCACTGCTCATGAATTCTGACTGGAATTTGTAGATCTGAACCAATTCAAAGTTTCTTCGTGAAGAGAAGAAATGAAGATTGATTTTCTGTAAAGATTAGAAAGAAAAGGATAGAAGTGATGTTTTACACTTTCAAAGTTTCTAAACTGATTCAACAGTAGAAGTTGGTATATATATCGTTCATGCAAAATAGACGTGAACGAAATGAAGAAGTCTGCTACATGTATCTTTAAATGATAAGGAAGGAAGAAGATATTTAATGAAAAGAGGACAGGACATCAGAGAGGGTCCCATTCTTAGAAAAATATCATAAAAGAGAATCTGCTAGAATGTAAAAGAATAGAGTGACATGGAAAGCCTCAATAATTGAAATAATTATTAATTCCGACCCGGTTTCGGTATTCTGGGCATATCCTTCCGAGAAGATCCATCAGAGTCTCTTTCCGCTCAGAATTACTTCACTCGGAGGAAATTCACTCAGAGAGGTTTCCTCATGAAACACTCAGCTTTCCTTCCTCGGAAATGACCCATTCAGAAATGTCTCATTCAGAAATATTTCATTCAGACATATCTCACTCGGATATTTCTCTGCCCGAGTCAAAGTCTTTCTCTTGCATCACTCGGAAGTCTTACAACTGAAAGATCACTCGGAGTTCGAAGTTCAATCCTTTCTCGGAAATCTTTCCACTCGAAAGGATCACTCGGGGTCGAAGACTATTTCGAAGACGAACTCGAGCACAAACTCTCAACAACTCTGAATATGGACCCGAGCATAAATTAAATGAATTTACCATTCGGATATCTACTTCCCTTGGAACTATTCACTCAGAAACATACTCATTCGGAGTTAAAGTCTTTCTCTGTCCAGAAGTACTCTTCCTGAAAAAGACTCACTCGGTATATCCCAATCGGTGCCACACCACACGGAAATTAGAAATTTCTCACTTGACGCTTTCCCACTTGGAACGTCTCACTCGGTGCCATCCCTCTCGGAAGTATCGTACTTAACGACACTTCACTCGGAAAGTCACACAACTCAGAGATACTCCACTCGGTCACTATTCAAAAATATCTCGGCCTGAGAAGTACTTATTCGAAATCAAAGTTTTTCCCACTCAGGAGTACTTCTCTCGAAAACGTTCCATTCGGAAACGTTTCACTCAGAGTCGTTTCACTCGGATTTGCATCACTCAAAAGTGTCTCATTCGGACACAGTTTTTCTTAACTCAGAAATGATTCCCTTAATAATGTTTCACTCGGAAACATCTTAACTTCACTTGGTAGTAGTTTTCTCGGTCTTACTTCACTTGAAATCATATCCATTTTTCACTAGGAATATCTTATCTCAGACATTATTCACTCGGAATTTCATTCGGAAATTCTCCATTAATCCTTAATAAATTATTTTCTAACATTCTAAAATTTAGGATGTTACACCATAGAATTTTGTTATTGGAAGATTGGTTTTCCTGCTGGATACAGAACACAGAAAAAAGGAACCTATTCTAGTTTAAATGCCTCTGCTAGTTTAGTTGAAGTGGACTCAGATGCAGCACCATAATGATCTAACTTCGTTGAAAATTCTAACCATGATCAATTCACTTTCTCTAAAGAACAGTACCAGGCCCTGACGCCTTTACTTCAACAATTGACAGACAATTCATGAGCTACCAACCATACCCAAACTACTCTTGTAAACCAATCAGGTAATACTTCTTGTCCCCACTTATAGATCTTGGATAGCGGTGCCACAAACCACATTTGTCTATCCAAATCCTTTTTTGAATTTCTCAAACCAATAAAACTTGTACACATAAAACTACCAAATCAAACTACAGTTATTTCCAATTTTATAGAAATATTAAACTTGGAATATTGACCTTGATTAATGCTCTTTATGTACCAGATTTTGTTGTTCACCTTATATCAACTGCTAAACTTATGTCCACCTTTATAGTTGTATTTTGTGATCCACATTGTATAATTTTGCAAAAATCAATTTTTCAGACGATTGAAGCAGCTTAGCAATGGAATGGTTCATTCTACTTAAAAGATTCAAGTATTTTGAACTCAAATGAATCGCATTCTAGTTATGTTGTCTTTTTTAAATCTTTTAAATGTAAGACTAATAGTTCTATGTTGTGGCACCTAATATTGGGTCACACCTCTAATAAAGTGTTGAAGCATTGGTCTTCTCAATATAATGACATTATTTTTGCTTGTTCACAACCTTGTGACACTTGTCACTATGCTAAACAAAAGAAACTTCCGTTTGTTATCAATATTAGTAGAAGTTCCAAATTTTTTGAATTAATACATGTCAATATATAGGTCCAGTTTCATGTTTTTCATTTAATGATTTTAGATATTTTCTGACTATGGTGGATGATTTCTACTGATGTACTTGGATTCATCCTTTAAAAATAAAATCTAATTGAAAATATATTCTTCCTTCATTTATACAATTGATTGAAAACCAATTTGATCTAAAACTAAAAACAATCAGATCTGACAATGGAAAAGAGTTTTATCTTACCAATTTCTTCTCTTCCAAAGGCATCATACATGAAACAACATGCATAGAAACCCCTTAACAAAATGGTATTGTTAATAGGAGACATCAATATTTACTGAATTTCGGTCGTGCCTTGTTATTTCAAGCTAATTTGCCACCAGCTTTTTAGTATTTTGCTGTTAGACATGCCACTCATTTAATTAATAGATTGCCCACTCCTTTTTTAAACCATCAAACTTCTTATGAATTGGTTTATGGTCATGCTCCTGATTTAAACAAACTAAGAATTTTTGGATGTCTAGCTTATGCTAATACATTAAGCTCAGGCAGGACTAAATTTGATAGAAGAGCATCAAAATATATTTCTTAGTATTCAAAACTGGAACTAAGAGGTATATTCTATAAAATCTTAAAAATAAATCGTATACAATTTCTAGGAATATGATTTTTTATGAGATACATTTCCCCTGTGCGGGTGATTCTTTAAGGTCTATAAACATGGATACTACAATAAAACTTTTGATTTTTATAAATTTGAATCTCAATACTTTTGAAACTCCAAAATCAAATCTACATAACATTGATCAAAATATTATATTAAACATTAATGATCATGTTTTGACAAATTTAGTTATTAATTCTGATAATATTGCTCCTCCTCAAGTCACTGAATCTATTACATGAATGTCCACGAGAATCAAGAAGCCTCATTTATACTTAGCTGACTTCTATTGTCCTAACATTTCTTCTTGTAATTTTACTTGCAGCATTCCTTACCCTTAACATTCTTATCTTTCTTATTCTAAATGCTTTACTTAACACACTGTATTTTGTTTATCTATTTCTGGTACTACTGATCCAACTTCCTTTAAAGAAGCAAGCAAACATGAATGCTGGAGACAAACTATGTTGACTAAATTACAAGCTCTAGAGAGAAACAAAACTTGACCATTGGTTAGACTTCCTCCAAGAAAAAAAAAACTGTGGGATGCAAATGGGTTTACAAAACTAAATACAAGTCAGATGGATCTTTAGAAAGGCATAAAGTAAGACTGGTTGCCAAAGGGTTTTCACAAATATAAGGGGTAAATTGTTTTGAGACATTTTCTCCAATAGCAAAATTAACCACTGTCAGGTTTTTACTCTCAATAGCTGTTTTACATGGCTGGTGTCTACATCAACTTGATGTAGATAACACATTTCTACATAGCAATCTCAAAGAACAAGTTTCTATGAAACCACCACCAGGATTGGAGCTTTATTTTTTTCAAGCTTGTGTGTAAATTACAAAAGTCGCTTTATGGATAGTCGTCAATGGAATGCCAAACTTACTTTTGCTTTAATGAAATTTGGCCTCAATTAAAGTCTAACTGTCCATTTTCTTTTTGTGAAGAATACTACAGGGTCATTCATAACTTTATTAGTTTATATAGATGACATAGTGCTCATTAGAAATGAACTTTATATGATCAATGAAATCAAAAGTTATCTTGATGATCAGGTCCATATCAAAGATCTTAGAGAATTGAAATATTTCTTGGGTTTTGAAGCTGATACATCCAAAAAAAGGTTTAGTATTAAATAAAAAAATACTATCTTGAAATCCTTGTTGAATTTGGCTTTATTGGTTGTAAACGATTATACTCCTCTGCCGATCCCTCTGTTAAACTAACCGAAGATGATGGTGAGCTTATTCATGATGCTATTGCTTTCAGAAGACTTATTGGCAAGTTGTTATACTTGCCCAACACCAGACCAGATATTAGATTTGTTATGAAACAAATAAGTCAATTCATGTCTAAACCAAGATATTCTCACTTACAAGCTGCTTTTCAAATTCTCAAATATTTAAAGGGTGCACCTAGCAAAGGTCTTTTATGTAACATCCTAAAATTTGTAATTTTTAGAAAATTTATTCATTAAGGATTAATGAAGAATTTCTGAATGAAATTTCAAGGGGATACTGTTTGAAATATGATGGTGTGATACCGAGTAAAGTAAGACCGAGGAAGCTATTTCTAAATGGAGTTAAAATGTTTCCGAGTGAAACATCATTAAGTGAATTATTTCTAAGTTAAGAAAATGGTGTCCGAATGAGACATTTCTGAATAAGGAAAATCTAAGTGGAAGGGTACCGAGTGAGGAATTTCTAAATACCGTATGACGTGGCATCAAATGGGGATATATCGAGTGAGTCTTTTCCAGGAAGCGTTTCTGGACATAGGACTTCAACTCCGATTGAGTATGTTCCGAGTGAACAATTCTTAGGAAAAGTAAAATATCCAAGTGGTTTGTTCCTGAGTGGTGGACCCTTCATTTAATTTAATTTATGCTCGGGTCGATATTTAATAATTACCGAGAGCTTGTGCTTGGGTTTGTTTTTGAAATTTCCCTTGACCCTGAGCGATTCCTTCGAGTGGAAAGACTTCTGAGAGAGAGAATTGTCTTCAAACTCCGAGTGATTTTTAGATGGAAGACTTCCGAGTGACATAAGTAAAAGAATTGACTCGGACGGATATATATATATATGAGTGAGCTATCTGAATGAGATCTTTCCGTGTGAGACATTTCTGAGGAAGGAAGTTGAGTGTTTCATGGGATGAAACCCTTCTGAGTGAATTCCTTCCAAATGAAAGAAGTCTAAATGGCAGAGGCTTTCTCAGAAAGATATGCTCAGAATGCTGAAACCGAGTTGAAATTAATAATTATTTTAGCTTTCCATGTCACTTTGTTCTTCTACCTTCCAACAAAGTCTTTTTCTGATATTTTTCTAAGTATGGGACCCTTTCTGATGTGTTATCCCTTTCCATTAAATGCTTATTCCTTATTTGTCATTTGAAGAAGAAACGTGTGTCAGACTCCTTCTTATTGTTCACGTCTCTTTTGCATGAATGATATAAATACTAGTTTCTACTGTTGAATGAGTTTAGAAACTTTTGAAAGTAAAAATATCACTTATAATCCTTCTCTTCCAAACCTTGCTGAAAAACCATTAACGAAGAAGAAATCAATCTTCATTTCTTCTCTTCACGAAGAAAGTTTTGGACTGGTACAAGGCTGAAACTCCAGTCAAAATCTATAAATTGTGATTTGGATATAGCTTTAAGAGCTGCAGGAACTCTTATTTCCAGGTAGGGGGAGCGTATATCTCAAATAGATAGTTTATGAATGGATGTGGGGTGATATTATTATGATATTCATGTTGTGTGCATAATTGTTATTGAGACCCCGATTATATGACACTTTATGTTTTCATATATTCCATTCATATTATTGATATGAGATTGATGATGAGTATATGAATGTTATTCATGAATTTTTCATGATAAATATAAATGCATGGGATACATATCGAACAGTAAGTGATGCTTGTGAGATGAATGAATATGAAATATGATGTGATTTTCATAAAAGACCTTGGGTGGGACTCAAGGCAAAAGACAAAAGACCTTGGGTGGGACTCAAGGCAACCTCTTGAGCGGGGCTCAGGGTTTTAGCCCGTGGCACTCACCGTTGTCACTGAGAGTGATAGTGTCATATAAGGGTGTAAACGGTTTGGTACCTGTAAAACGGCCGGTTCAGTTGAGAGTTGAGTTATGGCTCGGGGAGCTAGTGTTGCAACACAATTAAAAGACTTAATAATGGATTTATCCGATTGAATACATGTGTGTATTGATATATATGTTATTAAGAATGGCATGCTAATTTTGTTGTGCCATATGACTCGATGATGTTTTATATACATAGTTATGAATTGGACTTTTAATCCGATTCAATAACTATTATTTGATATGTTTATTCTCACCCCCTACTTATTATTTTTACAGTGGAGAAAGGGCACAGTGATGGCGTTTGAAGTCACTCAACTGACTGGAGCATTATGTATTAGCATGCACAATACATAATGTACATAGTTATTTTGGTAGAAGCCTTGGCCAGCTCCTGTGATTACCATGTGTTGTAATTTTCTTTACACATTAAATGGCCGGTCGGCTTTTTGTAAAGTGACAATAATATTATTTATTTCAGATTTTGTTTTAATCTTGGAATTATTTGTGAAAGGTTTATTTATATTTATTTGTATTTTAAAATGAGACGGTCGGATTGATGTACAACCGATACTGTTAAGGTTGAATCCGACTCCTGTTTTATAAATTTAAAGTAATTACAAAAAATTTATTTGATTTACTAAAAAATATTTTAAAAATTAAGGATGTTATATTTTATCATGTTCAACGTGATCACAGAATACATGCCTTCTCTTGTTCAAATTGGGTTACCTATTGTGTCACTTGAAAGTCCATCACAGGTTACTGTATTTTTTTAAAAATTCCTTAATATCCTGGAAATCTAAAAAGCAGACTACTATTTCTTGCCGCTCTACAAAAGCAAAATATAGAGCTTTGGCTTCTGTTGCATGTGAATTACAATGGCTCAAGTATGTTTTTTATGATTTGAGTCTTAATATGCCACTCTTATTTCCTACTTTTTTTTTATAATCAATCGGCTATGCAACTGGCAAAGAATCCTTCTTTTCATAAAAGAGTGAAGCACATTAAAGTTGATTCTCACTTAATTCATGCAAAGATACTTGCAAATCTTATTATCCTTTCTCGTATTCCTTTTAAACATCAACTTGCTGATGTTTTCACCAAGTCCTTGAGAAAGATATTAGGAATAAAATTTTACTGGTTGTTAGTTAGTTTTATTTATGTTTCTAATCCTTATATAGATAGTTAAACTCTTATGTATTTTCAATGAAGTTGGTCAGATGAGGAAATACAGAAATCTTTGATAATTTTCTGTTGTGAGATATTTTTCTCTCAGATACTAATAATTGTAGCCCTTACTTTACTAGGTGAATTTTAGTGTATTGTTGTTTAGTCGTTGGTTCATAGGTTTATTACATACTACTACTATATGTGGTTATATTTATACTATGATATATGATTATATTTATAAGACAATTAAGATTAAAGTGGACAAATTAAAAGATATACTAACCAGTTAATTTTTATTTTAAAAATATGTATTTTTCTATTTTTATCTTTAGTTAAATTTAAACTTTACTTTAATTGTAACATCTTTTAGATAAAAGATAAGTATGTAAAAAACTATTAAATACTTCTAAATGAATTATATTTTATAAATAAGAGAATTAAAATATTTTTTACTTTGTATTATAAACATAATCAAAAATAGTATTTTTGAAAGAAAATATACGATCAAAATAATCAAAAATAGTATTTTGGAATTTGTAACTCCTCGCTTTTGAGTTTTTGCGATGTCCATGTATTTACACGCCTCCAATGATGGGCATTAAAGGCTATTAACACGTAATGATGATTTTCCTATCATGTGGTTCATCAATCGTCGCGAGCATGTTAATAGGCCTAAAATTATAAATTTTGGGGCCCACTCGATTTCACTTTCCTTCTAAGGGACATACGTTTTTTTTCTTTGGGGTTTGAAATGACGATGTCGTTTGATCTTGGAGGGGTTTCATTTCCTAACAAACTATGTATCTTCTGGCAAGTAGTTATGCCTCTTCAACACTATAAATAAAGGACTTAGCATTTTCTGCAACTCATTTGCTTCAACCTTAGGAAAACTCTGCTCAATTTATCTGAAAAGATTGTTGCTGCTATCCTTGTGAAGTCCCTTTCTCTCCCAATCCTCCTAACTCTTAGGTAACCACACTTCTCCTTTATCTTAGTTTTTTCTTCATTTTCTATAAACCTCAAACATGCGTTCTAGGTAGAGTTGTACTGGTCCCTCGCACAAGGGGGCGTAATCCTCAGAGACCAATTGACTATCACGACGGAAGGATTTCTTTGGGTCATTTTGGTGCCAGGTCTCGCCATTCAGGAAGGGAGGAAGGTTCGTCCTCAAGGTGGCAGTGGTTAGGCCCTGCCCTGTACCTTCCTCTGGTTCAGAGGCTAACAGCCTTTCTGACAGCGAGTCGAGTTCGAACTGGTTCCTTTCTAACAACGTCACTTTTTATCATAGTACTGATGTAACGCCCCAGCCGCTTTTCAGGAATGAATGACTCTCTCCACAAACCAACACAAGACCTTTCCAATGTGCTTTTGTCCTCACTCACACATTTCCTGAGAACTTCCCCACTGGAAGCCTGCCAGGAGCCACTCCTTGTCCGTGCCCATGCACCGGCGATCACTCCCCACCCTCAACAGCGCCAGGATGTCACATGCCACTTTGGAGTAATTCTGGGATGGGTGACCTCTTGGGAAGTTCTCAAGAAATGTGTGAGTGAGGACAAAAGCACATTAGAAAGGTCTCGTGTTGGTCTGTGAGGCGAGTCGTTCATTCCTGAAAAGCGGTCGGGGCGTTACAATTGACGCCTTTTACCATGCTTTAGGCGAGATGACCATCAAATGGCATGGAAAAGTTCCAATTTTTAGGACCATAGAAGAGTGTGTGAACATCGTCGTACACTGCCTAGATTGGGAGAAGCTGAACGAGACGTATCCTTACTGTTGGGTCAAAGATGAGTTCAAAGAAATAGCCTCTATTCACGCCAGGGTGGACAAAGGATGAATGTACCCGCGGTTCAGGGTATATGCAGAGGAAAAGCTGAAGGAGAGGTGCATGGTCATGGCACCTTGTCCTGAAGAACAGATCTACCATCGCGTTCCAAACGATAGGTCCGTTATATACACGATTTTGTATTCCAGCATCTCAGAGTTTGCTTCCCCTTCAATGACTTTAAAATGGGCATGCTTAGATTCCTAGAGTATGCTCTTTTCCAAGTACACCCTAATGGATGGAGCCTCATCCGCTCTCTCGAGGTCTTGGGAAATCACTTTAACTTTAAACCCACCGTGGCAATGCTCTTCTACTACTGCCAGGTAGTCCGTCGTTCTAACAAGAAGGGCGGTCTTGGGGTCATCACACTCCGTTGTGACTCAAAAATAATAAACTTCAAGTTCTTTACTGACTCTATAAAGATCGACGGGAAGTCATTCAAACGTTTCTATGCAAGGATCAGAATACAGCCCAACAAGTTAGTATTTTGGCGAAACAAGCTAGACACACGAGCACTTCTTGCTTGCCAGCAGGGCTTACTATACAGAAGAGAGTGAACTCTCTCCACACTCTGTCGAAATCTTGGGCACCTTAAAGGCTTATACTGCCGAAGCCAGGGAGTTCTCCTGCAGACGTCTCTTAGGGTCCAATTTCCTAAGGGACGAATATTTAAGTAATTATCCGCCCTTACAAATGTTTTCATTTTTGCTAGTATCCAATATATGTTATTTCAATACTGATACTTCTTTCCCTTCCTTATACAGAAGAAATAGAAGAGTCTTGCAAAGCCATGAATGATCTAAAGTCCATGCTGATAGAGGATGACTGCTCCTCTGAAGAAAACAACATTCAGGCCAAGAGGAACTTGTTCAAATCCGTTCCTCAGACCATCACTCTTACCTTGGATGCAGGTAAGGACGTCCCACTGAAGGATGCCCCCGAGGAAGATGAAACTCAACCATCAAACCAGCAGGAACAACTAGTGGAAAAGAAGAAGGAGAAGGTAAAAGGAAGCTGGTGAAAGCTGCTGATGCCAAGAAACCTCTCACTGCTGAGCCAACCAAGAAGAAACAAAGAACCTTGGAAGAGACTGGCATGCAGGGCATTTCAAAGTGTAAGGCAATGATCACCCAAAATGATGCCTTAACCGATTCCGAACCCACAACCAAGTCAGATTCACAGCCTGCCCCTGCTCACACTCCCCCCAACTCATCTTTCTTGACCCTATACCTCTGGTATGAAGGCTCTATGCCCGCGACCCTTCCCAAACTGGATTACCGTCTCAAACCTACACTTGAACTGTTAGGTATCAGAGATGCCTGCTGGGCTGGTAGGTAGTAGTTATCCAAGCTATCCGGTCTCTTGGAGTCTTTGATCGCTACAGTGGACAACGCTGAAGAAATTAAAAAACTCAATACTGAGGTTGAGAAACAAAAGGTCTAGGTTGTTAAGGAGAGGATCGCCTTAAGGGCGACTGAGAATGAGCTGAAGAAAGCGGAAGACAAGGTCAAAAAATAAGCCGCCAAAATTAGTGTCCTGAATATCTAAATGAAATCCATGGAGTGGCTTGTTTCTGAGCTCAAGGAAGAGAATAAAGAAGTCCCCTAGCTGAAGGAAGAGCTCAAGCTTGAGAAGGAGAAATCAGCCAAGCTGAGTGGAGACCTTGCAGCTATTGAGGCTGGATGAACAAAGGTCAATGAGGAATGGGCCAACAGGGAGAAGGAGCTGCTCGCCTAAATTGAAGAGCTCAAACAAGGGAGTGCCGCAGTTGGGTCGCTGGAGGCGGACAATGCGAAACTGCAGAAGAACCTTGCCTCTGTGAAAGCCAAGGCAGCTAAAGCTGTGAAAATCTACACCAACGTAGCGCATGAGTCCTTCGGCCTGCCTGTCCATCAAATCTTTTACCGCAACCCCACCATGAAGCTAAACTTGTACAGAGTTGATTCATTCTATGAGTTTTATAAAGGGAAACCAGTTGCAGTAAAAGATGGCCGGTATGAAGAGCTTATTGAGACTTTGTATACACTGCCCCCTCTCCCTGAAGGTCAAAGTATGGGGCCTGATCCACTTACTCCTGGGCTTAAGGATACCGCTGAGGAGGAAAGGGCAAAGGGTGATGAGACCTAAGGCGAGGGAGACCTTAAAAAGAAAGCTGAGGACAGGAGTAAGGCTATTGAAGACTACCAAAGGCATGAAGAGACTCATCACGAAGCTCCGCCCTCTTAGTCTTTAATTTTTTCTTGAATTATTTTGTTGTGTTCCGGGATCAGCTCCGGATTTGAATTAATGCCTGCACTTCCTTTTCAATCAATGAAATTTTTATTTTCTTTTAGCATCGCCTCCAATATAATTATGATTACTGCCTGCGCCAATCCTTTATCCTCAAGCTCTTCAACTACTGACTTTGTAATCTGAAAAGGCTCTTTAACTTTAACTTGTAAAACCTGCTAGCCGTTCTTCGAATTGAGACTTAGGATTAGTCCGGTAGGGTTGCCAAATTGGAGGAAGTATTTCATTGAGTAAATAATGTCCCCTCTCTTGCGTTAATTACTAGAAAGAATTTAAATATTTCTCGTGATGTTCTATCATCAATTCTAAGAAAGAGAAATTGATCCCGTACGCCCAAATAGTAAGCCTTTATTGGGGTTTGGTACGGCGTTGGGAAAGGTCTGATCCTACAACTCGTCAAACCGCTCAAGGAGTTACATCGTCAATCACAGAATAGGTGATTGAGATCATTCATCCTGAGGGTGAGTTTTTACACCCAATTATAGAGTAAGTGATTAGGATGCCATTTCGTGGAGTTCGGTATGGCCTTGAATAAGGTCCAATCATACAATCCATTTAACCGTTCAAGAAGTTTCATCGTCAATTACAGAATAAACAATTGAGATTATTTGTCTTGAAGGTTGTTTTTTTGCTAGCGTTCGGTTTGTGGCCTTGGAAAAGGACCAGCCCTACAACCCATATCTTTATAGGGGTTCAGTTTGTGGCCTTGGAAAAAGACCAGCCCTACAACCCATTTGATCTCTCAAGGAGTTACATCGTCAACTATAGATTAGGTAGTTGAGATCATCCGTCCTGAGGGCTCTTGTGCACATCGCACATAAAGCTATAAATCACAGGCATAAGAGAGAAGTGAAAGTATAGTAGTCATGAATATATTTCTCATTAAATTGAATATGAGTTATAAATGACACGTAGCTGGGGTCATGCCTCGTTAAAACCTTCTTGAGAAAATCCAATAGGAAAAAACTCAAGTTAGGAAAAAGAGTACACGCCGTCTTACCAACTAGCTGTAATAAATGCGTAAATTCTGAGTGTTCCATTTATTGTGGATAGGTGTGCCATCAAGGTTCTCCAAGCGATATGACCCTTTACCAGTCACCTCGGATGCTCTATAGGGGCCTTCCTAAGTCGGTGCTAATTTACCTTGATGAGCGAACTTATTACCCACACTTGTCTTCCTTAAAACGAGGTCTCCTACGTTGAATGCTCTATGCTGAACAAATTTGTTGTATCAAAGGGCGGCCTTTGCTTTAATAGCCTAATCCCTGACAAAGGCTTTTTCTCTGAGCTCCTGAAGAACGTCCGGCTCTGATGCCAGATTGGCATTATTATTTTCCTCAGAGAAATACTCCACCCTCATTAAGGTAGTCTGAAGTTCCACCAGTATCATCGCCTCAACACCATAAGTGAGGCGGTACAAAGATTTATTGGTTGAGGAATATGGTGTGGTGCGATATGCCCACAAGACATGGCACAGCTGGTTCGTCCAACTGACCTTTGCTTCACCCAAACGCTTCTTAAGCCCTTTTAGCACCTCCCTATTAGCCACTTTAGCCTAGCCATTCGTTTTTGGATGTTCGACAGATGAGAAAATTTGGACTATCCCCAGTCCTTCAAGCAGCTCTGTGAACTTTCTGTTAGTAAATTGAGTGCCGTTATCAGTAACAATCAGTGTTGGCACTCTGAACCGCGCTATAATGTTCTCGTAAACGAAACGTCATGTCCGAGCTGAAGTGATATGCACAACAAGATCAGCTTCTATCCACTTCGTGAAGTAATCTACTCCAACAATGAGATACTTGATGCCGCCAGGCGCTGTTGTGAACGGATCCAGGATATCAAGGCCCCACTGATGAAAAGGCCATGGCACGGCGGATGTAGAAAGCTCCTGGACTGGTGTGTGATGCAAGTTGGAAAACCTCTAACATGGATTGTACTTCTTTACAAACTCAATGGAGTCTTTTCTTCATCGTGGGCCACCAATAGCCTACCCTGAGAACCTTCCTCATCAGGATTCTACCACCGGCGTGGTGTCCAAATTGCCCCTCATGCACTTCTTCTAGCACACCTAGTACCTCATTTTCATTCAAACAACGAAGGTACGGTATAGAAAACCCCCTCTGAATGAGCATGCCATCCATCAACGTAAAGTAAGGCAACTCCCTTTTTAACTTCCTTCTCTCCAATTCATCAGTGGGTAATTGCCCATCGACAAAGTATCGTATGTAAGGGACTACCCATGAATTCTCATCGAAAGCATAATACGATATTACGTTCAGTGATGGGGTCAATGGGATGCTGGGCATCGTCAATGTACTCTGTACCACGGATGCTGTGTTCCCAGGCTACTTTGTGCTTACAAGTCTTGAGAGGATGTCTACCCTAGTGTTTTTCTCTCTGGGCACATGCTTAAACTCCAATATAGAGAATCTTTCCTTTAATTCATTCACGTAATTTAAATATAATTGGAGCTGAGGTTCGTGGACTTGATACTCACCCTAAATCTGTGAGATCACCAACTATGAATCACTACAGAGGGTTACCTCGGAAGCTCCGATGTCAATTGCTGCTGAGTCCGGCGAGGCAATTTTCATATTCAGCCTGATTATTGGACGTTTTGAAACTAAAATGCAAAGAGATTTCTAGGTGCACACCATCATCACTCTGTTAGGGAATCCCTAGAACATGAGCAGCGAAAAAACAGGGATTCCATAGGATTTGCAAAGTGTCGTGTTTCAAAGCACAAAACACACACAAAAAAAAATTCATTTTGGATTACCTCTTAAAGAACACCGAAGCAGTCGTAGCCTCGTCCTTTAGGAGTCCACACGATCACTCCCACCAAAATCGCAACACTTGCCAACTGCTAGTTTGACGGCGTGTAGTTCTTGCAACTTTTGCGAATTTGTGTCTCACTTTAGTGAACGGCCTATGAGCATCTTATGCTTTATTTATAGGCTTAAGTGTAACCTAATTTGTTCTCTCTAAAGAGTGGGCTCCTTACTCATTCTAAATGAGTTAGGCCCAATAGCTTTATTTTAGTCCAACTAAAATAAAACAAAACATTTTCTGATGGGCTTACTCTATGTGTGTGATCCTATAGGTAAAATACTCGATCATATTAATAATAAATTATTTTATTATTATATAAAATAAGAGTGGTATCTAGTAATGCATCATTATGTCTGAATATTATTTAATATCAATATAGCCTATAAGTGATAATTATTTAATATGTTTGTTCCTTTTGTCACGATATCCTAATTGGGCCCAAGGCATGGTCGCGTCATCCTTGTACGGCCCAATTTATTTTAATTGATACCGGAGTAGACTTGATCCGAATAAATATCTAATATTTATTCTTTCTAGCATGGCCATGCATTTTCTTAGTCTTACTCCATCAAGTGGCCTATAGATATCACTCCTGTCACATAGGAGAGACAAATCCTATCTACATCACTCACATCCCTCTGCATAATTTGTTCATTGCCTAATAACAACCTTTATAGTCCTCTTGTTACAGAAGACGTTTAATTATATTAAAACAATAAACTCCTCATGTAGGAATTGTAGTGACTTCAGGTCGAAGAACTACATATACCATTATCACATTGAGAATCGTTTATGACATTCATGTAATGATCCATGCAACGTTCTCATGGTGGGTCTGTCCAGTACATCATTACTCTTAATGTGTACCCGTGTGAAGACTTGATATCATCTATATCTATGATCTGTGAGATCAGGTTATCAGTACACTCACACACTAGTCTCAATGTAATTACATGTCCCTATGTAAATACTTGACTAGGGACATTTTAGGAATAACTTTCATATGACCTATTACTCCAAGGATAAATACGTTTTAAAACAATTTTAAACTGAAATACTTATTTTATTGATAAGCAGAAAAATGATACAAATGAAAAAACATAAAGCTTATAGGGCATACAGTAACACACTCTCCACCACAAGACCGACACCACATCCTTTGCTATTGGAAGAGCTGCCCAGTAAGTCTGTGGTACAGTTGGTTCTGCCCCGGTCATTTCTACCACAAAATCAGCTAACACTTGGGCTTTGATGACACCCTGAGGTTCATATGAAACATCAAACTTTGATAGCTCGATGGACCACTTAATCATTCTCCCAGCGAGGTCTAGCTTACTCAGAACAGAACGGAGTGGAAAATTCATTCTTACCATTATGGGGTATGCATGAAAAGATGGCCTGAGGTGATGAAAGGCCCAGACAACGGCAAGAGCGGCTTTTTCAATCTTCTGATATCAACCCTCTGCTCCTTGCATTACTGGTGAAATACATAGGCCACTATCCTTCTAGAGTCTCCTTGACCAGCGCCACACCTAAAGCTTCATCCGAGATGGCCAGGTACAGAATAAGCAGCTCCCTAGGGTCAGGTCTTACCAAAATAGGAGGGCTAGACAACAACTTCTTAAGCTTTTGAAAAGCTTACTCCTGCTCTTGTCCCCATTCAAATTTCTTGGACTTCTTTAGGATCTTGTATAGAGGAAGGGACTCGTGCGCCATTTTAAGCATGAATCGTGCCAAGGCAGCTACCTTTCCATTCAATGATTGGACCTCCCTCAAATTCTTCAGACTCTGCATGTTTAGAATTGCCTGGCACTTGCCCGGATTCACCTCGATACCGCGCTGAGTCAACATAAAACCCAAAAATTTTCCTGCAGGCACGACGAAGGTCCACTTCAATGGGTTCAATGAAACACCCCTATTTTTATTTTTATATTAAAATTTTGAAGGAATTAAATTATGGTTCTTTAAAACTTTTTAACCTACGTATTATTTATGATTTTTTGGAATTTTTTGGAATTTTTTTAATAAAATAATATTTTTTAAAGAATTTTTAAATTCATATAAGTGACTTAAATTAAAAATATTTATAAGAAAGTGAATTTAAATTATAAGAAAATTTTCTAAAATCCATTTCAAGTAGACTTATCTAAAAATTATCAGTTTAAGAAAAATCTTGATTTTTTCCAATTGTTAAAAAATTGGAAACGTATCAATAAATTTTTATTAACAGAAAATTTTAGATTTTTAAAATTTCAGCTTTATATTACTTATTATAAAATTAGTGAGGACTGACATAATATCGCTAAATTTCAAAAAGGACTCATTTTGAATATTTAAAATATACCGAGTGAAGGGTTACTATTTGACTTAATAATTTTGCCGACAATTACTATGCAAATCACTGTGCATGTATGAAATTTTCAAAAGATGCACAGTAACCTGGAATAAAAAATTCAAAAATGTATAGTACTTTTATATTAAAATAATAGAATGCATAGTAAATTTTTTTCCTATAAATACCGAAGGATTTCTTCTTTAGAATTCACAATTTCAGATTAAGTTTTCTTAATATAGTAGTGCTAGTGAGATAGTGGTGGAAGTGAGAGAGAGAAGAAAAGTTTTTGGAGAGAAGGTTCTGCCAAAATCCTAAGGTAAGAATACTTTTCTTTTATATTTTTTGGGTTATTTTTATATCGTTTTTAGAAATCTATTATTATACTGGAAATAATATTATTTTAAGTTACTATTCTGCATAGTAAACACTATTTCAATAGTAAATTACTATTTCAATAGTAAATTACTATTCAAATAGCAAATTACTATTTACTGTTACTATTTACTATTATTATTTATCGTTACTATTCACGATTTACTATTTACTATTACTATTTATGTTTTACTATTTACTATTACTATTCACGTTTTACTATTTACTATTACTATTCACTATTCACTATTCACTATTCACTATTCACTATTCACTATTTAGTATTTAAAATTTATCATTTCTGTTTTAAGTAGTAATCTTAATCTTCGTCTTATGCTTATACTGAAATAAGATTGGTATTAATATTTCTAGAAATCGGAGGCGCAAAGCAAATCCATTTTGGGTAACAATTCAAGGTAAGGGGGAGTGAGATAAGAGTATAATATGAAAAGACATAAGAATAATGGGAGGAGTCCCCTACTCCTTTTAAATTTAATAATTGAACTGGTCTGGACCGGGGTCTAGGATCCGGTGTGGGACCAGCCACAAGATTATAGGTGTTTTTAGGGTTTGCACACCGGAACAGTGTGTATCCGATGTATTAATCCGGTCTCTCAGTGGGAAAGGCCGGCCTTGTTGTCCTGGAGATCCTTCACACCAACGTTTCGCGTTGCAGGGGGGCGAAAGGTGGTGCCACCTGCGAAGATTCTCCGACGCTCAAGTTAGAAGAGTGTAAGAACTCAGTGAATACTCAAGCGAAGTAACAGTAAAAATGTGAGATAGAACAACGATACCTTGCATGTGTATTGAAATGAGCTATTTATAGTTGTACGTGAGAAAATGAGTCGTTGGATACAGGTGGGTCCCCTAGCTCTGATAGCGTGTACATTATGTCAATCAGGGTGGCTCAGCACTCAGAATGTGTCAGGAGGGTGGGTCAATTATCAGAGTACGATCCTCTAGGAAGAGGAGAGGATAATCACCTTTTCCGCATAATCTGCTGACACATCCACTTGCTTCCTGAGGCCATTGACGTGACATATTTTGCTACATACAGTATCTTCGCTGATAAGTTATTAGGGGCTCTTATCTTGCTGTGACTGAAAAGCCAAGAGTTATGTAAATGTTCTGCGAAAATTAACAAAGATCCGTTATAGAGAAAATAAGTGGGGCAGTCGTGAGATGAGGACGGACGGCCAGACATCGAATATCCGGTGTGGTAAAGTTGAACCAGGACACCGGTTTTCCTTATATGAGGTCATTCTGACGTCCCAAGATTAGGGGCCGGTATCCAGACCGGATCATCTGTCCCCTAGCTTGTATGAGGGACTGTTAAGTTGCTCATATGAGCTACACAACTCTAGAGAAGTCTGGATGCCGGTGGTACATTCTGGGAGGTCTCTGGAAGCTCTGTAGCGTCTGCTCTAATAAACGAGTGACCGCTCTTCTCGCGTTGCGTACGACGAATTCAGACAGCATAAAATAAATGATTGAAATCCCAAGGGTCTTTGAGAATCGAAACCCTTGGTATTCGAAAAGTGGTTGAAGGCATTAAATGCGCATGGCATGATTGGACAGTAAATGCGTTTTTTACGCATGAGCCATCATTACCCAAGAGTGTAACCGTCGATTGGGCTTATTGGACCTGGATTCAAACTGAAAAAGGGGGGCCCATTTTGCCAAAATGTTTACTGAAACGTACCATTTTTGCGCTCGTACGGGACGAAACGACGGAGTCGTTTCAATTTGAAAGAGGTTGCGTTTTGATGCAAGCCTTGTGACCTTCGACGAAACACTATGCCTCTTCGTTACCTATAAAAGGGACTCTTAGCAGATTTTGGAATCCACTCTTGTTTTCAAGCTTAGTGAACCTCTGCTCAAATTTCTTGGAAATTTCTCTGTCGTCTTCAAACTTCTCAAAGATCTTCTTCCTTTAGGTAACCTCCCTTTCCTTCAACTCCTTGCAATTTTTGTTCATTCTATTTCCACCATGCGCCCTAGAGCAGGCCACGCTGGTCCTTCAAACAGGGGGAGTTTTGGCTCTCGTGCCCCCCTTAGCCACCGTGGTGGGAGGATTCCAGCGAATCCTCCTGTGGCTGGGCCTCGTCGCTCAGAGAGAGCTGAAGCTTCTTCCTCACGAGTGTCCTCTTCCCAACGTCGCTCTGAGGTTCCCCTTGACTCGAGGGCTACCAGCCGCTCTGATGAAGGGTCAAGTGCTGAAGGTTACCTCTCTAACGATGTTGTTTTTTACCACAGTACGTACGCGTTCCATCGTGCCTGCACAACCATGGACCTTCCAGGACGTGGAAAAACACCAGTTCTCCGCTCTGCTGAGGGGTGTGTCAACGTTGTGGCACATCGGCTTGACTGGGAAAAGCTCAACAGGGAGAAACCCTACTGCTAGGTGGAGGAGGAATTCCTAGAGATCCCTTCACACCATGCGAGTGAGGAGGAATGCACGGTCTCTTTCCGCTGTAAAATATATTCAGACAAAAAGTACAAGGCGCGATACGCTGTTCTGGCACCACGTCCCTCTGAGAGAGTATGCCACAGCGTCCCTGATGAGAGGTCGGTCTACATGTACGACTTCGTCTTCTTGAAGTTGGGAGTACGCTTCCCCATGACGGAATTCCAGATGGCCGTCCTGCGTTTCCTAGACTGCACCCCCACACAACTGCATCCCAACGGTTGGGGTCTAGTCCGGGCTCTGGAGGTTCTGGGGGAGCATTTCAACTTCTCCGCCACTGTGGCCAAACTGTTTCACTATTGCCAAGTGGTCCACCGTGCTAATAAGAAGGGCGGCCTTGGGTTCATTACTCTCCGTAGCGACTCAAGGGTGATAAATTTCAAATCTTATACGGAATCCGCTAAGGTGGATGGACGCTCCTTCAAGCACTACTACACGCGGGTCCGTATTCAACCAAATAAGCCGGTCTTCTGGCGAAACAAGGAGGGATTTACCAAGTTCCCTCTTAGCTGGACGCACGAGCATTTTCTCCTCATAAGCCGTGCTTATTACACAGATGAGAGTGAACTCTCCTCTCATTCTGTCGAGGTCTTGAGCGCCATGCAGACGGCCTCGAAAACCCTCAAAGGATTTTCCAGCAGGCTCCTCTTGGCCGAGGACGACATCCGAAACACTTACCTCCGTAATATCCGCTCTTACTCTATCTGTGTTGTATAATTATTCCGCTCTGATTATTTTTCTTCTTATGTGCTAATTCAACCTTTCTTGTTTTGCAGAACAAATCAAAAGAGCCTGCCCAGAGATGTTGTCATTAAGGACCATGATGGCTGACGATGATTCCTCCTCTGAGGAGAATGAGATCCAGGCGAAGAGGAACGCCACCAAAACTCCCTTCATTCCCCTAACCTCTGCAGTAGGTGATGAGGTTCCTCTCTTTGATGAGGAGGAAACAGAAGAACCAGCTGAGGCCACTGGAGCGGGCGACGAGGAGGCCATCCCAGAGAAGAAGAGGAAAAAGAGGCACCTTGTAAAAAAGACAGATCAAGAAAAGCCCTCCTCTGATGACCCTGTGAAGAAGCGTCAGAAGACGGTCGAAGAAACTGAATTGAAGAAGGACAAGGGAAAGAAGCCCGTTCCTGAATCCTCTGCCCCTTCTTCACAGAATGCTTCAGAACCGGACTCTGGGAATGGTCCTCCTCCGGCGTTTGATCCTCCGCGTGACTCCTTCCTTTCTCCTTATTTATGGTTTCAGGGGTCCATGCCTCCCACTCTTCCAAAGGCAAGGTATTGCCTTCGCCCCTCCCTCGACGCTGCTGGGGTCCGAGGTGCTTGTAAAGTCGGGCGTTGGCAGCTGGATGAACTATCCGGCCTCCTCGATTCCCTGAGCGAGAAGGCAGATTACATGGACCAGGTTGAAAAACTTGAAGCCGAACTCGCGGTGAAGGAGACATGGGCGAACAAGCAAGCTGAAGTTCATAGGGGCGTGGAGTCAGAATTGAAGAAAACCAAGGAGACGCTCCAAAGGAAAACTGAGGAGGCAAGCCAAGTTCATTTTGCGAACAAGGCTCTAGAGCGGGAAGTTGCCGACCTCCAGAAACAGAACAAAACCATACCCCTCCTTGAAGAAGAATTACAACTGGAGAAAAAGAGATCGGCTAAGCTTGCTGACGATCTCAAAATTATGGAGGACGGTCGCAACAAAGACCTTGGGGAGTGGGAAAGCCTTCGGAAGGAGATGCAAGCCCAAATTGAGGAACTCAAGAAGGGTGGTGCGAGTGCTGGGCCTTCAGAAGAGGATTTTGCCAAGGTTCAAAGAAGATTAGCTGCTGCGAAGGCCAAGGCTGCCAAAGCCTTGAAGATATGCAAAAATGTGGCGTATGAATCCTTCGGCCTGGCCCTTCGTCAAGTTTATTATCGTAACCCCGGAGTGCAGCTGAATTTGTACGGATTGGATCCGTTCTTCGAATTCCATGGGGGAAAACTTGTCAAAGTGCATACGGACGGCTCGCATCATGAACCCCGTGCATCTCTGTACGAACTGCCTCCCCTTCCAGAAGGTCAAAGTATGGAGCCGACAACGTCCACCACTGCCTCTGGAGCTAAAACGCAGGAAGGTGCCCGAACTGGAGCAGAGGATGAGATGGAGAAGACAGAAGTGCCCTCTGCGGAGGATCAGGCACCGACCCCTTAATTTAAGCTTTATTCATAGCTGTGTACTGGGATCAGCTCCAGCTTTAACTATTTTCTAACCTGGATAATTTCTTATTTTGGAAATAAAATTCACTGTTGCTTCTCTTCAACTGCTTGCGTCGAATGTATGATTGTTGGATAACTTAGTGCTATACAAAACACTTTATTGTTTTCAATGCTTTGTGAATCCGTTCTGTGTGGTTACCTAGCTGCTTAAAGCGCACTTATCACATCGGATTAAGATAACAAATTGTAACAAAGGAGCGACAATTAAGTTAAAGCATGCCCTGTCCCCAAGTGTAAGTACATTGGGAAGGGAAACTTTATCTCAAGAATTACCTTTTAACTTCTTAAAAAGATAGAAATGCTCATCTATCCTCGAAGATGCGGAGCGGGTATGTTAGCGTTCAACCGCTCTGGGGTGGATATTCCACAATTGAGGACGGACATTGCCTTTTGAATTTTGGTATAACTTTGACAAGGGTAAGCTTCACGCCTTTCTCTTGAGGTTCGGTTTGGTCCTACACCTCAAGTCTTCACACGGTGTTCGGTTCGATCCTACTAACCGTACTTGGAGTTCGGTGCAATCCTACAATCCAAGCCTTCAACACGGGGTTCAGATCAGGGCTAATCCTGAACCTACTACGCCCGTTACTCGGGGTTTAGCGTGGTTTTCTGTATGAACCGGCCTACTGCGCCCAAGCCTTCGCATGGGGTTCGGTTTGTGGCCTTGAGGAAGGAACAGCCCTACAACCCATGTTGTCTTCGAATGGGGTTCGGTTTGTGGCCTTGAAAAAGGACCAGCCCTACAACCCATGTTGTCTTCGAATGGGGTTCGGTTTGTGGCCTTGAAAAAAGACCAGCCCTACAACCCATGTTGTCTTCGAATGGGGTTCGGTTTGTGGCCTTGAAAAAGGACTAGCCCTACAACCCATATTGTCTTCGAATGGGGTTCGGTTTGTGGCCTTGAAAAAGGACCAGCCCTACAACCCATGTTGTCTTCGAATGGGGTTCGGTGTTTGGCCTTGAAAAAGGACCAGCCCTATAACCCATTCCACCTCAAGGAGTTACATCGTCAAAACACACGATGTGTGATTGAGATCATCCGTCCTGAGGGGTCTTCATCAGTCCCTCGAGGAGTTACATCATCAACTACAGAGTTGGTAGTTGAGTTCATCCGTCCTGAGGTGTATGCGTATTAAACTACGGCTATAGATCACAACACATAAGAAAAGTGAGAATGATAGGGCGGTTAAAATGTATTCTCATTAAAATTGAAAGTACATTACATGAAGAGCGTAGTTGGGGTCATGCCTCGTTAAAACCTTCTTGAGAAAACCCAAAGGGAAAAAACTCAAGTAAGGAAAAAGAGTACATGCCGTCTTACCAACTAGCTGTAATAAACACGTAAGTTCTGAGTGTTCCATTTGTTACGGATTGGAGTTCTATCAAGTTCTTCCAACCGGTATGACCCTTTTCCAGTTACTTCAGAAACTCTATAAGGACCTTCAAACGTCGGTGCTAGCTTTCCTTGGTGAGCGAATTTATTCCCCACACTTGCCTTTCTCAAAACAAGATCTCCGGTGTCGAAAGCTCTGTACTGGACACGTTTATTATACTGGAGTGCTGCCTTTGCTTTTATAGCCTGATCTCTGACGAAAGCCTTTTCCCTTAACTCCTGGAGGACGTCCAGTTCTGATGCCAAATTGGCGTTGTTATCTTCAACTGAAAAATACTCCACACGAGCCGATCTTGTTTGTAGCTCCACCGGGATCATGGCCTCAACCCCGTACGTCAACCGGTATGGGGATTCGTTAGTTGAAGAATGAGGCGTGGTGTGGTATGCCCATAAAACATGACATAGCTGGTCGGTCCATCCTCCCTTTGCTTCTCCCAGACGCTTCTTCAACCCCTTTAGCACTTCTCGATTGGCTACCTCCGCTTGTCCATTGGTTTGGGGGTGTTCAACAGACGAAAATATCTGGATTATCCCCAGTCCTTCCGGCAAATCTGTGAACTTTTTGTCTGTAAACTGGGTGCCGTTGTCAGTCACAATCCGCCCTGGCACCCCGAATCGAGCTATGATATTTTCATACACGAAACGTCTTGTTCGCGCAGAAGTAATATGCACTACGGACTCAGCTTCGATCCATTTGGTGAAGTAGTCTACCCCCACGATCAAATATTTGATACCTCCTGGCGCAGTGGGGAATGGACCCAAAATATCAAGGCCCCACTGGTAGAACGGCCAAGGTACAACAGATGAGGACAGCTCTTGGGCCGGTGTATGGTGGAGGTTGGAGAATTTTTGACAAGCATCACACTTCCTAACAAAATCTGCAGAATCCTGCTTCACAGTGGGCCACCAATATCCAGCCCTGAGGACCTTCCTCATTAAGCTTCGGCCCCCAGCATGGTGCCCACATTGCCCCTCGTGCACTTCCTCCAAAACCGCTTGAACCTGATCCTCTCTCAGACACAAAAGATATGGGACAGAGAATCCCCTTTTGTAGAGAACACCCTCAACCATAGTAAAATATGGCAGCTCCCTCTTCACTCGTCTCCTCTCCTTCTCATTAGTGGGCAGTTGACCATTAGCCAGATAGCGAATATAGGGGATGACCCAGGAATCCTCATATGGATAGCTCACCATGATAGCGTTCAGAGAAGGGTACAGAGGTATGCTAGGTGACGTCAAAGTGCTTTGAACCACCGTTGTTGTGCTGCCGGGCTGCTTTGTACTTGCAAGTCTTGACAAGATGTCCGCTCTGGTGTTTTCCTCTCTGGGCACATGTTTGAACTCTAAAACTTCAAATCTTCCCTTCAATTCATTAACACAATTCAAGTACAATTGAAGTTGCGGCTCCTTCGCTTGGTACTCCCCCTGGATCTGCAAAATCACCAATTGAGAATCACTGCACAGTGTGACTGCTGATGCTCCGATGTCAATCGCCGCACGGAGACCGGCCAAGCATGCTTCGTATTCAGCCTGGTTGTTGGAGGTTTTGAAATTGAATCGGAGGGAAATTTCTAGGTGCACACCATCATCACTTTCTACCACCACACCTGCTCCACAACCTTTGTTGTTCGACGATCCATCAACGTAAATGGTCCAATGCGCTCGAGGGGTGGCAGGGTCCGCCCCAGTCATCTCCACAACAAAATCAGCCAACACTTGTGCCTTGATGGCTCCTCGAGGCTCATACGAAATTTCGAATTCAGACAGCTCGACAGACCATTTTATCATCCTCCCGGCGAGGTCGGGCTTGCTAAGTACTGAACGGAGAGGCAAATCCGTTCTCACCAGCACTGGGTGTGCGTGGAAATAGGGCCTCAACCGTCGTGATGCCCACACGACTGCAAGAGCAGCTTTCTCAATCTTCTGGTACCTTCCTTCCGCCCCCTGAAACGTCTTACTGGTAAAGTATACCGGTCTCTGCCCTTCAAGGGTTTCTTTAACCAAAGCCACGCCTAGGGCTTCATCAGAGATTGCTAAATACAAGATCAAAATCTCACCAGGGTCAGGCTTAACCAGTATTGGTGGACTCGAGAGAACGGCCTTGAGTTGCTGGAAGGCTTGTTCTTGCTCCTCTCCCCATTCAAAACTCTTGTGTTTCTTCAACGCCTTATACAAGGGGAGGGACCTGTGCGCCATCTTGGGCATGAAGCGAGCTAGAGCGGCCACTTTCCCATTCAACGATTGGACCTCCCTCAGGCTCTTAGGGCTCTGCATGTCCAGGATTACTTGGCATTTCCCAGGGTTGGCCTCGATGCCTCGTTGGGTCAACATGAATCCCAAGAATTTCCCAGCTGGAACGGCAAAGGTGCATTTTAAGGGGTTTAACCTCATGTTGTACTGTCGAAGCCTAGTGAAAACTTGGCGCAGATCTTCAATGTGGTCTCCTCCAGTGGGCGTTTTGGCTATAATATCATCGATATAAACTTCGACCAGCCTGGTGTGCATTCCTTCAAAGACTTTGTTAATCATGCGCTGATAGGTAGCGCCGGCGTTCTTTAATCCAAAAGGCATGACGGTGTAGCAGAAAACACCGCGGTCATTGATAAAGGCAGTTTTCTCTTGGTCTCCCTCCCACATCGGAATCTGGTTATACCCCGAATAAGCATCCATGAAACTGAGGTACTGGTAACCAGATGAATCATCCACCATGCGATCAATGTTGGGCAGGGGATATGGATCCTTGGGGCAGCAACGGTTAAGATCCACATAATCTGTGCATATTCTCCATTTGCCATTAGCCTTCTGCACCATGACCACATTAGAAAGCCAAGATGAGTAGCGTATTTCCCTTATAAAGCCTGCTTTCAACAACTCCTCTGTCTGCTCACAAGCCGCCCTCTGCTTCTCCGGTCCCAACCTCCTCTTCTTCTAGGCCACCGGTCTTGTTTCAGGATACACAGCAAGCTTGTGGCAACAGAAATCAGGGTCCATCCCAGGCATGTCTGCTGCTGTCCATGCGAAAAGATCTTTGAACTCCTGCAGAAGGGCTAATAAGCATTGCTCCATAGCAAACTCCAACTTATCATTGATGTGCGTGATCTTCTCTGGGGAATCTCCTAAGACAACATCCCTGGAACCACCATCTGGTGTGGGCTTAGAGGGATTGAGTGGATTAATCTTCAATTCCGCTCTGGGGTCCAGATCAATTAGACTGACAGACCCTGCTGCTGTTCCTCCATCGTTCAGCTTCCTCTTCTTGTTGAATGCCTCCAACTTGACCATGTTGAGGCTCAGGTTATAACAATATCGAGCCATCTCCTGATCACCACGGAGAAAGGACACATCGTTGTCCTTGTCAATGAATTTGATCAAGAGGTGAGGAGTGGACACGATTGCTTCCATCGCATTCAATGTTGGACGGCCTATGATACCGTTGTATGGGGATTCCACATCAATCACCTGGATTCTTGACTTGACTGTTCTCGCACCAGGCTCTCCTTCAAAAGAAATCAGGGTGTCAAGATACCCCTTGGTGGGTTGCTTGGCTCCATTAAACGCTGTGAGTTCTTGCGTGTAGGGTTGTAAATCTGCATCATTGAAACCCATTCGTTTGAAACAATTATAAAAGATAACGTCACAAGAACTTCCCTGATCGACGAGGATCCTCTTGACATCCTTGTTGGCTATGACTGCCACGATAACTACTGCATCATCACCTCCTGGAATTGTTGGGCCAAAGTCATCATCAGTAAATGACACCGTCGGAGCTGCCATACCGTCCCTGAAAGGACGGTTATCCCTTGGTTTGCCCTGGACAGATAGAATCATCCTGTGGTGATTCTTCCGTGCTGTGATTGATGCTCCTCCTCCCGCAAATCCTCCAGCTATCATCTCAATCACTTCTCGTCTGCCCTGCCTCTGCTGCTGGGGCATGTTATTTTGCTGGGCATCTCCAGCAATCACTACTCCCTTCTGCTTTTTGGCTGCAGTGAACTTCCTTGCTGGATTACGTGCATTGTCATCTTCGTCATCAGGATCTCTACTCCTTTTTTCCATCCTCTGAGGCTCGTCTACAGATTTCTCCTTAAACAAATACTGCTTCAGCTTTCCTTCTCGGATGAGAGTTTCCACCGTATTCTTTAATGCCTTGCACTCATCAGTATTGTGTCCTGTCTGTTCATGGAAAGTGCAATACTTACGTGGGTTACCACCCCTCTTGACTGGGGCTGGCTTCCTTATACCAAAGACGTTCAACGTTGGCCAACCAACCTCCCTCATGATTTGTGAATGCCTGGTGTTCAACGGAGCATAGTTGTCGAACGATGATACACGCCTATCTCGTGGATGCGGGCAAGCGTTTACAAAGTCTTCTCTAAAGGCATGTTTCTCAGGCCTCACTCTCTCCTTTTCTCTCTGTGGCTGCTGAGTGGGTGCTGAAGGCTTCATTCTTATTGCAGTTGCCTCTAGATGCATCTCTATGCCCACGTACTTGGAAGCTTTCCTTCGAAACTCCTCGAAGGTTGTTAGGGGGCTCTTTGCCAAAGATAGGGCAAAGGCTGAACCAGGCTGAAGAGCTTCCACCACAATATGAAGTTGTATGGCCTCCGTGAGGTTGGGGACCAAAGCTGCCTCCTTATAAAACCTTTTAAAGAACTCCTTAAGAGTTTCAGTTTCTCCCTGCCTTATCTGGGCCAGGGTGTGAGAAGTTCTTGGGATATCCCTAGAGATGACGAAATGGCTTTTAAATGCAGCAGCCATTTCCTCCCAAGAGTCTATAGATCCTGAGGGTAAGCTCTTAAACCAGCCGAGAGCCTCCTCGGTTAGTGTTCTTGGGAACATCCTGCACATAACATCTTCATTTGCTCCCAAATACATAGCTTCATACACATAAGCATCCAAATGCTTAGTGGGATCAGTTTCTCCATTATACTTCCCTATCGACAGTGGCTGAGTTGTTTGCAAATGTTTCGGGATGGCAATGTTCATCAGCCTTCTTGAGAAAGGGACATTGAGCTTATACGTCCCTGAAGTCACCACCGCCTGCTCCCTTCTCCTGGTACTGACTCTATCGCCAGAGTCTTGAGTCTGCTCTCTCTCTTCATATGTGGGGATCTTCAAATACTGAAGGGCTGTAGACCTGCCCCTCTCTGATGCGTGATGAGTCTCTTCTGCATGGGACGTTGCCCTGTCCCCAGCTCCTCCTCTCTCCCGCTTCAACTCCATCAGCTCCTCCCTGAGTTGCCTGATAACCTCATCGCGAGGGTCAGGCATTTGTACTTGCACCATCCTCCGGGTTTGAGTTACAGGGGACTCGAAAACGAGTCTCTTGCCAGTCTGTTGATGGGTCACATCCTCCACATGACCATCAATGAAATCTCTCCCATCACCTTCCATCGTGACAACCAAACTTCTGCGAAAATGGGAATAACTCTAATGAGTCCCACCGGGCGTGCCAATGAACTGGTCTGGACCGGGGTCTAGGATCCGGTGTGGGACCAGCCACAAGATTATAGGTGTTTTTAGGGTTTGCACACCGGAACAGTGTGTATCCGATGTATTAATCCGGTCTCTCAGTGGGAAAGGCCGGCCTTGTTGTCCTGGAGATCCTTCACACCAACGTTTCGCGTTGCAGGGGGGCGAAAGGTGGTGCCACCTGCGAAGATTCTCTGACGCTCAAGTTAGAAGAGTGTAAGAACTCAGTGAATACTCAAGCGAAGTAACAGTAAAAATGTGAGATAGAACAACGATACCTTGCATGTGTATTGAAATGAGCTATTTATAGTTGTACGTGAGAAAATGAGTCGTTGGATACAGGTGGGTCTCCTAGCTCTGATAGCGTGTACATTATGTCAATCAGGGTGGCTCAGCACTCAGAATGTGTCAGGAGGGTAGGTCAATTATCAGAGTACGATCCTCTAGGAAGAGGAGAGGATAATCACCTTTTCCGCATAATCTGCTGACACATCCACTTGCTTCCTGAGGCCATTGACGTGATATATTTTGCTACATACAGTATCTTCGCTGATAAGTTATTAGGGGTTCTTATCTTGCTGTGACTGAAAAGCCAAGAGTTATGTAAATGTTCTGCGAAAATGAACAAAGATCCGTAATAGAGAAAATAAGTGGGGCAGTCGTGAGATGAGGACGGACGGCCAGACATCGGATATCCGGTGTGGTAAAGTTGAACCAGGACACCGGTTTTCCTTATATGAGGTCATTCTGACGTCCCAAGATTGGGGGCCGGTATCCAGACCGGATCAATAATATTATTATTTTAAAATATTAACTTTTTAACTTAACAATTTTAATAAATTTTAAATTAAATATCTGGTTTAACTAACTCTAACATACCTATGCAAGGACTTGGACCATTATGACCTATATGGACTGGACTATACCTATGCAAAGACTTGGACCATTATGACCCATATGGACTGAACTATACCTATGCAAGGACTGGATTATATGGACTTACATATACCTATGCGAGGAATTGACCAAAATGACTCAATTGACTATATTAATAATTATTAAATTTTGTATTATGATATGTATTAATGATATTTAATTGATTTGATTATGATTAATTGATTGATGATATTTAGTTATGATTGATATTGCTTGATTTTGATTGATGATATTGTAATGTGGAGTTTGAGCATATAGCAGCATGACGGAAAGCTAAAATTCAGTAAGAATTTCTTACCTTACTCTTTAAATTTTATTATCTTTTATTCCTTCTTAGAAATTATTTTTATTAACTTTATTTTCAATATTTAGAATAAAAAAATTAGTATTTATTTTAGAAAGAAAACATTTTATGAGAATTTATTTAATTAAATCTTGAGTTAAAGAAAAATTTTGTAATTTTAAGTATTTTTGGTTAATAATTATTCTCTTTTAATAAAACAAAATTTTTTAAAAGAAAATTATTTTATTTTTTCCAACTTAATAACTAAAGATAATTGGAAATAATTGAGATTCCTAAATTTGATTTTGTTAAGATTTAATTTGAGAAAGATTATATAAAGTTTTATATGATAAAGTTTTTAGATATTTAAGGCTTAGAAACTCAATTTCAGTGAGATTTGAAAACTGTACCAAATTTATTTCTGTGGGACAAAAATTCAGAGAATTGAGAAAATGTACAGTTTATTGAAATGAGATTGTAAACCTTTAAAGGATTTAATAATTGAGTTTCTAAAAGCCTTAATCAACTCAATACGTGAGTAGTTCATGCATCATAAATCATTAAAGTGAAATGAAATAATATTGTCTGGGGATGGATTTTAGAAACCGAGGATACATTAGAGGAGGCTTAATTACGAGCCTTGGGATGAGAGGGTGTGAAAGGGTGCTTCAGGGGACCTGGGGTAGCTCCCTAGTGTCGGGTACTTTCACAATAAAAACTTTCTCAATCTGACTAGTCTCTAAGTGTTTCCATACCAGTTGAGCTGTTCATATTATTATTATCCGGACTTATGGAACAGTGTAAACTCCTGGTTGGCCCAGTGCAAATTAAAATTTAAGGGCCCACATATATAGGTAAGTTATGATGAAGATATTGCATAACATTCATGCATTCATAATTGATTGTGTATGTGATTGTGATTGATATCATTATGTATTGGTTTGTGAAAACCCTTTGTTGCTTATGTCTTAATCGAGAATATTATATTCTGTTTCTCACTCATTTCTCCGTGTTTTTGTTTCACATGTTTTAAATTGATGGTTCAGAGGGAAGGATCGAAGAATATCGGCAGTAAATATAGCACGTTCTAGAAAGAGAGCTCGATATGAATACCGTGATCCAATGAATAAATAATGTTAATAAGTAACTGCTTCTCGGCCATGGAGTTTCCTCTCTTTCTTATAATGTTTAATGTTTATTTTCTTCGGATGAATGTACAAATACTTTATAAAGTTTTAATAATATTTGTGAGGTATTTCAGAAATAATGTATATAATTTATTCCGATAGTTTCTTTTTAACAATCATATCTTAAAAAAAAATTACGAGTTTTTCTAGAATTTATTAAGGTGTAACAGAGGGTGTTACAAAGTGGTATCAGAGCAGTTAATCCAACAGGCCTGGGGAAAAGGTTTATCTTGCTTTGTCTGTAAACTCTGTATAGGTGATAGAGAATAGAATATCTGACTTGGTAGTAACTATGATTGATGTGACAAATCTCAGTTACTGTGAAACGGGAAACTAATGGCTGGAAATGATCTTGCTGGAGTTGTAGAACGCTTAATCAATGCAATAGGAGCACGTGAAGGTCAAGGTAACGATGCCTTGAGAAGGCTAGACCTATTCGAAAAGCGCAATCCACCTCGTTTCAAGGGAGGATATAACCCTGATGGAGCACAAATCTGGATTCGAGAGATAGAGAAGATCTTTCGAGCATTGCAATGTAATGAAGCTGATAAGGTAGTCTTCGCTACTTATGCCTTATCTGAGGATGCCGAACATTGGTGGGATAGCATGCGTAGACAATTCGAAGTCAACGACGTGGAGATCACTTGGGATTATTTCAAGGATATGTTTCTGGAGAAATACTTTCCAGCTGATGTTAAAGAGAAAAGACAATTCGAATTCCTGTCGCTGACCTAAGGAAATATGACCGTTGGAGAGTACGCATCCAGGTTTGAAGAGTTATCTCGTTTTCATTCTCATTATAATGATGCTACTAATGAAAGAGATCGGTGTGCAAAGTTTGTAAATGGATTGCGGCCAGAAATTAAGGAAGCTATACGAATGTAGGAAATCCGTGAATTTTCTGTATTGGTAAATCGTTGCAGGATCTTTGAAGAAGATCATAAGGATAGAATGACCAAAAGTCGTGAGCCCATTCACAAGGCAGGAGAAATGAGAAGTGGAGGACCTCACCATCACCAAAGAAGAGACTTCAGAAGGAATAAGCCTTACCAAGTGCCATTTCACCGGTTTGGAGCAGCATCTGTTCCTAACAGACCCCAAGCTTCAACTGGAAGCTATTACCCAACATCTGCACCAAATTTTAAATGTTTTATCTGTGGAGGACCCCATTTGAAAAGGGATTGTCCTAAAAACACTTATGTTTGTTTTAAGTGTAACAAACCAGGTCATCACATCAAGGATTGCCCAGAGATGAAGAGAGAAAACCCTGAAGGTGCAAGTACAAGCATAAATACTTAAGGAGGCGCGCACAGTGCAGTCGGAAGGCCGAAGGCAAAAGGAAAGGTTTTTGCAATCACTGGAGAAGAAGCATCTCATGCTGATTCCATGGTAGAAGGTAAGTGTATCATTAATAAGATTTCTTTAACTGTTATGTATGACTCAGGTGCATCACATTCCTTTATTGCCAATGACTGTGTAGAAAAACTAAAATTACCTGTGATAGAACTGCCATTTGACTTATCTGTACATACTCCTGGAAACAATCCCATTGTCACTTCTAAAGCCTGTTGGAAATGCCCTATTGTCATAAATGGTAGGGACTTTAAAGCTAATCTTTTCTGTTTACCCCTTTCTGGCTTAGAAGTTATTATTGGGCTAGATTGGTTGTCTGACAATCATGTTCTAATAGATTGTCATAATAAAACCATAATGTTTAAAGAACTAGTGAATTTGAATCCTGAGGATTCGAGATTTCTAACCGCCAACCAAGTGAGTGCCTCTTTAAAAGGAGGGGCTCAAGGATTCATGCTATTGCTTTCAACGAAAGGAGAACAAGAATCAAAAATCAAAAATCTGCCGGTTGTGTGTGAATTTCCTGACGTTTTTCCTGAAGATATCCCTGGTTTACCCCCAGAAAGAGATGTGGAATTTTCCATTGATCTAGTACCTGGAGTTGGACCCATTTCAATTACACCATACCGAATGTCACCTCTAGAATTAGCAGAGTTGAAAAAACAACTTGAAGAGATGATAGAGAAGCAGTTTATACGACCAAGTGTATCCCCCTGGGGTGCACCAGTGTTGTTGGTTAAGAAGAAGGATGGTAGCATGAGGTTGTGTGTAGATTATCGACAACTGAACAAGGTGACAATCAAGAACAGATATCCTCTACCAAGGATTGACGACTTGATGGATCAGCTGCGTGGTGCCACGGTGTTCTCCAAAATTGATTTGAGGTCTGGATACCATCAAATAAGGGTGAAGAAAGAAGATGTATCAAAAACTGCTTTTAGAACACGCTATGGCCATTACGAATATCTAGTAATGTCTTTTGGTGTAACTAATGCACCAGCCGTATTCATGGATTACATGAATAGGATTTTTCATCCATATCTAGATAAATTTGTAGTGGTGTTCATTGATGATATATTAGTGTACTCTAAAAGCAGAGAAGAACATGTTGAACATTTGAAGGTCGTGTTGGAAATCTTGAAAAAGAAACAACTGTATGCAAAGTTGTCGAAGTGTGAATTCTGGTTGGAAGAGGTGAACTTTTTAGGACATGTAATTAGTCAAGGAGGAATAGCAGTAGACCCTTCCAAGGTGGAGGCAGTTTTAAAATGGGAGAGACCAACCACGATCACTGAGATTAGAAGTTTCTTGGGCTTGGCTGGATACTATAGGAGATTCATTGAAGGATTTTCAAAGCTAGGATACCCATTGACCAAGTTAACACGGAAAGGACAACCTTTTGTGTGGACGACACAATGTGAGAATAGTTTTCAAGAGCTGAAAGATCGACTTACTTCTGCGTCGGTGTTAGTACTCCCCGATCCACATAGAAGTTTTGAAGTTTACTGTGATGCGTCTAAACAAGGACTAGGAAGTGTACTCATGCAAGACAAGAAGGTTGTAGCCTATGCGTCGCGCCAATTAAGGCAACATGAGATTAACTACCCTACCCATGACTTAGAGTTAGCCGTTGTAGTTTTTGCCTTAAAGATTTGGAGGCATTATCTATACGGTGCAACATTCGATGTGTTTAGTGATCATAAGTGTCTCAAGTATTTATTCGATCAAAAGGAGTTAAACATGAGGCAACGGAGATGGATGGAGTTCTTAAAGGATTATGACTTTGAGTTACAGTACCATCCTGGAAAAGCGAATGTAGTAGCTGATGCTTTGAGTCGAAAGTCTCTACATACGTCCACAATGATGATTAAAGAGCTGGAATTGATAGAGAACTTCAGAGATCTTAACCTAGCAGTAAAGGTTAATGCTAACAGCTACAGATTAGGAGCGTTGCAAGTGACAAGTAAATTCCTGAGGCAAGTTTTAGAGGCTCAAAGAGATGATGAATTCCTGCAAGAAAAGAAAGAACTCTTGAAACAAGGAAAAGAAGTCGAGTTCAATGTAAGAAGTGACCAATTGCTAAGGTATAAGGATCGAGTGTGTATCCCTAATCAAGAGGAGTTAAGGAAAGCAATTCTGGAAGAAGGCCATAAAAGTTATATAAGCATTCATCCCGGAGCTACTAAAATGTATCAAGATTTGAAGAAGTTATTTTGGTGGCCTGGAATGAAGAAAGCAGTGGCAGAGTACGTGGCTGCATGTCTGATTTGCCAGAAGGTTAAAGTGGAACATCAAAAACCCCCTGGAATGCTACAATCAATGGAAATACCAGAATGGAAATGGGATAGCATTACCATGGATTTTGTGACTTCTTTACCCAAAACTCCATTAGGACATAATTCAATATGGGTAATAGTTGATAGACTAACAAAGTCTGCCCACTTTATTCCCATCAATATTCGTTACTCTATGGAGAAGCTGGCAAAATTATACATCGAGGAGATTGTGAGATTGCATGGAATTCCTTTAAGTATCATTTCTGATCGAGACCCTCGTTTTACATCACAATTCTGGAAGAGCTTGCACAAGGCTTTGGGAACAAGGCTGCGTCTAAGTTCAGCATATCATCCTCAGACGGATGGACAATTAGAAAGAACAATCCAATCTCTAGAGGACTTGTTACAAGCTTGTGTGTTAAAGCATAAAGGAAGTTGGAATCAATTCTTACCATATGTGGAGTTCACCTACAACAACAGTTTCTATGCTAGCATTGGCATGGCACCTTTTGAAGCATTATATGGAAGAAAATATAGGACCCCGCTATGTTGGTTTGAGACTGGTGAAAACTTGATGCTAGGACCAGAGTTGGTACAACAAACCACGGATAAAATCAAAATAGTTCAGGAAAAGATGAAGGCAACACAGAGCAGGCAGAAAAGTTACTATGACAAAAGAAGAAAGCCGCTCGAATTTCAAGAAGGCGATCATGTATTCTTGAAAGTCTCACCTATGACTAGGGTCGGTCGGACAATGAAATCTCGAAAACTAACTCCTAGATTTATCGGTCCATACCAAATAATTCATAAAGTTAGTCCCCTTGCCTACCAAATAGCATTACCACCTTTTCTTTCTAATATCCATAATGTTTTTCATGTGTCAAACTTGCGAAAGTATATATCTGATCCTACACATGTTATTGAACCTGATGTCATACAAGTTAAAGATAATCTTACATATGATGCACCACCTGTTAGAATAGGTGACAAAAGAATAAAACAATTAAGAGACAAGACAATTCCGCATGTAAAGGTTATTTGGAGTGAAACGAGAGGAGAAGATGCTACATGGGAACTAGAAACTGAGATGAAAGAGTCTCATCCTCATTTGTTTTACTGATTAATGTAAATTTCGAGGACGAAATTTTCTAAGGGGAGTAGAGTTGTAACACCCCTATTTTTATTTTTATATTAAAATTTTGAAGGAATTAAATTATGGTTCTTTAGAACTTTTTAACCTACGTATTATTTATGATTTTTTGGAATTTTTTGGAATTTTGGAATTTTTTTAATAAAATAATATTTTTTAAATAATTTTAAATTCATATAAGTGACTTAAATTAAAAATATTTATAAGAAAATGAATTTAAATTATAAGAAAATTTTCTAAAATCCATTTCAAGTAGACTTATCTAAAAATTATCGGTTTGAGAAAAATCTTGATTTTTTCCAATCGTTAAAAAATTAGAAACGTATCAATAAATTTTTATTAACAGAAAATTTTAGATTTTTAAAATTTCAGCTTTATATTACTTGTTATAAAATTAGTGAGGACTGATATGATATCGCTAAATTTCAAAAAGGACTCATTTTGAATATTTAAAATATACCGAGTGAAGAGTTACTATTTGACTTAATAATTTTGCCGACAATTACTATGCAAATCACTGTGCATGTATGAAATTTTCAAAAGATGCACAGTAACCTGGAATAAAAAATTCAAAAATACATAGTACTTTTATATTAAAATAATGGAATGCATAGTAAATTTTTTTCCTATAAATACCGAAGGATTTCTTCTTTAGAATTCACAATTTCAGATTAAGTTTTCTTAATATAGTAGTGCTAGTGAGATAGTGGTGGAAGTGAGAGAGAGAAGAAAAGTTTTTGGAGAGAAGGTTCTGTCAAAATCCTAAGGTAAGAATACTTCTCTTTTATATTTTTTGAGTTATTTTTATATCGTTTTTAGAAATCTGTTATTATACTCGAAATAATATTATTTTAAGTTACTATTCTGCATAGTAAACACTATTTCAATAGTAAATTACTATTTCAATAGTAAATTACTATTCAAATAGTAAATTACTATTTATTGTTACTATTTACTGTTACTATTTACCGTTACTATTCACGATTTACTATTTATTGTTACTATTTATGTTTTACTATTTACTGTTACTATTCACGTTTTACTATTTACTATTACTATTCACTATTCACTATTCACTATTCAAAATTTATCATTTCTGTTTTAAGTAGTAATCTTAATCTTTGTCTTATGCTTATACTGAAATAAGATTGATATTAATATTTCTAGAAATCGGAGGCGTAAAGCAAATCCATTTTGGGTAACAATTCAAGGTAAGGGGGAGTGAGATAAGAGTATAATATGAAAAGACATAAGAATAATGGGAGGAGTCCCCTACTCCTTTTAAATTTAATAATATTATTATTTTAAAATATTAACTTTTTAACTTAACAATTTTAATAAATTTTAAATTAAATATCCGGTTTAACTAACTCTAACATACCTATGCAAGGACTTGGACCATTATGACCTATATGGACTGGACTATACCTATGCAAAGACTTGGACCATTATGACCCATATGGACTGAACTATACCTATGTAAGGACTGGATTATATGGACTTACATATACCTATGCGAGGAATTGACCAAAATGACTCAAATTGACTATATTAATAATCATTAAATTGTGTATTATGATATGTATTAATGATATTTAATTGATTTGATTATGATTTGATTATGATTAATTGATTGATGATATTTAGTTATGATTGATATTGCTTGATTTTGATTGATGATATTGTAATGTGGAGTTTGAGCATATAGCGAGCATGACGGAAAGCTAAAATTCAGTAAGAATTTCTTACCTTACTCTTTAAATTTTATTATCTTGTATTCCTTCTTAGAAATTATTTTTATTAACTTTATTTTCAATATTTAGAATAAAAAAATTAGTATTTATTTTAGAAAGAAAACATTTTATGAGAATTTATTTAATTAAATCTTGAGTTAAAGAAAACTTTTGTAATTTTAAGTATTTTTGGTTAATAATTATTCTCTTTTAATAAAACAAAATTTTTTAAAAGAAAACTATTTTATTTTTTCCAACTTAATAACTAAAGATATTTGGAAATAATTGAGATTCCCAAATTTGATTTTGTTAAGATTTAATTTGAGAAAGATTATGTAAAGTTTTATATGATAAAGTTTTTAGATATTTAAGGCTTAGAAACTCAATTTCAGTGAGATTTGAAAACTGTACCAAATTTATTTCTGTGGGACAGAAATTCAGAGAATTGAGAAAATGTACAGTTTATTGAAATGAGATTGTAAACCTTTAAAGGATTTAATAATTGAGTTTCTAAAAGCCTTAATCAACTCAATACGTGAGTAGTTCATGCATCATGAATCATTAAAGTGAAATGAAATAATATTGTCTGGGGATGGATTTTAGAAACCGAGGATACATTAGAGGAGGCTTAGTTACGAGCCTTGGGATGAGAGGGTGTGAAAGGGTGCTTCAGGGGACCTGGGGTAGCTCCCTAGTGTCGGGTACTTTCACAATAAAAACTTTCTCAATCTGACTAGTCTCTAAGTGTTTCCATACCAGTTGAGCTGTTCATATTATTATTATCCGGACTTATGGAACAGTGTAAACTCCTGGTTGGCCCAGTGCAAATTAAAATTTAAGGGCCCACATATATAGGTAAGTTATGATGAAGATATTGCATAACATTCATGCATTCATAATTGATTGTGTATGTGATTGTGATTGATATTATTATGTATTGGTTTGTGAAAACCCTTTGTTGCTTATGTCTTAATCGAGAATATTATATTCTGTTTCTCACTCCTTTCTCCGTGTTTTTGTTTCACATGTTTTAAATTGATGGTTCAGAGGGAAGGATCGAAGAATATCGGCAGTAAATATAGCACGTTCTAGAAAGAGAGCTCGGTATGAATACCGTGGTCCAATGAATAAATAATGTTAATAAGTAACTACTTCTGGGCCATGGAGTTTCCTCTCTTTCTTATAATGTTTAATGTTTATTTTCTTCGGATGAATGTACAAATACTTTATAAAGTTTTAATAATATTTGTGAGGTATTTCAGAAATAATGTATATAATTTATTCCGATAGTTTCTTTTTAACAATCATATCTTAAAAAAAAATTACGAGTTTTTCTAGAATTTATTAAGGTGTAACAGAGGGTGTTACATTCAACCTCATGTTGTACTGCCTCAAGCGCGTAAATACTTGGCGCAAGTCCTCCACATGATCACCCCTAGATGGGGTCTTAGCAATAATTTCGTCAATGTACACCTCCACTAACTTGGTGTGCATGCCCTCGAACACCTTATTAATCATACGCTGGTAAGTGGCACCCGTGTTCTTCAAACTGAAAGGCATGACGATGTAACAAAAAACACCGCGGTCATTGACAAATGCTGTTTTCTCTTGATCCTCCTCCCACATCAGAATCTTGTTAAATCCTGAATAAGCGTCCATGAAAGACAGGTACTGGTAATCAGAAGAATCATCCACCATTCGATCGATGTTGGGGAGAGGATAGGGATCCTTGGGGCAACAACGGTTCAAATCCACATAGTCTGTGCACATTCTCCATTTACCGTTGGTCTTCTGTACCATCACCGCATTAGGAAGCCATGAGGAGTATCTGACTTCCGTAATGAATCCGGCCTTTAATAATTCTTCTATTTGTTCATAAGCTGCTTTCAATTTTTCGGGGCCCAGCCTTCTTTTCTTTTAGGCCACCGGTATCGTCTCTGGATAGACTGATAACTTGTGAACACAGAAATTAGGGTCCATTCTGGGCATATCTGCCATAGTCCACGCGAACAAGTCTTCAAACTCATGAAGAAGCGCAAGCAGACGCTGTTCCATCACAGTCTCTAACTTGTCGTTGATATGTGTGATCTTTTTCGGGGAATCTCCCAACACAGCGTCTCTGGAACCTTCTTTTAGCGTAGGCTTGAAAGGATTGTAGGGAACAATCTTCAGTTCCACCCTGGGATCAAGGTCAATCAGACTAACCAATCCGGACGTTGTTTCTCCGTTATTCAGCTTCCTCTTTTTATTGAACGCTTCTAACTTCACCATGTTCAGGCTCAGGTATTAACAATACATGGCCATTTCTTAATCGCCTCGGAGGGAAGACACCTGGTTGTCCTTATCAGTGAACTTAATAAAAAGGCGCGGAGTGGATACGATTGCCTCCACAGCATTCAACGTAGGGCGGCCTATAATGTCGTTGTAAGGTGACTCCACGTCAATCACCAGCACTTTGGACTTCACAGTCCTTGCTCTAGGCTCACCTTTGAAAGACACAAGAGTGTCTAAATACCTATTGGTAGGTTGTTTCGCTCCATTAAAAGCTATGAGCTCCTGCGTATAAGGTTACAAATTAGAGTCATTGAAACCCATTCTTTTAAAATAGTTATAAAAAATGACATCACAGGAACTTCCTGATCAACAATGATCTTTTTGACGTCCTTGTTGGCAATCACAGCAACTATAACCACAACGTCATCACTCCCAGGGATAGTTAGGCCAAAATCCTCATCTGAGAATGAAACCACCGGTGCCACCACACCGTCTCTAAAAGGGCGGTTATCCTTGGGTTTCCCCTGAACAGACAGAATCATTCAATGATGATTCTTTCGGGCTGTGATCAAGGCTCCGCCACCAGCAAAGCCTCCGACGATCATGTCAATCACCTCACGCCGGCCTTGCCTCTGCTGCTGGGGCATACCATCTTTCTGAACGCCCTTATTGGTAATAACTCCCTTCTGCTTCTCAGCAGCAGTGTATCTCTTGACTAGGGCGGGGCTATTATCACCTTCAACATCGTAGTCACGACCTCGCTTCTCCATCCGATCTAGCTCATCTAGGGACTTCTCCTTAAAGAGATATTGCTTCAACTTTCCCTCTCGAATAAGGGTCTCCATAGTATTTTTCAACACCTTGCATTCGTCAGTGGAGTGGCCAACTTGCTCGTGGAAACCACAATACTTACACGGATTCCCAGGCCTTTTCAGTGAAGCTCGTCTCCTAATCCCGTACAAGCTAAGTGTAGGCCATCCGACCTCCCTTAAGATCTGGGAGTGCTTAGCGTTTAGTGGCGTGTAGTTGCTAAAAGAAGCCATTCGCCTTTCCTATTGCTGGGGTCAAGGGCCCCTGAAATCATCCCTCTGGAAATGCCTGTCCAACCTCACTCTCTGCTTATCCCTCCGTGGTTGAGGTGAGGGAACTGGTGGTTTAGTTGAGCCGTTGTGGCTTCTAGGTGCATCTCTATACCCACGTACTTTGAAGCATTCCTTCAGAATTCTTTAAACATCATCAGAGGACTCTTTACCAAAGACAGGGAAAAAATGGGTCTGAGCTGGAGGGCCTCAATGACGATATGCAGCTGAATGACTTCTGTGAGATTAAGCACCATGGCTGTCTCCTTGTAGAACCTCTTCAGAAACTCCTTAAGAGTTCCGTTCTCCCTTTGCCTAATTTGGGCCAAGGTGTGAGACGTCCTAGGGACATCCTTGGAAATGACGAAATGGTTCTCGAAAGCTGCTGCCATCTCCTCCCTGGAGTCTATTGAGTCAGAGGGTAGCCCCTTGAACTAGCTAAGGGCCTCCTCCATCAAGGTACATAGGAACATCCTGCACATCACATCCTCGCCCGCTCCTAAGTACATAGCCTCATAAACATAAGCATCAAGATGCTTAATGGGGTCAGTTTCTCCGTTATACTTTCTAATGGAGAGTGGTTGAGTTGTCTGCAAGTTTTTGGGAATAGGCACTGTAACACTCCTATTTTTATTTTTATAATAACATTTTGAAGGAATTAAATTATGGTTCTTTAGAACTTTTTAATCTATGTATTATTTATGATTTTTTGGAATTTTTTGGAATTTTTGAATTATTTTAATAAAATAATATATTTTAAATAATTTTAAATTCATATAAAGTGACTTAAAATTAAAAATATTTATAAGAAAATGAATTTAAATTATAAGAAAATTTTCTAAAATCCATTTCAAGTAGACTTATCTAAAAATTATCGGTTTCAGAAAAATCTTGATTTTTTCCAATCGTTAAAAAATTGGGAACGTATCAATAAATTTTTATTAAAAGAAAATTTTAGATTTTTAAAATTTAAACTTTATATTACTTATTATAAAATTAGTAAGGACTGATATAATATCGCTAAATTTCAAAAAGGACTAATTTTGAATATTTAAAATATACCGAGTGAAAGGTTACTATTTGGCTTAATAATTCTGCCGACAGTTACTATGCAAATCACTCTGCATGTACGAAATTTTCAAAAGATGCACAGTAACCATGATTTAAATTTCAGAAAATGCACAGTACTTTTATATTTAATATAATGGAATGCATAGTAATTTTCCTTCCTATAAATACCGAAGGAATTCTTCTTTAGAATTCATAATTTCATATTAAGTTTTCTTAATATAGTAGTGTTAGTGAGATAGTGGTGGAAGTAAGAGAGAAATAAATTTTTTTAGAAGAAGGTTCTGCTAAAATTCTAAGGTAAGAATACGTCTCTCTTATATTTTTTAGAGTTATTTTCATATCGTTTTTAGAAATCTATTATTATACTGAAAATAATATTATTTTAAGTTACTATTCTGAATAGTAAAATATTATTTCAATAGTAAATTACTAGTTACTGTTACTATTTTCCTTTACTATTCACGTTTTACTATTTACCGTTACTATTCATGATTTACTATTTACCGTTACTATTCATAATTTACTATTTACCGTTACTATTCATGATTTACTATTTACCATTACTATTCACGATTTACTATTTACCATTACTATTTACGTTTTACTATTTATTGTTACTATTCACTATTCAAAATTTACCATTTTTTCTTTAAGTAATAATCTTAATTTCCATCTTATGCCTATACTAAAATAAGATTGGTATTAATATTTCTAGAAATCGGAGGCGCAAAACAAATTCTCTTTTAGTAACAATTCAAGGTAAGGGGGAGTGAGATAAGAATATAATATGAAAAGACATAAGAATAATGGGAGGAGTCCCCTACTCCTTTTAAATTTAATAATATTATTATTTTAAAATATTAACTCTTTAACTTAAAATTTATAATAAATTTTAAATTAAATATCTGATGTAACTAACTCTAACATACCTATGCAAGGTGTAACACCCCTAATTTCGTTATTTCTTATTTAAAATAAAATTTCAAAGGAATTTGATTATAGTTCTTTAGAACTTTTTGATTGTTATATAATTTATAATTTTTTAGAATTTTTTTATTTTTTTTATTTTTTTTATTTTTTTTTGAGAATGACAAAAATACCCTTAACCTTTCATATAATAACCAAAATGCCATTACTGACATCATCGCTTACATCATCACTTACATCATCGCTTACATCATGAATAGTAAAATAATTAAATAATCTTAAATAGTAAAATTTCTTCCTATAAATAGATGGCTCATTTACAACATTTCCACACCAAAAATTAGAGAGAGAATCTAGAGAGATAGTGCGTAAGAAATTAGTGGGGAGTAAATTCTTTTGGTAAAAACAAGTTCTGCTGGAGGTGTAAGGTAATAACTTTCTTCTATATTCTTTTTATAATTTTAGTTTATTTTTTTAGCACTCTTAAACCATTGATATACTAGTACTATTATGAATAAGTTACTATAGTAAAAATAATTTACCATTGTGTTATTTTTACTATTTACCATACTATTCAAAATTTACTATTTACTATTTACCATTACTATTCAAAATTTACTATTCACTGTTATTATTCATGATTTACCATTTACCACTACTATTCAAAAAGTTACTATTCACAATTTACTATTTACTATTACTATTCAAAAATTACTATTTACCATCACTATTAATGACTTACCATTTACCGTTACTATTTATTATTAATATACATATTTACTATTTATCATTCTGATAGCAATCTTAATTTTCATCTTAAGCTTATACTGAAATAAGTTAGTATTAATATTTTGTTAGAACTTGGAGGCGCAGAGCGAATTCACTTTTGGTAGCAAATCAAGGTAGGGGGTGAGATTAAGGATATAATATGAAAATACATAAGAATATTGGGAGGAGTCCCCTACTCCTTTTAAACATAACAATATTATTATTTTAAAATAATAACTTTTAACTTAAAATTTATAATAATTGTTATTAATAAATTAAGCATCTTGTGTAACTTAATATCTAAAATATTTAAGAACTTGAACTATTATGACCTATGCGGACTGAATTGAACCTATGCAAGGACTTGAACTATTACGAACTTGACTGAACCTATGCAAGGACTTGGACTATTTATGACCTATATGGACTGAACTAGACCTATGCAAAGACTGGACTATCTTGGATTTACATAGACCTGTGCGAGGAATTGACCATAGAACTTAAAACAAACTTTATTAATTTAAATAATCATTGAATTTTAAAATTATCATATTTATAACTGATGCTTAATTATTTGATTTGATTATGATTGTTAATATTTATTTATGTTTTATGATGTTTAATTGTGATTGACAATGTTTGATTATGATTGATAATCTTGTACTGTGGAGTTTGAGCATATAGCAAGCATGACGGAAAGCTAAAATTCAGTAAGAATTTACTTATCTCCTACTTTTTTATTTACTTATTCATATTTATTCAAATTACTTTTAAGAAATTTCTTACATTTCAATAAAACTACATAAGTTTTTAGAAATCTCTTTTATATTTTAATATATATATATGTATATATCTTTACTAAAATTTAGATTTTTTTAGTTAGTTTATTAAAAAGAAAAACAAAAGAGAAATTATTTTATAAAAATAAATTTTTTACTAATATTTTAATATATACATATGAACTGTTCTTTACAGGGGGTGTAAAGGTATTGATCCGGTCTAGATACCGGCCCCCATACTTGTGACGTCAGACTGACCTCATATAAGGAAAACCGGTGTCCAGGGGTTCAACGTTACCACACCGGATATCCGTTGTCTGGTCATCCGCCCTCACTCCATGACAGCATCATTCATTTTCGCGGCAACGGTTCTATGTTCATTGATACGGGATATTTATATAATTGATAGCTTTTCCCTCATAGCAAGAGAAGAGCCTTTTGATAACTTATCAACGAAGACACTGTTTGTAGCAAAATACGTCACATCAATGGCTTCAGAAAGTAAGGGGGCGTGTCAGCAGATTATGCGGAAAAGGTGATTATCCTCCCCTCTCTCTAGAGGATTGTACTCTGATAATTGACCTACCCTCCTGACACATTCTGAAAGTCGAGCCACCTTGATTGACAAAATATACACGCAATCAGAGATAAGGGACCCACCTGTATCCAACGTCTCACTTTTTCTCCTACGTTCAACTATAAGAGGCCATATCAACACACATGCATGGTATCGTTATTCTGTCTCACATTTTTACTGTTACCACGCTTGAGTATTCATTCAGTTCATACACTCTTCTAACTTGAGCGTCGGAGAATCTTCGCAGGTGGCACCACCTTTCGCCCTCCTACAACGCGAATCGTTGGTGTGAAGGATCTCCAGGACAACAAGACCGGTCTCTCCCACTGAGAGACCGGATTAATACATCAGATATACACAGTTCCGGTGTGCAAACCCTAAAAACACCTGCATCCTTGTGGCTGGTCCCACACCGGATCCTAGACCCCGGTCCAGACCAGTTCATTGGCACGCCCGGTGGGACTCGATAGAGTTATTCCCATTTTCGCAGAAGTTAGGTTGGCACAATGGAAGGTAACGGGAGAGATTTCGTGGAAGGTCACGTGGAGGATGTGACCCATCAACAGGCTGGGAGGAGACTCGTCTTCGAATCTCCTGCAACTCAAAACCGGAGGATGGTGCAAGTGCAGACGCCTGACCCTCGCGATGAGGTTATCAGGCAACTGAAGGAGGAGTTGATGGAGCTGAGGCGAGAGAGAGGAGGAGCTGGGGACAGAGTAGTATCCCATGCAGAGGATGCTCACCATGCATCAGCGAGGGATAGATCTACCACCCTCCAGTATTCGAAGATCCCCACATATGAAGAGAGGGAGCAGACGCAGGACTCTGGTGATAGAGTCAGTATCAGGAGAAGGGAGCAGGCGGTGGTAACTTCAGGGACATACAAGCTCAATGTCCCTTTCTCAAGGAGGTTGATGAGTATTGTCATTCCAAAACATTTGCAAACAACTCAGCCATTGTCGATTGGGAAGTATAATGGAGAGACCGACCCCACTAAGCATTTGGATGCTTACGTTTATGAAGCTATGTATCTGGGAGCAGACGAAGATGTCATGTGCAGAATGTTCCCAAGGACGTTGACGGAGGAAGCTCTCAGCTGGTTTAAAAGTTTGCCTTCAGGATCTATAGACTCTTGGGAGGAAATGGCTGCTGCATTCGAAAGCCATTTCGTCATCTCCAGGGATATCCCAAGAACTTCTCACACCCTGGCCCAGATAAGACAGGGAGAGACTGAGACTCTTAAGGAGTTCCTGAAAAGGTTTTACAAGGAGGCTGCGTTGGTCCCTAACCTTACAGAGGCCATACAACTCCATATTGTAGTGGAAGCTCTTCAGCCAGGTTCAGCCTTTGCTCTATCTTTGGCAAAGAGCCCACCTACAACCTTCGAGGAGTTTCGAAGGAAAGCTTCCAAATATGTGGGCATAGAGATGCATCTAGAGGCAACTGCAGCAAGAGTAAAGCCTTCTGCACCCGCTCAGCAGCCACGGAGAGAAAAGGAGAGAGCGAGGCTCGAGAAGCATGCCTTTAGAGAAGACTTTGTGAATGCTCGTCAGCATCCACGAGACAGGCGCGTATCATCGTTCGATCACTATGCTCCGTTGAACACCAGGCACTCACAAATCATGAGGGAGGTTGGTTGGCCAACTCTGAACGTCTTTGGTATAAGGAAGCCAGCCCCAGCCAAGAGGGGTGGTAACTCACGTAAATACTGCACTTTCCATGAGCAGACAGGGCACAACACTGATGAGTGTAAGGCGTTAAAGAATACGGTGGAAACTCTCATTCGGGAAGGAAAGTTGAAGCAGTATTTGTTTAAGGAGAAATCTATGGATGAGCCTCATAGGATGGAGAAAAGGAATAGAGATCCTGATGATGAAGATGATAATACGCGCAACCCAGCAAGGAAGTTCACAGCGGCTGAGAAGCAGAAAGGGGTAATGATTGCTGAAGGTGCCCAACAAAGTAATATGCCCCAGCAGCAGAGACAGGGCAGAAGAGAAGTGATTGAGATGATAGCTGGAGGATTTGCGGGAGGAGGAACATCAATCACAGCACGAAAGAACCACCATAGGATGATTCTGTCAGTCCAGGGTAAACCAAGGAATAACCGCCCTTTCAGGGACGGGGTGACAGCCCCGACGGTGTCGTTTACAGATGATGACTTTGGCCCAACAATTCCAGGAGGTGATGATGCAGTAGTGATTGTGGCCGTCATAGCCAATAAGGACGTCAAGAGGATCCTCGTCGATCAGGGAAGTTCTTGTGATGTTATCTTTTATAATTGTTTCAAACGAATGGGTTTCAGTGATGCAGATTTACAACCATACACACAAGAACTCACAGCGTTTAACGGAGCCAAGCAACCTACTAAGGGATACCTCGACACTTTGATTTCTTTTGAAGGGGAGCCCGGTGCAAGAACAGTCAAGTCAAGAATTCTGGTGATTGATGTGGAATCCCCGTACAACGGTATCATAGGCCGTCCAACATTGAACGCTATGGAAGCAATTGTATCCACCCCTCATCTCCTGATCAAATTTATCGACAAGGACAATGGTGTGTCCTCACTCCGCGGAGATCAGGAGATGGCTCGATATTGTTATAATCTGAGCCTCAACATGGTTAAGTTAGATGCATTTAACAAGAAGAGGAAGTTGAACGACGGAGGAACAGCGGCAGGATCTGTCAGTCTTATTGACCTAGACCCCAGAGCGGAATTGAAGATTGATCCACTCAATCCATCTAAGCCCACACCTGATGGTGGCTCCAGGGATGTCATATTGGGAGATTCCCCAGAGAAGGTCACGCACATCAATGATAAGCTGGAGTCTGCTATGGAGCAACGCTTATTAGCCCTCTTGCAGGAATTCAAAGACCTTTTCGCATGGACAGCAGCAGACATGCCGGGGATGGATCCTGATTTCTGTTGTCACAAACTTGCAGTGTATCCTGAAACCAGACCGGTGGCTCAGAAGAAAAGGAGGTTGGGACCGGAGAAGCAGAGGGCGGCCTGTGAGCAAACAGAGGAGTTGTTGAAGGCAGGTTTTATAAAGGAGATACGCTATTCATCTTGGCTTTCTAATGTGGTCATGGTGCAGAAGGCTAACGGCAAATGGAGGATGTGTACTGATTATGTGGATCTTAACCGTTGCTGCCCTAAAGATCCATACCCCCTGCCCAACATCGATCGCATGGTGGATGATTCATCTGGTTACCAATATCTCAGTTTCATGGATGCTTATTCGGGGTACAACCAGATTCCGATGTGGGAAGAAGACCAGGAGAAGACTGCATTTATCAACGACCGCGGTGTTTTCTGCTACACCGTCATGCCTTTTGGACTGAAGAACGCCGGCGCTACCTATCAGCGCATGATTAACAAAGTCTTTGAAGGGATGCATACAAAGCTGGTCGAAGTTTATATCGATGATATCATAGCCAAAACGCCCGCTGGAGGAGACCACATTGAAGATCTACGCCAAGTTTTCACTAGGCTTCGGCAGTACAACATGAGGTTAAATCCTTTAAAGTGCACTTTCGCCGTTCCAGCAGGAAAATTCTTGGGATTCATGTTGACTCAACGAGGCATTGAAGCTAACCCCGGGAAATGTCAAGCAATCCTGGACATGCAGAATCCTAAATGTTTGAGGGAGGTCCAGTCATTGAATGGGAAAGTAGCCGCTTTAGCTCGTTTCATGCCTAAGATGGCGCACAGGTCCCTCCCCTTGTATAAGGCGTTGAAGAAACACAAGAGTTTTGAATGGGGAGAGGAACAAGAGCAAGCCTTCCAGCAGCTCAAAGCCGTTCTCTCGAGCCCGCCAATTCTTGTTAAGCCTGATCCAGGCGAAATGTTAATCTTATACTTGGCAATATCCGATGAAGCTCTAGGCGTGGCCTTGGTGAAAGAAACCCCTGAAGGACAGAGACCGGTGTACTTTACTAGTAAAACGTTTCAGGGGGCGGAAGGAAGGTATCAGAAGATTGAGAAAGCCGCCCTGGCAGTTGTGTGGGCGTCACGACGGCTGAGGCCTTATTTCCATGCGCACCCAGTATTGGTGAGAACGGATTTGCCACTCCGATCAGTGCTTAGCAAACCGGACCTCGCTGGAAGGATGATAAAATGGTCTATTGAGCTATCTGAATTTGAAATTTCATATGAGCCTCGAGGAGCCATCAAGGCGCAAGTATTGGCTGATTTTGTAGTGGAAATGACTGGGACAGACCCGGCCATCCCTCGAGCGCATTGGACCATCTACGTCGACGGTTCGTCGAACAGCAAAGGTTGTGGAGCAGGTGTGGTGGTAGAAAGTGATGACGGCGTACATCTAGAAATTTCCCTCCGATTCAATTTCAAGACCTCCAACAATCAAGCTGAATACGAAGCATGCTTGGCCGGTCTCCGTGCGGCCATAGATATCGGAGCATCAGCAGTTACCCTCTGCAGTGATTCTCAGCTGGTGATTTCGCAAATTCAGGGAGAGTACCAGGCGAAGGAACCACAACTTCAATTGTACTTGAATTGCGTTAATGAGCTGAAGGGAAGATTTGAAGTTTTAGAGTTCAAGCATGTGCCCAGGGAAGAAAATACCAGAGCAGATATCTTGTCAAGATTGGCAAGTACAAAGCAGCCTGGTAGCACAACAACGGTGGTTCAGAGCACTTTGACATCACCCAGTATACCTATGTATCCTTCTCTGAATGCCGTCATGGTGAGTTATCCATATGAGGATTCTTGGGTCACCCCCTATATTCGTTATCTGGCTGATGGTCAACTTCCCACTGACGAGAAGGAAAGGAGACGAGTAAAGAGGGAGTTGCCATATTTTACTATGGTCGATGGTGTTCTCTACAGAAGGGGATTCTCTGTCCCGTATCTTTCATGTTTAAGAGAGGACGAAGTTCAAGCGGTCTTGACTGAGGTACACGAGGGGCAATGTGGGCACCACGCTGGAGGCCGAAGCCTAATGAGAAAAGTCCTTAGGGCTGGATACTGGTGGCCCACTGTGAAGCAGGATTCCGCAGACTTCGTGAGGAAATGCGACGCTTGCCAAAAATTCTCCAATCTCCACCATACACCGGCCCAAGAGTTATCTTCATCTGCTGTGCCTTGGCCGTTCTACCAATGGGGCCTTGATATTCTGGGTCCGTTTCCCACTGCGCCAGGAGGTATCAAATACTTGATTGTGGGGGTAGACTACTTCACCAAATGGATCGAGGCAGAACCAGTAGTGCATATCACTTCTGCACGTACAAGACGTTTCATGTACGAAAATATCATTGCTCGATTCGGGGTGCCAGGGCGGATTGTGACTGACAACGGCACCCAGTTTACAGACAAAAAGTTCACGGACTTACTTGAAGGACTGGGGATAGTCCAGATATTTTCATCCGTTGAACACCCCCAGACCAATGGGCAAGCAGAGGTAGCTAATCGAGAGGTGCTAAAGGGGTTAAAGAAGCGTCTGGGAGAAGCGAAGGGAGGATGGACTGACCAGTTATGTCATGTTCTATGGGCATACCGCACTACGCCTCATTCTTCAACTAACGAATCCCCATACCGGTTGGTGTACGGGGTTGAGGCGATGATCCCAGTTGAGTTACAAACAAGATCGGCTCGTGTTGAATATTTTTCAGCAGAAGATAACAACGCCAACTTAGCATCAGAGCTGGACGTCCTCCAAGAGTTGAGGGAAAAGGCTTTCGTCAGAGATCAGGCAATAAAAGCAAAGGCTGCACTCTGGTACAATAAACGTGTCCAGTATAGAGCTTTTAACACCGGAGACCTTGTTCTGAGAAAGGCCAGCGTGGGGAATAAGTTCGCTCACCAAGGAAAGCTAGCACCAACGTGGGAAGGACCTTATAGAGTTTCGGAGGTGACTGGAAAGGGATCATACCGATTGGAAGAACTTGATGGAACCCCAATCCGCAACAAATGGAACACTCAGAATTTACGAGTGTATTACAGCTAGTTGGTAAGACGGCGTGTACTCTTTTTCCTTACTTGAGTTTTTTCCCATTGGGTTTTCTCAAGAAGGTTTTAACGAGGCATGACCCCAACTACGCTTTTCATGTAATGTACTTTCAATTTTAATGAGAATACATTTTAACCGCCCTATCATTCTCACGATTCTTATGTGTTGTGATTTATAGCCGTAGTTTAATACGCATACACCTCAGGACGGATGAACTCAACTACCAATTCTGTAGTTGATGATATAACTCCTCGAGGAACTGATGAAGACCCCTCAGGATGGATGATCTCAGCCACACGTCGTGTGTTTTGACGATGTAACTCCTTGAGGTGGAATGGGTTGTAGGGCTGGTCCTTTCTCAAGGCCACAAACCGAACCCCATTCGAAGACAACATGGGTTATAGGGCTGGTCCTTTCTCAAGGCCACAAACCGAACCCCATTCGAAGACAACATGGGTTGTAGGGCTGGTCCTTTCTCAAGGCCACAAACCGAACCCCATTCGAAGACAACATGGGTTGTAGGGCTGGTCCTTTCTCAAGGCCACAAACCGAACCCCATTCGAAGACAACATGGGTTGTAGGGCTGGTCCTTTCTCAAGGCCACAAACCGAACCCCATTTGAAGACAACATGGGTTGTAGGGCTGGTCCTTTCTCAAGGCCACAAACCGAACCCCATTCGAAGACAACATGGGTTGTAGGGCTGGTCCTTTCTCAAGGCCACAAACCGAACCCCATTCGAAGACTACATGGGTTGTAGGGCTGGTCCTTTTTCAAGGCCACAAACCGAACCCCATGCGAAGGCTTGGGCGCAGTAGGCCGGTTCACAGAGAAAACCGCGCTGAACCCCGAGTAACGGGCGCAGTAGGTTCAGGATTAGCCCTGATCCGAACCCCGTGTTGAAGGCTTGGATTGTAGGATTGCACCGAACTCCAAGTACGGTTAGTAGGATCGAACCGAACACCGTGTGAAGACTTGAGGTGTAGGACCAAACCGAATCTCAAGAGAAAGGCATAAAGCTTACCCTTGCCAAAGCTATACAAAATTCAAAGGCAATATCCGTCCTCAATTGTGGAATATCCATCCCAGAGCGATTGAAAGCTAATGTACCCGCTCTACATCTTCGAGAACAGATAAGCATTTTTATCTTGTGAGAATTTAAAAGGTAAATCTTTGAGATAAACTTTCCTTTCCCAATGAACTTACACTTGGGGACAGGGCGTGCTTTAACTTAATTGTTATTTATTCATTACTATTTGTTGTCTTAATCCGGTGTGATAAGTACGCGTTAAGCAGCTAGGTAACCACACAGAACGGATTCGTAAAGCATTAAAAACAATAAAGTGTTTGGTACAACACTAAGTTACCCAACAATCATACACTCGACGCAAGCAGTTGAAGAAAAGCAACAGTGAATTTTATTTCCAAGAATAAAGAAATTATTCATGTTACAAGGCAGTTAAAACTGGAGCTGATCCCAGTACACAGCTATGAATAAAGCATAAATTAAGGGGCCGGTTCTTGATCCTCCGCAGTGGGCACTCCTCCCTTCTCCGCTTTGTCCTCCATTCCAGTTGGGGCACCTTCTTGTGCTTCAGCTCCAGAGGCAGCAATGGACGTTGTAGGCTCCATACTTTGTCCTTCTGGAAGGGGAGGCAGTTCGTACAGAGATGCACGGGGCTCGTGGTGCGATCCGTCCTTGCGAACTTCTACAAGTCTTCCCCCATGGAACTCAAAGAACGGATCTAATCCGTACAAATTCAGCTTTATTCCAGGGTTCCGATAGTAGACTTGACGAAGGGCCAGGCCGAAAGATTCATACGCCACATTTTTGCATATATCCAAGGCTTTGGCAGCCTTGGCCTTTGCAGCAGCTAGCCTTCTTTGAACTTTGGCGTAATCCTCTTCTGAAGGCCCAGCACTCGCACCACCCTTTTTGAGTTCATCAATTTGGGCTTGCATCTCCTTCCGAATAGACTCCCACTCCCCAAGGTCCTTGTTGCGACCATCCTCCATAACTCTGAGATCGTCAGCAAGCTTAGCCGATCTCTTCTTCTCCAGTTGTAATTCTTCTTCAAGGAGGGGTATGGATTTGTTCTTATTTTGGAGGTCGGCAACTTCCCGTTCTAGGGCCTTATTCGCAAAATGAACTTTGCTTGCCTCTTCCGTTTTCCTCTGGAGTGTTTCTTTAGTTTTTTCCAATTCTGATTCCACTCCCCTGCGAGCCTCAGCTTGCTTGGCTGCCCATTTCTCCTTCACTGCGAGTTCGGTCTCAAGTTTTTCAACTTGATCCATATAGTCAGCTTTCTCGCTCAGGGACTCCAGCAGGCCAGACAGTTCATCAAGTTGCCAACGCCCAGCCTTGCAAGCACCTCAGACCCCAGCAGCGTCGAGGGAAGGGCGGAGGCAATACCGTGCTTTTGGGAGAGTAGGAGGCATAGATCCTTGAAACCACAAATAAGGAGAAAGGGAGGAGTCACGCGGAGGATCGAACGCCGGAGGAGGACCGTTCCCAGAATCCGGCTCTGAAGCATTTTGAGAAGAAGGTGCAGAGAACTCAGGAGCGGGTTCCTTTCCCTTGTTCTTCTTTAATTCGGTTTCTTCGGCCGTCCTCTGACGCTTCTTCACAGGGTCATCAGAGGAGGGCTTCTCTTGATCGGCCTTCTTTACAAGATGCCTCTTCTTTTTCTTTCTCTCTGGGACGGCCTCCTCGCCACCCGCTCCAGCGGCCCCAGTTGCTTCTTCGGCTTCCTCCTCGTCGAAGAGAGGAACCTCATCTCCTACTGCAGAAGTCAGAGGAATGAGGGGAGTTTTGGTGGCGTTCCTCTTCGCCTGGATTTCATTTTCCTCAGAAGAGGAGTCATCGTCAGCCAGCATGGACCTTAGCGACAACATTTCTGGGCAGGCCTTTTCAATTTGTTCTGCAAAACAAAAAGAGTTGAATAAGCATACAAGAAGGAAAATAATTAGAACGGTATAACCATACAACACAAGGAGAATAAGAGCGAATATTACGGAGGTAGGTGTTTTTGATGTCTTCCTCGGCCAGGAGAAGACGGCTGGAGAACCCTTTGAGGGTCTTTGAGGCCGTCTGCAGGGCGCTCAAGACCTCAACAGAATGAGGGGAAAGTTCACTCTCATCTGTATAGTAAGCACGGCTCATAAGGAGAAAATGCTCGTGCGTCCAGCTAAGGGGAAACTTGGTAAACCCCTCTTTATTTCGCCAGAAGACCGGCTTATTTGGTTGAATCCGGACTCGCGTGTAGTAGTGCTTGAAGGAGCGCCCATCTACCTTTGCGGATTCCGTATAGGACTTGAAATTTACAACCCTTGAGTCACTACGGAGTGTAATGAACCCAAGGCCGCCCTTCTTATTAGCTCGGCGGACCACTTGGCAATAATAAAATAGCTTGGCCACAGTGGCGGAGAAGCCAAAATGCTCCCCCAAGACTTCCAGAGCCCGGACAAGACTCCAACCGTTGGGATGTAATTGTGAGGGGGCACAGTCCAAGAAACGCAGGACGTCCATCTGGAAATCCGTCAGTGGAAAGCGCACCCCCAGCTTTAAGAAAACGTAGTCGTACATGTAGACCGACCTCGCATCAGGGACGCTGTGGCATATTCTTTCATTGGGATGCGGTGCCATCACAGCGTATCGCGCTTTGTACTTCTTATCCGAATATATCTTACAGCGGAAAGAAACCGTGCGCTCCTCCACACTTGCATGGTGCGAAGGGATCTCTAGGAACTCCTCTTCCACCCAGCAATAAGGTTTCTCCCTGTTGAGTTTCTCCCAGTCAAGCCGGTGTGCCACAACATTGACACACCCATCAGCAGATCGGAGAAACGGCGTTTTTCCACGTCCTGGAAGATCCATGGTTGTGCAGGCGCGGTGGAATGCGTAGGTGCTGTGATAAAAAGCAACATCGTCAGAGAGATAACCCTCAGCACTTGACCCCTCATCAGAGCGGCTGGTAGCCCTCGAACCAAGGGGAACCTCAGAGCGACGAGATGAAGAAGACGCTCGTGAGGAAGAAGCTTCGGCTCTCTCTGAGCGATGGCGCCCAGCCACAGGAGGATTCGCTGGAATCCTCCCACCACGGTGGCTAAGGGGGGCACGAGAGCCAAACCTCCCTCTATTTGAAGGACCAGCGTGTCCAGCTCTAGGGCGCATGATGGAAATAGAATGATTAAAATTGCAAGGAGTTGAAGGGAAGGAAGGTTACCTAAAGGAAGAGGATCTTTGAGAAGTTGAAGACGACAAGGAAATTCCAAGGAAATTTGAGCAGAGTTTCACTAAGTTTGAGAGCAAGGATGGATTCCTAAATCTGCTAAGAGTTCCTTTTATAGGTAACGAAGAGGTAGAGTGTTTCGTCGAAGGTCACAATGCTTGCCTCAAAACGCAACCTTTCAAATCAAAACGACTCCGTCGTTTCGTCACGAATAAGCGCGAAAATGGTAACGTTTCAGTAAACGTTTTGGCAAAATGGGCCCCCCTTTCAGTTTGAATCCAGGCCCAATAAGCCCAATCGACGGTTACACTCTTGGGTAATGATGTCTCGTGCGTAAAAAATGCATTTAATGTCCAATCACGCCATGCGCATTTAATGCCTACCAACCACTTTTCGAATACCAAGAGTTTCAATTTTCAGAAACTCTTGGGATTTCCGCTGTTTATTTTTATGCTGTCTGAATCCGTTGTACACAACGCGAAGAGGGCGGTTACTTGTTTAGTAGAACGGACGCCACCGAGTTCCTAGAGACTTACAAGAATGTACTACCGGCATCTAGACTTCTCTCGAGAATTGTGTAGCTCATATGAGCAACTTAACAGTCCCTCATACAAGCTAGGGGACAGATGATCCGGTCTAGATACCGGCCCCCATACTTGTGACGTCAGACTGACCTCATATAAGGAAAACCGGTGTCCAGGGGTTCAACGTTACCACACCGGATATCCGTTGTCTGGTCATCCGCCCTCACTCCATGACAGCATCATTCATTTTCACGGCAACGGTTCTATGTTCATTGATACGGGATATTTATATAATTGATAGCTTTTCCCTCATAGCAAGAGAAGAGCCTTTTGATAACTTATCAACGAAGACACTGTTTGTAGCAAAATACGTCACATCAATGGCTTCAGAAAGTAAGGGGGCGTGTCAGCAGATTATGCGGAAAAGGTGATTATCCTCCCCTCTCTCTAGAGGATTGTACTCTGATAATTGACCTACCCTCCTGACACATTCTGAAAGTCGAGCCACCTTGATTGACAAAATATACACGCAATCAGAGATAAGGGACCCACCTGTATCCAACGTCTCACTTTTTCTCCTACGTTCAACTATAAGAGGCCATATCAACACACATGCATGGTATCGTTATTCTGTCTCACATTTTTACTGTTACCACGCTTGAGTATTCATTCAGTTCATACACTCTTCTAACTTGAGCGTCGGAGAATCTTCGCAGGTGGCACCACCTTTCGCCCTCCTACAACGCGAATCGTTGGTGTGAAGGATCTCCAGGACAACAAGACCGGTCTCTCCCACTGAGAGACCGGATTAATACATCGGATATACACAGTTCCGGTGTGCAAACCCTAAAAACACCTGCATCCTTGTGGCTGGTCCCACACCGGATCCTAGACCCCGGTCCAGACCAGTTCAGGTATGATTGTCAAACAATTCAAAATGTACATGTAAGGTAAAATCTGATGTGAGGAGGGCCTTATACAGATACAAATATGGAGTACTCTTGTATACTGGGGCGTAGTACAATGCACTCGGCGGCGGTGTAGCAGTCCGCCTGGAATAGCCTCCTTTGCCTTGACACAATTGGTGGTTGTACCTACAATTATTCTCCGACGCTCAAGTCAGTATTTTGAAGTACTGTTAGACTTAGAAAGCAAATCTGAGAGAATTATGCAAGTATGAGTGTAAGGTTCAGAATGAGGGGGTCCCCCTCTATACCTTTTTGTTGAGGTTTATATACCTGTTACTGGTGCTTTATTATTGGTAGGACTCGTTCCTTGTTTTCAGGCATGATGCAAGAAAGGTAGTGGGTCCCTGCGCCGTTCACGAGCATCATCACTGTAGTGGGTATTTCCACTCACTTAGAAAGCGTTAATGCTTCATTATTTTATTTGTTGTTCCCTCTTATGCGTGACAGCGTGATTCCCATTTTCAACCTCTCAAGACAGAGTCAATCTCGTGCCGGGGTTATAAATATGGGCTCGCTTCGCAGTATGGAAATTTTGGTATTCCGCCTGTATTGAGCCTATGGCTTGGCGGAGTAGTGTGCATTGGAAATGCTTTATGTATGTGTACAATCTTTTTAATACTTTCCACCTTGGCGGAGTAATAGGCCTTGGCGGAGTAACAAGCATTGGCGGAGTCACATGCTTTGGTGGAGTCACATGCCTTGGCGGAGTAACATGCCTTGGCGGTATGTACTCCGTATAAGAGTAATCATAGAGGATTTGAAACGTATTTCTCCTGTTCAAAATGCTGATCTGGCAAGGCATTAAAACCATGCTCTTGGGGGCCGGTGTTGGGACCGGATCATCTGCCCCCTAGCTTGTTATAGTGACTAGCGGGGTCGCTTTAATAAGCTATAGCACTTTGTTGTGTTTAGCTTTTATAGGCATGGGTTTAGGCGGTGTTTGCTAGTTCCGAATTTATGGACAAGTGTTTTCGTGCATTTATTGTTTTTGTCATTACTCGCCACGCCTGTCATCAAAGCGCCTCGAAACTGCATTTTGCCGCTTCAATCTCTCATTGCCACGTATGCCCTCGTAACGATTGTCATTCCAATGATGGGACATAAATGCGTGGGATGGCAGTTGGAATACGTTTTTGAGGTTATTACCATGGGCCTTGGATTTTGAAAATACGGCCCAGGAAATGCCTGCCTTGAGATTCATCTAACGGTCTCAGAATTAACGTAACGTCGTTATGATTCATCCAACGGCCATAGGTGCATTTCTGAAAATACGGCCCAGGAAATGCCTGCCTTGAGATTCATCTAACGGTCTCAGAATTAACGGAACGAATAGCCTCCTTTGCCTTGACACAATTGGTGGTTGTACCTGCAATTATTCTCCGACGCTCAAGTCAGTATTTTGAAGTACTGTTAGACTTAGAAAGCAAATCTGAGAGAATTATGTAAGTATGAGTGTAAGGTTCAGAATGAGGGGGTCCCCCTCTATACCTTTTTGCTGAGGTTTATATACCTGTTACTGGTGCTCTATTATTGGTAGGACTCGTTCCTTGTTTTCAGGCATAATGCAAGAAAGGTAATGGGTCCCTACGCCATTCACGAGCACCATCACTGTAGTGGGTATTTCCACTCACTTGGAAAGCATTAATGCTTCATTATTTTATTTGTTGTTCCCTCTTATGCGTGACAGCGTGATTCCCATTTTCAACCTCTCAAGACAGAGTCAATCTCGTGCCGGGTTTATAAATATGGGCTCGCTTCACAGTATGGGAATTTTGGTATTCCGCCTGTATTGAGCCTATGGCTTGGCGGAGTAGTGTGCATTGGAAATGCTTTATGTATGTGTACAATCTTTTTAATACTTTCCACCTTGGCGGAGTAATAGGCCTTGGCGGAGTAACAAGCATTGGCGGAGTCATATGCCTTGGCGGAGTAACATGCCTTGGCGGTATGTACTCTGTATAAGAGTAATCATAGAGGATTTGAAACGTATTTCTCCTGTTCGAAATGCTGATCTGGCAAGGCATTAAAACCATGCTCTTGGGGGCTGGTGTTGGGACCGAATCAACATATATATATATATATACATATTATTTAAATGTATAAAAATATTATACAAAATTTTCAAGTACTAAGGTTTTAAAGATTGATAATTCCAAATTCGAGTTTTTAGAAATTGATTTTGAATTGACCTATAAACTTTCTAAAGAAGGTTGTGAAATATATTTAAGGCTTTGAAACTCAAATTTATAAGGAGATTTGATTTGTGATTTGAAAAGAAACTGTACTAAAATTCTATGTGCGTATTTGAGAAGTTGAAAAAGTACAATTTACTGGGGTGGTTATGTCGCGATTCGTAGGCACTGATAATATAATTGAGTTTCTAAAAGCCTTAACCAACTAAATACGCGAGTAGTTCATGCATCATGAATCATTGAAGAGAAACAAAATGATATTGTCTGGGGATGGATTATAGAAACTGAGGATACATTAGAGGAGGCTTAATTGTGAGCCTTGGGATGAGAGGGTGTGAAAGGGTGCTTCAGGGGACTTGGGGTAGCTCCCTAGTGTCGGGTACTTTCACAATAAAAACCTTTTCAATCTGACTAGTCTCTAAGTGTTTCCATGCCAGTTGAGTTGTTCATGTTATTATTATCCGGAATTATGGAACAGTGTAAACTCCTGGTTGGCCCAGTGCAAATTAAAATTTAAGGGGCCCACATATATAGATAAGTTATGATGAAGATATGGCATATCATTCATACATTCATAAATTGATTGTGCTTGTGATTGTGATTGATATTATTATACTAGTTTGTGAAAACCCTTTATTGCTTATGTCCTATTTGGGAATATTATATTCTGTTTCTCACTCCTTTCTCTATGTTTTTGTTTCATATGTTTTAAATTAATGGTTCGTACAGAGGGAAGGAGCGAAGAACATTGACAGTATATATAGCACGTTCTAGAAAGGGAGCTCGGTATGAATACCGTGGTCCAATGAATAAATAATGTCACTAGGCAACTGCTCTTGGGCCATGGAGTTTCCTCTCTTTCTTATAATGTTTAATGTTTATTTTCTTCGGTTGAATGTACAAATACTTTCTAAAGTTTTAATAATATTGAGGTATTTCAGAAATAATGTATATAATTTATTCCGATAGTTTCTTTTTAACAAACATATCTTTAGTAAAAAAAAAATTATTACGAATTTTTCTAGAATTAATTAAGGTGTAACAGAGGGTGTTACACAAGGACCTGTACTTTTATAACCTATATGAACTGGACTATACCTATGCTAGGACTTAGACCACTATGACCCATATGGACTGAACTATACCTATGCAAGGACTGGATTATATGGACTTACACAGACCTATGTGAGGAATTGACCAAAAGGACTCAAATTGACTATATTAATACCATTAGACTTTAAATTATAATATTTATAAATGATGCTTTATTGACTTGATTTTGATTGATTGTTTTTATGATTGTTAATTATTTATGATTGTTAATTATGGTGGATGATCTTGTGATGTGGAGTTTGAGCATGTAGCAAGCATGATAGAAAGCTAAAACTCAGTAAGAATTTTCTTACCTTACTCCTTAAATTCTAGGAAAAAGTATTATTTTTTTTAGTCTTTTATTTCTTCTTAGAAATTATTTTCATTGATTTTACTTTTAATCTTTACAAATCTAGTATTTATTTCAAAAGAAGTCATTTTATGAAAATTAATTAATTCTTGAATTAAAGAAAAATTTTATAATTTTAATTTAATTTAAGAATTATTATCTTTAAGTAAAATAAAATTTTTAAAAGTAAATATTTTGTTTCAACCTAATAACTAAAGATATTTGGAAATAATTAAGATTTCTAATTTCGATATTGTTAAGATTCAATCTTAAAAAAAATGTAAAGTTTTCTATGATAAGTATTGAGATATTTAAGGCTTGGAAACTCAATTTTGGTGAAAATTAAAAACTGTACCAAATTTATTTCTATGGGACAGAAATTCAGAGAATTGAGAAAATGTACAGTTTATTGAAATGATGTTGTAAACCTTTAAGGTATTTAATAATTGAGTTTCTAAAAGCCTTAACCAATTAAATACGCGAGTAGTTCATGCATCATAAATCATTAAAGTAAAACAAAATGATATTGTCTGGGGACGGATTATAGAAACCGAGGATACATTAGAGAAGGCTTAATTATGAGCCTTGGGATAAGAGGGTGTGAAAGGGTGCTTCAGGGGACCAGGGGTAGCTCCCTAATGTCGGGTACTTTCACAATAAAAACTTTCTCAATCTGACTAGTCTCTAAGTGTTTCCATGCCAGTTGAGCTGTTCATATTATTATTATCCGGACTTATGGAACAGTGTAAACTCCTGGTTAGCCCAGTGCAAAGTAAAATTTAAGGGCCCATATATATAGGTAAGTTATGATGAAGATATTGCATAACATTCATGCATTCATAATTGATTGTGTATGTGATTGTGATTGATATTATTATGTATTGGTTTGTGAAAACCCTTTGTTGCTTATGTCTTATTCGAGAATATTATATTCTGTTTCTCATTCCTTTCTCTGTGTTTTTGTTTCATATATTCTAAATTGATGGTTCAGAGGGAAGGATCAAAGAATCTCGGCAGTAAATATAGCACGTTCTAGAAAAGGAGCTTGGTATGAATACCGTGGTCCAATGAATAAATAATGTTAATAAGTAACTGCTTCTGGGCCATGGAGTTTCCTCTCTTTCTTATAATGTTTAATGTTTATCTTCTTCGGATGAATGTACAATTACTTTATAAAGTTTTAATAATATTTATAAGGTATTTCAGAAATAATGTATGTAATTTATTCTGATAGTTTCTTTTTAACAATCATATCTTTAAAAAAATTTTACGAATTTTTCTATAATTTGTTAAGGTGTAACAGAGGTGTTACAGGCACGCTCATTAATATCCTAGAAAAAGGGACGTTGAGCCGATACGCTCTGGGGGTCGCTACCATTGATTCCTTCTTTCTTCCACTGACTCCATCACCTGAGTCTTGGGTCTACTCCCTCTCCTCATATGTGGGGATCTTCGAATACTGGAGAGTCTCGGATTTCTCTCTTCTAGTAGTGTGGTGAGTCTCCTCGGCCTGAGATACCACCTTCTCCTCAATCTGTCTTTTTTCCCTCCTTAACTTTACGAGCTCCTCCTTGAGCTGCCTTATGACCTTATCACGAGGATCTGTAACCACTGCAGGTATCACCCTCCTCGAGCTGACTCCAGGAGATTCGAAGAGAAGTCTCTTATTAACATGTTGGTTGGTCGCATCCTCCACGTGACCCTCAATAAACTCGCGTCCATTACCCTCCATAGATGACTACTGAACCTCTATAGAAAGTAGGAATAAGTTTAACGGGTCCCACTAGGCGTGCCAATAAACTGGTCTAATCCGAGGTCAAAGATCCAGAGTGGAGACCAGCCTCAAAAGTGAAGGGTAGAAGTGTTTGTACACCGGTACAGTGGGTATCTGGTATTATAGTCGAAACTCTCACTGGGAGAATCCGATCTTGATGTCCTGGAGATCCTACACACCAAGCTTTCACGTTGAAGAGGGGCGAAAGGTGGTGTCACCTGCGAAGATTCTTCGACGCTCAAGTCAGTGAAATAGAATAAGGATTCCAGGGGATTCGAGCAATGTAACAGTAAATAGAAAGTAAGAATAGCGTAACCTTTTATGAGTGTGAGAATCGACTATTTATATGTGAGCATGGAGAATGAATCGTCAGGTTTAGAAAGGGGCAAATAGTACATTCTTAATGTATAATTCTGACACACAACGCGGCGAGAGCCGCATCTCCCGTGAATTCCCCTTGTGGTTGTACCTTGTACCTTCTGTCAGGTGACGTGGATACTTTCTGGTGTGTGAAATGTGAACCTGGGCAATCCGATATCGAGAGCGTCTCACACGGACTTACAGTTTGGAGTTGTACCTGTGAGACCAGTAGCTCAATGAGGTCAAATGAAATTACATCACTACCCTGTGTACCGGTATCGAGACGGATCAGTAATCGGTATTTAATTTTTCTTCATTTATCAGTTATCTTTTCTTATTCTTCAACTTCTATTTATAGGATAAAAAATATTTTAATAAATTTTTTAAAGACAAACTCATTTATCTATAAATATTTAATGTTTTTTTTCATGTTTAATATTATTTTGGAAAAGTTCACAACTAATATCAAAACAGATTTTGGATTCGGTTAAAAATTTTAAAATATCCTTTTATAAAAATCAATACATTAACCTCTGATATGTATATTTTAATTTAATCTATCTTATAAATTGGACTTGGAAAAGTATTATATATTCCTGATATCCTGCAAAATAGAAAGAAATGGAGGGAACAGGGGATAAATCTCAATAATTAGCCATAGTTAGTGCCCATCCAAGAGCATATGCTTCACTCCAGCCAAAAAAAGGGAAGGAAGAGAGGATTCCCCATTATGTGTTTTTGCAACATGGTAATTTCCCAAATGGTTAGACATTACTATATGTTTGACAGGATATTTCAGGTGATTAAATGTTTATTTTATTTAAAATACCATTTTAATAAACAAAATTTAGGACATGGATGTTTATTTAATTAAATGTAATAATAATAAATATTGAATTTTTTACAAACACCTAAAAAAAATTATTATAAGATAGTAAAATTTATTTCCTTACAATATACTGTTCCTGTTTCTATTTACAGACAGAGAAGAAAAATTTTATTTTTATTTAATTGTTTAATTATATTTTTAATAAATAATTTTTTAATAATATCCTAATAGGAGAAAAAAATACATGTTAAATAAAAAAGATAACAAAATTTAACAAATAAAGAATAGATAAAAATTCTTGATATATATTCATGTAATTAAGATAAAACTATTGTATTTTTTAATTTAGGTAACTTTTCTTACCTTAATCAGTTAAATAGAAACGAATAAAAAGATGGATGTGGCTTAAGAGAACATTCATAATTTTTAAGAAAATAAATTATCTGAGATAATTAAAATGCCTCTGTTTTGGCTTCTTTTGTGGCATTTATGATGCAGTGAATTGGAACGCACTGGGGTTGAAATTTGTTACTTGCTGAGGGAATTTAATATTCATGCTTATGGGTTATAGATTTAATGAATGGAATCAATAGAAAGGTTTTCAATAGCTGGGATGAATAAACAAAACATAGTAGTACTATATTGGGTATTTGTCTTGTAAATTGTTGAGTTGGGATAGCGTGTACCTCATATAGCACTTCATCAAAGGCATTCTATTTTTGAGTTTGCTTATGTATGTTCTAGATTATAACCATTCCTAGTACATTCTGTTTGATTCGCTTGATTTTCAGTTTCATTTTATTTTCTCTAACTCATTCAACGGTAAATCTTCATGATGCAAATGACAAATTCCAGGAAAACAGGTTCACAAGTTTGTTTTCCTTATAATTGTCCAATTCCTTGTTTGGTTTTGTGCTATGAATTCTGAATTTCTTCTTTGGATATGCACATCTGATTGTTTCTTTTATTTAGCTGCCAAATTGCACTCACACTGTGATTTCTTTCTTTCTTTTAGTGTTAATCTTATTAGTCGTGATTGATATGTCTGTGCGTTTATGCATTTTCGGATTTTAATTGGCAGAAGGTAGTGAAACAAGTTCATGATATAGCTCGGCTGGTTTTCAATTCTCAAATTCAAGCATTCACCAATTCTTGAACAAGTGAACAAAGTGTTGGTTTCGGTTGTTTTTGTTTGCTTGACCAATTGGTAGTGTTGTTGGGGTATTTGGTTCTGTAGTGATCTTGCTTTTGTAACATATTTTGGTGCAAGGTACGGGATTCACTTAGTTTTGTAACATAATGTGTTGTAATTGTTTGTGAAATTTATTGGGACAGCATAAATGCTGTATTTGTTTTGTGTCTTTTTTCCCTCTAGGGTGATTAGGAAACTTGAGAATTCAAATGCACATTAGGCTTTGGCTTGTGTTGTTGGGATTCAAATCAAGTATTGCAATCTATCCATATCTCATTTGTTAATTTACTTTAGTTCTATTTTCTAATTGAAAATGTAGTGAGTTATAATTTTTGCTTGAGTTTGGTAGAATGGTACGATGGAATTAGTTCGACTAGTTTATCTTCCAATGCTTAACCCTTTTCTCTGAGTTTATGGTGTGAGTCTGATTATTGTTTGTTGTTTGGAATTGTCACTTATTCATAGTATGGAGTTATAAGTCAATAAAACAATTGCAATTGGCCGGAATTGGGACCCTGAAATTGGCTTTTTCCATTTCATGTCATTTTCATTATTTTTTACTTTTTTTATATATTTTTGTTGATACTTTGATATGGATAATGACATTTTATATTAGAGTGGTAGTGCAAGGTTGTTGGAAGGGGCTTATCTCTTATGTGGTAAACTTCTTTTTTGGGTAATTATGTGGTAAACTTGGTTATCGCATTTTAATCAGTTTATTGGTTGGGCCTGTTTTTAAGAATGCCAAGTGAGAATGGTTTTTACGTTGTGTAGTCCCATGCCATGGGCAAAAAAAGAAGAGGCTATAATGTGGGACTTAGAAGATGTTTAGTTTCTAGTTGGGTAAAAAAGAATGGTTTTCTAACTTACAGGACGTACACCGCTGCTGATAAGATTTTTCTAGAGTTTTGAAGTTAGTTAGAAAACGTAAATTTCACATTCGAAAAACTAAATTAATTTAACTCAATTAACAGTCCTTACACCCTATTCAAGTATAAATACAAGTATACTAAAACAAATACAATATGCCACTCTGGTCTCTCCAGATCACATGTAATGTAATATCCACAACACTCATATAGTACATAGTTCCAACTGGTGCCTATACTGCCATACATATTATTGTTTTGATCAAAATAGAGTTATGGCAAAGTGTTATCGAGCTCTGCAGTGTCGTACAATAGCTAGCTTGAATTATTCTGATAAAACTTGAGGTAATCCAATTATTTTAGATTAATTTTTGAGAGAAAGTTAATTTAGTGCATTTCTAATAAACTTAAACATACAGTACCTCTTCATTTCTTAACTGGGTTCTAATTGCGATCGGTAAAAATAAATTTTTTTTATCTATCAAACAAAATTAAGAAATATTTTGAATAGGTCAACAATAACCATTGCATAAACAATAACCATCTCATAACATTGTTAGTCAAACTCTATTTTTGTAATCAGATACTAAAGACACATATAACTACAACTATAACATGTAGGTATGACCAGCTATCTGATGCAAGGTGTATCAAGCTATCAAATGACTCGATGTGCGGTCTAAAACTGAAGAGAGAGGAGAGTAAAGACAACTAACAGCTAAAAACCGTTGGAATATGTCACAAATTGAATGTAGAGGGTGTTTGGTATAAAGTTGAGTTGATGGAGTTTAGAAAACTAGGGTTTTGTAAATGGAGTTTAGAAAATTGGGATTTTGTAAACGGAGTTTTGTTTGGTTGAGAGTTGAGTTAAAGTGAGTTGAGTTGTAGTGATTTTGTTTGGTTTGTAGTAGAATTAGGTTTGGGAAATGGTAGTTGAGGGTGAAATTACTAAAAAGGGTATGAAGTTAAATATATATATATATATATATATATATATAATTTGTGTGTATATTTGTTTATATTAATATTAAATGTATAATATAAAACCAAAAAATGGAATAAATTTAATAATATATATTTAATAAATGAATAAATATATTAAATAATATTTAATGTAAATTTTGTTTATATATAATAAAACTAATTAATTAATGTGATTAATTTTATATATTTTGAAATAAGAATATATTTGATTGTTTTTGTCATAGTAAAACTAATAAGTTTGGGCCTTTTTTATTTTTTATATATTAAAGGTTATAAGGTATGTTAATTATTTATTTAAAAATTAAATATCGTAAATTGGTTTATTATTTTCTTTGAATCAAAAACTCCCAACATATTTTAAAAGTAACAAAGTTACAATACAATGATAAACATTACTGATTACTTAATTGTGCATAAACAAGTTGGTCCCTAATTGAATCACGAATTACATTCATGGCCGGTGATGAGGTTGTGTCAACTTCATCATTGGGTGCAAGCTGAGAATAATTTTCTTGGGCCATATAGCTATCTTCATTTATGCTGTCAAAATCAATATCTGGTAGACTGCATCTTCGAATGAAGTTGTGTATCGTCATTGTGGCACATACTAGTTTCACTTGAGTCTCGTAGGTGAATTTTGGCATAAACCTAAGAATTGCAAACCTACTCTTCCATACCCCGAAAGTTCGCTCAATCGTGCACCTTAAACTGGAGTGGAAATAATTAAAAACCTCATTGTGATTTCAAAAATCACGTGCACGTCTAAAATCTGGGAGATGATATCTTTCATTTCTGTATGGACCCAAGTATCCCATTGGCATTGGATATCCACTATCGACCAGATAGTATTTACCTATTTGGGAAATTAATGAAACACATTAGCCTAATTATGAGAAGCTTAGCATGTATACAACAAACAATATGCAATGACATGTAAAAGTCAAATAATCTGAATTCTAACCTGTGGGAGGGTGTGGGAAGTTGTAAGTTGGGTTTGTAAGTGCGTCTTTAAATACACGTGCATCGTGGGTAGATCCTTCCCAACCTGGCAAGACAAATGTGAAACACATGTCCCAATCACACACGGCCATGACATTTTGCGAGGTAAAACCTTTTCTATCGATGAACCTTATATTATCGGTTGAGGGGGCACTACACATGGGACATGCGTTCCATCAATTGCTCCAATACAATCTTTGAAATATGGCCAATATCTCTTATCTTCACGAACTTTCTGGGGCACGCGTTGGAAGGTTGGATCTGATGGCTTTATCATATCAACTGAGAATGCCAAGAGTGCTTCTAAAACACAGTGAAAATTTCTACTCACTGTTTCACCGGAATGCTGGAACCTTTCTTGAATAACTCTATTGCCGACCCTATGTCCAACCATATGCAAGAACATGGCGACCATTTTATGGATGCCCATGTTTCTGGATGACGTTAACCCGCGGTTGGCTAATTCCTCGCACAATAAAAACAACACATCTTTACTCATCCTAAGCATCTCGTGACATCTAGTGTCATTGCCATTGATCAGCTCTTGTACCCATGCATGCCCTGTTAGTTGACTTGTCCTACATGGTTCCTTACATATATATTTTATAGCATGTTCCCCGTAAAGATTTGTAGAACAACCTGCCAATGCTAAGTTAATGCTGGCCACCTGATCATCATTTAATCCTGCGTCCTCATCAGATGATGACATAATAGCTTATCACCTAGTCAAGATAAACACATTTAAATGTAAGACAAACCATGCACATCACCTAGTCAAGATAAACACATTTAACCCTGAACACATTGTCTTTGACATCAACAACATTGACAAGTAAATCATTAACATAAGATGCTACCCATCATTGAATATTAAACAACATACACAACATAATGTTTAAACAACATACACAATACAATGTTTAAACAATACATCCCTGTAGAGTATCGCAACACATTATACTCAATAAGTAAAGCATACAACTACCAACCAGAATACAACCTACACATAGCAAAGCATACAAATCCCTAAACATATTACAAACATCCAGAACTCATGACATGTCCCTAAGCAAACCACGTAAATAACATTTATGCTCCCATGGGGTCTTTAAACGTACAAACCACTCTCGAATTTCCTTATCTCTCAGAACTGTTAGGCACTTGTAAAATATGTCTTCGTCGTTACAGAACTCAGGCAGCGAGCGCACTATATCAATGCACCTCTCAATAGAATTGCCATCCTGGTTGGTTTTGGCCACAACTGCAGAGGTATGGGAGCTAACAGCTTGAGCCACCTGATTCATTGATTCCTGTATCACTGTAACACTATCCCTCCTGCTCCTTTTAGGTTATTTCCCTCTACCTCCCGCCCTCTGCCTTTTGTCCCCACTTCTGGCTGATGGATTTGACTGGGAGTCCTGGTTCAGATCAATACCACCTAGTCCCATACTACCTGTGCCCCCAGAAGTAACCCCCTCAGCACCTATAGTGGAATCCTCACTATCACCTGATCCCTCGCTCCTATCCTGTGGCTCTGGTATGCTGTCAACCTGTATCTCTGGTACGCTTTGATCCTGTACGCTTCGATCCTGCACACCTTCGTCAAACTCAGGAATATATTCATTCCCAAAAACAGGGGGCGGTATAATGCCTGATGATGGTGCCCAAGCATATTCACCGGTTGCCACATTGTCTTTAAACAATTGTGTTAGCTCATGGGCATGGGCCAAACCCTCATAACGGTACTTCCCATAGGCTGGGTTTTCCTGCAGATAAATCATAAGTTTCAGTCATCATAGATATATCTATAAATAACACTAATCAAACTACATAAGTCATTAAACACCTACCCGCTCCTTAGCATCCCACCATTCGTCATCGGCTATAAATGTGTGCCTCTGACTGTCCCATCCCAAGCCCGTTGTATGTTTAAACAAATTGTACCATGCCACCCATTCTTTCCGTAAATTATCCCACTTGTTTTTGAATTGATCCTTACTGTAGCTTCTGTTACACTTCATATTAAAATAACACTCCAAACCCTCCCACCCTTTCTTTGTTAGGGAGGTACCCTTACGCTCCCCATTCCTAATTTGTTCCAAAGCACCATCCACAAAAACTTTTACAGCATAACGATCCCAAGAAGCCTTTACAGACTGCATGGGTGCCTTCCCCTTGTCCCTGTTCTGGGTAGACATGCTACACAATACAATTTGTCATAATATTGCACAAGAAAATACAGTTATAAACATCTTATGCATAACCTCAACCTTATATAATTGCACAACCCCTAACCTTTAACCATAAACAATACAACCCCTAAATAAATTCATTTCATCCCTAAACCCTAAATAGATAATACATTATCCATAAACTCTTCATAAAATAATTTTAACCCTACACCATTAAATTAAAAGTTGCATATGTAAAGGCTAAAATTCATGTTATATTATTTTTAGATTTACACCTTAAAAAGTCATATGTGACGTTACATCAAATTAAATGGTTATTTAAACCTTAAATAATTCTAAGTATATTCATTTTAAGAACCGATCCAAAATAGGACATGATTGTTTGATTTGGTTAATTGTATGAAATTTATTAATAAAAAAAGTATACAAATGACTTTCATTATTATATCTATCTTATCTTGCACAAATTACAAATGACTTTCATTTTGCTTCCGTAAGTTATAGTAAAAGTGCATAAATGTTAACGTTTTTTTTTAAATGTGATTCAACATAAATCTAAACTTAATTTCGTTATAACTAACCGTTATATGCTGCGAACCCGTTATTTACGCAATATGACTTAAATTTTCGCATTACTCATCGTTAATTACGCAATGTAAGTTAAATTATAGCATATACGCCAAGGTTTATGAATTCTTACGCATTGCTCATCGCTATTTGTCGTTCATTAGCGTAACAAGTAAAATTAATCTACACAAATATTAAATCTAAACAATAATTAACTTTAAAATTAACTTTAAAAATACAAAACTAAACTAAATTACCTAATCTAACATGCCTTCATTAGCAAAATCAGCCTTATATAATTGGAACATTAACCTTACATTTTTCATCCCTAAACAACATACAAACAACACATTACATGAATAAATTAACATATAAACCAACCCAATACACATAAACCAACCTTAAACACAACAAAATAGATATATCATTTCAAAAAAAAATCAAAATAAAAAACAGGGCACTTCTACCATACACCATACAACACCAGCACACCCATGCACCACACCCAACCTCAGCAGCTTCACCTCATCACCACCGTCAATCCCAAAACGCCATCATCCATCTTCACCACCAGCCACCACCAACGCCATCATCCATCTTCATCACCTCCAACAGCCACCACCAACAGCCACACCACCAGCCACCCAGCCCAAACTCAACCCCAAGCCCAAGCCCGACCCAACCCCCCAAGCCAAGCCCGAACCCAACCTGTCCCTCCCCCCTCCCCCACCATCCCACAGCCGATGAGCCTATCCCACCACCACCCAAACCACCCCCTACCCGAGCCCAACCCAAACAAACCCTCTACCCACAACCTAACCCGAACCCCACACCTCACCCAACCCCACCCCAAATGGCCATGAACCTACGGCCAACATCCCAACCCCACCACCGCCCAACAACCACCACCCACAACCCCCCCTCTTCCCAAACCCTTTCCCCCCCGAAGCCTTTCCCCCACCCCATCATCCTCGAAACCCCAATGACACTCCCCAAGCCCCACCCCAAACATCATCCCAACCCCACCCCAAACATCATCCCAACCCCACCGGCCACCCCACGACCCAACAAACACCCACCCCACTCCCTGAACCCAGCCCCAAAATGGAACACAAACCACCCACAACCCCCTCCCTAAACCCAAACAACCCAAACCCTACACCCAAAAACCCACAGTCCCAGCCCCGATCCCATCCCCAAAGCCCAACATTGCAAATGAAAAAACCAAAGAGACGGAGAGAGGAGAGGAGACCAAAATAGATCGGGGTTCTATTACCTCAAGACCGGTGGAGGATGTTCTCCTTCTTCAGATCAGAGGTGGCGTCGTCCCAGGTGCGGATCGGAGAAGAAGATGGTGCCGTCGTTCACATGCAATGACGAGGGAGGGAAGGGCCACGCTTATAGCCGTTGGAGGGGTATTATGGACCTTTACCAAACGGCGTTGATCCGAGGGAGGTCGGGGCTCCTTCTGTTGGATGCGCGTTCAGCCCAACCTAACGGCGTTCGCGGCCACGGAACGGAAGGACGACAGCAACCCAAACAGGAGAAGGTGGCCAACGGAGGTTCACTGATGGAGAAAACCACCTTCAACGGCACGGAACGGAGAAGGGAGAGTCGAACCAAACAACGCCGTAATTTTATGGATAGTAATGTTTTGGTGAAAAAAAATATAAAATTGAGAATAATTATAAATAAAAATACTGTCATTAAGTTTTATCGTCCCAAAAAGTGACATTAATTATTATACGGCCTTTGGAGTGAAAATAAGTGTTCTATTAAGACTTGAGCGCTCTAGCGATCGTCCTGATGCTCAAGCGGTGGCCATATATTTTGCATTGGCCGCTTGAGAAATCATTCAGGTGCTCAAGCAATTACCCCTCATTGCCAAATTTCAACTTTTTGTTGGAAATTTCATGTGTTTTTATGCATATTTAAGTGTTGGATATCTTGAAAAACATATCAAAATTTCAACTGGTAAACAAAGATAAAGTAGTAAATTTAGAAATGCTCATTTTGGGTTGAGAGAAAATGGAGATTCTTCTCCTTTTCACTTCTTTTCTCTCCCAAGACATTTATAACGTATCAAAATACATTAATAATAGTTTGTAAGCTCAAAATTATGGCAATGTTTTAATCAAACACAACAAAGACAATTTTCTTATGCTAAATTACCTTAAATTAACATAACTTATTGGTCTTCATCTTATGCTAAAAATACAATGAGGCACTTGTGACTTGTGAAGGCCGGTCTAGTATGATGTTGTAGAAATTTCCACTACTCAAATTAAATAAAATTCTAATTAAATAGCCTTGTAAATTTAATGTTTTCTTAATTTGTTCACATTTATTAGTGTATAAAGTCGGTGTTGAATGGTATCTCGTGAAGGTGAACTAGACGATATGCTTCAGACTTTGCTTGAACCTTGCACAAATGCCAAAGATGAGACCCAAAAGAGGGTGTCCTATAAGGTACCTCAAATGCCTAAGTTCGTAAAGGAATTTAGAGCACACAAAGACTTGATCAGGAATCAAAGAGTAATGGCATAATAAATATATACTTTTCACTGTTCATAAGACAGATATTTGTAGAGGGGACTGATGTACGGTACAATGATGGAGATTGTCAGGTACTTTTGTATGTTTCATCGGTGACATGGTTGTTGACATGGTGGTCCTTGTAGATGGAGTCTATTGGAACCAAGTCTGGTTTTATAAAAGAAAGGATATTAATTAACTAGACCCCAAGATTTGTTAATAACACACAGCAAGACATTCAAAGTAAAATGAAGTCGCTCATGTGTTATCCACCCTGTTGAATTAAGTGTTTCAGGATATAAATGTTAAGCTCAAGGTTACAAATGAAAGGGGTAGTCCATCAAAACAAGAGTCTGAGTTATGAAAAACAAGATGTTTCAAGAAAAGTCTGATTCCAAGTTTTACTCAAAAAGAATCTAATTTAAATACGATCAGATCTTTGTTCGACCAATCAAACCTCAAACTTTTAAAGCTACAAGAACTTCACTTCAAGCTTACAACATCCAACATTCAAGATCCTATTTGATAATGCTTTGAGTTGTGTGTCTATCAAGAAAAACTACACCTATCATCAAAAGAGGAAAGGAGACAAAGTAGTGAAGCAGCCAAAGCCCTATTGTGAAGAAACCAATGTAGCTACTCTACGCAACTCAGAAAAGCTAATGACAATCAGCTCCTGTGTTAGAATACCTACAGAAGGTCAACTACGTATTCTTTGCATGCTCTGATTAAAGAAGAAAGCTAACAAAAGAACTTTTGCACTGAAAATATAAAAAAAAACTCCATTTTAGTGTAAGCTTTGATGATCCCTTTGCACCATACCTTTTGCCCTCTCATCATATTACCAAGGTCTGATGCTTACAACAAGTTGAAGCTTCAGCAATGGTTCTACAACGACTGTGTGTCCTGATCTGATTGTCAAACTGTCATATTAAGTGACCTATAAATATAAAGAAATTCAAGTTGAAGAATAAAGAACCATTGAGTCAAAGATAATCTTGTAATCAGTTTACAAAGCTCTTTTCTCTTTTAGTTCTTAAGCAAAGATCTTCTTTGTTGTTCTGCATCTAGGAAACCTTGCTCTCTTTGCTTTCTTACTTAGTGTATATGTTTTATCACTTATATCTTTACACACACTAAGTTCTTAGAAACACTAAACACAGTTTATCTTTCAAATATATATTTGTGTAAAATCTAATATGTTGTCAGCCTTTAGTTTCTATGGGAAACAGTTTCCTGGAGAGGCTTTTGAAAGAATATTTGGGTTTGAGTCAGAAATGGCTTGTTGAAAGAATACTTGGGTATTTAAGCCAAAAGTAGCTTGAGTCAAGAATACTTACGGCACGGTCTGGTGCTGAAATTGTAAAAGGAGTTTTATAATAGTTGAAATTCTTCTAGTTTGAAGGGACTAGACGTAGCTTCTGTTTTAGAAGTAAAGTAGTATAAATTTCTTGTGTTCATTCATTATTTCCTTGCCTTTATGAAGTCTGCTAACAAATGTCTGATTGCTTGAAACTTAAAGTTTCATATCCTGCAAAAAGTATTTATCTTGGCTCAAACAAAACGTTCTATTTAGCTTTCACTTATAGTCATGAAAAATATATCTAATTTTAATCTACTGTCAAGCGTTGGCCTATGACAACTAATGAAATAAAAATTAAAAACTATAGTCGCATTGCCTTTCTAGTTGTGAAAAAGTCTACGAAGTACATATGCAATTTCAAGTAACTGTTTCCCTTCTTTTTAAGGGTAATCTCCCATCATCCTTTTCTGCCACTCACTATTAAATTTGTTTACCCTTTTAATCATGATAAAAAAAGAGCAAAAACTGCTAAGATAGTCATGTGGTTAAACATACCATTCATTTTTCCGGAAAAAGGTGCTTGGTTAGTTTCAGTTGGGTTTGTCTAATTGGAGTATGCTAGAAGTAAGTTTTTGATCTATTGGTTCAACATAGTTAAAAAATCTCAAATGACATATAAAATTAAGATTAACTATTATTGCTGGCAAAACACTGTTTGCATAATTAGTTACTGAAATAGACATAAAATATTATTTATTTTCTTTGTCAGGTTGAATGCTTAGTTTTTTTTCCTTCTAATATTAAGACTTTTTTACTCTGTGGAGGACTCTGGCTTATGTTTGTTAGCTTTGTGTTTCTGATATGCTTTTTAGTCACATGAATGGTTCTTTTTTATACAGGTATGATATCCTACTAGAAATTTGTATAATATAATACAAATGGTTTTGGAACTAGAAAAAGATGCTTTAGAATGTTTTTTGTCCAGAATTCATAGATAGATAAAGGAAAAAGGCTCACAATTTCAGGGCATTTGTAATCAATGCCAGCAGCCTCTATTCTTTTACGCCGTTTGTTGTCACGTTCCAGAATCCTATCCACCAACTTCTTATGCTCTTCCAATGTTCTTTCCTGAAATTACACAATGAACAGATAGAAGATAATTGTGCATAGTATCAGTTACAATTTTGGCTACCTATAAATCAACACAATATTAGCACAGAGAAATTGAAGCTTCTGACAAATTTAGCACAAAGAAATTGAAGCTTCTGACAAATTTAGTAGGTATAAGTCAATCAAATGAAACAATTACCTCAGGAGACTCAAACTCTATGAACCCAAAATGTCTTGATTGTCCTGTCTGTTAAACAACAAGAAACAGATATGGCCACTACCAATTAACCTATCAATCTCATTAAAAGAACAGAGAGAAAAGAGATATTGTCTGAGAGGAAATGAATTCTGTAAATTTCAAATTTTCACTAAATTGATATAGGTAATCAATTCACATTTGTTAATCTTATTTTCTTCATCTCTCTTTTCCTCTCACTTTAATTTTATTTATAAATACAATACCTAAACTATGCAATATAAGCTATTTTATACGTGACAATTTGGGAAATCAAGAGAACAAAGGAAATGCTATAAATTACCATATGACATTCAATATACAACGAAATAAGCTCCTGTCCTTAAAGTTGGATGTCAACATACTCTAAATTAACAGTTGGACCATTTGATTAAAAGAAATAAAGATGAGAAAATGAAAAAAGCTAGTAAGAAATTTAACTGAACTGAAATCAGCTTGGTCTAGTTACTTTTACACTTCATAAATATAAAGTAAAATACAATGACCAAACATAAAGTAAAATATAAAGGCCAGAAGTTTAATTAACCAAAAACTACAGCCTTGTTTTGTTCTGTATTTCTAGTACAGGCATGGAGAATAGATATTAGTGACAACAAACTTACCATCTGTTGAAGAAGATTTTGTACCTGCAGAGCAGCAATTCAATTAGAACACGAATTAACTGTGCTCTGTTTAGTGTCTTCTGCATCATGTCCACTCTGCCAAAAGCAAAGACAATGAGATACGCCCAAGCATAATGATAGTAGGGTATTAATGATATTAAATATTAACAATTCATTCAATCTCCATTAAATATGTGCTTATGGAAAATATTTGTTACAGAACAATAGTAGCCTTCAGAGTTCACCTAAAACAGAAAATGTAAAGTGGAGCTAATCCATATATGTTTAACAAGAACAACCATATCAAAGTTTAAAACACAATAATATTCAACTTTCTGCTAAATGATTTGATCAACTTCATATCAAATAAGTATGCATACGAAAATCAATTTTACGTTCTTGTACCCAACCGACATAAGGTTTCGCTCCTCAACCGTAAATTCGACGTAGCTTCGCCACATTCTTCATTGCATCCACCATTTATAACACACGCAAGCATAATAATAATTCACGAATTTTACTCGATAACATTTTGAAAATTCAAAACCCTCGAAAACTAAATTTCAAACACGTAACAAACAAAAAATTCAACTAAATGATTCTCAAATAAAAAATCATGCTCAGAACAGTGGTGATTCTCGATTCAGAATATAGAGAAACTAAAGAAAATATATATAATAAATATTTATGAGAAATTCGAAGAGAGAGAGAGAGAGAGGACCTTCATAGCGTTCGGCTTGTTCAGCAAGCTTGGCGACGTAGACAAAGTTTTCACGTTCCTTGGTGGAAGCCATGGGTGGTCTTAAGGTTCTCTCTCTGAGTTTCTCGCTCTAGAAATGAATTTGTGTGTTTGTGAGAGAGAAAAAGCGCAAGTTGGAAGAAAGGTTTGGTTGTGGAGAGACAGAGAGACAGGCCACGACGGAACAGTTTGGTCGTGAGGTGGGGAAGGGGCTATTTCCACCCAACCGAAGAGGGAGAAGAGCGAGGCGAGGGCTTTGAGGGAGAAGAGAAAGACGGGGGCTTCGAGGGAGAAGGAGACAGGGCCTTCGAGGGAGAAGAGGGACACGATGGTTTTGACGGAGAAGAGAGATGGTGGCTTCGAATGATGCGGGTGAGGCGGAGGTGGAGGCGGAGGCGGACACGAATACGAAGAGCCTCGAGAGGATGAGGAATGAGTCACGCACACAGAGAGCTTCGAGGGCTAGGGCTTTCGAGTGTGGGGAGAGAGAGGAAGTGAAATAGAGGCTTTCTCACCGGTCCTAAATGAAAGACCGATACAAATCTTGTTATTTTTTACCGGTCCAAATATTAGCCCGGTACAAACTTTAGTATTTCTCACCGGTCCAAATATTAGACCGGTATAAATTATATTTTTCTCACCGCTCCTACTTACTAACCGGTATAAAGTTGTATATTATTTACAAAATTGCCACCGCTTTATTTTTTAAACCGGTCATATTACAACCGGTGTAAAAGCCCCGGTGTAAAAGGCCTATTTTCCACTAGTGAAGACTTATTCAGGCTTCTTCTAAGTTTGAGTCTGAACTTTAGAGATGTATCGCATCCCCATATAAGACGAACTTTCTTGATATATTGTCTCGTCATGGTTAGGACCCAGATAACATGCCCAAATCAATTCGTTTATATTTATACTTGGAAAATATGACATTAATGGGTGATTTTTTAAAATTATGAGTGATTAAATTTTATTGGATTTGTGAATTAACTTTGTAGCATGTGTTTAAATATGGAACACCAAAAAACGTTTGTGATAAACTTACTTAGTCTCCCGCCTTATTCATATTTTGAACTCAATTTTGACTAACATTTTTTTTATTTTTATCATGAGGGAAATTTATTAAATATGAACTTAATATTTACTATTATATTTATTTTTATCATTTCCTAAGGGAAATTTATTTTTATATAATTTAAATGGTTTAAATATATTTATGCCTTTATAAATGTAGTTGATTTTAATTTTATAAAAAATTGTAATGATTTTATTTCTCTTAAATTTTAATTTTTTTTAGTACAGTGTTTGTTTTCACTTAATGTCAACATTGCATGTATCCGAACATGATATTTTTTATACGAGACACATACACCTAGAGAGAGAGAGCGCGCACGAGGGAGAGAGGGACTGTCTAAATATATTTGACAAATTATCGACATGTAATTATAAAGAGCATTTTTTAAAAAAATATAAAACTTAATTAATGATATAATTATTGAAAAATTAAAACTAAAATTAAAAATAGTTTTAAAAATTAAATATATATTTAACAATATTAAATCTATCTATAGTAAAAAATAACTCAACGGTTTCTATTTCCATTTTTCGTTTTTAGTTTGTAGTTAAAACTGTAAATGTAAAATAAAAAATAAATAGGAAAAATTAATTGTTATTATTTATTATAAATTTTTTTGAAAACATTATAAGAATTTTGTAATTGAAAGTAAAAATGGAAAACGGAAATGAAACGAAAGATGCGCTTATTTTGTCATTTCTGTTCGATTTTATGTATAGCTGGACGTCATCACGTTTATCCACATAAAGTAATGAACCACTAAACCTTTGGTGGCATAGAAAATGAAAAGTAATTGACTCACTTTGTGGTGTGAAGGGTCACTGATTAATAATGTATTTAATGAAAAATTATAGAGTAGTATTTTCTAAATGCGTTGAAAAATTATATTTTTAATATGACTCATCATTGATGTGGCTAAGGAAATAGAGAGCTTTTTAAAGGCCAATGGATTTCTTATAAAGACAAAACATCGGTGTTCCATGTTAACTGAGATAATTATCATAACATCATATACATTTTAGGGTTGTGATGACTTCATAGTAAGGATTTTTATGTTTTTTTATACAGGGTATTATGAATTAAACAATGTATTCTTAGATGTTTAGAATTATTTAATAAATAAATATTGAATTTTGTATATTCTTGGTGAAATGGATATTTTTTAAATGTTTATAAACACATCATAAATATATAGCACTGTCAATGCATATGTTTCAAATTCAATTCTTTGACTATACATTCGAGAACAATACTTAGAAGAACAGAGAAAAGGAATAATTTTTTAAGTTAATAAATATTCTTCGGGTCTCAGTATTGTTAATTATCTTTATAGATATAATAATTTATTTCAATTTTAAAATAAATAACGTAGCCTAAAACTTTTGCAATAGTTTATAAAATAAAAATAAGGATATGTTGTCCTCCGGATAATTTTGTTCTAACCGTACGTACTTAACACTTGTCCCGTATATTGGGGAGAGGGTCACTGAGAATAAAAAATTAGAAAGCAACATTCCTTAATCAATAAAAGATACAAAACATCTAACAAGTGAACATGTGTGATATTTATAAATGCTCCCTATTAAATATTACTTATATTTATATTAAAAAATATTGTTATAACTAACTCTTGGATAAAGGTTATCTTAATGTTTTTATAATATGGTTACTAGGTATATTTCAAAATAAATATAAAACTTATTTTAATATCTTAACACATAGTCTCTTAGGTATAGGATTGAACATATTGTATGTGAAGTTTGTGAGACGGAACATTAATATCATGTTAGAAGATGCCAATCTAATTCGATCCAAAACTTAACTGATAAATTAAGAGTTGCTTTGAGCACTTGATGTATTAGACATATTTCTAACCGATGTATGAGTTATCTTATATTTGAAGAAAATGATATAGGTGCATTATGTAAAGTAATTGTAGTGTTTTTTTGAAATTAAAATATTACTCCTTCCATTTCTATTTATAGAGTAAAGAGAAAATGTTTTATTGCTCAACTTATCTATTTAAAAATATTTAATATTTTTTCTCATGTTTTTTCTTACTTTTAAAAAAATCTATTAACATTAAAGTAGAAATTAAATTTAAATAAAGATACAATTAGAATATTATAGTTTCTTTATATAAAAATTAGGCCTCTTCAATTTCGGCTTTATCCATGTGAACTCGTAGTACCCGAATTTGAAGGTATGAACGAGTCGATTTGTAATGGGTCTTTGTGTAAAAACGAAACATTTAAAAGGTTTATATTAATTAGAAACAGGCGAGTTTAGTTTAAAAAATTGAGACCTGGTCATACCCAAGTTCGACCAAATAAGTCCTGCGTAAACTAGGATTACATTACATTAATATACCGTAGTTTTTAGTTCTAAATATTAGTTACTGAATTACATTACATTAACATACTGTAGTTTTTAATTTTAAATATTACTTAGATTGTAAGCACTAAGTAACCCTGTGTGCTATATATGATTATGAATTAAGGAATAAAAATGTGTATTTCAATGATATATTCATTTTAGGTTTATGTTTTTACTTGATAAAACTTTGAAATGTTTTTATACGCAAAGTGTTTGATAAAATTATTTTATACGTAAAAGGTTTTTAGCAAAAAATAAAATCAAACTTTCCTAAGAAACTTAATCGAAAAACCCAATCGAAAAAATTGAGAACTGCAATTAACCGAACCCGAACAAACTGACCATAGTATTAAGTGAAAAATGAGTTATTATTTATGTTTCATGGATAGCAATGAGTGAACTCAAAAGTAACCAAATCCGACCGAATCCGACCAATAAACAGTCATAATAAAAATTAGTACATTAACATTTTTTTAATATTTACGTTTTGATCTGAACTATTTTTTATAACTTGTGCCGACTTTTAATGCTTGAATTACCAAGTAAAATTTTAATTTTAATCAACAATTTTGCATTTACCTAAGATATTACACCTTATTTTATCTATTTTCTTAAATTTATATCTATTTTCTTAAATTTATGTGATATGTGGCTATACACATTGTTTTTGAAAATAAATATTAGATTACTATTATAAGAAGGATTTAACCCAAACTCAAATACTTACAAAATAAGATGATTCTTGATTATTATTACTTGCATACAGTGGAAGATTTTTAACATGATTTTTGAGGGTGTCAAAATAATTTTAAGGATTAAATATGTTTTTATTCTTGGTATTTTAATTATTTTTTTGATTTTTTAGTTTTTTTATCGGTTATAATTCTTATATTATTTAATAGGTTGACATTAATCTTTAAAATATAACATTGTTAACACAATTTTTAACTCAATAAACAAAAATTATATAATTTGTATTGTTCAATCCCTTCAACTTATTTGATTATGTAACTTTTTAAATTTGATCATATCTTCTTTCTCTATGCCTATAGGGATAATTTTCAACATATTAAATAAGATAATATATATAACAATAATTTTAATATAATATATGTATAAATTTATTTGGTTATTTGTTAAATATTATTTGATAAATTTTCATTATATATATAACATTGTCTCTAGTTCTAAATATAAACAAAAGTGAATATTTTCACACATATTTAAAATAGTGATTGAAAGTAATTATTTATATAAATGTTGTCAAACATTTAGTGTTGTTCCTCCTGTGAGTTAGTGGGGGCACGCGTGACCCCACTCTCTAGTCTCTTGCTAAAACCTTTGTAACCCTACTACTTTAGTCGGTTACGCTGAATGATTTGCATCCCATTTTTCCTTAGCCGATTATTGTATAAATGACTTAGAAGCCACTAACTGTATTTTTAAGTGACACATTTTGATAGAGCAATAATATACTATTATTCCATCCTAGAAGCATTCCCTAGGTATTAGCACGTTCTTTCTCTGTTTGTGAACAAGTGTAATATCTTAAAATACCTTTAATATCATTGATTACACAATACATTAGTTGTATTGAGAATATATATATATAATAATGATATATTTAATAAACAAACACTTTGAAAAGTATAATTTTATTTATATCATAAAACTAAAAAATCTACTAAAATTTAGTTATATTTAGGAGCAGAGATGATAATAAAATATATAAGCATTTAACATATTATATAAAATAAGCATGAACATTTAATAACTAGGGACTTGAATTTGAAAGATATTGTTCGAAGTTATAATTGTACGCTGTAGATAGACTAAGGTTTAAAAGAGGTGTTTATTTTTACTAGAATGATTCAGGTATATTGAAATTTGGAAATAGCAGTATTATGCAACCAATATGTTGAATACAACTTTAAGGGAGCTGTGCTCCCTTCCACTCCTATTATGGTCCCCCAATGCTTGCATATTTAAAGGGTGAAGTGGGGGATATTATATATCTTTAACCCCGTAAGATATTATGTGCAAGCATACTTGCATAAAGGGTGTCTAAATTTTAAAAGTTTATAAATTTACATGAATCTTTTATAAAAATTTAAAATCGTGTCTTTATTTTTTGAAATATTCTAAGAAAAGAACTTTAATTTTTATGACTAGGATAGGACCTCTAAAAATTTTTAAAAGCCCTGTATGTTATGGAATTACTTGCTTATTAAGTTAGTAGCTCGAGTAATCTGCTTTAATTTGTTGCCATGTGAAACTCAATGATCTCCATATTTGTGAGTGAATTACCTTATGCAAAACGTCAGTGCAAGGAAGAAGAAGAAGAAGAAGGATTCAGGCAGAGAGAAAATGATTCTCTTCACTCTATTGATATACGCTACAAGCTCAGGAAGAATCAAGTAATCAATTAGACATTATCACAATGGTTTTACTTTTGGGGTTTAACCCCTCCTGTTCACCAAGGGGTTATATATCAGCAAATTAAATATAATCCAATTATTAGCACACGGTTGAATATGGTTTAATTTATAAATCCACAAGCGTGTATAAAACACAAACTTCGTCAAGAGATTTAAAATTTATTTTAACAATATCTACCGTATGAATATGAGTTCGATACAAATTATTTTTTGTTTCGAGATATTTTATTTACTAAAATTATAAAAAGGCTTAATTTTATTTTATGTCTCGATATTTAAGATAATGGGAAAAATACATTTTTGTATTACAACGGTATATGCGTCAATTTCCTTTGAAAATGATCTTTTATCATGATAATTTATATTAATATCTTCCCCTGTCAAAGGAAATTGTCCCACCAATAAGAAAAATGAGACGCACTCATATTCCTAAATTAAATAACACAGTTCGGTTACACTTCAGGCGAGATAAAGTCGATGAAATCAAAGGGGGAATTGTCTCATTCGTTATAATTGAGAATAAATTTGTAATTGTAATTGAAATAAGGTATTTCCAGCTGGTGAAGATATTTTTAACTGGTAAGGTTGAAGATTTTTAAAGCGTGGAAGGTTTGTGGAATGAAATATTAATTATTAGATTCGAAAAACAGGGGTACGTGGAGGTGCAACATCTTCAATCTTCACTAGTGAATCAACCAAATCTCACTCCACGTCCGTGGAGTTCCTTATGATTTATATCTACCAAGCTTGTGACTTGACACAGATTGGCTTTCCCAACATGGGAGAGACTCAAAAAGTCCATACACCACCTAATTAATTGCCACCTATGCAAATTTATAGATCCATTTGGTCATTTCCTACACACCAAATCCACTCTTTAACTCACCCATTCTGGTTGGGGCATAACATGCAAATAATGCAATGTTTAATCTATAGCTGGCAAAAATCTAAGAGGGCCAGCCTAGTTGGCATCTAGTTGGGCATGTGATAAGATCGAAATCAAAATCACATTCACTTCACCCTGCCTTGTGAGATGCACATAAAACCGCTCAATTCATGTCTGTTTAATGTATAGGTAAAAAAATAAAAATCTTTTATCAATTCGAAACAATCAAAATTTTATTTAATCATAACTCAGTCATAGATTGCGACATTCAATAATCATGCAAGCTACCTATTCAAAATATCGTCGAATTTTGTCTGATCACTGATTCAAAAAGTTGTTTTTAATAAACCTTGCTAACGTGAATTGCCTTCCTTTTGACGTGCAGCATTACTTCTTGGGAAACAGTAATCAAAGTGAAAAACAAAAAAAAAAACCCAAAGGGCTTCACATATAGTATATCTCATCGCCTCTAAAGCCCAGCTAGAACTATCACTAAACAATTACACCGTAAGTAACTATCACTAATTAAACAAGAAACAGCTGAATTAAAAAACCATGCCCACCGTGACATATACATATATACATAGGTAACATAACCGTACTACACTCGCTAAACAAAAAAAAAAGTAAATCTAGCTAATTAATTATGATAATTGGGAAATAAAACATAAAAATTTGGGTTCCCTTGATTTCCCTGGTAGGTTTGTGCTTTTATTCTGGGCACGAATTCATTCAGCAAGGACTTTGGGAAGTGAAGATTTGAGGGTCGAGTTTGGCTCTACAAACGGGACAAAGCGGGTGATTAGACAGCCACGTGTCAGCGCATTGGAGATGGAAGGCGTGGTTGCAACCGGGTACCAGTCGAGCCGGTTGGTCGTTCTCGATCTCGTCGAGGCAGACAGCGCATTCGGTGGCGTGGACAAGTTCTTTACCGGTGATTTTTGGAAGCTTGTCCAACTCGAGAGGGGACAAGCCCTTGTCAGGTACGGGCTTAACCGGTTGGGCGTGAGTGGGAGGCCGGTGGTGTGTAGTGGCGTACCAGAGAAGGCACATGTAGACGATAAAAACCGCGCTCATGCCGATACAAGGCAGAAAAAGCGCGAGAAGGACGGAATCGATCATTCTGGGCAGTTTCTGAGCATATCGCACAACACAGAGGTTTGTTTGTGTGTTGGAAAAGGAAACCCAAAAGTAATAAACAAAGGAGATATTGCAATCAAACGGGGATTGAGTGTGAAGGGTAATGGCGGCTGTCTAGGTTCAGAATTGGGACTGAAGAGAGAATGTGTCTATGTGAATGCATTGTGAGGAAGATGACTCTGATTTTTCACAACATTTCATTTACTTCATCACTCATCCTTTCTTTTTATAACTACTTTTTTTTTCTTCTCAGTTTTTTGTTAATTATATTCTTAATATGAGTAATTTTAAAAATATTTTCCCCTTTCTTATTTATATCAACTTATAACTTTTAAGATTTGTTTTAATATGTAACTTAATTAAAAATTTATTTTATAATTTATTTTTACATTAAACTTTTGTATTATAAACTTATCATAAAATTTAATAAGTTGAAAATAATATATTCAGATAAATTACACTAAAAAATTTATTGAAATAACTTACAATCAACTTATAAAAATAATAAGTTATTTCTTTGTAAATTTTTTAAAATGCATCCCTGTAATTTATAATTTCTTAAGTAATTTATTAAATTATATTTGTTTGAAAAACCTAGCTATGAATGTATTAAAAGACATACTTCTATAATATATCTTTTGTAACAATACTATTATAATATTTCAATTATATATATTGAACTAAAAATTGTCTTTATTTTTAAAAATATAAAAATGATAATTGAAATATTAAAGTAGAAGTTATAGATTTTAAGCTTCTTAAGTTATAAGTTATTAAATAAATTTTAGCTTTTGAAAATTATAATCCTCCTACTTTTTTTACCAAATATTTTTTATTTAGATTTTTAAATGTTACAGATTTAACCTGCCTTTTTTTGTGAGAAGGTTAAACTTACCTTTACCACTCATGCACTAAAATTCTTAAAAAGGGAGATAAAAAAATATAGGAAGTACAACGAAATATATAATTAAAAAATTAATACGTGTAAACAAAATAAATGTTTTTAAATTTATTTAAAATTAAAAAAATGAGCCTAGAAGGACACAGAAGATTTTAATTTCTAAACGGATGCACAACTATCTTTGAGTAAATCTCTAAATCACTCCATCAAATTTTACGACGCCACTAATTAGTTTGTTGAAACTTCGTCTTTATAATTTAATGTCTTGCTATTTTTGTTTTATTGAAAATTAAATCGTAACATCAAACACTAAATTTAGTCAGTATTAACATCATTCTGATGCGTTACACACTAAAATTCATTTAAGAATATACATATTTTAAATTATATTATTTTAATATTTAAAGTATTTACGATTACAACAAATTTTGACAAAATGTTTATTTTGAAGAACAATTTTAGAGTTTAATTAGGATATACATTTTACACTATTAAATGGGTTGTTGTATAAACAAAAATCATTGACCTTTTTAAGAATTACTTAAAAAATGATCTATAAAGTAATTATAAATTATTATTTTGAAGAGAGTAAATTAAGTCTTACTATGGATATAATCACCAGCGATAAAAGACTTGTTCGTGATTGAGGAAGAGAGAAATTGTAGTTTGAATTGCTGCTCACATTTTGAACCCAAATTAACAAACTAATATTTTTTTATAAAAATTAAACTCTTATTATGAATATAACCATGAAGTCAATATATTTACAAATTTACTCAACTCGAATCATAAATTAATTGAATGCTAATGAAAAAAATAAAAAAAAACTTTCATATTTTATATTAACCATTTCGCTAAATAATTTAATATCTTTAGTTAAATTCATTTAATAAGAAAAAAGTTTTTTTTCCCCAAAAGTTAAGACTCTATACAGAGTGGTTTTTGAGTTTTAAATTTGAAGTTTTTGAAAACCAAATGATTCATTTTAAAACTAAAAACTATAATAAGATAATAACAACAAAAATTTATAATTTTTATATGTAATTTCTAAATTATTGTGAAAATCTATTGAAGAGCAATTGAATTATTTTATTTAAATAAATTTTATTTTCAATTTTATTTTTGAGAATAAAAACCGAAAACTCTCGGCACCCCAAATAGGCGCAAAATTTTTAAGATGGTGAAATATACTTATATTAATAAGTGTTGCACATGGATTACAGTAATATTTATAAGATTTGATATTTTAATCCGTTAATATAGCCATATAAGTTTATTAGCCTATAGAAAAGATATTGTTTGTAATCGTTTTTACTAGACTTATTATGGAATTTTGAAACATATTTTTAAGTTTGAGTTTACTATAGATAATACATATTTTCAGTTGAACTTGTAACATCATGAATTTAATTATTGGTTAATTTTATTGACTAAGTAGTTAAATTAGGAATGTTGAATTAATTTTAGGCGGTTACATTAATTTCTAAAATTTATCGGGGTACATTTCGGGTAACCGGAAGTTACCCGATTGTCCTTAAAGACATAGAATGGAAATTCGAAGAAAAGAAACAAGCAAGTGCCAATTGCTTCTCCCTCTCACCCGCGGTTCCACCTCTCTGTTTTATTCTCCTTCTTTGTCAATTCAAGGTAAGGCAAAGTGAAATCCAAAAGCCCTTATCGTTTTTCTTTGTGTGGGGCAGCTTGCATGTGCGAGATTCTTCGTTTTTCAATTGCAAAATTATGGATTTTTGAATCATGACTTCAAATAGCTTGCCTCCTAAAACCCCACTTCTTGATTTTCTTAATTCCATGGATTTAGGTTGTTGGAGCCTATTTCATGTGTGGGCAGCCTTGGGATGATTAGGATTTTTCAATTCCTCGAGATTCAAGTAAGTTGCATGATGACTCATGGCATTGTTGGTTCCATTTTGCAAGTTTGGACTTTAATTGGGCTATTTCCATGACTTGGGAATTATTTTAGAACTGTTCTAGTTTATGGGCGACGTTGGTGTAATTGGGGTTTCGTTAGAAGCAAGTATCGAAGATCGTCGACACTATTTGGTAAGCCAAAACCTTCGAATTGATGTTTCTAGCTCTGAAACACAGTTATGGTAGCGTTGAGTTATTAAAAATAATTATTGTTGATTTTAGGGATTATTGGATTTAGGAATTTGTAACCGAAACGTAATATGAATGGTTGGATAACGTTTAAAACTTTTGGGAATCACCCATTCCAGGTAGGGGAGCATTTATATTTTAAATGTATAGATTATGGATGGATAGGGGTATATATGTGATCAGTCCTGCACCGGGGTCCAAGAGATCCGGTGTCGGGCCAGTCACAAAAGTTAAAGATTGAATGAGGTTGAAGACCGGTTGAGTGTATTCGGTCTTTGTGATCCGGCCTCTTGGTAAGAGAAACCAGTCTTGTTGTCCTGGAGATCCTTCACACTGACCTCACGCGTTGGTGTGGGCGACAGGTGGTGCCACCTGCGAAGACTCTCCGACGCTCAAGTTAGAAGAGTGTAAAATGAACTCTGTTAATACTCAAGCAGTATAATAGTAAGAGTAAGAGTGAGAACAACATAACCTTTTCTGTGTATTGAAATATGGTATTTATAATTGAGCGTGGAAGGTGAATTGTTGGGTGCCAGTGGGCCCGTAGGTTCTGATAACGTGTATAAAGAGACAATCCGAGTGGCCCAGTATTCAGAGTGTGTCAGGAAGGTAGGTGAATTATCAGTGTACGATTCTGACACAGGGATAGAAGATAATCACCTTTTCCATAAATTCCGCTGGTGATTATACCCACTCCTGTCGGTGAATGAAAGGGACATATTCCGCTGTGCAGAGTTCCTTCCTCGTTATGATACTGGGGCAGTCGGTTAGAGAGCGAATCAGCCACCCGATGTAGGAGAGCGGATAAGCCACCCGGTGTAGGAGAGACTCGCCTAATGTGTTAACCAACCGGATCATTACCTTGTGAGATTGGTTGTCTTCTAGGACGGTTAGATGACCTCTTAACCTTGGAGCCGGTGTTCAATCCGGATTAATATATATACCGACTAGGTCATTATCCTGGGATACCGGTTGACCTCTAGGACGGCTAAGATGTCCTCTTATCCTAAGGACCGGTATCCAGACCAGATAACCTTGGGGCCGGTATCCAGACCGGATCAATATGCATGTTTATGTTTGAGTGAGTATGATGTTCTTATGACAATTAATGATGTTGATGATGAGGTGAATGAAAATATACCCTGTTTGGATGTTGTTATTGTAATTGGTGAATTCTCGATGTATTTGAATGTTGTTCATACATGTTTATGTTATTGATTGTAAGAGGTTGCAATACAAAAATGAAATAGTTGACTGTGTTGTATTATGGGTGATATTAATTGATGATTAAATGATGTGAGGTTTGATTTGATTAATTGTGGCATGCTATGCATAATGATGAAATTGAATTGAGAACCCTTGGTAATGGTACCCAAGTTGTGGCCCCTAATGATGGTAATCAAGTGGTTTATGATTGATTGATGGTTGTTGCATAACATTGCATTAAAAGACGTTCCTAGGACTACAAGGGTCTATGATGCCAACCCAGACGGGAGGGCAGCCTTTGGATAGGCACAGACCCTATGTGGTTTCCTTGGGGATTCACAGCCGCCTTGGACTGGGTTACAGGCTGGCTCACAACACCTAGTTGGGTTGCCGCTGTCACTAAGAGTGATCGGTATTGTATTATGGGCGAGTGGTTCGGTACTGATAAAAATGGATTAATTAAATGTGAAAATTTATACACTACAGTGTAATTTCCATCCTTAGAGTCGGATTCGTATACATATGCATTTGCATATAGTTATTGAGATTTAAGGTTGTTGGACAACTTAGGATTTGTATTGTTATGTTTAATGCATTTGAGGTAATGCAGTTACGTTAAATAATGATTATGATGATTATATTTGTCAATGTAATGTTGTAGAAATGGATAGATCTTTGTGAATACCACAGTTGAATCCAGTTCAATACCTGACATTTAACATATATATGTTTACCCCTAAGTTTGTCATTTTTTTTAGTGGATGTAGACCCAGACGATGTTTGACAATTGCTTGGTTGGGGAGATTGTGGTCATGGAAGCACTAGTACATATATGTGCATGCCTGTATAGCCTTTTGTTAGTATCGCCTTGGCCAACTCGTTTTGGATATTGTAAATCCAGGCATATGTATATAGTTTGAATTATGGTGTTAATGATTATATATGATGGTGCTTTAGTTTTGTAAACCATGGATGGTTCCATCATGATTATATGGATAAGTGTTATGCCCAGGAACTTCGTATATATTGCATATTATGTTGAGTGAACACTATAGGCTTGGAATTGTTCATTTTATATTGCATTTGAGATGCTGAGTTTAACGGACTTGGTTTAGTACCGTTTCATAGAATGAACATCACATTGTCATGTGTGAAATCATGCATAATTAGAAATTGGATAGGTTAAAATGGGATCCGTGAGGTTCTGGAACCTTCGGATAGGCCCAATAGCTGATAATTGGCATTTCGGATTTGTGAGAATTTGATTGGTTCAATTCCTATACGTTTTGGTGAGTTAGATTGCATGGAAATGACCTAAGTTAGCCAAATTGCATTTTCATGCATAACTTGTGTGTTTTTGGAAATTTTGGAGTGTGGTTGGTTACCACATATGTTTCGTCCTAGGACCGGGGTCAAGAGCTGACCGTCTTGACCATGGTTAAGAATCATTTGTCTTGTCTGAAATTACCTCACTTACTCTCAGTTTTACACCGTCTCAGTGGAGTACAGTATTTTACACCTAGGTTCAGTGGGAATCTTAAGTTCTTCAAGTTCAGGATGAAATTGATGTTCTAATCACTACCGAGGTCAAGGGAATACACCGGAGGTGCACTGCAAAAGATTCTCTGATGCTTATGTCAGTAACAGTATTACAAGAAATATAGGTATTATGGAGGTAACTCTCAGATTAGTTCAGATCCTTGTTCAGTAATAAATAAGTTACATTTATAGAAAATACCTGAGTAGGAGAAGTGATTTGACCCCTCTCCTAACTTACTGTAGTAATAGTGTTTGTGGGGACATGTTGCTCATACCAATTCTGACTCATTGTCTGACTGTCAGGAAGGAATCGAAGTCGCTTCTATGGGCCGTAGTCATACTGGTTTTGGACTCCGGTTATGACGGTCTATCAGAATCTCCTGATAATTTTGATGACATGACATTACATTAGTAGGACCCCGTCCACAAGTTATGGAGTCCGATTAGCACCCCAGATCACCACGCGTCATAAATGGGGGGGGGGGGGGGTTAAGTCGTGCTAGAAATTTGGTGATGATGGATGTCAAACGAACAAGTTGGGGAGTGTGGAAGTTGACTCTAGACCAACTACTGCATTTCTCGCTCAAGCAAACCCCCTTCTCGCTTGAGTGAGATTCTATATGTTAAGATTTTAGCCTATGTGAGATTCTCGCTTAGGCGAGGAGGCTTTCGCTTGAGCGAGATAAGATAGGTTGGGTTCTGGAACATTTTCACTCAAGCGAGGCCATTTTCGCCTGTGCGAGATTCATTTGGTTGGTTCTAGAACATTTTCGTTCAAGCGGAGCACCTCTCGTTGGAGCGAATTTCATCTGTATGACCTTTGGTTGTTTTTTCGCTTGGACGAGCCACTCTCGCTTGAGTGAGCCCCCGGAGCTTAAAAAAAAAGGAGAATTCCTCTTAAGGTTTATTTTCTTTAACGGTGTTACAAAATTAATCATTTTAAAATAATCAAGTTACTCAATAAGAAATTTAACTTCTTTAGATGAAGACTTTTATTTTATTTTTACTTTATATATCTATTTATTTTTGTTTGACACTATTTAATGATAAAAAAGTTAATAAGCATCTTTAGTATAGAAAAGTTAACAGCAACAGCAGCATTATTTAATTTGAAAACTGAGAGATTTTGGTTGAGCATGGGTGGAGCACAATTTAATTAAGTGATCTAAGACTTTACGGGGAAGACCCTATCATTCTTCCGGCATTCAACCTTAATATATGCGCTGTGAGTCACCGTAGTGTCCCAAATTTTTGACTTCGGGGGACGGGTGGGGACATTTTTTCTTATTTTAAAATCTAACTTATCTCATCAATTCATTGTTGTGTATATTTATAAAAAAAATAAAACATTAACTGTAGCTTGAAATTTGATGAGTAAAATATATACATTAAAATAAAATATAAGTTTGTTAAAATTTTAACTTTATTGTCATAATTATGGTAAATTTAAATGACAGTATTATCCTTACTTTTTTGAGAAATTTATACTGCAATGATAAAATATTATGTGAAAATCAACACAGGTGGTAATCAAATTTCACACTTATGTAAGAAATCTTTTTTTGGTGGAACCATGCAGGAATACATTTCCATCAAATGACAAATTTTATAAAATATTTTACTATTTTATAAATACAACAAACATAAGATAGAATTAAAATATCTGCTGAGTTTTGCACCAAACATTAAATAGTAAGTCGTATAACACCGATTCAGTTTTTTTTACACAAACATTGAAGTGGTGAAGGTAACAATGTCCAGATCTATTCAATTTTTAAATAAAATATCATTTAATTTGGTAATATTATTAAGTTATAATTTAATTAAAATATATGATGACATTTAACCTGATTTAATACGATTCAGGTTAGATTATTTTATTTAGTTTTATATTAATTATATTTTTAGCAAACAAACATATAATTTCAACCTAATAAAATCATAAATAATTACTTTAAAAATAAAATCACAACTTTAAAAAATTTCAGTACAATCATGAAATTATAAATCATTATAAAATCTATTTTAGTTTTATTTTATAAGTCATATATGGAGTTTAATAATATAATATAAATATAGAAATCATTTATTAAAATTTGTAATTCAATTAAGTTTAATTTAATTTTTAAAGATAGATCTAAAATCCAATTTAAACAATATATAATATAATTTTTTTAGTTACCATTTAATCGAATTTCAAGAGGAGGAAGACCTTTAGTGACAATAGAATTCAAATTGTATAACCCTTGTCTCTATCCCCTTTTTGTTATTTCAAAAGCCAACAAGAAAAGAAAAACACTAGAGAGTACAATCTTTATTAAGTGTCTTTTTTTCCTTTTATTTTACAAAAAGTTTAAAATAAGCTTACAACACATCTGCTAATTAAATTTTCATGTCACTATGATTTCAATATTTGATTTTCATACACAAGTTCAATCTTAAGCAGTTGTACAAATTTTTATTGGCAATGTTTTCCAAGTATTGAAACCCTATTCTAATTGAAAAAAGATCACTTTTAATTTTTGAAATTTTTATACTAATCTACTCTATTTACTATTTAGCATATACAACAAACCTATAATAGCTATTAAAATGTGTATATGAAAAAAGATCATGTTTCGTTATGTTCTAATTTATATATGAAACACTAAATAGTAAGAAAATGCTTATTCACGGTAATTATTTGACATTTTTTCTTGTGTTGGAAGTACATTTTTCATGATAACATATACGTCTTTAATAGCTTAATTTTGATGTGTATTATTAGTATAAAATTTTAGATAATCTAATGGAAAGCAATTTGATCGTGGTTAGTTTTTTATTGTTTTATACGTTGAGAACTGAGATAAGTGATTAATTTTATAACAACTGATTGTAGAAATATTTTGGGAGATAAAAAATGATTAAATATCATCATAGATATAATTGTTAAAATGAAAAAACTGACACTGTTAACGAATTTGAAATTATTCTAAACATAATTTAAAATATAATTAGTACCAAAATTAAGCATTTGTATATAAATTATTTAAGATAACCCCAAATAACTCTTAACTACTTGAACTACTTGGTGAGTTTCAAGACACATTTCCTTCTTCCCAATATGGATAGATAGATACTGTTCTGTAAAATGTAAAGGACCTGTTGAAGAGTAAAGTAATTTTCACCAAAAATAAAAAGAGTAAAGTAATTTATATTTATTATCGTCGTGCAGGATGAGAACCCCACGTGGCGTACGGAAGAGTGGAGACATGAATAAATAAAAAGTAATGTTTTTTTATATTTAAGGATAGAAAATAAAGAATAAAAAATGATGAAAATAAGAGATTAAATATTAAATAATTTTTAATGTAATCAGTGTATCACTGTTAATATGAAAATGATTCATGAAGCATAGGGCGGGCGACATAATATTTGATTGCCTAAAGCATAAATCAACCTAATGTCCTTGACATAGTTATATGACAATATGAAGATTAGTATTTTAAGTCCTGTTTCTTATTTTAAAAATTTTATATAAAAATGCTAGAAATAAATTTTTTATTGTTTTTACTTTTTTAATATTAATTTTTTTAAATAAAAATATAATAATACTTTTATAATTAAAACTAAAAATAAAAAATATTTTCAGGGTCTGGACAAAACTTTTATACATGGCATGACAAGTTCATGGAGGCCTAAGGCAAAAATGTAATATTATCAATTTGACCTTTTAATTATTACGTGTTTCTCAATTAACATTTCTAAGCTAAAGATCAAATCGCAGCCATGTGATGTGACCAACCATGCTAAAAATGGATGGATTCTGATTCCCTGCCGTAGATAAAGCGTGCCATTTGTGCCAATTAAAAATTACTTATATATTAATTTTTAATAATCAATTTAAAAAGTATAAATATTTTAAATCAAGGAATAAATACATGACATGCTTGAATAGTTAGGAGGAAGTCTAAATTAATAAATTGTCTAGAGTAAGATTTGAACCCATAACCATAAACATAGTTTGTCCATTCCTAATTGCTTAGACAAATATGTTTTGCCTGTGATATAAGATTTTTTTTCCTACCAAAAAAATTGATGTGTTTGAAAAAGATAGTTATAATTTTTTATTTTTACTTTTTTAAAAGAAAAATTTTGTAGTATTTATTGTTTCTTGCACCTCTTAATAAGCTAGTTAAGAAAAATATGGTTTTTAACTGGAAACAAGAAAAAACTTTTAACTCTTTGAAAGAAAAACTCACAAATGCTCATGTTCTTGTAATACCTATTTTTTTTAAATCTTTTGAGCTTGAATATGGTGTATCTGGTGCAGGTATAAGGGTTGTATTGATGCAAGAGGGACATCTCATTACATATTTTAGTGAGAAACTGAATGAGGTTGTTCTTAACTATCCCACGTATGATAAGGAATTTGTATGCATTAGTTAGAGCATTGCAAACTTGGCAACACTATCTTTTTGCCTAAGAATTTTGTTATTCACAGTGATCATGAGTCTTTAAAATATTTGAAAGGGCGGGGAAAGTTGAACGAGAGACATGCCAAATGGGTTGAATTTCTTGAACAATTCCCATATGTGATCAAACATAAGAAAGGTAAAAATAATATGGTAACTGATGCACTTTCACGCATGTATGCTTTGTTTTCTATGCTTGAAAGTAAATTTCTTGGTTTTGAGTGCATTAAAGAGTTGTATGAGCATGATGTTGATTTCTCTCATATCTATAAAATATGTTCTCATATTGCATCAGATGGGTATTTTAAGTAAAATGAGTATTTGTTGTGGGATAAGAGGCTTTCTGTGCCTAAAAGTTCCATTAGAGAAGTTTTTGTTAAAAAGGCATATGAAGGGGGTTACTAGGTTATTTTGGGATATAAAAAACATATGGCATTCTACATAAACATTTCTATTGGCCTCACATGAAGCATGATTTGTATAAATTTTGTGATAAGTGTCTAGTTTGTAAGAAAGCTAGGTCTCAAGTCATGCCACATGGATTGTATACTCCATTATCCGTTCCTGAACATCCTTGGGTTGACATTCCTATGGATTTTGTTCTAGGTTTATCTAAGGTAGGAAAGAACTCAATTTTTGTTTTGGTTGATAGGTTTTCTAAGATGGCACACTTCATGCCATGCAAGAAGGTAGAAGATGCTCGCCATGTTGTTGAATTGTTCATTAAAGAGGTGGTTAGATTGCATGGATTGCATAAGAGCATTGTAAGTGATAGGGACTCTAAGTTCCTAAGTCACTTTTGGAGGACATTATAGGGTAAGCTTGGTACTAAATTGTTTTTCTCTACTACTTGCCATACACAGACCGATGAGAAAACTGGGGTAGTGAATAGAACATTGGGAACTTTGCTTAAGATTGTTATAAAGAAGAATCTTAAGTCTTGAGAAAAATGCTTGCCTCATGTTGAATTTGCTTACAATAGAGTTACCCATAGCACAGCTAATTATTCACCATTTGAAGTTGTGTATGGTTTTAATCTTTTAACACCATTTGATTTGTTGCCTATGCCTAATATTTCTATTTTTAAGCATAATGATGCATAGGCTAAGGCTGATTTTATGAAGAAGCTGCATAAGTGTGTCAAGGCTCACATTTAAAGGGAGAAAGAAAGTTATTTTTGAACCTGGTGATTGGGTTTGGGTTCATATAAGGAAAGAAAGGTTTCTCGAGCAGAGGAAGTCCAAACTCCAACCAAAGGGAGATGGTCCTTTCCAAGTGTTAGAGAGGATCAATGATAATGCTTATAAAATTGACTTGTCTGATGAGTATGGTGTGAGCGGTACCTTTAATGTGTTTGATTTGTCTCTTTTTGATGTAGTGTGATGAATTACTAGATTTGAGGGTAAATTCTTCCTAAGAGGGAAGGAATGATATGGACATCAAAGCCCAATCCCATGAAGGTAATGATAAGAAGAATCAATCCCCGGACCATGACATATGTGGACCCATGACTAAAAGTAAGGTCAAGAAGGTTCAAGAAGAACTACAACACAAGGTGTTCCATCTATTGAAGACTCAAAAAAAGGAGGAAACTAAGATGATTACATGCATAGCATAATTGGATAGCTAGGAGGAAGCTTAAATTAAGAGATTTATTAATTTTCTATTTATTTAAATTTTTATAAGTGTGTTTGTTCTCAATGTAAGGAAAGGCATGTAGAAAAAATTTAATAAATTGTCTAGAGTAGGGTTTGAACATGAAACAACCCGACTTAATAAATCCTAAAACCAAGACCAGGGAAAATTTTTCCAAAATTCACCATGCAGCCGGGTAAAAATAAACCAACATAAGGCAAGAGAAAGCAAAACCGATCAGAGGGGGAAAGATAAAACTGTGCATAAGAAAGCCCAGCGGGCGAACAAAGCTTGAGCGAGCCCATTACAGTGCTCACTCGCTTAAGCGAGACCCAAATCCGCTTGAGCGAGACAGCCCATCACGCTTGGGCGAAGCACTTATTCGCTTAAGCGAAACCAACTAGAAACCTTCCATTTATTCACACTCGCTAGAGTGAACCCTTATTCGCTGAGGCGAGTAACTCCACTCGGTGTTCCTTCACTCGGATTCGGGACCATGTCCACTCGGGAACTGTCCCCATAGGGTCATGCTTCACTCGGCAAATTCATACTTAGCCATATACATAGTTTATTCAAGAAGCCCACACACAAGCTCCATTTGGAAGCGTTGTTATCATCACTCGGGAAAGTCTTTACACTCACGCATCCCTCGGAAGTTCATTCAACGCACCCTATTCTAGCCTTAGAGTTCGCGGTGTAAATTATGTTCGCTGAAGCGGGACCTTATTCGCCCAAGCGAACAGAACACTCGGATAATTCGATCACTCGGAATCTAAGCCCAAGTCCATTCGGTAATCTCATCACTCGGAGTCGAAACCTAATTTCTCACGGAGATTCCCACACATACATGCTTTCTTCGGAGGTTTACACAATACTCTCTATTTTCATTCTAGAAAGACACAGATGTTAACCACCCGGGAAATGATTCCCTCACCCATAACTCGGGAGATGTAGTCTACTACACACTAATGCTCCTCCACTCGAAATGTCCTAACTCCTCGTCACTCGGGATACATACTAACTCCTCTACATAAGAAAGACTTGTTAAAGTAAAATCTACTCCGTACCATCCAAATCTTACCCCCACTAATAAGTTCACCACTACAGGCTTTACACGGAATCGCATTGTCAATTCAACCATCGGGGAAAACATTCACTCGGTTGACCTTCACTCGGAAACATCTAAATACCCTTCAAACAGAAGGTTGTATCTAAGAAATCTCTCGCACCATAACATGTTGTCCAACTTACCTTGAAAGCGATTCTAATAGGCATATTCCACTCGGAGTTGACCCAACCTTCTTCAATCGGAAGGAGGTCACTCATCACGCCTTATACAGGGTTAACTTAACTCTTACATATTCAGAATCATGCGGGCTCTACATACTTAGTAAATTGCTACGTATACCACTCAGACATTCACACACAGCACAAGATGAGCACACAGTATTATATATATATATATATATAAATATTTACATGCACATGATCATACTCTCAACCCGAGAGGGTTTAGTTCCAACGTATTCAAACAAAATGTTGTTCTAAGAGCCGGCCAAGGCTTAACATCACTATTTACACGGTATATACAATTATATACATATCCACTATACAGTACGCCTCACAAGACTGGTGCTCCTCTATCATCCATCATTCCGAGAGACATCCATTGAAATATGACCACAATAGGGGTGAGCTTTTACATATAAAATGACAGTTAGTGACTCGGCATCAGCATCAGTACACACACATATTCAATCGGAATTCACTCAATTTAAATTAAAGCCATGCAGACCATGATATTTTCAATAACATATACTCACATACATATCACATTAAGCTCATTCTCATTCATAAAGGAGCATGCATCAACTCATTCGGAATTCATTCATATCACTCCCGCATCATATGATTCGTGCTATTCTCTTTAACAATGCACCTACATACATGCCTGCGGGTCCGACTTAAACAATGATTTTCAGTTACAGGTTCCCTTCTTGGCCTCTCGTCCATTAGCCCTTCCCGTGTGGTACCGGTCTCCCATTGACGTCTCGAGACTTAACTCTAGCTCCCTCGGCTACCACGGGCCCTCACAGGATCTAGCCAAGGATCTGTAGCTGGAAATCATCTCATTGGGGTTCCTGACCTTCCACGGGTCACCCCGTTCCTATACATGCAACTTATGCATTTTATCAGCGAGCATCCTCGATTATCAAGCACATTCCACGCAACCATTAGAATCATAACCGATCCAACACAGTACCTACATTCACTCGTCAATCATACCAGCATACACAGCAACCAAACAGTTCATGTTTTTAATATAACATTCCAGATGAGATTAACCAACAGCCACACATACATATTCTAACAATGACAGGAACATACACCACATGCGTTTATGTATAAAATAACTATCAGGACTCAGCACAACAACCCTGAACACATGCATGTAAATGCGTAACTACTAACAGGACTCTGCTACCACACACATGGTATCCAAGGATTGACAATCACGCATTTCACATAGTCATCACAATCATAATCGCACACACATAAAGTAATACGTTCACCCGGTACCGTCCATAAACCATGCATTTGACATGCAAGCGCCCCCTACCTACTGAAGAGACTCGAGAAGCTCCTCTGTTTCTCGACGTTTGGTCCGATGCTCTGTTTTCTTCATCCACCACTCTCACTCGTTCAGCCCCCCTCGAACACAGTCGCACCTTTTAATCAGCTTGGGAACAGGAAGCTGTTCTTCCCCCACTTCGACGATTGTCCTTCACCAACAGAGGGGAACTACAGATCCTCTGCAACACTGCTGTCGCGAGTTTACGAAAACAGGGAACAGAGAAGAAGAAGAACAAAGAAGAAGAGAAGTAGGAGAAGAGGAAGGTTTCGAGGAAGATTAGAGCGAGTGGACAGTAGTTGGAGGCCTCTGGACTTATACCGAAGAAATGAGGAGAGTGGGATGGGAGAACGTGAAGTTGAAGCTTCTCACATGTCACACATCCTAGTCAATCAGCAATCAACTTCTTAAGTTAAAATTAATCATAATTAATAAGTAATTCTCACTTTGTAATTATTCTTAGTTTAGTGGCTTAATCTCATTCGGTAGTTAATTTTTAAATCGGGATGTTACAATTCTCCCCCTCTCAAAGAATTTCGTCCTTGAAATTCAAACGGTAACTTACCTTAGATAAACAACTCGGGATACTGCTGCCTCATGGCATCCTCGCGTTCCCAAGTATAAGAAGTACACCCGTTTTGTTGCCACGCTACTTCAACCAGTGTTACATCCTTGCTCCTCAAGCGTTTTACCGACCGGTCCACAATTTCAGTCGGTACAGCCACGGTGGTCAAATCCTCTTTGATCTCCACTTCATCATCCAGCATTTTGTGAGTGGAATCAGGTAGATACTTCCTTAGTTGAGACACATGAAACACGTTATGCAATCGGGATAGGTGAGTGGGTAATGCTATCCGGTATGCCACAGAACTGACCCGCTCCAATACTTCATAGGGTCCAATGTATCGGGGGTTTAACTTCCTACTCTTCAAGGCTCGTCCGACTCCTTTACTCGGTGAAATCTTTAGGAACACCCTATCACCGACCGAAAACTCAAGTGGCTTAGCCCGTTTATCATGATAGCTTTTCTGCCTGTCCTGCGACGCCTTCATCTTTTCCCTAATTACTTGGATCTGTTCTGAAGTCTGTTTCACAATTTCCGGCCCCAACAGTAAACTTTCACCAGTTTCTGACCAACAGAGTGGGGTTCGGAATTTCCGACCATACAGTGCTTCATAGGGTGCCATGCCAATGCTGCTGTGGTGGCTATTATTATATGTAAATTCGATCAGAGGGAGGTACTGCTCCCAACTACCACCATGCTCCAACACACACGCCCTCAGTAAGTCCTCCAAACTTTGTATTGTTCGCTCGGATTGCCCATCCGACTGGGGATGGTAGGCGAAACTTAACCAAAGCTTCGTGCCTAATTCCTGGTGCAGGCTGGTCCAAAACCGGGACGTGAATCTAGGATCCCTGTCCGACACGATAGAAGTCAGCACACCATGCAGTCGGACAATTTCTCGGATATAGATCTGGTCTAACTTTTGTAACGGATATGCAGAAAGTGTGCAGCTTTCGTCAACCGGTCCACAATGACCCAAATGGCATTATAACCCGCTCGGGTTCTAGGCAATCCTATTACAAAGTCCATGGCAATTGAGTCCCATTTCCATACGGGATTTCAAGGGGTTGCAACACACCATACGGTTTCTGGTGTTCGACCTTCGACTTCTGACAGGTAACACACCGAGCCACATATTCCGCTATATTTCTCTTTAATCCGGGCCACCAGAATTGCAGTCTTAGATCATGGTTTATCTTCGTAGTGCCCAGGTGAATACTTAGCAGGCTTTTATGGGCTTCATCAAGCACCATCCTTCTTAATTCTCCTTCACCCGGCACATATATCCTACCCTTCACTCAGAAAATTCCATCCGATCCCTCGGTCAGAGACAAGTCCTTACCTTTGGCCTGAGTCTCCTTCATCTCAGCCAGGTAGGGATCTGACTTCTGCTGCTCAAATACCAGTTTCAGGAATTCATTGGCAATCTTCAACGTACCGAGCGTTATCTTCCGAGACGAAGGGACGTCAACATGCAAATTCATGTCTCGGAATTGCTCCAGTAACTCTACCTCATTCACTATCATTACTGCCACATGGAGGGATTTCCGACTCAATGCGTCGGCTACAACGTTCGCTTTACCCGGATGATACTTCAATTCGAAGTCGTAGTCTTTCAAAAACTCTGTCCATCTCCTCTGCCTCATGTTTAGCTCTTTCTGGTCGAATAAATATTTGAGGCTCTTGAGATCGCTGTACACCTCGAATTTGGAACCGTACAAGTAATGCCTCCATATCTTTAATGCGAAGACCACAGCTGCCAATTCTAAGTCATGGGTCGGATAATGCTGCTCGTGCGGCCTCAATTGCCGAGAGGCATAAGCTATCACTCGGTCCTTCTGCATTAGTACGCACCCCAAGCCGAGTCCCGACGCATCACAATAGACCACGAAGCTCTCTTGCAAATTTGGCAATGCCAACACTGGAGCGGTTGTCAACTTAGTCTTTAACTCTCAGAAACTGCTCTCACACTTGGAACTCCACACGAAAGGGACATTTTTCCGAGTCAACTTGGTCAGTGGCAAAGCAAGCTTAGAAAAACCGTCAATAAACCTTCTATAATAGCCAGCTAGACCCATGAAGCTTCTTATTTCCGAGACCGACTTGGGTCTCTCCCATGCTATTACAGCTGCTACCTTTGAAGGATCTACCGAGACGCCTTCCTTGGAAATTACATGCCCGAGAAAGTGGATCTTATCCATCCAGAAATCACACTTCAAAAGTTTTGCAAACAGCTGTTTCTCCTTCAATATTTGAAGTACCGAACGGAGGTGTTCCTCATGCTCCTCAGAGGTCTTGGAATAGACTAAGATATCATCAATAAACACGACCACGAATCGGTCTAAGTATGGGTGGAAGATGCTGTTCATGTAATCCATGAATACAGCAGGGGTGTTTGTCACAACAAACGGCATTACTACATACTCGTAGTAGTCGTACCGGGTCCTGAAGGCAGTCTTGGGAATATTCAAGTCCTTCACCCGGATCTGGTGGTATCCCGATCGTAAATCGATTTTCGAGAAAACTGAAGCACCACGCAGTTGGTCAATTAAGTCGTCAATCCTGGGCAACGGGTACCGGTTCTTAATCGTAAGCTTGTTTAGTTGTCGGTAGTCTATACATAACCTTATGCTGCCGTCCTTCTTCTTAACAAGTAACACCAGTGCGCCCCATGGTGATACACTCGGTCGAATGAACTATTTGCCGAGTAACTCATCCACTTACTTTTTCAACTCAGCCAATTCTGTTGGGGACATCCTATAGGGTGCACTGGAGACCGGCTCGGCTCCAGGAATTAACTCTATAGAGAATTCAACTTCTTTATTTGGAGGGACACCTGGCACATCCTCCAGAAACACCTCGGGGAATTCACAAACAGTCGGAATATCGTTCACTCGGGCTCTACCCTCTCCCTCAGTTAAACAAAACATCATAAATAACTGAGCTATACCTTGTACCATGTAGTCATCATTGATCTGCCTCGGAAAAATTACTCTTCGGTTTTGACAGTCCACCAAGACCTTGTTGGCTGAAAGCCAATCCATGCCGAGTACAATGTCGAGATCTTTCAGAGGCACACATACTAAATCGAAGGTGAAACTCCGATCGCCCAACGTAAAGGTTACATCTTTACACATCATTGATGTCAACACTTTAACGCCGGTCGGATTAGCTACCTCCAAAGTCCGATTCATATACACAGTCAGCAACCTCAAGCGTCTCACACAATCGTCAGCTATAAAGGAGTGGGTAACTCCAGAATCAAAAACTACATTAAGTGTATATCTAACGAGTGAGCACTTACTTTGCACCAAGTCATTCGCTTGTGCAGCTTCCTCGGCGTTGATGGCTTAAACTCTTCCAGTAGCCGGTTGGTCGGCATTTCTTCTCCGGTTGTTTGGGGCAAACATCATGTTTCCACGAGCTCTATTGCCTCTACCCCCAGTCCCTCGGTCACCATTTCCACGGCCTCTCCCTCGGAAGCCTCCATGGTGCACATTGGCGTTTGCTTGATGTAGTTGAGGGCAGTCGGGGCGAATGTGCCCCTTCTCATTGCAATGAAAACATACAACATCTCCTCCACCATCACAATTCTGGGCAAAGTGGTCGCCACCATATTTAAAACACTTGCCATATTTTGGACGACCACCAGTCCGACCACCTTGGTTACCCCGACCTTTATATCTAGCGGAGGGTCTACCTCTTCCAACGTTACTTGGTCTCTTGAAGCGTGACTGCTGTGGCTGCAAGGACGTGTCTGCCTTGCTACTCTGGCCCGAGTGGGCCTTGTCATCTTCTTCAAAAATTCTGCATTTATTCACCAGTACAGGAAAACTTCTAATTTCTTGGTGCCTGAACGCTCTCTTAATGTCCGACCTCAGTCCGCTCTCGAATTTAATGCATTTGGAACTCTCGGTTTCGGGTTGTTGGAAGGGCGGATAAAACAGGCATAACTCTTCAAACCTGGCAGCGTATTCTTCTACAGACATGGAACCCTGCTTTAGTTCCATAAATTCTAGTTCTTTCCGACTCCTTACTGTGTCAGGGAAATATTTCTCCAGGAAGCACGCCTTAAAATTTTCCCAGATCAGCTGGGTGCCAGCGTCAATCAATCGGTTTTTGGTGATCTTCCACCAATTTTCTGCTTCGTCCCACAGCATGTACACTGCGCACTCAACTTTCTGGGCCTCAGTACAGTGAAGGCCCCCAAAAATTCTCTCCAAATCTTGAGTCCACTTGTAAGCTGCTTCGGGATTAAATCCCCCTTGAAACTCACTCGGCTTCCTCTTCAGGAAGCGATCCAATACTTGGCTATCTCCAGTTCGAGGCTGGTTCTGCCTTTCCAATACATCCGCGAACCGCTGAAATGCCGCGGCTATGGCTTCCATACCATGGCGGTTTGCCATGACTTATCCTGAAATCAACACCCCTTTCAAGGATAAGTTTACAGAATCACTCACCACCGATCGGATTTTAATTTCACACTCAACAGTTATAACACATTATTATACTATCCTTAAGCACCATATAATGAATCGGATAAAGTTAATAATAATCTCTTTTCCCTAGATTATCACTTCATAGGCACATGGCCACACAAATTATACTTAATTATGCATCAAGTCCTCAGGTATTACAAGCAATTTATGACGATCGGTCATAATGTACATCACCGCTTACTGGGAGTAAGCATACCTTGGCCTTGGACCTTTTAAGTCCGCTCTGATACCAAAATGAAACAACCCGACTTAATAAATCCTAAAACCGAGACCAGGGAAAATTTTTCCAAAATTCACCATGCAGCCGGGTAAAAATAAACCAACATAAGGCAAGAGAAAGCAAAACCGATAAGAGGGGGAAAGATAAAACCATGCACAAGAAAGCCCAGCGGGCGAACAAAGCTTGGGCGAGCCCATTACAGTGCTCACTCGCTCAAGCGAGACCCAAATCTGCTTGAGCGAGACAGCCCATCACGCTTGGGCGGAGCACCCATTCGCTTAAGCGAAACTAACTAGAAACCTTCCATTTATTCACACTCGTTAGAGTGAACCCTTATTCGCTGAGGCGAGTAACTCCACTCGGTGTTCCTTCACTCGGATTCGGGACCATGTCCACTCAGGAACTGTCCCCATAGGGTCATGCTTCACTTGGCAAATTCATACCTAGCCATATACTTAGTTTATTCAAGAAGCCCACATGCAAGCTCCATTTGGAAGCGTCGTTATCATCACTCGGGAAAGTCTTTACACTCACGCATCCCTCGGAAGTTCATTCAACGCACCCTATTCTAGCCTTAGAGTTCGCGGTGTAACTTACGTTCGCTGAAGCGGGACCTTATTTGCCCAAGCGAACAGAACACTCGGATAATTCGATCACTCGGAATCTAAGCCCAAGTCCACTCGGTAATCTCATCACTCGGAGTCGAAACCTAATTTCTCACGGAGATTCCCACACATACATGCTTTCTTCAGAGGTTTACACAATACTCTCTATTTTCATTCTAGAAAGGCACAGATGTTAACCACCCGGGAAATGATTCCCTCACCCATAACTCGGGAGATGTAGTCTACTACACACTAATGCTCCTCCACTCGGAAATGTCCTAACTCTTCGTCACTCGGGATACATACTAACTCCTCTATAAACGGAAGACTTGTTAAACTAAAATCTACTCCGTACCATCCAGATCTTACCCCCACTAATAAGTTCACCACTATAGGCTTTACACGGAATCGCATTGTCAATTCAACCATCGGGGAAAACATTCACTCGGTTGACCTTCACTCAGAAACATCTAAATACCCTTCAATAAGAAGGTTGTATCTAAGAAATCTCTCGCACCATAACATGTTGTCCAACTTACCTCGAAAGGGATTCTAATAGGCATATTCCACTCGGAGTTGACCCAACCTTCTTCAATCGGAAGAAGGTCACTCATCACGCCTTATACAAGGTTAACTTAACTCTTACATATTCAGAATCATGCGGGCTCTACATACTTAGTAAATTGCTACGTATACCACTCAGACATTCACCCACAACACAAGATGAGCACACAGTATTATATATATATATAAATATTTACATGCACATGATCATACTCTCAACCGGAGAGGGTTTAGTTCCAACGTATTCAAACAAAATGTTGTTCTAAGAGCCGGCCAAGGCTTAACATCACTATTTACATGGTATATACAATTATATACATATCCACTGTATAGTACGCCTCACAAGACTGGTGCTCCTCTATCATCCATCATTCTGAGAGACATCCACTAAAATATGACCACAATAGGGGTGAGCTTTTATATATAAAATGATAGTTAGTGACTCGGCATCAGTATCAGTACACACACATATTCAATCGGAATTCACTTAATTTAAATTAAAGCCATGCAGACCATGATATTTTCAATAACATATACTCACATACATATCACATTAAGCTCATTCTCATTCATAAGGGAGCATGCATCAACTCATTCGAAATTCATTCATATCACTCCTGCATCATATGAATCGTGCTATTCTCTTTAACAATGCACCTACATACATGCCTGCGGATCCGACTTAAACAATGATTTTCAGTTACAGGTTCCCTTCCTGGCCTCTCGTCCATTAGCCCTTCTCGCATGGTACCGGTCTCCCATTGACGTCTCGAGACTTAACTCTAGCTCCCTCGGCTACCACGGGCCCTCACAGGATCTAGCCAAGGATCTGTAGCTGGAAATCATCTCATTGGGGTTTTTGACCTTCCACGGGTCACCCCGTTCCTATACATGCAACTTATGCATTTTATCAGCGAGCATCCTCTCAATTATCAAGCACATTCCACGCAACCATTAGAATTATAACCGATCCAATACAGCAACCAAACAGTTCATGTTTTTAATATAACATTCCAGATGAGATCAACCAACAACCACACATACATATTCTCTCGGTATTAACAATGACAGGAACATACACCACATGCGTTTATGTATAAAATAACTATCAGGACTCAGCACAACAACCCTGAACACATGCATGTAAATACGTAACTGCTAACAGGACTCTACTACCACACACATGGTATCCAAGGATTGACAATCACGCATTTCACATAGTCATCACAATCATAATCGCACACACATAAAGTAATACGTTCACCCGGTACCGTCCATAAACCATGCATTTGACATGCAAGCGCCCCTACCTACTGAAGGGACTCGAGAAGCTCCTCTGTTTCTCGATGTTTGGTCCGATGCTCTGTTTGCTTCATCCACCACTCTCACTCGTTCAGCCCCCCTCGAACGCAGTCACACCCTTTAATCAGCTTGGGAACAGAAAGTTATTCTTCCCCCACTTCGACGATTGTCCTTCACCAACAGAGGGGAACTACGGATCCTCTGCAACACCGCTGTCGCGAGTTTATGAAAACAGGGAACAGAGAAGAAGAAGAACGAAGAAGAAGAGAAGTAGGAGAAGAGGAAGGTTTTGAGGAAGATTAGAGCGAGTGGATAGTAGTTAGAGGCCTCTGGACTTATACCGAAGAAATGAGGAGAGTGGGATGGGAGAACGTGAAGTTGCAGCTTCTCACGTGTCACACATCCTAGTCAATCAGCAATCAGCTTCTTAAGTTAAAATTAATCACAATTAATAAGTAATTCTCACTTTGTAATTATTCTTAGTTTAGTGGCTTAATCTCATTCGGTAGTTAATTTTTAAATTAGGATGTTACAGAACACATAACCACAAGCATAACTTGTTTATCCCTAATTGTTTGCACAAATATGTTTTGCTTATAACATGAAAATTTTTTTCCTTTTATTTTTTTTACGTTAAGTCATTAACTAAAATTGTATGCAGCAATTTGGAAAATGATAGATTAAACAAAATAGGTATTAGGGGTGGTTAATTTTTGTATAATCCGTTCTAAGACGCATAGCCCGAGCCGAAGAAAAATGATTGGACGATTTAAAATGAGTTTTCGGATTAAAAAATAAAAAACATCAGACTCTAGCGGCTACTTACAGACAGGAACAGTAGAGGAAAAATGAAAAATTGGTACTCGTTATAAACCGTAACTTAGTGTTATTAAGGAGCCCATATTATGCTTGGCCTAATCATAAAGCCCATAAAACTGAAAATATCTCCAGTAACCCTAATTCCATCATCCCCTTCTCATTCTATTTTCAATAACTCATCCTTCTCTCTCTACGATGGCTCTGTTAGTTGTTGGTATTGTCTGTGTTTCTCCCTCCCTCCCTCCTTCCTAAACCCAACACCAAGACCCAAAATATCTCTTTCCTCTTTTTTTTTGTTTGAGCTCGTGTTACCTTTCAGAAGGCGTTGTGGAAGAAGATAACAATTGGAAGGTGTACGCGACATCATGGTGAGGTGAATTAATGGTAGGATGAGAGGGTTAAACCATTGGTTTTGATTTTGTTATGATCTGCAATTTTTATTTTAAGTTTTCATTTTTTTTGTAATTTCTACCTATAACATTTGTCTTGAAGTTTTAAATATAAGTTGTAATTGTCATCCTTTTCTTTGAGATGAATTCTGGTATGTTAAATCCATCTCCAAATTTCAATTTTTATCTATAATTTCTACCTATTTGTTCTATAATTTTCCATTTTTAGTTTTGAGTTTTTAAATATACAAAGTTGTTCATAATCGCTCAATGTATACCGACACCCAAAGAACCAAAACCCGCCTAGTCTGATCCTTTCTTCGGTAGAAATTGGGTTTACTTTTTCAAATGAACGGTTTGGTTAGTGGGACCTTTTATGGTCTGAAACCATCCGATTACTACCCCCTAATAGGTATTATTTAGAAAGGTGAAAGTTTATCCTCTACTAGGGGTCTTCTCTAGACCATTGATCTCATCAAGAATTACACAATTCTTATGGCAATCCAAGACTTTTCAGACTGTCTAGTTTATGGTGCCTTTCCTTTTTTTTTCATGCTTCTTTTTTGTTTGCATCTTCACATATCAGAATTCTCAAGCTCTCAATTTTCATTGAGTAAGGTTTAATTTTATTTAGCTAGTTTTAGATAGATCCTAAACTCCATCACTAACCTATGTAGACCAAGTTGACCCATTAGGACAGTTCTACCAATTTGATTGAAAAGTATTAATTTGTGTTTGGTTGACGTACGGTTTGTAAACTTGGTTAGGTAAATATTTAACATTTATTTGTAATATTTATATTCATATTTGATATTTTAACAAACCAAGTTAAGCCAAGGTTGGGTGAAAGCAACACCCTCATCACTTTCACACAACTTAAATGTTCCAAACCTTATTAACTTGGGTTGGTGAAGAAAAAAACACTGAAACACACATTTCACTTAACCTAGATTTCCCAAACACATTTTGAATCATCCAACCTAAAGTAAGGATCCCCCAACTTTTAACCTAACACACTAATTTGGCCATTTTTCAATTCACAAAGATCAAAATCGCATCATAGCATCTTAATTCTCAAATTCTAAAACCTTTTTACAATGAAGAATTTGTATTTTATTTAAATTATAGTATCTAATATTCAAATATATTGATACTTCACGTGTATACAAGTCTATGAGAAAGTAAGAATGATTTGTCTTTAAACACTTCTAATGTTTAAATCAATATACACTGAAGAAAGTAATGTGAAGTTTAGGATTAAAGGAAAAACATGTGTTATAAGGGTCGTATTTGTAGCTGAAAGTATATATGGAAATCATGATTTTATTGGAGATAAAGCCACTTTTGGTGCAAAATGTGTGATGCAAAATAAAGTTTGCATTTTGACCATAAGAAAAATGTGTGGTGAAAAATGAAGCTTACTAGACATAAGCAAATGTGTGGTCATGGTTGCATCTTAATTGTTATCAATTGTAACTTCTTGTTTTAGTTTTATCATCTTAATCTCAAGTTTTCAAGAGCAAAGCTTAGTGAGATAAATATAGAAAGATAAAATAGTATTCTACTGTGTGGTTCTCTTAGTGGGTGTGTTTTTCAATTTATAAAAAAAAGAGCGTCATTATTCTCTCATTGTGAGTAGAGAAAAGTTACAATATTTTTTCTTCCACTTAGTAAAAATATTTATTAAGTCTTGCTTGTGGTTTTCCTTTATCCGTTGAGGGTTTTCCACATAAAGTTATTGTGTCTTCAGTTTCTCTCTTCTCATCTTCATTTTAGCTGTGTGATATTATCTTGTTACTCTGGTACCTAACAGATTGCTAACTTTTCTAGATTAGTAGGGATACTCTTGGTTAAAATGGTAGATATATCTATTATGTACATGTGATGTGAATGTCGGATAAGTAGGATACACCCATAGACGTGGGGTGTACAATGATCATGCAATCAATGATACATAATTATATATCCAAGTTATCCATAAATGTTAGTTTGAGTATGAACATATCAGTTAATAATGTCTTGATTAAGAATTGTACGTGGAATGAAAAAGGTTTTAAACAGGATGGGCCATTACATAAGAAAATAAATGATTTAGTTTGTTAGGAATCATTTCTGTTTCTGTTTAATAAGTCCTAGCTTTTAGGAACATTTTGTTTTGAATTATTCCAATCATTTAGATCATGTAGTTATTTTGAGTTATTTTCATGTATTCTGTTAAGATGGTAAACGTTGTATAATGGCCTCTTTCCAATAAAGATGAATAAGTTTTATGCTAGTCCAAATACTCACATACTTTCCATTCTCTACAAACTGGTATTAGAGCCCTCATTGGGCCTGATACATATATCTAAGTTGCAGCTTAACTGAGAGAAAAGAAAGACACGAAGATGAGCAATGAAATTTTTTTTGACAAAAATCCCTTACTTTGATGGCCTTCATTATGACCATTGGAGTAAGTTAATGGAGAACCATCTTCATGCCAAGGGTCTATGGAACTTGGTTGAAAATGGTGTTAAGGAGCACTACAAGAAAATCAGTCAGTAGACACCGAATATTCGGTCTCTAGATTCAATAAATCAGTCACTAATTGTGTTTGTGACCGATTTAGAGACAAATTGTTCACAGTCTCTATAACGTTGGTCACTGTTACATAGTGACTGATTTTGTGACTGATTTGCTAGTGACTGATTTTGTGACTGACCACTAGTGACTGATTTTGTGACTGACTTCTAGTGACTGATTTTGTGACTGACTACTAGTGACTGATTTTATGACTAATTCATAGAGATTGATTTTGTGACGGGTTCATAGAGACTGATTTTGTGACTGGTTTGTAGAGACTGATTTTGTGACTGATTAGTAGAGACTGATTTTGTGACTGATACTTAGAAACTGATTTTGTGACTGATTCATAGAGACAGATGTTGAGACTGATTTCTAGAGAATGATTGAGACTGATTTTGTGACCAATTTTTAGAAACCAATTTTGTGACCGATTTTTAGAAACGAATTTTATGCCCGATTTATTTTCTATAACAGTCCCTAAATTAGTGGACAATTTAACTTTAGCCACTGATTTAGAGACCGATTTATTGATTTTTTCTATCAATATTCACCATATCATTGAGTTGTTTTTGCATTTAACCTAATATGCTTCATTTGTCAATAGTATGAGTTCATTACAACTTCATACGCAAACAAAACATTAAATACACAAAAGTATTTAACCTACTATACACATAATACATAAATCATATAATGAATTCATTACAACTTCATAAGCTTATCAAAACATTAAATACACAAAAGTATTCTAAATATAGCTAATGTTGTTCACATCAAAAAATTTCACTACCAACTAACATTCTTGAAATTCATCACAAAAAATTTCACTAACTAACATTCTTGAAATTCATCACAAAAGTTTTCATTACCAACTAATATTCTTAAAATTCATCATTTTGACTCATTCTGAATCTGATTCAGAATCTGACTCAGAATCAGTCTCATTATCCTTAGGATCCTCTCTGCTTGTTGGAATTGGTTGAACACTAGATGGTTGAGCTCCAAGAGGTTGAAAATTAACATTTTCCATCAATTGACGTAAGAGTGCATTGTTTGCTTGAATATCTCTCTCATTATTTTCCACTCTAGTCCGAAGCTCATCCCTTTCAGTTTCAACAACTTGTAATTTATTTTTTAATTCCTGAATTTCATCTCTTCTTACCCAATCAAATGAAGTAGAACTTGAACCATGATAAAATGTTCTTCTAGCCACCACAGTGGACTCCAATCCAAGCCCATATATTCTTCCTTTCCTTATGCCAGCCACCTCACACCATACAGACAACTCATTGGGAGGAGGTGTTCCTTCAACAGATGCATGTGACATTTCTTCCCATGTACGTGTAAATGCCTCCTAATAATAAATCAACAAGATGCTAATTAATTCTAACAACATAATAACAAACATATATTAAAACACTTGAAGAATCATATATAACTAACATTTATGTGTGATGATCTCTTATCGACCCATTGTTTATCCTTTTTGCATTGATGTGTATGACGAAATAACTCAGAAGGAGTAGGAGGAATTCCATTCAACTTTGTCTAAAAAAATGTAAAAAGTATTTAAATCACTAACATGTAGGTAAAAAATGAAAATAGTTTTATAATACTAAAGATAGAATAAATCCTAAAAGCATTGACAAGACCTACTAAGTTAGATCGATGTTGAGATGTGGTAATGGAACCACAAGTATGAAGTGATCCTCCAAATCCTCCACAATCAGATGCTCGATTAATTTTTGCTTGTTCACTTTTCTTTTTGTATTCTTCACTAGCCCAATGTTGGCACAATCTATCCTATACATGATCCCCAAGCCAATTTAGTTTACTCTTTTCCGTACGTGCTTTATTTAAATTATTTTTTAGTATGGCTGCACCTCTCATTTCAAAGTTCTTTCTTGCCCATATTTCATCTGGTGGACAAATAGAAAACTTACCCTATAATAAATATAAAAAAGTATATGGTTAACTAAGACTAGTATAATATAAATATGAAAATTAAACATAACAATTAACATGATACTTACTACAAACTCTCTAAACCACATATCCCTCACTGTAGATGGCACATTCTTCCATGATGACCATGGATCAGTATAATGACTTTTAAATATTTCACCTATACCATTAGCTGCCGGGTGTGAAGGCAAAAATCTGTAACAAATTCAGCACTAATAGAATTAGAAATCACACTTAGACACACATTTAAACAGAAATAAGGCATAAAAGATGCATGTACCCTTGCCCATCAAGACATAAAATTGGTTTGTCGGCATTACTTTGTGTCTCGGATACACCTTGAGGACTAGATAGGGATGGATTATTTGACCCGGGTGTGGATCCTTCTTGTGCCAAAGGAATTGATGACTGAATACTATGAGGAGATAATTGTACAGGTGATGGAGTAGCTGTAGGAGATAAACTAGGAGATGAAGTAGATGCTGGAAATAAAGTGGGAGTTATATCAGATACTCGTCTATGATGTTTTCTTGGATGATTTACATCACAATTTCCAGGAATTTTTGATTTATCCCTTTTGGAAGCTTTTAATTTACCTCGATCTTTATCACACATCTGCAACACGTGTTATTTCATAATATAATATTTGCAATATCAACATTAACAATAATGACATGCAAAAATGTAGTTAACTCACATTTAATAATAAGAAATAGAAATAGATTGGTAGGATATAATAATTGTAACATAAAAGTTAACAAGAATGTGATAAAAAATATAACTAACTCACATTTAGTAATCAAAAAAGAAATTGGCTTATAAATCAGTCATCATCTTCAAAAAATTCATCTTCTTCCCCACTGCCATCTTGACTATGTTCATTGTCATCATCTTCAAGAAATTCAACTTCTTCCTCTTCTTCTCCACTTTCAGTACTTTCAACAAATTCATTTTCCTCACCTTCTTCATTCATGTCTACCTCATCCTCTTCAACATTTTCATTAGTTTGTTGATAAACATTTGCTTCTACTTCCTCATATTCACCTTCATCATCTCTTAAGTGACCAAGAAACTCATCATTAGATACAAAGTTAATTTCAGTTGTCATAGCTTAATATGTCACCTTTAATGTAAATCTATCATCAACTGTACCTCTTGGTTTGGTTTTAATGACAACCCACCAATTAGTCTTTTCCTTTATTTTTTCAGGGTACGGTACAAAATACACTTGAATTGCATTTGATGCAATAATAAAAGGATCATATTTTGAGTACCTTCTAGAACGATGGACTTTAACTATACCAAATTCTTTATAGACCTTCACACCATGATTCAATGTAGAATCAAACCAATCACAATAAAATACAACTATTTGATTGGTGAGATCTCCTGGATATTCAAGTTGCATAATCTCCTTGATAATACTATAATAACAATTTTCTTCATCTCCTTCACTATTCCCCTTTAACACAAACTCCACAATTTATGGTTTTCTTTCCAATACTCCATTCTTGTGTATGAAACTTGAAACCATTGATAAAATATATAGGCCAAGTATGAACCTTTCTTTTAGGACCCCGTGCTAAATTGTGCAAAAATTGATTTTGAACATTGTTACTTCTATCATGAACCTATTTTATTGACAAAAATAAACTCAATAGGTATCACAACTAATAGATTAACTATATATATAAATGAAAGTATAAAATACTTACATATGTTCGAAACCAAAGTGGAAATTCAGATGTAATTCTACCATCAATATCAATTCGAGAGATATTTGGAATAGTTGCTTCCAAATATTGTTCAAAGCATCTAACATTGATTATAATATTAGGAGTGTGTCAAATAATGAATATACATGTAAACAAATTATAGTAATAAATCAACTTTTACTTACTTAATGTATGGTTGAACCTCGACAAAGTTAAGTAAGATGTGTAAATGTGCAGCATCTAATTCTCTATCATTTAAATATCAGGCCTTACAGGTTCCACCAGAACGACCAGAGTGATTAAATATTGACAAAGTTTGTTGAATTGTGTCATTTTCACCTCCATAATCATTTCGGCCAACTTTGTTTCTCATAGATTCCACATGAGACTCAAAATAATATGAACAAAAATAAAAAGTCTCTTGGCACAAATATGCCTCACATATGGACCCTTCCACACGTGATTTGTTTTTCACCATTCGTTTCAGCTTATTCAAGTACCTAGAATAAGAATTTTTCATTAATTATTATTACTAAGAAATTGTAGCAACATTTAAAAATTAAGTAATGTACTAAGGTAAGTAATTACCTCTCAAATGGATACATCCATCGATATTGAACAGGACCTCCCATCCTTGCTTCATAAGGTAAATAAATAGGAAGATGCTCCATAGAATTAAAGAATCCAGGTGGAAAAATCCGCTCCAATTTACACAATGTAACTGTAATGTTTTGCTCCATCAACAACAAATCATCTACTCGCAATACGGTAGAGCATAAATCCTTAAAGAATTTACTAAGCTCAGCAATGGGATTCCACACTTGTTGTGGTAGTGCACTAAAAGCAATGGGTAACAATTGCTCCATAAATACATGACAATCATGACTTTTCAATCCAAATAATTTCCCTTCCCTCATGTTCACACATCTATGCAAATTTGAAGCATATCCATCAGGCATTTTTAAGTCACTGACCCATTTACACACAGCCCTTTTTTGGTCAATAGAAAAAGAAAATTTTGCCTTGGGCTTCACAATTTTCCCATTAGGTAACTCTTGTAATTCTAACTCCCTTCTTCGATAGTACTTCTTTATATCCATCCTTGCCTTAACATTGTCCTTGGTCTTATCCTTGATATCCATCACAGTATTAAAGACATTATCAAACACATTTTTCTCAATATGCATTACATCAAGATTATGTCTTATTAAGTTAGTCTTCCAATATGGCAACTCCCAAAAGATGCTTTGTTTGATCCAATTATGAGTTCTCCCATAACCCTCACATGTAAATTCATCTTTCTCCGTTACTTTCGGAAAAGAAGCAACTTCTTCCCATACATCATCCCCAGATAACCTATATTGAGATGGAGAGTTTTCAACCCGGTTTCTGTAAAAGGAATTTTTATTTCTTCGATACGGATGATCCATAGTCAAAAATTGACGATGGCAATCAAACCAAGACCATTTACCACCATTATCCAACCAAAAATCCTTCGATGACCCCATACAACATGGACAAGCGAACCTACCTGATGTTCTCCAACCAGACAACATCCCATATGCAGGAAAATCATTAATTGTCCAAATCAATGCAGCTTTCATTATAAAATTTTGCTTTTTAGAGATATCATAAGTTAACACACCTTCATTCCATAATAACTTTAATTCATCTATCAAAGGTTACAAATAGACATCTAGTTTATTTTTTGGATTATCTGGACCAGGAATAATCAAACTCAAAAACATATATGGCATTGTCATGCATAGTTCTGGTGGGAGATTATAAGGGGTGACAATTACCGGCCAACAAGAATAAGGTGATGATGATTGACCATATGGTGAAAAACCATCTGTACACAAGCCTAATCTTACATTTCTAGGTTCAGCTGCAAAATCAGGGTATCTTTCATTAAAGTGTTTCCAAGCTTCACCATCTGATGGGTGGCAAAGCACTCCTATTTCTCATTTTTTTCATAATGCCATCACATATATGGAGCAGAACTCATTGAAGCATACAATCTCTTAAGCCTGGGAATTAGAGGTAAATAATGCATTCTCTTTATAGGAACCTCTTTGTATTTCTCCTTTCCAACCTTTTTTTCACATAACGGGGTCTATGACAAAATTTGCATTCTTTTAATTGCACATCTTCATTGTAAAACAACATACAACCTTTGGAACAACAATCAATTTTTTTTGCAGTGAGTCCAAGTTTTGAAACTATTTTTTTTGTCCTATAGAAATTTTCAGGAATTACATTATCTACAGGATGCGTCTCTCGCATAAGAGCCACTGTTTGATTAAAAGATCGTTGAGAAATGTTTCCCTCTGATTTTATTGTCAACAATCTAACAGCAACAGACAATTCAGTATGATCAGTACATCCAGGCCATAATGGCCTTTGGGCTGCATGTAATAAGTCATAAAACCTTTTAGCTTCAATATTTGGAGACTCATCATTTTCTTGAGGCATTTGAAACTTTTCACCAACTGCTTCATAAACCATACTTTCAAATCTACTAAATTGTTCATTATGACTCTCTTGAGAATTGTTACTAGTACCCTCATGACACAAGTTAGGATTACTTTCTCCGTGGCATATCCAATATGAATATTCAGGTTTGAATCCCTTTTGATAAAGATGAACCTTAACTTCTTCAGGATCTAAGAACTTGAGGTTTTTGCATTTAGAACAAGGGCACCTAATTTTTCCATTGGACATACAAGCTTGTTGGCATGCAAAAGATACAAATTCACCCACCCCATTTATAAATGCATCAGTAAGCCCTTTTCGGCTAGGAAGAAGTCTATTATACATCCAATTACGATTGTGCCTAATATCCATATTCTGTAATATATTAAAGCAAAACAATTTAATCATAATATAATTTTCATTCATGTAATAACTAACTACAACTTAAAATTAAGCTAACAATATGTAAATATATTCTTTATATAGAATTAAAACACAAATTAAATATGGTATCAATATTAATAGGCATATTAAACCTCACAACTTATCTACATGGTCAATGGAATAAGGTACCTTAGTGAGGTCATTGATTAATTAATAGGCACAAGACAATAAACTGAGTCTGACTGTATGGAGATGATTCCCACCTAGCTAGCTAGAGTTACAACCTGCAAAAGAAAATTATCAATTAGATGGTCTGAATTAGTTAATGTTGCTCATGTTACCAATTAAGTACATAGTGAAATTTCTTTAACAAAAAAAAGCAACTAGTTTCACACTATTAAATAAAATAAAATAGTTAAGAAATATTATTGTCATTATTCTGGTTTTTTAATAAAAGAAATTTTATGATGGAAAAAAGGGAAAAAATTTAATGACGAGGAAAAACATTTAATTGAAAGGGGATAAAGAGACTAGAATATCATGGAAACAACCACAGATGATCAGTCATTTAAAACCAAATGAGTTGCACCTTTGTGATTGATATCCAAATAAGAAATAAAAAAAAGTAAACATAAAAAGCCTGTAGTTGCTTATAAATAAGTCTACAAACTTATAACATAACCAAAAAATAAGAAATCCATAAAATTGTAACATACCCAAGCACCTAAATAAATAAATAGTAACATACAAACTTATTATTAAATGAATTGCTTAAAATAAACAATACTTTTTATACATGAAAATGAATAGTATAAATACAAATACTATTATCCTAGCAAAAATTAAGACTACAAAGCAAAGTTGACTAATGTTCTATATTGGTCCCACCTTCAAAAGTATAAATCATACTGGGCTAATAATAATGCTACTAATAAGAATACCGTTCAGGGGCAGCAAGGGATAAAAAAATTGAATACACATATATGAGACTTACACGCTGCTGAGGAAAAAAAATTCAATTCATGCAAATCGAAAAGGAGAACAATTAGGATTGAAGAAGGCTGAATATGTAATAAAAATAATTCACGTGAGACAGTATAGAAAAGAAAGGCAATTGGAGGGTGAAAATTCAACACATTCACGCTGGGAGGCACTTCACGCAATTCAAGAGAAAAAACAATTGGAGGAGAGGCATTGAATTAAACATGTTATAGAAATAATTCACGTAAGACAGTATAGAAAAGAAAGGCAATTGGAGGGTGAAAATTCAACACATTCACGCTGGGAGGCACTTCACGTAATTCAAGAGAAAAAAAACAAACAATTGGAGGAGAGACATTGAATTAAACAGGATAATTAAATACAAGGAAGACAGGACATACAGATTTAAGAATGTGCCACCAGCACGTGCACCAGACCACAGGGGAACTAACAGGTGGCTTGACAGTTCAAATTCTAGGTCCCAACATGCAATACTCAACATACTAACTCCTAAATCCTACCATTCACACTGCACAACTGAGTGGTGTATCAGTGTGCAGCCTTCACATCTGTCACCATCATTTTAGCTTAAATCTAGTTACAATGTATAACAGTTTGAGAATCAACTTTTATCAAATCAAAAAGGATAAAATTTGCTTACATCTCCTTCAACATACCCTCAAAATAGAATTTGAGAAAGTAGATGATCTATTAAAAACTGACTCATATGTCAAATAATGTTGAGCAACTTAACATTACTATAAACTGATTTGGGCCATTCATGCAGAAGATCTAGATTTAATATCCGGTTGGTCTATTCTACATTAACGCCTGGTCCCAAAATTTTTAGCTAACTAAATCTTATTGTGAATCCTCATTGAAGATATCTGATACCATCACCAGGTAAAATGATACAAATGATACAAATAGAGCATGAAATGTTAAGAATCCCCTGCATTGGCAAATGTCCTAAAGTTAACATACGAAATCAATTATGGACAGAATGGACAGAGACATAAATCTTTACACAAAAGCATTTTACCAGTTGTTCCATTCAATTTTCTCTACACTAGTAAATTTTCCATATCTCGTGAACAACAGGAATGAACCAAAATATATGCAAATAAAACAACAGTCCTACTTTGAAAGAATAGAAACTAGAAAAGCTCAAATTAAGAGGGTAAAAAAGCAAATAAGAGAAAGTAATTAGAAAGCCTATTACAAATATCCTGATATAGTCAATAGTGATGACTCTATTATGTAGCCTATTACAGTTTCAAAAATAGAAATTAGACTCAAAGGGGAGTATGGGTTTGCGAGGAAGAAGGACCTATGCACGAGCGTTGCGGAGGATTGAGGACGGAGGCTTTATGAGGGCGTCAATGGTTGAGTAAGAAAGCTCTACCGTACAGCAAGATGAGGGAGAAGAGTAACACCCGGCTACAAAACCTTATGACGGAGAAGAAGAGCACGACTCAGAGGTGCAGCAGCGATGACACGAGCCTCCTCACTCTCTGACCATGGCGGAGCTCGCAGAGGAGAATGACAGTCTCCAATGGTGGTAGCGGGCTTTATGGGGGCATCAATGGTTGAGTAAGAAAGCTTTACCGTACAGCAGGATGAGGGAGAAGAGTAACACCCGACTACAAAACCTTATAACGGAGAAGAAGAGCACGACTCAGAGGTGCAGCAGTGACGACACGAGCCTCCTCACTCTCTAACCATGGCGGAGCTCGTAGAGGAGAATGACAGTCTCCAATGGTGGTCTGTAGCGGAGGGAGTCTACGACGGAGGGAGGGAGGCTACGAAGGTCATTTAGGGATGGCACAATGTAGGTATAGTGAATATGGTGGGGAAACAGTTTAGTTACGGTTGTTGTGGTTGGTGGAGAAAGCTGCTGGGAGAAGGTGAGGTTAGGGTGGGGCAATGTGCAAAGTAGGAGAGGGGGATGGAAATTGGGAATTGGATAGAAAGTTAGGGTTTTGCTGATGAATTTGGGAAACACGAAAGTAAAGGAAAGAGGGAAATGGTTTAGAGCCCGGTAACTTTTAATATTTTGGGTAAAAATAAACTTAAAATATTTGTATAGTAATTTTTTTTACCTTAGAGACCGATTTTTCGGTCAGTAACTTGTAAGAGTTTGGGTAAAATTAAACATAAAATTAGAGACTGATTTTTCGGTCACAACATTTCTATACTTTAGAGACCTTTTTTTGGTCTCTAAACTCTATTTTCTTAAAATTATTTTTAATGCGATAACATAAATTTTAATTAGATGTTATTAAATGGAAAAATAATTTTTAAAATAACATTTTGTAAATAGAAACTAATTTTTAGATCTTTATTATTAGAATTAAAAAATATTTTTCTTTTAATTTCAGTTTTTAAAAATATTTTGTATGTGATAACATAAATTTTATATTAAATATATTTTTATGCAATAACATAAATTTTATATTAGATGTTTTTAAATATAAAAAAATTATTAAAATAAAATTTTTTAAATGAAAAATTATTTCAAAATAAGTAAAATTTATTTTAATAAAAAATATTTTTTTATTTAGTTTTTTAAAAAAATATCTTTTCAATTTTTTTACAATTAAAAAATATTTTTTCTTTTAATTCCATTATTTGAAAAATTATTTTTTATGTGATAACATGAATTTTTATTAGATATTTTCAATGGAAAAATAATTTTTTAAAATACTAATTTTTAAATGGAGATTGATTTTTCATTCTAAAACCGTGACCGAATTAGTGACCAATTTTATATAAAACTTTACCAACTTTTTGTTGGTCTCTAAATCGGTCACTAAACTTAGAAACGAAGAAATCAGTCACTAAAATCAGTCTCTAACATTAGTGACTAATTCCTCTACTGCTACTTCGGTCACTAACTTAGAGACTAATATTTCGGTCTCTATTGACAAATTTAGTGACTGTTTTTTTGGTCTCTAATTTTAGTGACTGATTTAGAGACCAATAATAATTTGGTATAGTTTTCCATGAAATCAGTCTCTAATTCAGTCGCAGTAGAGACTGATATATTTCAGTCACTAAATTGGTCACTAAACAACAATTTTCTTGTAGTGGAGCCTAGTAAAGGCACTACTCTGATTGACACACAGTTGGAGCAGTTGGAGAACTCCAGAACAAAGGATGACAAAGTCATGCATTATCTTTTTAGGGCCATTGATAGATCAATCTTCAAACAAGTTTTGGATAGGAGCACATCTAAGATTGTTTGGGATTCCTTGAAAAGAAAATTTGAGGGCAATGATTGTGTGAAGAAGTCAATGCTCAATACATTGAGAAGGGAGTTTGAGGTACTTGAATGAAGGAAACAGAAAACATTATGGAGTATTCTGTTAGAGTATTGGCAGTGGAAAATAAAGTGAGAAGTAATGGAGATGATATGTCTAACTCAAAGGTGTTGGAGAAAATACTGCGAATGTTGACAGCGAGATTCACCTATGTAGTGGTTTCAATCGAAGAGTCAAAGGACATAGAAGCAATATCCATTGAAGAACTTCAAAGCTCTCTGGTGGTCCATGAACAAATGTTTAGAAGGGTCAACCAGGATGATGAGCAAGTACTCAAGGTGGAAAGCAATAGAGGAAGAGGAAAAGGAACATACCGAAGTCGAGGACATGGAAGAGGGAGACAATATTTCACAAAGGCCATAGTAGAGTGCCTTAAATACCATAATTTGGGACATTTTCAATGGAATAAAGAGGCAATTATGCAGAATTGGATGAAAAGGAAGAGCTTCTTTTGATGGCTACTGCAGAAGAAAAGGATGTAAAAAGGAATGATGCATGGTTTTTGGACTCAGGGTTTTCTAATCATACGTGTGGAGATAGAGGTATGTTCATAGAAATGGGAAAAGGAAATAAGCATTATGTTAAATGTGACAATAATTCTTAAATCACTGTAGTTGGAGCAGCTAATGTTAGATTGGTATTTAATGGCACTGCCTTTCTTATTCGAGATGCACACTATGTCCTAGAGCTTCGAAACAACTTATTGAGCATAGGGCAAGAGCAGGAAAAAGTCCTTGCCATTCTCATAAAAAATCGGATATGTAATATCTATCATCCATCCAAAGGCTTGATTACAAACACAAACATGAGTTCTAATCGTATGTTTGTTCTTTTTAATGAAAGCACCATCATCCCTACTCCTATTGAAGAATGTCTACATATTTCCTTTGATCTCACTTACCTTTGGCATCAAAGGTGTGGGCACTTAAGCTACAATGGTTTGAACACACTATAAAAAAAGAAAAAAAGGGCATGGGCTACCTCAACTAGAAGCATCAAGTATCATATATACAAACTGCTTCACTAAAAAATAGCACCGTATAATCCAATTCCTAAGAAGAGCTAATGGCATGCCAACAAGGTCTTGGAACTCATACATGTAAATATTTACAGACCAATAGAACCCATCTCGAATAGTGGCAAGAGGTATCTCTTAAGCTTCATCAATGATTACAATCATCAAGGATGGGTCTATTTGCTTTCTAAAAAATCAGAAGCTTTGGAGTCTTTCAAGTCTTACAAGAAAATGATGGAAAAGGAAGTTGAAGTATCCATCAAATACTTGCGAACAAATAGAGGAAGAGAGTTTAACTTTTTTGAGTTTAAATCATTTTGTGAAGAAAATAGAATAAAGAGGCAACTTACCACAACTTATATGCTACACCAAAACAGAGTAGCATAACAAAAAAATAGAATAGTTATGAACATGGTACGTTGTGTGACGACCCGCGTCATTTTTCCCATTTTTCACAATAGATTTTTCGCTTTTAATAAAAATCCACTCGGTCTTAATAGAAAATAATATTTACTTTTCTTAAATATATTCAAAATAGTAAAATCATACTTGAAATAGTAATGTTCGACTGAAAGCGATCGAAAGTACATCCATAGTTATTTAGAAAACAGCGGAAGAAGGAAACAGTCAGGGTTCACTCGCCTGAGCGAGACTCTGATTCGCTCGGGCGAGATCCGACTCGCTTGAGCGAATACTCCTCTTTAAACCTGAGCGGACCAGACTTACAAAGAAAGTCAACAAGTCGGGTTTCACTCGGAAAATAAGTCCACTCGGTCATCTCTCACACGGGAACAGCTTAACCTTCACTCAGAAAAGTTCACCCATATCTTCACTCGGAAGTACTCTTATCTTACTTCACTCGGAAATGATTCCCTCAGCCACAGCTCACTTGGTGACACACTAATCTTCCACTCAGGAGTGGGTCTCTCGGTTATTCTTCACTCGGTAATCGACTCTGCTACAGCAATGTAAATTCATTCATAAAATAAACACCGATCAAATAGCATCATAAATCATGACCGAATCAAATTTAATTCAACATACCATTAACATATATCATCACACACTCGGAAAAACTCAATATATATATATATATATATATATATATATATTACATAATTTCATTCAAATTCACTCAGTGCCTTGGCATCAATCCTCCGCTTGGCGCACCTCCATGGCTCCGACCTCTTCCCTGTCACTGGTTACTAAAAATGTAAACCATAGCAAGGGTGAGTGTTTAGCATCATAATTAATCTAGAACAGAATTTAAATAAAATATGAGTACAAACTCCGTCCGATTCCTTTCTCCTTAATTTACGCTTTTCACTCGGTAATTAACTCACACTCGACAATATACTTACACTCAGCAATTATAGCAATCAATGTAACATCCCAAGTTTTGTAATATTTAGCAAATTCATTTATAAAGGATTAACGAAGAAATTTTGAATGAAATTTTGAGTGAATGCTGTTTGAAATATGATATTCCGAGTGAATATGGTGCGATACCGAGTGAAGTAAGACCAAGGAACCTATCTCCGAATGGAATTAAGATGTTTCCGAGTGAAACATCATTAAGCAAATTATTTCTAAGTTAAGAAAATAGTGTCGGAATGAGACACTTTCGAATAAGGAAACCCGAGTGAAACGGTTCCGGGTGGAGTATCCCTGAATTGAAACTTTTCAAGTAAAATGTTTCCAAGCACGACATTTCTGAGTGAAATGATAACGAGAGAGAAAAGACTCGGTCTGGATTATTTTGCTGAGTGGAAACCCGAGTGATGATGGTCGGTCTTGGAAATAATTGCCGAGTGGATGACCGATCGAGTGATAAGTCTGCTTAAATGTAAATTGCCAAGTGAAGGATCGAATGAGAGGAATCGGTTCTGGAATAACTTCCCGAGTGAAAAACCGAGTGTTGGGAAGGACGACCTCTGGTCAAGTTTCGCTTAAGCAAGTGGATACTTCGCTCAAGCGAGTAAGTATGAAATTTGTTACTGGATATTTCTCGCCGGAGCGAGTGGCTATTAGGAGGGAATCTCGCTCGAGCGAAAGCATGGAAACTGGTTACTGGGCAGTTCTCGCTCGAGCGAGAGCGGTCCGCTCAAGCGAGAATCAGGTATGATGCTTTCCACATCAACCTGTTCTTCTACGTTCTAGTAAAGTCTTTTCTGATATTTTCCTAAGTATGAGACCCTCTTTAATGTGTTGTCCCTTTTCATTAAATGCTTACTCCTTATTCAGCATCTGAAGAAAAGTACAACAGATATCTTTTAGTCATTCACGTCTCTCTGCATGAATAATATAAATATCAATTTCCACTGTTAAAGGAGTTTAGAAAAACCTTCAAAAGAAAGGATATCATCTGTAATCATCCTCTTCCAAATACTGCTAAAGAAGCCATTAACAAAGAAGGAATCAGTCTTCATTTCTTCTTATATAAAGAAAATGCTGGATTAGCACAAAGCTGAGATTCCAGTCGGAATTTGCAAGCTGTAAATTGGATAACGCTTTAAGTGTTGCAAGAGCTCTTAATTCCAGGTAGGGGAAGCATTCCATTTCAAATAAATAGTTTATGAATGGATGTGGGGTGATATTATTATGATATATATGTGTGTGTGATATGTGTTTTGATACCCCACTTGTATGATGCTTTATGCTTTTATATATATACATATACCATTCATACTTTCTGATATTAATATCGACAGTGATATGAGACTCGTGATGAGTATATGCTTGAAATGTGTTAGTGTAAGGTATGTTATGACTTTCACAAAAGACCTTGGGTGGGACTCAAGGCAACCTCTTGAGCAGGGCTCGGGGTTTGGCCCGTAACACCGAGTAGAGGACCGTTATCACTCTAGGAGTGGTACTCGGTGTTGCATTAGGGTCGTAGAGCGGTTTGGTACCTGTAAAATGGCCGAATCAGCCGAGTGCTGAATTATGGCTCGGGGAGCCAGTGTTGCAACACAAAAACTAACAGTCTTGATGGATCCAATTACTTGAGCAAGTGTATGCACTAATTTTGTGTACACGCCCTGTTTATTGATAGAAAATGTTGTTCATATTGTGTTATATGACTCAGTTTGTGCATAGTTATGGATTGGACCTTAAATCCAATTCAATAACTATTATTTGATATGTTTATGCTCACCCCCTACTCATTATTTTTGCAGTGGATAGAGGACACGGTGATGGCATTTGAAGTCACGCGACCGACAGGAGCATTATGTATTAGTATGCACAATACATAGTGTACATAATAAATTGTGTAGAAGCCTTGGCCGGCTCTTGTATGTTTACCGAGTGATATAAACTTTGTATTATGAATGGCCGGACGGCTTTTGTAATATGACAATAATATTATTAATACAAATTTTGTTTTAATCATGAAATTGTTTATGAAAAGTCTATTTATGTTTAAATTGCATTCCAATGGGCCAGTCGGTTTGATGAGGAATCGGTAATTTTAATGACTGAACCCGATCTCTATTGGAAAATTTAAATTATTTGTGAAAAATTTACTTGATTTATTGAAAATTAATTTAAAAATTAAGGATGTTATATTTGGTATCAGAGCAGACTTGAAAAGTCCAAGGCCAAGGTTAAGCTACTAAATGCTATGATCGAGTGAAACCATATCACTGTTGTTGTGTAATGTAGTTAAGGGAATCAACTATAAATAAATTGCTTTCATATCCATGAGTGGTACTAAAGTATGATGATTATTTCAGGATAAGAATGAACCCTCATGGTATGGACGCAATGGCTGCTGCCTTTCAGCGTGTGGCTGATATTTTAGAAAGGCAGAATCAGCCTCAGCCGAGTAATAATCAAAGCATTGATTGTTTCTTGAAAAGAAAGCCGACTGAATTCTATGGAGGATTTTATCCTGATCAAGCCTATGCTTGGATTCAGAACCTAGAATGAATCTTTGGTAGTTTGCAGTGCTCTGAAGCACAGAAGGTAGAGTATGTTGTTTTCATGCTTCGAAAAAAAGCTGAAAACTGGTGAAGAATGGCAAAAAGCTGATTGGTTACCATGGAGATTGAACTGAATTGGGAAAACTTCAAGGAATGCTTCCTTGAAAAGTATTTCCCAAATACTGTTAGGAGTCAAAAGGAGTTGGAATTCATGGAACTCCGACAGGGCAATATGAGCGTTGAGGAATATGCAGCAAAGTTTGAGGAGCTGTGCTTGTTCTATCCTCCTTTCCAAATGCCAGGTACAGAAGGTTCGAAATGTATCAAATTTGAGAGTGGTTTGAACCCAAAGATTAAGAAAGCTTTCTGACATCAGGAGATTAGAAGCTTTCCAATCCTTGTTAATAAATGTAGAATATATGAGGAGGACGATAAAGCTTCAACCGGTTCGAGTAGCAAGTCGGATGGTTCTTCAAGGTTACCACCAATCAGCTTTAAAAAGAAAGAAAAGTCTGTGAGAGGAGAATCTTCCTCTAAATCTAGAGGTCGGGGAAATGCTGGTGCCTGACTGGTGAATAAACCGAGAGATATCAAATGTTTTAGATGTGGGGGCAGTCACTATGCTCGAAACTGTGAGAAAGATGAGGACGTCATTTGCTATCATTGCAACGAGAAAGGACATGTCCGTCCTAACTGTCCTTTTCTCCTATCAACTAAATCATATACCAGTGTAAATCGTGGAGGCTTTAGAGGACGAGGCCGTGGAAACGGTAACAGAGGAGAAAGAGGCAATGGGGAACGTGGCAATAATTCTATGATGTCAAGGAATGATCAGGCTGGGAGTTCTAGTTCACCGACGGCAGGCCGAGTGTATGCTACCACTGTAGAAGAAGCTGCTCAAGCCCATGACTTGGTTCAAAGTAAGTGTTTATTTGGGAATACTACTCTTGACGTGGTGTTTGACTCGGGTGCAACTCACTCGTTTATTTCTAATGATTGTGTTATGCAAATGAGATTACCTGTTGTTACTATGAATCAGCCATTAAATGTGTCTAATCTGACTGGTGCAAAATTATGGACTTCCATGATGTGTGAGAACGTATCTTTCACTCTCGGTGACAGGGATTTTACTGCTAATTTAATATGTCTACCTTTGAGAGGTCTTGACATCGTTCTCGGTATGGATTGGCTATCAGCCAATAAAGTCCTGGTTGACTATCGGAATCGCCAAGTAATTTTTTCTAAACAAAAAGCCGATGAATATGAAATCAAAGGTATATCTCAACTGCTTATGCTGTTTTGTATGGTTGATGGGAAGAGTGAGTCTCGAATCCGAGACATCCCTATTGTTTGTGATTTTCCTGAGCTATTCCCGGAGGATGTACCTAGTGTTCCTCCCGATAGAGAGATTGAATTCTCTATTGATTTAATCCCTGGAGCTGAGCCAGTTTCTAGAGCTCCTTATAGAATGTCCCCGATTGAACTGGCTGAACTAAAGAAGCAAGTTGATGAACTACTCGAAAAACAATTTATCCGACCGAGTGTATCACCGTGGGGTGCTCCGGTGTTACTCGTCAAGAAAAAGGATAGTAGCATGCGGTTATGTATTGATTACCGCCAACTGAATAAGCTGACCATCAAAAATAAATACCCATTACCTAGGATCGACGATTTAATTGATCAACTACGTGGTGCGTCGGTCTTTTCGAAAATTGACTTACGGTCGGGATACCACCAGATCCGAGTGAAAGCTACCGACATTCCTAAAACGGCATTCAGGACCTGGTATGGACACTATGAATACGTGGTAATGCCGTTCGGAGTGACAAATGCTCCGGCTGTGTTTATGAATTATATGAACAATATTTTTCATTCTTACTTGGATAGGTTTGTGGTGGTATTTATTGATGATATACTAATTTACTCAAAGTCTTATGAAGAACATAAAGAGCATCTCCGGTTGGTACTCCAAGTGTTGAAGGAGAAGAAATTGTTTGCCAAATTGTCTAAGTGTGAATTCTGGGTGGATAGAATTCAATTCCTGGGTCACGTTATTTCCAGAGAAGGTGTCTCGGTAGATCCTTCAAAGGTCGAAGCTGTAATGATTTAGGAGAAGCCTAAATCAATCACTGAAGTCAGAAGTTTTCTGGGTTTAGCCAGTTATTATCGAAGATTCATTGAGGGGTTCTCCAAAATCGCTTTACCATTGACTAAGCTAACCCAGAAAGATGTCCCTTTTGTGTGGTCCTCCGAGTGCGAGCAGAGTTTTCAAGAATTGAAAATCCGATTGACTTCCACTCCTGTGTTGGCTTTGCCAAATTTGCAGGAAAGCTTTGTAGTTTTCTGTGATGCATCCAGACTTGGCCTAGGATGTGTGCTGATGTAGAATGGCCGAGTGATTGCCTACGCTTCACGACAATTACGACCGCACGAGCAAAACTACCCAACTCATGATCTGGAATTGGCAGCAGTGGTCTTTGCACTGAAAATTTGGAGGCATTATCTTTATGGCTCTAAGTTTGAAGTATATAGTGACCACAAGAGTCTGAAATATCTGTTTGATCAAAAGGAATTAAATATGAGGCAAAGGAGATGGATTGAATTCTTGAAAGATTATGAGTTTGATTTAAAATATCACCCAGGAAAGGCCAATGTGGTAGCCGACGCTCTGAGTTGGAAATCCATTCACATGACGACAATGATGGTTAAAGAGATAAAGTTGCTTGAACAATTCCGAGACATGAATTTGCAAATGGATATGTCTTCGTCTCGGAAAGTGACTCTCGGTACATTAAAGATAGCTAATGAATTTTTGAAGATTGTTTATGTACAGCAAATGACCGATTCTTATTTAGCCGAGATGAAAGAAACTCAGGCTAAAGGTAAAGATTTATTTCTGACTGAGGGCTCAGACGGTATTTACAGAGTGAAGGGACGGATTTATGTACCTGACTCGAAAAATTTACGACAATCGGTGCTTAATGAGGCACATAAAAGCATGTTAAGTATTCATCCGAGCATTACTAAGATGTATCATGATTTGAAATTGTATTTTTAGTGGCCCGGAATGAAGAAGGATGTAATCGACTTTGTGACCCATTGCATAATTTGTCAAAAAGCAAAGGTTGAGCATCAAAAACCGACCGGTGGTTTGCAACCTTTGGAAATTCCCGTGTAGAAGTGGGATGCAATAGCTATGGATTTTGTAATGGGATTACCAAGGACTCGGAATGGTCATGATCCTATTTGGGTTATCATGGACCGATTGACAAAATCTGCACACTTTTTGCCGATCAATATGAGCTATTCCTTGCCAAGGTTACCACAATTGTACATTAGCGAAATAGTCTGACTGCATGGTGTTCCATCTTCGATTGTATCGGATAGAGATCCGAGGTTTACTTCCCGATTTTGGGGAAGTCTGCATCAGGAGTTAGGTTCGAAGCTCCGATTGAGTTCGGCCTATCATCCTCAAACAGATGGGCAATCCGAGCGGACTATCTAGAGTTTAGAAGACTTGTTGAGATCCTGTGTGCTAGAGCATGGTGGGAGCTGGGAACAATACCTTCCACTGGTCGAATTTACTTATAATAATAGCTATCATAGTAGCATAGGTATGGCTCCCTATGAAGCTTTATATGGAAGAAAATGCCGAACTCCTCTTTGCTGGTCGGAATCGGGTGAGAATCTAATGTTAGGACCAGAGATTGTGCAACAGACCTCCGAGCAAATCCAAATGATCAAGGACAAAATGAAAGCATCCCAAGATCGTCAAAAGAGCTATTATGATCACCGGACGAAGCCGATTGAATTTCAGATCGGTGATAAAGTCTTTTTGAAAGTCTCTCCAAGCAAAGGCATTGGAAGGGCATTAAAAAGCAAGAAGTTGAGTCCAAAATATATTGGTCCGTATGAAATATTGAAGAGAGTCGGACCTGTAGCCTATCAAATTGCATTGCCTTCTCATTTAGCAAATTTACATAGCGTATTTCACGCTTCACAATTGAAGAAGTACTTGCCAGATCCTACTCAAGAAATACCGAATGATGATGTTGAAATTCAAGAAAACCTGACCACTATAGCCTAGCCCACTGGTATAGTGGACCGATCGGTGAAACGATTGAGAAACAAGAATGTCCAATTGGTCAACGTTACATGGCAGCAAGATTAGAATATCATGCATACTTGGGAACGAGAAGATGCTATGAGGGAACAATATCCCGAGTTATTTCATTAATGTATAAATTCTTGTATTTAAATTTCGAGGACGAAATTTTTGTAGGAGGGGAGAAATGTAACATCCCAAGTTTTGTAATATTTAGCAAATTCATTTATAAAGGATTAACGAAGAAATTTTGAATGAAATTCTGAGTGAATGCTGTTTGAAATATGATATTCCAAGTGAATATGGTGTGATACCGAGTGAAGTAAGACCAAGGAACCTATCTCCGAATGGAATTAAGATGTTTCCGAGTGAAACATCATTAAGCAAATTATTTCTAAGTTAAGAAAATAGTGTCTGAATGAGACACTTTCGAATAAGGAAATCCGAGTGAAACGGTTCTGGGTGGAGTATCCCTAAATTGAAACTTTTCAAGTGAAATGTTTCCAAGCACGACATTTCCGAGTGAAATGATACCGAGAGAGAAAAGACTCGGTCTGGATTATTTTGCCGAGTGGAAACCCGAGTGATGATGGTCGGTCTTGGAAATAATTGCCGAGTGGATGACCGATCGAGTGATAAGTCTGCTTAAATGTAAATTGCCAAGTGAAGGATCGAATGAGAGGAATCGGTTCTGGAATAACTTCCCGAGTGAAAAATCGAGTGTTGGGAAGGACGACCTCTGGTCAAGTTTCGCTTAAGCAAGTGGATACTTCGCTCAAGCGAGTAAGTATGAAATTTGTTACTGGATATTTCTCGCCGGAGTGAGTGGCTATTAGGAGGGAATCTCGCTCGAGCGAAAGCATGGAAACTGGTTACTGGGCAGTTCTCGCTCGAGCGAGAGCGGTCCGCTCAAGCGAGAATCAAGTCTGATGCTTTCCACGTCAACCTGTTCTTCTACCTTCTAGTAAAGTCTTTTCTGATATTTTCCTAAGTATGGGACCCTCTTTAATGTGTTGTCCCTTTTCATTAAATGCTTACTCCTTATTCAGCATCTGAAGAAAAGTACAACAGATATCTTTTAGTCATTCACATCTCTTTGCATGAATAATATAAATATCAATTTCCACTGTTAAAGGAGTTTAGAAAAACCTTCAAAAGAAAGGATATCATCTGTAATCATCCTCTTCCAAATACTGCTAAAGAAGCCATTAACGAAGAAGGAATCAATCTTCATTTCTTCTTATATAAAGAAAACACTGGATTAGCATAAAGCTGAGATTCCAGTCGGAATTTGCAAGCTGTAAATTGGATAACGCTTTAAGTGTTGCAAGAGCTCTTAATTCCAGGTAGGGGGAGCATTCCATTTCAAATAAATAGTTTATGAATGGATGTGGGGTGATATTATTATGATATATATGTGTGTGTGATATGTGTTTTGATACCCCACTTGTATGATGCTTTATGCTTTTATATATATACATATACCATTCATACTTTCTGATAGTAATATCGACAGTGATATGAGACTCGTGATGAGTATATGCTTGAAATGTGTTAGTGTAAGGTATGTTATGACTTTCACAAAAGACCTTGGGTGGGACTCAAGGCAACCTCTTGATCAGGGCTCGGGGTTTGGCCCGTAACACCGAGTAGAGGACCGCTATCACTCTAGGAGTGGTACTCGGTGTTGCATTAGGGGCGTAGAGGTTTGGTACCTGTAAAATGGCCGAATCAGTCGAGTGTTGAATTATGGCTTGGGGAGCCAGTGTTGCAACACAAAAACTAGCAGTCTTGATGGATCCAATTACTTGAGCATGTGTATGCACTAATTTTGTGTACACGCCCTGTTTATTGATAGAAAATGTTGTTCATATTGTGTTACATGACTCGGTTTGTGCATAGTTATGGATTGGACCTTAAATCCAATTCAATAACTATTATTTGATATGTTTATGCTCACCCCCTACTCATTATTTTTGCAGTGGATAGAGGACACGGTGATGGCATTTGAAGTCACTCGACCGACTAGAGCATTATGTATTAGTATGCACAATACATAGTGTACATAGTAAATTGAGTAGAAGCCTTGGCCGGCTCTTGTATGTTTACCGAGTGATATAAACTTTGTATTATGAATGGCCGGATGGCTTTTGTAATATGACAATAATATTATTAATACAAATTTTGTTTTAATCATGAAATTGTTTATGAAAAGTCTATTTATGTTTAAATTGCATTCCAATGGGCCAGTCGGTTTGATGAGGAATCGGTAATTTTAATGACTGAACCCGATCTCTATTGGAAAATTTAAATTATTTGCGAAAAATTTACTTGATTTATTGAAAATTAATTTAAAAATTAAGGATGTTATAATCAACACTTGGTAATCATAGCAAATCACACTCAGCAAATTTAGCCATTCACACTCGGCAAATATAGCCAATCATACGGCAAATACAACAATTCACACTCGGCAAATATAACAATTCACTCGGCAAACATAACAACTCTCACTCGGTAAATGCAACCACAACAATTATTTCAACTTTCATTCGGCAATTAAAACCAATTGCACTCAGTAGAATTATCAAATCATCATTTATCACCACTGACTCAGTCAAAATTGACACAGTATCCGGATACTCAAAGGATCGACCTTCAGCTGGGGGTCTTACTTGACACCTCGTGAACCCTGCTTGGTTCACCGAGTCTTGCTTGACTCCCCCTCAACCACTGGGTCATAGACCTCTGGGTAGCTCAACTGGGTCCTGCTTGACCACTGAAGCCAAAAACGAGGGTATCATATACCGTCAGTCGTCCCATACCACAATCACATTCACATTTCACAAGTGGCCATTAATTACATCACTCGGGTGACCTGCTTGTCAAACCCGACTCATTAATAACATCACTCGGGTGACCTGCTTTTCAAACCCGACTCCACATTGCCACAAAATACCGATTGTCACAGCATCATTTTAATTTCAATTGGATTTACACATACACACACACGATCCTCAACCGATCGGTATCCACATACATGCATATAATTTTCACAGCCTCATTTCATCACAGCATAAAATAATTGAATCTCACTCGGAATATTCCACACTCAGAATATGCCACACACGATCAGAAACTGATCGGTGTTCTCATTCATCCATATGCATTCATAACAAATATTCACACGATCCTAAACCGATCGGTGTGCACATTCACACGCATATACATTCACAACACACACGGTTTTCATTCAACATCAACTCTCACTCGGTTCACAGTCATTACAATGACTCAGACAGTATGTCCTATTCTAATTAATTATAACCCGAACACCCCCTTACCTCTGTTCTACGCCTCAACAGTTTCTGAGTTCACTGCTCCTCCTCCGTTCCAGCAGCAACTTCTTTAAATGTTCTACCAGCGCTTGTTCCACCACCTATGGGTTTGGAACGTGAAGTTCATTAACATCACACTATCATCCACACGGTCAAGGGCCATTTACAGGCTTACTGCCAGGAGGAATGGGATCGGAACAGTACCCTCCTCCATACACATGACCATTCGGTCCAGAAAAGAAAGGAAAGAGGTTTAAATGGTTCAAAGGACTTACCTTAAAACCTCTGTCACAGCTTTGTAAAATGAACCTTCCTTTCGAAGCTTAAAGCTCTTAATCAATGAAGGAAGAAGAAGAAAAGTAGCAGAAGTTCTTCACGTGAAAGAGAGTGAATGATTGTGCAAATGATTGAAGAAAGAGAAGGAATCCATTATTTAAACTCATGGCAACCGGTTACCTTCTCAACCAGTCACTTCCAACCGGTAACCTCTTCAACCGGTCATCTCTCCATTTAATTTCTTTAAAGATTTAATTTAACTTCTCTTCTTCTAATCACACCCTTTATAATTAACCAATAATTCATAAAAATATCAAATAAATTCCTAAAAACAAATTTTAATATTTCCACTTCATAAACATTTTCTACAATTATCCGGGATGTTACATTCACCCCCCCTAAAAAGGGATTTCATCCCTGAAATCAACATTCCTTACTGAAAAGGATTGGGGTACACCCTTCTCATGTCCCCTTCCAATTCCCAAGTGTAGGTTACCCCATTCAGATTCTGCCACTTCACTTTCACTAATGGCACCTCTTTGTTCCTTAGTCGTTTGGTTCGATACTCCTCAATACCGATCGGTGTAACTTCCACTGTCAAGTCTTCCTTCAATTCGATAGAGTCACTCGGCACAATCATCGAATCACTCAGAATATGCGCTCGGAGTTGTGACACATGAAACACATTATGGATGTTAGTTAACGACTGGGGAAGATCCAGTCGGTAAGCAACACTACCGATCCTCTCTAATATTTGATACGGTCTAATGTATTTCGGATTAAGCTTGTGACTCTTTAATACCCGACCAACTCCTTTAGTCGGTGAAACCTTTAGGAACACCCAATCACCCGTCTGAAACTCAAGTGGTCTATGCCTATTATCATAATAACTCTTCTGTCGGTCTTGGGCAATCTTTATCTTCTCTCTGATCAGAGCAACCTGCTCATTCATTTCTTGAATCGACTCGGGTCCAAGATGAATGGCTTCACCATTCTCATTCCAACATAATGGTGTATGACATTTTTGACCGTATAAAGCTTCATACGGAGCCATTCCGATGCTACTATGATAGCTGTTGTTATATACAAACTCGACCAAGGGTAAATACTTTTCCCATGAGCCACCCTGTTCCAATACACAGGCTCTCAGCATATCTTCAAGAGTCTGTATAGTCCGTTTCGACTGACCATCGTTCTAAGGATGATAAGCCGAGCTCAGTCTCAGCTCAGTACCCAATTCCTATTGCAGACTTCCCCAAAATCTAGAAGTGAATCGGGGATCCCGATCGGAAATGATGCTCAAGGGTACGCCATGCAATCGTATAATCTGAGTAATATACAACCTTGCCAGTCGGTCCAATGACCATTTCATGTTCATGGCCAAGAAGTGAGCACTCTTGGTCAATCGGTCTACAATCACCCAGATCGCATTGCACCCGGATTGGGTACGCGGTGACCCGGATACGAAATCCATGGTAATACTCTCCCACTTCCAAATCGGAAACTCCAAAGGTTGAAGTAAACCTGGGGGTCTCTGATGTTCAACCTTGCATTTCTGGCATATCACACAGGACTTCACGTACTCGGTAATTGCCTTCTTCATGCCCGGCCACCAGTATTCCTTCTTTAAATCGTGGTATATCTTTGTAATACCGGGATGAATACTCAGAGAACTCTTGTGTGCTTCGGTCAGCACGGTTTGCCTGAAATCACCGTGTGCAGGCACCACCACTCGGTCTCGGAATCTCCAAATTCCATCCGTTCCTTGAATTAATTCCATGTCCTTGCCTCTTGCTTGAGTGTCAAGCAAATCCAGCAACTCCTTGTCGTCCTTTTGGGCCATAGCTAAGGACTTCAGACATTCGTTGGAAATCTTCAGCATTCCGACTGTCATTCAGTTTGGAGCGTTCACAACGACTCCAAGGTTCATATCTCGAAATCTCTCCAACAGTTCTTGCTCTTTGCCCATCAAGAAAGCCGTGTACAATACTTTTCTGCTTAGTGCATCGGCAACAATATTTGCTTTGCCCGGGTGGTACCTCAAGTCGAAATCATAATCCTTTAGGTACTCCACCCATTTCCTTTGCCTCATGTTAAGTTCCTTCTGGTCGAATAAATACTTCAAGCTCTTATGGTCACTAAACACCTCAAACCGAGACCCATATAGGTAATGACGCCAAATCTTTAAGGCATATACCACTGTTGCGAGTTCAAGGTCATGAGTCGGATAGTTCTGTTCATGTGGCCTCAATTGCCTTGAAGCATAGGCAATCACTCGGTCGGCTTGCATAAGCACACATCCCAAACCAAACTTGGATGCATCGCAGTACATTACAAATTCCTGTGTCATATCAGGCAGTGCAAGCACTGGGGCAGTCGTCAAACATCGTTTAAGAGTCTGGAAACTCATTTCACACTCTTTCGACCAAACAAATGGGTTCTCCTTTCTCGTTAACCGAGTCAAAGAAAGTGCAATCCAAGAAAAACCTTCAATGAAACGCCGATAGTACCCATCTAATCCGAGAAAACTCCTAATCTCCGTTACCGACTGAGGCCTTTCCCAAGCCATAACCGCCTCAATCTTAGTCGGATCTACTGATACACCCTCACGGGAAATCACATGTCCTAAGAATTGTACACTTTCTTCCTAGAAATTACGTTTAGATAACAGCGTATAATTTCTTCTCTCGGAGTATCTGCAGAACAACTCGAAGATGTTGAGCATGCTCCTCAATCGACTTTGAATACACTAGTATGTCATCAATGAATACCACTACAAACCGATCCAAATATGATTGGAAAATCCGACTCATATAGTCCATGAAGATAGCAGGAGCATTCGTTACTTCAAAGGCATTAGAACATACTCGAAGTGCCCATACCGAGTCCGAAAAGCCGTCTTAGGAATATCTTCCGACTTAGCTCGGATCTAATGATATCCCGACCTCAAGTCGATTTTAGAAAACACAACAGCACCTCGCAGCTGATCCAACAAGTCATCAATCCGTGGCAACGGATATTTATTCTTTACAGTCAGCTTATTCAACTGTTGGTAATCTATGCACATACGCATACTACCATCCCTCTTTTTCACCAACAGTACAAAAGCACCCCACGGTGAAGCACTCGGTCAGATAAAGCCACTCTCCAGCATTTCGTTCACTTGCTTTTTCACTTCGGTTAATTCTACCAAAGACATTCTATAAGGCGCTCGGGACACAGGCTCGGCCCCGGGAATCAAGTCAATCGAAAAATCAATCTCCCGACTGGGAGGCAGCTCCGGAATTTCTTCCGAGAATACGTCAGGGAATTCACATACTACTGGAATTTCACTCGGTATAATATTATACTAACCCTCCGAAGTAAATAAAACAACATAGGTGGTAAAAACATCACTCACCACATTCTTGGTGTCCAGTTCCTGAGAGAAAACAATAGTTTTCCGATAGCAGTCCACCATCACTCGGTTATCAGCTAACTAATCAAGACCTAGGATGACATCTAGGTTCTTCAACGGCATACATATCAGATTCACTCAGAAAATACGATCTTCTAATTGCATCGGCAACTCCCCACACATAGTAGTTGCCCGGAAAGTGAAACCAGTAGGAGTGGAGACACTAAGAGCGTTCTCTATTAATACAATCGGCAAACCAAGCCGTTGTACACAACTCTCGGAAATAAACGAATGGGTCGCACCCGAATCATAGATTACATCAACAAGATAGCCATGAATGAGGCACTTACCCTGCACTAGGTTGTCATTCTTTACAGCTTCCGAGGCATCAAAAGCAAATACACGCCCGGTCATGACATTCTATGCGCCACTGGATTGAGCATATGCTCTCCCCGAGTGTTGGCCATCACGCCCAGCTCCGTGTCTACCTCCTCTCAGAACATTAGCACCCCGAGTCCCAGAAGTGTTGGCTCGGCTGCCATGTGAAACAACCTGACTTAATTAAACCCAAAACCGAGACTAGGGAAAAAAATTTTCCAAAAATTTAGAACGTTCCAAACATTCACAATCATTCCCAATTGAGCGTCGGGGTAAATTAAAAACATAATATGGCAAGGGAAAGCAAAACCGATCAGAGAAGGGAAGACCGAGTCAGAAAGCCACACATGGGCAAGACTCAGCTTCGGTCAAACAGACCAGCGGAAGATGTAGCGCTTGAGCGAGCCCTTTTCTCGTTGGAGCGAATCCTCATTCGCTCAAGCGGACCCATTCACTAGGTAATTTCATCACTCGGATTCGGGACCACGTCAACTCGGGAACTGTCCCCATAGGGTCATGCTTCACTCGGCAAATTCATACTTAGCCAAATACTTAGTTTATTCAAGAAGCCCACACACATGCTTCATTCGGAAGCGTCATAATCTCCACTTGGGAAATGATTCCCTCGGATACTCCACTCAGAGTCCATAAGTTTCCCTCACCCGGAGTATTTCCCCAGTCCAATACCACTCGGTATATTTCAACCACAATTCACTCGGAATACACTATCCATTTTGCACTCGGCATAATTTGATCTTTCCCACACTCGGAGATCACATAACCTCCATTCCTTCGGAAGGAGTCACAAGTTAAGTCACTCGGACTTATTTAAATCTTATCCACTCGGAATATATATAGCCTCGTTCACTCGGAAGAGGACTCCTAGAATACACCTCAATCAAACCATCACAACAACTCTTCCCTCGGAAGAGGTTCACTCGGGATTCCCCACTCGGGAATATTCAAACCCTTCCCCACTCGAGATTTACTCATATTTTCACTCGGTAACATATGGACTAGTCTTCCCTCAGAAGTAGCCCACACAAACAATAGCCTCACTCGGCAATGGCTCTCCCATCAATATTCCACTCGGAATTTATTAACTTAGCATTATTCTCTCAACACCACATAATGAACAATTCGGGTAACATTATAACAATGTAAATTATATATATATATATACACAATGTATACTTGTTCACAAACCCGACAGTCAACCCACATAATTAAATCCGTTCGGATTACAAGAGAGCCGGCCAAGGCTTTAACATATCTATTTACAATATATATATTATATGTGCACTTCAACATTCTGAGTGCCCATCCCTCGGACTTGAGGCCATCTCCTCATTCCCAGTCTGACCTGCATATACTGAAAAATATAGCCACAGTAGGGGTGAGCATTTACATATTAAATGACAGTTATTGACTCGGATTAATCTTAGAATCCTCACCCATACAATAACATATATCAATCAGCAATAATGCACTCTGCCATTCAATATGAACCCTACAACAACTTCATCCACTCGGGATTCATACAATTCATGCAATTCAATCAAGACTGAGTAATTCATACCATTCACAATCACCTTGCACTCGGCAACAGTACCAATGTACATATATTCACTCAGTCGGAATTCACACCAATTATTCATGGCTATATAATTCATATTCATCACAGCATGTATCACAACCATAACATCATATTGCACTCGGCAAATATACCAGTATACATGCATTAATCCAATCGGATTCCCCCTAATCAATTCATATTCACATATCCAAACAATTCACATTAAGTTCAATGACAATTATAAGTGTGCACACATTCATTTCACCTGGATCCGGTTATTCATTATCAATTTTTATTGTTGTAACATAGGCTCCAAGCCTTTTCTCAGCTCCAAGCTAATTCGGCCATTTTACTGGTACCAAACTGTTTGCCCTCACAGGTAACACAGTCACTCCAAGCGACAACGGAAGTGTTACGGGCAGCCCCGAGTCCAACCCGGTAGGCTTGCCTTGAGTCCAACCCAAGGTCTTTAAGCGTCCCACGCTTAGTGCACTCGGCACTGCCTCGAGTCCAACCCGAGGTCTTTTATATATTTTCAACACATATTCATCTGATTGCCGATCGGTATTAAGCGTCCAACGCTATATGCTCCAAGCATTTCCAGTGGCGAATCAGATGCATACGGTCATATTCAATCAGGCGTCCAACGCCAATGCACTCGGCATTGCCTTAAGTCCAACCCAAGGTCTTTCAATATATTCTCCACACATATACACTCGGCATTCAATTATCAGTAACATGCATCCAATGCATTTTATCATTATTATCCAAAACAGGGGTCGATATAGCAATAATACAATACATGCACTCGACAATCACATGCACTTGGCAAATCACATGCTTTTTAATATAAAATCCCAAACGGGAATTAACATAACCGACCCACATCTCATGCACTCGGCAACCACAATGCCATCCACTCGGAATTATCATTTACAACAAGCATCACATGCTATTTCATATAATATCCACTCGGGATTAACACAACAGTCCCCCATCTTATGCACTCAGCATTCGCATGTTCAATGACAAGCATCACATGCATTTAAACACAAAATCACACACGGGGATCAGTACAATAAACTCATACACTCGGCTTTCTCATTAACAGCCACAACATATTGATAAGTGCTTTATAATACAATAAATTAGTTCTAAATTGCTTAGGATTTTAGTCATTATCCACTGTATTTCCTTTATTTATTGCAATTTTTGCTTTCTTTCCACTCTAGTCTACTTGGGTATGTTATTTTGCAGAAATTAAGGTAATAAAGGGTCAAAAACAAGAGAAAAACGACCATAAAATGATAAAGAAACAAGAAGAACAAGCCCAAAGTAGAAAGAACTCTCTTTTTATGCTGAATTCTGACTCAGAATGCTGAAATCCGACTCAGAAATGCTGAATTCTGACTCAAAATGACCAAATCCGAGTGGGATGACTGAGAAAGGACCAAATCCGAGTAGAATTACTCAGAATGGAGCAAATCTGAGTGGAATACTGCACTGTTGAAGGTAAATCCGATTGGAATAGCTCAGAATGGAGCCTTTCCAAGTGGAACGATTCAGAATGGAGCATTGTCGAGTGGAATACTTCACTGTTGGAGCCAAATCCGAGTGGAAAGTTCCCTGTCAAAGCCATTCCGAGTGATAAATGGCTGACTCGAGTGAAGGATCAATGCTAAAAAGGAATAAGTCTAGGTTTTAGGAAAATCCGATTGGAAGCTGTCCGAATGCAACAATTTCGAGTGAAAAAAGGAACTGAGCTTTAATAAATGCTACCCAAAGGTATTTTCCGAGTGAAAGGATTGCTGATTGAAGTGAATCCGAGTGAGAATTTGCTGATTGAAGTAAATCCGAGTGAAGAATGCTGACTGAAGCAGGTATGACCAAAGAACAAGTGCTTTTCTGGGCAAAAAGCTGATTCCGAGTGAATTGATTCCGAGCAGAAGGAATGCCATGACTGAATAAATGCTGACTAAGGCGGATCCGAGTGGTTTCATTCGGAGAACAAGGCATTTCCGAGTGGTGTCTTAATCGGGCAAGGTGAAATCCGACCAGGAGTGAATCACACTCGGACCGACTTTTAAGTTTCGCATTAAATCCGAGTGAAAAGTCTCCAAGGAAGACATCCGAGTGAGATAAGGCAGAAAGCTGCACTTTCGAGCAAGACAAGGCTCGGACATAAACTTCTACCAGCCAGCTTCCAGAGTCCTTCAAGTGCAAGTTCTGAGTGAAAAATAAGAAGACACTTCCGAGTGAATTCCAGGGCAAAAATCCGAGCAGAGTTTTAACCGAGTAGTTCAGATTACAGCCGAGTGAAAATGATTGAGAACCGATTGAATAAATTCTGATTCCGAGTGAATCACTTTTCACTCGATTCCGATTCACTCTGCAATCAGTTCCGAATGAACTCCATGAACCTGAGCCGAGTGAATGGTTTCAGTCGGTTCCGAGTCCTCCTGCATTCAATTCCGACTGAATGGCTCAATCGGAAGTTACTCTTCAGTCACTCTTCACTCGTCCTTTCATCCAGCTTCATCACCGATCAGTTCTTCCACAAACACCGCCCAGACTCTTCTCCTCAAACCAACACCGCCCAGACTCTTCTCCCCAACCAACACCGCCCAGGCTCTCCTTTCCATCCACAACACCGTCCAGCAGTACTCTCCACACCGCCCAGACTCTCTTCACAGGCCCAACACCGGATCAATTGAACATCGTCCAGCAACTCCACTGTCCCTCATACCACCATACCTGCCACATATAAACCAACAACGTCCAGCAACCAATACCGAACAGCAAGCTTTCATTCGGTCTTGTGGAATTCCAGCACCTTTCCACTCAGAATTTGACCAACTGAATAAATCCAAGCACTGAATTATTGGAAATATTAAAATATGCAAATTGGAAACAAGTTGGCACAGCTGGAATTCACATGCACCGAAAGTTTCTCCCACTTGCAAATTTTAACGCGTTTCCTTAGCTGGATTCATTCATCCATTCGCCTATAAAAGGGAGAGCAACCAGGAGCATAGAATCATCACTTGCATCAATTCCATCAGCTTCATTCTATTCTCTTTTCTTTTCTTCGTTACTTTCTCTCTTTTTCTCTTTAAGTTTTCTTCTTTTCCATTTTTCTTTCTCTGTTCCTTTTTCTTCTCTTTCTTTTTATTTTCTTTTCTTTCTTTTATTTTGTAAGAGTGTAAGGGCTGTAAAAGTGAGAATTTAAATTTGTAACTGGTGGAGAAATTATTGCAACAAGGAATTACAGTGGTAAATTATTCTGAGCTTTTGGAGAAACCCGTAAGTCTTTATTTTTACCATGTCTTGTATGTTTTATTTTTCCATTATTTATATGAATTTGAATTATTTCATGAGTAGCTAAATTAATTATCTTGGGATAAAGGTGGTATGATAATATTTTATTTTAATGTTATTTTGATTTGGAATTAAATAAATTTCTGTTTTCCATTTAGTTCAATTATGCTCAATGCTTTTAGTGATTCCTAACAAGAACCTAAATGATAAAACTGTATACTTACGGGTATATTAGTAAGTTTAGGTAATAAATAGAATCGAGAGATTTATTTTTACCAAAAAGCTTTGAACTAAACCTGAGATTTTTGAGATGCTTTTTGTGACCTCGGTAAAACCGTGAAAGTAATCAAAATTCTTTTGAGGAAATAAAAGGGATTTTCATAAAATGATAATGGGCCTTTCTGAGGATTAAACAGCGCTTTCCATAGGTTAGGTACATTAATAGGATTCTGAAAGGAACATATTAATTAGCTTTTGGAAAATTCGCTTTGGAAAACTTAATTCGATTCTTATTTATGAAAAATTAAAATTCATTAACATAAAATAGAGTCTTAATCCCCCGAAATCCCAAGATATTCTCAACTCTGATTTTTAAGTGTCAAGTAAATTTTATTTTTATATTTATTCGTATTCTGTGCAACTTTAATTTGTGCTTTATTTTATAAAAATCTTAAAAATCAATTGTGTGGATAATTAAATTTCAATATGCTGGTACTTTGAACACAGTCCCTGTGGAGAACGATAATCTTTTATATTACGCGACATAACCCGTGCGCTTGCGGGCCCTGTCACATATCATACATTCACTCGGCATACTCATTAAGAGCCAACATTTCCATGCATTCACTCAGCAATCATATGCTTAACAACATACATCTCAGGGACGGAACCACCAGACCACTAGACAGATTATAATATCATAACTATCCGGGCGTTGCATGTACTACAACACATCAATCAACATATTTCAACATATCACAACATATTTAAGCAAAACCACCCGGAACCCGTCCATAAACCATACATTTGAGATGTAAGTTAGCCCCCTACCTGGAATGAAGATCCCAGCAACTCCTTGGGCTTCCAAATCCGACCAACTGCTCTTTGGTCACTCGTTCTTCAACAGAACGACCCAGCTCTCAGCTTTGGAGGAACCAACAGCTGCTTCCTCTCGAGCAAATCTACCACCAAACACTCCATACCAAGCCTCCAAGGCACAACAGAGCCTTCACACACTCAAGCAGTCCAGTCCTCACCAACAATGGAGGACCCATGCTTCCAAGCACCCAACGCTGTTAGGCAAAACAGGGGAGGATCTCTGCCTCCAAACACACAGCACCACACAGATCTCTCTCTCAGTCATGCTGTTCCTCTTCGTGTTCCACTTCCCACTCAGGCTCTACTCAGCGTGCGAGTGGAAGAAGAAGATGAAGGAGACGAAGATGAAGAACCAGCGGAGGAGTAGAAGACGAAGCCACAGGACGCGAGAGAGAAAGGAGGAGTGTTTCTCCTTGAACCCAAGAGAAAATGAGCAAGGAGTGGTTGGAAAATGGAAAGCTGAAGCCTTATCCCCACTGCCCAGCGACAGCTCCACTCCCATCCGCCATCACATCTCCATCAGCCATCATAACACCATTAATTCCGGTCCCACATCATTTAATGCTAATCCTCTCAGCCATCAATCACCATTAGTGTGAATGGAGAGAGAAGGAGGGGACCGGAACCCCATTTTCACCCACCAAGGGCATATATGACATTTCCTAGCATTATTATCATTATTATTGTTAAATCAATAAATTTTAATTCTCTAATTAACCTTAATCAAAACCAGGATGTTACACTACTCCCCTCCTTCAAAGAATTTCGTCCTCGAAATTCAAATACAAACTTTCCTCAACAAACAGCTCAGAATATTGCTGCCTCAACTATTTATATGTCACTGCTTCCCAAGCATTCACCGACCAGTTCGCAATTCCACTCGGCATAGCTTCACCTCTCAAGCGGTTTACCGACCGCCCCCACAATTCCAGTCGGTATAATCACTAAAGTCAGGTCTGACCTGCTCACAACCTCCACTTATAGAATTCAACATATTTGGGGATTCAATTTTTAAAACGTAAAAGTTACCCCATTTAACTCTACTAACTCACCCTAACCAAGGGCACCTTTGTTCTTTGGCCACTCGGCCCTACACTCTCAACGCCAATCGGTGTACATCCACCGTCATTTCCTCTAATTCATAGGAGTCACCCGACACAATTATGTACTCACACCGAGTATAAGCTCAAAGTTATGTCACATAAGGCACATTATGGATGTTAATTAACCAGTTGGGAAGAATTTAGTTGGTAAACAACATTACCGGTTCCCACCAATACTCACTATTGTCCGATTTATCTCGGATTACACCCTCGGATATTCAACATCCGACCACTAAAATCTCCTTTACAAACCGTGATATATTTTGGCAATACCAAGACGAACACTCAAAAGAGCTCCAATGTTCTTCAATTAGCACAGTTTGCCTGGATTCATCCTTTACAGGCATCACACTCGGTTCTAAAATCTCAGATTTCTAACCATTCCTTAGGCTAATTCCATGCCTATACCCTGAGAATGTCACTCGGACCTCTCATTCAAAAATATCATTCGGGGTTTAAAGGCAATTCTCACCCGGAAATCTTTCCACTTACAACAACTCACTCGGAATTCAAGCCTACTTTGAAATCAAACCTGAGTTCAAACTCCGCAGCTCAAACATCGATCCGAACATAAATGTGAATAAATTTACCTCTCGGGTATCTACTCCCCTCGGGAGTCATTCACTCGGAAACTTACCTATTCTAAGTCCCACACAGTACCATTCCACTCAGAAGTGTCACACTCCGAGGCATTTCACCCAAAAGTCACACGACTCGAAAGTATTTCACGTGGATTTCGCCTAACACAAATGTGTCATTCGGACACAGTTCCTTAACTTAGTAATGACTCCCCCAAAACGATGTTTCACTCGGAACATCATAACTCCACTCAGTAGTTCTTTCTCCCAGAAAGATTTCACTCGGAATTATCTCCACTTTCTCACACTCGGAATATACTAATCTTTCCCGAGCAAATTCTCGCCTTACAGATTACCTTGGCTCAAGGTCCTGGTTTCCTCATTAAACCCACAATACCACTCGGCTAGACTCAGAAAACCTCTAATTCCAGTGACAGACTTGATCACCCATCAATTTCAATAACCAATCATTATTTTAATAGCCAATTCATACCCAATAACCTTTGATCCTCTCGGAGGTAAACACATCAAGGTTAAACAACCTTCTATCATCATTTCGATACATAACCACTTACTGTTCACTCGATACAACTCTCATCTTCACTCAGAACAGCCCGATAGACTCACCATCACCATAAGCAGTTACAACCTCACCTGCCCGACTTATAAATTGCTGCATCCGACTTATAGGATGACGTCTCATTCCTATAGGGTTACAACAATTACATAGAGTCACTGCAAAAGTGTACGCTGCCACAATACCTATGGTATGTAGAGTCATCTCGGAACAGCATATGTTACACTCCTTTCACTCACACCGACCAAACTTACTCAACTAATACTAACCCATATGAAAATTAGTGGCAATTCACACACACATATAAGCACACATTTACATCAACATCATCATTATGCACCACCTAGGGCACATCACGCAACAACAATCATGAAATATCATTTACCATTACTGTAAAACAGTATAATGGCAATAGGCTTCCGACCCCCACAAAGCATATACTCACTCGGCTTATCAACAACCGGATTCCAGCCCTTACCGAGTAAATACCCTTTCATTGGATTACATCCATTATAAAACCATAATCTGACAGCCTATTAATCCTTCATTTCATCACACCTCACTGGCCATAGATCAAGTTAAGCTTAAATAATTCACCGAGTTCACTTAGATATACCACTCGGATTACTAAGCGACTTTCATTCACACAACAAGTTTCTACATCGGTAAACCTTTTCAATAATCATAAACACAATACAGTGGAGTACAATCATCATCATCATCATTCTCAGTACCCAAAAGTACTCAGATTTCAACCTTACCATTCACTATCTATCCGGTATCACATTCATCACTTGCATTTCATCTTAGGACGATTCAAGCCTCAATAATTTATTACACAATCACTTTACTCGGCTCAACAATCCCTAAGATCAATTAGATTATCCGACTCGAAATTCCAGGGGTCACCTAGTACCCATCGTGGGACATTCCCACAACATCCAATTATTACCGAGCCTTGACCACCATAGGCCCCAGCTCCACAAAATCCGATAACATACAATTATACTAAATCCGATCGGGATTTCCATACCTTATGGGTCACTACTAAATCAATTATTCGCTCGGTTTTCCGCCACAGGACCGAGTCTAACTCAAATCCTCAGGTATCCAATTACATCAATTTCTCACCCAGTTCTCTAACCTCTCAGGTATCCATCTCAATAATATCCGATCATACTTGATCATGCCCAATCAACTGGGTCACCACACCTAGTGGCCAAACATCAACCAATCATCCACTCGGTTTTCACACACTAGAAATCGAGACACTACCCCAATCTATCATGTATTCAATTTCACATCTAACCATTTATCACATACCCAGATTTCCAACTTAGGAAACTGTAACACATCACTTATACCATAAATCACGTACACCACATATCATATAGAGTTCTCGTGCCAAGGGATGATCCCTTACAAATGGCACAACCGATTAATTGAATTCAGAAACACCACACTAGGGGATTCCTTCATTATCATTCACTTAATCAACTCAAATATGTGAGTTCTAATCCATCCAACAAGCATGCCTCGGCTAGAAGCCACTAGCATGGCCTACACCAGAGGCTGACCAACCAATACAATTTCAACATCTATCGGTCTATTCCTCCTCAGCCGACCCAGGCTTAAAATACCTCTTATCCAATGAATAACCAAACCAGGGTAGTAACACCCTACCCCTAATTCAATATATCAACAGTAGTATCTTTCACTACTGTCCCCAGCAAACACATAGGCATATAATCATACAAATCAGGATTAAACATGTATTAATTCCAATAGAATACCACAAGCAATGATGACAATCGATCATATTGCACATAACCGCCCATTCACAGTGGGCATACCTTGGCCATGGACCTTTCAAGTCCGCTCTGATACCAAAATGAAATAACCCGACTTAATTAAACCCAAAATCGAGACTAGGGAAATATTTTTTCCAAAAATTTAGAACGTTCTAAACGTTCATAATCATTCCCAATTGAGCGTCGAGGTAAATTAAAAACAGAATATGGCAAGGGAAAGCAAAACTGATCAGAGAAGGGAAGACCGAGTCAGAAAGGCACACATGGGCAAGACTCAGCTTCGGTCAAATAGACCAGCGGAAGATGTAGCGCTTGAGCGAGCCCTTTTCTCGCTGGAACGAATCCTCATTCGCTCAAGCGGACCCATTCACTCGGTAATTTCATCACTCGGATTCGGGACCACGTCCGCTCGAGAACTGTCCCCATAGGGTCATGCTTCACTCGGCAAATTCATACTTAGCCAAATACTTAGTTTATTCAAGGAGCCCACACACATGCTTCATTCGGAAGCGTCATAATCTCCACTTGGGAAATGATTCCCTCGGATACTCCACTCGGAGTCCATAAGTTTCCCTCACCCGGAGTATTTCCCCAGTCCAATACCACTCAGTATATTTCAACCACAATTCACTCGGAATACACTATCCATTTTGCACTCGGCATAATTTGATCTTTCCCACACTCGGAGATCACATAACCTTCATTCCTTCAGAAGGAGTCATAAGTTAAGTCACTCGGACTTATTTAAATCTTATCCACTCGGAATATATATAGCCTCGTTCACTCGGAAGAGGACTCCTAGAATACACCTCAATCAAACCATCATAACAACTCTTCCCTCGGAAGAGGTTCACTCGGGATTCCCTACTCGGGAATATTCAAACCCTTCCCCACTCGGGATTTACTCATATTTTCACTCGGTAACATATGGACTAGTCTTCCCTTAGAAGTAGCCCACACAAACAATAGCCTCACTCGGCAATGGCCTTCCATCAATATTCCACTCGGAATTTATTAACTTAGCATTATTCTCTCAACACCACATAATGAACAATTCGGGTAACATTATAACAATGTAAATTATATATATATATATATATATATATATATATATATATACACAATGTATACTTGTTCACAAACCCGACAGTCAACCCACATAATTAAATCTGTTCGGATTACAAGAGAGCCGGCCAAGGCTTTAACATATCTATTTACAATATATATATTATATGTGCACTTCAACATTCTGAGTGCCCATCCCTCAGACTTGAGGCCATCTCCTCATTCCCAGTCCGACCTGCATATACTGAAAAATATAGCTACAGTAGGGGTGAGCATTTACATATTAAATGACAGTTATTGACTCGGATTAATCTTAGAATCCTCACCCATACAATAACATATATCAATCAGCAATAATGCACTCTGCCATTCAATATGAACCCTACAACAACTTCATCCACTCGGGATTCATACAATTCATGCAATTCAATCAAGACTGAGTAATTCATACCATTCACAATCACCTTGCACTCGGTAACAGTACCAATGTACATATATTCACTCAGTCGGAATTCACACCAATTATTCATGGCTATATAATTCATATTCATCACAGCATGTATCACAACCATAACATCATATTGCACTCGGCAAATATACCAGTATACATGCATTAATCCAATCGGATTCCCCCCAATCAATTCATATTCACATATCCAAACAATTCACATTGAGTTCAATGACAATTATAAGTGTGCACACATTCATTTCACCCGGATCCGGTTATTCATTATCAATTTTTATTGTTGCAACATAGGCTCCAAGCCTTTTCTCAGCTCCAAGCTGATTCGGCCGTTTTACTGGAACCAAACCGTTTGCCCTCACAAGTAACACAGTCACTCCAAGCGACAACGGAAGTATTACGGGCAGCCCCGAGTCCAACCCGGTAGGCTTGCCTTGAGTCCAACCCAAGGTCTTTAAGCGTCCAATGCTTAGTGCACTCGGCACTGCCTCGAGTCCAACCCGAGATCTTTTATATATTTTCAACACATATTCATCTGATTGCCGATCGGTATTAAGCGTCCAACGCTATATGCTCCAAGCATTTCCAGTGGCGAATCAGATGCATACGGTAATATTCAATCAGGCGTCCAATGCCAATGCACTCAGCATTGCCTTGAGTCCAACCCAAGGTCTTTCAATATATTCTCCACACATATACACTTGGAATTCAATTATCAGTAACATGCATCCAATGCATTTTATCATTATTATCCATAAACAGGGGTCGACATAGCAATAATACAATACATGCACTCAGCAATCACATGCACTTGGCAAATCACATGCTTTTTAAGATAAAATCCCAAACGGGAATTAACATAACCGACCCACATCTCATGCACTCGGCAACCACAATGCCATCCACTCGGAATTATCATTTACAACAAGCATCACATGCTATTTCATATAATATCCACTCGGGATTAACACAACAGTCTCCCATCTTATACACTCAGCATTCGCATGTTCAATGACAAGCATCACATGCATTTAAACACAAAATCACACACGGGGATCAGTACAATAAACTCATACACTCGGCTTTCTCATTAACAGCCACAACATATCATACATTCATTCGGCATACTCATTAAGAGCCAACATTTCCATGCATTCACTCAGCAATCATATGCTTAACAACATACATCTCAGGGATGGGACCACCAGACCACTAGACAGATTATAATATCATAACTATCCGGGCGTTGCATGTACTACAACACATCAATCAACATATTTCAACATATCACAACATATTTAAGCAAAACCACCCAGAACCAGTCCATAAACCATACATTTGAGATGTAAGTTAGCCCCCCTACCTGGAATAAAGATCCCAGCAACTCCTTGGGCTTCCAAATCCGACCAACTGCTCATTGGTCACTCGTTCTTCAACAGAACGACCCAGCTCTCAGCTTTGGAGGAACCAACAGCTGCTTCCTCTCGAGCAGATCTACCACTAAACACTTCATACCAAGCCTCCAAGGCACAACACAACCCTCACACACTCAAGCAGTCCAGTCCTCACCAACAATGGAGGACCCATGCTTCCAAGCACCCAACGCTATTAGGCAAAACAGGGGAGGATCTCTGCCTCCAAACACACAGCACCACACAGATCTCTCTCTCAGTCACGTTGTTCCTCTTCGTGTTCCAGTTCCCACTCAGGCTCTACTCAGCGTGCGAGTGGAAGAAGAAGATGAAGGAGATGAAGATGAAGAACCAGCGGAGGAGTAAAAGAAGAAGCCACAGGATGCGAGAGAGAAAGAAGGAGTGTTTCTCCTTGAACCCAAGAGAAAATGAGCAAGGAATGGTTAGAAAATAGAGAGCTGAAGCCTTATCCCCACTGCCCAGTGACAGCTCCACTCCCACCGCCATCACATCTCTATCTGCCATCATAACACCATTAATTTCGGTCCCACATCATTTAATGCTAATCCCCTCAGCCATCGATCACCATCAGCGTGAATGGAGAGAGAGGGAGGGGATCGGAACCCCATTTTCACCCACCAAGGGCATATATGACATTTCCTAGCATTATTATCATTATTATTGTTGAATCAATAAATTTTAATTCTCTAATTAACCTTAATCAAAACCAGGATGTTACACCATGTCCAATCAGTTGTTGCCTCTGTGGGCAATCGGGTCTAATGTGTCCCGGTTGTCCACATTGGAAACAGACAATCTGACTGGCTGGACAATGCTTTACAATATGACCCTCCTCGCCACAGTTATAACACACTCGGTTACCCGACTGGCTGCCCGATTGGCCAGTAGAACTCCAACCAGACAAAGAAGAAGACGTAGCAGAAAACTTACTGCCACGAAAGGACTAACCCGTCTTCTTGAAGTTAAACCCTCTTGCCTTCAGCTGTTTCTTATCTCTCGGCTGAAAGGCTCTCTGTAGTTGTACTTCTTCAGTCAGCCTAGCCTTGTTTACCAGACTCGGATAATCCCAAATCTCCATCGGCACAATTATACTATGGAGTTCAATCTGTAATCCCGACTCATATTCAGCACACTTGCTGCCCTCGGTTCCTTCCAATGAGAAAGGATGATAGAAATCACACAGCTCGTCAAATTTAGTAGTATATTTGGCCACTGACATTCGGCCCTGTTCCAGTCTCAAGAATTCTAATTCCTTTCGAATTTTATAATTATCCGGGAAGTATTTGACAAGGAATCTCTTTCGGAAATTTGCCCATACTACGGGTTCATTCCCTGCCTTCATCTGAACCTTGGTCCGAGACCACCATACCCTCGCCTCATCCTTCAATTGGTAGGTTGCAAATTGAACCTTTTGCTCCTCCGAGCACTCAAAATACTCAAACGCTTGTTCAACTTCTCTAATCCAAATATACGCTCCATCATAATCGTGCCCTTCTTTGTAGGCAGGGGGATTCCTTTTCAGGAATTTATCAAGAGTGGGACCAGACTCGGTCCTACTCATCAACTGGGAAAACTTAGAGATGAAATCATCCCCTCCTCCAAAACTAGTTCCTTCAGCCATAAGGTATTTCTACAATGAATAAACACATCACCATTAATAACCAATGCTCTACCAGGGAGTCAGATAATTACCTCATATAAAACACAACGCCACTGGAGTGCCAAGGGAATGATGCCAAGCTGCACAAACAATCACAAACACTGCAATAGAATACAAACACAGTCCATCATAGGACTCACACAATCACTCGGTTCACCCATCCACTCGGCTCTAGAAAGAACCGCTCTGATACCAACTGTGACGACCCGTGTCATTTTTCCCATTTTTCACAATAGATTTTTCACTTTTAATAAAAATCCACTCGGTCTTAATAGAAAATAATATTTACTTTTCTTAAATATATTCAAAATAGTAAAATCATACTTGAAATAGTAATGTCCGACTGAAAGCGATCGGAAGTACATCCATAGTTATTTAGAAAACAACGGAAGAAGGAAACAGTCAGGGTTCACTTGCCTGAGTGAGACTTTGATTCGCTCGGGCGAGATCCGACTCGCTTGAGCAAATACTCCTCTTTAAACCTGAGCGGACCAGACTTACAAAGAAAGTCAACAAGTCGGGTTTCACTTGGAAAATAAGTCCACTCGGTCATCTCTCACACGGGAACAACTTAACCTTCACTCAGAAAAGTTCACTCACATCTTCACTCGGAAGTACTCTTATCTTACTTCACTCAGAAATGATTCCCTCAGCCACAGCTCACTCGGTGACACACTAATCTTCCACTCGGGAGTGGGTCTCTCGGTTATTCTTCACTCGGTAATCGACTCTGCTACAGCAATGTAAATTCATTCATAAAATAAACACCGATCAAATAGCATCACAAATCATGACCGAATCAAATTTAATTCAACATACCGTTAACATATATCATCACACACTCGGAAAAACTCAATATATATATATATATATATTACATAATTTCATTCAAATTCACTCGGTGCCTTGGCATCAATCCTCCGCTTGGCGCACCTCCATGGCTCCTACCTCTTCCCTGTCACTAGTTACTAAAAATGTAAACCACAGCAAGGGTGAGTGTTTAGCATCATAATTAATCTAGAACGGAATTTAAATAAAATATGAGTACAAAAACGAGGGTAACATATACTGTCGGTCATCCCATACCACAATCACATTCACATTTCACAAGTGGCCATTAATAACATCACTCGGGTGACCTGTTTGTCAAACCCGACTCATTAATAACATTACTCGAGTGACCTGCTTGTCAAACCCGACTCCACATTGCCACAAAATACCGATTGTCATAGCATCATTTTAATTTCAATCGGATTTACACATACACACACACGATCCTCAACCGATAGGTGTCCACATACATGCACATAATTTTCACAGCCTCATTTCATCACAGCATCAAATAATTGAATCTCACTCGGAATATTCCACACTCGGAACACGATCCTAAACCGATCGGTGTGCACATTCACACGCATATACATTCACAACACACACGGTTTTCATTCAGCATCAACTCTCACTCGGTTCACAGTCATTACAATGACTCGAACAGTATGTCCTATTCTAATTAATTATAACCCGAACACCCCCCTTACCTCTGTTCTACGCCTCAACAGTTTCTGAGTTCACTGCTCCTCCTCCGTTCCAGCAGCAACTTCTTTAAACGTTCTACCAGTGCTTGTTCCACCACCTACGGGTTTGGAACGTGAAGTTCATTAACATCACACCATCATCCACACGGTCAAGGGCCATTTACAGGCTTACTACCAGGAGGAATGGGATCGGAACAGTACCCTCCTCCATACACATGACCATTCGGTCCAGAAAAGAAAGGAAAGAGGTTTAAACGGTTCAAAGGACTTACCTTAAAACCTCTGTCACAGCTTTGTAAAATGAACCTTCCTTTCGAAGCTTAAAGCTCTCAGTCAATGGAGGAAGAAGAAGAAAAGTAGCAGAAGTTCTTCACGTGAAAGAGAGTGAATGATTGCGCAAATGATTGAAGAAAGAAAAGGAATCCATTATTTAAACTCATGGCAACCGGTTACCTTCTTAACCGGTCACTTCCAACCGGTAACCTCTTCAACCGGTCATCTCTCCATTTAATTTCTTTAAAGATTTAATTTAACTTCTCTTCTTCTAATCACACCCTTTATAATTAACCAATAATTCATAAAAATATCAAATAAATTCCTAAAAACAATTTTTAATATTTCCACTTCACAAAAATTTTCTACAATTATCCGGGATGTTACACGTTGGATGTCCTTTGCAAAAGGTTCCCAAATCTTTTTGGACTAAAGCTGTAAATTGGATATTTTACTTGTTGAATCGATGTCCAACACATGTTGTGAGGAACATCACTCCCCAAGAAGCTTAGAGTGGAATCAAGCGTTCAGTAAAGTACCTTCGAGTTGGGGGTTGCATAGCACATGTGCGCATACTAAAGGCAAAATTAGGTAAACTTGATGATAAGAGTTTTCCTTGTATTCTGTTAGGTGTTAGTGATGAGTTAAAGGGTTATCATCTATTTGACCCCAAGACAAAGATGATTGTAGTTAGTAAAGATGTCATGTTTGAAGAAGAGAAGAGTTGGGATTGGGGTTCAAATTATAAAGAATAAATAGAAACTAAGCTGGTTTGGGGTGATGACGATTTCCATAGTGATGAGAGTGAGAGGGAGCACAAAAGTGAGACTAATGGTAATGAGTTTGAGGAAGATATGAACTCGATAGTGATGGTGAGAATGATGAGAATAATGTAAAAGGTGATGAAGCTAGGAATGAAGCAGAAAATTCACAAGAACATGTGATTCAAGGGAGAGAAAGAAGGAGGCCGACTGGATAGGGGAATTTGTACATGGTCCAAGATATTATATGTGACAATCTGATTTTATTTGAGGAATCTGTTAAGCATGAGAAATGGAGAAAAGCTATTGATAGTGAAATAAACTCAATTGAAAAGAATCAAACTTGAGAGCTCATGCACTTGCCAACTGGAGCAAAAACAATTGGAGTCAAATGGATTTTCAAGACTAAATTGAACGAGTTAGGTGAAGTTGACAAGTATAAAGCAAGATTAATGGCTAAGGGACACTCTTAACAACATGGAATCAATTTTTCTGAAATCTTTACTGTTGTTGCATGCATGGATATAGTAAGGTTGATTGTGGCACTTGTAGCATGCAAAGGATGGAACATCTTTCAGTTGGATATCAAATCTGCATTCCTACATGGAAAATTAAGTAAAGATGTGTATATTGAGCAACCAAAGGGATATGTCAAGAAAGGGAAAAAGCACAAGGTTTAAAAGCTGCATAAAGCCTTGTATGATCTAAGGCAACCGTATAGAATCACATTTCATTAAGGATGGCTTCAAAAATGTCCAAATGAATAGACCTTGTTCATCAAAAGAAGCATCGGAGAAAACATATTAATTGTTAGGAACTATGTTGATGATTTGATTTATACCGGTAATGACTTAGGTATTGATGGTTAAATTCAAGAAGTCTATGATGTAAGCATTTTATATGATTGACCTAGGGAAGATGAGATTCTTTTTTGGCATTGAAGTTTTGTAACATCTTGAATAATACATTTTGTGAAAAGAGAAAATTAATAATACATTTTTGAATTTGCAACATCTTGTACCCTAGCTTTTTCAGTATTGGATGCATCCCGCAACCATGCTGACTCACGAATGATAGCAACGACTCTGTTTCATCTTCGAACCCATTCTTTACAAAGTGTGGAAAAAGAAAGCAGTTCATGTTCCTTAATTTCTTACGGTGATTCTTGAATCAGACATGAAACATGGGATTGTGTTTTCAACACGCTTTTTGGCGTTCTCTTCTCCAACCGCAAAATTGTCTTTAATTCACTTTTCTGTCAACTTTCGACGGGTGTTATATATTGATGCTTGGACCCTTCCCAGTACCCTGTTGTCTTCAGATAATAATAATAACATCTCGTTTCAAAACCATCTTACTATATTCACGTGATGGCGCGTTTGAATCAATTGCAAAAGCATCATCATCCATGATGATGCACACATAAACTTTAACTCAAATTTTGGTTGTTTCTCACATTTGTTGGTTTCGTTTTTTTCAGGTTTAAAGTGGATTCAATTAGTTGTTTGTGACAGTAATTATTGCATCATAAAATTCTCTCGCCCGCGCCCCCCAAATTTCTGGAGTTCTAATAGCAGATGGAGGTATCTATGGACGTTGATGAATTAAAATTAAACTTAAATTATGATACGTTGTTTCATATCTACTTCAAAGGTTATACGAAAAATGATTTTTAATTAGTTAATCGTGTAAAATTTGTTACACTATAAAATTACTCTCTTAAAATATATTATTGGCCTCTTTCAGAACTTATAGCATAAACCTTACAAAAGGATAGATTATAGATGAGTTATTTATAAATTAATTAATTAATTTATATTGAATTTAAAATTAATTTTGAAATATAAAATATTTTCTAAAGAATGTAATTTTAAATTTAGTTCAACTGAATATAAAAAAATAATTCACTGGGGTAAGGTTAATGGGAGGTTTAGATAATTTAACATGACTTAATAGATTTAAACCTCAGTTTTTATTAGTAGGCCAAAAAAACGAATATAAAAAGTTTTTTTTTAGTCACTTTCTTTTAATCTTCATGTGAAAAGTAGCTTGGGGTTTCCGTTGACTGTCATTTTCATGAGCCATGCGCCGTTTTCATAATACAGAAAGAAAGAGGGGGAAGCACTCACAAAATGTGCACTTTCAATTAATAATGGTGTAATGAAGGGAATTGGACCGTGTTTACTGTTTATGGTCAATCAAGGAGAGAAGAATATATAAATACATATATGTGCGCCGCGTGTATACCTACATACATACCTCTCTCTCTCTATATATATATAAACATATCTTGAACAGAAAAAATGATATTGATAGAAAATATAATAATTAATAATGATTATTCAATCAAATTAAATAAAAAGATTAATTTAGATTAAAAATAATAATTCATATCGTTTTATATTTTAACTAATTTAATATTTGATTTATTCGATACAAGAAATTATGTTTCTTAGATCGGTTAACTTGGATCCGCTATTATGTCTCTAAGTTGAATGAAAATCAAAAAATCTTATTATAACTCCGTTCAGTCAACATAGTGATATTTCACGTTGACTTCTACTTAATATCGGATTACTTGGATCTTGGTAAAAGGAATTTTGTGTAGGATTCATTTACGTGTAGTTGTATACAGGTTTGTTGATAGTAAGCTGATGTGAGGCCAATAAATCAACACCGGTATCAAATTCAAATCAATATCTTTTATCTAATTTGAGATCATATGTTACCCAATTTAACATATGTGCTATGCCAAAAATAAAATAAAATCTTACATATTTAAAAATTTTCTCTATTGCTGACGATCACGCAGTGCCATGCTCGGAGCCATGGTTTAATTTTAGCTCCTTAGTGTAATTGAAAATATTAGTACTGCCTGTGGTGGAAAGCATTTTGGTGTTTCAACAATGAAATTAATAATTTATGTGTTAGGTTTTTGGGTTTTAAACAATTTTGTGAAAAACTTGAATAAGATCAGAAATAGGTGATTTTTTTTAATTCGTTATCGGGGTTGATAACTTAATTTCACACATTCATTGTCTGTTGTAGATTTTTCACATTAATTTTTAATGGGAAAGAGTGGACTAGTTTTCATTATATAATGATATAAATATAATTATATTTAAATTATTATAATGAATGACTACTTATTTCTTTTCTTATTTCAGATTTAACGAGTCAATTAATTTTATTCGTAACTTTTTAGACATGAATTTTATTATTAACTTTAAAACAATCTAATATTTTCTAAATTTTTTAAATTAGTTTACATTTCAAATTTAACATAAAATTATAAATATTTGGATAGAAAGTACATTAAAAATTTCAGAAGAATAAGTGGACAAGAAACCAAAATCGTTTAATTTCAACAAAATAAAAATCCAATTTAAATGAAATAATTACGAATAAAATTACACCCACAATGTATATCATGGTCAATAAAAAAAGTATTATGCGATAAAAAAAATTAATTAACAATTAGCATATCAAGAAGGGAAAAAAAGCCTAAGGTCGTGGATTGAACACGTACGCAAGCAATATTTTTTATTAGTTAACGGCTTAAACTTAATTATATGAGTTGGAGTTGAAAAACTTAATTTAATTCTATACTATTTTTTTATATTTAATTCTTAAAAAGATTGCCGATTAGCATTTTTCATTATTTAAATGAAAGAGTTGAATTGAATTGCGCACTTGCATTGCATGTGCTTTAAAAACAATCAAACATTTATTCCAATTTTTTTCTTTCCTGCCAGATAGTAATTGACTCGTGCAAGAAATATGTTCACTTAGTTTACTTGGTTTAATTGACCATCTGAAAGAGACACCAAACATTAATTCTTTCGTTAGTTAATTAGTGCAACAAGTTAACACAAAGACAAAAAAGAATCTGTATTTCCGTACGTACTACTTTGTTAAATTGGTTATGTGACGTATAGATAAGTATCCTTGCTTTTGTAATGGAAAATGTTAGGTGGGTACTATTTTTGCTGGTGTTTTTTTTAAGAAAGGTAAGAATAAAAGAAAAGGAAAATAATTAAAGAAGAAAGAAGTGAAGTTAAAAAAGTGACATTAGATAGTTTTTTTATGTGATTATTGTATGATTCATGAATATGAAGTCAACCTGGCAGAGCTGGTATTGTTAACTACAGAACGTAATCAACACCCTAATCTAAGAGAGAGACAGAAACATCAATTTTCATACTTGGAATTGATATAGCTCGTTAAATTCCTTTTTTTCTATTATAAGAAACATTGATTTAATTAGTTTTTAAAATTATTTTTAACAATTAATTTGGTTTCAACTTTTAACACTTTAATATGTGTAAGCAATCTTTTGGTTCCTTTCCTCCACTTAACCTGTGGATTTTATTTGCGTGTGTCCCATGAAAATAACATAGAATGATGGCGAAGGTAGTGTTAAGTTGCATGTGGATCATTATATGGAGCCCATACATATAAAAATATAGAATGATGGCGAAGGTAGTGTTAAGTTGCATGTGGATCATTATCTGGAGCCCATACATATAAAAATAACACGGGCTGAAGCAACCTTGATAACAAAACCGACTCTGGGCCAATTATCCTGGAGCTGTTTTACGTTACTTTTATGTTTCCCACAAATTCTCCCAGCTTCACAACTCAATTGCAACTCAATTATAACACCTCTTAAGCCACGGTGCATGGTGAGTTTTGGGGCACAGTAAGTATAAAAGACACCTTAAAGTTATTAAGTAATTTTTTTATTGTCACGTAAAAAAGTTTTATAATTTAAATAGCCATTCTTATATATTCCTTTTTTTAATTGAACAATAATAATGTAGCAATAGATTGACTTTCATTTAATTATTCACTAATAGTAGTAAGAAGAAACAATAAAGTAGTATAATAATAGTAACATCTGGATGATAGAGTGTTAACAAAATTCAAAGTTTCTTTTCCCTTGTATTTGTATCATAATTACAATGAAATTAATATTTCTATATATTAGCAATTACTCAATTGTTAATCCATAATTAAAAATGAAAAAGAAAACTGAATTGGCATGATTGTGATTCTAGATTATCATTATTTACCATACCCATATTAAGAAAGGAAATAAAAGTTGTCTCTTGCTAAGTAGTGTTGTCGTGTTTAGGGGGATGGGAAATACGGTCCAATTATGATATTTGATGATAATTTGATGAAATTTGTCCAATTTAGGGGTTGTTTGGTGTAACATCCCAAATTTTGTAATTTTTAGAAAATTCATTCATTAAGGATTAATGGAGAAATTCTGAATAATATTCCGAGTGAATATGGTACGATACCGGGTGAAGTAAGACCGAGGAAGCCATTTCTAAAAGAAGTTAAGATGTTTCCGAGTGAAACATTATTAAGCGAATTATTTCTAGGTTAAGAAAATAGTGTCCGAATGAGACACTTTCGAATAAGGAAAATTCGAGTGAAACGGTTCCGAGTGAGTATGTTTCCAATGGTAGTTCCGAGTGAACAATTTCCGAGGAAAGTAAATATCCGAGTGGTGAGTTACCGAGTGGTGAAGTTCGTTAAATTTATGCTCGGGTCGATATTTAATAATGACCAAAAGCTTGTGCTCGGGTTTGTCTTCGGAATTGTCCTTGACCCCGAGTGATTCGTTCGAATGGAAAGACTTCCGAGAGAGAGAGAGAGAGTTGACTTCAAATTCCGAGTGATTTTTAGATGGAAGATTCCCGAGTGATGTAAGTAAAAGATTGACTCGGACATAAATATACCCGAGTATGTTTGAATGCGATATTATCGTGTGGGATACTTCCGAGGAAAGAAAGCTGACTGTTCCATGGGATGGAACCTTTCCTCCGAATGAAGGAATTTCGAGCGGACAGAGGCTGTGATAAACCTTCTCAGAAAGATATGCCCAGAAGGCTAAAACCGAGTCGGAATATACTGAAAACCGAGTCGGAATTAACGATTATTTTAGTTACTGAAGCTTTACACGTCAATTTGTTCTTCTACTTTCTAGCAGCTTCACTTTTCAAGATATTTTCTAAGTATGGGGCCCTTTCTTATGTGCTGTCCCTTTTCATTAAATGCTTATTCCTTATTCATCATCTGAAGAAAACGTACAGCAGAGATCTTTTTATTGTTCACGTCTCTTTTGCATGAACAATATAAATATCAACTACTGTTAGATCAATTAAAGACTTTTGAAAAGTGAAAAACATCATCCATAATCTTTCTCTTCAAACTCTTGCTAAAAGCCATTAACGAAGAAGAAATCAAACTCCATTTCTTCTCTTTACGAAGAAATCTCTGAACTGACACGAAGCTGAAATTCCAGTCGGAATTTACAAGCTGTGAATTGGAATATAGCTTTAAGAGCTGCAAGAACTCTTTATTCCAAGTAGGGGGAGCGTTACATTTCAAATAGATAGTTTATGAATGGATGCGGGGTGATATTATTATGTTGTATATGTGTTATGTGCATAATTGTTATTGAGACCCCGTTTGTATGACGCTTTATGTTTTCATATATATTCCATTCATATTTCTGATGTTGATATCGACAGTGATATGAGATTGATGATGAGTATATGAATTTTTCATGATATCTATATATATGCTTGAGATGCATGAGTATGAGATATGTTGTGATTTTCACAAAAGACTTTGGGTGGGACTCGAGGCAACCTCTTGAGCGGGGCTCGGGGTTTGGCCCGTAGCATTGAGTAGAGGACCGCTATCACTCTGGGAGTGGTACTCAGTGTTACATTAGGGGCGTAGAGCGGTTTGGTACCTGTAAAACGACCGAATCAGCTGAGTGCTGAATTATGGCTCGGGGAGCCAGTGTTGCAACACAAAATTAAAAGACTTAATGGATCCATTTGTTTGAGCATGTGTATGCACTAATTTTTATGCGTACACAATGACCTATGTATTATTGATAAAAAATGTTGTTCATATTGTGTTATATGACTCGGTTTGTGTTATTTGCATAGTTATGGGTTGGACTTTTAATCCAATTCAATAACTATTATTTGATATGTTTATGCTCACCCCCTACTTATCATTTTTACAGTGGATAGAAGACACAGTGATGGCACTTGAAGTCACTCGACCGACTAGAGCATTATGTATTAGTATGCACAATACATAGTGTACATAGTTATTTGGGTAGAAGCCTTGGCTGGCTCTTATGATTACCGAGTGTTGTATTTTATTTGTATTATAAAGTGGCCGGTCGGCTTTTGTAAAGAGATAATAATCTTATTTAATTCAGATTTCGTTTTAATCTTGGAATTATTTATGAAAAGTTTATTTGTATTTATTTGTATTTTAAATGGGTCGGTCGGATTGATATATATAACCGGTATTTTAATGCTGAATCTGATTCCTGTTTGGAAATTTAAATTATTTGCGAAAAATTTACTTGATTTATTGGAAATTATTTCTAAAAAAAATAAGGATGTTAAATTTGGTTCCCGTTGAGGGTTGGTCAAATTGGACCAACCCAGAAAAAAATCTTATGGTCAAACAAAATTTTAATTTTTATAAACAACTTAAAAGATTAATATTAATTTTTAGATTTTTTCATTTTATAACTTTGTTTCCTCGGCTATATACCAAATGGACACTTAGAAAAAGAACTAGGTTTAGAATTAACGTTTAATATGAAAAACCACATAAAAAAATATTTTGTCATAAATATTGTAGCAAAATCGTTCGTCAATCCCTTTCTCATCTCTTACCCTTTTTTCCCTTTTTTCTTTCCTAGAGTTTGGTTGGGGGAAACTAGGTGTCATGACAGGCATCATTCACACATGCATATAGGTTCTTTATTTGGTGAAAATTCTAAACCAATTTTTTTATAAGTATAACAACTTCCAAAATTAAGGGCCCTTTAACCGTCAACCTTGGGCTGGTGCCCGCCCTGAGGACTAGCCTGTTTGTTAAAATAATTTTTTTAATTTATTTCAACAAATTTTACAATTAAATTTACAGTATAAACTTTTAAAAATAACTTATTGCATAATGTTTCAATCCAAAGGTACTTCAAGCGTAGTTTATCAAAATAAGTTACTTTTAAATTATTCTAACAAGGCTTGTGTTGAAGAAAAGTCTGGTCAATGACAAAACCTTTTTATATACCAGATCCCACGAAATTTGTTGATAACTAACATTACGTTTACTAACTTGAATAAAGTTACATGTTATTGTTTGATGTGGATGTTCAAGTGTTCCAGGAAACATAAGGCTTAAGCTACAAAAGAAAAGGGGAGTCCATACTTCAAAAATCTAAACGATTTAGTCACAGCATAGATTCTACATTCCAAGACAAAAGAAAGAATCAAAAGTCTAGTAACTCGCTTCAAAACAAACTCTCTTACATCAGAATAACTTATTTGACTCAGACTTAAAAACTATCATCTCAAGCTTCAGAAAATACAAAAGCATCAGACTCTGTCTCCTCATCTCGAACCATCTCAGAAATAGTCTGATACATAAAGCATCAACGGTCACAAGTCATCTCCATCAAAAGCCTATTGAAAAGATTCGTAAAAGGAAGATTGATTAAACGGGATGGATTCTGTAACATCCCGGATAATTATAGAAAAATTTTGTAAAGTGGAAATATTAAAAAATTATTTTTAGGAATTTATTTGATATTTTTATGAATTATTGGTTAATTATAAAAGGTGTGATTAGAAGAAGAGAGGTTTAATTTAAATCTTTAAAGAAATTGTAAAGGAAATGGAGAAATGACCGGTTGGAAGTGACCGGTTGAGAAAGTAACCGGTTGCCATGAGTTTAAATAATGGTTTCCTTCTCTTTCCTCAATCATTTGCGTAATCATTCACTCTCTTTCACGTGAAGTTTCTTTTTCCTCATCTGTTACTTTTCTTCTTCGTCTTCCTCCATTGTTAAGAGCTGAAAGCATTGAAGGGAGGTCCCTTTTGCATCAAACCTTGAAATAATTACATAGCTGTGACAGTGGTTTCAAGGTAAGTCCTTTGAACCGTTTAAAATTGTTACCTCATCCCTTTCATTTCTTTCTGGACCGAATGGCCATGTGTGGAGGGGTACTGTTCTGATCTCCACTTCTCTTGGTTGTGAGCCTTAAAGTGGCCCTTTAACCATGTGAGTGGTGGTGCGACGTAACGTGTTTCACGTTCCAAACCCGTAGGTAGTGGAACGAACACTGATGGGACGCTTAAGGAGGCTGGTGCTGGAACGGTGGTGGAACTGTGAACCCAACGACTGTTAAAGCTTGGAACGGAGGTAAGGGGGTGTTTGGGTTATAATTAATTAGAATAGGACATACTGTCTGAGTCATTGGAATGACTGTGAACCGGGTAAGAGATTGAAAATTGTGAATATGTGTATGAATGTATGTATGAATGTGCACACCGATCGGTTTAGGATCATGTGTGTATGTGACTTGAGAAATATTTGTTGATGCTGTGATAAAGTTGTGAATGTATATGCATATATGTGGACACCGATCGGTTTCTGATCGTGTGTGTAGCGTAAACCGATTGAAATTGAAATATTGATGCTGTGACAATCGGTGTTTAGTGGCAATATGATGTTGGGCTTGACAAGCAGGTCGCCCGAGTGATGTTGTTAATGGCCACTTATGATGAAAAATGTGAAAATATGTATGATTGTGGTGTGGGACGGCCGACGGTATATTTTGCCCCTTATTTCTGGCTCCCATGGCTTTTGTGCCCAGTTGAGCTACCCAGTGGTCAAGCAGGACCCAATGGTCGAGGTGGAGAGTCAAGCAGGACTCAGTGAACCAAGCAGGGTTCACGGGGTGTCAAGCAGGACCCCCAGCTGAAGGTCGATCCTTTGAGTATCCGGATACTGTGTCAATTTTGTCTGAGTCAGTGATTTGATAATTTTATCGAGTGTAGTTGGTTATAATTGCCAAATGAGATTTGAAATATTTGCTGAGTATGATTTGATGTATTTGCCGAGTGTAATTTCATATATTTGCCGAGTGATATGTTATATTTACCGAGTGGTAAATTATTATACTTGCTGAATGAGTGATTTGCTAAAATGGCTGAGTGATAATTGCTATGATTGCCGAGTATGAGTGTATTGCCGAATGTGAGTTAATTACTGAGTGAAATATGCAATTTGAGGATAAAGGAATCGGACAGAGTTTATACTCGTATTTTGTTATTTAAATTTCGTTCTAGATTAATTATGATGGTAAACACTCACCCTTGCTGTAGTTTTCAATTTTAGTAACCAGTGACAGGGAAGAGGTCAGAGCCATAGAGGTGCGCCAAGAGGAGGATTGATGCCAAGGCACCGAGTGATTTGAATAAATTGTGTAATATATGTATGTATTTTGAGTTTTCTGAGTGTTTGATGCTACAATGTGTTGCCTGTATGTAGAATTAAAATTTGAATCGGATATGACTTTGTGATGTTATGTGATCGGTGTTTATTTATGAATGAATTTGCATTGCTGTAGCAGGGTGAATCTCGCCGAATGGAATCATTCTTGTCCTAGCAAGGCTCATTGATTTGGTGCCTGAGTATCCTTCATTTCTTTCTGAGTGAAGAATAACCGAGAGACCCACTTCCGAGTGGAAAGATTAGAGTGTCTCCGAGTGAGCTATGGCTGAGACTCTGAGTGAAAAAAAATAAGAGTGTTTCCGAGTGTGGATATGAGTGAACCTTTTCTGAGTGAAGGTCAAGCCATTTCTGAGTGAGAAATAACCGAGTGGACTTATTTTCTGAGTGAAATCTGACTTGTTGACTTTCTTTGTAAGATTTGTTCGCTCAGGTTTAAAGAGTAGCATTCGCTCAAGCGAGTCGGATCTCACTCAAGCAAATCAGAGTCTCACTCAGGCGATTAACCCTGACTCTGATTTCTTCCTTTCGCTAATTCTAAATCCTATTTTATGTTGAAATATTTCCGATCGATTTCAGTCGGTTATTACTATTTTAAGTATGATTTTATTATCTTGAATGTATTTAAGAAAAGTAAATATTATTTTATATTAAGACCGAGTGGATTTTTATTAAACGCGAAAAATCTATTGCGAAAAATGATTAAATTGACGTGGGTCGTCACAGTTGGTATCAGAGCGGTTCTTTCTAGAGCCAGGTGTATGGGTGAACCCAGTGATTGTGTGAGTCCTATACTGGACTGTGTTTGCATTCTATTGCATTGTGTTTGTGATTGTTTGTGCAGCTTGGCATCATTCCCTTGGCACTCCAGTGCCGTTGTACTTTATATATGTGAGGTAAATATCCGACTCCCTGGTAGAGCATTGATTATTAATGGTGATGTGTTTGTTCATTGTAGAAATACCTTATGGCTGAAGGGACTAGTTCTGGTGGAAGAGATGACTTCATCTCAAAGTTTTCTCAGTTGATGAGTAGGACCGAGTCTGGTCCCACTCTTGATAAATTCCTGAAAAGGAATCCCCCTGTCTACAAAGGAGGGCACGGATATGATGGGGCGTATATTTGGATCAGAGAAGTTGAACAAGCGTTTGAGTATTTCGAGTGCTCGGAGGAGCAGAAGGTTCAGTTTGCAACCTATCAATTGAAGGACGAGGCTAGGATATGGTGGTCTCGGACTAAGGTTTAGATGAAGGCAGCAAGTGAACCGGTAGTATGGGCGAATTTTCGAAAGAGGTTCCTTGTCAAATACTTCCCGGATAATTATAAAATTCAAAAGGAATTGGAATTTTTGAGGCTGAAACAGGGCCGAATGTCAGTGGCTGAGTACACTGCTAGGTTTGACGAGCTATGTGATTTTTACCACCCTTTCTCATTGGAAGGAACAGAGGGCAGCAAGTGTACCAAATATGAGGCGGGATTACGGATTGAACTCCGTAGTGTAATTGTACCGATGGAGATTCGGGATTATCCAAATCTGGTAAACAAGGCTAGGCTGACTGAAGAAGTGCAACTACAGAGGGCATTTCAGCCGAGAGATAAGAGACAGCTGAAAGCAAGAGGATTCGGCTTCAAGAAGACGGGTCAGTCTTTTCGTGGTAGTAAGTTTTCTGCTACGTCTTCTTCTTTGTCTGGTTGGAGTTCTACTAGCCGATCGGGTAGCCAGTCGGGTAGCTGTGTGTGCTACAATTGTGGCCAAGAGGGCCATATTGCAAAGTACTGTCCAACCAGTCAGATTGTTTGTTTCCAATGTGGAAAACCAGGACATATTAGACCCGATTACTCATAGAGGCAACAACCGAGTGGGCATGGCAGCCGAGCCAACACTTCTGGGACTCGGGGTGCTAATGTTCTGAGAGGAGGTAGACACGGTGCTGGTCGTGGAGGCCAATACTCGGGGAGAGCAGATGCTCAATCCAGTGGCGCCCAGAATGTCATGACCGGGCGGGTTTTTGCTTTTGACGCCTCAGAAGCTACAAAGAATGAGAACTTGGTACAGGGTAAGTGCCTCATCCATGGCTATCTTGTTGATGTAATTTATGACTCGGGTGCGACCCATTCATTTATTTCCGAGAGTTGTGTACAGCGGCTTGGTTTACCGATTGTGTTAATGGAGAACGCTCTTAGTGTCTCCACTCCTACTGGCTCCACTTTCCGGGCAACCACTATGTGTGGGGAGTTACCGATGCAAGTGGAAGATCGTATTTTCCGAGTGAATCTGATTTGTATGCCATTGAAGAACCTAGATGTCATCCTAGGTCTTGATTGGTTAGCTGTTAACCATGTGATGGTGGACTGCTATCGGAAAACTATCGTCTTCTCTCAGGAATTCGACACAAAGAAAGTGGTGAGTAATGTCTCTGCCACCTATGCTATTTTATTTACATCGGAGGGTCAGTATAATCTTATGCCGAGTGATATTCCGATAGTCTGTGAATTCCCTAATGTATTCCCGGAAGAAATTCTGGAGTTGCCTCCCAATCGGGAGATTGATTTTTCGATTGACTTGATTCCCGAGGCCGAGACAGTGTCCCGTGCGCCTTATAGGATGTCTTCGGTGGAATTAACCGAAGTGAAAAAGCAAGTGAATGAGATGCTTGAGAAGGGCTTTATCCGACCGAGTGCTTCACCGTGGGGTGCTCCTGTACTGTTGGTAAAGAAGAAGGACGGTAGTATGAGGATGTGTATCGATTACCAACAGTTGAATAAGCTGACGATAAAGAATAAATATCTGTTGCCATGGATTGACGACTTGTTGGATCAGTTGTGAGACGCTGTTGTATTTTCTAAGATCGACTTGAGGTCGGGATATCACCAAATACGAGTGAAGTCGGAAGATATTCCCAAGACAGCTTTTCGGACTCGGTATGGGGACTTCGAGTATGTTGTAATGCCCTTTGGAGTGACGAATGCTCCTGCTATCTTCATGGACTACATGAATCGGATTTTTCAATCGTATTTGGATCGGTTTGTGGTAGTATTCATCGATGACATACTGGCGTATTCGAAGTCGGTTGAGGAGCATGCTCAACATCTTCAAGTTGTTCTGTAGATACTTCAAGAGAAGAAATTTTACGCTAAGTTATCCAAATATGATTTTTGGGGAGAAAGTGTACAATTCTTGGGACATGTGATTTCCCGAGAAGGTGTATCAGTCGATCCGACTAAGATTGAGGCGGTTATGGCTTGGAAAAGGCCTAAGTCGGTAACTGAGATTAGAAGTTTCCTCGGATTAGCTGGGTACTATCGGTGTTTCATTGAAGGGTTTTCTCGGATAGCACTTCCTTTGACTCGGTTAACGAGAAAGGAGAACCCATTTGTATGGTCAGAAGAGTGCGAATTGAGTTTTCAGACTCTTAAACGGTGTTTGACAACTGCCCCTATGCTTGTACTGCCTGATGTGACAAAGGAATTTGTAGTGTACTATAATGCATCCAAGTTTGGTTTGGGATGTGTGCTTATGCAAGCCGACCGAGTGATTGCCTATGCTTTAAGGCAATTGAGGCCACATAAACAGAATTATCCAACTCATGACCTTGAACTTGCAGCAGTGGTATATGCGTTGAAGATTTGGTGCCATTATCTATATGGGTCTCGGTTTGTGGTGTTTAGTGACCCCAAGAGTTTGAAATATTTGTTCGATCAGAAGGAACTCAACATGAGACAAAGGAGATAGGTGGAGTACCTAAAGGATTATGATTTCGACTTGAGGTACCACCCGGGCAAAGCAAACATAGTTACCGATGCACTAAGTAGAAAAGTATTGCACACGGCTTTATTGATGGGCAAAGAGAAAGAACTGTTGGCGAGCTTTTGGGATATGAATATTGGAGTCGTTGTGAACGCTCCAAACCGAATGACAGTCGGAATGCTGAAGATTTCCAACGAATTTCTGAAATCTTTAGCTGTGGCCCAAAAGGACGACGAGGAGTTGTTGGAACTGCTTGACACTCAAGCAAAAGGCAAGGATATGGAATTAACTCAAGGAAAGGATAGAATTTGGAGATTCCGAGACCGAGTGGTGGTGCCTACAAACAGTGACTTTAGGCAAGCCGTGCTGACTGAAGCACACAGAAGTTCTTTGAGTATTCATCCCAGTGTTACAAAAATGTACCACGATTTAAAGAAGGAATTCTGATGGTTGGGAATGAAGAAGGCAATAACCGAGTATGTGAAGTCGTGTGTGATATGTCAGAAATGCAAGGTTGAGCATCAAAGACCCCCAGGTTTACTTCAACCTCTGGAGATTCCAATTTGGAAGTGGGAAAGTATCACCATGGACTTTGTATCTGGGTTACCTCGTACCCAATCCGGGTGTAATACAATCTGGGTGATTGTAGACCGATTGACCAAGAGTGCTCACTTCTTGGCCATGAACATGAAATGGTCATTAGACCGATTGGCTAGGTTATATGTTACAGAGATTGTACGATTGCATGGCGTACCATCGAGTATCATTTCCGATCAGGATCCCCGATTCACTTCTAGATTTTAGGGAAGTCTGCAATAAGAATTGGGTACTGAGCTGAAACTGAGCTCAACTTATCATCCTCAGACCGATGGTAAGTCAGAATGGACTATACAGACTCTTAAGGATATGCTGAGAGCCTGTGTATTGGAGCAGGGTGGCTCATTTTACCCTTAGTGGAGTTTGCATACAACAACAGCTATCATAGTAGCATCGGAATGGCTCCTTACGAAGCTTTATATGGTCGGAAATGTCGTACACCATTGTGCTGGAATGAGAATGGTGATGCCATTCATTTAGGGCCCGAGTTAATTCAAGAACTGAATGAACAAGTTATTATAATTCGAGAGAAAATGAAGATTGCCCAAGACCGACAGAAGAGTTATTATGACAATCGGCATAGACCACTTGAGTTTCAGACGGGTGACTAGGTGTTCCTGAAGGTTTCACCGACTAAAGGAGTAGGTCGGATATTAAAGAATCACAAGCTTAATCCGAAATACATTGGACTGTATCAAATATTGGAGAGGATCAGTAATGTTGCTTACTGACTGGATCTTCCCCAGTCGTTAGCTAACATCCATAATGTGTTTCATGTGTCACAACTCCGAGCATATATTCCGAGTGATTCGATGATTGTGCCGAGTGATTCTATTGAATTGAAGGAAGACCTGACGGTGGAAGTTACACCGATCGGTATTGAGGAGTATCGGACCAAACGATTAAGAAACAAGGAGGTGCCATTAGTAAAGGTGAAGTGGCAGAATTTGAATGGGGTAACCTACACGTGGGAAATGGAATCGGACATGAGAAGGGCGTACCTAATCTTTTTCAGTAAGAGCGTTGATTTCAGGGACAAAATCCCTTTTTAGGGGGTGGATGTAACATCCCGGATAATTATAGAAAAATTTTGTGAAGTGGAAATATTAAAAAATTATTTTTAGGAATTTATTTGATATTTTTATGAATTATTAGTTAATTATAAAAGGTGTGATTAGAAGAAGAGAGGTTTAATTTAAATCTTTAAAGAAATTGTAAAGGAAATGGAGAAATGACCGGTTGGAAGTGACCGGTTGAGAAAGTAACCGGTTGCCATGAGTTTAAATAATGGTTTCCTTCTCTTTCCTCAATCATTTGCGTAATCATTCACTCTCTTTCACGTGAAGTTTCTTTTTCCTCATCTGTTACTTTTCTTCTTCTTCTTCCTCCATTGTTAAGAGCTGAAAGCATTGAAGGGAGGTCCCTTTTGCATCAAACCTTGAAATAATTACATAGCTGTGACAGTGGTTTCAAGGTAAGTCCTTTGAACCGTTTAAAATTGTTACCTCATCCCTTTCATTTCTTTCTGGACCGAATGGCCATGTGTGGAGGGGTACTGTTCTGATCTCCACTTCTCTTGGTTGTGAGCCTTAAAGTGGCCCTTTAACCATGTGAGTGGTGGTGCGACGTAACGTGTTTCACGTTCCAAACCCGTAGGTAGTGGAACGAACACTGATAGGACGCTTAAGGAGGCTGGTGCTGGAACGGTGGTGGAACTGTGAACCCAACGACTGTTAAAGCTTGGAACGGAGGTAAGGGGGTGTTTGGGTTATAATTAATTAGAATAGGACATACTGTCTGAGTCGTTGGGATGACTGTGAACCGGGTAAGAGATTGAAAATTGTGAATATGTGTATGAATGTACGTATGAATGTGCACACCGATCGGTTTAGGATCATGTGTATGTGTGACTTGAGAAATATTTATTGATGCTGTGATAAAGTTATGAATGTATATGCATGTATGTGGACACAGATCGGTTTGTGATCGTGTGTGTGGCGTAAACCGATTGAAATTGAAATATTGATGTTGTGACAATCGGTGTTTAGTGGCAATGTGATGCTGGGCTTGACAAGCAGGTCGCCCGAGTGATGTTGTTAATGGTCACTTAAGATGAAAAATGTAAAAATATGTATGATTGTGGTGTGGGACGGCCGACGGTATATTTTGCCCCTCATTTCTGGCTCCCGTGGCTTTTGTGCCCAGTTGAGCTACCCAATGGTCAAGCAGGACCCAGTGGTCGAGGTGGAGAGTCAAGCAGGACTCGGTGAACCAAGCAGGGTTCACGGGGTGTCAAGCAGAACCCCCAGCTGAAGGCCGATCATTTGAGTATCTGGATACTATGTCAATTTTGTCTGAGTCAGTGGTGATAATTGATGATTTGATAATTTTGTCGAGTGTAGTTGGTTATAATTGCCGAATGAGAATTGAAATATTTGCTGAGTATGATTTGATGTATTTGCCGAGTGTAATTTCATATATTTGCTGAGTGATATGTTATATTTACCGAGTGGTAAATTGTTATACTTACTGAATGAGTGATTTGCTAAAATGGCTGAGTGATAATTGCTATGATTGCCGAGTGTGAGTGTATTGCCGAATGTGAGTTAATTACTGAGTGAAATGTGCAATTTGAGGATAAAGGAATCGGATGGAGTTTATACTCGTATTTTGTTATTTAAATTTCGTTCTAGATTAATTATGATGGTAAACACTCACCCTTGCTGTGGTTTTCAATTTTAGTAACCAGTGACAGGGAAGAGGTCGGAGCCATGGAGGTGCGCCAAGCGGAGGATTGATGCCAAGGCACCGAGTGATTTGAATGAACTGTGTAATATATGTATATATTTTGAGTTTTCTGAGTGTTTGATGCTACAATGTGTTGCCTGTATGTAGAATTAAAATTTGAATCGGATATGACTTTGTGATGTTATGTGATGAGTGTTTATTTATGAATGAATTTGCATTGCTATAGCAGGGCGAATCTCACCGAGTGGAATCATTCTTGTCCGAGCAAGGCTCATTGATTTGGTGCCTGAGTATCCTTCATTTCTTTCTGAGTGAAGAATAACCAAGAGACCCACTTCCGAGTGGAAAGGTTAGAGTGCCTCCGAGTGAGCTATGGCTGAGACTCCGAGTGAAGAAAGATAAGAGTGTTTCCGAGTGTGGATATGAGTGAACCTTTTCTGAGTGAAGGTCAAGCCGTTTCCGAGTGAGAAATAACTGAGTGGACTTATTTTCCGAGTGAAATCCGACTTGTTGACTTTCTTTGTAAGATTTGTTCACTCAGGTTTAAAGAGTAGCATTCACTCAAGCGAGTCGGATCTCACTCAAGCGAATCAGAGTCTCGCTCAGGCGATTAACCCTGACTCTGATTTCTTCCTTCCGCTGATTCTAAATCCTATTTTATGTTGAAATATTTTTGATCGGTTTCAGTCAGTTATTACTATTTTAAGTATGATTTTATTATTTTGAATGTATTTAAGAAAAGTAAATATTATTTTATATTAAGACCGAGTGGATTTTTATTAAACGCGAAAAATCTATTGCGAAAAATAATTAAATTGATGCGGGTCGTCACAGATTCTAATTCAGTCTAAAAGCATCTAAAGTTTCACCTTTATCTTATGTATTCAGAGATTCCTTGAATCTAAGTTTTCCCTCTCAGTGAAACTTATGCTACGTCTAGCCTACTTACGACTGCACTCTTCTAAAATACTCTCGTATTGAGATTGCGTGTGTCAGAACGTCTCTCTATGGCAACAAAAGCTTTTACCTGTTGTGTAACCTCTTCAAGAATGGCTTTTGTCCCTCATACAACTATTCTATCAACGACTATATAATTGACAAGCCTCTTCCTGAGATCAACAAGATGATCCTATATAAGAAAAATAAATCTCTTCATCAGAGAGAGCCCTCGAGAAGAAAAAGAAGAAATATCAGAAGAGAGTAAAATAAATATGAAGAGTTGAAGCAGATTAAAAAACATATGAGAGTATAAAGAATAGCTCAATAAGGAAAATAGAGAAAAATACAAGACACAGTTATGTGAGCTTATATGCATAAACATTGAGCATTATATGACTCTGAAGAAAAGAAAAGAAGAAAGAAGAGTCATATAGAAAGAGATGAGGAATAGAGAGAGCTTGTGAGGTAAATAAGCTTATCTCATGATGATCCTATATAAGAAAAATAAATCTCTTCATTAGAGAGAGCTCTCGAGAAGAAAAAGAAGAAATATCAGAAGAGAGTAAAATAAATATGAAGAGTTGAAGCAGATAAAAAAGACATATGAGAGTACGAAGAATAGCTCACATAAGGAAAATAGAGAAAAATACAAGACACAGTTATATGAGCTTGTATGCATAAACATTGAGCATTATATGACTCTGAAGAAAAGAAAAGAAGAAAGAAGAGTCATATGGAAAGAGAAGAGAAATAGAGAGAGCTTGTAAGGTAAATAAGCTTATCTCACACTTACAAGCTCCAGTCGTCGATAAGCCATTAAAAGAGGAAGGCTTATCTTGCGTTAATTCTTTCAATCCTCTGGTAGTACAGGCCTGGTGTGTTGCCAGACTCTGTTAGTGTGGGAAACACTTTGGCCTAGAGAGGCATTTGAAATAATACTCGGGGTTTGAGCTAGAAGTAGCTTGTAAAAGAATACTTGGGTCTGCCCCAGGAGTGGGTACGTGCAAAATAATACTCTTAGGAATCCAGAGGGGTCTGGTGTGTTGAAGCACGACTATGCTTAGACCATGAGTGGTCAGAGTCAAGAATACTTGTGTCTGCCCCAGGAGTGGGTGCATGCAAAAGAATACTCAAAAGCACGGGGTGTGCTTAGGACAGGAATGGCCGGACTCAAGAATACTCAGGGGCCAGGAGTGGCCAATGTTAAGAATACTCTGAAGCACGTGTTGTGCTTAAGCTAGGAGTGGCTGGAGTCAATAATATTTGTAAGCTCGGTCTGAGCTGTTTATGTAAAAGTTCTTACATAATGAAAACCCTTCAGATTTGAAGGTACTGGATGTAGTCTTCACATTGGAGGTGAACCAGTATAAATTGCTTGTGTATTGTGTCTTTCTCTCTTACTCTTTACTATCAAAAGTGTTGTGCATTATGAGTGTTAAAATCGATAGTAAAAGTCTGGCTAAAATAAGCACTTTCTCTTACTCTCTCAATCAAAGAATTACGCTCTTAGTCTCCTCAAAAGTATGGTCCGTTTCATAACGCTCTAAAAGTTTAAATATCACTTTTTGGATTAAAAAAGTGAACATACTTATTCAACCCCCTCTTCTAAGTCTGTTCTCCGAACCATTAGCTTGATTATGTTTTTGGCCCCTAAAAATTATCTTGTCTTGTCTTGTTATTAGTCCTTATATTTCTTTTGGTATTAGTCTCTAAAAAGTTTTAAGTGTTTATTATAGGTCTCTATCATTAATGTTCTCTGTTAACTAATGATGTGAGAAATGAAAATGTGACATCATTAGTTACACATGTTAACACACATCATCGATTCTTTTTTCTCTTTCTCTCCTTCCCCCAAACGTATAGGAACACATACAAAGACACCATGCATGGCAATTGTGATAACCCCAACTCTCGATCGTTACCGCCCTTCACCAAAGAAAAACCTTAATTTACCCGATCAAATCTTACTACAAACAAAGAGACAAAGAACGACACAGAGATGAATAGAGAAAAATCAAAAAAGGGAGAGAATGCAACAATGGTCAATCAATTTCATGAATCAATTCATGCCCCAAATAGAGCTAACCAAAGCCTATACCTTATTCACAAATAGAAAACAAAACAACAATGTTTGAGGGTAGGATTCTGTCATGAGACGACGAAAACGGGTTTGGTACAAATGCAAAGGAATAAGGTCTATAACAACAACATGGCTTCTTTGTTGAATGAACTTGTTAGAAAATTAAATTCTGCAGCCCTATGTTAATTGGATCGTCTATGAGTGCTCCATCCCGAGAATGAGACAATACTAAAGAAAAGAATAGGAATAAAGAAGTGAATCAAATCCTTCCTCTTGATTGATTTCAAGTTGAATTCAATTGAGCATTCAGGGCATTGCCTCAGTCTCATGGAGGAAGATATGGTTGTTTACTGGGCCTAGGTTCTTAATGAGCATAACGTGTTACGATCTAGGAAATATAAATTGAGGCGTGTTTCTCTATTCATAGTGATGGCTTGGAATGTTATGGTTATCAGGGTTATAAGTTAAGGTGTTGTAGCTGTGATAGGTTGGGAGCAATTATAGGAGAGGAAAAAGAAAGGTTATGAGGTATGTGAATAAGAGAAAGGAAGAGAGATAAGGAAGAGAAATAAAAGAGATAGAAGAGAAAAACTTGAAAAAAGAATTTGGTGATGTGAGTTGATATGTTTCACTAATTATGTTACATTTTTATTTGCCACATCATCAGTTAACAAAGATTAATGACAAAGACCTGACAAACATTTAACATTTTTTTAGGGATTAATACTAAAAATTTTATAGGGATTAATGAAAAAATGAATAACTCTTTAAGGATTAAAAACATAATTAAATATTCTAGCAAATATCATGGAGTAAAAATTTTCATGTGAAAATAATTTATTCTATAAATATTTAATTATAAGAAAATTATTGTACTCTAAATACAAAAAAAATTATGTTTTTCACATCATTAAATATTTGCATGTTTTTTAAGAGTATGTTTGTACATTAATACTACTTATATCCCTAAATATAAGACCCTTTTGAGAACTTTTTTTGTCTTTTAATATAAGATTCCCTTTCAAATTTTTATGTTATTAATTATTTTTATACTAAAATATCTTTATTAAATGAATAACTCTTATTGAAGTTTAAAAAGACAATAATTGAATTACATTGTTTAGAATATTTATCTCTTCTATTATAATTGGCTCACACAAATATTAATTTTTCTTCTTATTGACTTTACCAATAATCTTAAGAGTAATTGGTTGAGAAAGTACGAGTGAGAAGGGAAAATGATATTCTCAATAATCTTAAAAGTAATTTTAAAAAATTATCCGAGACAAAATTAATGATTTTAACTAAACTAACTAATTTTCAATACTCGTAAATTAGGTAAAAAGTAGTATATATTTTTTCAAAAAATTTTAGGATAACTATTTCTTTGGGAAAACACTTCAAATACTTAACCATATTAATTTGAAAATAATCATATTACATAATAGATAAATAAAAATAGAGGTAGTATTAAATAACTTTTAAGATAGATAAAGTAGTATGCTAAGGGAGAAAAGTATGCGTGAGATGATATACTAATTGTATATCTAAATATTGTGTAACAACATTAAAAGATGTTTAAAAGCCATAAAATGTTATATCCTTTATAAGTCCTCCTATAAAATTTACTTATACTTTAAAAGGTAATGAATAAAAAAATATATAAGAAATGTATTTTCTTTAAAACATAAAAAACATTCATTTTTTTAAAATTAGTAAGTAGAAGGATAATGTTAGTGGCTCATTTCTCTTAAAAGTTTAAAGGGTAAGTACAAATTTAATTTTTCTTATATTATATACTAGTTGTATTAAATATTCAACCTGGTCATTGTTTGAGGTAGGTTTTGTAACATTTTAATAGTTCGGTTTAGACATATACTTTGTGTAATGTACTATAATGGTCATTTCTGTTAACTCTTAACATAAGCGCAATAATGATATTAGGGTAGAATAATTTAATAATGATCAAATCCTAATTTTCTCTCTCCCATTCTCTTTCTCTCCAAGCACCTATCATCATTATGGCCATTAACATGATTGCCACCCTCCACAGCCCATGGTGACTGAAAGCAAAATCATGATTGTTAATGGTGATCCTGATTAAAGTGCGGTGACTAACAACAATAAGATATGACAAATAAGGATGGTTGTCTTCTTCCCCATATTCTCATTTAGAAACCCTAACCCATTTTTATCAATTCTTTCCGAACCTCAACCTCAAATCCTCTATCTTTTTACCTTATCAACTTCTTCTCCCACCCCCAACGATGACATTCACATTCCTTCCAAACCTTAAAACCAATACGAATCACTAGCAAAACAATCTTGGATCACATTCCTCTAGGGTCAAAACCACTACACCATCTCACAACCTCTGTTGTAGAACTTAGGTCAATCACCATGTCACTATGAGAAAACAACCATCCATTCTCTTAAAGCATTGTTGAGACTTCAAATTACCATCATCAATGAACTTTCAATGAGGTTCGTATCTTCAACATCACTTCCATTTTCGCCCAGTAGTGTTGCCATACTCAATTATGAGTTCCACCATGCATTTCATGTTTGTGTGGATTTTTCTTTAAGTTGAGTTCATTTACTTCAAATGTGGATCAAACATTTATTTTTTATTTTTTGTTTAGGTTCTATTTTTTGTTTATCTTGAAAACCTAAGTGAGATTGTTTTAGGTTATTTACATTTAATTTTTGTTGTTGTTTGCTATGAATGTTGTGTGTGAAAAAATGGAACTTGGGTTCTAATTGGATTCATTTAGTTGACATGGGGTTTTGGAGGAGTTGTTTAGTTGAGATGAGTTTTGGTTGTGGCTTTGATGATCTGGGTGAATGGTTATGGTTTGTGCATGGATTAGGGTTGGCACATTGTTAATGAAGGGGAATTGCTATGTGTGGCTGAGATGTAAGTTTTTTTTTAAAAAAATTATGGCAGTTAAAAATCACTAGAAACTCAAATGTCAATCGCCATAAATAAATTTTTTTGTTGATGTTGGTGTTATTTTTTATTTCAAATTCCAATTAGCATTTCATGTCATGTGTCCTCCATATGTACATCACATGATCCATATAAACGCCACTTATACGGGACATACTCTATGCCCTGGAAACCGGATAGATCAACCCTAATACAAGTACACCCCGGTGTGTTCTATCAACCACAGTTCAAAATTAACACCAAATCCCCACCTTAACGTGAAGAACATAAATCCTCACTTGATCTATGTGCATAATACTGGACTCCACTGAGACAATGTAAAATAGAGAGTGAGAAAGGCACTTTAAACACTGGTTATACAGGACGTACTCTATACCCCAGACACCGGATAGATTAGGTTCCATTAACTATGTCAGCACATGTAACAAAAATAATCAATCCTAACCAACCTGAAAAAAATAAAGGACTAGTTTGAGTAAAAAAATAAGAGGGACCTACTCGAATCTAACTTCAAACATATGGGACTGAAGGTGTTTTTTTATTTGTTACTTTAGGAGTTAAAGAAAACATTTATTACCTCTTTTTTTAATCACAGTAATAATAAATGAGATATACTAATTAGATCATCTATCTCTTATACAATAACTAAGTTACAAAGATTACCTTCCGTTTCTTACTTATACCCATTTTCAGAAATTCAAATAAAATAATTGAATATAGAAGAGAGATATTAAATAAATATAAAATAAATAGAGAGTGAGTCTCATTAATCTTAAGGACAATTTTACAAAAATAGTACAAATTTAATTATTTAAACCAAATTGACCATTTTTTCAATACTCGTGAATTAGTTAGAATTGTCCTATACAAAGAGGCATAGACAATATAAGAAAGAAGAAAAATAACTCAGTTTTCTTACACTTAAATGTAAGTGATTCTTGATTAATTTTACTTTAATAAATGCTTTTTTTTTTTGAAAAGGTCCCCCTACTTGAATGTCCCACACACAAACCACCAGGTTGTTAAGTGACCTTTAATCTCCAAAATACATTTATTCAACGACTTTTTAATTGCTTTATTTTTATTAAATATAGTAAGGGTAAATCAAATTTATTTATTGAATGATTAATAAAATTAAATGAGTTTGACTAACTTTAATAAGTGTGAGAATTTTTTTTGCTTATATTAAAATGGTGTTTTACTAGTTACTTATTTTCTAGTGTAAATTTTAAAATCACCAAGATCAAGCAAATCACTAAATAACATTGATCATATAATTTTATCTTTTTAAAAATTTACATTGTACTTCTAGTTACCACTCCTCAACTAATGGATGATTGGTTCAAGTAGTACATGTTTGATTCCTATTGAGCAAGATCTTAGGTTTAAGCTTTATGGATGGAAAAAATTTTACGGGGAGAGTTACCACCACCATAATATAGATGTTTACTAGTCAAACATACGATTGATTGCCCCTAAAAAAGATATATGTTGTTAAACTAAAAAAGTCACCATTCCTTGTAAGTTTTATTTTTTCTCTCCATCTCCTAGTTTATTATGCATTTAATTATATAATTACCCATTTTCATTAAAATTACTCTATTGTAAAGAAATAACAATGCATAATTGGTTATTTTTTTAAAGAAACATCATTAGTATCTCTAGTATTGAAATATGTAAAAGCTTAGAAGTCATTTATTTAAAGGGTAAACATATAATAAAAACTAGTAATAAATGAGGTTTTGAACTTCTAAAATAACCAGAAAAAATAGTTTTCTCTTTTATATTACTTCAAATAAAATAGAATGGATGAACTATTTGATTTTGTTAAAGAAAAAGTCTGGTAAATGTTGAATCATTTAAACCAGAATTTCATGAGATTTGTTGATAATCAACATTGTGTATTCCAATTTAAATAGAGTAGTATCATGTTATTATTTAATATGTGAGTTTAAGTGTTTCAGGAAAATATAAGGATTGAGTTACGAAAGATAGGGGGAGTAGTATGCCAAAAGAATCTTTAAAAGTTTGGTCATATTGATAAACCCTCATTGATTCGAGGAAAGTCCTGAAGTCTGAAACATCACTCTCAAAGAAAAAAATCTTTGCATCTGAATACCTACCAAACCTAGCTTAGAACAGTTTATCTCATACTACAAAGTTTAAACATCTGATCTTGTCTTTCTTGAAACAAAGGGGGGCTCCTAGACTTATCAAAAACGTCTGGATATATTGTTAATAATTGGATCCAGAATTCACCTTAAAGGAAGTTCTTTTTCAAGTCTGGCTCAAGGATCTCAACGGTCAAGAAAACATTCTTGTAAGCACGCTTAAGCAAAGACCTATGAAAAGAAGAATGACAAAGCAAGGCAGTCTACCTCTATCCAATATAACGTCAAGTCTTTCACCTGTGTCTTATATATTCAGAGATTCTCTGAATAAAAGCTTCCTCCTTGGTGAAACTTATGCTACCTCTACGTTGCCTATGATCGCACACATCTAAAAGCTTTTTATCCTACAATTACGTGTTCAGAACGTCTCTCTCTGATAAAAGAAATCTTGTTGTCCATTGTGCAAATATCCTACCCATTGGGTATATCATATCTTAACGGGCTTATATCAAACATATTCTCTCCTCGAGCTCTTTAGAGAAATTCTCTATAAATAGAATCAATCTCTTTAAAAAGAAGATATAACTGAAGTGCAAGAAAAGACTCAAGAAAGAATAAAAGTAAAGAACACAAAATGGAAAATAAAAAAAGAGAGAGAGCTTACAAAAGAAAAGGCTGATGGGCAAAACACACTAAGAAAAGTATGGATGAAGAAAAGAAAGAATGAACGAGCACCAGACGTTCATCTACAAAAGCCCAAGATAAAGAATAAAATGGCAATCTGCTCAAAAAGAAGAATTAAGACCAAGAAGAATCGTCATGAAGACGACGAAAGCTCGTTATGTGCATTCCTTCCCTTCTGAAAGCCATAGCAACCAGAGATATGCAACCAGCTCATATCTCTTTACTCTTCAAAGAGCATTTCATCTCTGGTCATGCTTTCTGACTCAGTACCTCATGTTATCTTATTTCATATTACAAAGGTAATGAGTCTAAAGAATGAATAAGTTATTTTCTTTCTTCACGAACCAACTCATGTAGTTGTTCACTTAGTTTAGCTAAGTTAGAAGGCTTATTCATTCAAATTGAAAAAATTCTTCCAATCCTTTAGTAGTATAGGTATGGTATATTGCAAGAATCTGTTAGTGTAGGAAACACTGTTGGCCTGAGAGGCTTTTGAAAGAATACTCGGGGTTCGAGTCAAGAGTGGCTCATGAAAGAATACTTGGGTCCACCACAAGAGTAGGTGCTGTAAAATAATACTCATAGGAATCCAGAGGGGTCTGGTGAGTTGAAGCACGAGTTGTGCTTAAGCCAGGAGCGGCCGGACTCAAGAATACTCAGGGGCTAGGAGTGAATGGTGTCAAGAATACTCGGAAGCACGGGTTGTGCTTAAGCCAGGAGTGGTTGGAGTCAATAATACTCGTAGAATCGGTTTAGGTTGTTTATGTAAAATATTTTACATAGTGGAAATACTTCATATTTGAAGGTACTGGATGTAGTCTCTGAGTTGGAGGTGAACTAGTATAAATCTCATGTGTATTGTCTCTCTCTCTCTCTCTCTCTCTCTCTCTCTCTCTCTCTTTTACTTTTTACTATCAAAAGTATGGTGCATTATTATTGTTAAAATCAATAGTAAAAGTCTTGTGAATATACGCTCAGTCAATCAAAGTATCACGTTCTGCCTCTCGAAAATCTTGTCTGCTGTGCATAACATAATAGTGTTTAAATATCACTTTTTTGTTTGAAAATTTAACCCCCCTCTAAGTCTGTTCTCCGAACTAACATTTGGTATCAGAGTGTGGCCTCTTGGGGTTGAACACTCTAACAAGTGTAGAAGAAGAAGATCCATGAAGAAATCCACTTTGATGAAGGCTCAAAGAAAAATGAAGAAGAAGAAGCTGCTCAAAAGTCTAAAGACTTCAGAAGTTCGTAGAAGACCAAGAGCTCAAGAAAAGAACATCACGAGAAGGGAAGGGAGATTCAAATTCTCAGACTCCAATCAAAGCACGAAGAATGGAAGAAATCAAAAGCATCAACAAAATTCTCCATTGGATGATCACATGAACCCACAGTCTAGTGAATGAAGATTGAGTCTCAGAACATATCTGACAGACTGACAAAGGAAAGTAAAAACCAAAACAGGTTTTGATTATCTAACTCTCTATCTTAAAATTAGTATATTCTTTTAAAATTATTATATTCATTGTCTCTTTAAAATTCGTACATGAATTATATCTCATTAAAAAAATTAGACAAACATGATATGGTCTTTTACAAAAAGTGTCATCTTAGTTGCTTCTTTGTACAAATTTATTAATATACATCTCGAACATTTATTTTAAATCTTTAAAAATCGTTCCTAATTATTAGAAACAACGCATATCTTCGAAAATTTCAAAATAGTGTGTTACCTTCAATTTATTAAATTATTTTGAAAAACTCTGACTTCTATGTCCTTCTATTTAAATCTTTCTTTATTTTCGCATTCTTCTCACTCGATAAACTCCCTTGTGAATCTACAAACCCTAAACTCTCTTTACTCAAAATCGTTTTCTCAGAAACTCTTCAATGGCTGCTTTCTCAGCAAATAATATCATTGAATCTGTATATTTTCTCTCCCATTCAATTCAAAAATGAAGGAAAAGATGTTGTTTCTGAACTAGAAGGCATTGAATGGTTCCACTTCTGCTCTACTATCTATACTTACTCACCCTCCACGATAATTGAGTTCTAGACCTCTATCTCTGCCAACAAGGAAGACTTTACAATAACTGGCATTGTTCAAGGAAGACAGTTCACCATAACCACTGCCCACATTGTTCTTTGAAGATCACATTGGCTTCTTCATTTCTAAAGAAGAAGCTAATCTCTACTTATATAGGTGTGAATCACCTCCAACCATTCTGGTCAAGAGTCTTGTAACGTCCTAGGTTATTTTGCATTTATTTTTATTCAAACGATTACATCTTACAATAAATTTTTTCCTTTATTTTAAAATTAATCGATATTCAGAGAAAAGGAATTTAATTTGAACACAACGGATGAGAGAAAGGGTGTCGGGACTTCTCACTTGAGTGAGGCCCCTACTCGTTTAAGCGAGATTCCGGACTTTCACTTAAACGAGGTTCTGTTCGCTGGAGCGAACACCTTTCACACATCGGATTATACCAAGACATGCAACCGAACTCTCACAATTTCACTCTAAAAATGGTTCTGTGAACCCAAAGAGTTACCATGAAAGCGTATGCAAATAACAGTGATATATTTTAAAATATGGTTTTACATCTGATCCGGTCTTAATTAAACACAACTAATACTTATACTAAGAAGTTCTTATACACACATATGACTCTATAAAGAGTTACTCAAAGTCACTCGGACCCTGGCACCGTTCTCCCCCTTGGCGCGGCTCCATGGCTCCTTCCCCCTCCCTGTCTCTGGTTACTAAAAAAAATATGCAAGGGTGAGTGTTTGGAATTGTAATTAATATAGAACGGAATTTAACACTATACATGCATATTGATACAACCACATCAAGCATCACCTGTAAGTAAGCACACTGAAACATAGTGTATTTCATGCAGTAACTAAATTAAACCAATTACACGATTCCAACATATTCATCGCATTCATCACATTCATCACATTCATCACATTCATCACATTCATCACAACTGACTCTCATACAATCTGACTCCTAGTATCCGGATACTAAAGGATTGGCCTTCAGCTGGGGGTCCTACTTGACACCCCGTGAACCCTGCTTGGTTCACCGAGTCCTGCTTGACTCTCCACCTCGACCACTGGGTCCTACTTGACCACTGGGTAGCTCAACTGGGCACGAAAACCACGGGAGCCGGAAATGAGGGGCTATCATATACCGTCGGCCATCCCATACCACATAATCATTCAACAGTTTACCTTTCACATAATAATATCAATTCCTCATCACTCGAGTAGCCTGCTTGCTAACCCGATGTCCCATAACGATGATCATTTCAACATTTGATATCACAAGATCATAACATGATAAACTCAACCACATCCGATCATCCACTAATTAATAAACTCAGTCACACATGCACAAGCATAAACACACAATTACGTTTAGCAACATTTTCCTTAACCTGTTTACGTTACCTCAAAAACCTCAAAAACCTGAATAAGAAGTGAGTCCTATTCTAATTAATTATAACCCGAACACCCCCCTTACTTTGGTTCCACGCTTCGTTGATCTGTTCTCTGTGTCGATTATTTCCTCCGAGCATTGGTTTCGCAGTCTCAACTCCGTTACTCAGTCTTCCGTTGCTTAGCCTACTACCTACGGATCATAAAGTACAGCTTCATCACTTCAACGCCCTTAGTTCATGGACTGCATTTGGGCTCACACTCACCAGAGGAGTGGAGAACAGCCACGAATATAGCCATGCATGGCTCTAAACGGCCAAAGAATAAAAGAAATAAGGGAATTACAATTGGAACGGATCAGTAGACTCACCTTGAAGCCTTGATCACAGGAATGAGGTTAAATTGAAGTTTAGACACAAATGGAGTCCCTCTCCAGCGCATGCAAATCAGCGTTAAGAGAGGAGAGAAAAACGAAAGAGGAGGAATAGACCAACAGCAAAGATAACTTGTAAATAATGAAGAGGGAAGGAAGAGAATTTCCTTATATATATAGCTCATGGGCAAGATCGTCTTTTCCTTTATTTTATTTGTATTCTTACTAAATTTAATTAATTTCACTATATTGAACTATTGCATAGTTATCAAATCAATTACACGTATTTATTCCCTCAACGTTTAATTATTCACAATTCTCTAATACTTCGCAAGAGTATAGGCCTAATATGAATATCGGCCCCCGACGTCCTAACTTAGTGTTCATATCTCGGAAATCCGAGCTACAACCTGAGAGATCGGATACCTTATCCGTGCTCACCTCTTGGTTACGTATATCCGTTGTTTCAGTCATTATGAGGTTAATCCGGACCATGACTCCGTATGAGGCGTTCTCCTCACAACGGTTGGACCAGACCGCTTAGCCCTGCCCGCTCTTCTCCTACACTCCCGATCTTTAACTCCGCCTGCTCGCTTCAGATACCGATCTCGACACCGGCTTTTCCAATCTTTGGCTCGGACAGAATAAATATTAAATAAAACTTCTAAAATATTTACTAATATTTCCCATTTCTTATAATTCTCATTAAAACATCAGGGATGTTACAAATCTGCTCCCTAAGGCGGCTCGTACCACATAGAATATAGGTCAGACTAATATTTCTAACCCGTTTTTTATTTTAGTCTGATCCGACCGTTTGTGCTTGGGGTATTAAATAAATTTTCGGTAAAATAGGTCTGATACTCTGATTATATAAATCCAAAACGTAAGAAAATATGGTAATTCACCCCGCATGTCATTTTTATCTTCAAAATAAATAAATAATATGTCATGAAATTCTCGTGCGCGCCCGTTAACCGGTAACTCAACGTTCTTCCCGCAAGCTAATAATTGTACATCGCTGTATATACCCCTTTTATTCTTCATGCACTTGGTTTTTCAATAAACCCTGACTTTGTCATGAAGTGCAAAGTTCCGGCCACATTCAATGCACCACAACTTAATTTTTAAAAAAAACTTATAAAATTTCTTTCTTTCTTTTTATGTTAAAAGCCTGTAAAATTTCCAAGGGCTTTATTTAGTTTCTATCACATCATTTTACGTAAATTTAAAAAAATCTATTTATTTTAAATAAATATATTAAACTTGTTAATTATTCTTTACTATTTAAATTTTAAAATTACCTTCAATATAAATAATAAAAAATATATTTTGTAAATTTTAATGATACAAAGAAAAAACATACAATTAATAAAGTTATACGTTGTGAAAAAATAATAAGCTCTAAAATACATCATTTGGGTTTAAAAATAAATAAAAATAATGAATTATACGTATATTAAGATTGCTAATTAGCAGTAATAATTTGTATCAATGTTAGTAAATATTTAATTTAATTTTTTAAAATATCTTTAGTGTATCATTTACAGTACAAATATATTTAATATACAAACATATAATGATATTGAAAAAATATAAATTTATTTATATTCTGCAAAAAATTACTTATGAAATATTTAGAAGCAAAATTACAGCGTGTTTGGTAAGTGATGCCAACGGAGAAAAGTTCTGTCAAATGGAAGGAATTTTTTGATCCTATAGGTCAACAGAATTTTGATTATCTTGAACGGTATGAAAAATTAATATTAATCTTTTAAATTTTTCACTTCAACTCAATTTTGTTTCTTAAACTGCAAACCAAACATCCTCTTACTACTGTAGTATGAAAAGAACGGAAAGAAAGTAGATTTTTTTTACATTGTTGAATTATGTGTCCAATAAAGGAGGCAACCGAGGGAAAAAATTAGCATAGCGGTATTCACTATGATTTTTCATAATTATAAAAAATAAAAAGTTTATTTCCTTAATTGTAATTAAGATAATTTTAAATATATTAATTATTAATTTTTATATATTTAATTTATTTTGAAAGTTACATAAAATATATTTATTTGATTTAATTTTATTATTTTGATAATTTAATGTTGTGATTTTTAAACTTATGATACTACTATTAACTAATATTATTATTTCCAATATTTTCCATCGGTCTTAATGATTTTAACAATTTCTTTTGTGTAAACACAACTCAGATTGTGAAATGTTGCTCTATTTGCAATAAAAAAATATAATTAAAATGTATTATCAGATTAATTGTTATACAATTTCAAAAAAAAAGACTTATACAATCTTTTAATAAGCTGGTAATGTATTTGGTAACAAATTATAAATAATAATATAACAAAAATTTTCACACACTCTAATCAATTATAAAATTTAATTCAAATAAAAAATATTGTATAAAATATTTTTTCCATATCACTAAAATAAAATTTTTTTATATTAAACACATCAAAATTTAAAATTTTAATTAAAAAACACTTATTTCTTAAAATAAACTTAAACAAATAAATCCATTAACTTTAAATTTTTTTATTTTAATAACTTCTTTTTCCAGAAGCACAGTAATGAAATTGAAATAACGGAAAATAAACGCGGTCCAGGACAGTCTATTCTCCTCCTCAGGTGTTGTTGACTGTTGAGCGAAGAATGAAGATCCTATTCCTGGTTTTGGCGATTTTCTTCACCGCCGCCACTGCTGATTACATACCACCACCAAGATTGGATGGGTTCGTCTACAATAACCCTTCCTCTTCATTCGCTCTCCAAGACACCGTTTTGATCGAAGCCTATTTTGACCCTCTCTGCCCCGACAGCAGGGATTCATGGCCCCCTCTCAAGCAGGCTCTTCAACACTATGGCTCCTCTGTTTCCCTCCTTCTTCACCTCCTCCCTCTTCCGTTAGTCTCCTCTTACTCTTCTTTTTCTTTTTTCATTCTTGTTTAATTTCTTCTAATTTTATTGTGCTATGGCTATGATTAATCCTAGTTACCATGACAACGCTTTTGTTGCGTCCCGTGCCTTGCACGTTGTCAACAATTTGAATTCATCTGCTACCTTCCCCTTACTCGAGTGGCTCTTCAAATACCAGGTCAATATCTTCACTTTCTCCAATCAATTTCTACTTTCATGCTTTTGCTCTTCGATTTTTAGATTCATCCAGAAATAAAGGTGTATTCGGTTTGGAATTTGGATTGTTCCCTATCATTTTTTTTGTTTAATATATAAAAAATTCATTCCCCTGTTTTTATTAATTAAACAGATTTTTGTGTGTTAAGGATGTTGTTTAAAAATTAAAGGATTGTTTTATTGAAAATTTCTTTTGTTTAATATATAAAAAATTCATTCCCCTGTTTTTATTAATTAAACAGATTTTTGTGTGTTAAGGATGTTGTTTAAAAATTAAAGGATTGTTTATTGAAAATTTCGTCAGAATGAAATTTATAAAAATTTATTTAAATTTTTAATATTTGTATAGTTTAATGTCTTCTCACACATATGTTAGAGAAACTGTTTATTAAATCCAGTGAAATGGAAATTTATTTTGTGTGTGTTTGTTCAATGAAAGCCATATATGTCTCTGAGAAACTGTTGCTGGAATCGTTCAATTGTTGGAATGATTCTTCTTTTAGAATTTTCTCTCCATTTTTGTGCTGCTAGTTTGTTAGTATAAGCCTTATCTGTCTAAAAGAAGAACCATCAATAAAAAATCAATTGACTTTAGTCCTTTGATGACTAAAATGATTGATTTTTTATAAAGTGGAAGGTTAAAGTAATTGATTTTAAAGTGAATGACTTAATTGCTTGATGCTTTCAAATCAATGACTAACTAATTTGTAGGTTTACTTGTTATTTGAAGTTTCTAGCTTCCCTGATTTAACAGGAGAAATTCTCTGGGGCTCAAACACGCGAATTATCCAGGGCCTCGATTGTGGAGGAGATTGTTAAGGTTACAACACAAGTACTTGGGAGTTCTTACTATAATTCAATAGTGAAATCTTTCAGTGACACAACAACTGAAATTCAGACCAGGGTTTCTTTTAAGGTAAGACTAAATCTTTTACATTCTAGGTAGCTTTCAGATTAACGTCACTTAACTAACTAATGTTTTATCTTTTGGATTTTAAAAGTTGTATTAAAAAACTAATGGTTTCACTACTTGATTCTTTGATTCAAGACTTGAAAAAGAACACTGTCAATATACGTTTTTCATGTTTGATTGATTTGAAGTTTCTTTGAAAATTCAGTATGCTGCTTCGAGGGGGGTGTATGGTACTCCCTTTTTCTATGTCAATGGATTCCTTTTGCCTGATATTGGAGAAGCTATTGACTACAACGCTTGGAGGAAGGTCATTGACCCATTGGTTGCTGCTAACAAGGGTACCAAGAATGAAGATTCCATTCATTTCTTCTTGTGAAAATTGTAGCTATATACATGAAGTTTGGTTGCATTAGCACACTTTACCAGTGATGGAATCCAAGGAATGTATCTGCTGACTGATTCGTGTTAATGCTAATAATGGAATAATGAAATTAAACGTTATATTCTGTTAAAGCTAAGTTTGTTTTGAAAGTCTTTTAGTATATTATATAGTTTCTTAGTCTGTTTTTTTATAAGTCTGTTAGTAGACTTTTAACAGAATTAGGTCATTTCGATTCTATATTATCTTTGTCTATGAAAGGTTTTGTATCTCTTCTTTGTACAAATACAAAATCTTCTTTAACATGTATGTTTAAGTTTCTTAAGATGATATTAAGAGCTTAAACAATATAGGTTTAACAATTCAAGTTTTTTTCCTTCTTTTCTTATTTTCTTCCTCTCCCAAGTTTTCTTCCTTATGTTCTTGTTTCTTCTCTCTCATGGCAAATCAGATTACCTTGATTATAACACAAATCCCTCTAATCCATATTTTTTGCATTCAAACAAAAACCCAACAATCACCATTGTCAAACATCTGATGAATGACAGAAATTATCATACATGGGCCCAAGACATGTAGGTTGCCTTGGAATCGAAGTACAAACTTGAGTTTGTTGACGACACCATCACGTAACTTGTGTTATTCTGTAGAAAATCTCAAAGAAGATGATTGGTTTAACTAGGAATCACTGAAATCTATTTGTTATTGATCTGCCTCCTCTTCTTGTTGGTGTCTTTCATGCTTCTTCTAGTTTGTTAGACAATTCCCTTTGGAATTTTCAATTGGGATATGCATACTTATATTCCTTGTGATATATGCTATATGTCAAGACAAAAGAGACTATCTTTACATTAATTTTGTTTCTAATAAAATGTTTGACATGGTTCATGGTGACATATGGGGACCATATTCTATCTAACCGCTATATGAATACATCAATCGGAGATTGAGTAAGGGGCACATATGTCTTTTCTTTTTCCTTTTGATGATTATACAAATGCACCTAATACACGTGTTAAGGAGACCTTCAATTATCAAAATATTCATAACCAAAATCAACCTTAACCTATTCAAGAACTACATGAAGAGGGTGGGGATCAAACTCAACACTCTCATGATTCTTAATAGACTTAGGATTCTCAACACACTCAAGATCTTGAATAGACTTAGGATTCTCAATAGACTCGATCCTAAATAGACTTAGGATTCTCAATAGACTCAAGATCAATCTTTGAGACTTTCACAAAGAATTAGAAGGGTGCTTCTTACTTGAATGACTACGATTGCAACCTGATTGCTACTGAAAATGAAAATGAATTAAACACATCAGGTGGTATTGTTCACTCAATCTCTTCTATTTGGTCTTATTAACACTACTCTCTTCCATACAAAATATTCTGTTTGACAGTTAGCTAAATTCAAGAGCCATCATGTTATCAACAAGCTTGCAAAAATCCGTTTTGGAGAGATACTATGAATGCTGAACTAAATGCCCGGAAACAAAAGCAGACTTAGACCTTTGTCAATCCACCTCAAGGAGTCACTCTTATTAGATGCAAATAGGTTTATAAATTCAAATATATGGGTGATGGCATTGTAGAAAGGTTTAAAGCTCAATTGGTTGTAAAGGGACATACAAAATTGGAGGATGTGGATTACTTTGAAACCTTTTCTCTTGTTATGAAAATCACAACCCTAAGAATTCTCCTAGCAGTGACAGCCATAAAGGGGTGGTTTCTAGAACAATTGGACATAAATAAAACTTTCTTACATGACAACTTACATGAAAAAGTATATATGCTTCCCCCCACCTAGTTTTCTACCCAAGAAATCCAAGAAGATTTGTAAACTGGACAAGTCCCTGTATGAAAGCAGGGAATGATATGCTACTTTCACCCATGCTTTCTCAATCTTGGGATATACACGGTCATAAGCAGACCAAGCCTTATTTACTAAAACTAAGAATTCATTGTTCATTGTTCTTTTGATTTATGTTGATGACATTGTGCTTCTGAGAAGCTGCATGGAAAAAGTTAATAAAGTAAAAACCAAGCTTGATGAAGCCTTTAAAATAAAGACTTAGGGCCTCTCAGATATTTTTTGGGCCTTGAGATTGCAAGGTCTAAAATAGAAATTCTTATGAATCAAAGGAAATACACCCTTGAACTCTTAGAAGATAGTGGTAATTTAGGATCTAAATATGCAAAGACACTTTTTGATCCTTAAACAAAATTGCAATTTGGTTAAAGAACTACCCTTAGAGATGTTCTGTCATACAGAAAACTAGTAGAAAAACTGGTCTATCTCACTTTAACTAGGCCAGATATTAACTACTTTGTCCAGCAATTAAGCCAATTCATGAGCATACCTAAGGATGTTCATTGTAAAGTTGTTGTTAGGATGTTAAGATACTTGAAAGGTTCACCAAAATAAAGAATTTTTCTTTCCATAAACTCAACTCAAACTTTGTACTTATGCATACTCATATTGGGCTTGTTGTGTAGACATAAGAAAATATGTTACAAGTTTGTATTTTTCTTAGAAGATCCCTAATCTCACGGAAAAGCAAAAAATAAGTCACTATGTCATCTTCATTTGATGTAGAATATAGAGCTTTAACCACTCTTACTCACATAATTCAGTGATTGAATTATATCCTGAAAGACTTAAACATAAACATTTCTCAACCATCTGTATATTGTGATAATATTTCAACAGTTCATTTAGCCTACAATTTGTTTTTCATGAAAGAAGCAAACACATAGAGGTAGATTGCCATGTTACAAGGGAGACGAACTTGATTCATCTATTTGTTGTTGCTTCAAATAACCAATTAGCTTATGCTTTTACTAAGTCTCTTCATTTAATTTCTTTCAAAAATTTCTTAAACAAGTTAAACTTTGAAGATATTCATTACCCAACTTGAGAGATGGTGTTAAAGTTAAACTTGTTAAAAGTCTGTTAGTCTATTATATAGTTTGTTAGTTTGTTTTTGTAAGTTTGTTAGCTAACAAACTTAGACCCAAGAGATTTTAATAGACTTAAATCATTTTGTTTTTATTTTATCTTTTCTTTGTAAAAGTCTTTGTATCTCTTCTTTGTAAAAATACACAATTTTTGTTCAATATATATGCTTAAGTTTCTTAAGATAATCCTTAGTGGGGAGACATGTACAGGCTTATATTACCTAAGCTGACTTGTTATGTGTTGTGGTTGATTTTTCATTCAGACACATAAAGGACATATCATATTTCGGGGAATTAGTTAAATGTAAGCTTGATTGAACATTGCAGGCCTAGGAATCAGATAGTAGAATCTTTCCCAACTCAATTTTAGTTTCCTTTCAAAATTAATACCAAATTTGAAGCGGGAAAAAACTCTTAAATTGGGTAGACAAAATTTTTGTTGATTTTATTCTTCCCCCTATTCTGTTGATCAATCAGATAAAATATCTACTTCTTCCAAATTTTTGTGCTATAAAATTCATTCCCCCTTCTTTCCATTAAAACAATCTCTACCATCCTTTAAAACACATAGTGTTTCAATAGATAAAGCAATGTTTGAAAGTTGAAAATATATGCTAAACTTACTGTTACCACTTGCAATTAATGTATCTAGCTAATTGATTAGTTTCCTTTTTTAATTGATTAATTAAAGATTAGTTTTTCTATGGTTGTTATGTCTTAGCTTGTCTTTCCTATCTAATTTAAACTTTAGATGAATGAGTCATTTTTACAAAATTATTTTTCTCTCTCCTGGAACTTTCTCTTCTTTATGTTCAAGGGTTTAGGGTTTGATTTAAAGTTTCATGTGATTCATTCATGGGTTTGACAATTACAAATAAATGTAAATGCATGTTAATGAAGTTATGGCTTTCCTTTTCCCTTTTCTACGTCATAATACAGTCTTCATCTTTTTACATACCTTTTGCCTGCGTATGCTTTTATTTGGGTAAATCCGTTTTAGTCTCTCAAACTGTAAGTGTTTTTGATAGTTACAAGTTTTTTCCTTTAAAATACCACCACCAAAGTCTTTTAACTATTAGGAATATGTTCGGTAGCTAGTTTCACAAATTAATTCCATTCCGTTTGCAAAATCAAGAGTCGGGTTAAATTTTACACATTATTCAAAATACATTCATTGGATGAGATAAAAAGAATTTCATAACTCTGTTTTGTTGACTACACTGATAAATAAACACGCACTTAATGTTAGACACTTATATATGATTGTGTTATAAAATAAACTAAAATTATAAGAGTATTAGAAGAAGATTTAGAAGAAGAACTTGAGAGTAAGAGAGATTAGGAGTGAAAGAAGTGTGTTATTGAGTGAGACCTTGAGTTCTATTTATAGAACAAAAGGGAGGGGACATCCACATTAAAATATTCATAATACTCCCCCTTGGATGTCCCTATTTTAGAATGTGCCTCGTTAAAACCTTACTAGGAAAAACCTAGTGGGATAAAAACCTAGTGAAGGAAAAAGAGTACAACATTCTTTACAAAGAAAATAAATAACTAAATATACAGATATTTAATTCTCCCCCTCATCAGAACACTTATGTAAGCATCAAAGACCAATCTTCTGTACTAGTTGCTCGAAGACTTTGGTTGGTAATGATTTTGTGAAGATATCTGCTAGATTCTCACATGATCGGACTTGTTGGACATTTATTTCACCATTTTTTATGAGATCATGAGTAAAGAAAAATTTTGGTGAAATATGTTTTGTCTTATCTCCTTTAATATATCCCTCCTTTAACTGAGAAATACAAGCTGCATTATCTTAACATAAGATTGTTGGTGGTAATTTTCCAGCATGCAAGCCACAGGTTTCTTGAATATGTTGAATCATAGACCTTAACCAAACACATTCTCGACTTGCTTCATGTAATGCTAGAATTTCAGCATGATTAGATGATGTTGCTGTGATTGTTTGCTTTATGGATCTCCATGAAATTGCTGTACCACCACATGTGAATAAATATCCTGTTTATGATCGACCATTATGAGGATCAGATAAATACCCCGCATCTGCATAACCAATTAGGTTTTCCTTAGATGCATATGGAAAAAATAAACTCATGTCCATTGTACCTCTAAGGTAGCGGAATATGTGTTTAATCCCATTCCAATGCCTTTTTGTGGGTAAAGAACTATGTCTTGCTAACAAATTGACAGCAAATGATATATCAGGTCGTGTATGACTAGCAAGATACATTAGTGCACCAATTGCATTAAGATATGGTACTTCAGGACCAAGTAGTTCTTCATTTTTATCTTGAGGTCGAAACGGATCTTTGCTCACTTCTAGTGACCTTACAACCATTGGACTGCTCAATGGGTGTGATTTATCCATATAAAACCGCTTTAGCACCTTTTCTGTATAAGTCTTTTGGTGCATCAAAATTCCTTCCTTTAAATATTCTAATTGTAATCCGAGACAAAACTTTGTTTTTCCTAAGTCTTTCATCTCGAATTCCTTTTTCAAGCAATTTACAGCTTTTGAGAGCTCTTCTGGAGTTCCGATGATGTTTAAATCATCCACATAAATTGCAATTATAACAAACTCTTTTCCCAATCTTTTCATAAAAACGCATGGACAAATCAGGTCATTTTTGTATCCTTCTTTCAACAGATATTCACTGAGGCAATTATACCACATACGTCCAGATTGTTTCAGTCCGTAAAGAGATTTATTCAATTTAATTGAATAATTTTCTCAAGGATTTATCTTGTATGCTTCAGGCAAATTAAATCCTTCAGGGAGTTTCATATATATGTTATTTTCAAGTGATCCATATAAATATGCTGCAACAACATCCATAAGGCGTAAGTCAAGCCTTTCACGGATTGCCAAACTTATCAAGTATCTAAAAGTAGTGGCATCCATCACTGGTGAATATGTTTCTTCGAAATCAATTCCAGGTCTTTGTAAGAATCCTTGTGCAACAAGTCTTGCTTTGTATCGCACAATTTCACCATTTTCATTTCTTTTTCTCGTAAAGACTCATTTGTACCCAACTGGTTTTACACCTTTGGGTGTTTGGACTACAGGCCCAAAAACTTTACGTTTTGCAAGTGAGTTTAACTCTTCTTGCATTGCATCTTTCCACTTTGGCAATCATTTCTCTGTGCACATTCTTTAACAGATTTTGGCTCATGATTTTTATCATCATTTATAATATCAAGAGCTACTTTGAATGCAAAAATTTCATCAACATCGACTTTAGGTCGATTCGATTGTATACCATCCATGACATAATTTATCGAGATCTCTTTGTTTGTATCAATTTCAGGTACCTTAGTTTCTTCTAGATTTGAAACTTTGATTATGTCAGGAGACTCTACTAGAGTCTTTATATCCTCAATTCGACCATCCTCTTTATTTACTTTTCTTTTCCGAGGATTTTTATCTTTAGAACCAACAGGTCTGCCACGTTTTATTTTGGCTTCAGACTCATTTGCAAATTTAGATTGTCCTTCAGGGATATCAATCTTTATTGGAGTATTAACAGCTGATATGTGTGACTTAGTCACTCTTTTTGGATCAGCAAATGCATTAGGTAATTGGTTTGCTAAATTTTGCAAACTAATTATTTTCTAAACTTCTAGTTCAGATTGCTTTGTTCGAGGATCAAGATGTGAGAGAGATATCTCATTCCAACTGATCCTTTTATCCAACTGTTTATTTTCTCCCCCTAATGGTGGGAAAACAGATTCATCAAAATGACAATCAGCAAAACGAGCTGTAAATAAATCACCTGTTAAAGGTTCAAGATATTTTATTATTGATGGACTTTCATATCCAACATATATTCCCAACCTTCTTTGAGGTCCCATCTTAGTGCGTTGTAGAGGAGAGATAGGAACATATACCGTACTTCCAAAGATTCTTAGATGGGAAATATTTGGTTCTTTACCATGAACCAATTGTAAAGGGGAATATTCATGATTACTTGTAGGCCTGATGCGAATAAGTGCTGCCGCATGCAAGATTGCATGTCCCCAAGTTGAAATTGGAAGTTTTGATCTCATTAACAATGATCTTGCTATCAATTTCAAACGTTTAATTAATGATTCAGCAAGTCCATTTTGTGTATGAACATGTGCTACAGGATGTTCAACATCAATTCCAATGGACATACAATAATCATTAAATGATTGAGATGTAAATTCACCAGCGTTATCAAAGCGTATTTTCTTAATTGGATAATCAGGGAAATGAGCTCTTAAACGAATTAATTGAGCTAGTAATCTCGCAAGCGCCTGGTTGCGAGTTGATAATAAGCAAACATGTGACCATCTAGTTGATGCATCAATTAAAACCATAAAATATCTAAATGGTCCACATGAAGGGTGTATTGGTTCACAAATATCACCTTGTATACGCTCTAAAAATGTGAGTGATTCATTCCCAATTTTCATTGGTGATGGCCGAATGATCAATTTTCCTTGAGAACAAACAGCACATGAGAAATTCTTAGTTTGCATAATTTTTCTGCTGGACAAACAATGACCATTTGAATTCTCAACTATTTTTCACATCATAATTGACCAGGATGGCCTAATCGTTCATGCCAGATAACAAAGTCATTCTTATTTGTAAACTTCTGGTTTACAATAACATTTGTTTCAACTATACTAATATAAGTATAGTACAAACCAGAGGAAAATGAAGGTAATTTTTTCAATATACATTTCTTATCAGAAATTAACTTTGTGATGTAAAGATATTCATTTTTTCCTTCATTTGTGGTCTCAATATGATATCCATTTCTGCGGATATCCTTAAAACTCAACAAATTTCTTTGAGACTTCTTAGAACATAATGCACTTTCAATGTGCAATTTTGTTCCTTGACGTGTGTATTTTTACAGTCGTTATTCCGTCAAATTAGTACATTAAAATTAATTAATGTAGTACTAGGGTGTCAACCTAGGTCGTTCTCTCACGGATCAACACAAAAATTTAGGAAAAATCAAGTCTTAAACTAATTTTTAACAATTAAAAATAAAAACTCAATAACTAAAATTTTTACAAACATAAGTTCAACAAACGTAAAATTGGGGGGGGGGTTGATTGGTTTTGTTATCACAATTAAAATTAAAACAAAGTAAATATAGGATTTAAAACAATAATTAACAAGCGATTGATTTTCTTGGAGTATTGTAAATAAATTTATCCTTGGTTCACTAAAGATAATTTGTATACTTTCATTACTGTCAATTTCTTAGCTCAATTTGAATTAATCAACTAAGCGTCTTTTTCAATTCACAATTCCTTTACTTTCATTTAAAAATGAATATTTTAATCAAGCATCCTAATTAAGCAAAAGGAGTCAAGATCGTAAAATCTAGGAATTATTGAGCATACATAAGAACATCGCCTATATACATAATCTATTCTCAAATTATGGAATTAAGCAAACCATAATTATTAAAAGTGATTATGAAAATATTCATTAAGCATGCATATTTCCTTAATCCATTCTAATTTAAAATCTTATTTTATTCCATTTGAATAATTAAACCGATTAAGCATACAAATTTAATTAAACAGAATGGAATTAAATAAGCAGAGTAAGATTATGAAGAAATAACAATAATGAAAACATACTATATTAAAAATAATGACCTCAAAATTACATTACAATATTCTCCAAGAAAATCAATCTAGGGTTTTAGCCCTCCATAATAACAACTACAAAGAAAAGAAACTAACCCGGAATGGAGCAAAGAGGGGGAAGAAGAGAGGAGGAGGCTTTGTGCCTTCCTCTGATGCTTATAGAAACAAAGAGAGAAAAGAGAGAAACGTGAATTGAGGTGTGTTTGAAACCTTTGGCAATGGTCCTATTTATAGTGAAAGCAAGGGTAAAGGTCTCCTGCTGACGCTGTGCGTCAGCAAGACGCTACGCGTCAGCGTTGCGAATCTGCTTCCACGCTACGCGTAGTTGTGAGGCTACGCGTGAGTGTTTCTGACTCAGAATACATTATTTCATCCAATAATTCTTCAATAATGCTTGGACACTTGTGCTGCATGTTCCCCACTGAGATAGTGCCGTATGTCTGTAATGGATTGGCCAATAAGTGCTTTAATATAAATAAATCCTCCACTTCTGAAGTTGCATACAGCCTGTTAATGGGATCCTCGTCACTGTTGACGCTACGCGTGGTCTTGACGCTGCACATCAGTGTTGCGAATTTGCTTCCATGCTACGCGTGGTACCAGCGCTACGCGTCAGACCTGATGCTCACTTTTATGATTTCCCAATTGCAACCTCAATTATTCACTACAATATAAAGGAAATCAAGTAAGATTTATTATTTCATTTAAAGATTATCGCCTAATTCAGTTAATATTAAATAAAGCTTGAATTATGAAAATGTGTTAAAATGCATAATATTACACAATTAGCAATGGCAAATTATACACATTTAAAACAAGGAATTAAGGCTAAATCATGCATCATCAAATACTCCCACACTTATTCTTTTGCACTCCCGGGCAAAATCAAAATAAAAACAAGTATCACAATTTATGAAAAACATTAAGTTGAAAATAACACACAGAATTGGCATGAAATTTTAGGAATATACAGAAAAACAAGAGTTATTCAACATGCAAGATACAGAGCATCAAGATATATATAAAAAATCATTCAAACACTTAGGCATGTGAAAATTAAATTAAACTGAAAACAAAATCATTAGTGATAGAACCTCACAAGACATACTCTCAACTCTCAAGTGTTTAAGGTTTGTGTATACTCTCAAAACATTTCCTGAAAAACAGACAGTCTAAAAATTTGACAAGTTTCTCAATTCCACAATCAACTTAAATGCATGTATAGATCAACAGGGCTTTGTAGGGTTGTAATGTGGCCAAGGTTAAAATGGATAAAAATTTTTATTATTTTTTTTAAATACCAAAAAGAATGATGAAGCAATTAATTTAACTGGCAAACAGTGAGGGTAAAACATTTATTGTATGATATTAGGTCGCAATCATAATTTTTTTTAATGAGATTGCATAACTCTTGGAACCAGAGTTACAATTCCTTTTTGCACATCCCCACACTTATTTGAATGCCTGTTTTTGACTTGATTCCAAAGCTCCAATATATTCCTTAAGGTAGGTATATTTTTGGTTTTTTTCATCCATGGCTTATTTGAGCTACAACAAGGAAATAGATAAATAGGCTCAAAATGGCTAGCAAGAGATAATTTATTCATGGTAGGCTTATCTGGCTTAGTGGCTCAATTGAACAAAATGCCTGTATCATTTCAAATACATTCATATGAGTTTCAAGTATCATAAAGAAACAAGACAAAAATTAAGATGTAAGCTTTCAGGAATTAATCACACATGAAAGGATTAAGATGGTTTAAAGTGATCCATCAAATTTAAAGGCTCAAAAATCTCACAAGGTATAATTCTATCATATATGATCATCTATCAATTATCATGTCATTCTCATCATACCAAAATTGCTTGAGTTCAAATTATAACATATCATTAAGCTCATATCAGACATGAAAGAATTTACTTGTTACTCATTCATATCTTAAAATTCTAATAAAACATGTCTTTTTAAAACAAAAACACACACAAAATCTTTTTTTTTTTTTTTAACAAAAGCACATAAAATTTAATCACACAACAACACATAAATGATCCCACCCCCACACTTAAATCATACATTATCCTCAATGTAAGACAGAGCGTATAGAATAGACAATATAATGAAAAAGTAAAGAGATGGGTAAGAAAAACTCCCTCAAGGGGGATCAAGAAGTGGTTCCCCCAAAACATGTTCCTCCATTGTGACATCCACAAGTGAAGGATTTTCATGGAATGGCTTCAAGCGTTGTCCATTAACCTTGAAGCTTTTGTTGGAGTTTTCACTTTTTATTTCCACAGCTCCATGGGGAAATACATTAGTAACAATGAAAGGTCCTTCCCATTTGGAGCGCAATTTTCCGGCCATCAGTTTCAACCGGGAATTAAACAGTAGCACTTTCTGTCCAGCAGTAAAATCCTTTCTAGCTATTAAGCTATCATGGAATTTCTTTGTTTTCTCTTTATAGAACCTCGAGTTCTCATAAGCTGCCAAACGGATCTCATCAAGCTCATTCAGTTGTAATTTTCTTTCTTCACCTGCTTGATCAAGTGCTAAGTTGCAAGCTTTTACAGCCCAATAAGCACGATGCTCAATCTCCACTGGAAGATGACATGCTTTACCAAAAACAATTCTATAGGGAGACATTCCTATAGGTGCCTTAAAAGCTGTTCTATGTGCCCAAAGAGCATCATCCAATTTCCTGCTCCAATCCTTTTTATTAGGCTGTACTATCTTTTCTAGGATTCTTTTGATCTCTTTGTTAGAGACTTCTGCTTGACCATTGGTTTGGGGGTGATATGGAGTAGAGACTCTATGAACAACCCCATACTTCCTGAGCATAGCTTGCATGGTCCTGTTGCAGAAATGTGTTCCTTGATCACTGATGATTGCTCTCGGGATGCCAAACCTGCAGAGAATTTGAGATCTAACAAAATCCACAACAACTCGAGCATCATTAGTTCTGGTGGCTTTAGCTTCCACCCATTTAGAAACATAATCAACAACCAATAAAATGTAAGTAAAACCAAAGGATGGAGGAAATGGACCCATAAAATCAATGCCCCAAACATCAAATACTTCACAAAACAACATAGGTTGCTGAGGCATCTGTTGTCTCCATGTGGTAGCATTACTAGTTCTTTGGCATTTCTCACAGGTGTTACAAATTCTCCATGCATCCTTAAAAATTGTGGGCCAATATAAACCAGAATCCAACACCTTTCTCGCTGTTCTTTGTGGACCAAAATGTCCACCAACTGGTGAAGCATGACAGAATCGAAGAATTGATTCTATCTCTTGGTCGGGAATGCATCTTCGAATCACCTGATCATTACACAATTTCCACAAATACGGGTCATCCCAAATATAATACTTTGCATCACTTTTTAATTTTGAAATTTGGTTTTTGGATGCACATGGTGGAAAAACAGAAGCAACAAGATAATTTACAATGTTAGCAAACCAAGGTGAATCAAAAGAGTTAGAAATACTCATGAGGTGTTCATCGGGAAAATGGTCCCGAATAGGTGCCGAATCAGGAGCATTCTCAATTCTGCTTAAATGGTCTGCCACAAGGTTTTGTGTTCCACTTCTATCACGAATTTCCAAGTCAAACTCTTGGAGCAAAAGCATCCAACGAATCAATCTTGGCTTGGACTCACCTTTCTTCAACAAGTACTTCAGAGCTGCATGGTCAGTAAAGACAACTACTCGAGAACCGAGTAGGTAAGATCTAAACTTATCTAATGCAAAAACAATGGCCAAGAGCTCTTTCTCAGTGGTGGTGTAATTTACCTGGGCAGCATCTAAAGTTTTAGATGCATAGTAGATGACCCTAGGTTGCTTGTCAATCTTTTGACCAAGGACGGCTCTCAATGCATAATTAGAGGCATCACACATCAACTCAAATGGAGTTGTCCAAACAGGTGCTTGGATTATTGGGGTTGTTGTCAATGCTTGCTTGAGGCAATTAAAAGCCTCCTTACACTTTTCATCAAATTCAAATGCCACATCCTTTTGAAGCAGACTGGATAATGGCCTAGCCTTCTTGCTGAAATCCTTTATGAATCTTCTGTAGAATCCTGCATGGCCAAGAAAAGAACGAACCTCTCGAACACAAGAGGGGTAAGGCAAATGTGATATAACTTCTACCTTAGCAGGATCTACCTCAATTCCTTTTTCAGAGATTACATGCCCTAAAACTATTCCTTGTTTTACCATAAAATGACATTTTTCATAGTTCAAAACAAGGTTAGTTTCAATACATCTGTTTAAAACTTTTTCAAGACTATCAAGGCATGCATTAAATGAAGATCCATAAATAGTAAAATCATCCATAAACACCTCTATGCAATTTTCAATGAAATCATGAAAAATACTTATCATGCATCTTTGGAAAGTTCTAGGGGCATTGCATAGGCCAAATGGCATTCTCCTATAAGCAAATGTGCCAAAGGGACAGGTGAATGTAGTCTTATCTTGATCCTCAGGTGCAATGTGAATCTGAAAATATCCAGAGAATCCATCAAGAAAACAGTAGTGAGACTTACCTGCGAGACGCTCAAGCATTTGGTCAATGAAGGGTAAAGGGAAATGGTCCTTCTTTGTTGCTTGGTTAAGTCTCCTGTAGTCAATACAGACTCTCCAACTATTCTGCACTCTAGTTGGGATCAATTCATCCTTTTCATTTTTCACAACTGTGATCCCTGTTTTCTTAGGAACCACTTGAATTGGACTCACCCATTGGCTATCAGAGATAGGATAAATGATTCCTGCTTGTAGAAGCTTAGTGATCTCCTTCTTAACCACATCAAGGATTACAGGGTTGAGTCTCCTCTGGGGTTGTCTTACTGCTTTAGTATTTTCCTCCAGAAATATTCTATGCATGCACATGGATGGACTAATTCCAGGAATGTCTGCCAATGTCCATCCTATAGCCTTCTTATGTCTTTTCAATACCTGCAACAATTTTTCTTCTTGATTTTCATCAAGAGAAGTGGAAATTATCACCGGGAGCTGTTCATTATCCCCTAAGTATACATACTTTAGGTTCTCAGGTAAGGGTTTCAATTCTAACTTTGGTGCCTGCAAAACAGATGGAACTAACAAAGTAGATTTTGATTCTGCTGTTTGCACCTCAAAAATTTTGTTAGAATTTTCTTGAAATCCTGCATACAGCTCCTTATGGTTAACAGATATATCTAGAGACTCTGAATCATAATTTATGTATCTATCAATTTCAGCACAAATATCACAACTTCCAGAATCATTACATGCAAAACATTTGTTTGAATCATCCATGTATTCCAAATCAACATTAAAAAAATGTTCAAAAACTAGTTCATCAATAATGTCAATTTGGAAAACAGAATGATTTTCAGATGGATATTTCATGGCATCAAGAATATTAAATTGAACTCTCGTGTCACCAAATTCCATAGAGAGAGTTCCAGAATGAACATCTATTTTGGTTCTAGCTGTTTTCAAAAATGGTCTTCCCAAAATGATAGGAACAGGAATTTGAGGCATACCTTCTTCCATATCAAGTACGAAAAAGTCAGCAGGGAAAACAAGTTGTTCTACCTGAACCAAAACATCCTCTATAACTCCAGCAGGATAGGCAGTGCTCCTATTGGCTAGCTGAATTACTACACCAGTAGGTTGTAAATTTCCAAGAGACAATGATTTAAAAACAGACATAGGCATAACATTTATTGAAGCTCCTAAATCTAACATACAATTTTCAAATTTGTTATTGCCTATGATACAGGGTATAGAAAACGTACCTGGATCCTTACATTTCTTAGGGATATTTTCCTTACCAAGCAGTGCAGATACATTTCTTCCCATGCTTATCCTTTCATTGCCCTTGAGTCTCCTTTTGTGAGTACACAACTCCTTCAGAAATTTGGCATACTTGGGAATTTGCTTGATTGCATCGAGAAGAGGTATATTCACTTCCACTTTCCTGAAAATATCCAAAATTTCTTTGTCCATTTCTTCCATCTTCTTGCTTGGAATTGCTTTTGGTGGGAAAGGAAGAGGGATATGAGGTGGAATTTGGGATGGTTGCATCTCAGATTTGCTTGTGCTTGAAGAGGGCACATCATTCTCAACTGTTGTGGGCACATCTGTTTGTTTTTCAGGTTCCTTAGGTATGGGTACTTCAAGGTTCTTACCTGATCTTAACTGAATTGCACTCACATTTCTTGGATTTGCAGCTGGTTGAGATGGTAATTTGTCAGAGTTTTGAGATTGTAACTGGCTTAATGATGAAGCCAATTGCCCAATTTGGTTGCTTAAACTCTGGATGGTAGCATCATTCCTCTGTTGATACTCCAAGTTCTGTGTAGCCATTTGTTTCACCAGATCCTCCAAAGAAGGGCCACTTGTGGATGGTTGAGGTGTAGTTCTTTGGAAGGTTGGTGCATTGTTTTGAAATGGGGGTTGGGGATGGGGATTTTGTTGTTGGTTTCCCCATCTCAAATTTGGATGGTTCCTCCAACCTGGATTGTATCTATTGGTGGAAAGGTCATGGTTGTTTTGTGGTGGTCTATCATGGTAAATGTTAGCTGCGTAAGCTTGGGGACTATTATTATCCTTTTCTTGTAGAGAAGGACAACAATCAGTGGGGTGCTCTTGTGAAGTACAGATGCCACACACTTTAGCAGTCATGGATTTTTGATTTACTACTAATTGTGTGACCAGAGTGGTGAGAGCATCGAGTTTGCTCTCCAATTTAATTCCAGATGAACTAGAATTGGAATCAAACATGGGTTTGAAAGAATCATTTCTCATACCAAATTGTTGAGAGTTGGATGCCATCTTCTCAATCAAATTTCTTGCTTCAGCAGCAGTCATGTCTCCTAAAGCTCCTCCACTTGCCGCATCAATCATATTGCGATCAACGTGGTGCAGACCTTCATAGAAGTACTGAAGAAGAAGTTGTTCAGAAATTTGGTGGTGAGGGCAACTTGCACAGAGTTTCTTAAATCTCTCCCAATACTCATAAAGACTTTCTCCAGAGAGTTGCCTAATGCCAGATATATCTTTACGGATTGCAGTTGTTCTAGAGGCAGGAAAGAATTTTTCCAAGAACATTTTCTTTAAGTCATTCCAACTTGTGATTGATCTTGGAGCAAGGTAATACAACCAATCCTTAGCAACACCTTCTAAAGAATGAGGAAACGCTTTAAGATAGACATGGTCTTCTTGAACGTTTTGGGGTTTCATTGTGGAACACACAATGTGGAATTCTTTGAGGTGTTTGTGCGGATCTTCACCCGCAAGACCATGAAACTTAGGCAACAGGTGTATAAGTCCGGTCTTAAGAATAAAAGGGACATCCTCATCAGGATATTGAATACACAAACTTTCGTAAGTGAATTCAGGAGCAGCTAGTTCTCTAAGAGTTCTTTCACGAGGTTCAGCCATATCAGAAAAACTAGCAGTAGTACTTTTAACAGATTCAGAAAAAATACTATCACTATCAATATCAACAAAATTATTATTAAATCTAGCTTCTCTAATTAACCTATGAAAAGTTCTTTCAATTTCAGGATCAAATGAATATAAATGCTCAAAAGTTCTTCTAGTCATACATAGCCTACAACAAGATATTTGATCATCATGAGCAATAAATCATAAGAATCCTAAATCATGCAAAAGAGATAAAATAAAACAAACAAATAAACAAAAGAAGTTTTTTTTTTCAAATTAAAAAAAAATAATTTAAAAACAAGAGTTTTTCCTAAAGATCATTGATCCCCGGCTGCGGCGCCAAAATTTGACGTGTGTATTTTTACAGTCGTTATTCCGTCAAATTAGTACATTAAAATTAATTAATGTAGTACTAGGGTGTCAACCTAGGTCGTTCTCTCACGGATCAACACAAAAATTTAGGAAAAATCAAGTCTTAAACTAATTTTTAACAATTAAAAATAAAAACTCAATAACTAAAATTTTTACAAACATAAGTTCAACAAACGTAAAATTGGGGGGGGGGGGGGTTTGATTGGTTTTGTTATCACAATTAAAATTAAAACAAAGTAAATATAGGATTTAAAACAATAATTAACAAGCGATTGATTTTCTTGGAGTATTGTAAATAAATTTATCCTTGGTTCACTAAAGATAATTTGTATACTTTCATTACTGTCAATTTCTTAGCTCAATTTGAATTAATCAACTAAGCGTCTTTTTCAATTCACAATTCCTTTACTTTCATTTAAAAATGAATATTTTAATCAAGCATCCTAATTAAGCAAAAGGAGTCAAGATCGTAAAATCTAGAAATTATTGAGCATACATAAGAACATCGCCTATATACATAATCTATTCTCAAATTATGGAATTAAGCAAACCATAATTATTAAAAGTGATTATGAAAATATTCATTAAGCATGCATATTTCCTTAATCCATTCTAATTTAAAATCTTATTTTATTCCATTTGAATAATTAAACCGATTAAGCATACAAATTTAATTAAACAGAATGGAATTAAATAAGCAGAGTAAGATTATGAAGAAATAACAATAATGAAAACATACTATATTAAAAATAATGACCTCAAAATTACATTACAATATTCTCCAAGAAAATCAATCTAGGGTTTTAGCCCTCCATAATAACAACTACAAAGAAAAGAAACTAACCCGGAATGGAGCAAAGAGGGGGAAGAAGAGAGGAGGAGGCTTTGTGCCTTCCTCTGATGCTTATAGAAACAAAGAGAGAAAAGAGAGAAACGTGAATTGAGGTGTGTTTGAAACCTTTGGCAATGGTCCTATTTATAGTGAAAGCAAGGGTAAAGGTCTCCTGCTGACGCTGTGCGTCAGCAAGACGCTACGCGTCAGCGTTGCGAATCTGCTTCCACGCTACGCGTAGTTGTGAGGCTACGCGTGAGTGTTTCTGACTCAGAATACATTATTTCATCCAATAATTCTTCAATAATGCTTGGACACTTGTGCTGCATGTTCCCCACTGAGATAGTGCCGTATGTCTGTAATGGATTGGCCAATAAGTGCTTTAATATAAATAAATCCTCCACTTCTGAAGTTGCATACAGCCTGTTAATGGGATCCTCGTCACTGTTGATGCTACGCGTGGTCTTGACGCTGCGCATCAGTGTTGCGAATTTGCTTCCATGCTATGCGTGGTACCAGCGCTACGCGTCAGACCTGATGCTCACTTTTATGATTTCCCAATTGCAACCTCAATTATTCACTACAATATAAAGGAAATCAAGTAAGATTTATTATTTCATTTAAAGATTATCGCCTAATTCAGTTAATATTAAATAAAGCTTGAATTATGAAAATGTGTTAAAATGCATAATATTACACAATTAGCAATGGCAAATTATACACATTTAAAACAAGGAATTAAGGCTAAATCATGCATCATCATTCCTCCAGGTAACAAAATACTGGCTCTGTCGGAGCCTTCAATTATATTTATACTACCAGATATAGTATTAACATTGGCTTCTTGTTTTACTATATGGTAAAAATATTTCTCATTCTTGAGAATGGTATGAGTTGTTGCACTGTCTGCGAGACATATTTCTTCGTCATTCACATGAGTATTCATTCTTTATTAAATAAATAAAATAAATCATGAGTAAAAATATAATTAAAAATAATATTTAACAAAATTTTATTGATAAAGACAAAATTTACAACAAAACAAATTACATGAAACATTAAAATAATTTATTTAGGGATACTCCCTTCTCCAACCGAGTGGTCAATTTCTTCTTCAGGAAGAGTAAGAAAATTATCAACACTAAAATCAGAGAAATCATTATCTATACCAGTAAAATTTGTCTCTATTATTTTCCCTTTATTTTTAAGGGATTTTTGGTATAGATCTACGAGATGCTTTGGTGTGCGACAAACTCGAGACCAGTGTCCTTTGCTACCACAACGATAGCAGATGTTTTTAGTTTATTCGCTATTTTGAGCATCTGTCCCTTTTTTCATAAGTTCTTTATTTTTCCATGTGAATGATGATCTCTTATCATTTCGACCATGACCACGGCCATAACCATATCCACGACCAATACCATGTCCCCGAGCATTACCTCGTCCACGACCGCGGCTACGGCCACGACCACGACCATGAGTATTATGATCGTGTGTTGCTACATTCACTTCTGGGAATGGAGCAGTTCCAGTTGGACGAGATTCATGATTTTGCATAAGCAATTCATTATTTTGCTCAGCCACAAGGAGACAAGTAATCAATTCTGAGTATTTGGTAAAGCCCTTTTGGCGATATTGCTGTTGCAGGAGCATATTAGATGCATGAAAAGTAGAGAATGTCTTTTCTAACATATCACTTTCAGTGATCTTTTCTCCACATAACTCCAATTTTGAAGTAATTCTAAATAGCGCAGAATTATATTCATTTACAGTTTTAAAATCTTGAAAGCACAAATGCATCCATTCATATCGGGCTTTCGGACGAATTATATCCTTTTGATGGCGTATCGCTCTTTTAGATTATTCCATAAAACGAGAGGGTCTTTAACTGTTAAATATTCATTTTTTAACCCTTCATGGATATGGTGACGTAAGAAAATCATGACTTTAGCTTTATTTTGACTAGATGTCTGATTTCCATTTTCAATGGTGTCTCCGAGACCTTTAGCATCTAAATGGATTTTAGCATCCAATGTCCATGATAGATAGTTTTTTCCAGATATGTCAAGAGCCACGAACTCAAGGTTGGTAATATTTGACATATTTATTTCTATACAAGAAATTATAAATAAGTTAGATAATACTTCTATAAATATATTAACTATAATTATTATGATGGTAATCATAACAAGTCAATGATGATTATAAATATATATATATATATATTATTTTTTATTTTTGTTAAAAAAAATAGAATAACTTAACTTATAAATTTCAATAAATGATCCGGTAATAAAATTTAAAATTTTCAAAAAATATTATTCAAATATTAGTGGTCTAGTGGTAGGATGATAACTTATCATGTTATAAATCCTGTGTTTGAATCCTTAATAAAGTTATATTATTTATTGACTTCTTTACTTATATAAAATATATTATATTATTTTAGAAATACCAATAACAGGTACATATAAAATGTTAATTATAAAATATCAATTAGTGCATGGTGTAAATAAAATATGAAGCTAGTACTAATTATGAAGCAACATGTAATTATGGCTCTAATACATAGTTTAATGATGTAGCAATAATAATCATGCACTAGCTATTTAATATTTAATAATAGAACAATAATGGAGCAAAGGCTACAACATAATCACGTGAAAGCAAAATATGAATACATACTTTAATAAAAGCAGGGCAAATAATGGATTAGCTAGTAATGCTCGTACAGTAACGTGAATGCTAGTAGTGGAGGGGGAAAAAAAATAATAGCAATTGTAATGACGTCGGCTGTCGTGGCCCCGTCAAATTAGTACATTAAAACTAATTAATGTAGTACTAGGGTGTCAACCTAGGTCGTTCTCTCAAGGATCAACACTAAAATTTAGGAAAATCTAGTCTTAAACTAATTTTAACAAACTAAAATTTAACAAACAAAATTTATTTCTTACAGATAAAAGTTCAACAAGCATACAATGGGGGGGGGTTTGTTTAAGTTTTGGTTGTCACAATAAATTTAAAACAGAATATACGAATACAAAATAAATGTAAAACAAATAACTAACAAGCGATTGATTTTCTTGGAGTAATGCAACTTATTTTATCCTTGGATTTGAAAAGATTTCTATACATTTTCCTTACTGTTAATTCTCTTAGTTCAATTTGAATTAATCAACTAAGCGTCTTTTAATTCGTAATTCCTTTACTTTCATTTAATTAAAAATGAATATTTTAATCAAGCATCCTAATTAAGCAAAAGGAGTCAAGATTTTAATTTCTAGGAATTATTGAACATACATAGAACATCGCCTACATACATAATCTAACTTCAACGTTATGGAATTAAGCAAACCACAACTATCAAGATTGATTTTGAAACATTCATTAAGCATGTATATTTCTTAATCTATCTTAATATAATTTTTCTTATTTAATTCTAACTGTCTAATTAAATTGATTAAGCATACAACTTAATTAAACTGAATAGACACTAAATAATCGAGCTAGAATTATGAAGAGTCTAACAACAAGAAAATGTATTGAAAATCAAAACCTCAAAAATAATATTACATTAATCTCCAAGAAAATCAATCTAAGGGTTTTAGCCCTCCATAATTAAAACAAGATAAAAACCGAACCCGGAATGAAGTTCTCCCGAATTCTTCTGCTGTCCACTGCTTCAAAATTTCCCTCTGACTCTGCTCCAACAATTCATCTGCTCCTCTCTCCCTTCTGAACTCTCAGCTCTAGCTCCCTATTTATAGCATTTTCTTGGCTAATTTTTTAGACAAATTAAGTGCAGCCCATCACCTTGCCATTTGCTTTCACGTTTCCATTTCTACACTTAAGGGATCATGCCATTTGCCTTCCATTCCTATGCCATGAAGACTCAATAATTTTACAGCACCTTTTACACTTTTAATGGGCAAAAACAGCCCAGAATTTTGGTATGTATGCTGCCAAATTAATGTGTGTTGCTCTCCAATTTTCATTGCTGTTTTTGTCTATTTTTGCTGTTTATTTTCACTGCTGTTACTGTCAAAATACATGTTGTTTGCTGTCTCATTTTATTGCTGTTTGAATTATTCCAATTGTTGTCCATCTGCTATAAATTCACGTTGGAACTCCTTAATATGGTGCTAATTTTTGCTGTCCATTTTTCATTTCCAACAGCCCATTTACGTGAAAACATTGCCATTGTCCATTATTTGTATGGAATAATTTTGGCACATGGAACCTTGCCTTGTTGCTTTCCGATTTCCTCTGTCAACTAGCAGCTTGTTCACGTTAGAAATTGCCTTGGTGCTTTGATTTTATTTATGAAATCAAAGTGTAATGAAGGAGCTTGTGGGTCCTCCATTGTATTGGAAAAATTTGTCACTTAGCCTAGAACATTTAGCCTTTTACGTTGGCATGCTTCATGGGCTGCACAAAAAATGAATAAAGTATTAAATAGTAAAGATGTGCTTTGACCATTAAATGTTAAAGTGCTTTAAACAAATGAATGAAAAGATAGCCATCAGCTTTGTTTTCACGTGGAAGTGCCTTGAGAAAGTGAAAAGAACTTTGGATGTTTATGGTGTATGCATGTGAAGTCATGGATGGATGTATGGTGCATAAATAATTGTCCCTTTCTAGTGCCTTTTAACGTGAAACAAAGAGGGGCTGCACCAACTAATGAATATAAATTCCATACATGAGCTAAGGGTCCATTAGAAATTAAATAATGTGAAGAACAATCAATATTTCTTGTTTCTTGTTGGCAATTGACGTGAAAATGCAAAATGGAGGAGAGGAATATATTATTTTTTTTATTTAAAGAAACAAACATTTTAATTAATTTAAATGGAATATTCAAAATTAATTTTTATAGAAATGGAATTATGATTTAAGTTCTTGAAAGAATTAGTTTAGCACTAATCCAAAATTAATTTTCCACTTCTAAAAAAAATATATATATATATAACTTTTAACGTTCCATTTAAATTAATTCACACAAAAAAAAACTTAAACAGAAACAGTAAGAAAAATAGCAATTAATAGTAACCAGTAACAGTAAAAGAAAACAGAAATCATAAAATTCAACACTCAATAAGAAAACAGTGATTACTAACAAATAGTGAACATAAAAATTACAAACTGAGATTATTAACAAATTACGCTAAAACACATTTATTAAGATTTAACAGTAAATAAAACAGACAAACAGAGTAAGTAATTAAGGGTAAAAATATTAGTCATCAAATACCCCCACACTTACTCTTTTGCACTCCTGGGCAAAATCAAAATAAAAACAAGTTTTATAATTTATTGAAAACATCCAAAAATTTAAATACAGTAAACACACAGAACTGGCATGTTTTTCATGAAATCTTAGGAATATACAGAGAAACAAGAGTTTTCTACATGTAGATACAGAGCATCATGATATGTATACAAATCATCCAAACACTTAGACATGTGAGAATTAAATCAAACTGAAAGGAAAATCATAAGTGACAGAACCTCACAAGACATACTCTCAACTCTCAAGTGTTTTGGGTTTGTGTATACTCTCAAAACATTTCCTGAAAAACAGACAGTCCAAAAATTTGGCAAGTTTCTCAATTCCACAATCAACACAAATGCATGTATAGATCAACAGGGCTTTTCAAGGTTGTAATGTGGCCAAGGTTAGGGTGGTAAAATTTAGAAAATAAGTTTAGATACCAAAAAGAATGATAGAGCAATTAATTTAACCGGCAAACAGTGAGGGTAAAACATTTATTGTATCATATTTGGTCGCAATCATCAAGAAATTTTATTTTACTATTTTATTTTTTTTTTCATTTATTCATCAATATATTTTTTTCTTATGTGATTGCATAACACTTGAAACAAGAGTTGGAACTCTTTTTTTTTATACACCCCCACACTTATTTGAATGCCTGTTTTTGACTTGATTCCAAAGCTCCAATATATCCTTAAGGTAGGTATATTTTTGGTTTTTCATTCATGGCTTATTTGAGCTGCAACAAAGAAATGGTTAAATAGGCTCAAAGTGGCTAGCAAAGGATAATTTATTTATGGTAGGCTTATATGGCTAGTGGCTCAATTGAACAAAATGCCTGTATTATTTCAAATACATTCACATGAGTTTCAAGTATCATCAAGAAACAAGACAAAGATTAGGATGTAAGCATTTAGGAATTAATCACACATGAAAGAATTAAGATGGTTTCAAGTGATCCATCAAAATTTTTAAGGTTCAAAAATCTCACCAGGTATAATTCCATCATATATGATCATCTCTCAATTATCATGTCATTCTCAACATACCAAAAATTGCTTGAGTTCAAATCATAACATATCATTAAGCTCAATCAAACATGAAAGAAATTACCTGTTACTCATGCATATCTTAAAATTCCAATAAAACATGCTTTTTAAAACAAAAACACACACAAATTTTATTTTATTTTTTTTAATTTTTTTTTACTTCTTTTTTTTTCTTATATATATATATTTTTATTTTTTTTTTGAAAATAGTCACACAAAATTAATCATAAATTCACACGATGAAAACAACACACAACAACATAACAACATACAAGGATATTCCCACCCCCACACTTAAATCATACATTGTCCTCAATGTAAGACAGAGCATACAAAATAGACAATATAATGAAAAAGTAAAAAGATGGGAAAGAACAACTCCCTCAAGGGGGATCAAGAAGTGGTTCCCCCAAATTATGTTCCTCCATTATAACATCTACAAGTGAAGGATTCTCATGAAATGGCTTCAAACGTTGTCCATTAACCTTGAAGCTTTTATTGGAGTTTTCACTTTTTATTTCAACAGCTCCATGGGGAAATACATTAGTGACAATAAAAGGTCCTTCCCATTTAGAGCGTAATTTTCCGGCCATCAGTTTCAACCGGGAATTAAACAGTAGCACTTTCTGCCCTACAGTAAATTCCTTTCTAGCTATTGAGCTATCATGGAATTTCCTTGTTTTCTCTTTGTAGAATTTTGAATTTTCATAGGCTGCCAAACGGATCTCATCAAGCTCATTCAGTTGTAATTTCCTTTCTTCACCTGCTTGATCAAGTGCTAAGTTGCAAGCTTTTACAGCCCAATAAGCACGATGCTCAATCTCCACTGGAAGATGACATGCTTTACCAAAAATAATTCTATAGGGAGACATTCCTATAGGTGACTTAAAAGCTGTTCTATGTGCCCAAAGAGCATCATCCAGTTTCTTGCTCCAATCTTTTCTGTTAGGCTGCACTATCTTCTCCAGGATTCTTTTGATTTCTCTGTTAGAGACTTCTGCTTGTCCATTGGTTTGGGGGTGATATGGAGTAGAAACTCTATGAACAACCCCATACTTCCTGAGCATAGCTTGCATGGTCCTGTTGCAGAAGTGTGTTCCTTGATCACTAATGATTGCTCTCGGAATGCCAAACCTGCAAAAAATTTGAGATCTAACAAAATCTACAACAACTCGAGCATCATTAGTTCTGGTGGCTTTAGCTTCCACCCATTTAGAAACATAATCTACAGCCAATAAAATGTAAGTAAAACCAAAGGATGGAGGAAATGGACCCATAAAATCAATGCCCTAAACATCAAACACTTCACAAAACAACATAGGTTGCTGAGGCATCTGTTGACGCCATGTGATAGCGTTTCCAGTTCTTTGGCATTTCTCACAGGTGTTACAAATTCTCCATGCATCCTTAAAAATGGTGGGCCAGTATAAACCAGAGTCTAACACCTTCCTTGCTGTTCTTTGTGGACCAAAATGTCCACCAACTGGTGAAGCATGACAAAATCGAAGAACTGATTCTATCTCTTGATCAGGAATACATCTTCGAATCACCTGATCATTACACAACTTCCACAAATATGGGTCATCCCATATATAATATTTTGCATCACTTTTTAATTTTGAAATTTGGTTTTTGGATGCATATGGTGGAAAAACAGAAGCAACAAGATAATTTATAATGTTAGCAAACCAAGGTGTATCAAAAGAGTTAGAAATACTCATGAGGTGTTCATCGGGAAAATGGTCCCGAATAGGTGCCGAATCAGGAGCATTCTCAATTCTGCTTAAATGGTCTGCCACGAGGTTTTGTGTTCCACTTCTGTCACGAATTTCCAAGTCAAACTCTTGGAGCAATAGCATCCAACGAATTAATCTTGGCTTGGATTCACCTTTCTTCAACAAGTACTTCAGAGCTGCATGGTCAGTAAAGACAACTACTCGGGAACCGAGTAGGTAAGATCTGAACTTATCTAATGCAAAAACAATGGCCAAGAGCTCTTTTTCAGTGGTGGTGTAATTTACCTGGGCAGCATCTAAAGTTTTAGATGCATAGTAGATGACCCTAGGTTGCTTGTCAATCTTTTGACCAAGGACAGCTCCCAATGCATAATTAGAGGCATCACACATCAATTCAAATGGGGCTGTCCAATCAGGTGCTTGGATTATTGGGGTAGTGGTCAATGCTTGCTTGAGGCAATTAAAAGCCTCCTTACACTTTTCATCGAATTCAAATGCCACATCCTTTTGAAGCAAACTGGATAGCGGCCTAGCCTTCTTGCTGAAATCCTTTATGAATCTTCTGTAGAAACCTGCATGACCAAGAAAAGAACGAACCTCTCGAACACAAGAGGGATAAGGCAAATGTGATATAACTTCTACCTTGGCAGGGTCTACTTCAATTCCTTTTTCAGAGATTACATGCCCTAAAACTATTCCTTGTTTTACCATAAAATGACATTTTTCATAGTTCAAGACAAGGTTAGTTTCAATACATCTGTTTAAAACTTTATCCAAACTATCAAGGCATGCATTAAATGAAGATCCATAGACAGTAAAATCATCCATAAACACCTCTATGCAATTTTCAATGAAATCATGAAAAATACTTATCATGCATCTTTGGAAAGTTCCAGGAGCATTGCATAGGCCAAATGGCATTCTCCTATAAACAAATGTGCCAAAGGGACAGGTGAATGTGGTCTTTTCTTGATCCTCAGGTGCAATATGAATCTGAAAATATCCAGAGAATCCATCAAGAAAACAGTAGTGAGACTTACCTGCGAGACGCTCAAGCATTTGGTCAATGAAGGGTAAAGGAAAATGGTCCTTCTTGGTTGCTTGGTTAAGTCTTCTGTAATCAATACAGACTCTCCAACTATTCTGCACTCTAGTTGGGATCAACTCATTCTTCTCATTCTTCACAACTGTGATCCCTGTTTTCTTAGGAACCACTTGAATTGGACTCACCCATTCACTGTCAGAGATAGGATAAATGATTCCTGCTTGTAAAAGCTTGGTAATTTCCTTCTTAACAACATCAAGGATTACAGGGTTGAGTCTCCTCTGGGGCTGTCTTACTGCTTTAGTATTTTCCTCCAGAAATATTCTATGCATGCACATGGATGGGCTAATTCCAGGAATATCTGCCAATGTCCAGCCTATAGCCTTCTTGTGTCTTTTCAATACCTGCAACAATTTTTCTTCTTGATTTTCATCAAGAGAAGTGGAAATTATCACCGGGAGCTGTTCATCATCCCCTAAGTATACATACTTGAGGTTCTCAGGTAGAGGTTTCAACTCTAATTTGGGTGCCTGCAAAACAGATAGAACTAACAAAGTAGATTTGGATTCTGCAGTTTGTACTTCGAAAATTTTGTTAGAGTTTTCTTGAAATCCTGCATTCAGCTCCTTATGGTTAACAGGTATATCTAAAGACTCTAAATCAGAAATTATGTATTTATCAATCTCAGCACAAATATCACAACTTCCAGAATCATTGCATGCAAAACATTTGTTTGAATCATCTATGCATTCCAAATCAACATTAGAAAAATGTTCAAAAACTAGTTCATCAATAATGTCAATTTGGAAAACAGAATGATTTTCTGCTGGGTATTTCATGGCATCAAGAATATTGAATTGAACTCTTGTATCACCAAATTCCATAGAGAGAGTTCCAGAATGAACATCTATTTTGGTTCGGGCTGTTTTCAAAAATGGTCTTCCCAAAATGATAGGAACAGGAATATGAGACATACCTTCTTCCATATCAAGTACGAAAAAGTCAGCAGGGAAAACAAGTTGTTCTACCTGAACCAAAACATCCTCTATGACTCCAGCAGGGTAAGCAGTACTCCTATTGGCTAGCTGAATTACTACACCAGTAGGTTGTAAATTCCCAAGAGATAAAGATTTGAAAACAGACATAGGCATCACATTTATTGAAGCTCCTAAATCTAACATGCAATTTTCAAATTTGTTATTGCCTATGATACAGGGTATAGAAAACGTACCTGGATCCTTGCATTTCTCAGGAATATTTGGAACTTCCTTACCAAGCAATGCAGATACATTTCTTCCCATGCTTATTCTTTCATTCCCTTTTAGTCTCCTCTTGTGAGTACACAACTCCTTTAGAAATTTGGCATACTTGGGAATTTGCTTGATTGCATCAAGAAGAGGTATATTCACTTCCACTTTCCTGAAAGTATCCAAAATTTCTTTGTCCACTTCTTCCATCTTCTTACTTGGAATTGCTTTTGGTGGGAAAGGAAGAGGGATATGAGATGGGATTTGAGGTGATTGCATCTCAGACTTGCTTGTGCTTGAAGAGGGTACATCATTCTCAACTGTTGTGGGCACATCTGTTTGTTTCTTAGGTTCCTTGGGTATGGGTACTTCAACATTCTTACCTGATCTTAACTGAATTGCGCTCACATTTCTTGGATTAGCAGCTGGTTGAGATGGTAACTTGTCAGAGTTTTGAGACTGTAACTGGCTTAATGATGAAGCCAATTGCCCAATTTGATTGCTTAAGCTCTGGATGGTAGCATCATTCCTCTGTTGATACTCCAAGTTCTGTGCAGCCATTTGTTTCACCAGATCCTCCAAAGAGGGTCCACTTGTGGATGGTTGAGGTGTAGGTCTTTGAAAGATTGGTGCATTGTTTTGAAATGAGGGTTGGGGATTTTGTTGTTGGTTACCCCATCTCAAGTTTGGATGATTCCTCCAACCTGGGTTATATCTATTGGTGGAAAGGTCATGGTTTTGTTGTTGTTGTGGTGGAGGTCTATCATGGTAGATATTGGCTGCATAGGCTTGGGGATTATTATTATCCTTTTCTTGTAGAGAAGGACAACAATCAGTGGGGTGCTCTTGTGAAGTACAGATGCCACACACTTTAGCAGTCATGGATTTTTGATTTACTGCTAATTGTGTGACCAGAGTGGTGAGAGCATCAAGTTTGTTCTCCAATTTAATTCCAGATGAACTAGAATTGGAATCAAACATGGGTTTGAAAGAATCATTCCTTACACCAAATTGTTGAGAGTTGGATGCCATCTTCTCAATCAAGTTTCTTGCTTCAGCAGCAGTCATATCTCCTAAAGCTCCTCCACTTGCCGCATCTATCATGTTGCGATCAACGTGGTGTAGACCTTCATAGAAGTATTGAAGAAGAAGTTGTTCAGAAATTTGGTGGTGAGGGCAACTTGCACAGAGTTTTTTAAATCTCTCCCAATACTCATAAAGACTTTCTCCAGAGAGTTGCCTAATGCCAGATATATCCTTACGGATTGCAGTTGTTCTAGAGGCAGGAAAGAATTTTTCCAAGAACATTTTCTTTAAGTCATTCCAACTTGTGATTGATCTTGGAGCAAGGTAGTACAACCAATCCTTAGCAACACCCTCTAAAGAATGAGGAAACGCTTTAAGATAGACGTGGTCTTCTTGAACATTTTGGGGTTTCATTGTGGAACACACAATGTGGAATTCTTTGAGATGTTTGTGCGGATCTTCACCCGCAAGACCATGAAACTTAGGCAACAAGTGTATAAGTCCGGTCTTAAGAATAAAAGGGACATCCTCATCAGGATATTGAATACACAAACTTTCGTATGTGAATTCAGGTGCGGCTAGTTCTCTAAGAGTTCTCTCACGAGGTCCAGCCATATCAGAAAAATTTTCAGAATTATTTTCAACAGATTCAGATGAAATACTATCACTATCAATATCAACAAAATTATTATTAAATCTAGCTTCTCTAATTAATCTATGAAAAGTTCTATCAATTTCAGGATCAAATGAATATAAATGCTCAAAAGTCCTTCTAGTCATACATAGCATACAACAAGATATTTCATGATAATGAGCAATATATCATAAAAATCCTAAATCATGCAAAAGAAATAAAATAAAACAAACAAACAAACAAAAAAAAATTTTTATTTAATTTTTTTTTCTAAAAAAAAATTATTAAACAAAATTAATTTAAAACAACAATTTTCCTAAAGATCGTTGATCCCCGGCGGCGGCGCCAAAATTTGACGTCGGCTGTCGTGGCCCCGTCAAATTTTGTACATTAAAACTAATTAATGTAGTACTAGGGTGTCAACCTAGGTCGTTCTCTCAAGGATCAACACTAAAATTTAGGAAAATCTAGTCTTAAACTAATTTTAACAAACTAAAATTTAACAAACAAAATTTATTTCTTACAGATAAAAGTTCAACAAGCATACAATGGGGGGGGTTTGTTTAAGTTTTGGTTGTCACAATAAATTTAAAACAGAATATACGAATACAAAATAAATGTAAAACAAATAACTAACAAGCGATTGATTTTCTTGGAGTAATGCAACTTATTTTATCCTTGGATTTGAAAAGATTTCTATACATTTTCCTTACTGTTAATTCTCTTAGTTCAATTTGAATTAATCAACTAAGCGTCTTTTAATTCGTAATTCCTTTACTTTCATTTAATTAAAAATGAATATTTTAATCAAGCATCCTAATTAAGCAAAAGGAGTCAAGATTTTAATTTCTAGGAATTATTGAACATACATAGAACATCGCCTACATACATAATCTAACTTCAACGTTATGGAATTAAGCAAACCACAACTATCAAGATTGATTTTGAAACATTCATTAAGCATGTATATTTCTTAATCTATCTTAATATAATTTTTCTTATTTAATTCTAACTGTCTAATTAAATTGATTAAGCATACAACTTAATTAAACTGAATAGACACTAAATAATCGAGCTAGAATTATGAAGAGTCTAACAACAAGAAAATGTATTGAAAATCAAAACCTCAAAAATAATATTACATTAATCTCCAAGAAAATCAATCTAAGGGTTTTAGCCCTCCATAATTAAAACAAGATAAAAACCGAACCCGGAATGAAGTTCTCCCGAATTCTTCTGCTGTCCACTGCTTCAAAATTTCCCTCTGACTCTGCTCCAACAATTCATCTGCTCCTCTCTCCCTTCTGAACTCTCAGCTCTAGCTCCCTATTTATAGCATTTTCTTGGCTAATTTTTTAGACAAATTAAGTGCAGCCCATCACCTTGCCATTTGCTTTCACGTTTCCATTTCTACACTTAAGGGATCATGCCATTTGCCTTCCATTCCTATGCCATGAAGACTCAATAATTTTACAGCACCTTTTACACTTTTAATGGGCAAAAACAGCCCAGAATTTTGGTATGTATGCTGCCAAATTAATGTGTGTTGCTCTCCAATTTTCATTGTTGTTTTTGTCTATTTTTGCTGTTTATTTTCACTGCTGTTACTGTCAAAATACATGCTGTTTGCTGTCTCATTTTATTGCTGTTTGAATTATTCCAATTGTTGTCCATCTGCTATAAATTCACGTTGGAACTCCTTAATATGGTGCTAATTTTTGCTGTCCATTTTTCATTTCCAACAGCCCATTTACGTGAAAACATTGCCATTGTCCATTATTTGTATGGAATAATTTTGGCACATGGAACCTTGCCTTGTTGCTTTCCGATTTCCTCTGTCAACTAGCAGCTTGTTCACGTTAGAAATTGCCTTGGTGCTTTGATTTTATTTATGAAATCAAAGTGTAATGAAGGAGCTTGTGGGTCCTCCATTGTATTGGAAAAATTTGTCACTTAGCCTAGAACATTTAGCCTTTTACGTTGGCATGCTTCATGGGCTGCACAAAAAATGAATAAAGTATTAAATAGTAAAGATGTGCTTTGACCATTAAATGTTAAAGTGCTTTAAACAAATGAATGAAAAGATAGCCATCAGCTTTGTTTTCACGTGGAAGTGCCTTGAGAAAGTGAAAAGAACTTTGGATGTTTATGGTGTATGCATGTGAAGTCATGGATGGATGTATGGTGCATAAATAATTGTCCCTTTCTAGTGCCTTTTAACGTGAAACAAAGAGGGGCTGCACCAACTAATGAATATAAATTCCATACATGAGCTAAGGGTCCATTAGAAATTAAATAATGTGAAGAACAATCAATATTTCTTGTTTCTTGTTGGCAATTGACGTGAAAATGCAAAATGGAGGAGAGGAATATATTATTTTTTTTATTTAAAGAAACAAACATTTTAATTAATTTAAATGGAATATTCAAAATTAATTTTTATAGAAATGGAATTATGATTTAAGTTCTTGAAAGAATTAGTTTAGCACTAATCCAAAATTAATTTTCCACTTCTAAAAAAAAATATATATATATAACTTTTAACGTTCCATTTAAATTAATTCACACAAAAAAAAACTTAAACAGAAACAGTAAGAAAAATAGCAATTAATAGTAACCAGTAACAGTAAAAGAAAACAGAAATCATAAAATTCAACACTCAATAAGAAAACAGTGATTACTAACAAATAGTGAACATAAAAATTACAAACTGAGATTATTAACAAATTACGCTAAAACACATTTATTAAGATTTAACAGTAAATAAAACAGACAAACAGAGTAAGTAATTAAGGGTAAAAATATTAGTCATCATGTAACATCAAGAAATTAGCATATATACACACAGTAAAATAATCTTCACAAGTATAATAATCATGTAATCTGTTAAAAACATTATGAAATAATTAAATGTATGATTTATATATTTATCATTATTATTATTTTAAATTGTTATAATTCTTCAGGAACTATCAATATTTTTAAGAATTCTTCAAGAATTCTGAATTATTTGACTATCAATTTTATACATACTGCAAGGATGTTTATGAATAAGTTCTTCAGGAACCTGTTTTTTTTTATGATATAGATATAATCTTTTACATCCTTCGGGGATTTTAAAATGTAAGTTCTTCGGGAACTTTTATAATATATAAATAAATAATATAAGGAGTATAAATTGAAATTATCAAGAATAACAACAACAATAATAATAATCATGTATTACCTTTCCTGAAACTGACTAGATCTCAGTTGGTCAGAATTTGGTGCTGATAACGTGTTATAAAATAAACTAAAATTATAAGAGTATTAGAAGAAGATTTAGAAGAAGAACTTGAGAGTAAGAGAGATTAGGAGTGAAAGAAGTGTGTTATTGAGTGAGACCTTGAGTTCTATTTATAGAACAAAAGGGAGGGGACATCCACATTAAAATATTCATAATAGATTGTTGTTAGTTATTATTACCCTCCATTTAACACGTCTCAAAATCCTATTATGTCACGTTTTTAGCCTCACACATAAAGCCCTTCATGTCGGTTACAAAACGATGCCATTGGATACTATTTTCATGACGTGAAGACTTTAGTTAAGGATTAGACACTTCAATGAGTGACAACTATGGTATCCAAATTAATTTTACAAAGATAACTCAATTTTCTTTTACACTCCGAGTGTGTTTGGTTTTCTAATTAGGTTGGTTAAATTCTAGTTTGATCAACTCAAAAATAGATCTTACGATTAAATAAAGTTTTGATTCACTCCAACAACGTGAATGATCAATATTAACCTTTAAATTTTTTCACTTTCATAATTTTCTTTCTCCAACTTAAAACCAAACAGACTCTTCTTTAGAAAAATTTCCTTTCATCTCTCTCTTTAATAGTGGTCATCTAACCTTTATTATTTATTTATTGATTATTGATAAGCATACTATTTATTTGTTTCGCTAGGAAGAATTAAACACACGATATTAATACCATAAAATTTTAAGGATTGTGGTTATGCTCAGCCCCAATGGACAATGCTAGAAAAAAATGATTTCTTTTATTACATGAGAAGTTTAAAATTAAATTAAAATAAAATATGTATTGTATTAAAGCCATTTATGTTACCAATGCTAGATAATTTTATTAAATTTTATCACATATGAAATATGAAAATCTGTTATTTTTATCAAATTTATCTAGAAATATAAAAAATACTATCCCCTTTTTTGAACAAAAACATACTATCCCCTTTTTTTTGGTGGGAAAAAAAATACTATCCCCTTGAAAAGCTGAATCGTGTGTTGGATTAGAAATCTGGGCCGTATCCTGAGATGGCCCATCCTTCCAAGGCCCATTTATACTTTCTGAAGTTTGAAGAAAACAAAGTGCCCTCACTGAGGCAATTTCAGGAGGACATGTGCCAGCTGTGTGACCATATTGCTTCCTCTGTAGCCTTGTTCATCACTTCATCGTTCTAGGGTTTACAATTCAGATTCTCTCAATTCTTTCTTGATCCTGCGGTTTCACTAGATTCTGTTCAACATGACTCAAGATCTCGAGATGAAGGATCGCTCCACGCCTTCCAACTCCGCTTCTTCACCCGCTCCGTCCACTTTGCACCGTAAGCATCTTTTTCCAACTACTTCCACTGTAACGATTTCGCAATTCTGTAAAATCATTCCGTTATTTTTTTCTTGCTCTTCGAATTTGGATTCGCAGATTTGAAGGAGATAGCGTCTCTCATCGAGACTGGCTCGTACTCGAAGGAAGTTCGAAGAATTGCTCGTGCCGTTCGCCTTACGATTGCATTGAGGCGTAAATTGACGTCTTCTGTTATCTCTTCTTTTCTCGATTTTGTTCTCACTCCTGCTTCTGAAGCTCATGCCAAGTTATCTGCATATCTTCCCAAGGTGAATCTTCTTCGTTAGATTTGGGGTTGTTTCTGTTGGAAACAGCTTTGCGTTCTCTTTTAAAATTTTATTATAATTTGAAATATGGAGTGAACCAAGATGGGTAGTGGTTTATGGTTGTTTAATTCTAAGTATGAATTATGAGGTGAGTGAAAATGCCTAAATTTGTGCTTACTCTAAGAAATAGAGCTTCTGGTGATTTAGTATTTGTTCTCTTGTTGTGTGATGGATAAGAATTTCTTGTTTTTCGTGAGGCATCTCATGAGGTAGATATTGAATGCGAGTAGTTGCCGATGTGGAAAGTTTGCATGATTTACTTCTGTTTAAAGAATTGATGCCTTCTTGATTATACCCTAAGAGTGTGTTCCGACTTGGACAGAGAATTTTAAATTCTAGAATTGTCAAGTTGGAATTTCATGATAATCTTAAAATTCTTCCTTGTCATTCAAATACATTGTCAATTTTACAATTGTCTAGAATTCTAATAATTTTCCATCTAAACACAACCTAAAATCAAATCCTTCTAGACATGTGATCTATGGTTGAGATTAAGTTTAACTGTTCAGGATCAATTGTATCAAAATCAATTGTTTCCAACTGTAAAGCTGTCAGGCCCTTAATAGTCCTAATTGCATACGTGTCAATGAGCACATTATTTTGGTGCTGTCTCTGCCCCCCTCCTGTGCTCTCTGTTATTGGGCTGATTCCTCCTTTTGTTTTTTTCCTGGTATGATGGTGCCTCAAGTCATATTTTATCTCTGGTTCTGTAGGAGGATGATCATGAGATGGAAGTGGATGCCGCAACATCTGCTATCCAAACCCCAGCTAAACACTTGTTGCCTGAGCTAGAAATATACTGTTACCTGCTTGTACTTCTTTTCTTGATTGATCAGAAAAAATACAATGAGGTCAGTTTCCCTCTTGCTTGTGTTTTTTCAACCATGCAAATTGACAAGTGATAAACTGATATGCTAATGTTCATTTTACTTTCTAGGCCAAAGCCTGTTCCTCAGCTAGCATTGTTTGGCTGAAGAACATGAACAGAAGAACTGTTGATGTTATTGCATCCAGACTTTATTTTTACTACTCATATAGCTATGAGCTTACTGGTGATCTTGCTGAAATTCGTGGGTAAGCTAGGTGCTTATTTATGTAATTTGTGAATAACGGAGGTTCAAAACTGAATTATATATAAGTAAATTATTTTTAACAAACTTGACTTTTTTCAGCAACCTACTTGCATTGCATCGAATTGCCACACTGCGCCATGATGAGTTGGGTCAGGTTTGTTTCAACCTACTTTAGAGGGTTTTTACACAAGGGCTTATGATCTTTGTTAGCTGTTACAGATTTGACAGCTGTTACATATTTGATAGTTGTTACAGATTCTCAATTATTTAGCATTTTGTGAGTTATTAGGTTTTCAATTTAGCATCACATTTCTATTGTACTCATTCATGGGCTTAGTATAAATATTTCCCATGTAGGTTGATTAGTCACGCAATTCATAAAAATTCTAGAAACTGACTTATTTGTTTTTGTTGATGCAATGCAGGAAACGCTTCTTAATCTGTTGCTTCGTAACTACCTTCACTACAACCTATATGATCAGGCAGAGAAGTTGAGGTCCAAGGCTCCTCGATTTGAAGCGCATTCAAACCAACAGGTATGGTAAATCTTTTATATGGAGCACCAATGTTTTGATTTTTAGTGAGGGTGAATATTGTCTACCTTTTATTCCAGTTATAAGATATTTTGTGTTAAAGAACTTTTGTTGAATGTTCTCAAGTCTCAACAATTGCATTATAGTTGCTTTATCTAGTCTAATTTATTGTTGTTAAAATTCTCCTTTTTGATTTTTTGTCCCTTCACATGTTAACATATATGCTGTATTTCCATTTCAGTTTTGTCGTTATCTCTTCTACCTTGGAAAAATTCGGACAATTCAGTTGGAGTATACCGATGCAAAGGAGTCTCTACTACAGGCTGCTCGGAAAGCTCCAGTTGCTGCACGAGGTTTTAGAATTCAATGTAACAAGTGGGCTGTGATAGTGCGTTTGCTGTTGGGTGAAATACCAGAGCGGACGGTCTTTATGCAGAAAGGAATGGAGAAGGCTTTAAGGCCTTACTTTGAGCTTACTAATGTAAGTACACATTATGGTTAGTTCTGATATCTTTATGATTGATTCAATTTCCCTCTTAATCATAACAAGTGAATTCTCTTTTTTTTGTTTAATTATAACTTATAAAGTCACTCCATATATGTTATCTATGTATCTATCTATCTATCTGTTTGTCTATTTGACTATCACCATTTTTTCAAAATTCACCACTCCATAGTCCATGTGACAGATCTGAAAAAAGTTCCTATAAGAGGTACACACTACACAGAAGTGGCATGCCATTAAAAATAGTCTTTTTACTGTACATAAATTTGATAGTTTCTATGGGAGTGACTGTTGGATGGTAAATAGTTAACAAGGAGATAAACTGAATCTAACTGCAGTGAGGATGTTGCAGTGGATGTGTGGATATACTAGACAACAAGACAGGTTCAGGAATGAATGCATTGGATAGTAAGTTGGGGTAGCACATATTGTAGGAAGAATGATAGAAAACTGGTCTTAGGTGGTTGGAGTATGCCCTGGGAAGACTTGGAGAAGCCATAGTAAAGGGAGTAGTCCCGTCCCATCACTAACCATGTATAGTTACAGGCAAAATTATAAAGAAAGATCTTGGGGTCTATGATTTGTCTGAAGATATGGTTTACCATATACAGTAAGGAAGTGTGTGGTTGATGTATAAAAAAGTATCTAAAGCTATATACCGTTTTAAAAAAAGAATTTGGGGACAGATTAGGAACAATTGACCTCTTCACTAGTAAATGTTGTTCAAACTTCAAATTGATGCTAAATTAAGCACTTGAATGAACATTGTTTCCAAAAAAATAATTTTACCTAAATTCTTGTTATTTCCCTGATCTTTTAACATTTGCTTGAAGGCAATAGCTGAGTGGTAGCCTCATTCAAAATTGTGATTCCGAGTTATTTGTCAGCTTATCTAAAAACCATATAAGTTTCTGTTAGCCATTTTAGTTTTTGATGCTTTGTTTGTGACTTGGAATGTTTTTGGTATTGTACTTCTTTGTGCCAGTGTTAGCTTATGTTGTGGAAATTTCAGGCTGTCCGCATTGGTGACCTGGAACTTTTTAGGAATATTGCAGACAAGTTTGCCACTACCTTCAGTGCAGATCGAACCCATAATTTGATTGTTCGTCTGCGGCATAATGTCATCAGAACTGGTTTACGCAATATTAGCATCTCCTATTCTCGCATATCTCTAGCTGATGTTGCTAAAAAACTCAGATTGAATTCTGCAAATCCTGTTGCTGATGCTGAGAGCATTGTTTCGAAGGCTATTCGCGATGGGGCAATTGATGCTACATTGGATCATGCCAATGGGTGGATGGTGTCTAAGGAAACTGGTGATATTTACTCCACGAATGAACCTCAGTTGGCCTTTAATTCTCGGATTGCCTTCTGTCTTAACATGCACAATGAGGCAGTTCGAGCCCTCCGTTTTCCCCCAAACACGCACAAAGAAAAGGAAAGTGCTGAAAAGAGGAGAGAGAGGCAACAGCAAGAACAAGAGCTGGCTAAACATATTGCGGAAGAGGATGATGATGATTTCTGATAATGATTTTGTATTTTCACCCTACCATTTCAATCAGGATCGCCATTTCCAGACTTTACTCATATATACCTTTTGAAGAACTCCCTTTATCATTTCCTTTCCAAAGGGTGAAGTTTTCATTTTCCATGTTGAAGATGTCTGAAAGTCACTTTACCTTTCTGAAATATTTATTGTCTGTTTACATTCATGATGACTGCCATGGTTTGTTTCCTTGTTCGGAGAAATATGTTTTAGGATCTGTGAAGAAATCGTCAATTGTTAGGACCGTGCTAATTCTGTTCAAAAGTCTTATTATTGAAAGTCAGTACTACTCGGAAGGATTTATTGAATTATACGTCATATTTTATTTCTGTCAAAAGAATGATTCGTTTTCTCAGTGCCATAGGAGGATGAATTCCTTCCTTTCTCCCATTTGAATGGAGACTGGATTTATGACCATCTCTAGCAGCATGATTCAATTCGATTGGTATATACTTTTATGAAAGAAATTAGAGCTTTTGTTAACACAAGTCTGGTATGGAAGAAGGGGATATAACAGTTGTTCAAGATCTGAGATTTTATCAAATCAGGGCTGCCTAGCTGACTCCCGTTGGCATATTCGACAGCCGAAGAGGTTCTGAATCCTATGAAAATGGTTTTTGTTTGGAAGTATGGTTGTTTACATGGATTCGAAACACGGGCTTAATTATGGATCCTCTCGTAGGGTAGAAATAATAAAATTGAAGTATCGTATTTCGTGTTGGAGACTTGGACACAATGCGTATGAAGCAAACGCTAAATATAACTTGGTCTTTCAAAACGGTCGTCTTTAATACGGATAAATGAAATCTTTGACCTCACTATAAAAAATCCAAATTAATAACAAGAATTTTATTAATTTGTGTTACTGCTGCTGTCTTTTTTTTGGGTCAAAGTGGATATTCATTTTTTTTTGGTGAAAGTGGATATTCATTAAAACGTGGACTTTTACTGTTGTTAAGTTGCCTTTTCCCTTGTTATTTTTTTGGTCAACCTTGTTTCCTTGTTAGGCGAATTGTGCTTTTTTTAGGATCTTTTAAAAAGATTAACTTCTTCACCGAAAGTGTCATGTTATGGTGCACAAAAAGATTTTTTGGAGCAGTATCTTTTGTAAAATGCCTTTGGGATCTTTTGGCACAATAGGGTTATATGGTCTAGTGTCTTAACTGGCTGTGCCAGTTTTGGGGAAAAATCATTTGTTTGAAGTTTTGTTGAAATATCATTTGTTTGAAAAGTTCGGGAGGTCTTCTTCGGGAGGAGAAAAAAAATCAACACCAGGTGGTTCGTAACGTGTTGGGGATAAGTTCAGCAGGTCGTTCGTGGTGGAAATAGGTGGTTGCGAAAAGTTCAGCAGCTGCTTCGTTTTGGGATGACCAATGCAGGGAGTGGGATTCCGTTCAAAGGCGAAGTGAGCAACGATTGTGGTGGAATGGTTAGTACTCTACCTCTGTGTCTAAAAGTTTGGTCGTTGGCGGGGTTTATTTGTAATCAGAAGCGGCCACTGATGAAGTTCTCGTATTCTGAGTATTTCCATGTTATGATGCATTAATCATCCTATTTTTTTAAAATCATCTAAGTTAAAAAACATCAGCGACTGAATAACATTCACCAATGTGGGAGGCTATTGTATCCACAATTGAGATTACATACCCTTTTACGTGTTTTTTTTTGTTTACTTGTCTTTGTCTTTGTCCTGAATATTGTTGTCGAGTAAAAGTATGAAAGTTCACTTGTCTCTAATACTTTGTATATTTCTAGGATGATGAAGCAGAGTGGGATGGTTATGGTGACATGAGTTATGAGAGTATTGAGATGGGTGGAAATTATATGGATGAGAAGGACGAATATGGAGTAAATGGTGTCACAGAGATAGGGTAAGTTATGTATTGATAAAGTCATGAAATTCCATTTCCCTGATGTTAATGTTGCGTATATGTTCTATAACATGTATGGGAGGGTGAAGGGATTTGGCATTAGAAGAGACATACAATTTAGAAACAAGAATGAGATGCTGTGCAGAAAAAAGTTGTATGCCATCGTCAAGGTTATCGGGAGGAAAAATATTTAAGTCTAGGTAGTAGAAAGCATGAAGCTTCAGTGGAAATAAGGTGTGGTTGTCATGCCAAACTTCGTGTACATGTTTGTGGTGAATCAGGTTGATGGCATGTTGTTTACTTTAGTGATGACCACACACATGCATTGATGGGTAGTGCACATGCACCTATGCTAAGAAGTTAGAAGAAGATGAAGGAGTCAGACATAGTGTAGATGAATAATTTAAAAGAAGTTAGTGCCAACACCAGTCTTATATATGGATCTTTTGGTAAAAGGGCTGGTGGATTTGCAAAGGTTGGGTTTCATCGACGTGATATGTATAACCAAATTACGAGACAAAAGCGGTGTAGGACTGGTGATGCAAGTGCTGCATTGTTATACTTAGCTGAGTTGCAAAGAAGTGATATGGATATGTATTGGAAGTACACAATCGATAATGGTAGGAGGTTGCAGAATTTGTTCTAGTGTAATGGAGTTAGTCGGCTAGATTATCGTATTTTTAGAGATGTTTTGGCATTTGATGCCACCTACAAGAAGAACAAGTACATGTATCTAGTTGTTGTCTTTGTTGGTGTTAATCATCATATGCAGACTATTGTTTTTGGGGGCACATTGATAGCAAACGAAGAAGAAGAAACATATGTTTGGCTACTACAAGAATTTTTTGTTGCAATGAAGGGGCAGCGACCAAAGTCTATCATCACTGATCAGGACTGGTCAATGAAGAATGCTATCCGTAGAGTGTTTCCTGATGCCTATCATAGACTCTGTGCTTGGCACTTGTTAAAAAATACGACGAACAGATTTCACAATAACTTGTTCACTAAGAGGTTGAAGACGTTCATGTTTAGAGATTTACCACTTTCAAATTTTGATAGCATGTGGAAGGAGATGGTTGCAAAATTTAGACTAGAAGGTGATGAATGGGTGAACAAGTTGTATGAGAAAAGGTTTGCATGGGCAGATTGTCTTCTTCGAGGTGTATTTTTTGCAGGACTTAAAACAACATCTAGGTGCGAAGGGTTTCATGCATAATTATTCCGTTTTGTTCACTCACGCAACGATATGGTTGATTTTTTGAAACATTTCAATAGGTGTGTGAGTGTAATGCGTTTCAAAGAAACAAAGGTCGACTATGATTCGCTAAACGGTACTCTTGTGCTTCAAAGCCCTTTATCGGCGTTGGAGAAATCTGCTTGCCTTACATACACAAGGGAGGTTTTCAAGTTGTTCTTAGGTGTGTTGTCACAAGCAGGCAGTTGCACAATTGTGGGGTGTAACGCAACCCCGTCGTTGTACATATATGTGGTAAACAAGTTTGGGCATCGAGACAAGCAATGGCATGTATCAGTGCACATTGAAACTCTTGAAATGAAATGTTCTTGTTTGAAAATAGAATCAGTTGGGATTCCTTGTGGTCATATCGTTGCTGTGATGGTGTTCTTTGATATTGAAGAGTTGTCGAACAACCTTATATTGTTGAGATAGAGGAAGTTCGTGAAGGAAACCGTGGTTGGAAAGAATCAAGCTACCCCAATGTTCCCCGACTCACAAACAATTAGCAGAAATGCAGCTCTTGTGTATTGGTCAAGACAAGTTTGTAATTTAGCTTGTAAAACTGAAGAGGACTTTAATGAATATCTTGATAAATTCATATCAGAGTTTAGGCATGTACAGGGTAAACATATAGAGGGCCCAAGGGAGGTTGAGGTGGGTAATGTTGATGTACAACAGAACATTGGGGATCTTGTTCAGGTGAGGTTTAAAGGCTGCAGTTTTGGATTAAGAGCAAAAAGGAGTACGTAGAAACGGGCAAGTCGGTGTAGCTTATGTAAAGAGGTGGGACACAATCAGAAATCCTGCAAAATGTTTAAAACGTTGAAAAGGATGGAGCGATTGGTAGATAGTGAGTATTTTGGAGATGAGGATGATTTACAATGCCAAATTAATGTAGACAACTCCAATGTTGATTGTGGAAGTGATTCTGATAGTGGAAATTCGTTGAATGATGTTTGCGGAAGTGGTTGACGTGGTGAAAATTTGTTGAATGTTGACTGTGGCAATGGAAGCAGAAATTTTGTAAGTTTTAAATTTAATGTTTTAGGTCTTATGTATTTACTACACATGTTTACATTGTGTGTCTGAGGTTTGTGCTCCCAATTTATGGTAGCTGAATTGGCTTTTTATTGTTGAATGTGTTACAAGGTGGTACAAAGCAAATTTTGTGAGGTGTGAGTTGGGGAATGAGGCTACAAAGCAAATTTTGTTCAGTTGCATGACGTGTAGCATCGACTGACAGAGGTATTGATGCACGTTTATGGTTTGTGGATCATTATTGTCGGTTGTAGGAAGAAAAAAGGAGTTTTTCTGACATGAAGGCTATCAACGTTCTATAAATTTGGATGGATACTGCCCCGTCTTGTATTCTGTTATATATTCTTAATTTGTAAATCAACTTGTAATTATGACAATGGGTGAATTTGGTCTAGAGTTATTTTCTTGTCTCTGAGTTATGTCTCTGTCTATAGATACTCTTGATTAATGTATCACATGTGTATTTGATGTTGTCGTTCTGGATAAGCATAATGTAGCTGTGGTTTTCTGTGTCAGTGTAGTAAAAAAATTAAGCAGGTCCATGAGGTATGTGAGGTCATTGTGATTCCACAATGTAAATAACATCATAGCAAATTGAGGAAAGAAATGATTCGTAGTATAAAAATATGTTTCTGTTAATTAAATTGTCATGGAATAAAATGTACATAGACGAGGTTTGAATAGGAAACTCCTTGACTGCTGTAACTTTTTTACAATGAACATAAAATTTTTGTTGCGTCATTTGGAAGTCCACTCTGTAAAATGTTCAATAAACTTAACTCTGCAAAAACATGTTTCAGACAATAGGTGAGTTGTGTTTCAGATGAGTGGTCTATGCCTAACAAACACGTCCAATAATAGTTGATATACAAGCAGTGCATGTCCATAGCCCGTGGTGGTAATTATTGTGACATAGGTTTATTGTGAAATTTTATATAGATATTGAAGTGCGAAATATTTGGCAAATGATTATTGAGTTGTAATGCCTCCCATTGACCAGGTTGAGAACAATAATTTCAGAATTCTTAATAAAGTTGATGTTAGTGATTATTTAAGGTGATATATTGAATGTTTGAAATATGTACATAAGATGTATTAAATGTTAATTGTTAATTCAAACAAGTAGTTATCCTAAACTCTAAACTTGTTACAGGCTTATTTGGTAATTTAAGTGTGTTTTTTTTCTCATTGAATTCACAGGATATGGAAACACTGTCATTAAATATTTTAACCAATGAAAGGTGTGCGACTATGAATTCGGGTACGTCTTCCATGACTATGAACGAGGTACGTCCATGATTGAAGACAGTATTATATCTGGTGGTGGTTTTAATATTTTATGCGAAATCTCCATACTACAATTTGAATACTTTTTTTCTAGGAATAAATCAAAATATGGACATATTTTTCATAATTTTGTAAAGCACTAATATCCCTGTTAACATATATTAAAAATTTAAACAGTATCTAAATACAAACAAGCCTGTAAGTGTGGCAGACGCTAATAGGCGTTTGAACGCACATGCGTTTTGGAAAGGCACTATGGTAAATTTTGTGACAATGCATATGGGTGCTGGTACACCCAATGGAGACATAGTGAGACATGGAACCACACGAGTGTGTCAGTACTCTGTGTCATGGTCTCTCACGTCAAACATGATCAGTGCAAGGTCTCAAATTGCTAAAGTTGAACATAAACCCAATTGTAAATCCTAGCTGAAATTGTTTATGAAGACATGGGCCACCAAGACATTTACGCTTATATGTACATGACTCAAACCAAACTATTCATGCAATGTATTAGGAGTTTTGGTATCCAATTCTTATGATTGTTATAATGAAATGTCTCAAGCATCATATCTAACAGACTACAATATTTGAATATTGTATAACAAAGGAATTGCCTTTACACTATCAACCTTTGCTGATAGAGACATCCCTCTGTCAAAGTATGAGTAAGCCATAATTCTATCAGATAATATTAATTACCGTAATCCACAATTAAAGACAACATCACAATTGTACAATCCAACGCCTACACAATCTGAAGGTTCCTATAAAATGAACTGGATCACTTGTCCACGAGTTGTCATGAATTCATAATGTACCGATTCGCCAAAGCATGAAGCACAAAATCATTTAGTCCTACAGCATTAGATAATCAACTACATAATATCAAGAAAATATGCAGTACCTAAACATGATATGCATATATATGTACTATTATGAAATACATGTTTCAATATGAATGTCATCTAAAATTCAGACCTGGAGTCAACTATATCATATTTCATCAACTGAAACATTTGCTATGACACTACAATCTCCAACACTCCTCCAATTCACATTAGCTCAATGAAGAACGTAGTAAACATGTCCATCAATATGCATTTTAGCAAAGTAAAATGGTTCAATGATCAGAGTTTCTGAAGGACTAAAGTCACGACATTTAAGAAAATCACACGCCATCACAAAATACATACAATTCCATACTTAGGTGCAATATTCAATGTTACTGCGTCTTCGATGCCATTCGATACTATCTCAAATTACTCAGTTCATGCATTATTTTTGGTTTAGGAAAACAAACCCTCACAATGACTGTTTTGTCATTGCACCTACCCAGAAAGACGTAACCTTGGCCTGTATTTTATATTTCAACCCATTGTGTGGCCTGTCATTAGGCTTAAGGTCGTTTTCATTCACACCCCGATCTCGTCCACCTGTGGTTTTACGTAAATTGGGTTATTATTTTACATAATCGTTAAACAGTTTATAGTCTTGTTAAATGTTGCCACGGTGAGTAACGTTGATAAGTAAATTCGTACCTTTGTATACAAATTGGGCAAGAATATGTGTTCCATAGCTATCCATTCCAACACTTATATGCCCGATGTTTCACTACAACAAGTCAAATGATAATCAACATATAATAGGTCAGTTGTAGTCTTGTTATGACATAAGTTTTGTATAGGGTGTCTGTTTGACTTTTAGATCATTCTTACACACCTGCATGCGGTGGTTCTAGTCCCCTTTGCATCCACAATACCCCATTTTCCAATGTCTGTATTCGGGTGTATGAAAACAGTTCCAAAGTAAACCTCTTCCATCAACCATTGATAATGCAGAACAAATTTGTAATGGGAAAGTTAGCAAGAATTAAGTGTTTTATGGCAATTACTAATGTTTATGGTTTAGACTTACAACTCTATATAATTCCACGTGTGGGGGTAACCATGTCAATTGGAAGATATGGATCCAACTGATATATGACCTTGTGTTCAACGCAGACGACCATTAGAAACCAATGGTTCCCCATATGATTAACGGGTACATACAACTACGTATACATTATTAGGTTTTAGTTTCTATTGATCACCATAAATAATTTGTTTAGTATCCAGAGGTTTAGTAAAATACAATGGATTATATATTTTAGCTTTTCATATGGCTGCGGCCACTCATTCTTGTATGTGTTTACCAGGTCGTCCCTTGATTTATCATGAACCACATCTCCTTAAACAATAAACCATGATGTTATAATTTTAAAACCTATAACAATGCACACATGAAACATAGGGTTTAAGATGAACGGTGCGTGGTTACTACAAATAATGATGGTAAACACCAAACTGATGAATCCTTTATGCTCTGTTGAGTCCAAGTGACCTTAGCAGCTATTAATTTAATAATCCACAGTAAGAAGTAACGAAAAAACTAAATTGAAGTTTCACATCATGTAGGATGCTAAGAAATTTAGTATGCTAAGAATGTTGAAGTAGATTTATTAAAACCGTGTTTAGCTTACGTTCTTGTTAACGTTTTTGTCCCGATGCTAAGGAAAGGAAGTCACCTCGACTGGAAAATGTGTCGTTGCAGGAGAACAACACTTCACTAATGCCAACAAAAAAACCAAAGTTATTGTGTTCGTCATAGGAGCATCGTGAGGCATATAGCAATTATTTAAAGAGGTCGGTAGACTAACACCTTTTAGGTTTGAAAGCGCTAAAAGTGTAGACAAACATAGCCATTTGGTCGTTCGTCATTTGGAGTTTAGAATTTGGGTAAAAATGCATACTGATCCCCTGCCATACATAAGGACCAAGAATCATTTAAAGTTCTAATTTGCACATTTAAAAATTCATGGACCAATACAAATAATAAAAGAAAGGTAGTTTTAATTTGTATGACAATTGTTAGGTAGCAAACCTTGGTTATGGTATGTGACATGTGTTTTTTGGTTGGTTGGTTTTGGATTGGTGGGTATGTTGCTGGTGTTACTCCCTAAAAATGTCAGACTTTTTAGTACAGTTTGACCCCATTGCCACTAGCTTGGTGGCTTTTGATGTTTCAGTCTTCCTTCCCTCATTTAGTCTATTCCTCAACGTCAATGGCCTTGTGTATAAGGGGGTTGAAGCTGATTGTCCTACCGACGGTTCTGCCAGTTAATATGAATAACATTCAGTTACATGAATAGAGACGGGGATAGTCAACAATGTCAACAAAGTTGAGTCGTAACATACGGCTACGATGTGTTACAAGGGCGCATTACATTACTAACTTTCATGGCTTTGTCAGACATTGGTTGTTTTCCTTTTGTAGACTGTGACTGCGTAAGCATTGTTGGAACAAATTTCCAAAGTAAGGGTGAACCAAAAGATGAACAACAATTTAAAGGACTTGATATGATCTTCTAGGCATGCAGAGCACTTTCCTAAAATTAGTATTTCGTCCCTATAGAGTGTGGGTATCACGAAATCCAATTTTGAGATACAAAGAAGATTCAACAACAATACTCACTCTTGTATTGTTGCAAAACAAGAACAAAGGATGAAAGAAATTTAATTTGTGTTTTTTTTTCTGTGTTTGAGTAATGTACTTGGATCCCTTTATATAGATGTTGATCAGACATCTTTTGAATTAAAGGGACACAAATTTATGAATTGTTATAACTCTTCATAAAAGGTTGAGACTCTTTAAATTTACTGAAAAGGCATGTAATTAATTACAACACAATGGTAATCAATTACACCTTTTGAAAAGTCATACCATTTGGCATTACACCTTTGAAAGGTCATACCATTTGGCGTCTCAAAATTTAAAAAGTTACTCAATCAGAGTTTTCACTCTTTGATAATCGATTACACACAATGGTAATCGATTATCAGAGAATTTAATTCTCAAATCTCAACAATCCTCCCCCATTTGAGAGTATTAAATAATTACTACACACAAATTTAAATTTAATATATACAATCTTACACGTAAATGAAAGTGTACATAGACTTGAACTTCCACTTAGTAGAGTATACATTCCAAGAAATCGTATTTTATTGGTATCGAAACGATTGAACCGATATAATACATAATGAAAACTTGAAGATACAACTACATATAAGATAAACTACATGTTCTTGTTGTACTTGACACAATAGGGCCATGCATCCATATCTATTCATAAGTGCATCAAAGTCATTGCCCTTTGACTTCTTGAAGCGGCCAAACTTCGCACTTACATAGGTTGATTTCTTAGGTAAAACATGTTCCTGCGATAAAACATAAATTCAAGAAATCAATTAAGAATTATTCAACCTCCTTACATCACAGGTCCAAAGCACCCTTGTGCTTTCAATCATCAAATAAGAGATTTAATCTTATTGAACTTAAGACTTAATGTCATATTAAGCGTTAAGTTAAGATTCCCTTACTAGTGATTAATTATGGGCTCCATTCCAATTTCAATAGACATTCTAGAGATGGAATCTTTAGCCAATGCCTTTGTAAAACCATCAGCCAAATTAAGCTTTGTTCGAACGAAATCAACGGTAATAATACCATCCTTGATAAGTCCTTGGACATAACTATGTCTCACACCTATATGTCTTGATTTTCCATTGTATATAAGCTTTAGCCAAAGTTGCAACATTGTCACAATGTATTGCTACAGGTGATATTGGTTTTTGTAACAGTGGTATCTCAAACATGAGATTCCTTAGCCATTCAGCTTCCTTTCCTGCTGAAGCTAAAGCTATAAATTCTGAAGCCATAGTGGAATCAGTAATGCAAGTTTGTTTCTTAGATGACCAAGAAATTGCTCCTCCTCCAAAGAGGAAAACCCAACCACTAGTAGAAGAGTGATCTTCTTGGTTTGTAATCCAACTTGCATCAGAATATCCTTCCAAAACTGAAGGATAACCACTATATGTCAAACCATAATCAATAGTTTTCTTTAAGTACTTAAGTACTCGACGTACAGCTTGCCAATGTGATAAACTAGGGTTACTAGTATATCTACTCAGTTTACCTACCGCAAATGCGATATCTGGCCTTGTACTTGTCATTGCATACATCAAACATCCTATTACCCTTGCATATTCTAATTGTGAAATAGCCTTACCACCATTAGGTAATATCTTTAAACTTGGGTCCATAGGAGTTGAAACAAGAGAGCATTCAAAGTTATTGAACTTCTTGAGAACTTTCTCAATGTAATGTGATTGAGACAGGATAAGTTTCTCATTGTCTCTCTTAATTTTTATACCTAGGATGACATCAGCTTCTCCCATATCTTTCATGGAGAAATATGGTGATAGAAATGTTTTGGTCAAATTTACTTGATCTAAATTTGTTCCAAAAATCAGCATGTCATCCACATACAAGCAAATTATGACACCATTACCTTTGTCATCAAATTTACTATACACACACTTATCTGAATTGTTTATTTTGAAACCATTTGATAATACAACGTCATCAAACTTTTGGTGCCATTGTTTTGGCGCTTGTTTCAATCCGTACAAGGATTTAATCAATTTACAGACCTTGTGTTCTTGGTTTTCCATAACAAAACCTTCAGGTTGTTTCATATACACTTCTTCTTCTAGTTCTCCATTTAAGAATGCAGTCTTGACATCCATTTGATGTATCACAAGTTTATGAATAGCAGCAAGTGCTATTAATAACCTTATAGTGGAGATTCTAGCCACAGGTGCATATGTATCGAAATAATCGATTCCAGGTTTTTGTCTAAACCCTTGTGCCACTAAACGTGCTTTAAACTTATCAATAGTTCCATCAGCTTTGATTTTCTTCTTGAAAATCCATTTACATCCTATTGGTTTACACTTAGGAGGTAAGTCAACCAAAATCCATGTGTTATTTCCCATGATGGATTCCATCTCATCATTAATTGCTTCTTTCCAGAAAGCAGCATCTTGAGACCTCATAGCCTCTTGATATGTCAATGGATCTTCTTCTATATTATAACAATATGAGAACTTTGTTAAGATAGAATCTCTTGTACCTTCAACTAAGTACACATGAAAATCTGGGCCAAAGGATTTTTCTTTTCTTGCCCTTTTACTTCTTCTAGGTTGAGATGTGGAAGCATCATTCTCATCTAGAGTTTGAACATTTGATCCTTGATCAATCAAGCTTTGATCCAATTCTTCAATATTGGTATTAGGAGTTAAATCCTTTGAATGAGGAATTGAAGAAAATCTCCTTTCATCAAAAATTGCATCTCTAGATTCTATGATTGAATGTAGTGACACATAATCATTTTGTCCTATTACATAGAACCTATAGGCTTTGCTATGTTCAGCATAACCTATAAAAATGCATTCAATTCCTCTTTCACCCAATTTCTTACGCTTGGGTTCCGGTATTTTTACAATTGCCCTACAACCCCAAACTTTGAGATAAGTCAAATTTGGCTTTCTTTTATACCAAAGCTCATACGGGGTTACCTCATTCCTTTTTATCGGAACTCGGTTTAGAATATAACAAGCCGTTAACATGGCTTCACCCCAAAATCCATCACTTAGACCAGAATAGGACAACATAGAATTAACCATTTCTTCCAAAGTCCTATTCTTTCTTTCTGCTATACCATTTTGTTGTGGTGTATATGCAGTAGTTGTTTCATGGATAATACCCACAGATTGAAAATAAATTGGATCATAATATTCACCATCTTTATCAGTTCTCAACTTTTTAATTTTAGTATTAAGTTGCAATTCTACTTCATTTTTATAAACCTTAAACTTTTCTAAGGCTTCATTTTTAGTAAACAAAAGATAAACATAGCAAAAGCGTGTATGATCATCAATGAATGTTATCATATATTTCTTATTTCCTAATGAAGGTGTACTATGAAAATCACATAAATCACTATGTACTAATTCAAGCAAAGTTGAATTCCTTTCAATATTAGGAAAAGGTTTTCTTGTTATCTTTGTTAGCATGCATGTTCTACACTTTTCTATGTTCAAATCAAATGGAGGAATCAGATCAAATTTAGACATAGAATGTAGTTTTCGATAATTAACATGTCCAAGACGAAAATGCCATAAAGAAGAATCATGATTAATAATATAAGCAGAATCAATAACACGATTTATTGTACTTAATTTAAACATATTGTTATAGAGATATCCTAGACCAATAAATACACCACCTTTAGATAGTACAAACTTATCAGCTTCAAATACCAATTTATAACCTAATCGATTCAAGATTACTCCAGACACTAAGTTTCTCCTTAATTCTGGAGCATATAGTACATCTCTTAATACAAGTGATTTTCCAGAACTAAGTAATAATTCTACTTGTCCACAACCTAGGACTTTAGCCATAGAATCATTTCCCATGTAAAGAACTTCTCCATTGTCACCTTCCTTCAAGGATTTGAATAGAGACCGATCTTTACACACGTGTCTTGAAGCTCCTGAGTCGATCCACCAAGAATCATCAGTCTGCACACAGAAGATTTCAGAAACCATTTCCACAAAATTCAAATTGGAATTATGTGCAATGTGTGCAAAATTACCTTTCTTAGGTTGGTCTTGGCTAGAATTGCCTTGACCTTGCTTTCCACCATTCTTGGCCATTTTCCTTTTCCAGATTGTACAATCTCTTTTCATGTGACCGGAATTGCCACACTCCCAACAAGTTGCTTGTTGATTTGCCTTACCAAATTTAGGCCTCTTGTTCCTACTTCCTTTATTGAAATTAAAGGGCCTTTTCTTGAACTTTGGTATTGCCTTTGATTTCTCATCTTCCACCATATTAACAGTGGACAGATTAGGATTGCTAGAATCCTTATTACCATCTTGTAGACGGATTCCTTCTTCAATTCGAAGATGTGTTGCCAATTGTTCAACACTTATATCATCCTTGTTGTGCTTTAAAGAATTTCTCACATCTTTCCAATTGGGTGGTAATTTATCAATTATAGAAGAAACAATAAAAGTCTCATCCATAGCAATATTATGTTGCCTAAAACTTCCAAGGATTCTTTGGATTTCATGGAATTGTTCCATTATAGGTCTAGCATCACTCATCTTATAATTATTAAAATTACTAACAAGGAATTTCTTACTTGATGCATCTTCAGAAATGTATTTGCCTTCAAGTTGATCCCACAATTCTTTGGCCGATTCTACATACTGATACACATCGAATAATGCATCGGTCATGCCATTCAGAATGTGACCACGGCATATGTAATCATCATTCTCCCACTTGTGCCTCTTTCTTTGTTCTTCCAAAGTTTCCTCTTCTCTCTCCTTTGGTTGTGGAGTGCTAAGAACATAGGCCACATTAAGGGCGGAGAGGAGGAAGTGCATCTTCTTTTGCCATCTACGAAAACCAACGCCTTCAAATTTGTCTAATTTGTGGAAATTTGTAGACATATCACGGATTGTTGCCATTTTTCTTGGAAATACTAATTTTAGATTGTTGGAACAAATTTCCAAAGTAAGGGTGAACCAAAAGATGAACAACAATTTAAAGGACTTGATATGATCTTCTAGGCATGCAGAGCACTTTCCTAAAATTAGTATTTCGTCCCTATAGAGTGTGGGTATCACGAAATCCAATTTTGAGATACAAAGAAGATTCAACAACAATACTCACTCTTGTATTGTTGCAAAACAAGAACAAAGGATGAAAGAAATTTAATTTGTGTTTTTTTTTTCTGTGTTTGAGTAATGTACTTGGATCCCTTTATATAGATGTTGATCAGACATCTTTTGAATTAAAGGGACACAAATTTATGAATTGTTATAACTCTTCATAAAAGGTTGAGACTCTTTAAATTTACTGAAAAGGCATGTAATTAATTACAACACAATGGTAATCAATTACACCTTTTGAAAAGTCATACCATTTGGCATTACACCTTTGAAAGGTCATACCATTTGGCGTCTCAAAATTTAAAAAGTTACTCAATCAGAGTTTTCACTCTTTGATAATCGATTACACACAATGGTAATCGATTATCAGAGAATTTAATTCTCAAATCTCAACAAGCATCTCCCCACCAAATGTACTTGTCATGGATTGTTGCAATTCACAGTATGCCATGCATGGATTCGTTCATGTCATCATCAACTAGCATATAATCTTGCATGTCGCTGTTCCATCCTTCGTCAGTATTATGTGTTGGTGTTTCAAATATTGGTCTATAAGTGCCAACTCCATCGTCATTTTTCTTAGTTAATGTTAGTGCTTCATGCTTTCTGGTTGCCATCGTAATCTGAGCACCGACCCCCTTGAACTCTTGTAACAGTTTTTTGTTTCCTTCTTGAACTAACTTTAGACGTGTGTTGATGGTATATTGCAGTGCAAGACAGTGAATCTTTTAAGGCGGCTCACTAAATCTAAAATCAAATACATTTAACTCTTGCAACCCAATAAAGATACAACAAGATGTCTTACCTCCATATAGCTGAAGATGTGGTCCTTGTTGTCGATGAATTTTTGTATAAGGTCCCTAAGCAGAGCATGCTCTATTCGGCAAGCCTTTATTGAGCATTGAATATGTTGTGTTAACGTAAACTTATCAAAATATATTTACCATCAACTAAAGCCTGTATGAAAAAAGATTGGTTTTGGCCATTCAAATTACCTCATAGAGTTGTGTCAACATTTAGGCTGTATACGTGGATGAGCTACGTTCAGAAGTTTGCTCCACCCGAGGTGTATGCGGTGGTGACCTCTCCATCTCAGGTGACACGTTAATGGTAGCTGTGGTGTTCATCCTCTCTTCAGAGCTTGTTGTGGTGTAATAATTTAATTAGCCCTTTAATTAAGGCACACTTTTTATATGTAACTATATATTAACATCAAACGCAAAGAGCCATTTAAATTATAATTTTTAACAGTAAATACTTAAGAGTTTGGATCTATCAATACCGTGCGCATGAAGTTTGACATTGGCAACCACTTTGATAGGGCATTTTGAAGTTTTTCGGCGGGAAAAAAGTCACCATGTTGGTTGACGGTTACTATTCCTCGTCGTCACCCCAATCTCTTCCAGACATGACTTTCTGATACGTGGACTGATGATACACATGCTTAATTAAAGGCTGGTTGCCCCTACCGCTAATAAACTGTCAATGCAAATTACTACGAAAGACACCACAGGAACAAGTGGAGTTTGGCGGGTCACATTTCCTTAAGGATACACGAGTTAAATTATTTATTAATATACCCAAACCATTAGTCACCAGTGAACTAAACTAGTAGTAATTTCCTAAACCTGTTTGTACGTACTAAAGCAACTGATAATATGGAGCAGGGCATGGGCCCAGGCCTATACATATACTGCATATAATAATGATAGCTACTTCTAACACTTGTGTGCCAGGTGGATGCATGCAGTTATGACATGACCCCACGACAGGAGTTAAGATTTTGGAGGGTTTATGGAAGATCTGAAAGTATTACTTTTGCAGTGACACACGACGAGTTGTATCTTGGGTATATAAATATTTCATGACTTTGATTATCCACGACTAGTATGTATGATAATAATCCGCATTTATTAACTTTTACATGATTTATTACAAATTTAAAAAAATGATTTTTAAAACGCAAAAAAAAATTTATTCGGAAAATTACTACACGGGACGTCACAATGGGGCTGTAGGGATCCATGACTGTATAAATTCCTACCGATGTGTTGGTCATGGGGCTGTAGGGATCCATGACTATATTAATTCCTACCGATGTCTCTATGAGACCTTTTACTGCAGTATTCCCACCAAACCAAATGGATCTAGCATGACATCATTTGTCTAATTAAAGACTTAATAATTATAAATGAACTTGTTTGGCATATTCATCATATCATTATGTTTTGTTGATTGTGTTTGTGCAATTTTATTTATTTTATATTTATTCTATATTCTGTCTCACTCTTACATTAATTTTTACAGTGAATGCTACACAGAATGAAGAGTGATGCCATGAATGGAGTTTACATGAATTATTGCTTGGAATTTGACTTTATTTTTAATTTGATGGGTTGTAATAATATAATGTTTCATGTACTGTATTTTTCTAAATCATTTCCGCTATATAAATATTTCATGACTTTTATTATTCGCGACTAGTATGATAATAATCCGCGTTTATCAACTTTTACATGACTTATTACAAATTTCAAAAAAATGATTTTTTAAAACGCGAAAAATTTATTCAGAAAATTACTAAGGACGTCACATTGGTGGTATCAGAGCATTTTCAAAAATTCAGGACCAATTGCTATGCCATGTATTGATTTTTGATATACTATGTGAATTGTTTGATTATTTGTTTGAAAATATGATAAGTATGTGCTATATGACTTGTGTCTAACTGATAAAATGATTTGTTTGATTACTGCTTGATAATATGATAAATGTGTTATACAATTTATTGCTTAACTAATAAACTGTAGAATACTTATAGTTATGTTATAATACAATATATTTTCCCTTAGAATTAGTATAAACCAAACTACGAATGTAGGATGGCAAGAAACAACAACAACAACGATATGGCAGCTACTTTCAACCGCTTGGCTGAAGCCATAGAAAGACAAAATCAACCGAAAAGTACTGGAGGACTTCACGGGTTAGATCACTTCCTAAAAAGGAAGCCATCACAATTCAAAGGAGGTTATAATCTGGAGGTAGCATACCTATGGGTTAAGGAAATGGAGCACATCTTCCGAGCCTTGCCCTGCACAGAATTCGAAAAGGTGGAGTATGCCACTTATATGATGGTTGAGGAAGCAGAAAACTGGTGGATACATGCCAGAACTCGTATGATTGAAACTGACAGACCTTTGGACTGGATCAACTTCAAAGCGTGTTTCCTGGAGAAATATTTTCTAGTGAGTGTGAAAAGCCAAAAAGAGCTGGAATTTATGGAGCTGAAACAAGGCTCAATGTCCATTGGAGAATATGCTGCAAAGTTTGAAGAACTATCTCTCTTTTACCCTCCTTTTCAACAGGCTGGTGCCGAAGAATCAAAATGTGTCAAATTCGAGAATGGGCTGAATCTTGAAATCAAAGAGGCGATAGGATATCAAGAAATTTGGAGTTTTCCTATTCTGATCAATAAATACCGAATTTTCGAAGAAAATCACCAAGCCAAACTGGCACATGAAAAGGCCAATAGACAACTGAAACCTCAGTCAGTTGATTTCAAAAGGAAAGGGACATTCTATCCAAATTGTTTCAAGGGAGGATCATCATCTTCTCAAAGACGCAACAATCATATGAATATCAGGTGCCATAATTATGGAGGTAATCACCATATACGTGATTGCACCCGACACCTAGGAGATGTTACCTGCTATCGTTGTAATTAGAAGGGACACATCAGTCCAAATTGCCCACAGAACCGACAAAACAACGACAGCAACACTATGAATAATCAAAGAGGCTCTAACTATCAGGGAGGTCATGGAGGAAACACACGAGCTGCTCAACCTCCAAGACAGAACAAGGAGTCAACAGACCAGAGGTTACAACCAACAACTGGAAGAGTCTTTACCATCAGCGGTTCAGAGGCAGACCAAGCTGATGACCTCGTGCAAAGTAAGTGTGAGATCAATGGTACAATCTTATCTGTGTTATTTGATTCTGGTACTACACATTCATTTATTTCTAATGAGTGTGTTGGACGTCTTCAATTACCTATGAATCCTATGAGATATGATCTTATTGTTTTCACTCCCACCGGTACAAAACTTAGGACTACTAAGGTGTGTAACGAATGTTCTATGCTCATAGAAGGTAAAAACTTTCTAGTAGATCTTGTTTGTTTACCTTTGAAGGATCTGGAAGTAATCCTAGGGATGGACTGGTTATCGGCAAATCGAGTCTTGGTGGACTGTCATAACAAAACTGTGATATTTCCATCAGAAGAAAATCTTACTTCCGACAATTTTAAACTCTTTGCTTTACAAGGTGAAAGCCAATTATTTACCTTGTTTACTCTTCCACAAGGAGATGATGAATCTAAAGCAATCGAAATGCCAGTTGTTTTTGAATTCCCTGAAGTATTTCCCGAGGATGTCTCAAGTTTACCTCCAGAACGCGAGATAGAATTCTTAATTGATTTAATTCCAGGAGCAGAACCAGTATCTAAGGCCCCATATTGTATGTCACCTATTGAACTGGCAGAACTAAAGAAGCAAATTGAGGAGTTATTGGAGAAACATTTCATCAGGCCTAGTGTGTCACCATGGGGAGCGCCAGTATTACTTGTCAAGAAGAAAGATGGAAGCATGAGATTATGTGTAGATTATCGTCAGTTGAACAAATTGACGGTGAATAATAGATATCCTTTGCCCAGAATTGATGATTTGATAGATCAATTGAGAGGTGCTGTAGTATTTTCAAAAATTGATCTACGATCAGGTTATCATCAGATTCGTGTCAAGTCTGAGGATATTCCAAAGACAGCCTTTAGAACACGCTATGGTCATTACGAGTATCTTGTGATGCCCTTCGGAGTAACCAATGCCCCAGCTGTATTCATGGATTACATGAATCGAGTGTTTTATTCATACTTGGATCAGTTTGTTATTATCTTCATTGATGATATTCTGATTTATTCCAAGACATGGGAGGAGCATGAAAAGCATCTTCGAGTGGTATTGCAGATTCTGAAAGAGAAGCAGTTGTATGCTAAGTTGTCTAAATGTGAATTCTGGTTGAAAGAGGTAAAGTTCCTAGGCCATGTAATCTCAAGCGAAGGAGTGTCTGTGGACCCTTCTAAAATAGAAGCTGTAACAAACTAGGAGAGACCTACTTCAATCACTGAAATACGAAGCTTCCTAGGGTTAGCTGGTTATTATCGGAGATTCATCGAGGGGTTTTCTCGAATTGCCCTACCAATGACTCGTCTAACCCGGAAGAATCAACCTTTTGCTTGGACTCCAGAGTGTGAGAAAAGTTTCCAGGAACTAAAATTGAAGCTTACATCTGCTCCAGTTTTAACTTTGCCTAATCCACAAGAAGACTTTATGGTTTATTGCGATGCTTCTAAGATGGGCTTAGGTTGTGTTTTGATGCAACAACGGAAGGTGGTTTCCTATGCTTCTAGGCAGTTGAGACCATATGAAATGAACTATCCAACGCATGATCTAGAATTGGCAGCAGTGGTATTTGCTCTGAAAATCTGGAGACACCATTTGTATGGAGTCAAGTTTGAAGTGTTCAGTGACCACAAGAGCTTGAAGTATTTGTTCGATCAAAAGGAATTGAACATGAGGCAGCGAAGATGGATGGAGTTTCTTAAAGATTATGATTTTGATTTGAAGTACCATCCAGGAAAAGCAAATGTGGTGGCAGATGCACTTAGCCGAAAGTCCATTCATATGGAATCTTTGATGATAAAAGAGATGGAGATGATAGAACGGTTCAGAGATATGAACTTGGGTGTGGAAATGAAATCTTCAAGGAGTATGACCTTGGGAACTTTGAAGATAACCAATGATTTCCTGAAGCTGTTAGGTGAAAGACAGACAAAGGACTTGCAATTACAGGAGTTGAAAGAGTTGCAGGCAAATGGAAATGATATGGGATTACAAGAAGGATCAGATGGAATTTAGAGGATCAGAAATAGAATTTGTGTACCAGATGATGCTGATCTAAGAAGAATAATCCTAGAAGAAGTGCATAAAAGTATGTTGAGCATTCATCCTGGATCAACTAAGATGTATCAAGATCTGAAGAAAAGCTTTTAGGGCCAAGGATGAAGAAGGAAATAGCTGAATATGTGTCTTCATGTCTGGTGTGTCAAAAAGCCAAATTAGAACATCAAAAGCCATCTGGTGAACTACAACCATTGGAGATTCCTGTCTGGAAATGGGATGACATTTCAATGGACTTTGTGTCAGGTTTACCAAGGACACGATCAGGAAATGATGCAATTTGGGTTATTGTAGACAGATTGACTAAGTCTGCTCATTTTCTTCCAATGAATATGAAGAATTCTCTACAAAAGTTGGCACAATTATATGTGAAAGAGATCGTGAGACTTCATGGTGTACCATCCAGTATTGTGTCAGATAGAGATCTAAGATTCACTTCCCGATTCTGGGGAAGCTTGCATCAGGAGTTGGGTTCGAGACTTCGATTAAGTTCAGCTTATCATCCTCAAACAGATGGACAATCAGAGCGTACCATACAAAGTTTGGAAGACTTACTGTGATCTTGTGTACTTGAGCATGGTGGTAGTTGGGAGCAATTTCTTCCACTGATTGAATTCACGTATAACAACAGTTACCATAGCAGTATTGGTATGGCTCCATTTGAAGCATTGTATGGTAGAAAGTGTCGAACGCCCCTTTGTTGGTTAGAAACTAGTGAAAGTTTGGCGTTAGGACCTGAAATTGTGCAGCAGACTACTGAACAAATAGAAGTAATCAGAGAGAAGATGAAGGCATCCCAAGATAGACAGAAGCACTATTATGATAAAAGGAGGAAACCACTTGAATTCCAAGTTGGTGATCATGTATTTTTGAAGGTTTCACCTCACAAGGGGATTGGCCGAGCATTGAAGAGTAAAAAGTTGAGTCCAAGGTTTATTGGACCATATGAAATTCTAAAGAGGATTGGTACAGTGGCGTATCAGATTGCACTTCCTCCTCATCTTGCAAATTTGCACAATGTGTTTCATGTATCACAATTGAGGAAGTATGTACAAGACCCCACTCATGTGATTGCTAATGATGATGTTGAAGTTAGAGAAAATCTGACCATCCCTACAGAAACCACACAGATCATAGAAAGGTTGATTAAACACCTGAGAAACAAGAACGTACCATTAGTGAAGGTTGCATGGAAACAAGGGAATGATGTAACTCTGACTTGGGAGCGTGAGGATGCTATGAAGACGCAATACCCAGAATTGTTTCACTGAGGAGTGCGTTATGTTAAATTTCGAGGACGAAATTTTTATTAGGGTGGGAGAATTGTAACATCCTAAAAATTTTATTCTCATGTATAATCATTTTGATTTAGACCATCAATGATATTATCCATTTTATCTCAACTTTCTTCATAAATTTTTGGTTAGGACAACATCTTCAATTTAAACTTTTACCATGATAAATAATTTTAACTTTATACCTTCAGTAAAAGTTAATCAAATAATTTATTACCTATTTCCTTAGTTATTAATTTCCTTGGCTTTTCCAATTACTCTCATCAAATTGCCACATACTCCACTCAAAATTCGTCATCTTGTACACATTTTAATTGTTAGTTAGATTCCGAATTTGAAAAAATGGTAAACTACAAAGTTGTTCCTCATTGTCTTATCTTTCCAACAAGACCACATTTGTTAAAATTCATTAAGATATGAGAGAGATATGCCAAAAATACCAAAACAGTATCAAAGTTGATATTTACTTCAATCATACAAGCTACATTATGTAGGCTGCGGAAATGGACAACAATCCAGCTCATTTTTCTCACCTAAAACCTCCATTATCACCATAATTCATGCACCTAACATCCCACTACAATCCCATTATGAAAATCTTGTCCCCCACTTGTCATTTGCATCATTAAATCAACACTACATCTTGTTCCCAAGTCTGAATTCTTAGAACAAGCTAAAGTTAGTGAAGTCTCTCTCTTATTTTCTTTCACTTTCTCCATCAAGTTCACTCTTGATCTGAAGCTAGGACAATAATACAACACTTTCAACTACTTTAGGAACCTTTATTAAGGTAAGAGGGGACAGGGTTGTGAATGATTATGAAATGGGTAGAATTGTATGCTGTCCTAGGATTCCAGTTTTATTTTCGTATCTTGTTACTCAATTTTGAAGCTGAAAACGTATGAATTTAATTCTGACTTCTTCATCAAAGTTGTAGATATTTTTGTTATATGAATTCTGAGACTTGAATCAATTGATTTGGATATGTCTATCAAACGTTATAGCCAAAATACTACAGCATGTCCGAGTGGAATATTTATCCTATGTTTTGTGTATATATTAAAATTCTGGGACTTATACATGTATAATCAACCTTTGATGTCTTCATGAAAGTTGTAGATATTTGTGTTATGGATCTGTATAAAGTGGTTTCAAGTCAAAATGATTTTTGTAGCTCGAATTATGCCTAAATTACTGAAGTATGTCCAAGCTGTAAATCTGTTAACTTGAGATACGTATTTTATTTTTAAAACAGAACTTTATGGTGAGAATTAGTGATCGGTGTATTCATCAAAGTTGTATATATTCTTGTTATATGAATTTTGAGACCTGAACCGACTGAATTGGATATGTATAGCATGAGTTATGATCAAAATACTACAGCATGTCCGATTGAAATACTTATCTTGTGTTTTGTGCATATATGAATATTCTGGGAATTATACATACGTTTTTAGACTTTTATGTCTTCATGAAAGTTGTAGATATTTATGTTAGGGATCTATAGAAAGTGGTTTTAAGTTAAAAAGATGCTTGTAGCTCTAGATATTCTCAAAATACAGAAGTATATTCATGATGAAAATCTGTTAACTATGAAATCCGAATCTTATTTTTAAAACTGGGAATTTTGTGGTGAGAATTAGTGGTTGGTGCCTTCATGAAAGTTGCAGATATTTGTGTTAAGTATAATTTAGAACTGGTTTCATGCCAAAATCATTTTTGTAGCTCCATAAACGTTCAAATTACTAATATATGTACGTTTTGGAAAACTCACCTTGAGGCAGTGTGGTATTTCGTAAATAAGTGGTAATTCTGTTTGGAATTTGAAATTGTGTTCTTCATGAAAGTTGTAGATAATTGTATTATTAAGCTATAGAAAGTGGAATCACATGAAAAGGTTATGATTTGCTCATGTTATGATTGTTTTACTAGAGTATGTTGCTGTTGGAAATACTGAAAGTTAATTATAATGGTTATTATGAATGAAAATGATATTTTCTCTATGAGTAACAATTTATTATTAAACTCTTGAGTGATTATGATTTATTATTGATGTTGTTACGTTTTAATGAGTATCATACAGTTGTATATTTTGGTGGTGAATAATTATGAATGACATAATTAATATATATGTACATGAATGCCTTGTGGTTATTGTTACATGTGGTTGAAACAGTAAATCCATGATTCTGAAAATTATTATATGTGATGTGTCCTTTGAGGACTTGTGGTTTTCCAAGTGGTTTTGTAAATATTAATATCATGGTATGTTAAATGATAAAGAGAATTAAAGGCATTCATGCATCATAAGCATTTGGACGCACCATGGAATTTTAGGGGTTCCATTATTGCCTACCCTGGTGGGGGGTTACTCTTTGATGAGTTAAAGCCCTATTTTTGTGATGTGTTGGTCATGGGTGTAACATCCTAAAAATTTTATTCTCATGTATAATCATTTTGATTTAGACCATCAATGATATTATCCATTTTATCTCAACTTTCTACATAAATTTTTGGTTAGGACAACATCTTCAATTTAACCTTTTACCATGGTAAATAATTTTAACTTTATACCTTTGGTAAAAGTTAATCAAATAATTTATTACCTATTTCCTTAGTTATTAATTTCCTTGGCTTTTCCAATTACTCTCATCAAATTGCCACACACTCCACTCAAAATGCGTCATCTTGTACACATTCTAATTGTTAGTTAGAGTCCGAATTTAGAAATGTGGTTAACTAGAAAGTTGTTCCTCTTTTTCTTATCGTTCCAACAAGACCAAATTTGTTAAATTCCATTAAGATATGAGAGAGATATGCCCAAAATACCGAAACAGTGTCAGAATTGATATTTTACTTCAATCATATCATCTTGTACATATTTTAATACCTTATTAGAGTCCGAATTTGAAAACGTGGTAAACTAGAAAGTTGTTCCTCGTTGTCTTAGCTTTTCAACAAGACCAAATTTGTTAAAATCCATTAAGATATGAGAGAGATATGCCTAAAATACCAAAACAGTGTCAGAATTGATATTTACTTCAATCAAACAAACTATATTATGTAGGCTGCGGAAATGGTCAACAATCCAGCTCATTTTTCTCACCTAAAACCTTCATTATCACCATAATTCATGCACCTAACATCCCACTACAATACCATTATGAAAATCTTGTCCCCCACTTATCATTTGCATCATTAAATCAACACTACATCTTGTTCCCAAGTCTGAATTCTTAGAACAAGCTAAAGTTAGTGAAGTCTCTCTCTTATTTTCTTTCACTTTCTCCATCAATTTTACTCTTGATCTGAAGCTAGGACAATAATACAACACTTTCAACCACTTTAGGAACCTCCATTAAGGTAAGAGGGGACAGGGTTGTGAATAACTATGAAATGGGTAGAATTGTATGCTGTCCTAGGATTCCAGTTTTATTTTCGTATCTTGTTACTCAGTTTTGAGATTGAAAACGTGTGATTTTGATTCTGACTTCTTCATAAAAGTTGTAGATATTTTTGTTATCTGAATTTTGAGACCTGAATCAATTAATTTTAATATGTATAGCAAAAGTTATAGCCAAAATACTACAGCATGTCCGAGTGGAATATTTATCCTATGTTTTGTATATATATTAAAATTCTGGGACTTATACATGCATAATCAGCCTTTGATGTCTTCATGAAAGTTGTAGATATTTGTGTTATGGATCTTTAGAAAGTGGTTTCAAGTCAAAATGATTTTTGTAGCTCGAGTTATGCCTAAAATACTAAAGTATGTCCAAGCTGTAAATCTGTTAACTTGAGATACGTATTTTATTTTTTTAAAACTGGGAACTTTGTGGTGAGAATTAGTGATTGGTGTCTTCATAAAAGTTGTATATCTTCTTGTTATGAGAATTTTGAGACCTGAACCGACTGAATTGGATATGTATAGCATACGTTATGATCAAAATACTACAGCATGTCCGATTGAAATACTTATCTTGTGTTTTATGCATATACGAATATTCTGGGAATTATACATACGTTTTTAGACCTTGATGTTTTCATGAAAGTTGTATATATTTATGTTATGGATCTATAGAAAGTGGTTTCAAGTTAAAAGGATGTTTGTAGCTCTAGTTATGTCTAAAATACTGAAGTATGCTCAAACTAAAAATCTGTTAACAATGAAATGATATGTATAACATGAGTTATAGCCAAAATACTACAACATGTCTGATTGAAATACTTGTCTTATGTTTTGTGCATATATTAATATTCTGGGAATTATACATACATTTTTAGACTATGATGTCTTCATGAAAGTTGTAGATATTTATGTTATGGATCTATAGAAAGTGGTTTCAAGTTAAAAGGATGTCTTTAGCTCTCGTTATACCTAAAATACTAAAGTATGCTCAAACTGAAAATCTGTTAACTATGAAATCTGAATCTTATTTTTAAAACTGGGAATTTTGTGGTGAGAATTAGTGGTTAGTGCCTTCATGAAAGTTGTAGATATTTGTGTTAAGAATAATTTAGAACTGGTTTCATGCCAAAATTGTTTTTGTAGCTCCAGAAATGTTGAAAATACTAACCTGTGTACGTTTTAAAAATCCTCTTTGAGGCAGTTTTGTATTCTGTGAATAAGTGATGTTTCTGTTTAGAATTTGAATTTATGGTCTTCATGAAAGTTGTAGACATTTATGTTATTGAGCTATAGAAAGTGGAATCACATGAAAAGGATTTGATTTGCTCATGTTATGACTGTTTTACTAACGTATGTTGCTGTTGGAAATGCTGAAATTTGCTTATAATGGTTATTATGGATAAAAATGATATTTTCCCTATGGGTAACAAATTATTATTGAATTGTTGAGTGATTATGAAATATTATGAATGTTTATGAGTGTCTAATGAGCATCATTCAGTTTGTGTATTTTGGTGGTGAATAATTATGAATGACTAAATTAATATATATACATGAATGCCTTACGGTTATTGATATATGTGGTTGAAACAGTAAATCCATGATTCTAAAAATTATTATATATGATGTGTCCTTTGAGGACTTGTGGTTTTCCAAGTGGTTTTGGAAATTGATATATCATGGTATGTTAAATGATAAAGAGAATTAAAGGCATTCATGCATCATAAGCATTTGGACGCACCATGAAATTTAGGGGTTCCATGATTGCCTACCCTGGTGGGGGGTTACTCTATGATGAGTTTAAGCCCTATTTTCACAAGAACCATGGAAGTGTAGGGATCCATGGTTGTGCAAATTCCTACTGGTATACTTATTTCTGCAGGAGCCATGAAAGTTAGGGATTCATGGTTATGCTAATTCCTACTTGTGCACTTATTTTCGCAGGAGCCATGAAGGTGTAGGGATTCATGGTTATGCTAATTCCTACTGGAGTCTTTATGAGACTTTTTACTGCAGTATTCCCACCAAACCAAATGGATCCAGCATGACATCATGTGACTAATTAAAGATTTATAAATGAACTTGTTTGGCATATTCATCATATCATTATGCCTTGTTGGTTGTGTTTTTGTGCAATTTTATTTATTTTATATTTATTCTATATTCTGTCTCACTCTTACATTAATTTTTACAGTGAATGCTACACAGAATGAAGAGTGATGCCATGAATGGAGTTTATGTGAATTATTGCTTGGAATTTGACTTTATTTTAATCTTGATGGGTTGTAATAATATAATGTTTCATGTACTGTATTTTTCTAAATCGTTTCCGCTATATAAATATTTCATGACTTTGATTATCCACGACTAGTATGTATGATAATAATCCGCGTTTATCAACTTTTACATGACTTATTACAAATTTAAAAAAATGATTTTTAAAACGCAAAAAAAAATTTATTCGGAAAATTACTACACGGGACGTCACAATGGGGCTGTAGAGATCCATGACTGTATAAATTCCTACCGATGTGTTGGTCATGGGGCTGTAGGGATCCATGACTGTATTAATTCCTACCGATGTCTCTATGAGACCTTTTACTGCAGTATTCCCACCAAACCAAATGGATCTAGCATGACATCATTTGTCTAATTAAAGACTTAATAATTATAAATGAACTTGTTTGACATATTCATCATATCATTATGTTTTGTTGATTGTGTTTGTGCAATTTTATTTATTTTATATTTATTCTATATTCTGTCTCACTCTTACATTAATTTTTACAGTGAATGCTACACAGAATCAAGAGTGATGCCATGAATGGAGTTTACATGAATTATTGCTTGGAATTTGACTTTATTTTTAATTTGATGGGTTGTAATAATATAATGTTTCATGTACTGTATTTTTCTAAATCGTTTCCGCTATATAAATATTTCATGACTTTTATTATTCGCGACTAGTATGATAATAATCCGTGTTTATCAACTTTTACATGACTTATTACAAATTTCAAAAAAATGATTTTTTAAAACGCGAAAAATTTATTCAGAAAATTACTAAGGACGTCACAGATACTACTAGAACTAACCAAACTCAAAAGAAACTACCAACGATAATTTTATGTCGTCATGGATTAGTATGAAGTCACAAGGATAATTGATAACCATTTACACCTGCATTCACCACCGCCTATGTGGTGACCATATTGCCTCTCACTGACCTGTCTCTCTAAACACCTGCTCTGTGTTATTCCAAATAAGATCACCGAACTGATTGAATTGGTTGTTCACTAGATCTATTGCCAGCTTCATCCTGTACATTTCTTGATCCCCCTAATAAAGTGAATATGAAATCGGTAATTAGTTCATTGTACATTTTCTAATCGTTTAGACCAAAATGTCAACAATTACAATAACATAGGTTTTAGGTGCAAACCATTGTGTCAAACTTGAGTTTAAAGCACAAGCCCATTCTCATCCATGCAGTTAAATACATACTTGAATCATGCCTGCAACATATAAACCCAGGTTTTACACGAAGACCAATTTATACCAGTGATGGTACATGGGTTTATAACACACATTAAACAAAGTTGATGTGCATAGGTTATCGCCACAAACCTGTTAACGTTCATTGGTATTCCAAAAATATAAAAGTAAGCCCAACACCTCAATTCCGGTTGATGCAACTTTAAGTACTCCATGTAGTCTTCATGACCGAGGATGACAGACAGTATATCAAACTACATACATTCGCTCCTTTAGGTTAGTAACACATTGTTACATTGCAAACAAGTGACTTATAAAGTTAGAATTTCACTTACCACTTCATCCCAAATTGTTTTTGGATGTGGAACCCATGCGTCCCTAGAATACGAAGTAAAGTTAAAGATTATCGAGTCTGGAAAAGAGACCACTACCAAGAACCAGTTACGATCTATGCAGTAAGGTACATAAGTCTACAATAGCTTTTAACTTGTTAATAATACGATGAGTATAACACGTCAGTGGTCGTCAATGGTCATAGGAACAACGAAAATTAACTTACGTATTGTAGCTCAGACGAGGGTTGTAACCAATAGTCAGTATAGTTTTCAAATATCTCCCCCACGGATTTCCCCATTTCAACATCCACCTATAATGGTTGATGAAAAAAGTAAATAAATACTTATAATTTGTTAGTTATGCACACCAAAGACATTATGAGTGGGTAATTAAGTATATTCTGCAAACTAGGGAGGCAACCACCATACTTTGACATCCTCTTTTTGTTTTTCATTCCCGGTCATTTGTTCAGCCAAAACTGCTATGATCTGGAAAATATAGTGTGGAGGTTATTATGTCGGTTTTTGCTCTCCAACGTGAATCAAAGAAATCGTGGCATGATGTATTCATGTGTGGTGTTAACTTAAACGTTTAACGAACCGTACCTTAGGGTCAACATGTTTACGATAGGTCTAATCGTCATTAACTTAGTCCGCCTGAGTAGAGTTTGTCCATGTTTGACAAGCACTTCATTAGAAAGAAAAAAATAACAATTAGTTGGCATCAAGTCATACGGCCACGCGTGACGAGGGGAGCAGTGGCATTGCCTAGTAGTATACTAACGTAGGGGGAGAGTGGATGAGAATATGTAGCGTGAAAAATGCATTCTGTGATTGAAACATAAGGCAAATGTTTAAGACCGTTAAAATAATGACTTTATTTTCATAATGTAAACCACTGTGTCCATTTGTCAAGAAGAGGAAAAAAATAAGAGTACCTCAAGGGTATGGAAAGCAGGTTGATTATCGTCGGATGTGATGTCAGCCCCACCCATGTTTCAGTTTCTTTTACCTGACAAAACCGAAGAAGGTGTTGAAAACAACTTTTTTCCTACAATGGTTGTTGCTCGGTTATCTCCTGACATGTGATACTCTGGAGAAAACCCCTCTCTCATACAATGTTGTACTCTACCAGTCGATTTGCAATGGACCTCTATGGAAACATTCATCTTGACAATGAATACTTGTAGCTTTGACACTTGGGCTTGCAGAACCTATATGTTTAAAATAGATTGAACCAAAAAAAGTTTAGACTTCTGTAAACAATATTGCCCTCTCGCATACTTCTGTTTATCCTCTACCTTGACACGAACGCAAGTTATTACCTTAACCTGTGCGACTACCTAATCAATGGCTTATGTGGCTCCTTCCCCACCACCAGTCTTACTCTTACGTGTCTCCATTTTCACAAAACAGGAATAGGAGGTCGTAAATTGAAAGAATGCGACTTAAAGCATCACCAGTAGCTCCATGTCAAATCATCCCTCAAGTGAAATTAACTTTTTTATTTTATTGTAGGTCCTTGATTACCACTTAGCAAATAATGTTACATGTTAATATTGGCACTGCTTTCACATGATTTTTCAAATGAGCGGAGGTCATAGTTTTAATCCTAAAATAAAATACTGGGTCATATGTTAAATATGGTACGTGCGACGATTAACATTTGGTGGGATAACCTTTCGTCATGATCGTCTACCGACACATGCATTTTAGTGGGCCTATATTTACATTTAAAATCATTAAATGCCAGACTGAAAATATTTAAATATTAAATTAACAACTGGCGAGAATAACCATAACAAAACTTGCAAACCTTGGTTGGATATTAATTTTGATAAAAAAAATCCAATGTTGGGTTTTTCCTTTAAAAGGGTTGATATCAAACAAGTTGTAATACATTTTTTAAAAGACATCTTTGATAGTAGTCAAGCAACGATTTAGCAACTATTTCATTTGTTTAAAGGGAAAAAACCAGTATCGTTTTAACCTACCATTTCTTGGGAGAAAAAGGGCGCTTATATGTGGTGGTCGATATAAAGTGTTTATGAACCATGTCCCAAAATAAATTTTCCATTTTCGTTTACAACATTGAAAATCTCAATTTTAATTTTATATTTTAAAAAATACCAACAATATCAATTAAATTATCTCTTGGCCTAGTAGCTAAGTTAAACAATTTTTATCCCTTTGTTCAAACGTCTTTTCGTTTTATGCCTGTGTAGTTAGTGTATTTTAACCGTGTGCTTACTCATGAATTCATGCATTTCCAAAGGTTGGTTCATATCGGTTCCACCAACTTCAACCATGGCTTACCCATCGAATATGTTGCACTGCGTCGTAAACAGGGAAAAGATATAACATGCATTAACATTAATTTAAGCTTGCCACTTAGGCAAATCCAAAAGAAATACATTGTTTAAACATAAAAAACCCATTAAAATAGACATCAAACAACCTTAACAAACCTTCAACGACTAGCAACTGGGGGGTATTGTTGGACAAGGAGGAGGAGAAGGAATCAGTCTGGGCAACCCTTTCTGCTAAAGTCTTCTACATCAGTGGGAATGGTGCGAGCGGGTGCGGTATGCATTACTCCACAATTGGGCTCAGCTGCATCTACACAAAATGATATCAATGTAATACAACATAAAATGACAGAGAAACCTTTGCAACACAAACACAAAGCTATAAATTACACTTGTTACATTATCGTTACCCTAAGGATATGAACTAAACAATTATCTCACCCGGGTAATTCTTTTACTATATCTAATTCAACTTCAACATCGATTAGCCACCGGCTGGGAGAACGAGACTGCATATTGTCTCCCCTGCCCTCGTTCACAATAGGCGCTGGGTCCGACGGGTCGCCTGAGTCGTCCAACATCCAATTCTCCATAGCCAGTTTGTGACTCTCAGCCTTGAAAAACTCAATGTGGTCCATGTAAGGCCTGGCCTCCTTGGCCATTCTGCCATTTTTTATCGTCATCTGGGCCAAAGCAGCCGCATCACAGTCCCACTTCCACTTCAACATCTTTAAATCCTGGTTCTCACGCTCCAAAAACTCGATCTTAGCTATCAACAAAAACACCACCTGTTGATCCACGATGCCTTTGCTTTTCAAGTTCTTCAACAAGGTTTGATAACTCTCGTTGGCCCTGTCTTTCAATGCCTGGTTCTCTTTCAGTTTATTCTTGACTTCTAATCTTCCTAACCGCTATAATTCGCTTTCCTCTGTCAGTTGCTCCACCAATCATCTCAACTCCCTCTTAACCTCATCGAACTCTTGTATCTCAGACGGGGCTCTCAAAACATCCACCAATTCAGAGATGGACATGTGTTGGAAGTTTTTTGGGTATGGGGAGTGATGTCCCGAGGGGGAAAGGGAGACGTTTTGGGAGTTAGGGTTTGCCATCACAAAGAAAGGCGAAAAAGCCATCAAATCTAGGGGGTGTTAGAGAGTTGGTGTGGACGCTACAACATGGAAATGAGTGGCTTTTAAAAGAGGGAAACACACCCTTTCATTTTCTAAAACAGGGGAATTTGAAAACAATAGACGATTCAGTTGGCTCTTATCTCAACCGTCAAAGTGGCCGACTTTGAATGACGGCCCCATTTTTTCACCATGCTGACGACGTTTCAGTTTCTTAAATCTTATTCGGGTTTTGTTTTTACTAAGGCAAACATGTACCCCCATGTTTCATATATTTATTTCACCATATTAAATAACATTTTCCATACTTGTTTACATCATACCATGCTAATTCATGTTTTCAACGTGTGAAAAACGCATTATATCATACTCATAAATATGCAGTGTCAAAAATTTATTTTTTTAATGGGAATAAAAATTTCCTACTTATAAACATTATTAAGTTCACCGATTTAAGATTAAAATTTAACACAATTACCAACGACAAAATATCAAATTATAAAACACAGATTTACACTATTATAAACTACCAAAAAAAACCATATTTCATTCATCATGTTAATTAGAACAATCACATACCACTTATTTTAAAAATTTAATAAATTAAATTTTAATAATAATAATTATCTAGTTTTTTGAAATGCAACAATTTTCAAGTCTTATGGCTCTATTTTTATTTGTTATATCTTTGACAATATAATTTATAATATATTTATAATGTAAAACCCTACTTAACATAATTTAAATATGGTATAGTAATCAACTCGGACAACATGAAATAAACAATAAAATTTTATTGCTTTCAACTAAATAAAGTTTTTTATATAATGGCATTTATTCATAAATATTATTTTCTGTAAACAAAATTTCTAAAGTTTTTAGGGGTATTGTTTTGACGACTAAATTTCTAAAAATATTGGGCAGAAATATTTAGACAAGGAAATATTTTTAATGGATAATTTACTTATTATAACACTCAAAATGACATTACAAACAACAAACTAAAAGATTACAAAATACCACTCAATCTGCGAAATAAATTGGAATTGCGCACGGGGTCTTATATAGTAAAAGAAACTTTGGGTTTTCAATTCTTTTATTAAATGGATGCAATGTATAAGGTTTCCATTTTTGTTTATTTAATGTTGGCATAAATTTAAAATAGGGTTAGGATTTTATTGAATTTCGTGTAGCCCACGTATAAAAAATTCGGTTTGCTCATAAAGGAGGAAAATTGCCATTTTCACGGTATAAAACAAAAGAATTGGGCCCAACTAATTAGTATGCGAAAATGTGACTGAAGGATGACATTTCGCATGGTTGTCTAACAAAAAGACATGGACCAGTATTTGCAAGATACTAACTTCCCTTTTTCTTCAACATGCAATGCATCAAAAGGGGAATAAACTTGGTAGAAGACAATGACATTAACTAGGTACGGCACAGAGTCAGACACGAATTTGAGACAAAGTAAAGGTAAATGTATTGGTCAAATGTAAGTCAACTTAACAAGGGATTACAGTTTTGAGTGACTGACAGTTGAAATAAAGCCTAAAAAAGGGGGCGTGCCACAAGAAGAAAATGACATAATGGGTCAGATATGCCTAGGAAACAAAAGACACTACAAAAGATTGAAAGCAGAGACATTTAGGACAACTGAAGTGGAAATCAATTTCCTCTTTCTTTACTTGATCATCTATTTTATTAAATGTTGTTCAGGTTAATCCAAGTTACTAAAATTTTATTATCCGATCAATATGGCATCGATCCTTCTTGTGTCTATTCGATCTGAACTAACCATTTCTATTATAAAATAAACAATTTTATTTGCATTACTTAGAAATTTTATACTCTTCTAAGAATACTTAATTGGACATGAGTGATAAAGTATGATAATCATCTTTTAAATTAAATTTTAAAAAATCTAAATCATTATTACTTACCATATTTTTAATTGTCATTCTTTTTTCATTACATCTGAATAGTATAATATATCAAATTTCAAATAATCTTTTATGTTTTTGAAAACACATTTACATTCTCATCATAACCTGTAGGTACATAGGAAATTAAGTTAACATCTTTTATAATTGTTGAAAATATATTAATATTTTATGGATGCAATATAGGAATTGTTGAAAATCTTTTTTGTTGAAACACAATTTACTTATTGAATTATCACAATTTCTTTTCATATTTCTTAGGACAATTTAAGTTGTTTTAATTTTCATTGCCTAAATTTATGACTAATATTATTTGGTTGACGAAACCCAGCTGCGTCACTACATGCAAAACGACTCTTCAAACACATTCAAATGCAAAGCCAATGCAACAAACATACCGCACCGTTCAGATTATCTAATAATTTATTTAAAAATAGTCACATCATCCATTTACACTCAGCAACCAATAGCATGAACCCCATCCCAACACAAACAAGTCACAGTTGATTAGAGCTATGAGTCTTTGACTGGAGTATGTTAAGCTCCATCTTTAGCATCCTATTCTCCATTGTCAAGTCAAAAACATCAACTTTGAGATTTTTCAATTTTCCTTCAAGCTCACTCACTTTGTCAAGGTTGTAGTCTAGAACCTTCAAACCAAAAGCTTCAGTAAGCAGGTGCGTCATCTTTTTAGCAACATCATTTTTGCCTCCTCATCATCAAAAGAAAACCTACCAAACATAGAAACAGGGTACTTAAACATACATGACTTTAAATAAACCCGGTACCTAAAATACGCTCTCCCGTCACAGTTTCTGTAGTCGTGTCTAGTATACATAGGTATCGATGTTTTAAGTCGGTCACTAGCCTGCCGTAACCATATTCGCATGGATACGTCCCAAGGAAAGCAAACTGGTCAACATGTGGAACAAAATCCAAAACAGCTTCATCTGGACCCCTTTTCTATATGAATGTGTACCCTGTGAAAATTAAGAAAATAATATTATTCCCCAAACAATGCATATGTATAAATGTTTTTTAAACTAAATTCTCCTATCAACACAATATAATGGAAAGAAAATATGTACCCGTCCTACACAACATTGATGGTTGACTTGAACCACATGTTGGTTCACTGAACCATGCAGAGTTATGCGTTAGGTTTTCTGCACAATGTTGTGCTGAAGATATCGAACCTCTAGCGTCGCATACATCATATGTTGACTTACCGTCAACGAAATTCAACCAAGCAGCCTGGGCTAGTGCATGTGAAGCATAACCTTTGAAATATCCTCCATTAAAACCATGCACCTGTGCGTTACACTTGTTCCATGTTTCATATATACCGGGGTTACGACCGATAAAAATAACATAGTGTTTTTTGTACTCAGTAGAAGCATTCTCCATCACCTACAAACACCCACTTTTTTGTATGCAAACTAACTCACGGGGTCCTCTACATATATAAAATGTGATGCTTAAAGAGAGCATCTGCGGGCTAATGTTGTCATGTCTATGCGTGCATAAACAATTATATGCATTCTTTTGTGCATAACGACGAAACAACATAAAGATACAAGAAACTATGCATGTGGTCCTACATATGTTTTCCTTGTTAAAAATTAAATTCCCATTATGCTTTGTCACTCTGCCATAGTCGTCACTCCATACACTGCATACGTCAGGTTTGAGTTGTCCATTCCATGCCATCACTTTGCACCATGCTGTATAGCACCATGTGCACCATAAATGCCTATACGCCTACACCCACAAACGCCTCTAACTCGCATTTAACGCCTCTAAACTTCTGATTTTGTTAATATAATGTAGATTTTAAAAAATATATTATATGTTAATATATTTATATATTAAATGTATTAAATTAATGTATTATATGTATTAAATTAATATGTTAAATGTATTTAATATTTATGTATTTCAAATGTTTTACTAAGTAAAATTTATATTTAATATATTAACATTTATTTTAAATGTTTTATTAAATATTTAATAAATTAAATTTATATTTTATATTAAATATATTTTACTTATTAGATATTTAATACATAAAATATTTTTAATATTGAATGTATATTAATGTGTAATATATATATAATTTATATATTAAAACAGATAAAAATTATATAAGGTTTGTTATTCAATGTATAAAAAACTAGTGAATGTATAAAAAAAGTTGTATCTAATAGCATTCCTCATTGGACAACAACAAAACACATGTTACAATGATTGTCATGTTAACCTGCATTTAATGGGATGTAGGTCCGACTATTACTGCACGCAACATACATTTTTTTAACTACCCCATTTTCTAAATATTTTTCAAAAACCACATTATTTTTTAAAAAAACCCTAAATATCCTTAAAATTAACTAATTCTAAGTTCAAGTAATTAACAAATATGTATAGTCTAAAACATTAACTATTTTAAATTTTAAATTTTTTATACTTATAATAGTTTTAAGTCTTAAACAAATTAATAAATATATAATATAAAACAAATTTTTTTTCCGAATTCCAATTTTTATAAATTAAACTAGTATAAAAAGTTTACCTAATTGATTGAACTGGTAAAAACCTAGGTTAATGATGTAGTGTGGGAACAGCCTTAAATGTTCTTCTCTCCAAGTGATTTGTACATCGGTTCAGTATTATAGCCTATATTCCAGTTCGGCCATAAAGGACTCAGAGCCATTAAAACATCAATCGTGGAATGCCAAATTCATAAAATGAGTTCAGGGTAATTTTAGAAGAATCAAACACATACATAAAATGAGTTCATGGTAATTTTAGAATCCTAAACCCTAAACCTAGACCCGTCACAAAATACGGACAAGGCCGTATTCCCAACTCAAACTGGTGGGTATCAAGCTTGCTTAGATCCAAGACACCTTGAGCATCGGAGACGTTGCTCATAGAATTGATGGAGAAGCTAAGGAAACCAAATTGCTAATGGTTGAAGTATAGAGGATTATAGTTGGAAAAACCTAGATCTACCTTCGAATTTAGAATAAATAGAGGAGAAATTAGAAAGGCAAGTGTGGACTAATGGTCATCCGGGGAAGAAACCAGACTCCACAACACATGGCTAGGGTAACACTGTAAAGGATGAGACCCCACGTTAGAGAATAAAACACTTAGCAAATCTCCCTCAACAGGGGTCCAACACCAGAGCCATTATGGGTCAAGGTAAGGGGATTCCAGTCATTTCTGACAGTCAAGCATAAGTCAGAATTGGTACGAGTTACATATCCCTGTAACACTATTGCTACAGTAAGTTAGGAGAATATTCAAATCACTTCTCCTACTCAGGTAACTCCTATAAATACTACTTATTTATTACTGTAGAAGGATCTAAACTAATCTGACGGTTACCTCTGTAATTCGATTATTTCCTGTAATGCCTGTACTGACTTAGGCATTAGAGAATCTTTTACAGATGCACCTCCGGTGTGTCCCATTGACTTCAATGCAGACTTCACATCTAATTCACACTATACTCTGACTTAGGATCCTCACTGGACCTAAGTATAAAATACCATACTCCACTGAGACGGTGTACAATTTAGAGCTTTTAAAGAAACTCCAGACACCGGTCAACACAGTCAACTCTTGACCCCGGTTCTAGGATAGAACAAATGGATACTTCATCACATTTAATTCCACCAGTGCTATTGTTTGGGGAAAACCCACATTCACTACTCCCCGACTCCCTTTCATTTTCCATATTCAAAGCTTCCCATTTGGCATACACTATTCCACCAAAATGGCATTTCTCCACCTCCATTCAACAACCCCCAATCACATTGCTCGTAATGGGTGGTCTAGAGCTCCCTCAATCTATCTCTGTCTTCCTAACCCAAGTGCCAAAAGCGCGTTTAACTATTTTGCACCCGCATCTCCTATAGTGGGAACGTCATGCATCCATTGTTTTCTGATTTTTCTGCGTTTTGTGGTTTCTCTGCGTTTTGTGTATTCTGTGTTTTAATATGTTTTGTGTTATTCTTTTAGTGGTCATTTGTAGGGAGTGGTGGCCAAGTCGTGTATCAATGTGGATACAAAGGATTAATCATCAACAATATATATATATATATATATATATATTTAAGTGTGTTTTTTGTTATAAATATATTTAATATTATTAAACTTAATGTATTTATTAACATATTCATATATATTTACAATAAATATTAGCATATATTTATTAATTATTAGCATCTATTTTTAAAACTCCAAATTTTCATACCTTCTTTCTTGAACCTTACTCTAATTTTAAACAAACAGACCAGCTTCCAAACGAAAATGCCACCAAACCACTCTAGTTTATTAGTCTACTAGTTGCCTAATTAACTATGCCCGAAATTAAATAGTATGGTCTTCGCCTTGTTAACCCATGAAACAACACGATGCAAGGGCCAAGTTATCATACCTAACCCACTACTCACGACGATTCGCTGCCTTTCCTACACACGCAACCATTTAAATAGAGCAAGTCAGAAGTCCTGCTTATTCATCCTTTGTTCCCTAATCCTAACCCTTTCCAAACCTGCCGTTCAACACCGCCGCCCAACATAAACAAAGGGAAGGGGAAGGACTCGTATCACTCCAATTCTCAAAGTGACGACGATTCGGGGGTATAGAGACTAAATCCCTTAGTCATACCCCCGTTAAACATATCAATCCCATATGCATTTTTCTTTACTGTTTAGGGTTCCTGTTCCTGTGATAATTGCTTCTTGAAAGGGGTCACAAGGAGTCAGTAGGGACCCACAACTCCTACAACTGCCTCCCCTGGTGGCGATGAGAAAACGGTTCGCATTTTATGTCTTTTACCATGCGTTTACTTATTCTTCTTACCGTTCACTATTTTCTTTTTTTTACTGACGTCCTAAAATTTCCATCTATCAATTGCTTGTCAAAATGGGGGATTAACCAACCGCTACGCGAAGCCCATTACGATTGTGGACTCAAACACAGGCCCGGATGACGAAACCAGCGAGGATAATTTCTACTTTTCTGTGACGAAGACGTTGACCCAGTTCTAGCGAGAACATTTTTTGGTGACTTGTCCTAATCCTCTACAATCTTTTTTTGGAACCTTTTTCCCGCACCTTAACATTAATGGTCCATTTTTGGTTCGCAGGTGTTACCAGAAGGCTTTAAGTCGACTATGTATGCAGACAGGCCTGACACGATTTTTATGAGGATGTATGGTCGTGACGGACTATGGCCCGACGATGCCCATTGGAGGACCCGTCGCCGATGGGAATGCAAACTCCACAAAGGTTGGCCAAAGTTTTACGATGACAATGGTATCAAACATGGAGACCACTTGTTGATCAGAAAACCTAGGATCGATGCCCCTGATCTATTTTTCCATGTCCTCAATTAACTCACCGCTTCTTTTGTGCAACTTACTTGCCTTTTGGAGGCTTTTTAATGCTTACTTTTCCATAATTTTAACTCTATTTTGGAACCTTTGTTTACTATGCATATGCTTAATCTTTAACTAGTTTTCTCCATAACTTGTTTAGTTGTCTTTGCTTTGCTACGAAGTTTCGAATGCCTCTGACTTGGTGTTTGCATCCTTTGTTTTCGGTTTTTACTGTCTTCGTCGCCATCTTACCATGGTTAATTACATAGACAACTCTAGCGTCATTCACAACTCATATTTCCACAGTCCTCACCCTCGTTTACAGAAACAAAATATTACATGATTACGAGTGTATGCTTTTTGTCATTTCAGATGGGGTTATGGACAACACACATCTAATAGTTACTGCTACGTGAAAAACAATTTTATGAGTCACCACACCCACAATATTCCTGTATAGCTTAAAAATTATATCGATTAAGTGGATTTACAACTCTTGATTTTGAGCGTTGATAGTTCCATAATTAATTCTTACATAATTACTAACCCCAACGAACACCAACTGTGTGTTTCATTTACCAGTCGTTCAATTACAATTCATTCTACATCAATGTCATTTGCCTCATTTTTTTATTACTACATAAATCACTCAATTCAAGCTAACTCGTGTTTACATGTATGTTGTTTATTTGTTTTACATTCGCCATACGTCTACTACACTATATTCAAAAAATTCACTTAATTCATTATTTCATCACAACAATTTGATGCTAAAGGGTGTTATTGTGTTATAATATTACATTTTTGGAACATTTTAAACTTTACATTTCTTATTTTACTATTAACCAATAACCAGAAATAACATTAGTATTCAATAATATTACTAACGTGCTACTATTCAATTAAAATGATGACAACCCAAGTTTAATTCATCAAATTATATTGTGCTCCCTTTCAGCCAAAGGTTTAAATCTTTGACCTCATTTGTATTCTGTAACTGCCAATTTATTTAGCAAAACCCTAAACCCGCAACTAACAACAAACTAACTCACTACTCACTACACAAAACAAAACCACTCATCAAAATTCATGTGGGACTATTAATCACGCCAAGGTGGGATCCATAACTAGGCCCAATCTACATCACATAGGCTTTCTTTTTTTAATTATAAATTTTTACTCACCATAGATTAACTTTCCTACTTGGGTCTCACTTATTCAATGCCCCATCCCCAAAGGAACGAAAACACTATACCCCGCATAATTTGGGAACCAAAACATTAACATCAGATAAACCCAAACACAAACGGGTTTTCTCTCATGGCTACTCATGAACCATATCCTACATATATCAACACCGACAATGCAATGGCGGTAAAATATGTTGAACCAACACATTCCTAAACTTATTCACTCCAACAATCTATCCCACATTGAAATATCGTAACCCACCCCTACTACTACCCCAGCCTGGAGTGCAACAAACTTATCCCTGGTATTTATTGCCATAATATGTGAACCTCCCAAGTAAAAATTAATGGAACATAGCAACTTAGCCGCCACAACAATGAAAAAAACCTCAACCCTCAACTCTTATGTCACCCCCTCAAAGAAACTAGAACAGATAAATAGTATTCGCTTGACACAAACTGAACACTAAAAACTAAACCCAAAGCCAACCATTACATGTGACACTCCAACAACGTTTAAAAATGAACAATAAATATCTACTATTCGATATCAAAATCAGCTTCAACTTCACCCATACAGTCATCACTTCATAGTTTACATTATCCACTCAAGTTTAATAACAACACACATGACAGGTATGTCAAGTATCACAAGACCTACAACTAGTAGTCAAGTCTTAAACAGGTTCCCCGTTAACAAATTCATCTCTATTGTATCTCAGAACCTTATACACATAATGTAACTGCTCAACAAATACAGGGAAATTATATATACGCTGCACAAATTACCCAATTTGGAACTTGAAAAAGTTTCCTCTCATAAACGACATGCACCTCATTTCCCTCTTCACATACATCACATACATCGCATACATCACAATCCAATAATGTTTCCCAGTGCTATTATACATGTCCTCCATCACGAATCTCATAATTGTTGGCTTAACTATTTCACCTTCCTTACACAGATTTGAAAAACTATCAAGCACCACATTGTCCTTACCCACACACTCCTCCAATTAACTTTGGTAAAGTCAACTAAACCTACAATATCAATCCCTCCACCACCAGCCTCGCCATTCCAGGAACTGTTCCCATTCCTATTACTACATTTTAAATCTACTCCCTAAACTCAATCAAATTGCATATTAATTACCCATTGAAGAAATTTCTTCAACCAGCATTCATTGCCAACCATCTATGCTACTTAAACTTATTAGCCTAACTATACCTATACATTGTCTGGCTAAGCAAACAAATAACTAAACTTGTAACCAACTTAAACTTAGTATCGTACATAAACAAAAGCTTTACCACCCTTTCTGCCTCCTAAACTTATTATCCTAACTCCATTCCAATCATGTGCCCACAATCAACTACAATTCAGAACACAAACTCTAGACCAACTCTTCAACTTTGGAATCACCTACTCACTTGGGTTTAGCCAACATTGTAGATAACTAACTCACAACCGATACAACCATTACAAATTCCCTAACATGCCTATATAACATATTATACATGCATACCACCATTCATATCCCAAAGTCACGAACTTCACACTCCCTACCCTGTGAATCCCTTAACTACACACACAAACAACATTATTGACTATATAAACTTCACAAACATAATTTCACATAATTAATCGAACATAACAAGCACATGTACACAAAGCGACTATCAACATTCCAATAAATCGGTAAAACCATCAAAATTGAATCATGCAACGCATCTGTTAATTCAATCAAATTGTAAACATGATTTGTAACAAAATAAAAGATCGACATTGCTAACGTTAATCTCAAAAATTCAAAACGTCCGTCTTCAAATTACCATTCTCCTCCCTCTCCGTTGAGTTTGTGAACTATCGCCCATGCACTATCGTCAACATTTCATCTTCCACCTACGTACACAAGATTTCCTTGAAATTACCATCATCCACCTCCGTAGATTCTGCTAAGTCCTCCTCCATAATCTAGGCTTACGGCTTTCAATTTAGGGTTAAGCCTTTCAATTTCACAAAATGCCAAACTACCCCTAAACACAAAACCACAGACGGCCAACCAAATCCATAACGGCTGACCTCAAACCAACGAAACCCTAACCGCCCTAAATAGATGGGGCTTTCAGAACACAAACCCTAAGAGGGCCAACCAACATAAAACTACACAATGAAACCACTGTGCGGTGTCTGCTTCCATGTGTTACCCGTGACTTGTAATCACCGGTTACCAAACTAATTTTATTTTTTTTCCTTTGATAACAAAGCCAAGATACTATAAGCACATTAAAAACAACATCTTTTTTCCCAGCCATTGATTTTAAGGATCAAAAATCAGATACCATCTTAACGATTTAAAAAAATTTGTGCATTCATACATAAATAGATTCTTTGTGGATGGTAGAATTCACCTCACGAAAAAAAGAGGCCCACTATACATACATACTTCTACTTCATTTTCATTACTCCCATAGCAACCTTAGCACTGTCAAAAACCCTTACATGCATAAAATTTATATTATTGTCTCACCCTGTATGTGGTAAGTATAGCTAGCCATTGCACAGGTGAATTCTTATATTCTTCCCCTCCGTTTCCACCAAAAGTATATTAAATATTAACGAATATTTACAATTATAAATTTTAAAAATTCAACATAGATGCATTAATCATTACATAATTTAGAGATCAATGGGATTAAAAAATGGAAAAGATGTACAGGATGTAAAATGCAACTCCAATTTATTTAAGTGTAAATTTACTAAATATAAAGTAAGGTAATCTTCTATATCGGTAGTTAGATTTGGGAAGTTGACAAATTACAAGAATTAGGATGTCTCGAAACTTCACAAGAATTTGTCAAAATATTTACTTATTACTGGTAAATTTTGAGTCCAAATCTAAAAAATACCAGTTTAATTTTTAACCATGAATCAACCTAGTGTGGACACGTGTTGATACACGGAAACATAGAATCTTGATTGCAGTTGTCATATCTTAAATTTCATCGTCGCTTTGCTTGACGGTGCTGTCCTGTCACCACTAACAAGTGATGATCGATCCCATAGCTTTTAAATATTTTATTCCACAAATGAGACAATATCAATGCCAGGCCACGTGGGTTATTCTCTGATCGAATCGACGGTGATCTTTTGGAGTTGCTTATCAAGAGACCCTTTTATGTCTTCTAGCACCTCATCACCGCAGTGACAATTAATCCACATTAGTCAAAAATTGACATGTGGCTATAGCTCATTAATAATGACATTGCCAAAGCATTTGCATGTGACAATCGGTGACATTTGCTCCATTGCGTAAAAATATTACCATCATTAGCTACAAATGAAACCATCAAGCTAAATTGGGGAAAAAGTAGATAAGAGACACAACCAAATGGGGTAATGTGTGATTAATCGTGGGTTTTTCATACATTCACGACTCTAGTGCATGTGAGTGAGAAGGGAGGTTTAAGATCAGAGAACGTGGGAATAATTGAATAACATTTATTTAGCACTCTACCGATTTCACACAGAAATTTAGTCCAATAAATAATGTTATATTTCTTTTTCCCTTAGTTTTTTCCGCATTCACATGTGCCATCTTTGCCTTAGCGAGTCTGGTCCCTTATTTAAACACTATCCCCTTGCTTGGAAATGTCAATAAATGTTGATACAAATCCTATTACAGTATCCTTCTTTTTCAATTCAGTCCTTGACTTAGAGTCTTGAGCATTTTTCAGTGTGTAAAACAAGATACTAATGGCCAAAATAATGTTTGTTTTGGTCAGCTTCCTCGTATTATGTTGTTTCACAATCAACATATGTGCCTTATCACCTTCTGGATGGAGCAATGCCCATGCCACTTTTTATGGAGGCAGTGATGCCTCCGGGACAATGGGTGAGTCACTAAATATTGAACTCTTTTAACATTATCCAAATATATATATATATATATATATATATATATATATATATTTATATATGTTAAATTTAGACCTCCTCATGTGTAGTGAATCTTTAGCAGAAATTGTATCATGTTACTCAATAACATAAGGTTTTTCTTATTTTATAATCTTAATATGCCTCATTGAAGTTTGCTATAATGTGAGTGCAGGGGGAGCTTGTGGGTATGGTAATCTGTATTCAGCAGGATATGGGACAAGTACTGCTGCATTAAGCACTGCCTTATTCAATGATGGAGCATCATGTGGAGAGTGCTACAAAATCATATGTGATTATGAAGCAGACTCCAGATGGTGCTTAAAAGGCACATCAGTAACCATAACTGCTACAAACTTCTGTCCTCCAAATTTTGCTCTGCCCAACAACAATGGAGGATGGTGCAACCCACCTCTCAAACATTTCGATATGGCTCAACCCGCATGGGAAAAAATTGGTATTTACCGAGGAGGGATCGTGCCTGTATTGTTCCAAAGGTTTGAATTTTATTCCTTATCTTGCTAGCTGTAATAGTATCACCCTTTAAAATTGAATTAGAATTTTATTATTATCTAGCTCATGAATTATCTCATAAAGTTTCAATTTTGATCTAAGAATCACCAATGGCCAATTGGTTTAAGCAGCGCATGTTTAAGGTTCTTTAACTAAGGTTTTAAGTTAGAATCTAGTGGATAATTTATTTTTTTACTATGATGTGAACATGATTGACTTATGAAGAATATATGTAGTTCAAGCAAATATTTTGGTGTAAGATTCATACATAAAAAATTGCATATTGTATTACATATGCACATGAATGTGAAGTGAAGGTGGAGAAATGAATAAACTATGCAGGGTTCCATGCAAGAAGCAGGGAGGGGTAAGGTTTAGTGTGAATGGGAGAGATTACTTTGAGCTTGTATTGATAAGCAATGTGGGAGGAGCTGGATCTATCCGATCTGTGTCCATTAAAGGGTCAAGAACTAAATGGATGATTATGTCAAGAAATTGGGGAGCTAATTGGCAATCCAATGCTTATTTGAATGGTCAGTCTTTGTCCTTCAGAGTAACTACCACAGATGGAGTAACTAAACTTTTCCAAGATGTTGTTCCATCAAATTGGGCTTTTGGCCAAACTTTCTCTACAATCATTCAATTCTGATTTCTCATCAATCAAACGGCAGAGGCGTGCTTGTTATTTTACTGGAGCAGCCCGCCATCCCTATCTTCTCGTTTTGATGATGAACTCAAACACCTTAATCATAGATTGTAATCATACTATAAAGGCCAAGTGTTATTTTAATATGAACATTGTTATTATTCGTTTTGTTGTTATTATTATTATTTCTATGTAGCTGTATTGCGGGAATTCGGAACAAGCAAAGTGTTGTCTTGCATCATCACCTTTTACATGTGTATATATATATTTCAGTTCCACTCATGGAATCGTGTTTGAACGTGGTGAATCCACATCTTGAAAAGTAATTTTGACAACCTAAATTGGAGCATACTATGAATATGAAGAAAAGTGAGTAGTTGAATAGAAAGAATGATAAACGAAATAATTTTTAATAATTTAATATAAGTAAGTGTTGGATCGAATAAAATAAATGAACATACCTAATATAAATCATTTAAAATAAAATGTGTTTCTCACCTGATGCCCTCTTCTTAACTCTCCCAATTTTATAATATTGGTGTATTTTAATTAAATTTTCTTAAAAAAATTACAAGTTATTATTATTCTTTATTCTTAATGTAAAAAGGAAATCTGAGTTTTTGAGCTGTCTGATGTAAGCCCTATGGAGAAGCTCCTACCTGTTGGCTATTGTTTTGGGCTGGGCCCGGTTAATGTATTGACCAAAAGAGAATCGAGTATGTTAAGTGTTAACAAAAAAAGAAGAGAGAATCGAGTGATTCACCAAAAAGAACAGAGAACCTTGCAGAAATAAAAAATAAAATGTCGACCATAAACAGCGTCGAAGAAACCAAAGTGGAAGAAGAAGAAGAAGAAGACGAAGAGTTGCAGAAGCTTCTAGTTCCTGATGTGCAGGATCTTCCCCTCATTCCTCCTTCTGCCGTTGAAACCAACTTCGTCGCTTATTTCGCCCTTGGTAATCATCGCATTCACTCTTTTCTTTGCAATAATAAACCCTAAACCTCAATTCCACTTCGTTTAATCTTTAGTTATTCAATTCAATCAACAGATTTTATGAAGCCGGCTCACGATCAGTACGTTTACCGGCACGCTAACGGGTATGGTAGCCTCTATTCATTCTTTTGAGGTTATGCTTTCAAATTGATTTGTGTTTTGTTGTGACCTTCAAGCTTGTGCGTGATTGGGTTGGCTCCTTCCCACGTCGCTTTCAAGGATGAAGGTGGAATCACAGCCCTTGATTTCAATGTTGGAAAGTCTGATCGCAGCGGTGTCAAGGTCACCGGAAAGCGCAAGAAGGTTCTACAATTTACTTATATATATATAACACCTTATTGATGACAATTTTATTCCAACCTATCTATTTTGTTATACGTGATTACTTGTAATACTGGAGTCGATGGCTTTATTGTTGTGAAATGGTATTATACATTGTTTTTGCAACTTCTGCTAGTGGAATGAATGATCATCAAGCTTTTATTTTCCTATATTGGGTGTGTTCATGAAAATGCAGAGCTTGTCGTTATCTATGACTTGCAAATCGCAATAGTTTTTGTGTGTTTTGAAATATTTGACTTTCTGAAAGTTAGCTTCTTCTACTTATTAAAACATGATGTGTTTTCATACAGAATGCACAACATTTTGAGTCCAACACAGCTTTGTGTAAAGTCTCTACCAAAAATGATACTTATATTGTGAGGTAAATCCTGTGTCCTCTATTATAATGTGTCCGTATCATCTTTGTGTGTGTGCGTGTGTACTTCACCAATTCACTTCTTCCTGCATGTTCTTTTAAGTTTAAACTCTCTGATAGCTTGACTTGTGGTGATTTTTCCAGATGTTGCATCAAGGGCTCCCTTTTGGAAGTGAATCAACAATTAATCAAGCAACCAGAGCTGCTGAATGTTTCGGTAAGAAGAATAACTGAATTCTTATCCAGCCCCTTTTTTTATAATGCTGCAATAACATTAACATGGATAAATCTTTCCTATAACAAGAGTGATTATTCTGCATATTGCACTGGAGATTATGGACATCTATTTCCCCTTTCATCCTAAATTTTACAATTCCAGACCCTGGTTGAGCTGCTAACCTGCTACACAAACAGATTTGTCCCAGTATGATTGTTACTTTTCTAATTGAATCTGTCTAATAAGCTTGTAGCAGTCACTTAGACAGGGCATTTTCAATTTGTCATTGAAGTACTAGTGGCATTGTGCAGCAATAACACTAGATATATTTTCCTAGTCTTGTTTATGGTGACCAATGGGTATTTTAGAGCTGCTGTAGTCTAATGCCAGTAAAATCAAGAATACAAGTACAGTTCATAAAGAAGTAGAAAGATATTATGATTACATGTGATTGTTGTAGTATGATTAAAAAAATTCATGTTTATGGTTCATGGAATGGTGGGAAAATGTATGTAAGCACTAGAAATACTCTTTCTTTGGTAGATGTGCACCTAAGAAGGTTGATACCATCTGCAATCTACTGAAGAACCTATGAAGGGAAGGGACCAATCTATAACTGAACCTTGGCAGATGATTCTGTATATTTTGAATAACATTTTATCTCACGCAGCGAAAAATTGGTTGTACAATCATATATAGTTACTTCACATGATGTTGAGATTGATACTTTTGTGATTATTCATGATACATTTTATTTATCAAGCCTGCATAAAAATGTTTATTCTGGCATTGCCAATGCCACTAGTTTATTGGCTAAATTATATTATATAGTGAATGGGGAACCTTGGGATTAAATGTGGTGGGAATTTTTAAATATCCTAGATTGTTGATTACCACATTGCATAGGATTCTCTTCTCTTTTCTACTTAATGAATTAATTTCACCAACAATTCAGGCTGACAGAGAAGGATACATTGCTATTATAATGCCAAAACCTGCTGATTGGCTCAAGGCCAAGGCTTCCCTTGTCAGCTTTCAGGAGTACAAGAAATTGAGGGAAGTCGGTTGAATCAGTAGCTTAGAAGAGACTCTGTAAGAAGAATGGTGTTATGGTGTCATATGGAAAGTGCTTGCATGATTTTCCCATATGATTCCATGCTTCATTTGTTGGGCTCCCAAATTCTACAAACTGGACCAAATAGAGAAGTCTTTAAATGCATCAGATGTCGAGAAACCTTACTCCTTGCTAAGTTGCTGGATCTTGTTGGATTTAAGATAAATCTGCAACTCCACGAGCAACCAAGAATTTCATGGTATTGGAGTTAATGGGGGACCATTCTTTAGGATTTTATCTATGTTTTTTTCTTTGTATGTTACTTCATTATTTATTATTTTTATCATTATTCATAGCTTGAATCTTTTTTTTAACAATTTAAGTTAATAGGAAATTATTATGATGTTATGACTTTTGGCCACTTTACTGACCACCAGGGATGAGAGTTCTGGCTCTTTTTTGGGCCGGTAGACTAGTAGACTAGAAGCGTGTCACTCGTGGATAGTTTTAACTTTTATCTAGAAACAATATTTTAAATAGCCATTTTACACTGTCTTTTTTTGACAAAAGCCATTTTACCCTTCTCATCAGTTCTCTCTAACTACATATATTAAGTTTGGAAATTTATTTTTAATTCTCATTACGTTATATTATATTCTCTTTTAAAAAAAATATAAATTTTTTTCGTATATTGAGAGATCTGTTATAAACTTCTGCAATAGAATAGACTAAATTAAATCAATAACAATTTATACTTAATTAGTTATTCAACTATTTGTTTTTATCGTTTTATTAATCAATATTTACCTATTGGAAATTGCTTATAGGTACGAATTGAGAATTCGTCAAATTTTACGAATGCATATTAACAGCGAACTTTAAATTCTTCTTAATCAACTAATAATTAACTTGTACTAGATTTTACTAAGTTGGATGATGTAATTTATAGCCGTTGTTTCGATATTTTTATACCGTCGTTTCAATAGTTGGTGAAATCATTCAATAACTGACGTAAAATACTGACTTTATATATGTTTTTTTTATACTATTGGGTTATCTATTAATAAAATTTATTTGTAAAACAAACATTTCTCTTTTTGCGTTTATAATTCCAGTTATTTTTAATTTCTCCCACGCTTTAATAACTTACTCAATATATACTTTGTATAAATATCTTATGCCGAGTGTTAAAGTTTTATATCAATCTCGTGGCAATTGCAAAACACTATCGTTATTATATCAACAAATGTTACAAAAATCTTTATAATATCATCTACTTCTTAAAAACATTTCCTCATTTTTTGATTTAAATTATTATACTAATACCATAAATAACTTGGGTTTCCTTTGAATTTTCTTGTGAAAACATGAGTTAATCATTTGTTTTATATATTTTTTTTAATTTTATGGACTCACCACATAGAGATCTAACTTGTACTATTTGGGACATCATATCTATTGTTTGTTCTACCATGCTCATCCAATAGTAGCAAGAACAAATGGTAGAAATTGCATGACGAACATATTATTTTTTGAAAGTTTTGGGTCTTCTTAATTGGTAAAAGTATACATACAGGCAAAAAATCTACCTTAATTGGTGGGCATTTTATAAAAAAACATATGATTCGAGTTAAATACTTGATAAAAAAATAAGAAATCTCCTTTCATTTATAAATATCATTGCATGAGTTACCAGTGATTCATCGGTATTTTATGAAGAGATATTAGTAGGAATCTGTAATATCCTAAAATTTAGAATTTTAGAAAAATAATTCATTAAGGATCAGTGGAGAATTTCCGAGTGAATTATGTCTGAGAGAAGACCTTCCGAGTGAAGAAATGGATATGATTCCGAGTGAAGGAAGGTTAAGATGTTTCCGAGTGAAGCATGACTGAGAGAATCACTTCCGAGTGAGGAAAAACTCTGTGTCTGAATGAGACACTTGAGTGAGGCAAATCCGAGTGAAACATTTCCGAATGGGTCGTTTTCGAGAGAAGTACTTCCGAGCGAAGTAAAGCTTTGATTTTGAATGAGTACTTCTTGGGCCAAGATAATTCTGAGTAGTGAATTCCCGAGTGGGGTATTTATGAGTTGAGTGCAAATTTCCCGAGTGGGATGTCACCGAGTGAGACATTTCCAAGTGGGATAGCACCGTGAGATATTTCTGATTTCCGTGTGGTATGGCACCGACTGAGACATACCGAGTGAGTCTTTCCAAGGGAAGTACTTTTGGACAGAGAAAGACTTTAACTTCGAACGAGTACGTTTCTGAGTGAATAGTTTCCGAGGGAAGTAAATATCCGAGTGGTGAATTCTTTCATTCAATTCATGCTCGGGTCCATATTCAAGTTGCCGAGAGCTTGTGTTCGGATTCGTCTTTGAGACTGAACTTCGACTCCGAATGACCCTTTTAGTTGTAAGAGTAAGACTTCCGAGTGATGTACTTCCGAGAGAAATATTTTTGAGTGAAGAAAGACTTTGACTCGGATAGAGATATATCCGAGTGAGATATTTCTGAATAAGGTGTCTCTAGATGAGACGTTTCTGAGTGGGTCATTTCCGAGGAAAGAACTACGACTGTGTTTCAAGTAAAAACATTTCCGAGTGAGTCCTCTCCGAGTAAAGCAATCCTGAACGGAAAGAGACTCTGATGAATCCATCTCGGAAAGAGATATTTTCGAGTACTTTCAATTCAATCTTTTGACCATGTTAGAGTCAGAATTTGGAAATATGGTCAACTACAAAGTTATTCCTTGTTGTCTTAGCTTTCCAGTAAGACCAAAATTTATTAAAATTCATTAAGATATGAGAGAGATATGCCAAAATATCTAAACAATGCTAGAGCTGATAATTACTTCAATCATTGAGGTTCTTCCACATCGTTCTATTCTTCTAAATTCTAGCAGATTCTCTTGTCTTTTTCTAAGTATGGGACCCTCTCTATTGTCCTATCCTCTTTTATTATCTTGTTTCTTCCTTATCTTTTAATATACGTGTATCGTACTTCTTCATTTCGTTCACGTCTCTTTTTCATGAACGATTTATATCAAATTCTACTGTTGGATCAGCTTGGAATTCTGAAAGTGTAAAACATCACCTTTAATCCTTTTCTTTTCCAATATTTACTGGAAATTATCAATCAAAGAGGAGACCAATCTTCACTTCTTCTCTTTCACGTAGAAGCTTGGCTTTTAGGAAGAAGAAGCTTTAGACAGGTTCAGAGTTAGAAATTCCAGTCGGAACTTCTGAACTGTGATTGGACATAGCTTGAAGAGCTACTAAAATTCTTTATTCTAGGTAGGGGGAGCGTTTACATTTTAAATGTATAGTTTATGAACAGAATCAGGATAATATTGTTATCTTCAATAAGAAATCCCGAATATATGTGATATGTGTGATATAATATGAGATATGAATTGTATGTGTGAATTTATGGTTATTCCTATGCATGAGATCCAGTAGGAAATATGATGTTGATATGTGATTGATGATGATGATGATATGAATGTTATTCATGAAATATATCATGATGTATGAATGCATGGGATGCATTTGATAAGCATGGGATGCTTGTGTAATGAACAAATATGAAATATTATGTGGTTTCGAGGATTCCACAAAAGACCTTGGGTGGGACTCAAGGCAAACCTCTTGAGCGGGGCTCGGGGTTTAGCCCGTGACACTACCGTTGTCACTGGGAGTGATTGTGTCACATGAGAGGGCAAACGGTTTGGTACCAGTAAAACGGTCGGATCAGCTGAGAGCTGAATTATGGCTGAGAGCCAGTGTTGCAACACAAATTAAAAGACTTAATAATGGATCTATTTAATTGAGCATATGAATGCATTGATATATGTTATTAAGAATAACATGATGATATGATCATTTGATGATATGCGAATGAATGATATATGATAAGATTATGTGATATGGTTATGATTTATATATAGTTATGAATTGGACACTTAATCCGATTCAATAACTATCATTTGATATGTTTATGCTCACCCCTATTTATTGTTATTTTTACAGTGGATATAGGACGCAGCGATGACATATGAGGTCACTCAGCCTGCAAGGAGCATTATGTATATATATGTATAGTACATGATGCACATAGTTGTTTTGTAGTAGCTTTGGCCGGCTCCTGTGCATACCGAGTTGTTATATTTATTTGTATACTTAAATGGGTCGGTCGGTTGATGTAAAAAAAATGATAGTGTTATTATATTAATCTAAAATCCTGTTTTAAAATTTAAATTATTTGTGAAAAATTTATTTGGATTTTAGAAATTTAATTTTTAATATTAGGATGTTTTAAATTGTCAAATCCAATATTTTTATTTTTTAGGCAACCAAATAGTCATAAATGGAAAATATATTTCTTCTTTAATTTTAATTTTGTGGGATTAAGCCTTGCTACACCCAAATTTTAAAATATAAAATATTTTAACGTGTTGATTATTTACGAGTAACTGGTTGATGTTATCCTATAATCCAAACAAAAATAATCACTTAGAAAATAAATATGTGTGTAATTAATTCGGTTGATATGTGATTAAATGACTTAAAAAAACTAATTCTTATAGTATGACATATAGCAAAGGCTAGAATGCTCAATTTCCTGTGTGCATCCAAAAAAACTCTTCGTTTTTTAGGTGGTCAACAAAAGCATTCATTCAAAAACGAGATGAATTGTAAGAAAAACAAGAATATATCATCACATTCATGACATATATATACAACAAAAATTCACTGTCATAAATGAAAAGACTTTACAATGCCTGTCAAAAAACAAAGACTATACAAAGAACCCTTACTACTTGATGTGAAACCTTAGTTTTTTATTGTAAGAAATTTTAATAAATAAGCCGTTCTAGAAAAATCAATGAATTCACAAATCAAGAGTACTTGAAATTCTTGTGAACTCTACTACTAAAGAAAAGAGAAATCGGTGTGAAATTTCTCTCAACATTGATTCCCGGTAATTTCTTGCATAACTAGCTTTCTAGACCTGTTCACATTGAGAAAGCACAAATAGATATGTTCTTCAAGTTCTTTCAACATGTCCAAAAAGTTGGATTCATTGTCACGAAATTCCCTCACAACTTGCCTCAATATTTCACCATTGCAACTCTTCACACAAATGTCAGCAACCTCTCTCCAATGTTCAGCCTCATCATCCAACCTCTTAACCATACGGCTCATAGTGTCCAAATCATTGACCAATATATAAACCCCTCTGGCAGCAACATCAAGTTGCTCACACAACAACCTTCTAGAACACTTTGTGTTGACCCTTTCATGCTTAAATCTCTTCCTAATTAAGCCAAACAAGCTACCCAATAAACATGGTGCAGCCACCAACCCAATTATGCTATGAAAAGCAAATACCAATAAAGCCACAAGAATAGCACTCTGCAAAATGACTAACCCGATTCCTCCAACCTTCTTGCAAACCCCCTTAATGGTTAATATTCTTCGAATTTTCCCCTTCTTTGACATTAGTCTATGCAAAAGGAGCATGTGAGCGTCACGGAATTTCACGGGACTAATAATAGACAAAGGGTTGTTTTGTGATACGAATTTAGAGAGCTCCGAATAGATAGCGTTTTGGGGTTGGTTTCTTTTAACAACATTGGTGATGAGTGTTGCATAAGCAAGTCGTGTTTTGTGGATAGCTTGAAGGATTGTGTCACAACAACGGCATGCTTCTAAGGTGGCATCGAAGTAGTCCACAAGAAGAGGGTGCACATTCATGTTTGTTACAATTTCTTGCCCAGGTTCTACCAAATATTCGGTATTCAAGGATGATGACGACGTGGGAGACAGTTTTCCTTTGTTGCATATTTCAACGTAAGACTTCGTCCTGAATGCTTCCATGTATTCTCTATTCACGTTTGCCTTCCCACCAATATTGCTACCTTCCCTGCGTTCTTTCCGTGATCTTCCTGCTTAATCAACTTCCTTAGCTAACAGGGCATTCCAGAAATTTATAGTTTTTCAAAAATCATAAGTTATTCTCGATAATTTTTTAAAAGTTACGAGCCTCTTGTTTTTTATGTTTATCAAAGAATTATATTATAGTTTTGAGTAAATTATAAACACTTAAAAAAGACGCGAGTTATGTTCGTCAAATTAACATTTAGGATTGAATTTATGTGTATGAATGTATGATAGATAAATATAAAATAAAAAGTAAGAGGGTTGGAAATTATTGAACTCACCGGCGCTTCTTCGCAAGAGGGATAGCCACCTAAAGTACTTTGTCATGTCGCAAACAAAATAGAAGGGGTTTAGAGATTTGAGATATATATGTAGCAATAATCTATATATTGTGATGATGTATTGTAATTGAATAATGTGGATATGTATATATATATATATAGTTATATGGAGGGGAAAGAAAGGGATGTTGGGTGTTATGTGTAGCTTGGAGAGAAATTAAGAAGAAGAAGAAAGGAAGAAACCAAATAAGTATGTTGTATGTGTTATGGCTTTGATTACAAGTTAGCTTCACTCACACACGTACCGTATGTGCATGGAATTTGCTACGTGGACAATGCATAACTCGTCCCACGAGCTCCATTATCCATTTCAATTCATCTTTTTTGGTATCATAGTCGTTACTCAAGTCAAATAAATAACAGTGCATCCGTTGAAAACTAGGCTTTTAACATCATTTTAAATCTAATTACATATTAATGTTATGCTCCAAAACCGGTTAGTGTGTCTTTCCTGAGCGCGTTCAGAGTTTTGGTATTGAATTTCTCGGTCTATCTTTTTTTTTTGGTTGAAAAAGTGATGATTTCTTGGATATTGGCTAATGTTCAATGATTAATTAAGATGATATATAGAATGATTAATTGATGGGTTCTGAAGTCTTTTAGGAAATAAGTTATTAAGTGTTTTTTAAAATAATAAGTTAGTATTTGTTGTATCTGAACAATTTATATCAATCAAAATTTCAAACGTTTAAACTTTACCTATCAAAGGACTAACCGGAAATTACAACAGCAGAATAGAAATTCACAAGGAGAAAGAATTAGAGAAATAGAGGAAAGAAGAAGAGAAAAACATAAATAGAAGGAAACATTTCATTGATTTTTTTTTTTCGTTAGACCTGATACAATAACAACTATTAAAAATAAGAATTATGGAACTCACATAATTTTACTAAATATATGAAGAAGAATATTCATATCCTGCTACACCTGCAATTTCGTAAACATTTGTCGGTGATAATTGCATTTCTAGTTAGCAAAGGAAACTACAAAGGAAATCAATCTCTATCCGTTAGCAATTAGCTGGCAATGAAAGTTTGTTCCAATTATATAAAAACAAATAAATCTTCATTACGGATTTTTTTTTAGATATTATTTTGAGTGTGTTTTTTATTTTTGAAAATAAAAAATTAATATCAAAATGTTTTCTAACAGCAAAGGTAACGTTAGGCACTTTACTTTAATTGAAATAATATTTCTTTAATTTTTATTTTTAAATTTTTAAGAATTTTTTTAATATTTCTCCTAAAAACTGAATATATCTTTATATTTTCATAAAATTTTGAATTCTTTTAGAAAATTTAAGATTGATTGGTTTGTTTACATTTCTTATTTTAATTATAAAATTATAATCCCATGCTGTTTTTTAAATTTTATAAAAAATATTGAAAACAACTTATTTTTTGTTTTTATTTTTTATTAGGTAAATTTTTAAAAACTTAAAATATAATAATAATTTTATAATTAAAACTCAAACAAGAATAAAAACGGAACATATAAACATAAACCAAAAGGCAACAGGGTACGAAGGACCACATATGGCGTTATAGAAACACATTAACGTGAACGTGGGGCCAATGACCTTGGAATTTCTATGTTTCTAGAACCAACAAGAAAGAGTGGCGATCGGTATTTGAGGTGTTTGGTTTGTAGTTGGTGAAATAGAGTTGAGTTGAGTTGAAATGAAAAATTTAAAAGTTGATATTAATTTTTCACGTCATTCAAGACAATCAAAACTTCGTTGACCCGTAGGATCAAAAAATTCCTTCCATTTAACGGAACTTTTCTCGGTTGGGATCACTCACCAAACACGTTGATTATCCATAGGAAGGTAACTCTCTCTTAACTCGTTTCTATTCTGACTCATCAATAGGAAGTTGGTCATTTACAAAGTATCGAATAAAAGGCATAACTCATGAGTCTTCACTGAAGCCACAAACATGAATGACATTCAGGGAGGGGGACTGGGAAATGTTGTGCTCTAAAAGGGTGTTTTGAATCATTGTGGTTATGTTCCTTGGTCTCTTTGTGCTCACCAATATCGAGAGAACATCCATTCTTGTATTTTTCCTCCATTGGAACGTGCTTAAAGGTTATTATCTGGAACTTCTCCTTTAGCTCGTTGATGCACACTAGATATTGCTGTAACAGAGGTTTCTTGGCTTGATACTCCCCAAGGATTTACAAGATAACTAGCTGAGAGTCATTGCACAATGTGACATCTCGGGCACTGTTGAGGGCGGGGAGTGATCGTCGGTACATAGGCACGGACAAGGAACGACTCCTGGCAGGCTTCCAGCGGGAGGGACACATGAATGAACCGAATACATACCAGAATGAGAGGGATTCAAAGACTGTATAGGTATAGGACTATACAGTCGAGGATAACTTAAAGAAGTTAATTCGTACTACCTATACCAACAAATGCATTTGCCTTTTTGATGGCCCATCACTTAAGGACTCCAAGATTAAGCGTGCTTAACTTAGAGAAATTTTAAGATGGGTGACTTTCTGGGAAGTTTTCGGGGAATGTGTGATTGATGACAAGGCACACTAGAAAGGTCTTGTGTTGGTTGATGGGAGGATCGTTCATTTCTGAAAAGCGGCCGGGCGTTACACACAAGGTCATAGTTCTTGCGCCAATGCTAAGAGCTGCCCTCAATCCTGCAAGATAAGCTTTATACTCCGCTTGATTATTGGAAGTAGTAAAATTGAAATGCAGGAAGATTTGAAGGTGAACCCCATCATCGCTCTCGACCATGACTCCTACTCCACATCCCTTACTATTAGAGGACCCATCAATATACATTGTCCAATGGGAGCGGGACTCTTTAGGGTTTAAACATAATAGTTCCAAGATGAAATTTGCCAAGACTTGAGCCTTGATAACATTGTGTGGTTAATATGTGATATCGAATTTATATAATTCCATCACCTGAGACACCCAGATGACTGCTAAGGTGGCTTTTTCAATCTTCTGATAACAATATTCTGCTCCCTACAGTGTTTTACCAATGAAGTACACCGGCCTCTATCCTTCGATGGTCTCCTTTACCAAAATGACTCCTAATGCTACATCTAAAATAGACAAATAAAGGATATGATAATCACCAGGGTTAGGTCTTATTAGATAGAACTTCCTTCAAGTTTTGAAAATTTGTTTCCTGCTCTGATCCTTACTCGAACTTCTTACTCTTCTTAAGGATCTTGTAAAGGGGGAGAGACCAGTAGGTCATCTTTGGCATGAACCAAGCCAAGGTTGTGATCTTGCCATTGAGGGACTACACCTCGTGCAAGTTCCTAGGACTTTGGAGCTCCTAAATAACCTTGCACTTATCTGGGTTCACCTCAATGCCTCACTTGGTCATCATGGACCCCCAAAATCGTCCACCTGGTACTACAAAAGTGAAGTTTAGAGAGTTGAACCGCATGTTGTACTATCGAAGACGTAAGAAAATCTTGTCAAGATCCTCCATGTGGTTTCCTCCAACTGGTGTCTTAGCAATAATGTCATCAATATACACTTCCACCAGCTTTGTGTGCATTACCATTGAAAACTTTGGTTATCATATGTTGGTATGTTGCTCCAACATTCTTTAAACGAAATGACATGACAGTATAACAAAACACACCCTTGTCATTTACGAATGTCATCTTCTCTTGGTCTCCCTCCCACATCGAAATTTGATTGTAGCTAGAATATGCATCCATGAAGGATAGAAACTGGTACCCAGACGAATCACCCATCATTCTATCAATGTTGGGTAAGGGGTAAGGGTCTTGGAGAAGTACTTGTTCAGATCAACGTAGTCCGTGCACATACACCACTTGTCATTGGACTTCTGAACCATGACCATGTTGGAGGGCCAGGAAGAATATCGGATCTCTTTAATGAAACCTGCCTTAAGCAACTCCTTTGTCTACTCGCAAGCATCCTTTTGCTTCTCTGGGCCCAAGCGTATCTTCTTTTAGGCTATGGTCCTGGTCTTAGGATACATAAAGTTTATGATAATCCATATCAGGCGTATCAACTGCGATCTAGGTGAAGAGGTCTTTAAACTCCTTGAGCAGCATCAACAATCGTTGTTCCATCCCCGAGTTAAGTCTCTTATTGATGTGAGTCACATTTTTCGGAGTGTCTCCCATAACAATTGCCTTAGACCCTCTATTGGGGGTAGGCTAGGATGGATTGAGAGGGTCAATCTTTAACTATGCCTTGGGTCCAGATCCACCAGGTTAACAGAAGCTACCACTGCACCTCTTTCATTCAGCTTCCACTTCTTATTTACGGTCTCTAGCTTCACCATGTTTAGGCTAAGGTTATAGCAATACCTTGCAATCTCCTAATCACCCCATACTAAGGACACCCTATTGTCCTTGTTGATGAACTTAATGAGAAGGTATGGAGTTGACACAATAGCCTCTATTGCATTCAACGTAGGATGACCTATAATGTCGTTGTAAGGGGATTGCACATCAATGACCAGGATTCTTGATTTCACGATCTGAGCTCCAGACTCGCCATCAAAGGTGACGTGAGTGTCAAGATATCCTTTCGTGGGCTGCTTGGCCCCATTGAAGGCTGTGAGATCCTGTACGTAGGGCTAGATATCAGCATCAGTAAAAACTCATCCTCTTTAGGAAGTCATAGAAGAGGATGTCGTAGGAACTCCCTTGGTCAATCAAGATCCTATTCATATCCATGTTGACGATTACAACAACTATCACAACCGCGTCATCACCTTCGGAGATCGTTGGTATAACGTTCTTATTTTTAAATTAAATTACAATAAACCAAATAAATTTTTCACAAATAATTTAAATATCAAAACAGAATTTGAATTAAATAGTAACACAGTCATTTTTACAATAGCCGACCGGCCTATTTAATTATACAAATAATTATAACAACTCGGTATACACAGGAGCCGGCCAAGGCTTCTACAAAATAACTATGTGCATTATGTACAGTAAATATAAATACATAATGCTCCAAACGGCTGAGTGACTTCATTTATCATTGTTGTGTCCTATGTCCACTGAAAAAAATAAAAATAGGGGTGAGCATAAACATGTCAAATGTAAGTTATTGAATCGGATTAAAAGTCCAATTCATAACTATATATAAAAGATAACCGAATCAAACAGACTCATCATAAAACAGCATGTTATTCTCAATAACATATATATATATATATATATATATATATATATATATATCAGCGCATACACATGCTCAATCAAATAGATCCATTATTAAGTCTTTTAATTTGTGTTGCAACACTGGCTCCCAGCCATAACTCAGCTCTCAGCTGATCCGGCCGTTTTACTGGTACCAAACTGTTTGCACCCTCATATGACATAATCGCTCCCAACGACAACGGTAGTACCATGGGCTAAACCCCGAGCCCCGCTCAAGAGGTTGCCTTGAGTCCCACCCAAGGTCTTTTGTGGAATCCTCGAAACCACATCATATTCATATTCATTCATCACACAAGCATTTCATGTATTTCTATATCATGAAAAATTCATGAAAATCATTCTCATCATCAGTTACATATATTCTATAGCATCTCATGCATAGAATTTATCATAAACACGTACATCACACATATATACTGTGACGTCCCGTATAATTTTCCGAATAAATTTTTCGCGTTTTTAAAAGATCATTTTAAAATTCATGAATTAAAATCAGAGTTCACATAAAAGTCGATAATAGCAGAATATTATCATGCATACTAGTCATGAATAATAAAATTCAAGGAATAATTACGTAGCGGAAACGATTTTAAAAATAACAGTACATAACACGTTGTATTTATTACAAATCATAAAATTAGAATAAATTCGAAATCCAAGCAATAATTTACATAGGCATCAACCATAGCATCACTCTTCATTCTGGGTGGCATTCACTGTAAAAATTAATGTAAGAGTGAGACAGAATATAGAATAAATATAAAATATATAGAATTGCACAAACACAGTCAATAATACATAATAATATGATGAATATGCCTAACAAGTTCATTTAATAAGTCTTTAATTAGTCAAATGATGTCATGCTAGATCTATTTGGTTTGGTGGAAATACTGCAGTAAAAGGTCTCATAGAGACACCGGTAGGAATTAATACAGTCATGGATCCCTACACCCCCATGACCAACACATCGGTAGGAATTAATACAGTCATGGATCCCTACAGCCCCATGACCAACACATCACAAAAATAGGGCTTTAACTCATCATAGAGTAACCCCCCACCAGGGTAGGCAATCATGGAACCCCTAAAATTCCATGGTGCGTCCAAATGCTTATGATGCATGAATGCCTTTAATATCTTTATCATTTAACATACCATGATATTAATATTTCCAAAACCACTTGGAAAACCACAAGTCCTCATAGGACACATCACATATAATAATTTTTCCGAATCATGGATTTACTATTTCAACCACATGTAACAATAACCACAAGGCATTCATGTATATATATAAATTTAATCATTCATAATTATCTACCACCAAAATATACAACTTTATGATACTCATTAGACACTCAACAACATCAATAATAATTCATAATCACTCAAGAGTTTAATAATAAATTGTTACCCTTAGAGAAAATATCATTTTTATCCATAATAACCATTATAAGCAAATTTCAACATTTCCAACAGCAACATACGTTAGTAAAACAGTCATAACATGAGCAAATCAAATCCTTTTCATGTCATTCCACTTTCTATAGCTCAATAACATAATTATCTACAACTTTCATGAAGACCATAAATTCAAATTCTAAACAGAAACATCACTTATTCACAGAATACAAAACTGCCTCAAAGAGGATTTTTAAAATGTACACAGGTTAGTATTTTCAACGTTTCTGGAGCTACAAAAACAATTTTGGCATGAAACTAGTTCTAAATTATTCTTAACACAAATATCTACAACTTTCATGAAGGCACCAACCACTAATTCTCACCACAAAATTCCCAGTTTTAAAAATAAGATTCGGATTTCATAGTTAACAAATTTTCATCATGAACATACTTCTGTATTTTGAGCATATCTAGAGTTACAAGCATCTTTTTAACTCAAAACTACTTTCTATAGATCCCTAACATAAATATCTATAACTTTCATGAAGACATCAAAGTCTAAAAACGTATGTATAATTCCCAGAATATTCATATATACACAAAACACAAAGATAAGTATTTCAATCAGACATGCTGTAGTATTTTGATCATATCTCATGCTATACATATCCAATTCAGTCGGTTCAGGTCTCAAAATTCACATAACAAAAAGATCTAAAACTTTTATGAAGACACTAATCACTAATTCTCACCACAAAGTTCCCATTTTTAAATATAAAATATGTATCACAAGTTAACAGATTTACAGCTTGGACATACTTCAGTATTTTAGGCATAACTCGAGCTACAAAAATCATTTTGACTTGAAACCACTTTCTACAGATCCATAACACAAATATCTACAACTTTCATGAAGACATCAAAGGCTGCTTATGCATGTATAAGCCCCAAACTATCAATATATACGCAGAACATAGGACAAATATCCCACTCAGACATGTTGTAGTATTTTGGCTATAACTTTTTCTATACTTATCCAAATTAATTTATTCAGGTCTTAAAATTCAGATAACAAAAAGATCTACAACTTTCATGAAAAAGTCAGAATCGAATTCACACGTTTTCAATCTCAAAACCGAGCAACAAGATACGAAATTAAAACTGGAATCCTAGAACAGCATACAATTCTACCCATTTGATAGTTATTCACAACCCTGTCCCCTCTTACTTGGTTTGCCGACTGAAAATGGTCTCCTGGTTGTCCTGGCTTTTGTTCAAAGGGTCTTGAGGAAGGAGAGTAAATGAGAGGTAGAAGGTTTGTAACACCCTCGGTTAGATAAGACAAATCCTTCTGTAGGTTCATCCTATTTAACTGAGAGTGTTAACAGTTTTTAGAAAAAGTGAATTTTTTTATTTTTTTTTAAAATAAATACGTGGCAGATTAGCGGAAGTAATATTGTATATATTACATAGTCATTCACAAACTGTAAATAATTGTACTCTTAACAGAATGGGGCATGCAGGCACCCTTAAATATTATACAGTCATCCGGTGTCTGATTATAAATATTCTATCCTTAATGATTATTCTCAATGGGTTCAGCGTATTGCTGATCTTCACACTCGGGTTCTTGAGTTTCTAATTCCTCTGAAAAATGTTCAACAGTAAGGGTGAGTATAACCCAAGACCCTGATTGGTTCATCCGGTGCGGACATAATCCAGTTAACATACAATATCACATAGATCATACATTTAGCATATTTATAACAATCAAGCATGTTGTCATCACATAATCGTATATTTAGCATGTTCACAATTATAACAATCAAGCATATTATCATGAAATAAATCGTACATATAACATATTCACAATTATAACAATCAAATATGCTGTAATGAATGCATGAGTTCGGATCTATTATGATTTATCTTTGATTAAGTCTCATGATGCATGTGGGCCCAATAAATCGTTTCATCTTCTTCTCATTCTTTAGAATATCACCATTCCAATCATCTAGAGCGATCAGGGTCCGCCCAAGTTCCATGTGGTACAAATGAACTCATTGGTTCTCATCATTGATTTAAATATTTTTGGAACTTGGATCCCTACGATCATAGTTACACTCCGTCATTTAGTCAAAGTACACTAGAATTGCATCGTCTCACCCGGCTATCAGGCGCGACTCTGACGCCATTGGGTTGCCGTTCCAGTTGTACTCCCAAGATTCTTCATGGAGATCGAACGTGAGTGTCCTTCACTGTACCAAGTGTATGCTCTAGAGGTTTTTCTTCTTCAAAAATATTTTCATGATGCGAAATGCATTTATCTTATCAATTGATTCCTTGGGTATCTTATGTATTTCCAGTCTCATCATATCTTTATCAAGTTCTTTGAATTCCATCAATCAGTTAAACCTTGTAAGATATTCGTTTATTAATTTTTAGAAATATATCTATTATATATTTTCTTTCATAAAGAGTAAAATAATATATTCTTTATGTAATTACGCATAATATCAATGTATAATAATAATAAAACTAATAATAATGATAACAATACTAAGTTTAACAATAAATAATGATAATAATAGAATAAGAATGATAATTATAACTTACCATTAACTTAAAAAGTATTGAAGATTAGTTTTCAATTGAAAATTCAAGTGAAAAATACTAAAAACAGAGTTTTCCGAGTGGAACAGGGGTAAATCCGAGTGATATGAGTATGATTCCGAGTTGAATCATACAGAGAAGGGTTCTCCAAGCGATCTGGCTAAAAATCCGAGTGAAATGACACTGGAAAAGCTGTTTTCCGACTGAAATAAGTTTGGATCCGAGTGAAATGAAGTGGAATGCTGTTTTCCGACTGAAAAGCTTGAATCCGAGTGAAAAATAAGTTTTTCGCATGATATAGCTGTGAATCCGAATAAAATAAACTGAGCAGAGTTTTCTAACTGAAATTAATAAGTAATCCGGGTGAAACAGAAGCTGAAAAATAATTTTCTTAACTAAATATCTTGAATTCTGAGTGAAACAATTTTTTGAGTGAATTAAAATATAAATCCGTGTGAGGTCAGTAGGAAAATGGTTTCCTGAGTAGCATTGTTTGTAAATTCGAGTGAAAATCATTCTGCTGACTGGAATACCTTCGAGTAAAGTAAATCCGAGTGAAATAATTCCTGATTCCGAGTGGAATCAGGTTGATACAAGTTTTCTGAGTGAAATTGACTATTTATTCTGAGTGAAATTAAATTAAAAGGAATTCTCCGAGTGAAAATAACTGTTTGCTGAGTAAAAATAAATTGTTTTCCGAGTAAATTGAAGCTGAGAAGGTGTTGTCCGAGTAAAAATAAATAAGGAAATATTCTCTGAGTGAAATAAGGTTGTTTACCGAGTTAAATCACTGGAAGAGGGTTTCATGAATGAAGCTAAGCTGTTTTCTGAGTGAAATGTGTGTTTGGAAGAGTGGTCCGAGTGAAATTCAAACTGAGATGTTTTCTGAGTAAAAATAATACGTTTTCCGAGTGAAACATAATGATGAAACATTTTTCTGAGTGAAATAAAATAAGATTCCGAGTAGGATTAGGATGAGAGTATCTTTCTGAGTGAAAATAATGTATTTTCCGAGTAAAATGTTCTATCCGAATGCTCAGGTCGGTTTTTCATAAAATCCGAGCTTATTACTCACTGAATCCGACTTCTATTTTATAAATCCTTACTGGAACTTACATAAACACCCAGGTTCCTTAATATTTTCACAGTCCAACAACCAGCATGTATTTTTATCAATTTAGTTACACATATATTCAAGTATAAAACAATAACCATAACATTTAATCAAACAACTCTGAACTGATTATAAGCATTTAGTAACAGATATATATATGTATATAATTAAAGCATGTAATTCACATAACATTGAATCTGTCCTCCACTCGGTTTTCCCACAGAGCACCCAAGAATATACCCCCTTACCTCAATGAAGTTCCTGAATGGAAAGAAAGAGATTCCCCTCACTGTCCTGCTTCAAATCCGAGTGAGAGAGGAGAGAAATTGAGAGAGAGAGCTTGCAGGAAGAGGAAAGAATGACAGAAGTATGTCTGTGGTTATGTTTCGTGTATGTGTGTGTTCTTTAGAGACATAGTACTGGGTTAAATAATGAGAGTTAGTGGGAAACTAAGTGGAAACATTGGTTGGAGAATTAGGTGGAATAATGGAGCCTTTTGACTCCTTTCACAGTCAGCTTTGCATATGATTGGAATAAAATATATAAAGTTATTGTAATTGGGGCAACTTTCTCCTTTGATTGGTTCGTTGTGCCAATCATTCTTGGTTTTATATGATTAAGTGGGCTGACCACTATCTGAAGTGGAATTAAAAGGTGCTTGGAAGATTTGAAGAGATCGGTATTGCATGCATGAGGGCGGTATTGGGTTTGTGAGGGCGGAGTACAGTATGAGGGCGGAGTGCAATGTGAGGGCGGTATTAGATGAGGCGGTATTGAGTGAGGGCGGAGTGAAATGTGAGGCGGAGTGCAATGTGAGGGCGGTATTAGATGAGGCGGTATTGAGTGAGGGCGGAGTGAAATGTGAGGCGGAGTGTAGTTATGGGCGGTGTGTAGTGACAGACGGTGTGTAGTGACAGACGGTGTGTAGTGATTTGAGGGACAACGTCCATGCAAGAAGGCGGTGTTGTGTGAAGTAGGGAAGGACGGTGTGTGTGAAGGAGTTAAGGACTCCGTCTGTGGAAAGAGGGCGGTGTTGTGATGAACACTGGCTCAGAGCTGTCCGGTGTGAACTCCTAATTTAAGGACGGATCCAGTAGCCATCCGGTGTGCACATATGCTCATTCGGTGTGGTGTGGTGTAAGTGACATAGAAGACATCGGTTGGTTAATGACATCGGATCGCTTGAGCGAAACCCGATTCGCTTGAGCGAATCAGCCAATCTTCGCTCGGAATATTTCTTGCCTCATTCGGCTTCTCTTCACTTGAACTTACTCAGAAGATACCTCACTCAGAAGAGGAGTCATACCTATAGACTTACTCGGAAATGGTTCAGCCTCTCTATTTTTCTCTCGGAATGGTTCTTTCTTCCATTTCCACTCGGTTTTCTAAGCAAATACATAAAAAACCGTTCGGAACCTTTCCTAATTGATCCCACAACACACCCCAGTTGTTAGGAAGCATCAAATCAACATAAACATGAGTATTTAAGCATACTTTTACTCGGAATACTTCAATCAGAGCAATTTTCTTCGGAAAAGAAGTATTTGGCAAGGGTTGACTCAGAAACGAGTCATTCCAGGGTGTTTTGACTCAGAATTTTATCCAGAAGGTGTTCTCTTGAACACACTTCACTTAAAATTGCATCTCAGGTCAGGATTCCACTCGGTGGTAGTCTTCTCAGTCATGTTTTACTCGGAAAAACATGGTACTGACTCGGAATTCTCTTCTTCACTCGGAATTTCTAATCCTTCACTCGAAATTCTTCTCTGTCACTCGGAACAGAGCCCTTTTCACTCGGTTTTTGCATAATTTCACTAATATTCTATATAAATTCTATTATTACGTGCAAAAATGACATTTTTGAGGTACTTCAGACCATCAACAGGGTATATATTGACTTATTCTTGCTTACAAACCCTCCATAATTAAAATTTACAAGGATAAAATTGTTTCTAAAAACAGGGATGTTACATTCTCCCCTCCTTTTAGAAATTTCGTCCTGAAATTTAAAGTTAAAACAATTGAGGGTACAATTCTCTCATTTTCTCCTCAATTTCCCAAGTAGCATCCCCATCATCTGTCTGACTCCAAACTACCTTGACCAAAGGGATTTCTTTGCCTCTTAGCTGTTTGAGACGTCGGTCAGCAATCTTAACTGGCGATGCTTCAAAGGTAAGGTTTTCTTTCAAAACAAATTGATCGGGACTTAGAACATGATCAGGGCTTGGTACATATTTGCGGAGTTGAGAGACATGAAAGACATTGTGAAGGTTTGTCAGCTCGGGTGGCAGAGCAATGCGGTACGCATGAGTTCCTATCTTTTGCAGAATCTGATAGGGTCCTACGTATCTGGGGCTTAACTTCTTGGCCTTCAAAGCTCTTCCTACTCCAGTGGTAGGGGTAACTTTGAGAAATACATGATCACCTTCTTCAAATTCTAATGGCTTCCGACGTTTGTCATAGTAACTCTTTTGTCTATCTTGCGAAGCCTTCATTGCCATTTGAATCCTCTGAACTTGTTCTGTTGTTTTCTGAACAATCTCTGGTCCAATTATTGTTTTCTCACCAGTTTCATACCAACATAAAGGTGTACGACATTTTCTTCCATACAAAGCTTCATAAGGGGCCATTCCGATGCTTGCATGATAGCTGTTGTTGTAAGTGAACTCAATAAGTGGAAGATATTCTTGCCAATTTCCACCATGTTCCAAGACACAAAGACGTAACAGATCTTCAAGAGTCTTAATCGTCCTTTCCGATTGTCCGTCTGTCTGTGGATGATATGCGGAACTTAACTTCAGACGAGTTCCTAGAGCTTGTTGCAGGCTCTTCCAAAACTGTGATGTGAAACGAGGATCTCGATCGGACACAATCGCAGTGGGAGTTCCATGTAATCGTACAATCTCCTTGATATAGATCTGGGTGAGTTTCTCTAGGGAATACTTCATATTGACAGGAATAAAGTGAGCGGTCTTTGTTAATCGATCCACGATTACCCAAATAGCATCACATCCAGCTGATGTTCTGGGAAATCCACTCACGAAGTCCATAGCAATCTCATCCCATTTCCATTCTGGAATATCCAAAGGACGAAGGGTCCCACTTGGACGTTGTTGTTCCGCCTTTACCTTCTGACACATCACGCAAGCTGTTACGTACTCAGCGATATCCCTTTTCATTCCTTGCCACCAGAATAATTTCTTCAAGTCCTGGTACATCTTGGTTGATCATGGGTGGATACTGTACTTACTTTTGTGTGCTTCATCCAGGATAGATCTCTTAAGATCTGCGTTGACTGGAATACAAAGCCTCTGTTGATACTTGATCACTCCATGTTCATCTCTGCTAAACTCTGAGACTCCTTCTTTTGTCTTTTCTGCTAGATCTTGTAATTCCTGATCATTGGCTTGAGCTTCTTTGATTTGTTCCAAGAAATCATTGGAAATCCTTAGCATTCCAACCATAAGGCTTCCCCTTTTTGGTGTTACTGCTAGGTTCAAATCGCGAAACTGTTCAATAAGTTCTAACTCCTTTGTCATCATATATGATAGACGTAAAGCCTTTCTACTGAGTGCATCAGCCACAACATTAGCTTTTCCTGGATGATATCGGAGTTCAAAATCATAATCTTTGATAAATTCCATCCACCTACGTTGTCGCATATTCAACTCCTTCTGGTCGAATAGATACTTCAAGCTTTTGTGATCACTGAAGACTTCGAAGTATGTACCATACAAGTAGTGTCTCCAGATTTTCAAGGCAAACACAACTGCAGCTAATTCCAAGTCATGTGTGGGATAATTAACTTCATGGGTTCTTAGCTGTCGTGAAGCATAAGCAACAACCTTTCTTTCTTGCATTAGGACACATCCTAGTCCTTGTCTTGACGCATCACAGTACACTTCATATGGCTTGGCAGGATCTGGCAAAATCAAGACAGGTGCACTAGTGAGTCGTTGGCGTAACTCCGTAAAACTGCTTTCGCATTTGTCAGTCCATTCGAATGGTTGATCTTTACGAGTCAGCTTAGTTAAAGGTGCTGCGATTCGAGAGAAATTCTCGATGAATCGACGATAATATCCAGCCAGTCCAAGGAAATTGCGGATTTCCGTCACATTCTTGGGTTGTTCCCAATTTAGTACAGCTTCTACCTTTGTAGGATCCACAGCAATTCCTTCCTTAGAGATGACATGTCCTAAGAATTTCACTTCTGTCAACCAGAATTCACATTTTGAAAACTTGGCGTACAATTGCCTTGCACACAAAGTGTTTAGAACAATTCGAAGATGCTCCTCGTGTTCCTCATGACTCCTGGAGTAGACGAGAATATCGTCAATGAATACAACCACAAATTTGTCCAAGTACTCATGGAAGATTCGATTCATGTATCCCATAAAGACTGCAGGTGCATTTGTAACTCCAAAGGGCATAACAAGATACTCATAGTGCCCATAGCGTGTTCTGAATGCCGTTTTGGGTACATCGTCTTTCTTTACCCTGATTTGATGATAGCCTGATCGCAGATCAATCTTCGAGAAGATAGTGGCTCCTCGTAACTGGTCCATCAAATCATCAATTCTTGGGAGAGGGTAACGGTTCTTGATCGTAGCTTTATTCAACTGACGATAGTCAACACATAACCGCATACTCCCATCCTTCTTTTTGACTAGAAGAACCGGTGCTCCCCAAGGTGAGACACTGGGTCTAATCATTCCTTTCTCTAGAAGTTCTTCTAATTGCTCTTTGAGCTCACTGAGTTCCTTGGGTGACATCCGGTAAGGAGCAATAGAGATTGGTCCCACGCCCGGTATAATATCAATGCTGAATTCGACTTCTCATTCTGGAGGTAGCTCTCGTATGTCTTCAGGAAATACTTCTAGAAATTCTTGAACAACAGGAATCTGTTCAAGTTGAGAAGTGGCCTTACTCTCAGTTTCAGTAAGGATCATGTATAGTTGGACTTCTTTTGAGATTACCTTTTCTGAGCTAACAAGGCAAGAATCTGTGACTTGATCACATTCAGATGTAATAGACCCGTGAGAGATGGATCTATTATGACAGTCAATAAGAATATGGTTGGCAGCAAGCCAATTCATCCCTAAAACAATGTCTAGATCAATCAAAGGTAAACATATCAGATCTACCTGATAAGCTTTCCCTTCGATGTTAAGAGGACATTCTAGACATATGCGAGTAGAGCAAATGGGCTTATTGGCGGCAGTTGTGACAATCATTTGATAGGGCAGAGAGGTTGTAGGAAGCTTTAAATGTTTTACACAATTCTCAGATATGAAAGAATGAGTGGCTCCAGAATCATATAATACATTTAATAGAGTACTTCCTATAAAGCATGTACCTTGCACAAGATCGTTCTCTTGTGATACTTCTACACCATTCATGGTAAAAACTCTGGCATTTCCCCCTGGCCTTCCGGTTCAGTTGTTTCCGGGCCTTCCAGGATTATTGTTTTGTCTGAAGTTGTTGTTGCGGGGAACATTTTGCATTCTTGGGGCATTGTTGGTAGAGACATTTGCAGTAGATCCTCAACTTCCTTGACCTGTTGGTCGTACTACCTGTCTTTGAGTTACTTGTTGTTGGTTATTTTTATTCCTGTACCAACAGTCAACATCACGATGTCTGATCCGTCCACAAATTGTGCAGTTTCTACTACTTTGGTTCTCCTGACCTTTAGGAGGAATTCGGTTGGCTGAGTTGAAAGATCGGAAATATGGTCGATCTCCTCGAAAATCCCTTCTTTGTTGTCGATCTGGCATACGTCGCTCTGGCCCATGATTAGACGTTCCAGGTCGTCGAAGATTAGAGGTGTTCTTAAATATGCGGCATCTGTCAACCAAAGTAGTGAATTGTGTAATTTGTTGACAACATATGGCTTGACGAATATCATGTCGTAGCCCTGCTTCAAACTTTGCACATCTTGATGCTTCTCCTATGTGAGTGTAGTAGGGACAACATTTTGCCAATTCATCAAATTTAGCAGCGTACTCCCCAACAGTCATATTGCCTTGTTTCAGATTAAAGAATTCCTGCTCCTTTTGCCTCCTTATGTCTTCGGGGAAATATTTAGCAAGAAATTCTGTCTTAAATCGTCCCCAAGTAATGATATGCCCATCAGTAGCTAGTCTGACTCTAGCATGAGTCCACCAGTGTTCTGCTTCTCCAACCAGCATGAAGACAGCAAAAATTACACAATCCTCCTTAGAACATCGCATAGCGACAAAAATCTTTTCAAGGTGTTCAATCCATAGTTGTGCTCCTTCTGGATTGAAGCCTCCTTTGAACTGCGTAGGATTGTTTCTTTGAAAATCAGCTAATCCCTGTCTGGCAGAAGCATGAGGTAACTCTTGTCTTTCTATTACCTCCACAATTCTGGTAAAAAGATTCTCCATCACGTGATTGTTATTTTGGCGTGCCATTAGGAATTTGCTGAAAGAATATCAACAAATAGATTCAGGGTATGCGTTATATGGAGTATTCCACATAGGATATTTAGTCTTAGGAGTGTTATGGACTGTTCAATATTTCTATCAGAGTACGTGGAAACCTAATGGTCCACTCCACAAGCTTAATGAATCGACTATGCTCTGATACCACCTCTGTAACACCCTCGGTTAGATAAGACAAATCCTTCTGTAGGTTCATCCTATTTAACTGAGAGTGTTAACAGTTTTTAGAAAAAGTGAATATTTTTTTTAAAAATAAATACGTGGCAGATCAACGGAAGTAATATTGTATATATTACATAGTCATTCACAAACTGTAAATAATTGTACTCTTAACAGAATGGGGCACGCAGGCACCCTTAAATATTATACAGTCATCCGATGTCTGATTATAAATATTCTATCCTTAATGATTATTCTCAATGGGTTCAGCGTATTGCTGATCTTCACACTCGGGTTCTTGAGTTTCTAATTCCTCTGAAAAATGTTCAATAGTAAGGGTGAGTATAACCCAAGACCCTGATTGGTTCATCCGGTGCGGACATAATCCAGATAACATACAATGTCACATAGATCATACATTTAGCATATTTATAACAATCAAGCATGTTGTCATCACATAATCGTATATTTAGTATGTTCACAATTATAACAATCAAGCATATTATCATGAAATAAATCGTACATATAACATATTCACAATTATAACAATCAAATATGCTGTAATGAATGCATGAGTTCGGATCTATTATGATTTATCTTTGATTAAGTCTCATGATGCATGTGGGCCCAATAAATCGTTTCATCTTCTTCTCATTCTTTGGAATATCACCATTCCAATCATCTAGAGCGATCAGGGTCTGCCCAAGTTCCATGTGGTACAAATGAACTCATTGGTTCTCATCATTGATTTAAATATTTTTGGAACTTGGATCCCTACGATCATAGTTACACTCCGTCATTTAGTCAAAGTACACTAGAATTGCATCGTCTCACCCGGCTATCAGGCGCGACTCTGACGCCATTGGGTTGCCGTTCCAGTTGTACTCCCAAGATTCTTCATGGAGATCGAACGTGAGTGTCCTTCACTGTACCAAGTGTATGCTCTAGAGGTTTTTCTTCTTCAAAAATATTTTCATGATGCGAAATGCATTTATCTTATCAATTGATTCCTTGGGTATCTTATGTATTTCCAGTCTCATCATATCTTTCTCAAGTTCTTTGAATTCCATCAATCATTTAAACCTTGTAAGATATTCGTTTATTAATTTTTAGAAATATATCTATTATATATTTTCTTTCATAAAGAGTAAAATAATATATTCTTTATGTAATTACGCATAATATCAATGTATAATAATAATAAAACTAATAATAATGATAACAATACTAAGTTTAACAATAAATAATGATAATAATAGAATAAGAATGATAATTATAACTTACCATTAACTTAAAAAGTATTGAAGATTAGTTTTCAATTGAAAATTCAAGTGAAAAATACTAAAAACAGAGTTTTCCGAGTGGAACAGGGGTAAATCCGAGTGATATGAGTATGATTCCGAGTTGAATCATACAGAGAAGGGTTCTCCAAGCGATCTGGCTAAAAATCCGAGTGAAATGACACTGGAAAAGCTGTTTTCCGACTGAAATAAGTTTGGATCCGAGTGAAATGAAGTGGAATGCTGTTTTCCGACTGAAAAGCTTGAATCCGAGTGAAAAATAAGTTTTCCGCATGATATAGCTGTGAATCCGAATGAAATAAACTGAGCAGAGTTTTCTAACTGAAATTAATAAGTAATCCGGGTGAAACAGAAGCTGAAAAATAATTTTCTTAACTAAATATCTTGAATTCTGAGTGAAACAATTTTCTGAGTGAATTAAAATATAAATCCGTGTAAGGTCAGTAGGAAAATGGTTTCCTGAGTAGCATTGTTTGTAAATTCGAGTGAAAATCATTCTGCTGACTGGAATACCTTCGAGTAAAGTAAATCCGAGTGAAATAATTCCTGATTCCGAGTGGAATCAGGTTGATACAAGTTTTCTGAGTGAAATTGACTATTTATTCTGAGTGAAATTAAATTAAAAGGAATTCTCCGAGTGAAAATAACTGTTTGCTGAGTAAAAATAAATTGTTTTCCGAGTAAATTGAAGCTGAGAAGGTGTTGTCCGAGTAAAAATAAATAAGGAAATATTCTCTGAGTGAAATAAGGTTGTTTACCGAGTTAAATCACTGGAAGAGGGTTTCATGAATGAAGCTAAGCTGTTTTCTGAGTGAAATGTGTGTTTGGAAGAGTGGTCCGAGTGAAATTCAAACTGAGATGTTTTCTGAGTAAAAATAATACGTTTTCCGAGTGAAACATAATGATGAAACATTTTTCTGAGTGAAATAAAATAAGATTCCGAGTAGGATTAGGATGAGAGTATCTTTCTGAGTGAAAATAATGTATTTTCCGAGTAAAATGTTCTATCCGAATGCTCAGGTCGGTTTTTCATAAAATCCGAGCTTATTACTCACTGAATCCGACTTCTATTTTATAAATCCTTACTGGAACTTACATAAACACCCAGGTTCCTTAATATTTTCACAGTCCAACAACCAGCATGTATTTTTATCAATTTAGTTACACATATATTCAAGTATAAAACAATAACCATAACATTTAATCAAACAACTCTGAACTGATTATAAGCATTTAGTAACAGATATATATATGTATATAATTAAAGCATGTAATTCACATAACATTGAATCTGTCCTCCACTCGGTTTTCCCACAGAGCACCCAAGAATATACCCCCTTACCTCAATGAAGTTCCTGAATGGAAAGAAAGAGATTCCCCTCACTGTCCTGCTTCAAATCCGAGTGAGAGAGGAGAGAAATTGAGAGAGAGAGCTTGCAGGAAGAGGAAAGAATGACAGAAGTATGTCTGTGGTTATGTTTCGTGTATGTGTGTGTTCTTTAGAGACATAGTACTGGGTTAAATAATGAGAGTTAGTGGGAAACTAAGTGGAAACATTGGTTGGAGAATTAGGTGGAATAATGGAGCCTTTTGACTCCTTTCACAGTCAGCTTTGCATATGATTGGAATAAAATATATAAAGTTATTGTAATGGGGGCAACTTTCTCCTTTGATTGGTTCGTTGTGCCAATCATTCTTGGTTTTATATGATTAAGTGGGCTGACCACTATCTGAAGTGGAATTAAAAGGTGTTTGGAAGATTTGAAGAGATCGGTATTGCATGCATGAGGGCGGTATTGGGTTTGTGAGGGCGGAGTGCAGTATGAGGGCGGAGTTCAATGTGAGGGCGGTATTAGATGAGGCGGTATTGAGTGAGGGCGGAGTGAAATGTGAGGCGGAGTGCAATGTGAGGGCGGTATTAGATGAGGCGGTATTGAGTGAGGGCAGAGTGAAATGTGAGGCGGAGTGTAGTTATGGGCGGTGTGTAGTGACAGACGGTGTGTAGTGACAGACGGTGTGTAGTGATTTGAGGGACAACGTCCATGCAAGAAGGCGGTGTTGTGTGAAGTAGGGAAGGACGGTGTGTGTGAAGGAGTTAAGGACTCTGTCTGTGGAAAGAGGGCGGTGTTGTGATGAACACTGGCTCAGAGCTGTCCGGTGTGAACTCCTAATTTAAGGACGGATCCAGTAGCCATCCGGTGTGCACATATGCTCATTCGGTGTGGTGTGGTGTAAGTGACATAGAAGACATCGGTTGGTTAATGACATCGGATCGCTTGAGCGAAACCCGATTCGCTTGAGCGAATCAGCCAATCTTCGCTCGGAATATTTCTTGCCTCATTCGGCTTCTCTTCACTTGAACTTACTCAGAAGATACCTCACTCAGAAGAGGAGTCATACCTATAGACTTACTCGAAAATGGTTCAGCCTCTCTATTTTTCTCTCGGAATGGTTCTTTCTTCCATTTCCACTCAGTTTTCTAAGCAAATACATAAGAAACTGTTCGGAACCTTTCCTAATTGATCCCACAACACACCCCAGTTGGTAGGAAGCATCAAATCAACATAAACATGAGTATTTAAGCATACTTTTACTCGGAATACTTCAATCAGAGCAGTTTTCTTCGGAAAAGAAGTATTTGGCAAGGGTTGACTCGGAAACGAGTCATTCCAGGGTGTTTTGACTCGGAATTTTATCCAGAAGGTGTTCTCTTGAACACACTTCACTTAGAATTGCATCTCAGGTCAGGATTCCACTCGGTGGTAGTCTTCTCAGTCATGTTTTACTCGGAAAAACATGGTACTGACTCGGAATTCTCTCCTTCACTCGGAATTTCTAATCCTTCACTCGGAATTCTTCTCTGTCACTCGGAACAGAGCCCTTTTCACTCGGTTTTTGCATAATTTCACTAATATTCCATATAAATTCTATTATTACGTGCAAAAATGACATTTTTGAGGTACTTCAGACCATCAACAGGGTATATATTGACTTATTCTTACTTACAAACCCTCCATAATTAAAATTTACAAGGATAAAATTGTTTCTAAAAACAGGGATGTTACAAGGTTCACTATCTTTTCTGTTTCTAAGAGTTTCAGAAGGGATAATGCTTTGTTTAATAATGCAAGGTAGTGGGAGACAACTTTCCATGAGTGGTTTGCTAGTGGGTTGTTAGTGGAGATAATGGAGATTTAGATAAGAAAGTAGGCTCTATAGTTGTCCACTTCTGCCGCCTGCCTAATGGAGTTGGTATGATTGAAGAGAAGTATATTAAAATATGCATAAAAGGACAAGATTGGAGTCAAACGTTAATCTGACACTGAAAACCGACTGGAATTCCACTCGGTCAGCCTATGAACCGACTGGAATTCTACCCAGTCAACATATATGCCGACTGGAAATTGGCAGTATGTGAAAAGAAGGAAATCCGAGTCCTTCTCACTTAGTTTTCACTCGGCACGAGCCATTCTTCACTCAGTTTTTCACTCAGTAAAACCGAGTCAACTCTCAATCTGTCTACTTGGCATCATCACTCAAGTCCGAGTCATCTCACACTCGGCTTCCCTCTTGGTATAAGAGTTTAAACCGATCCATTTTCATTCAATTAAGTCAGTCAGAACCGACTCATACCCAACTAATCCATCACTCGGCTATTTATCTTAAATCCGAGTCAATAGCCGATCGGTTCTTACTGGGAAATTCCTTACAACACTGACTCAATTCCTAAATAATTCTCACTCGGTGAATTCCCTCAAAGCTGACTTATTTCACTCGGCTGTCCACTCGGTAAATCAATTAAAACCGATACCCAACTCTTTAAGTCTCTGCTCGGTAGAACTCTTCTGAAACTGACTCATGCACTCAAATTTGTCACTCAGTAAAATAATCTTTATTGATCATCATTCAATCACTCTTCTCTCGGCAAAAATAATCCAAACCGATTTCCTTTTTCACTCAGTCTTCAACACTCAGTTCCTCATTTGTAAACTCATCTTTGAATCGTGTCTTCACTCACACGGTTCCACTCGGTACCATCTCACTCGGAGTCACACTCAGATATCTTTCATTCGGTATTTCACCCTCAAAGTTGACCTCTTTTCTTTTTCACTCAGGAAGTTATTCCAGTGTACATCAATCATATACCGTGTGTCCCTAGTCGGAATCCTTCCACTCGAAAGTACATTTTCCTCTGTACTTCACTCGGAAATGAAGGCACTCAGTGAACTTTCAGTTAGAATTGCAACATCTGACTATGATTGACTCGGAAACAAGTCATTCGGAAGCATTTGACTCGGAAACGAGTCTTTGGAGAGTACTTGACTCGGAAATGAGTCTTTCTGAGGTGTTTGACTCTGCAGTGAGTCACTCCAAGGTGAGTCACTCGGATTCTTTCACCCAGAAGTGGTTCTGTCAGTCCACTTCACACAAAGTGTCTCTGGGGAAAGAATTCCACTCGGAATAAACCCTCTCGGCCATGTTCCACTCGGAAAACACAACCTTCACTCGGTATTTACCTATTTCACTCGGAATTTCTCTTAGTCACTCGGAATTTTCATTCTTCACTCGGAACAGAGTCTCTTTTTCACTCAGACAGTCCTTTCTAAGGCATATTTCACTCGGAAAATGGATCTTATCAACAAAGATCTATATAAATTCTATAATTAAACCCAAAAATGAAAATTATGGAGTATTATAAACCATCCATAGAGTGTTTTATTCATTGATTAACACTAACAGATCTTCCATCCTTCAAAATTTACAAAATAGAGCTATTACTAAAAGCAGGATGTTACATATACAATCATTAATATGAATGGAAGATATGAAAACATAAAATATGTTATTCAATTGGGGTCTCAATAACGATTCATGCACATGACATATATATATCATAACAATATCACCTCACATCCATTCATAAACTATTCATTTGAAATGTAACGCTCCCCCTACCTGGAAATAAGAGTTCCAGCAGCTTTTCAAACGATATCCTAGTCACTGCTCACGAATTCCGACTGGAATTGCAGTTCTGAATTAGTTCAGAGCTTCCTTCGTGAAGAAAAGAAATGAAGATTGATTTCTTCTTCGTTTGATGGTTTCCAGTAAGGATTGGAAAGAAAAAGATTATAGATGATGCTTTTCACTTTCAAAAGTTTCTAAACTGATTCAACAGTAGAAACTGGTATATATATTGTTCATACAAAAAGAGACGTGAACGATAGGAAAATGTCTCCTGCACGTATCTTTAAATGATAAGGAAGGAATAAGTATTTAATGAAAATGGGACAGCACATCAGAGAGGGTCCCATACTTAGAAAATATCAGAAAAGTGAATCTACTAGAATGTAGAAGAACAGAGTGACGTGGAAAGCTTCAATAATTAAAATAATTATTAATTCTGACTCGGTTTTGGTATTCTGGCACATCTTTCTGAGAAGATTCATCACAGCCTCTGTCCGTTCAGAATTCCTTCATTCAGAGGCAATTCACTTGGATAGGTTTCATCCCATTAAACACTCAGCTTTCCTTCCTCAGAAATGACCCAGACTGAAATATCTCATTCACACATCTCACTCATATATTTCTTCCCGAGTCAAGCCTTCACTTGCGTCACTCGGAAGTCTTTCATCCGAAAAGATCACTCGGAGTTTGAAAACAATCATCTCTCGGAAATCTTTCCACTCGAAAGGATCACTCAGGGTCGAAGACTATTTCAAAGACGAACCCGAGCACAAGCTCTCGAAAATTCTAAATATCAATCGAAGCATGAATTTAAATGAATTCACCACTCGGATATTTACTTTCCTCAGAAACTACTCACTCAGAAATATACTCATTCGTAATTGAAGTCTTTCTCCGTTCATAAGTAGTCTTCCTGGAAAGACTCACTCGATATATCCCAATCGGTGTCATCCCTCTTGGAAGTTTCACACTCAGAGACACTTCACTCGGAAAGTCACACAACTCGGAGATACTCCACTCGGTCACTATTCAAAAATATCTTAGTCTGAGAAGTACTTATTCAAATTCAAAGCTCCTCTTTATTCGGAAGTACTTCTCTCGGAACAACCCATGCGGAAACGTTTCACTCGGAGACGTTTCACTCGGATTTCCCTTACTCAAAAATGTCTCATTCGGACACAGTTTTCTTAACTTAGAAATAATTCTCTTAATGATATTTCACTCGGAAACATCTTAACTTCACTTGGAAGTAGTTTTCTCGGTCTTATTTCACTCGGAATCATATCCAATCTTAACTTAGAAATAATTCAAGTGTAAGTATCTATATCTAGAGTAACGAATGAGTTGTTTCGAGTAGGTAGGCTTACCGTACAAGGTGTCAGCGTGATTCTGATTACTTGCAAAAAGGCTGACACATAACAGTGACGCTACCTACCACTTTTACCTTTCCATCAATCACTTTGAAGGTTGCTTCCCCAACACGCGATTGTATAAGTCAACTCTGACTATCCGTTATTGAGAGAATAACTCACACCGGGATCATGTCATGAGTCTCATATGCGATGTTGGGAGTCAGCGTTAAGCTTCAATACTTTCAGTGATGCCGGTTTTGCACAACGACTTTTAGGTCAAATGATCTTTCTGTCTAGGGGTCGATATCGAGAGCAGATCATATATTTGTTTCAAGTCAATCACTTTTTTTTAAAATTGGTCATTATTTTTTAAAGTATTTCATTCCAGTAATTATATCAAAAAATATCTTTTTAAAAAGTTTTAATCTAACCATTCTATCATTTTTAGATATATATATATATATATATATATATATATATATATATATTTAAATATACTAAAATCATATATTTAAATTGTATATATAGAGAGAGCAAAAATCAATGTTGATTTAATGGTTAAGCTTGAGTCCTTACACATTCAAAATGCGTTTGATTCCTAAGTAAGGTATATTTTTTTAATTTCTAATGTGAGATGTCACGTTGCTGAAACTTATTAGTGTGGTAATGTTAGTGTCGTTATAACCACGCTAATAAATCCCTTTCCTACTTAATATAAAAATGCTCTTGTAAAATAGAAAAGTAAATATATTTTATATATTAATATGTTACTAATATTAAAAATTAGTTATATTAAATATACATTAAAGATAAATATATAAAAATAGTTATTATATTAAATATATTTAATACATCTAATTTATTAGTTTATACTACCTTTCTAAATATATTTAAACTTCTATTTGATATACTTTTAAAAATATAAATATATTTCATGTTGGACTATAAAGGTAACATTAAAAACACATGATATATTATAAAATTAAAAATTGGTATTTATGTATTAATTGAAATGTGTTTAGTATAAAGTGTGTTATTTGTCATTGTATGTGAGTAGATTCAAATCTTGTCAAACTTTATATATATATATATATATATATATATATATATATATATATATATATATATAATATTTAACATGTGTATTTATATATTGACACTTCACTCCTTCCACCTTTTCTACATTAACTTTACACCATCCATCTTAACCCTCTCATAGCTTAATTACCCACTGTAACCCTACCCACCCACCATAGCCTTACCTTTTCCCAATGTTACCTCGATCATTCCACCATAACCCATCGTATCCCATCTCTACCCCAGCCCTAAACTCTTCTACCATTGTATAGTTAGAACAAAAATGAAATTGAACCTTTTTAATGTTTAGAACTATTTTCTTGGTCATAAAGATGTTCATAACTTAAAAAGATACAACCAATTTTTGTGATTGATTCTTTGTTTAGATGTGATAAGTGAGTTTGATTGGTAACTTGTCACGAGAGTAGATTCAGCTATGAATTTGGTTTAAGACTAGTGTTTTCATGAATAGTGATTGCGAATTCACTCCTAAACAAACTTAATGTATGACATGATTATTTTTGCAACATGTTTTTTTGATTGTAAATAGATTTATTTTTAAATGTGTGATGAATGCAAAAAGTATTATTTCCTCTTTTGAGATGTTATAATAATTGATTTTTATTATTTTTGTAAAAAAATAAATAACTTTTATTTTCATGTTAGGTAACTAAAAATGTTAATATATTATTACTTTGAGGAAAATTGTTACTTTATTTTTAATTACTATTATAATTTCAATGACTCTGTCCTGTGGGGTTGAAAAGCGATACTTGGTAGGCGAGAAGTTTTGGTGGACAATTATTTAAGTCTCTTAGGGCTAACTCTGGCCTACCTGAGCTCTTCCAACTTCGCTTTAAGTTGGTGGATAACTTCGTCGTATAAGTCAGGTTGGATTGTCACTTCAAGTCTCCTTGAGGATTAGGTAGTTGACGTTAAAGTTTCAACAAAACATAGGTTGCAACTAAATAAATTTGGCTCCATATGAGTAAGGTCGCGCATGCCACATTTTGGAGTGCCCGAGGCCTAGCAACTCATGCCTATAGGAATGATTGCAAGAGTGAGAATAACTTGAATGTATCCTATTGGGCGTGCTAATGATTTGTCCGATATAGGGGTATACTTCTAGTATGAAGGGTACCAGGTTTATGTATCTATTATCCTACACTGCTATAATAGGGATTCGCTATTATATCTTCGGATCCAATGAGGATCTCAAGGTCTTGATGTATTCTGTCTAACACACACCGATATTTTTAGGGTGAAATAAGGTATCCCTTACAAAGGTAATTCGACGCTTGGAGCTCAAACATTTGAATTGGTTGAATGTACCTCACATATTAAGTGAGTGATATTTATAGAAGTTTAATGAGGGTTCTATCTTACACAGCTTATGTTAGTACTTTTCCATAAAATATGAAGAAAAGTGACACAAATGTATACATTTTTGACCCATCTATAAGTGTTGTGCTCCTAACATATTCCTTGACCTCTATTCAATACCAGATCATATCAATATAAGTTATTAGAGATTTGTATAGGAGTGATGTTGTATGGGTGTGGAGACATGGATGCTTGTAAGGAGCTACAACTTATGAGATGCTGTTCTCTTAATGCTAGCATGAGTCTTAAGATTCTTAAATTTGTATTAGACCTAAAATATTATTTATTCTTAATTAGCTATTACTTTTTAATTAGCAATTTTTTTATAATATTACAGTAATGGTTTAGACATGATTAAAACTTGTTTCAATTTTTTAAAAATCACATGTCAGTAAATTATAAAATATTTTATTATAATAAGATTGATGAATGAAATCAGATTTTTTCGGGTGATATAGGATATCAGATTTTACATAATATATCTTTCATATTAATAATTTTTCAAGATCATTTTATAAAATAGAAATAAGAGTATTTTTAAAACATCGATTAGTTACAGGGTTGGAAAATTGGACAAGTAAAAAAAGAAAAAGAAAACGTATTTTAATAAATTATTACTATCAGGTTTTCAACTTGTTTTAATTATTATGAACTTAAAAAAAAGAGTTGGACAAGGGTAAAAAAGAAAAAGAGTGAAAGATGATGAGGTGCAAATTTAGGTTTGATATGAGATAGGCTAACCTGGTCAGTGACTGCTACCCTTTGTCTCTGTTTCGGTGAGGAGAGGAATCTGAGTCTCAGAAGAGAAAGAGAAAGGGGAGAGAAAGGGTGAAGATCACGATCATAATCACAATCAGATCCAATACTCATTCATTCTATTTTATCACACTTCCCTTTCCCCTTACCATCACAAACCCTAACCCATTCTTCTCTTTTTGCCTCCTTCATGTTGTTATTTTCTTCGCTTCTTTAATTTATTCCTTGCAACAATCTTCGTCCGCAATCTCCACCCATTTATTATTCGATTTTGTTTCTTCATGTTTTGCTTCACACACTGATCAATCATAATCGATTTATCCCAACCCTGAAAACCCTAATCGGCAATGGTTACCGCCACCGTTGATTCTTCCTCTCACTCTCCCACTACTGCCGCCGATTCCCCTACCTTCCCGCGAAAAAACCTGTCTTCTCCGTGGGCTCAGGTCGTTCGCGGCGCCGACTCCGAACCCAACCACCAATCTCCGCCATCGTCCTCTCCCTCCTCCTCTCCCTCTTCCCTCGATACCGTCACCGTTAATTCTAACACTGCTTCCGTTGATACCTCCGACGCTGCCGTCAAACCCGCTTGGAAGAGACCCACCAATGGCGTCGCTGAGGTTGGGCCCGTCATGGGTGCTGTCTCTTGGCCCCCTCTATCTGAATCCACCAAGACTCCTCCCAAGGTCACATCAGAACCTTCCACTGCCAAGACTGTTACCGATGATGGATCGCTCCCTTCTCCGCAGGTTCGGTTTTCTTACCAATTTTGGTGCAATTGACTCAGATAGAAATAGATTTCAATAAAAGGATGTGATTGTGATGAATGTTCGAATTAATCTCAGTCATGGGTCTAAGTCCATGTTTAATCACTGGGAAAGGAGGAAAACTAATTTATTTGTTATCTTTAATTTGTGCTAATTTGACCGCAGAACAAATTTAATTTTCAACATGTGGTAATGTAGTTTCTTTTGTTCCTGCATTTCTTAGCATTATCAAGGAATTACGGATTGTGTGTTTACAGAAAGTAGTGATGATGATTCTGTTGTTTTTGTAGGGGCCTGTTACTTCGGACTCCTCTCAGAAACAAGCCAGTAGTAATGTGAAACCTAATCCTGCAATGAACCATGGTATGCATAATAGACAAAGACAGATGAAGCGTGGAAGTGCCAATAGTAATGGTGTTGGACCTGGTCCTGTTCAGAACAATTTCTCCGGCGTTTCCCCTAACCTTCCACCACCACCTCCGCCACCATTTCCTGTGCTTCCTATCCCTATCCCTCCAGGTACCTTTGCCCATGGTGTGCCAGGGATTCCAGTTCCTTCTCCAAGAGATACTTACAGGAACAATAACTGGGATACAAGACCTCCGGTTGGGGGTTTTATGCCACCAGTGAATGATCATCGGACTTCCTCTCGCAGAGGTAATGCTGGGCACCATCCACGTGGAGATGGTCCCTATCATAACAGTTATGGCAACAGGCGAGATCAGGATCGTGGAAATTATGCAAATACTAGAGATGCTCATGTACATCAACCTAGGATGCCTCCAAGGGGATTAATGAGGGCCCCGGTACCTAATCCTGGTTCATTTATGGGACCTCAGCCTCTGCCACCCTTTGCAAACCCTGGCGGGTTTCCTGGTCAGTTTATTTATTCTTTTATGTTTGTTTTACTATAACAAAACAAAACTGATGTTTGGTTTCTTTTAATTTAGAATTCTACTATTTTCCAACACTACAATTTGAATCCCTTGGGGGTATGCCATTCTTCACACATGCACCTCCTGCTATGTTCTACCCAGTGGCTGAAACTCCCTTGACAAATACAATAGTCAACCAAATTGATTATTACTTTAGGTAATTGATTTGCTTTCTGATGTTTAACTTGCAAATAAATCCTTTGCTGAGGAATTTTTATTGTTGGTTTGTTTTTTTACAGCAATGCTAATTTAGTGAAAGATGAGTTTTTAAGGTCCAACATGGATGAACAAGGTTGGGTTTCAATTAATTTAATAGCAAGCTTCCCACGTGTAAGTTAATTGTGCTTGATTAAGCTGTATTTTCAACATTTTATTTTTATCTGCCATGTACTAATTCATTGGATGTATGATACACGTATGTTAGAATCAAAATTTTATGGCTAGAATTTATGTAAATTGATTTGGTGAAATTTGATATACTTATTTTTTAATTGTATCATTCAGTGGTTGTATGCCTGAATCAGTCATGTTTTTGCTGTGAACTTTTGAGCAGATTATTGTTGTATACGTTAGGAATTTTAGTTCCCATGGCTGACTCTCTTTGAATGCTGGAACGAACAAGTTGGGAATGGCTGAGTTTATTGAGCTTTAGAGTTTAGATATGTTGTTAGTGTGTTCTACTTCAAAATCATTTATTTAATTATTATTATTGTTATTAGTGCCACATTTTTGTCTCTGTTTCTCTTCAACTTTCCCATTTAAATGTTTACAATGCTAGTGTGATGCAATTTGGCTGACAATTTCGTTAGTTTAGAACCCAAATCCCAGCCAAAAGCTAACGAACGTGGGTCTACTGGCTTTTTTTATAATATATTGAAATGAAACGTATATTTTTTGTTTTTAATTATATAACGTAGATTTGATGCAGTAGAATTGAATAATGCTGTCTCCTTCCAACTAAAGTTACAAGTATTCCTACAATTGTTTCCTTATCTAATAAAATGCTGCATGCGTGAATGGATCAATCAAGTATTATTTGCCTGTTATGGTCCACAAGTCAGCTTCCACCTCCTAGTTTCAACCCATAACCCCAAAGTATTGTGTGTAGGGGCTAGATTTGTTTACATCAGATGTAACTGGATGTTTTTGTCAAACTTATACCTTTAATAATGTTTCACAAATGGCAAATTTTATCAATTTGCAGTTTAATTGAAAGTTCTCATGAAGTAGATAAAATCTGCTCAATTTCAATCAATTCAGAAACTGATTGAGAAGAGAGTTCTCTTTATATGTTTCTCACACTTACGTCATTGGGTCCTGTTCCTTGTACATACACGTTACCTTTGGTGAACATGCAAGAATTTTGTAGTGTTAAAGATTAATCTATAGGTTGTGGAGTTATCCTTGACCATTACATTTCCAATAGTTTTCATAGGCGTTCATCAAGCAGATGTGGTTGAATTCAAATAAACTTTCATAAATATTGCGTATCTTAGGTGTGTTTATGTGCTAAATATCTTTTTTCAGGTTAAAAGTTTGACCAGCAACATTGAGTTGATACTGGATTCATTGAAAGCTTCCACTGTTGTGGAAGTGAAGGTAAGTTCATTTTTTATGATGTTTTTGATTATTCTCCTTCAGCTTTCACTGCACACACTTTCCAAACATTTCACTTCTGTTCATTGCCATGTTAGTGACGCATAGAGGTTTACTTACAAAATTTTTCAATATATTATAATTTTCTAACTAGTTACTTCTCTCCCTTAATTTTGCTACAGGGTGACAAGTTGAGGAGGCGTAATGATTGGATAAAGTGGCTGCCATCTACTCAGCTTCAGGCAAATTCTGGTTCAGCATCTCCTAGTGGATCAAGTTGCAATAACGTGGCATCTGATTTTGGAAAGATCACACTGGATGAAGCAACTGCAGATAAAATTAATTCTGAATCTGCCACAAATGGTGTTACAGGAGAGTCCTCCACTCAGTCTCAACTCCCAAACGGTGATGCTATGGGGAGTAGCGGTTAATTATCTACTCCATCCCACCACACTAAGCCCATTCTAGTATCTGTTCTGTTACTCTCTTTAAAAGGTTTTTTTGGAGGGGATGGGTTGTTTGGAAGTCCGATCTTTTCTACAGTGACTGAGGTCGATTTTGGTCGCAATTTTGAGTCAAATAGGGAAACAAATAAGAATTCTTTGGAATCGTTATGGTCCAGAGAAAAAGAAAGAAGCAAACGAGACAAGAAATTTGGAATTTTGATTGAGGCGAATTGAATGAATTTTTTTTGTTTTGTATAGCTTTATATTTGCTGCGGTTAATTTTTTTTATTCTTTATTTTCTTGTGTTTTGTTTGCCTAACGTATTTTTTTGTCAATGAAATTGAGTTAAGCTCGTGCATTGTTGCCCAGCTAGTTTGGACAAGTTAGGCGGGGAAGTTGTTCTTTGTGCTCTCGTTTGGATGTCTGGGCCTGATTGATTTCGTGATTTATTTCTCCCAAGTGTTCAGTAACCAATCTTACGCCCCTGCATTTTGATGTAGTATGATTTGTTTTCGAAGACCCGTCATCCCTACCATTTGACATATTATGCTTGTTTGAAAATGCAGTACCTGGAAATCAATCAGGCCCATTATCCATTCTGCGGTTTGTTTTGCTTATTTCTTGGGAAACAGTGGTGTACATGTAAAATAAAAACTTTATGGTGTTTCCTTCTACCCTTCAGTGCACCACGACGTTATTGATGAAATCATTTAAATGGAAACGTTTTTTGTATGTGGTTTTTGTTTTAAAGTTTTAAAAAAATCACTGCAATTTATTAGCTGTGCACCAATCGGAGATCGGGTAAGGAAAGCGATGTGATAAGCTCAAACCACGAAGAAGCCTAGCAATTGGTCTATGGAGGAGCTGAATGCTCATAATATTATTAATATCAACAAATAAACTTAACAAAAAAAAACAAATAAACAAAAGTACCTAATTTTATATATTAATAATAGTAGTCGAAAGTAGTTTTTTGTATTAATGTTACTAAGTATTTAAACATACCTATCATAAAACATTAATAATCTTAAAAATATATAACATATTTGTTAAATAAATATTTAATAATATTAAAAATTGTATAATTTTACTTATATTATAATTTTTAAAAAATCAACTAAAATCTGTTATATTTAAAACCAAAAGTCTATAGACTTTTAGGCAAGTGTAGCTTTTCGTTTTCTATTTACTTGTCAGTCGACGACACAAGGAACTTATTATCCTTTTGCAGCTTCACATTCTCTGCTTAGTTGATCTTTCGTTAAATAGTTTTTGATTGGATAATTTTATTACACTTAAATTTAAATCATTTATTTTAAATTTACACACTAATTTTTTATCAATCATTCATTAAAGGTTATGATAATAAGGTTATAGTTTCAAATCTTATTGCTGTTACAACTTTATTGATGGTGATTTATAAGTATTTTATAACGTTTATTGAGTCATGTTTAAATTTTGGTTAATCTCTTAAATCTAATTCATCGAAACTTTTTATTTTTATTTTTAAAATCTTTATGCGGGATCGCTATACAACTCACATTGTTGCAACCAAGCAAATCAACAATAGATATCTTGCAAGTAGTGGAACTCTTTATTTTACCAATAATTCAAAGTATGATTAAAAAATATTATAAAAAGTATTGATCATCAGTAATTTTGTTATGCATTCACTTGCAAATGATTACATTACAATCCAATTCGATAATCTTTCAATGAAGAATTAAATTACAAAAGAAGTTCATAAGAGGACAAGAAAAGATGTGTTGATTTGAGGTTAGAAATTAGAGTGGTTGTATTTTAAACCAAATTCGAAAGCTGTCTCGGGGATCCAACCAAAAAACAGAGAAAATGTGTAGAAAATATGTCTTGATAATTTAATTGTGTGGGGGACCTGGGACCTCCTTGTCAACACCAAATGTGGCAAAAACCAGGGCATTCATTACCCAAGACAGTGGAAAATAAAAATCTAAAACAGGAATATGCATGTCAATAGCAACCAAACCAGATAGGTTATAGCAATAGCAATGGCCTCACCACCATGTAATTGCTGGACCCATATCGCCGACTCACTCTCCCCATCTCCTCCTTCTCCTTCCTCTTCACTTCCTCAAACCCCAACAAACACTAAATCCATTGAGCATGTTTGGAAGGAACTTAAACTTGCTTCTCTCAGTAATTGCTCCTTGGACCTCAACAATGATTCATCTTCAGTATTGCCTTCTGATTCCTCGTTTCTTATGCAAACTCCACCAACTTTGCTGTGTCTCAGTTCTAGCTCTGCCTTTCAGAAACAGAGTTGTTCCTCTGTTTCTTCGGAATCCAATTGCAAGAAAAGGGGTCAGCAAGAAGATCACCATGATCAACGACACAAGCGCATGATTAAGAATCGAGAATCCGCTCTTCGATCCAGAGCCAGAAAACAGGAAACTCTCTTTCTCTCTGCTCTGCCTCTGGATTTCAAAACTGAAAACTTGGTTTTGTTTTTTCTTTGTTTTTCCTTTTCTTTTTCTTAACTCTTTAAAAAATAATTTTTGCAGGCATATTATACAGGGCTGGAAATTAGAATTGCCCGTTTAACGGAAGAGAATTTCAGATTACAAAAACAATTGGAAGAGGTTAGATACTTCTATTTCGCTATTTATTTTCATATTTTGTATTAGCAATTTTTTTTTGGTTGAATTCAATACTATTCATCTTGTCGAAAGCTAAAGACTTATGTTGTTAGAGATAAATAAAATGAGCATTGTCTCTTCTAACCGTAGAATTCGACTCTTGACAACAACTCTTTATCGGGTTTTATTGGTGTTTAACATGATATCTTAACCATTTTTTAAGGAGAAGAATATAAAAAAGTAAGTTTAATTTAACATTAAAATAAACTTGTTATTGTTTTTATGTGGTTTAATTTCAATATCTATGTTGTTGTGAACTGAAGGGTAAGTAATTAAAGAAAGAGGGTTTTAAAATTTTAATGCATTCCGAAATTGATTGTTACAGTTGCAGTTGTGCTTGTCGTCCTCTGTCAAGTCTCCCAGAAGGAGCGTCTCAGCATAGAATAGAACCTCAATATACCCATTTTGAGAAAGAGCGTGTCACTCTTGTGTGTCTTTCAAGTTCCAAACGTTTATGGTTTGCATTTGGCTGTTAAAAAAGTTAGTTTGTTGTACTTTCTATCGAGACCCACCGACCCTAGTAGGCACAGTGCTGCTTCACCTGTATTAGGGCTCTTCCTACTCCTAATTTATTTATTTTTCTAATTGTAGTAAGCTTGAAGCTGCATGTCCAACGATATTTTGAGTACATATGTGTATGAAAAAGACTTTACTGAGGTTTTATCCATTTTCTGTTTTGGATTCAGAAACAGTGTCAAAGAAAATAATCATTGCCATGCAGTTTTTTTAGTTGATCAAATGTTACAAGATAGTGAAGATATTAATATGTCCTAGTTGGTCCATTAGTTGGATTTCCTAATTAAGGATTGATCTAGTCAGTTTTTATTATGTTTGAACGATAGATAATATCAAAATTAATTATTGAATAATTTTATCAACTTGTTTCTAGAAAGGTGCTAGATATAGAGGGTGAAAGTCTGGTAAAGATTGAATGAAATGTTGATATGCTAAGTGAATCAAACATCAGAAAGGGATTAGAGGGTATGTCTTTTAAGATTCCTTTAATATTTAAGCCAGGTGAATATCACAAGAAAAAAATCCCATGTTTGACAGTAGAAGAGCCATAAATAGGGTGCAATTACCATGTGCCTCTGATCAGATGTGTGAATGATCTGTATCGCAAATATGATGCAAGCTAAATTGAACCACTCCTGCGTTCTTTATACTGGACAACGAGTGAGATAAAATATTTTCAATATGTTACTGTATTGCAATTAACAATTAAGATATAATAATTTTGAACCACTCCCATTCCCATATTTAATTTTATTTTTAAATAATACAGATAATTTGCTTATTCTGCAAGAATTAATATATAATAATGATTCTGGTTAGCTTTGAGATTAGTGGGGGTTGATAGTTATATTTATAGAAGACATTGACATTTACATCATTGATTATTTCAACATATTAACTAACTAACGATGTGACTAAAAAACTAAAAAGCTTATCTGAGTGAGTTGTCAACACCTTGATTGTTGAAGGAGTCAGTAATATTAGTATGCTATTGCTAGGGATACTTCTCGTGTTGCTTAACAGCAGTAAAAAGCGATCTGTTATGTTGAAACACTGAACTATACCATTCATTCATTCCTGTTGATACACTATTACATATAGGATCTGTTGCACGAGTTCTTTGTCAGCTTGTATCCTTTGTCGACGACTGATGCATTATCTTTGTGGGATTTTTCCTATAATTCACGGGCTTTGGCTGTCTCTACTCTCTACCTCTTTTTATTTTTTCAGATTGACTTTATACTTGCTTGTCGTCTTACTCAAGTTAAAAGTGGGATCACAGCTATTTTTTTCTTGCCAAGTCTTCTATTTCTTATGTTAATTATGTTTTGATTGAGTTACTAAAATAAGTATAAAGTTAGGCATCGGTTTTAATAACTACGAGTAAATATGGTTTTGTTGTGGTTTGTTAGTATTTGGACGATTTGTCTTGTAACAATGTTATTTTTAGAAACGAAGTTATTTGTCTAGTAAAATGTTTGAATTGATTTAATATGGAAGTTTGTTTTAGTTAAAGTCTAAGATGAAAGGTTTTGTAGACGTTTTGTTGAGTGGTATAAAAAACTCCTTTTATACGTATCAAATTTGTAATTTCTTAATTTTGTATATAGATTAGGGTACACCTTGTACTCTCTAAAATGTTATTGATAAAATAATCCGCATCTGCGGATACATGTAGATATACCCGCAAATTGTCTAAACAGGTGGGTACGAATATTGTACTGCCAGTATTATTTTATATTAAATATATTCAAATATAAATTATTTTATTATTTTATAATGATTGAAAATTAATGTCTCCATGATAATATTTTAAATGCCTAATCATTGTAACTATATTACATAATATTAATTTATATCATATTATAAGAAAACAATATTATATTTTGTATATGTTGTTATTATTATTATTATTGCTTTTTTTAAATATTAAAAATAAATAAATATACATGGTACCGATTTCACTATTCATGGATGCTTATACCTGCTCTTATATCCATAGATACAAATATGGTATCATTAGAATTTGTTAAGAGGGTTTAATCTCTCTTTATTAAAAATTAAAGAGTGAATTAAGAGCATTTTAAAAATACTTTTGTACTTAATGAGCCAGAGTAAATTGAATTTGCTTATATTATAAGATAAAATTATTACTATTTTGTTATTTATATTTAAAGACAGACATATTATAAAAGTTGTCCCAACATGTGTATAATTTTTTATTAGTTTAATTAATAGAAATTGTATGGGGACTACTTAAAAGGTAGGGCGAGTGAATATTAATAATGTGTTTTTTAAATGAATTTATTTTTATCTTATACAAAATTTTATATATCAGATATGATCAAATATGTTTTTTATTCTTGTAAAATTATTAAATTTTAGTTTTCATTCTTAAAAAACTTTTGTTATGTTTTTCATAGTAATTTTGTTACATTTTTTTATCTTTCATTAATATAAAATATTCAAAAGTAGTCTCTTGTTAATTTAATTATTTTGTTTTAGTCTCTCATTTTTCTTGTTAATTATAATTTTGTCAACAAATTCTCATCCCACCCTTTGTGTTATTTAATTATCGTTTATATTATTTAATTTAGAAGTTATTAATAAAAACACGAGATAGTAATAAACATATTACTTACCCAAAAAATGTTTTTGTTCCGTCCTACACCGGGGTCCAAGAGATCTAGTGTCGGGCCAGTCACAAATAGTGAGAAGATTATGTCTCTGAAGACCGGTCCTGTGAGTATCCGGTGTGTGTAATCCGACCTCTCGGTGAGAGACACCAGTCTTGACGTCCTGGAGATCCTTCACACCGACCTCGCGCGTTGGTGTGGGCGACAGGTGGTGTCACCTGCGAAGATGCTCGGACGCTCAAGTCAGAATGATGTTCATTCACTCAGCTAATACTCAAGCAGTATAATAGAGAGAGTAAGAGAGAGAATCACGTACCATTTTCGTGTATTGAAACATGGTATTTATAGTTGAGCGTGGAAGGTGAATCATTGGGTGCCAATGGGCCCCTAGGTTCTGATAACGTGTATAAAGAGACAATCCGAGTGGGCCAGTATTCAGAGTGTGTCAGGAGGGTAAGTGAAGTGTACGATTCTGACACAGAGATGGAAGATAATCACCCTTTCCGTAAATTTCGCTGATGATTGTACCCACTTCTGTCGGTGAATGAAAGAGACGTATTCCCCTGTGCAGAATACCTTCCTCGTTATGACACTGGGGCAGTCGGTTAGAAGCCACCCGGTGTAGGAGGGCGGATAAGCCACCCGGTGTAGGAGAGCGAATAATATGTTAACGGACCGGATCATTGACTGGTGAGATCGGTTGTCCTCTAGGTTAGTTAGATGACTTCTTAACCTTGAAGCCGGTGTTCAGTCCGGATTAATATACGTACCTAATGGACCATTATTCTGGGATACCGATTGACCTCTAGGACGGCTAAAATGGCCTCTTATCCTAAGGACCGGTATCCAGACCGGATAACTTTAGGGCCGGTATTCAGACCGGATCAGTTTTCTCCTCAAAATCTTCTTTTGTCACTACTTATTAAAATAATTGGATGATATTAATGAATTATATAGTTATTTATTAAATAAATCAATTCTTAATAGTGACCCTGTAATTACAGGATCTGTTTTAATAAAGGACGAAAAATATAACAAAATTTTTATAATGATAAAAAGTAAAATTTATTAATTTTACATAAACGAAAAATATATTTAAATCGATAATATAAATATTTTATACAATTATATCTTAAGCTTCATTTCTTTTGGGATGTGGCTGAGTAAAGATTCGGTGTAGGCATATTTTATTTGGTCACTTTTACCAAATTCTCAAAAGAAGGAAATGGCGTGCCGTGCAAATATTGTTTTGTTGGTCCTTTTTGTGAATTATTAGCTATCTTATTTTCATACAGATATCTTGTTAACATTTTATATTCCGTGCATTCATTTAAATTTATAAATTGGGTTTAGTTTTTTAAATTTTAAAAATTGAATATAATTTGTCCAATTGTTTATGACTTTTCACGGTTAAGACTTTTTAATCTCAGTTTATATTTCAAACTTAGTCGCGCATGAGTGATAAATTATTTGACTTTAGCATTCTTCAATAAATATATTTAAGATACAATCATAACAGATATTTATTTAAGGGAAAATATCATCAAACATCATATATATTTCTAGGGGTATGTGTTTTTTAATCTGACGGATATGGTTAATGGGAAGAGGATAAATGTTAAAAAGTTGGAGAATAAATGCTGAAAATTTAGATTCACAGATTCACAAAGAGCTTTAAGGGATAGGTAGAAAAGGACAAAAAAGGTGTGAGAAAAGGAGAAAAAAGTGTTGAAAAAAAAGAGAAATATGATTATTGTTTTGAATAATATACGGAGAAAGTTGAAAATAATGGGTACACGTATCATGTTTTAAATTTAACTTTGTATTAGAATGAATTTTGTTGAGAAAAGATATTCCTCCCTTCCCTTTTTATCTTTGAAGTTATTGTCCACCCTCCAATTGCTGGATTGGATTGTTTTTAGATGATTTTTTATTTTAGCAAAAATAGGACCAACAAATTGGGATCTGTCGGACGAATTAGATGAAGAAAACCTATCGAAAATGTTTTAAAATATAAGAAACTTAAGTAATTAAAAAAATTAAAAAATTAACTTTAAATTTAATAAAAATATACCGAATTAAAATAGTATTTTAGTAATTTTCCATAAAACATATTGTTTTTACACCAGAATGTTTAGGTTTTGTAATAACTCTAATAATGAGTTATGAGTGCGGTTGCCCAACACGCTCGCTGTCGTCCCTCCATAAAAATTTGACTCTCCCCGTACGTGGAACCACTCCAATCTTTCAAGGGTTAATAAGTACACTTGTATATATTTTTTTATACCGGCAAAAATGCTTTGCATGTGAGGGAATATGTGTCTTGTACCCCATCCACATACATACGCTCGCATGCACACCAATTCACTATGCAGTAGGGTTTACATCGGTTTTCACACTAGTAACAGTTCACACAATCAACCAGGATTAGCTAAGGGAAGGTATATCGGTATACCTTTAACTAATTTTAACGCTTGAGATCGTATTGATTTGGGTGTTGAGTTTTTTTTAGATAATACTACCTCCGGTTCCAAATATAAGCAAATATACCTAACTTCACACATATTAAGAATAGTAGTTGGAGGTAGTTATTTACATTAATGTTACCACATATTTGATTTAATTTTCTAAAATACCCTTAGTATCATTTATTACATAAAGAATTAGTTGCCTTGGAAATATATATGATGAGGACATATTTGGTAAACAAGCATTTAATAACATTGGGAAAGTCTAATTTTACTTATATTAAGGGACCAAAAAATTCCACTAAAATTTGCTTATATTTGGAACCGGAGGTAGTACTATATTTCTTACCTTAATTTAAGATAGCGATATGTGATATATTAGATAGGGTAACATTAAAACTTATAACTTCTTATTAGGTTTAAAGAGATAATACTATATACTCATTAAAATGTTGACGTGAGGTAGTGTGAAAAATAAAAAAGGATAAGGAAAGCAAGTGAATATTTAAATATTGAAGATGAAGATTAGCGGATTAGGTTTGTCTTTGATAAATGAAACAAGATGATGATATATGGGGTTGTGGTCCTTGGTGGGTAGTCCCGCTTGCCATACATTACAACTACAATACAAACTAACGTCTCCGTCCTAGTTAAGTTTACACCCTTTTTTAGACAAAAACTACAAACGGAGGAGATGCCCATGTTGTGCTGTGAGATGGCATCTTAAACCCCACTTTTCTTTTTCACCTCTCAAAATGGACACGTTGAGGTTCTATGCAGACTCCGCATTTTGGAAGGCTTAGCCCATGTCAGCCGCAACTCCAACTGTAACAAACAAAACTTTATTTTATATATATAATTTCTTTCACTACCACCCCTAACTCATTACTCTTTATTACTTCCTGTTCACTTTGCATTCACATGAAAAAAACAAAAACAAAATAAAATAATGGGTCCTTCTATAATTCATCTTTTTTCTTTTACCTTTTATTTTATTAGCCTTTACTACTTAAAACTAAGATCCGGTGATAGAAAATAACAATAATCACCTTACGGGGTGAAATAATAGATCACCTACCTCTTTAACTTGTGTTCTGAGTTTGGCATTCTCTTCCACTAAAAGGGCAAGTTTAGTTTCCAACTCATTTTTATAAGCCTGCAAATTAGAAGAGAAAAAATATATAAAGAATGAGATCAAAGTGTGAAATTAAGAGCTAGAGAGAAGAGTTAGTGTATATATTTTCCTGTTTCCTGGCTCTAGACCTTGCAGCAGAGTCACGGTTCTTGATGAGGCGTTTGAAGCGTTGATCAGAGTCGGAGGAGTCGCAGCAGGGGTCTCTCTTGGAGGGACATAGTTGGAAAGTGTGACAGGGTTGAGGAGGAGGGGGTGGTGTAGTAGAGTGTTTGTGAAAAGGAATGGGCAAGAACTGGTGAAAGGAAGGGGAAGGAGAAGGAGTGGAGGGTGATTTAGATTCAGATTCCATGAATGTCTGTTTGTTAGACGGACAAGGTGCCATATAGAAGAAAGAAAGAATGAATGAATGGTATTGTTGCTGTGCTTTTGTTTCACTGTTATTGGTACAACAGAGACAGTTCTGCAGCTGACAAAGTGGTCCACCACAATTCAAATACGTGACGTATTTCTATTGGTTCACGTTCACCCTTAAAGTCTTTTTAATATTGGACTGGTCCTCCTCCAACTCGAATGCCCACGGGAGAGTTATTCCAAACTGGGTTCTCTCTCTCTCTCTCTCTAGATTAATAAAATTCAGGCCAACAATCATTAGTCATCAAATTATAGGAATTCTCTAATAGTTCCGAATGTGTTATCTAGCTAGTTGGTTCAACCAATTCAATCCAGTTACCTGATTAGTTTCTACAACAATAAACATATACAACATAGAAGTCACACACTTAGGAATCACAAAAATAAAAAATAAAAAACCGCACATGCAGAGAATTCTCGGATAAACACAAACACATATCCCCACATTCATTAATACAACTGGATATGAGGATTACATATCCCTCTCACAGATATTCTTATATTAAGGTTTTTTTTTAATTTAATAATTAGATACTTTTTCAATTTTGTTTCTTAATAATATTTTTAATGTATAAAATTGTACTTGTACTTAAGTATATTTTTATCCCTATAAAATATTAGTCTTTTAGTTTTAATTCTTGTAAAATAATTGTTTTTTTACATCTCTTATATTGAATATTTTGTTTTAAGATGTTTTCTTTTCCTCTTTTCTCTTCTCTACTCCTTCCATCTTCATCATATTCTATTAATTATTAGTGTTTACTCTCTTCAACCATTTGCTTCCTTTGGGTGATCAAGACTCAACACGCTTATGAGAGGATTGACTTTAAGGTATTCACCATTGTCTTATATGCATTTTAATATTAATAGGTGACATAATCAACTTAAGTTTTAAAGTCACCGCATATCTATAACAATAATTAAATCATGGATACTTGATTAAAAAGTAATAAACCTCCTCCATTCAACAATTTGAAACAAGTGGGAACCTTTTGTCAAACAAAGTGATAACGTTTTTTTTTTTTGGTAAAAAACAAAGTGAGGACGTTAGGCTTTTATTGGGCTTCAGTCGTTAACTAGGAAGATCCGTTGTACGACTGGAGCGTATGTCCAAAACAATACAGTAACTTCACCAAAAAACAACTTATGAAAATCTAACGACAAAAAAAAAACATTCATGTTTCATGACAATCTATTACAGGAGATCAAAACAGTGAAACACCTCATCAAAATCTGTTACTCCGTCCGCCACCTTTACATGGGCTCATTTGGTTCTTGTTCGGTTGGTTAAATTTTTTTTTTAAAATTTTACGTTTAAATGGAGTTTTAATTATCTTAAACGACGTAAAGAATAAATATTAACCTTTATATTAAAGAAGCCTAGTTATTATTTTAATTTTATAATGGATAATTTTATCTTTTAAATTAACTCTTATTTAAAGTTAAAATTTATAATCTTATATTACTTATATAAATTAAAAACATTAAATTTTTTACGGTAAACTTTAAAAAAATATATAAAAATGTTTCTAACTATTTTAGGGGTTTATAAAATAAACTCCTCTTTTTAACTTTTGACTTATAAAAAGTAACAGAGAGTAAAAAATATTTTCTCTTACCCCTCTCATCTCAAGTATATATAAAATGATTGGCAGATTTTTTCCACCTTTATTGTATATATACTTATAAAGGAATTTTCATAAGTATAAAGGATTTGGAGAGTAAAGAACTAGGCCTCGCCGTATGCTGCAGGAAGTGCCTTCTAACCTTTTTTTTGAAAAATCAAACTATATATATATATATATATATATATATATAAACTTTAAAGTGGTTGAGTATAAGATATATACAATACATACATACAACTGAGGGCACTTGTATCATCATTCAGCACGATTTAATACACATTACAGGATTGTCTAGCCAACAAAACATAGAGTAACCAAAAGAATATTTCCGCACCTTTAACCATGCCCACAGTCTAACTTGGATAACATCAAACACATTCTCTAAATCTAACTTATGATCATCAAAAACAACTTTATATCAAACACATTCTCTAAACCTAGCTTATAATCATCAAAAACAACTTTATTTCTCACTAATCATAAGGACCAAACAACAACAAACCAAATAACGTTCCATATTTCTTATTATGCCTTATTGCCAGGTAATATTCAAATGAAGCATTTTTCGACATCACTTGGAGGGAGGTGTGTTTTCCAAAGGAAGAGGGCGGGTTGAGGTTAAAAAATGCTTATTTTTCAACATATTGCTCTTCTATCTAAGTGGAGGTGGCGCTTGTTAGAAAATATACAAAGTTTATATGTAAGGGTGTTGATGTCTAAGTATGGGGAGTCGACGATCTTGAGGGGGGAATATGATACAAGGTCATACTTATGGTGGAAAGACATATGTAATATATATAAAAAGTGGAGTGGCAGGGGGGATCATGTGATTTCGGGTTGGTGATCAAGAATGATAGGGAATGACAAAAGTACTTATTTTTGGAAAGATAATTGGTGGGGAGGAGGTCATTCCAGGAGCAGTTTTCTCGATTGTATTCCATAACTTCGAATGAGATGGAATCAGTTGCTAGTGTGGTAAATAGAGAGGGAGATAGGGTTGGTTGGAGTTGGAGGAGACATTCATTTGATTGGGGGAAAAGTTTAATGGGGGAGTTAGAAGAAGAGTTAAAAGAAGGGGTAGGTGATAGATGAGTGCAGTTATGGGAAGTGGATGGAGGGTTCTCGGTAAAGAGCGTTTATCAATATTTATCTGCAGCTAATGAGGTTCCAGACAGTTTGTTCAAATATGCGTGGAACAAATTTATACCCCTTAAAGTAACAGGTTTTGCATGGAAAACGATGAAGGAAGGGATGTCGATGCAAGTGGAATTACTGAAGCGAGGAATGATGGTATCAAATATATGTGATGAAACAATTAATCATTTTTTATTCACTTGTGTTAAAGCTTATAAGAAATGAACTAAATGTTGACAATGGGTGGAGGGTGTTTTAGGGGTTTTAACCACTGATGGCGGTAGTCACTTGTTGAGCTTCATTGGAATGTGCCTTCTAATCTATTTGCTTTGCTTGTTGCTTGTACCTCAGGAGTTGTTTTTTACAGCCCTTGGCTGTTGTTTATTTTCTCATGTAAAAAGAAACCCCCTAAAAACACCTTAAATAGGGTTTATATTAAACAACTTCCTCAAACCAAAATTATTTACTGTGAAAATAAATTAAATCTAACTAGACATTTTAAGTCATAACTTGATCTAACCTGCTTTCTAATTTTAGATATCTAAACCTGAACTTAACCTATTACTTATTATTATAGAATATCATTAATTTTTTTTTTTAAAATATGACCTCACTTGAAAGTTATTTTAAAATTCTGTTTAAAATAATATATATTAAATAAATCTAATAGGATGCATCAAAAATATTAATAGACATAATTTTATATATAAGACAACAAGTTTAATTTAAGTATTTAAATAGATTAATAAATTTATAATATCAAAGTATTATATACCATAGGCTTATTTTAAATCCAATCTAATTCAATAAAAAATTTAATTTTTATGTCAATTAATTAGTTTAATTTTTAAATCATTTAAATTTCGATTCTATGAATTTTACATTTTCCATTGAATATGATCGGGTCATAGACATCCATCCCTGACTGCTGTACTATGCGGGCGCAGAGCAAAGCTGGAAAGCCAACGTGATTATTGGGGTGAAAAAAATATATATATATATATATATATATATATATATATATATATATATATATATATATATATATATATATATATAATATGATGAGAAAAGAGACATAATTAAATTAATGATAGGTAGAATAGGATGAGGAAAAGAAAAGTGAAATTGGTGTTTATGATTTATATACGGGCTTATGTAGCACACTGCAAAAAGTGTGAATGGATAGCACTACAGGAGGAAAAACAATGTGAAAATGTGCGCATCCAACTCCACTCCAAGTTCATACCTTGGTGTGTGTCTGAATTAAAAAATCAATTTTCCACAAATGGCCAAATTGATCCACGTGATTAATTTCCAGTTTGATTACATTTTCTTTTTTGCCGATGATCATAACCCACTTACATATATTATATATCAATTCTGCTACAAACCCACCAAGACATGTAAGGCCAAATTTGTGAGATTGCGCTCCTTACAATTGTTAATTAATGGCAATACGAAAACTTTTTGCCCAGTACCCATTTTCAGATACTGAATTAAATTTCCTATATTTACACATCTAAATATTATTTATTTCCATTATATTGCCTAGCTAGCTGTATGATGTATCTAATACGTTTACATGAAATCTTCAAGTGGCAGATATGTTACTAATTAACTACTCGCAGTTATGGTGTATACGGAGTCAGCACCAACAACACGATTTTCCTATATATTGCAATATGTTTAAATGGCGCACTTGAATTGGATCACGAGTGCGCATAAGGAGCAAGTCATGCATATATAATTCCACCAAGGCTGAATATGTTAAACTTCATTTCTTTTCTTTTACAAGAAAATAATAATGATCATACACTACATGTGCCATTGCTTACTTGATTTTATATATATAAGTGTGGTGCGGTATTAACTAGTAAGCATGCTCTCCATTTCCTACTGAAACAATAATCTAGCTAGGAGTTGAACAGTGACAAAGTGCAGGAGGCCATGAAAGGGGAAAAACAAGTTTGGTTGCTATTATTATTGTACTACATTGTGTTGCTGTTAGTGTTATCTTCAGCAGCAGAAGCAGGGAATGAAAGTAGTAATGAGCGTGAAGTTTATATTGTGTATATGGGAGCTGCTGCTGATTCAACTAAGGGTTCGCTTCGAAGTGACCATGCTTATCTTCTCAATTCGTTGCTAACAAGGTAATTAACTTAATTTAGATATACATCTTACTTAATTAAATTGCATGAATTAATTATTAGTGATAAAAATGGAAGGAATGAGAAGGCTGTGGTAAGGAACTACAGACATGGATTCTCGGGATTCGCGGCTCGTTTAACCAAAGAAGAAGCAGACTCGATTTCTCAGAAACCTGGTGTGGTCTCTGTTTTCCCAGACCCCATTCTTAAGCTCCACACAACACGTTCCTGGGATTTCCTCAAGTCATACCAAACACCACTCAAACGACAACACAACTCATACACCTCCTCCAATTCTTCTTCTTCTTCCTCTTCAGATATCGTCATTGGCGTTCTAGACACAGGTTATGGTTTCAAATCACCTTTCTCCACTTTTTTTTATAAGATGCAATTGCTTAACCAAAGAAGGAGCGTAAGAACTAAGAACCTACCAAAAAAGTTGCTTTTAAGGTCCTTTTAATAAAAATATACGCACATCCTATATTATCATTGGAAATAAGTCTTCGAGGTTTTTTTTTTTTTAATCCATAGAATCTAATACGATTTCATATGATATATAATAACTCACTATACTTAATTAGTTAGACCTTCTTGAAAACACCAGTTAGATTTAAATTATTATTAACAGTCTCTTTATTCTTTAGAAACATGAAACACAATTTAATTAAAAAACTTTAAATTTATTTTTTCAAACACTATCTAAGGAATCAATAGGTAGTTGGTTTAAGTAATGCATGTTTGATCCCTTAAATAAGGTTTTAAGTTTTAGACTTATAGATTAAAAGAAAAAACTTTTGTTGAAAAAATTAGTTCTACAAAGATGTTCCTAATTTAAACAAAATTACCTTTACAATATATGTAGTTATTAGTATCTAGTTTTTGTTTTTCTTTGATTTTTAAAAGATTTTCTTATTAAACATGACAATTAAGAATTTAGTTAATAATATTAAATTTTTTAATCACATTTATTTTAATTCTAAAATTACTTTTAATATTAAGATATTAACAAATAAAGATAGGTAATCACATACTTTTTTTCGGGTAAAATCTTTTTTTATAGAAGTATGGGGTTTAAACCTTATAAATGAATAACCCCACCATGGCACCATCAGATCAACCCTAGTGCTCAATTGATATCAAGAAAATGAATTTAATTAATAAGAAAAGCAATACATTGTAAATTAAAAATAAAGATCAAGAAAATCCATAAAAAATAGTTCTATAAAAAAGACAAGATAAACTGATGAAATAATAAATAGACAAGGTCAATCTTATTTATCTAGTCCTTTTTATACCTTTTACTAAACTCTCAAGAGTCCGAGGATTGACTCATGCGAATGATGTCTGAAATTGAATAAAAAAACTCCCCAAGTATAATTAATGTATCTAATATTTTATTTTTCAATAATCTTTTGAGGTACTTCTTTCTTTTTGGTGAAAAATTATTGTAGTTTAGTTGGTTTGGTTAGAAAGTATAATAATATCTGATCTGATTAAATATAGTTTGAATGGAATCAATTTGTTTGATTTTATATTAATTATAATTTTTAAAAAATTAAGTATAAGACATAATTTCAACATGATAAAATTAAGAACAATTATTTCAAAAACATAATATCATATAAATATAAATAATATAATTTTTTGATTTGATCATTTTTTTATATTGGACTCGTTTGTTTAAGTTTAATTTTAAGTGTTTTTTTAAAAAAATATTTTTTATAAATATATTTTTAGTAAGTAGATCAGAATTGCTTTTTAAAATTAACAAAATTCTATTTATTTTTTGTTTCTACTTATTTTTAAAACTTTAAACAAATACATAAAAATTTAAAATAAATATTATTTTAGTTAAAAAAACAGACATCTTTTAAAATAAATTTAAACAAACTAGAAAATTAACTCGTGATAGAGAATGCTTGATTAATAAAGATATATCATGATTTTTGTAATTAACTGATGACTATAAAATGGGGATAATTCAGGTATATGGCCAGAGGCGGCGAGTTTTTCCGATAAGGGTATGGGTCCTATTCCATCCCGTTGGAAAGGCACTTGTATGAAATCATTTGACTTCAATTCATCTCACTGTAACAGGTTTAATTCTTATCTACATTGCAATCTCTTATTTTCTTATGCTTCAATTTTTAACTATCCTATATTTTCTTTTATTTTATTTTATTAATTACACCTATGCTGGTGTCCTTTTCTTCTTTTATCTTCATCGCGAACTGTATTTACTTACTCAGTTACGGTTTTGTGTCACTAAATCTTTTTTTATGAAAATGTGTGTATTTAATTTATTATTATGACATTTGGAAGTTAATCGTCATGAGACTAGTTCATTTAGTTTTATGAATCTTTAAAATAAATTTAATTTTTAATAAAACCAAAAATATTAGGAAGATAATCGGAGCAAGGTATTACCCAGACCCTAGTAAGGATGAAGACTATGCCACAGCAAGGGATAAAGTTGGGCATGGGACCCACGTGGCTTCGACGGCAACAGGGGCCACCGTGAGTGGTGCGTCATACTACGGTCTGGCAGCGGGGACCGCTCAGGGTGGGTTCCCGGAATCAAGATTGGCGGTTTACAAAGTGTGCTTCAAATACTCCTGCCCTGGCTCTGCCATTCTTGCGGCGTTTGACGATGCCATTGCCGATGGAGTCGACGTCTTATCTCTCTCGCTTGGCGGCATCTCTGGCTTAAGATCCGAATTGAGATATGATTCCATTGCCATTGGAGCCTTCCACGCCGTCGAGCGCGGCATCATCGTCGTTTGCTCCGCCGGGAACGAAGGACCACAGACAAACACTGTTGTCAATGACGCACCCTGGATTTTAACCGTTGGAGCCACCACCATTGATCGTGATTTCCGATCTAACCTTGTTTTTGCTGCTAATCAAGTTATCAGGGTACGTATGTAAATGCTAAACTAAACTATATAGATTCCTATACAAATTTCTTCTTTTGTGATAAATCACACATGCTTGTAATTTTGGTTCCTTTAATTTATTTCAAATTATGTATATGAAAACGTTACTGGTTTTGAAAAAGTTTAGTGTTCGTTTTGCTGACTGTTGGAAATTTGTAAACTTCAGGGTGAAGCCATAAATTTCTCTCCCCTTTCAAACTCTCCCAACTATCCATTGATATACAGCGAGTCTGCCAAGGCACGCAGTGCCACCTTAGATGGTGCAAGGTATGTATGCAATACCTGTTCATGCAACAGAGTATAAACCAGAAGTCCAAAATCCTAACCATGCATTCTAACATGTCTTCGTTGTTGGTTGTAAAATACAAAAAAGAATTAGTATTAACTAATGTATATAATATAGTTTTGAAACAGTAAAGAGTAAATTAACAAATAACCTTGAAAAAAATAAAAACCATGAAATGCAGACAATGCCTTCCAGATACATTAGATAGAAATAAAGCCAAAGGGAAGATTGTCATTTGCGACGGCAAAGACCCCTCGTATAGAACTGATTTAAAAATTCAAGCGGTGAAAGAGGCAGGGGGATTTGGTTTGGCTCATATTACTGACCCAAATGCACCAGAAGCATCAGTTTATGGGAACTTCCCAGCAACAGTGATAAGTTCAAAAGATGCCACCACACTCCTTCATTATGTCAATTCAACCAGGTAAGCATGAATGTATATAACATGTTAACTTTTTAATTTTCCTCAAGACTTGTTATGGTGATTGAGATTAATCATCAAAACTTGATGATGAGTTAATTTAACTGTATTCGTATAACTTAATCTGAAGCAATCCAGTGGCAACGATTTTACCAACAGTTTCAATCACGAACTATAAGCCTGCACCCATAGTTGCATCCTTTTCAGCGAGAGGCCCTGCAACACTTTCAAAGAATATTCTCAAGGTAGAATATGATAAATCATAATTCGTGATAAATTAGTGTGATTCTCAAAGCTCAGAGTTAAAACAGGACATGTTTTTCTTTGAAGCCTGATATTGCAGCACCAGGGGTAAACATTCTCGCAGCATGGATTGGAAATGATGGAGATGAGGTTCCCAAAGGAAAAGAGCGCTCCCAATTCAAAATACAATCAGGGACTTCCATGTCATGCCCACATGTTGCAGCGCGTGCAGGCATCATTAAATCTCAGAATCCCACTTGGGGTGCCTCTGCAATCAAATCAGCAATCATGACCTCGGGTTAGCCTTATTAAAGAACTTGGGTGTTTATATATAATCTAGGTTGCACCGGGACGGAAACGGAAACGGAAACGGGTACGGGGACGGAAACGGGAACGGGGATACGTAAAACCCAAAAAAAAGGAAACAGAAACACTGAATATTTTTTTTCAAAATTTTACACATAATATGACTATCAAAAATACTAATTCATGTCTAAATGTATAAAAATGACAAAATAACAATAAAAAAAATTAAAATAAGGACAAAATAAGTGAAGTAGTCCATTTGTACTTGTCTAAATCCATAAAATAACTTAAATAAGTGAAATAACATCAACAAATCAATAAAATGACACTCTCCAATTCTGGCTCATCCAAAGACAAGTTAGCAAACTCTAAATATCCTAAGTCATCTAAGTTGCCAAGTAGCTTTGAGTGGTTGTAATAACAGAAGCAGAACCAGAAAAAAACAGAACCAACATTATCAATTATGAGAAATTAAGAATTCAGAAATGGAAGAAAAAAAAACAAAGCAAGCAAGCAGTTGTAGAACCAGAGAGCATTATCAGTTAGTATGAGGCACTAAGAATTGAGAAATGGAAAAAAAGAAGAAGAACAAAGCCAGCACTGCAGAACCAGAACCACACAGGAACGAGTGGAACAGAGCACTAACCGTAAATGGAGCGAAGCTGCGGAGCCACATAGGAGAATACAAGAACCGAGAAGCTGAAGTGAAAGATGCTGCCACGAAAACAAAGATGCGCCGAAGACAGAGACGCGACGAAGACAGAGACGCGCCGGGGAATCGGAGATGAAAGTCCACCGGAGAAGAAGCAGTTGCCGCGCCGCAACAGGGACAGTGGTCGACAGTGAGGGAGGGCGTGCGAGTTGCGACTGTCACTGGTGGAAACGAGGAAGCAGAGTGGACGAACTAAGAAAGAGGGAGCGAACCACGTGTGATGGCTGAAGGGACTTTGGGGAAAATTAGGGATTTTAGGACCGAAAACGCCCGGAAACTTAGGCCTGCCGTTTCCGGGCCGTTTCTGAAAAGGCCCAAAATGGTTAAATCGGAGGAATCATTTCCGCCGCGATTCCATGGCGTTTCCCGGCGTTTCCTGTTTCCGGGACGTTTCCGAAACGGGAAACGGCTCCTCCCTCACGTTTCCGTGCATCCTTGTATATAATATAATTTATTTGAAATTTTACCATACATACTTCAGCCTTATTACTAAGAATATATTTTCAGACAAAATTATATATGTCATGTTTTGGTTTCAATCAATAGCCTATTAAGTAACAAATCAGTCCAATTAAGTCTGGCCACATAAATTTTAATCAAGTTTGTGCAAGTCTTTTCATATGATGCAGGGCAATTTTGTGTCTTTGTTACGATAAAGATACAAGAAACGTCATATAAATTCTGATCGTTTCTTAACTTGAATAAAGAACTTAATTATAAAAGTTTTAAATGTTTAAAATTTGTTTTTTCGATTATGATAAATTGAAAACAATGTTCGTAGGATACACAAAGCTAGATATGTAATCACTCTTACGTTTGTAAATGCAGCAACTCAAAACAACTTGAAGGGTCCCATAACTAGCTAGGAATTAATTAACTCTTATCTTTCTATATGCAGCATCTCAAAAAAACACCTTGAAGGGTCTCATAACAACTGAAACAGGATCCGTGGCCACACCCTATGACTATGGAGCTGGGGAAATGACAATATATGGACCATTGCATCCAGGGCTAGTTTACGAAACCAGCACCATTGACTACTTAAACTACTTTTGTTACGTTGGACTCAATATAACCACGATTAAGATTATCTCCAGAACAGTGCCTAGTAGTTTCAATTGCCCCAAGGATTCAAGTTCTCATTATATTTCCAACATCAATTATCCTTCCATTGCAATCTCTAACTTCACTGGGAAAGTTGTAAGTGTGAGTAGAACCGTTACAAACGTCGGTGAAGAGAATGAAACGGTGTACACCCCCATTCTTGATACTCCTAGTGGAGTAAATGTCAATCTCATTCCAAATATACTCCAATTTACAAAAAGCAGTAAAAAACTAAGCTACCAAGTTGTTTTTTCCTTGACTTCGATCCCGCTGAAGAAAGATCTATTTGGAGCCGTTACTTGGACTAATGGCAAATATACTGTTCGAAGTCCTTTTGTATTAGCTATCTAGTTAAAAACTAGAAGCAACTATGAATAAATGCAAGAGCTAAGTTCTTCTGGGTGCTTGAATATTCTACTAATAATAAATAAAATTTCGCTTGACGTTAAAACTAAAAGTGTTGGAGTATTGCTAACATTTCTTTGATAATGATTTATCATGTATTCTCAGAAGAAAAACAATGGGAGTTTGAACAAACGAAGAAGTATGGAGAGTTTAGTTTAGATAAAAACTCTCAACAAATACCATATGAAATAATTATCTTTGTACCTAAATCAAATAAGAGTTTAATAACTAATTGGTTCTCATTCAGTTGATAATGTAAGTTAAAATTGTAGAAAGAGTTATGAGTTTGATTCCTATTATTATGTGAAAAAAAATCATTGTTATCAAAACCAAACCGGTTTGGCCGGTCCGACCGGTTGAATCGTGAACCGCTTAGGTGACCGGTCCGGGTCAATTCTTTAATACTACCGGTTCAACCACGGTTGAACCCGGCTTTAGCACGGTTTTTATGAACCGGTGCCTTCAGCGGTTTAATGACCGGCCCGGTTCTGAAAACATTGAAAAAATGGTATGAATAATGGCCAAAGTTAAAAGATTTACATATTAATTATTTTATCATATTGAAAATAAAGTTGTTAATAAGCTACTTAGTCTAATAAAAAAAGATTTACGAAATTCAATGATTTGTATTTGTTATTGAACTGGTCTGGGCCGGGGTCAATGATCCGGTGTAGGACCAGCCACAAGAGTCAACTATGAAGTGTAGTTTTACACCGGTACAGTGGGTATCCAGTATTGGTATCCGATATCTTAGTAGGAGATATTGGTCTCGAAGTCCTGGAGATCCTCAACACTAAGCTTTCGCGTTGAGAGGAGGTGAAAGGTGGTGCCACCTGCAAAGATTCTCCGACGCTCAAGTCAGCCACCAATATATGGATTTAAATTAAGGAAACTTGAGCAATGAAACAGTATATGAGAATGAGAATAACGTAACCTTTCTGCGTATGAGAATCGACTATTTATAGGTGAGCATGAAGAATGAATCGTCATGTGTAGGTGGGGCCAGGGGACAAATAGTATATTGTACAGTGTACGACTCTGACACGCGACGCGGGAGGAGCCGTGTCTCCTGTGAACGTCCCCTGGCAGTTGTACCTTGTACCCTCTGTCGGGTGACGTGAATGCTTTCTGGTGTGCGAGGTGTTAACCTGGATATACCGGTATAGGGAGAGCTCCTGATACGGGGTTTACAGTCTGGAGTATACCTGCAGCGTCGGTAGCACAATGAGGACGGATGAAATTATGTCCTTGTCCTGGTATCGGTATCAAGACCGAATCAGTTATTTTCTTCTATTTTCATTTTAGTCTAATGTACATAAATAGTGTAACATGTTTTTTCCTTTTCTACTTACCCTAAAATATATGTTGGTCCCCCTTTCATTATTTACATGCAATTTGGTGTTATGTTTATTTTTAGTTTGGTTATTTATGTTTTGAAATGATTTTAAGGTAGTCTTTTTCATTAATTTACACAACTAAAAAAAACTTATTAGCGATGGAAAAATACAGTCGCTAACAACTGCTTCTGGAGTCGCTAACACCACTAGCGACGACATTTATGACGGACATATACCCGTCGCTATATCTTTAGTCACTGACACAATAGTGATGCTAAAGGACCCCGTCGCTATTTTCTCGACGGTGTTACGCCGTCGCTAACTCGGTCCTTATGCTGGTGACCAACGCCGTCGCTACGGGTGCCCATCAACGACCATATAATCCCATCGCTACTCCTACAAATAGCGACCACAGTCCGGCGTCGCTTGTAACATCCCAATTTTTACGATTCTTAGAAAAATAATTTATTAAGGAATAAAGGAAGATTTCCGAATGAAATTCTGAGTGAATACTGTTTGAGACAAGATTTTTCGAGTGAGAATGTATATGATTCCGAGTGAAACAAGACTGAGAAGACTACTTCTAAGTGAATTTAAGATGTTTCCGAGTGAAACATTATTAAGAAAATCATTCTGAGTAAAGAAAAACACTATCGGAATGAGACATTTTCGAGTGAAGCAAATCTGAGTAAAACGTCTCCGAGTGAAACGTTTTCGAATGGGTTGTTCCTGAGAGAAGTACTTCTGAATGAAAAGAGGCTTTAATTTCGAATAAGTACTTCTCAGACCAAGATATTTCTAAGTAGTGAACTCCCGAGTGGAGTATATTTGAGTTGAGTGACTTCCGAATAAAGTGTTTTTGAGAGTGATACTTCCGAGAGAGATGGCACCGATTGAGATAGACTGAGTAAGTCTTTACAAGGAGACTACTTCTGGACGGAGAAAGACTCCAATTTCGAACAAGTATATTCTGGGTGAGTAATTCCAAGGGAAGAAAATGACCGAGTGGTAAATTCATTCAATTGTGTTCGGTCAGAGTTGCTGAGTTTGTACTCGGGTTTGTCTTTGAAATAGTCTTCAACCCCGAGTGACCCTTTCGAGTGGAAAGATTTCCGAGAGAGGATTGTCTTCAAACTCTGAGTGATTTTTAGATGGAAGACTCCTGAGTGACGCAAGTGAAGGTTTGACTCGGACAGAAATATAACTAAGTGAGCTGTCTGAATGAGATATTTCCGTGTGGGTTATTTCCGAGGAAGGAAAGCTGGGTGTTTCATGGATGGGACCTTTCCGAATGAATTTCCTCCGAATGAAGGAATTCTGAGCGGACAGAGGCTTTCTCGGAAAGATATGCCCAGAATGCTGAAACCGAGTCAGAATTAATAATTATTTTAATTATTAGAGCTTTCCACCTCACTCTGTTCTTCTACATTCTAGCAGAATCTCTTTTCAGATATTTTCTAAGTGTGGGACCTCTTTGATGTTCTGTCCCCTTTTTATTAAATGATATATCCCTTCCTTATCATTCAAAGAAACGTGTAGCAGACATCTTCCTATCGTTCACGTCTCTTTTGCATGAACGAAATATATATAAAAACTTCTACTGTTGGATTAATTAAAAAACTTTTGAAAGTGAAAAACACCATCTATAATCCTTTTCTCTCTAATCTCTCCAATCTCCACTGAAAACCATCAACGAAGAAGAAATTAATCTTCCTTTCTTCTCTTTCATGTGAACGCTTGGATTTCATAAGTAAGAAAGCTTTGGACTAATCCAGAACTGTAATTCTAGTCGGAATTCTTGAAGCTGTGACTTGATATCGATTGAAGAATAGTTGAAACTCTTTATTTCCAGGTAGGGGGAGTGTTACATTTCAAATGAATAGTTTATGAATGAATGTGGGGTGATATTGTTATGATGTATATATGTTGTGTGCATAAATTGTTATTAAGACCCCGATTGAATAACATATTTTATGTATTCACATCTTCCATTCATATTACTGATATTGATGTGATAATTGTATATATGTATGACCGATGATGAGAATGGTTTCCATGAATTTTTCATGAGATGCTTGTGTGATGAATGAATATGAAATATGATGTGGTTTCCACAAAAGACCTTGGGTGGGACTCAAGGCAACCTCTTGAGCGGGGCTCGGGGTTTTAGCCCGTGGCAATAACCGTTATCGCTGGGAGCGATTGTGTCACATGAGGGTGCAAACGGTTTGGTACCAGTAAAACGGCCGAATCAACTGAGAGCTGAGTTATGGCTCGGGGAGCCAGTGTTGCAACACAATTTAAAAGACTTAATAATGGATCCATTTGATTGAGCATGTGTATGCACTGATATATATATATGTTATTGAGAATAACATGCTGCTTTATGATGAGTTTGTATGACTCGGTTATGTTTTATATAAAGTTATGAATTGAACTTTTAATCTGATTCAATAACTACTATTTGATATGTTTATGCTCACCCCTACTGTTGTTATTTTTACAGTGGATTTAGAACACAATAATGATATGTGAAGTCACTCAGCTGCTCGGCTTATACATAGTGCACATAGTTATTTGTAGAAGCCTTGGCCAGCTCATGTGAATACCGAGTGTTATATTTATTTGTATATTTAATGGGCTGATCGGCTAATGTAAACAAGAGAATGTTGTTATGTAATCCAAATCCTGTTTTTGAAATTTAAATTATTTGCAAAAATTTATTTGGATTATTGAAATTTTATTTTAAAAATAAGAACGTTATATCGCTAAAAGTATGCCTTCAGCAACCACGCACTGTCGTCGCTAAAAGAATGCCATCAGCGACCATAATCCGTCGTCGCTAAAAAAATGTCATCAGCGACTACAACCCGTTGTCGCTAAAAGAATGCCTTCAATGACCACTATCAGTCGTCGCTAACAGTACGCCTTCAACGACCACGTACTGTCGTCGCTAAAAGAATGAATTCAGCGACCACAATCCGTCGTCGCTAAAAGTATGCCTTCAGCGACCACACAATGCCGTCGCTAAAAGTATGTAGTCAGCAACCATATTATTTCATCGCTAATACTTTTATTTGTTTTTTTATTTTTAATATTATTTATTTTCATATTAAATTATTATTAAAAACACAATAAGGTTAAAATTTAATTATCAAATAGATTGAATTATTATGAATAATCACAATAAGACATTTTTCTTTGAATTTAATTAAAAATATCAAATATTGACATAATAAAATAATAAATGGAAAATGATAAAATAAATACTGAATGAAATATAATATAAAAAGTATAAATCAAATATACAATGTGTATACATAATAAAAAAGTAATCATGGTGGTGGGGGATCCTGTGGTGGTGGTGGTGGCGATTGGGAAGTAAGGGGAGGTAGCCTCGCCATCAACTGTATCAGTAGCTCCTGTTGCTGAGCAAGTTGTCGACAAGTCTCGGCATGCTGCTCCTTGGCCCGCTGTCGGTCCACCTCGGCCCGTTCCTCCAAAAGTTGCCTCTGACGTCGCTCCTCCTGTAGCTCGTTGTTCAGGTTTTGAATAACCTGAACAACTTCAGTCGGAAGGCCAGAGGAAGAGGAAGAGGTCTTCCTTTTTTTCGCCAACTGTGTGCCGATGCCGCCCAATCCAAATACCCTCCCTTTCTTGTTCACGCCGCCAACAGCCTCTATATAGACGGCGTTGTCGTCGAAACAAGAAAGGGTGAGAGGTACCTCCCCTTAGGTGTGGAGGCCACCAACTCCGCCTCCTTCTCAGCCCTTATGGCATGATAAGCCTCATGCAAAACAAAAATAGATGATAAAAATCAGTAATATATAACTTGTAAGTTTAATTATGCATAAGTTAAATTAAATTACCGCCATAGCTGTGGATTTCTGGTTAACCCAAACTCTAGCTTTGTTTTTCTTGGTCATTTGCATGACCTCAAACAAAGATGGCTCCCAGTGCTCCTTCTGCTCCTGTTGTTGACAATAAAATTATAATTGTTAATAGATCATATTAACTCATTCATTAAGAAACGGTAAAAAAATGTAAACTCACAAATCTCTTCTTATGCTCAAGGACTGAAATGCTGCCCCCAGTATGGACAGAGGCTGCAACATCAGCCGCTTTATTTGCCTTGTTCCTAGCACTCGCCTGCTGGAACAAGACACCCCCCCACTTCTGGACCATCCCGTCCCAATGGTCCTCGGGGATCCAACGAGACCGCTCCCCCTTATCCCTCACCTTTCAAAGGGTACTCTTGATGATTTTAGAGGTCTTTGTAGCAAAGACCTTCCTAATCTCATCAATCATACCCTCTGCCCACTGATAATCACGCTGTAAAATGAAATGAGATTTCAAAATGAATAACATGTGTATATTAACCATAAATTCACAACAAAGGGAAGTGTCAACTTACCAAGAAGGTGCCAAACCACCTATCCTGGACAACCTTCCCAGCATCTGTCCAAGAGATGTATGGACCATCCCACTGGGCCTTCAAAACCTTAGTAATCGCTTTGGTAGTGTGACTACTATCAGTAAAGCTGTAATAGGAAATAATTAGAAATAAATAAAACCATGAAAAATAGGAAGGCTACGAAAATTTTGGCAGAGTTTCCCTTGTAAATGTAACATTTCCAACTTTGAACAATTGCTCTGTTACAAACAGAAGAGTTCCCAGTACAATTCAATGTATACAAGTACTAAATAAACTACCATACAAGTAACATACAAAACATGAAAACAAGTTACCAACTAAGAAAGTTAAAATGAATTATTATATACTTACTCGTCTCCGACCGGCAGTGGGACCAGCATGGGTAGGGGGATGCTGGAGGTGGGGTCGGCTCGAGGCCAGGGTCCTCCAAACCACCAAGTGAAGGAGTCTATTATGGGGTGATCTGCTCTGGTGTGGTCTGCTATAGTGGTGAAGGAGTAGTCTACTATGGTGGTGAAGGAGTGGTCTGCTGTAGTAGTGTAGTGGTGGCCTGCTGTGGGGTGGGAGTCTGCAGACGGGATGCTAGGGTCCTCGAGCCACACCCCGACTGAAGGGCAGTCGACGTCCTGTCATCTATGGATAAAGACATTAAAAGAAATGTTAGTCTCAGAATGTAAAGATATGTATATATGTTTAATAACTACATACTTTGTGTCTATTTCAGTTTGAAATTCCCCCTCAGTTTTAGTGTCACTATGGCTATCTATTTCAACAGGTTCCTCAGTCTCCAAATCGGCCCTAGACCATTTTGATTGGGAGACAACATTTTTGTCAATGTGTTCACCCCCGTAATGGCGAGTGTCCCATCCATTATCACTGGATCAATGTTGAACAACAGATGACTATCGTTGAGCTCGTTCGGTGCAAACTGATAAGCATTATCAACCTCTTCGGAGACGTTCAGTGATCTGACTTCAGGCCTTGGCCTTGATTACTGCGTACCAGTCTCGATGCCCTCCCGGGAAGTCTGTCTAATAAACCTGCTTGGCTTGTTGGGTAAAAATGAAGGGATCAAACCCTTTATATCTACCGTTTTTCTTTACCTCAACCAAGCCGTAGTTGTTGTCAACCTTAGTTCCCACACTGATTATGTTGTCGTACCAATCACACTTGAATAGATTGATATCTCTTCTTAGTTGTCCGGAGAAAGAAACTTCAACAATCTCTGCCAGCACTCCATAAAAGTCTTCCTCTAACTGTCCGGCTGTGCCTTTAACACAAACCCCTTAGTTATGGGTATACATCCCTTCACTACATTGAAAAATGTTAAATTTGTAGCCGTTTACGTAGTAAATGGGCCATTTTTAACAGTTTTCACCGGCCCCCAAGAAAGGGCTTGGAGTAAGGGATCTTCAATATGGTTGTTAGGGTCTTGAATCTATATACAGCATAACACATAAGTCATCGTTAGATACCTAACATTAGAAGTACAACTAAACAACACAGGGTACACAGGTCTTACGTGTTGTGCAAACCAACCGATGAATTTGGATGATACCTCACTATGAATTTGGTCACCAGTTATATCATTTTGCTCAAGTTTTAGCATATCTGCATATAAGCTATTAACGGAACAAAAATTTAGATACAATAAAAGCTAGTTTAGAATGTAAAATATAAGTTTGTGACTTACCCAAGATAGGAACAATTTGCAATGAAATTAAATAGTTATGGCATTCACCTTTCGAATGGATACATCCAACGGTACTGCACTGGGCCACTCACTAAGGCCTCGTACGGTAGATGGATAGGGAGATGCTCCATCGAGTCAAAAAAACTTGACAAAAAAATCTGTTCCAACTTACAAATCAAGACCGGGATACTTTCCTCCATCTTCACAAGTTTCTCCTCAGTCAACGAAGTTGCCGTCAACTCCTTAAAGAAGTGACTCAACTCAACCAGCAGTTTCCAAATAGGTTTCGGTAAGGCATGAAACGCGTACGACAGTAGTTGTTGCATAAACACATGGCAATCATGACTTTTCATGCCAAACACCCTGTCCCCCTTCACGTCGACACATCTACTCAAGTTAGAAGTGAATCCGTTAGGCGGGTCAACCCATTCATCCACACACACACAACAATCTGTTGAGGTCTAGTTAAAACATATTTTTCATGGGGTTTAAACATTCTTCCACGTCCCGCATCTCTTAATTCCAACTCCTTCCTAGAATACCAAATCGGAAGATCTAGATGACTCTTTTCGTTGTCCTTTGTTCTCCCTTTGATGTCCATCATAGTGTCAAAAATATTCATGAAAACATTTCGTTCAGTGTGCATGACATCAATGTTGTGTTTTAACAATAAGTCTTTCCAATATGGCAAATCCCACAAGATACTCTGCTTCACCCAATGGTGTTCCTTCCCATAACCCGCAAACTCCTCAACATTCTTGTCCCAGATGTATGGATACTCTTCGACTCTCTGCCAAACTCATGCACCGGATAACATACGGGGTGGAGGTTTATTGACAACCTTGTTCTTCTTAAAAGCGGTTTTGTTTCTCTTGAACGGGTGATCCAACGGTAGAAACTTTCTATGACAGTCAAAAAAATTTGTCTTGCCACTAACACGGAGTGATTCCCCCCAATATGTTCCATGCATACAGGGCAAGCAAGCTTCCCAGACGTTGACCATCCAGAAAGCATACCATACGTCGGGAAGTCGTTAATGGTCCACATCAAAACAGCCTGCATCATAAAATTATTTTTCAAGGACGCATCATATGTCATCACCCCGAAATCCCATAATTGTGACAACTGTGACATCCTGGCGCTGCTGAGGGCGGGGAGTGATCGCCGGTGCATGGGCACGAACAAGGAGCAGCTCCTGGCAGGCTTCCAGTGGGGAATGTGATATCCTGGGCACTGTTGAGGGCGGGAAGTGATCGCCGGTGCATAGGCACGGACAAGGAGCGGCTCCTGGCAGGCTTCCAGTAGGAGGGACACATGAACGAACCGAATACATACCAGAATGAGAGGGATCCAAAGATTGTATAGGTATGGGACTGTACAGTCGAGGATAGCTTAAAAGGAATGAATTCGTACTACCTATACCAATAAATGCATTAGCCTTTTCGGTGGCCTATAATTTAAGGACTCCAACTTAACTTTGGAGTAATTCTGGGATGGGTGACCTCCTGGGAAGTTCTCAAGAAGTGTGTAAGTGAGGACAAAAGCACATTGGAAAGGTTTCGTGTTGGTCTGTGGGGAGAGTCGTTCATTCCTGTAAAGCGGCTGTTGAGGGCGGGGAGTGATCGCCGGTGAATGGGCACGGACAAGGAGGGGAATATGATATCTCGGGCACTGTTAAGGGCGGGGAGTGATCACCGGTTCATAGGCACGGATAAGGAGCGGCTCCTGGTAGGCTTTTAGTAGGAGGGACACATGAACGAACCGAATACATACCAGAATGAGAGGGATCCAAAAACTGTATAGGTATGAGACTGTACAGTCGAGGATAGCTTAAAAAGAATGAATTCGTACTACCTATACCAACAAATGCATTAGCCTTTTCGGTGGCCTATCACTTAAGGACTCCAAAGTTAAGCGTGCTTAACTTGGAGTAATTCTGGGATGGGTGACCTCCTGGGAAGTTCCTTCTCAGGAAGTGTGTAAGTGAGGACAAAAGCACATTAGAAAAGTTTCGTGTTGGTCTGTGGGGAGAGTCGTTCATTCCTGTAAAGCGGCCGGGGCGTTACAACAACTCCTTAACCAACGGTTACAAAAACACGTGTATTTTGGCCTTTGGATTTTTGGGTCCTGGAACTAGTACAGTGAGAAACATGACTTCCCTCTTCATACACATATCAGGAGGCAGATTGTGTGGGGTCAGTATGACTGGCCAACAAGAGTACGTTCTTCCGTAAATAGGTTAAACCCATCAGTACATAACCCAAGTCGTACATTGCGCGGCTCACCTGAAAAGGCTGGATATAGCTCATCCAAACACTTCCATGCTTTCCCGTCGAAAGGATGGAACAGAAGATCCTCCCGTGTTTGGTTCAGAGCATGCCAACGCATGTGTTTTGTAGTGGACAATGAGGCGTACAGGCGTTGAAGACGCATTGTTATGGGAAAATACCACATTTTCTTCCTGGCCGTCCTTGTTACCTTCCCTCTTCTTTTAACGGTTTTGTAGTGTTCCTCATTACAATGTATACATTTTGTGACACTCTTGTCTGCAAACTCATTTCTGAACAGCATACACCAGCCAACGCAACACTCTATCTTCACACAACCCAACCCCAGGTTTGCCATTCTTTTCTTAGCATGGTACAGGTTTGATGGCATTCACTGATTACTAGGCATGGTGGAACCCATCAGATCGACCATCCTATTAAAACAACTTCCTGAAAGATTAAAACCTGCCTTTAGGCTTAAAGCAGCTAAGGAGACGAATAATTGAGTGTGACTCTCGCACCCGTTCCATAATGGAGTCCGAGCCGCCGCCAACAAATCATAAAATTTCTTCACCTCCGGATTAGGATCCTCCTCTACATTGTCATCTTCATTCCCTGCTTGGTCATCATGTTCTAACATACGCCCGGTGAAGGGTCCAACATGATCCATCACCATCTGCTTTATGTTGTTGTAGTATCCCTGTTTCCTTTGACCTCGTAATAAGATTGTTGCACAGTTACGCCTGATGGCCTGGGCGGTAACTGCTCACCATGGTTGTACCAGCAGTGGTACGTTTCCATGAACCCCTTCTTAGTTAGGTGGCATATGACATCATTCGCGTATTCAAAACTCATGCATTTGTACCTTGAGCACGGACAACAAATCTTCTGAGTCGCTTCAAATCCAGGCGTATTTGCCGTGGTGAAAGTAATGAATTCCAACAGCCTCATCATAAACTCCTCAGTCACTCGCCAACTACGATCTAGCTGGTTGTACATCCATTGTCGATTTGCCGGTACCTCCATTCACAATATCTAACAAGTACAATTTTTGTTACTTTAATTTAAACATTATGTGACTATCATTCGTGAATCACTCTCTATCTCTTTGATGTTGCAAGTGGGTGGGGCCCTATCCTATTCAGGATGAATATGTAACCATCCGTAACCCATCGATGTTGTTTACGGTCTATCGTGTATTGTTGATGTTCCTTTGGAATTCGACAGCATTTCGCATTGGTCCCCAAGTACACAAAGATACATGCGGTATGAAACACTGCACTCGGAGACAATATGAAACACCATAGCTGAAATTTCAAATGAACATCAATGACACAAGATAGACCACATACAACATCGAGGGGTTACACCCTACTGGTTACAAATTCATCCCAAACTGTCCGATCAGGACAATTCAAGATCCAACACAACATGATATGTCAGCCAATTGTCTTGAATCTTGAACGGGAACCTAATAGATACACACATGACTAAACCCTACATTGTTAAACTTTAGTTTACTTTTTTATGTACCCTAAAATAGGGAGCCCACTGAAATTTTGACAGAGTCTCCCCTATAAACTAGACATTTTCAAATTTTTTACAACTCCCTATTACATACAGAAGATTCCCCAGTACAGTTCAATATATATGCTACACATTGTATATGAAATGAGGGAGGTAATCACCATAACCTTGTGAGCTATGCTCTCCACTAACAAACAACAATACACATGCATAAAAACATCATGTTATCAGCATATAAAACCAATGCCTAATGAGCTCTATTCTCCACTAACAAACAATAACACACATACACACTTTTAAAACATGTTATCATCACACATAAGTAATGCCTAATGAGCTTTGCTATCCACTAACAAACAATAATCAACATGCATACACAATCATCATAAGTTATAGATCACGAAAAAATTAGCATAAGGGGATTACCTGGAAAAGTGACACAACTATAGAGACAAAGCTGAAGAGACACGAACAGAGACTACATGATGTGTAGATCTGCATGGCAAACCAAAAAGAGGTTGACATGTTATAAATTTTTTGTTTTGAAAAGCAAAATTGAAAAGGCAACTGATCCTGACATGTTATAAATTCATGTTATAAATTTTCCTTTAATGAATCCAAGACTAATATATCCTAACTATACTTTAAAATATTGGAGAAGGTATTTTGTCCAACACTAATTTTTCCTTCTGATTATGTCTTGGCCTATATCAATTTTGTTACATCAATTGCAGCAATAGACAAGTCCACAAAAATGCCTTTACTCTGGAGGAACATAACAAAGTCATGGATGAGGAAAAAATAAGACTCGCTCAACTCCAAGATGACTATGTCAACACCAAGGCTTTACTTGAAGCATCAAATTAACATAGACAAGAAATTTATGAAGAGGTCTCTAATCTCAAGGCAATGCTCCATGAAAAGGAAACCCAATTAAAATCTTATGAGTTAGAGATATTGAAGATTGAGACTTGTCTTGGTGATCTAAAGAGAAGTACGTTAGAGGCTGACATAACCTTGAAGGAGAGAAATGAGCACATAGAAGTAGCAAGGAAACTAAACAAAGAGAGACACGCAAAGCAAATTGCAACTAAGGTGGCATTGGATAAAGCGTTCCATTGAAAAATTGATTACTAATTACTTAACATTATATGACCAGTGAAGTCTATGTCATATAGTGTTTGTGCTATGCTAAGGAAAATTGATCATGTTCGCGTTCCATGTTTCTCCCCTTTTGATTGATTTCTTTACCAAATCGATTTATGTTTTTGACATTTATTTTTAAGAGTATCTATTGTTGACTTGAATTTATTTAATTTTTAAGAGTATCTATTGTTGACATTCATGTTCTGAACCACAAAGGAAAATAGCACAAGATTTCTTTGGAATAGATGAGAATGGTATTCTTGTTGTTTCTGCAAAGGATAAAAACAATAAGAATAAAATCACCATAACAAATGATGGAGTGAGATTGTCTGGTAAAGATATAGGGAGAATGATTAAAGAAGCTGAGATATACAGAGATGATGATAAGAAATTTGAGCAAAAGGTTAAGTCAACGAATGCTTTGGACGATTATGTTTACAGGAAGAGGAATGTTATGAAGGATAGTGGTAGTAGTTCTAAGATTTTACCATTGGAGCATCAGCTGAAAATTGAAGCTGCAATTAGAGAAGCCAGAAATTTACTTGATGGTAAGAGGCAACAAGACACAAAGGTGTTTGAGAACTATCTAGAAAAGTTGAAGAGCTATTTTGAACCAACCAAATTTAAGAAGAAGATGAATGTCATACAAAAGTTAAAGAGCCTTTTAGAACCCTGAAGAGTTGTTTTAAACCAATAGAAGTCAAGAGTTGTTTTGCTAACTACACCTATGACTATATGTTTTGAGAAATAAAACTCAGATTTCAGCATTAGGATTCAAGTCTCAATCTTCAAGCATTGGCAAAACTATATTTAATTAATGATCTTCCAATTAGTTTTACACCGAAGAGAAGGTACTAAAGCAATTTCCTAGAAAGCCTCGTATTTTTATTCAATGTTAAGATACATTGTAGTTAACAAAAAAAATGTACAGAAAGAATGAACATAGCATGAATAAGGTCCCTAAAATTGTTAGTTCGATTTCTATTTTAACATAAACATAAAGTAATGAAGTATTAGGATACAATACAGAATGAATTAAAAAGATACAATATAATCATCAACATGAGAATTTTTTCAATAATAAATAAATAACAAATTCACTAAAAAATGTTGAAAAATCTATTTGAAGCCAGTTTCAAACCAAAAACTTAAGCAAGCAACAAGAACTATAAGCCTAACTACAATGCCATGACAAACTACAAGAAGGGCCTTTTGTTATGTAAACATTTTCCCACCATACACAAATAGAGTAAGCGTGAGAGACAGACCTGTGTAAGCTGAGAGACAGACCTGACTTCACAAGGTCAAATTTGGAAGTGGCCCACCACCTGTTCATATAAAAGAATCAAATAAACCAAATAAAATCCTCTTATACTTTCTCAAAATTAGCCAAAGAATAGCCACAACATTAGTATATAGCCTTATACACAGAGGAAAATGAAGAGAAAGTTGTAAAAGAATATTATATGCATGGTTAAACTTAAACTAGATCATAAAACTCAAGTTTTCAAATAACTAGTAACAAGTTACTGGTATCTGCTCAACTTAAACAAAGGAAAATAACAAAAGAGCAGATAAATGAAAGGCATTATTTGCATTCACTGAAACAAATCATACAAGTCATAGGAACTAATGAAACCAGATCATAAAACTGACACAAATACAACGTAAGCCACTTGAAATCCTTTGAAGAGATCTAAAACTCAAGTAAATGCAAACATAGCAAGACATTCCTGTCAAACAAAAATATTGTTTTCATTGATATTGGATTGATTTTCAATTTACCCATGAATGGATTGGATTTTTACATGATCATGTCTCACAACCATGAAAACCAAAAAACTATTTTGAATCAGATTAAATTTCTATATTTAAGAACTAATTGAATCAATTTTGAACCAACATATATTTATATATAATTGTATTTATTATATAACTTTTGTCACTCATATATTCCTTAACAAAATAAGTTAGTCTTCTCTTAATAGTTCAATCTTAATATTGAGTATATTGCTTAAAAACTAAAGTAATATTAATCTAGAAAATTCAATTTAACCAATTAATTAATATATTCATTAACTATAACCAAAATTGGAAAACAACCATATCAAAATTTGAGTCAAGATCATGGATCACAAAGGTATATATTGTTACCCTATAGAACAATACTTTTTGATTCCACTCTAATGAAGGTTCAGAAAGGTAAGACCTTTTATGTGGAAAAAGTTATGCAATAGGAAAGAAAACTTAATTTACTTCTTCATGAATGCATGTGTTTTGCAATACTATGCTCTTTCATTTTTAAAATAAGTAATAATTGGTTGACTAATAGAATAAGTTGAGGCATAGCTTTAGGTATAAATATGCAGCAATCACTGAACACAAATCAGTGCCATAGAATTTAGAAAACAAACTTAGCCTAAGAGTAGTCTAACTATAGTGTAGTCTAACTACAGTGTACACATGTTCTAGCAATGCACTAAGTATTTCCTGGGATCTACCAAGGACAACATAAATCACTGAGAAACCTTCAGTAATTGAGAGATTTTAATCTAATCTAAAAACATGTTTACTGAGGCTAATTTTAAAATGTAGAGATTGCATTTCATTACTCATTTAAAGTGATTTAAGCTTTAATATTAATTTAAAACGAAGTGCAAAAGACTTGTTCCCCAACTTTCAACCCAATATTAACTATCTCATTCTTCTTCTCATTGTTATCAACTTATCATTTTCAAGTTCACATCTATTTCATCATTACAATATTCTCAACAAATATATTACATTCAAAATAATGTGATAGATCCCTAGTTGTCAAACTCATAATTAGATCATTCTTTTCTAGATGTTGGTCATTCTTTTGTTTGGAATACAAGCTATTGCCAATAAGAATTTATTAGGAAAATGGCTCAACCAACCTTGTAATATCTAGGTGGGCTATTAGAATACGAGATAAATATACAGAAAATACAGAAATATATTGAATCAGTAACCTTTTTCATTTTGAAAAAAATACTCTTCGTACTCAAATTGTGTTTAATACTACAACCGAAATCTAATTATATTTATCTATCTCCGATAGTATCGGATAACAGCCAGCTCAAAAAAAAACTTCAATGGGATAGCGGAAAATAGGATGGCTACTAGCTTTAAACATTATAATAAAATTAAGTAACTTATACTATACATATAAATAGTCAAAAAGCACAAAAAGTCTACAAAGAAATTCACACTTCACACATAGTCACCATCAATCTAGAAGCAGTAAGAACACAAGAATGGAGTCAATAACAAGACAGATGGTGGTTAAATTAATAAGGATTATGGAGGAAAAACCAGAATACATTACATATAATTAGGGGAATTTGAACTGTGAAGCCTGAAGGAACAGAACACTTAAAAAAACACAAACCTATAAAATATGACGGAAAATAGGTCAAACAGTAAATAGTTTTACGTGAAGGACAAGAGAAGAAGAATTTTGAACTTATAATGTTTTTGAAGTAAAAAATTCATTAGAAAATGAAGGGAGGGCCACTACTGAAACCCATTCTATATAACACGTTATTATTGATCACTGTGTGCACTAATCATGGGGGTTTGAACTTGGAACTTTTCATTTCACCAACCCAGATGCAATTATTCCAATTTTAAACATAAGCCTGCTAAGAAAGCAAGGTTATATTGAACATTGATAAACTATTGGCAGCATATTCAATATGTTTCACAGGCAAGCAAAGAAAATATATTTATAAATACAATCAAAATGAAAGCTCCATACTCTCCTTTCTCAAGAGATTGCTCAGTAATGACACTGCTCACAAATGAAAACATTCAGGAAAAGGAGAAAAGAGAAATAAAATGAACCCGAGCACAGAAGGAGTGTGTAGCAACCAGTGATGGAATGGGTGGCCGCCGGTCGGATGCAGCAACGAAGAAGGAGACAGAGGAAAAGAGAGAATGGTATAGCTATACACGAAGGAGAGATGGAGATGGATAAAGGGACAATGAGGGACCGACAGACAGAGGGAGAAAAAGGGACAAAGGAGGAAGGAGGGAGGGAGGTTTGAATCAGGGTAAAGGATTGGGAGTTTTGATTTAAGGCTTGATAATTGGGAGAAATGATTAGCCGTAGGGTATGTCCGAATTACACTAAAATATTAGTGACGGTCTTTCTCCATCGCTACTAACGTTATTAATAAGGCCACATGGCAGACATAGCGACGGAATAACACACGGTCGCTAATATGAAATCATATTTGCGACGGTACACTGTCACCCGTCACTATATTCCCTCTAACTTTTTGGATTAACCTTCAGTGTTTTTTAAATTAGCGACGGCCTGATGTCGTCGCTACATATCCCAATATAGCGATGAATCTCATTGCCTAAGCCCCGTCGCTATATATTTAAATCTTTTTGTTAGTGACAGCAGCTTACGGTCGCAATCTGTTTACCTTCCTCCAATTTTTGGGTTCCCTCTAATTTTTTTATTAGCGCCAAACTTTGGCGATGGTAGTATCACCGTCGCTAACCTTTGTGCCAACAAAAAACTATAGAGGGAAAACAAAAAAGATGGCAGGAACAGTTAGCGACCGCTGCGGTGACCGTGTGCATTGTAGCGACAGGTGTAGCGACGGTATTTGGGTAATTTTTAGCAACGGGGCTTCGGTGGTCGCTGAGTGGGTGACTAACTTTTATTTTAAGGTCCCTTTTGTCATTGCGTCGCTAATTCGGTCGCTAACCTGAAGCAGCCATCAGAGGTTTTTTAGTAGTGATGGTCGCTAAAACGGTCACTAATAAAGTTGATAAATCATAGTAACGACGATATGAGTTCGTGGCTGATGCATCCAAAGATCTAGCGACTGTTAAGACCCGTCGCTAAGGTTTCACGCCAACAAAAAATGTTGAAGGGAAACCAAAAAATGGCAGGAAATTAAGTTAGCGACCGACTCAGTGACGGTGTATTATTTAGCGATGGGTTTAGTGACAGTTGTTTGCCTGTGGTAGTGATGGGGTTTTGTTAGTCGCTAATGTGGTCGCTCATTTTTCTTTTTTAAGTAGCTTTTAGATTGTGGTCGTTATTCGGTCACTAATTAGTGACGGTCACATTTTGGTCGCTAACTAGGAGTAGCTATCAAAGGTTTTTCTAGTAGTGTTAGCTACCAGAAGTTTGGCTCTTTAAATTAATTATTGCAAAACTAATGTAAAATATACTTGAATAAATCAGTTTTTTCATCAATTAACATAAAAAGTCAAATGTTAAATATATATATATATATATATATATATATATATATATTTTCTTTTTATGGTTTAGAGTTGGACTTAGAAGGGGGTTGAATAAGTAAGAGACTTTTTTCACAGAAATATGAACCAAATAATATAAATAGTCAAAACAAATAATGAATGAAAGAAATTAACACAAAGAGTTTATACTGGTTCATTTCCAACATAGAAGTTACGTGCAGTCCCTTCTAAGTTGAAGAATTTCCACTATTGTAAAATCTCCTTTACAATATCAGCACCAGACTAGTGCTACAAGTATTCTTGACTAGAGCCACTTCTGACTTAACCCTAGTATTATTTCAACAAGTCACTTCTGGCTTAACCCAAGTATTCTTTCAACAAGCCACTCCTGGCTTAACCCAAGTATTCTTTCGAAAGCCTCTTCAGGCCACAATGTTTCCCAACAAATACGCTCTGAAAACACACCAGACTTTTACAAGGTTTAAGCAGGAAAGAAGATAGCACTCGAAACTTAGTATTTGACAGATATACAAAAGAAATTTAAGCACTAAGTTATGACACAAGACCAGAGTCTGCTAGAAGCAGAATAGAAAAAAGACAGTTTTTTTTTCTTATAAACAAGATAATTAAAATTAAGAATTTTACAAGCTTGGAAGATTTGTGACTCTTATTATTTTTGATGTTCAAAAGTCCTTGGTATATATAGAAGCTTAAGGATATGACCATTATTTCTTCTTAAGAGGAGATATAGTCGTTGGAAATCCTTTGAAGGTATTTTACGTTAAGCTTCTTGTTACCAGACCTTGAAGATGAACTCAAGGTGGGTTTGGTACACACTTCTTCAGCTTTTTCATGAAAACGGTTTCTCATGCATTTCCATGCATAAACCATTCATAAACTAATTCTTGATTGAGTGATAAGTTGCTTTATGAAGTATTCTGACAAAATCTCTGATTGTGTTCAATATGCACAGAGGTAGGTAAGCTGACAACTGCTTCTCATTTTGATCTTTTCTTTATGTTCTTTGATGATAAGTACATAAATATGATAAGAGCATAAATCCCAATACATCACCAAAATAGAATTTAGGAACGTTAAGAATAGCTCTTCAAACAAAATGCTTCTATCAGACTTTTGATATTCTGTCAGACTTTTAGAATGTTGATACCCCCTTTTGTTTTCATAGCTTAATACTCGTATCCTGGAATTACTTAGGCACACAAAAATACGTTATTAATAGTACAAACTTTACTTTTTGAGTGAAAATACTTGATGAACGATATAAAAAAATTCATGAAAAGATTTGTAAATCTTCTCCCCCTTTTGTAATCAACAAAAGAAGGGACATCATCGAGACTCAAAAAGTAAATCATGATTAACAAATAACGTAAAAAGAGGTAAAGCAGTAGAGGAAACAACAATGAAAAATCGAGTCTGAAAAATAAAAAGAAAAGGTGAAGTAAAAGTAATTAAAGAAGGTTGATAGAGAAAGATAGAATTGTAGGAAGAAGATGAATAGGAACAAGAAGGTTCTTCTTGAAGAGTCTAGAGATAGTGGCACCAAAGAGCATCAGCATGAGCTTTGGTCAGTTTAGGAGCAGTCTAAAGACTCTTAAAAGTAGCTGTCAAGAGCTGCTTAGGCTGATAAGGGCCTTTGTAGTGAGGCTTGTACTTCGGAGGCATGGACTTCTTCAGTCTGCCCAGAGAAATCCATTTAGCAGGAGGAGGTCTGTGAGGTACAACAAATAATATCTTCTTCTAAGGGGTAGCACCAGGACAATTCTTGATAGACACATCATCTAGAGAGACGAAACCATGTTTCAAGTCTCTAGCAATAGAAGCTTGCTCAGCTTGAAGCATATGAAACATGCCAAGATCATCATTTGAGAATAGGACTGGGAAGCCGAGAAGCTTTTCAATAGGAAGATAGGGATAATATTTAGAGGTAGAGGGGTAAACAGGGGGTCTACGAGGGTTGAAGTTGGGATTATGAACAATAACATGGTTATAAGGGTCGGTATAGTCAGGGTCAGTAGGGTCAAGAACAGGTTTATAGAAAACATATTCAGGTAGTGTGGGGTAGCATCTATGAAGAGAGGGAAGTCTGGATTTATAGATAGTACTAAAGATGGAAGGGCAAGGAATGATGGCTAGGGAAGACAAAGTCTGGGGTAAAGTGGGAGGTATAATGGCAAGAGGAATAGGCTGAGGAGAGGAAGGGGGTAAATAGGGATCAGAGGCAATAAAAGGTAAAGGTTCTGACCTTGATCTTTTAGAACGTTTCACAGGGGAGGATGATCTTGGTGCTTGAGAGAGGCTTTGAAAGCATTAGCATCACTTCTATAGAGACCAACAATGGCATAGAATTGATTTAGCTAATCAAGATATTTCCAGTTGTGAACCTTAGAGACTAGATTAGTCTTCAAGTATTCACGGATGAATCTCAGATAGTGGGTGTAAGTAGGGTAGCCACTACATTTTTGAAGTGTGTCATGGTTTTTAGCCATAACACATTGATATTCATCACAAAACTTAATAAACTTAGCACTCCAAGCTAAGGTGTCCCAACCTACAACTGAAATTTCTGGATGCAGAGAAGTGAAGACAGATACAAACAGCTCAAATACTTCATCACTAGTGATTTTCTTCTAATGAGATTTGTTAGAGTAAAGTCTGAAATCATGATTGAGTATTCTGAACCCCATGAGATTTGTTAATAATACACATCAAGACTCTTAGCTAAAATGAATTCTATACTGCTTGTTTGTCTAACAATTCTGTTCAAGTGTGCCAGGAGTCTGTAGAACTCTATTTGCAAAGAAAAATAGGAGTCTGTAAAAATCAATTCACTAAGTCCATACTCATTCAAGCTTCATTGGATCAAGTCTTTTGGTTCATTAAGACCTTCAGAAGATTGCTCTTCAGACCTCTAAAAGATATGTAACTTTTCAAGTTCTTTACAAAAGATCTTTTTTACTCAATATGAAGCTGCATGAACTGTCTCTAAACTCTATGAAGTTATCATAATAAAGGCAATCAATAGAAAAGTTGAAGAGTTCTTCACGCTGATCAAGAAAACTGTCTCACATATCTCAAGATGTCAGAAAAGCTGCATTTGGTCAAAATAGATAGCCTAAGGTCAACTGCTATAGAGTGTACATACTTTCCTAAAGTACATAAGCAAAAAGGATCTTTTGCTGAAAGCTTTCAAAGTTACCTAGATAAGGAAACTTCTCTGAAGTATATGCCTGCACTTACTGACAACGCAATCCTCAAGAGACCAACATCCTTCAAAGCTGAACCAACATATATCTTTTAGAAGGACTATAAATACAAGAAGCTTTTGGGAACAAGACAGAGACGCTGCCTAACTCAATACTTAAATACTCTCTTGTTTTCTCTCTAGAAATCAAAGTCTGTAAATACTTTTCTTGAAAGTTTCTAAGTTCTTTTATTCACTATTTAAGTCCTTTTTGTTGTTCTATCTAGTGCAGACTATGACTTTTAGTAGTCTGTAGCTCAGTGTACCTTGTAATCATTTCATATCTTTGTACAGGGAGTTATTTGATTGTAACATTAATCACTCACTCTCTATCATCACTTTGTATTTTTTGGTGTATTTCCAGGATTTGTTAGTGTTGGGAAACATTGTGGCCTGAAGAGGATTTTGAAAGAATACTTGGGTTTTTAGTCAGGAGTGGCTAGTGTCAAGAATACTTGGGTATAAGCTCGAAGTGGCTGGAGTCAAGAATACTTGTGCATTGGGCTGATGGAAGTTGTAAAGGGGTTTTACAATAGTGAAAATCCTTCAGGCTGAAGGGACTGGATTAGCTTCTGAGTTGGAAGTGAACCGGGATAAATTTCCATTGTATATTTTTCTTATCTCTCATCTTTGGTCTATTTATGCTATTTTTCTCTTAAGCGCTCTGTACACAAATTATTTTTGAAAAAGTTTTAGACTTATTCAACCCCTCTTCTAAGTCTAACTCTGTACCATTAATTGGTATCAGAGCGTATCCTTTTGGGTTGATTACTCTCACGAGTAAAAAGGTACAAGATCCATGGCCTCATCTTCTCAAGATCAGCTTATTCCTAAAGTAGCATCATCAAATAGACCACTTGCCTTCTTTGGTGAGGATTATCTTTACTGGAAAGATAGGATGGAAATGTTCATCAAGTCCACTCAATATTCCTTATGGGGAATAATCATTAAAGGTGATGAATCAGCTCCCATTGATGATGAAGGAAAGCCTATCCCTGAAGATAAATGGGTTGCGGCTGGCACTAAAAAGATGGAATCCAATACCAAAGCTAGATTTCTCTTAATATGTGCTTTGAGTAAATCAGAGTATAATTAAGTGTACAACTATAAAACAGCAAAAGAAATCTAGGATGCCTTGCAGTGCAACTATGAAGGTACTTCAAATGTCAAAAGGTCCAAAAAGATTCTTGTGACCAAGAAGTATGAAAGCTTCAAGATGGAAGACCATGAGTCTGTAGACCAAATGTTTAGAAGGTTCCAGACTTTTCTCAATGAGCGTAAGCATTTGGATCTACGTCTTCCACTAAGGATATCAACGTAAAGCTTCTGGGTTGCTTATCAGAAAAGTCTACATCACAAAATTCAGATAGAAAGAAAGAGTCTGTTCATTTGTAGAACAACCCAAGGTTAGTGGTTCCAACAAGATATCTCAAAATCCTCGTCACAGCAGACAAATATGGTTGAAGAAAAGTCTGGTCAAAGTTAAAATCTTGTTTAAGCCAGATTTCATGAGATTTGTTGATAACTAACATTATGTATTCTAACTTAAATAAAGTCATGTGTTATTATTTGATGTAGGTGTTTAAGTATTTTAGAAAACATAAGGCTTAAGCTACAAAAGAAAGGGAGGGTCCATGCATCAAAAGTCTGAATGGTTTAGTCATAATATGGACTCTATATTCTAAGACAAAAGAAGAATCAAAAGTCTGGTAACTCGCTTCAAAAGAAATTCTCTCGCATCAGAATAACTCACCAGACCCAGACCTGAAAACATCATTCAAAGCTTCAGAATATATGAAAGCATCAGACCCTGTCTCCTCATTCTGAATCATTTTAGAAGCGGTCTGATGCATGAAGCATCAACAGTCACAAGTCATCTCCATTAAAGCTTAAAGAAAAGATTCTTGAAAGAAAGATTGACTAAACAGGATAGATTCTAATCTAGTCTGAAAAGCATCTAAGTTTCACCTCTATCTTGCGCATTCAGAGATTCCCTGAATTAAAGCTTTCCCTCTTCATGAAATTTATGCTACCTCTACTCCACCTACGACTGCACACATCTCAAAGCTCTCAAATTTCTATTGCATGTATAGAACGTCTCTCTCTGACAACAAAAGCTCTTACTCTTTGTGCAACTTCAACAAGAAGGCTTTTATCCCCTGACAACAACTCTCTCAACGGTCATATGGATGATAGCCTCTCTTTGAGCTTAACAAGATGATTCTATATAAACAGAATCAATCTCTTCTCTAGAGTAGCCTCTTGAAATATATAGAAGAAAGCATGAGGAGAGCAAAATCTATTACTGAGAGTTGAGGTAAAAATGAAATACCAGAGAGCATAAAAAGAAAATTAAAAAAGAGAGAGAGCTTGTGAAAAGAAGAATATAAGCTAGAACACATTAATCAAAGTGTGATGAAGGAAAAAAAAGATCATGAACAAACACCAGACGTTCCTATGCTAAAGCTCATGAGAAATAAAGAAATGACAGTATACTCAACAACGAGTAACTATACTTGGAAGATCTGCGATGAAGACAAAGAAAGCTCGCTATGTGCAATCATCTTCCTACTTAGATGCCATAGTAACTTAGGATATGCCTTTGTGTGCTTAATAGCATACTATCCCATGTCATGCTTTCTGGCTCAGTACATTTTCTAATCATCTTTCACTTTCTGAATATACTGAGCCCTATGGGAAAATAATCCATTTCTTTCTTCACAAACCCATTTTCATGGTTTATAACTTAGCTCTGCTAAGTTAAGGGGCTTATTCTATTTGAAATAATTCTTCTAATCCTCTAGTAGTACAGGTCTGGTGTATTGCCAGACCCTGTTAGTGTGGGAAACATTGTTGGCCTGGAAAGACTTTTGAAAGAATACTCGGGGTTTGAGCTAGGAGTGGCTTGTGAAAGAATGCTTGGGTCTGCCCCAGGAGTGGGTGTCGTAAAATAATACTCATATGAATCCAGAGGGGTCTAGTATGTTGAAGCACGGATTGTGCTTAAGCCAGGAGTGGCTGGAGTCAAGAATACTCAGGGCCAGAAGTCGCCGATGTCAAGAATACTTGAAGCATGAGCTGTGCTTAAGCCAGGAGTGACTGGAGTTAATAATACTCAACACCTTATGTAAAATGTTTTTACATAGTGGAAATCCTTCAGATTTGAAGGTACCGGATGTAGTCTCCACGTTGGAGGTGAAACAATATAAATTGTCTGTGTATTGTCTCTTTCTCTCTTACTCTTTACTATCAAAAGTCTGGTGCACCTGTGTTAATATTTTATGATAGTAAAAGTTTAGTAAAATTACACTCGCTAAATCAAAGTATCACTCTCTGTATAAGCAAAAGTATGGTCCACTGTTGCACTTGAATATCACTTTTTTGTTTGAAAAAGTGAACAGACTTATTCAACCCCCCTTCTAAGTCTGTTCTCCGAAAAATTAGATGTGATTCCTTGGGATTTGATTGATATCTTTCACGTATGCAAACACTAAATATTATGTTAGGTCTGCTAGATGTAAGATACAAAAGTGAACCAATCATTCTTCGATACAAGGTCTAGTCCACTGATGTACTAAACTCATCTTTATTTATAAAGCATTTAGAATGTATAGGAGTACTCATAGCCTTAACATCAGCCATTTTAAATTTCTTGAGTAACTCCTTTGTGTACTTCTGTTGATGAATAAAGATTCCATTACTAGTCTGTTGAATTTGCAAGCCTAGAAAGAATTTAAGTTTACCCATCATACTCATTTCAAATTCTGCTTGCATCATTTTAGAAAAATCTTTACACAGACTATCATCAGTAGCACCAAAAACAATATCATCCACATAGATCTGTATAATAATAAAGTGTTTCTTAAAGATCTTTCTGAAGAGGGTTATGTTAACTTGACATCTAGTAAAGCCTTTTGAAATAAAAAAGGAATTGGGTCTGTCGTACCAAGCTCTGGGAGCTTGTTTAGACCATACAGTGCTTTACTTAATTTGAAAACGTGGTTAGGAAGAGACACATTTTCAAAACCAGAAGGCTGTTTTACATAAACTTCTTCTTCAATAAAACTATTCAGAAAAGCACTCTTTACATCCATCTGATATAATGTAATTCCTTTAAAAGCTGCGAATGCAAGAAGTATTCTGTTAGCCTCAAGTCTGGCTACAGGAGTAAAAGTTTCAGTGAAATCTATAACTTCTTGTTGATTGTAGCCTTGAGCTACTAGTCTGACCTTGTTATTACTTTTCCATCTTCATCAAGCTTGTTTCAGAATACCCACTTAGTTCCAATAATACTATTATCTTTGGGCTTAGGAACAAGTGTCCAAACTTTACTCCTCTCAAACTGATTTAACTCTTCTTGTATAACAATGATCCAATCATCATCTTTTAGAGCTTCTAGAACATTCTTTAGTTCTATTTCTGAGCTAAGAACGATTGATGAGTGATTGTGAAGACTGGATCTAGTTTTAACTCCGGCTGCCTGATCTCCAATTATGAGGTCTGAAAAATGGTAGACTTTGAATTTCCAATCCCTTGGCTTTTCTGGTTCAGAGAGTTGATCTTGTTCAGATTTTTTAGAGTTTGCTAACTGTGGTTGATCATTCATAGTTATTTGTTCCGCTGGTTGCTCTGCCTCTTGCTGAATTCCTACATCATCAGAATCTAAATCTGTCAGTTTCCTGTCAGTCTTTTGAAAATTATCAAATCTTACATGCATAGATTCTTCTATGGTTTGAGTTCGAGTATTGAATACTCTGTAAGATTTTGATGTAGTTGAATATCCCATGAATATACCTTTGTCACATTTTGAATCAAATTTTCCAAGGTAATCCTTAGTGTTCAAAATATAACAGGTGCATCCAAAGGGATAAAAGTATGAGATGTTAGGTTTTCTACCCTTTCACAATTTATAAGGAGTCTTATTCAGTATTGGTATGATAAAAACTCTATTTTGAATATAACAAGAAATACTGACAGCTTCTGTCCAGAAATATTTAGGAAGATCATTTTCACAAAGCATGGTTTTGGCCATCTCCTGCAAGGATCTATTTTTCCTTTCCATAACACCATTTTGTTGTGGTGTTCTTGGTGAGCAAAAACTGTGAGTTATTCCAGATTTATTGTAGAACTTTTCAAACAATCCATTTTCAAATTCTTTATCATGAACACTTCTTATTGTACTAATCCAGTAACTTTTCTTATTTTGAATTTTCTTGTAGAAAATTTTAAACACTTCTTTAGACTTATCCTTGTGGGCTAGGAAGTATAGCTATGTCAATCTTGTATAGTCATCAATAATGACAAATCCATATTTCTTTCTTGCTAGACTTTGTACTTGAGAGGGACCAAATAGATCTAAATGCAACAATTCCAGAAGTCTAGACATGAAAATAACATCCTTGTTTTTAAAGGAAGTTTTGTGTCATTTTCCATTTTGGCATGCCTCACTTGGCAAGGAACTGTTAAAGGAGATTTTTGGTAATCCCTTGACTAGATCCTTTCTGTGAAGTTTTGAAATAAGTTTTAAACTTATATGCCCAAGCTTTTTGTGTCAGATCCATTTCTCTTTAGAGTTTGAGAACAAACATTTTACATTCTGATCATTTAGTTTATTCAAGTCAACCTTATAGAGGTTGTTAAGTTTGTTTGTATTAAAGAGTATGGTTCCATCATGATTGATGATAGTACACTTGTTCTTGTTAAAAGAAACTTGGTATCTACTGTCACAAAATTGACTGATGCTTAGTAGATTATGTTTTAGACTTTCGACAAGAAATACAGTTTTAATGACGGGTAAGAGAAGTTTACCCACTTTACCAGATCCAATGATCCTTCCAGTTCAGTTCCCTCTAAAGGTGATGGATCCACCTTTAAATTGCTCCAGGTCTAGGAACACAGACCTTTTTCCTGTCATGTGATGCGAGCATCCACTATCTAAATACCATTGTAGAGTTTTTGTTCTTGTTTTTAAGCATATCTGCGAAAGGAATAATTAATGATTTTGGTACCCATATTCTTTTAGGTCCTACATTGTTAGTAGTTTTTTCATTTCTTTTCTTTCTTTTCCTGTATTCATTTATTGAATGACCATGATTTTTACAATAATTGCATTTAACAATCTTTAGTCTTTCAGAAATAAATATAGGGGCTGAGAGATACTTAAGACCTTTTGGTTTGAAATCATCTTTCTTCTCTACATATCCCAGACCTAGACCTTTTTTATTACCTCTAGATATTCCTAACAAAGCATCCAAGTTTTTAGTGCTACTTACAAACTTGCCTAAGTCTGAGGTAAGAGAGTTAACAAGATATTTCAACTTGATGATTTTTTATCCTGAGAGTTGTAGAAAATCTTAGATTTTTCAAAATCTATTTTCAAAAAGATGTTTTCTTTTCTAAGTTTGCTCAATTCTTCAAGATGCATCTTTTCATTCTCTTTCATTTCTTTTCAAAGAATTTTGATTTTCAAAATCGGTAATCATATCAACATGCCTCAGTTTTAATTTCTTGAAACTTTTTAACAATTTAGAGAAGTCATTAAGTAACAAATCATAATTTTTTTTAGTTTTGAGTAGCTTACCTCTTCAGAGTCTGAGTCGCTAAGGCTAGTTTCTGAGCCTGATTCCTTATTTTCCATGAGACAAATTTAAGCTGATTCATTTTCTTCATCAGACTCTTTTGAATTAGATAATCCTTCATTATCCTATGTTATCAGACCTTTATGTTTCTTAGGAAACTTCCTCCTTTCTTTTATATCCTTTTTATCTTTATTCAGGAGAGGACATTCTACTTTTATGTGACCTGGTTTCCTGCAATTGAAACATTCTAGAGTAAATTTGTTAGTTTTAAACTTAAATTGATTTTTACCTTTGTAGTCTTTCTTCTAGAACTTTATGGTCTAAACTTTTTCTTTTTTTAACAATATATGGAATCTTTTGGTTACAAGCGCCAGTTCTTCATTAGTGTCATCACCTGATTCATCAGAGTCTAGTTCAAAACTAGAAGATTCCTCAGCTTTCAGAGCCTTACCTTTTCTTGATTCATCAGACTTCAAGGCAATGCTTTTAGTAGAAGAAGGTTTGTTGGTTTCCTTCTGTTTTAGCTTCGACTCATGAACTCAGAACTCTAAGAAACTCATCTAAGGAAAATGACATGGCCATCACCTAGGAGGAAGTCACAGACCCTTCACAGACTTTGGAGGTTGCCTTGGATAGTTTTAGGGGCCCTATGATTAGGTCAAGGGCCAAGAAAGCTAGAGAGGCACTCCAAAACTATTTTGCTTCTTCTATGGATACCATGATTAGGCCTAAGCCCAAGGAGGAGTACTTGAGGACCCTTACCCTTTCCTCTTACTCTATAGAAGGGTAATGAGCTTGCTTTTATAGTTTGGGCCTCATTTGGGTCTCTTTATGGGCCAAGACCATTGTTGTACATATTTTCCATTCTAATATTTTTAGGAGTATATTAGGATAATATTTTAGGATTAGATATTAAGACTTAGTTTTGGGCCTTGTATAAGTGTTAGGTTGCTTTGGACTCCTTTTGGGCCATGTATTTTGAGTTTTTGGGCCTTAGGGAAAGCTTTTTCAAGCTCACCCAAGCCAATTCTGAAAATTTAGTTCCTAGGAGGTATAAATACCTTTCCTCTTTGTATTTAGCTCATAATTTGAATGCCATTGAATTTTAGAGTGAGAAACTATCCCTTTTCTCTAGAAAGTAGAAGCATTAGCTCCTTTCTCTTAGGTCTTATCCTTTGGACTCTCTCCCAAAGGTGGTGACTTCACTCACTTTATCTCTCTAACCTCTAGAGAGTGGCATTTCATATCTCACACTCTCCTCTCCATCTCCTTCCATTTCTACTAAAATCCTAAACTAGATCTAGGTTCTTTCACCACAATTCCTTCACCTCCAAGCCAAAATTCATTTCGGTTTCCTCCATCTCCATACAAAAACATGTGCTTTTAGTTTTCCTTGAAAGGCTTGCTAAGATCTATGGAGTGCTAAAGAGGAAGATCCACCTCCATGCTTCAAGGAAGGCACCTAAGCCTACAACATTTGGTATCATGAGTCTTCTCCTCTTTTAGCATTTTTGTAGATCTGTTTTTGTGCAGTATTTTTCCTGAAATTTTGGTTCCATAATTGAATTCCTCTCATTCTCTACATAAAGTTTCATATATCATATGCTTAAAAACTCCAAAAATTGTAAAAGTTATGCTTACTTGAAGTTTAAGATCTACACCTTTTGGATTGGAATTTTGAGAAGCGTCTTCACAACTTTTGCTACTGCACATATGTGTGACATAACCTCAAAGTTTCATAAAAAATGGAGCAAAATGTTTTTAAGTCAACATGTTGACTTTAGGTGCCTTACACTTCAAGTAACTTGCATAACCTTATGTTTTCTTGCTTTTTTCTTGCATTTTGAGTTGTGTTTGTGTCAATTCTTTAGTTTTTGTTAAAATTCAAGATCTGTACCTTGTGATTTGCGTGTGGAATTTTGTAGCCTAGTAGGTGTTTGATCCATTGCTTAAGTGTTCATTAGTTTCCTTAGTTAATGTCTTAAGTGTGGAGTTTGTTTCCTTTGTTTTCTAGGCTTTTTGCTTTGGTTTTGCTTTGAAGTGTTGTGGCTGGATTCTTAGGCATTTTAAAATCATCATTTAAAGTGCCTAACAAGCTCCTAAAATTGTTAAGTTCACCTCACTTTAAGGTGACTTTGTGCCTTGCAAATTGTAGGATTGTTAGTTTCCTTTTAGGTGTGTTTTTCTAACTTAATTTCCATTTTTTCAGCATCTGTATCTCACTCTTTTCATACTATTTTTGTATTTTATTTGATGTCTTTTGATGCATTTTAAGTTGCCTTCCATTGCCTCTTTGATGTGGAAGTAGATGCTTACTTTGCACCTTTTATAGTTTTCCATTGTATGTCTCTTTTGTGCACTATTTAAGAGCTATATCAATTCTATTTTTGCTACAGTATTTTCTTAACAAAAACAGAGCAAAAACATAGAAAAAACAAGTGAAAAAAGATTGAAAAGCAAAAGAGTTCATTGGCCATACCTTCTATAATTGTTTAGGCCATTTGCTAGCAAAAAAAAGTGTGGAAAAAGAGCTTGAAAAACATTGAATAATAAAAAAAATCAAGTAGCTTTGTTTTGATTGCAGTACCTTATAGTGTTCTTTGAGTGTTTATTTGAGTCATTATTAGAGGAAAAATAATTTGGAAAACTATACAAAAAGTTTGTGAAGTTTGAAGCATTTTAGAGTTTCTAGTTTGCCTTTTGTGTGCTTCCCTTTTTCCTGCATTTAATTTCTTGTTTGTCATTTGTTGGATTCCAAGTTTGTTACATTATTGTTACTCTTGTGTGCCTTCTTTCATTTTGTCCATATATTGTTTGTCACATTCTAGTTTGTCACATGATCTTCCCTTTGGTTTAGATTCCTAATTTGCCTTTTCTTGCTTGTCTTTTTGTCTCTAGTTTGTCATTTGAGTATTTCTCTTTCTTGGCCCTCTTGAGACTAAGGCTTTGTGAGTCATTACTAATTGGGTAACATCTTGAGGGGATTGAGATTTGACTATTAGAATTGATCTAGTGCATTCTATAACTATAGAGATAAATGGACCTTGAGTGCAAACACTTGAGAGCTTGAGTGCAAACACATTTTTACTTTATTTCTCTTATTTTTGTGCTAACCATTACTTTAAGTTTCCAAGTATCTTTTTTGTAGCTTGGTGGACCTTTTTGGTGGACTTAAAGAACCTTGGAAGCTTTTGTATTGGAGAGCATTTTTTTAATAATTAGGAATTTTTTCTTATGATTTGTATTTTCTTTTTCCCTTATATTTTGGGATTTTATTTTACATACTTTGTCTAGGTCCTTATATTTAGACATTAAAGACATTGGACTTTGGACTTTAATTTTTTTATTAGTTAATTAGGAGTAATTGAGCTTAGGACTTAGTTTATTCTTTTTGCACCTGACTAGTGTAAGTGCGATTTTGCATGCTAGGTCTAGTTTACATTCTTGCACCAACCGATTAGTTTGCTTTACTTGCTTTCTAGTTAGTATAAGTGCGCTTTTGTATGTTAGGCTTAGTTTAATATTCTTGTACCACAACTAGTTCTTGCCTACTTGCTTTTCCTTTTATTATCTTGTTGTTTGTGTGTTATTTTCCTTTTCTAGGTTAGAAACAACTTGAGTGACCGACTAGTATCTCTTCACTATCATTTTGCATTATAACATGTCTTCATCTAGTAAGAGAGGTAGAGAGCCAACCCCCCCCCCCATACACACATGAGGTTAATTTTAGAAAAACTTAATAACATGTCCACTAGGTTAGAAAACCTAGAAAATAGGGAAGGTAGAGAAAGAACCACTAGGCATCATAGAACTCATAGACATAGGCAACATCATGACACTAGTGAGGTTGACCATAGACATCATAGGCATAGACAACATGATGACTATAGTGAAGTGGAACATAGACATCATAGAAGACATAATAGGGCCCATGAGGAGGGTGGCTTAAGAGAGGTCAAGCTAGAGGTCCCACCATTCCATGGAAAAAGTGATGTTAAAGCCTATCTTGATTGGGAGATGAAAGTTGAGTAACTCTTCACCTTCCATGAAAAAAATAAGAAAAAAGTTAGGATTGCCACCCTTAGCTTTCAAAACTATGCATTAGCTTAGTGGACCCAAATCCTTAAGGAAAGAAAGACCATCTCCCACCCATTGATGAATGAGATGATCTTAAAGCCTTACTTAGGAAACGTTATGTGTTCTCCTATTATAGGGGTAAACTATTGGCCAAGCTCAATAGACTCACCCAAGGGTCCAAGAATGTGGAGGACTATTATAAGGCTTTGGAGATGGCTATGATTAGGGCTAATGTTGAGGAGGATGAAGAAATCCTCATGCATAGGTTTCTACATGGCCTTAATCATAATATTAAAAAGATAGTAGAACTTCTACCTCATATAGACATTGAGGAGCTTCTCCATCAATACACACGAGTAGAAGCTCAACTCATGGATGGAGCTTCATATTATAATAGAGAGTCAAAACCATATAGTCCTAGATGGAAGGGCAAGGAAGACTTCATTCCAAAAGAGGGTAGTTTTAACAAGAAGGGTAAGGAGCATAAAGTGGGCACTCCATCTCCTAGGATTCGAAGTGAGGTTCATATGGATTATCCCCCTACACAACCTTCAAAACATAACCCTTCTAGGAATGCCAACTCTTCATCCCAATCCAATTCTTCAAGAATAAGTTCAATAAAATGTTTTAAATGTTTAGGAAGAGGTCACATTGCCTCTCAATGCCCAACAAAGAAAATCATGATTTTAAGGGGAATTGATCATTATTCAAGCTACGAGGAAGCTTCCTCTTCACACTCTAGTGATAGCTCAAATAGTGATTATTGTGAAAGTGAACATGTTCTTGGAGATGAAGGTGAGCTTTTTATGATTCGAAGGCTTCTTGAAAGCCACATAAGGGATGATGACACTACACAAAGGGAGAACATCTTTTACACAAGATGTTATATTAAAGAAAAACTATGTTCTCTTATTATGGATAGTGGAAGTTATGCTAATGTGGCTAGTCAAAGGCTAGTTCACAAACTTGGCTATACACTAATAGGCCACCCAAGACCTTACAAATTGCAATGGATTAATGTAAGGGGTGAAATGTTAGTGAACAAACAAGTTTTTCTTTCTCTTTCCATAGGCACTTACCATGATCAAGTTTGGTGTAATGTTATGCACTTACCATGTCTTGTTGGGTAGACCTTGGCAATATGACAAAAAGGTTACTTATGAGGGTTTCACCAACACCCTTACTTTTATACATAACAAGAAGAAGTTTGTCCTCCATCTCTTATCTCCCAAAATAGTTTTAGAAGACCAACTTCAAATGTAGTTGAAAAGGGATAGGGAGGTTGGGCCTTCCACCTCCCCTTCAAAACCCCAAAAACAAAAAAAAAACAAAAAAACCAAAAAGATAAGGGTAAAGGGATCCTCACCTATGAAGACCCCAAGAGGCACTCTTCTTTCTTTGCCTCTAAGCATAATGTGAAGCAAGCCTTGCTTCTTCACAAACCTTTCTTTATGATATACCCTAATTCATTTTCTTCTACCTCTCTCCTATCCCTTTTAGCACATCTACCCCTTGCACTTCCCTCTCTTTAGTGGGCTCTTCTTCTGCTATGCCTAAGGGATTGCAAAATCTTCTTCTATAGTTTAAGGATGTTTTTCCTAAAAGACCTTCTTCAAGGGCTTCTACCTCTTAGGGGTATATAACACCAAATAGACCTAATACCTGGGGCTAGCTTTCCTAATAGGCCTACATATAGGTGTAACCCTAAGGAGAGTCTAGAAATAGAAAAACAAATTGGAGACCTACTTTCCAAAGGTTGGATTAGGGAGAGTCTTGGTCCATGTGCTGTACCCATTCTTTTAGTTCCTAAGAAAGATGGTTCATGGAGGCTATGCACTGATTGTAGATTCGTCAACAGCATAACATCAAGTATAGACATCCCATACCTAGACTTGATGATATGTTGGATGAACTTTGTAGCTCTACCATATTTTCTAAGATTGACCTTAAGAGAGGCTATCATCAAATAAGAATTAAGGAAGGGGATGACTGCTTTTAAGACCAAACTTGGATTATATGAGTGGTTGGTTATGCCTTTTGGCTTGATCAATACACCTAGCACTTTTATGCGCCTTATGAACCATGTTTTGAGGGACTTCATTGGGTATTTTGTTGTTGTCTACTTTGATGACATTCTTATTTACTCCAAAACCACGGACTCTCACCTTAATCACCTTAGACATGTTTTACTTGCCTTAAGAGCAAACCAATTTTTTGCTAACCTTGACAAATGCTCTTTTGGTTTGGATCACATTGTCTTTCTTGGATTTGTAGTAAGTTCTAAAAGGGTCCAAGTTGACCAAGATAAGGTAAAAGCTATTAGTGCTTGGCCTACCTCCAAGAGTGTGCATGACATTAGAAGCTTCCATGGCTTGGCTAGCTTCTATAGGAGGTTTGTAAAAGACTTTTCTACTTTGGCATCTCCCTTTAATGACTTGCTTAAGAAAAATGTTCCTTTCTTTAAGGGCCAAAGCAAGAAAAGGCTTTTCAAGACCTTAAGCATAGACTCACACATGCTCTCATTCTTACTCTTCTAAACTTTTCAAAAACTTTTGAGATTGAATGTAATGCTTCTAATGTTGGATAGGTGCGGTTTTGCTTCAAGAGGGGAACTCTATTACTTTCTTTAGTGAAAAGCTTAATGAGGCATACCTTAATTACCCTACCTATGACAAAGAGTTCTTTGCTTTAATTAGGGCCCTTCAAACTTAGGAACACTACTTAATTCCCAAGGAGTTTGTCATTCATAGTGAACATGAGTCACTTAAGTATATCAAGGGCCAACATAAGCTTAACAAAAGGCATGCTAAATGGGTTAAGTATTTGGAACAATTCCCTTATGTTATCAAGCATCATAGTGGTAAAGCTAATGTGGCATTTGATGCCTTATCTAGAAGGCACACCCTCTTCTCTTCTTTGGGTGTCACCCTTCATGGTCTTGATGAGATAAAGGAATTATACCCAAAAGACCTTGACTTCTCTCTTGCCTACCACTCTTGTAGTTCTTCTATTGCTTCTAATGGATTCCATAAGTTAGATGGCTTTCTCTTTAAAGCCAATAATCTTTACATTCCTAGGGGAACCATTAGAGACCTTTTGCTTCTTGAGAGTCATGAGGGAGGACTCATGGGGCACTTTGGGAGGGATAAGACCTTATCTACCCTTAGTGAGCACTTCTATTAGCCCCATATGAAGTGTGAAATGCATATGCTTTACTCTAGGTGCTTTGTATGTAAAAGGCTAAGTCTAGGGTTTCTCCTCATGGCCTTTACACTCCCTTGCCTATTCCCACTTCCCCTTGGGTAGATATTAGTATGGATTTTATACTTGGGTTACCTAGGACCCAAAGGGGAATGGATTCTATTTTTGTGGTGGTTGATAGATTTAGCAAGATGGCTCACTTCTTCCCTTGTCACAAGGTAGATGATGCAAGTCATATTGCTAAACTATTCTTTAGAGAGATAGTTCACTTGCATGGGATCCCTAGAACTATTGTTAGTGATAGGGATACCAAGTTCCTTAGCCATTTCTGGTGGACCCTTTGGGCCAGGCTAAGGAAAAAACTTCTCTTCTCCACCACTTGCTATCCTCAAACATATGGCCAAACTGAGGTTGTTAACAGGACTCTTTTTACTCTTCTGTGGGTCCTTATTAAAAAGAATGTTAAGTCTTGGGATGAGTGTCTACCACATGTAGAATTTGCTTATAATAGGGTAGTTCACTCTACCATCAAGCATAGTCCTTTTGAGATTGTGTATGGTTTTAACCCCTTCACCCCTTTAGACCTTTTGCCTCTAGAAGTTTCTGATGATATCCTTCATATGGATGGTGAGGCAAAGGTATCTTTTGTTAGAAATCTTCATGAGGAGGTAAACATCATATATAAAAGAAAAATGAACACTATGCCATCACCCAAGAGGAAATCACGGACCCTTCACAGACTTTGAAGGTTGCCTTGGATAGTTTTAGGGGCCCTATGACTAGGTTAAGGGCCAAGAAAGCTAGAGAGGCGCTCCAAAACTATTTGGCTTCTTCTATGGATACCATGATTGGGCCCAAGCCCAAGGAGTAGTACTTGAAGACCCTTGCCCTTTCCTCTTGGTAATGAGCTTGCTTTTATGGTTTGGGCCTCTTTATGGGCCAAGACCATTGTTGAACATATTTTCCATTCTAATATTTTTAGGAGTATATTGAGATAATATTTTAGGATTAGAAATTTAAGACTTAGTTTTGGACCTTACATGGCCATATTTTCCATTTTGGGCTTTGTATAGGTGTTAGGTTGCTTTGGGCTCCTTTTAGGCCATGTATTTTGAGTTTTTGGGCCTTGGGTGAAGCTTTTTCAAGCCCATCCAAGCCAATTCTAAAAATTTAGTTCCTAGGAGGTATAAATACCTTTCTTCTTTGTAATTAGCTCACAATTTGAATGCTATTGAATTTTAGAGTGAGAAACTCTCCCTTTTCTCTAGAAAGTAGAAGCATTAGCTCCTTTCTCTTAGGTCTTATCCTTTGGACTCTCTCCCAAAGGTGGTGACTTTACTCACCTTATCTCTCTAACCTCTAGAGAGTGATGGTTTCACATCTCACACTCTCCTGTCCATCACCTTCCATTTCTACTAAAATCCTAAACTAGATCTAGCTTTTTTCACCACAATTCCTTCACGTCCAAGCCAAAATTCAATTCGGTTTCTTGCATCTCCATACAAAACTGTGTGTTTCTAATTCTCCTTGGAAGGCTTGCTAAGATTTATGGAGTGCTAAAGAGGAAGATTCACCTCTATGCTTCAAGGAAGGCACCTAAGCCTACAACAGAAAAGGTGCTTAGATTTTTAGCTTCTTCTAGAGCGGAGCATTTTGCATCGAACCTTTCAGGCAAGCATCCAAGAAGCTTGAAATTTATGTCTTCTATAGAGGAAGTGGTTCCAAGACCCTTAAGCTCATTCAGTAGAGTTTGAAATCTTTAAACATTTGATCTACTTACTTATGTTCCTCCATTTTGAAGTTATCATACTGTTTGGTTAACAATATTTTCTTGGATCTTTTGACATTTGATGTTGCTTTATAGTTGCATTGAAGAGCATCCCAGACTTCTTTAGTTGTTTTATAGTTGAATACCTTGTTGTACTCAGATTTACTAAGAGCACAAGTAAGAAGAAATCTAGGTTTGGCATTGATCTCTATCTTTTTTATTTCACTAGAGTTCCATTCATCTTCTGATTTAGGTTGACCTTCATTATCAACAAGAGGGTCATGGTCGCCATTAGTGATGACTGCCTATAGATTGTACTGAGTGGATTTTATGAACATTTCCATTCTATCCTTCCAGTATGGGTAGTCTTCTACAAAGAAGGCTAAGGGTCTGCTGATAGAAGTCCCTTCTGTGATCAGTTGATTACTTTAATATGTTTCCATAGATCTTGATCCTTTTTACTTGAGGGAGTGATCAACCCAAAGGACAAACTCTGATACCAATTGATGGTTCAAAGTCATACTTAGAAGGAGGTTGAATAAGTCTGAGACTCTTTTTCACGGAAATATGAACCAAATAATACAAGTAATCAAACAAATAAGAATGAAAGAAATCAACACAGAGTTTATATTGGTTCACTTCCAACACAAAAGTTATTTCCGGTCCATTCTAACTTAAAGGATTTCCACTATTGTAAAATCTCCTTTACAATATCAACACTAGACTAGTGTCATAAGTATTCTTGACTATAACCACTTCTGGCTTAACGTAAGTATTCTTTCAATAAGTCATTCCTGGCTTCACCCAAGTATTCTTTCGAAAGCCTCTTCAGGCCATAGTGTTTCCTAACAAACACACTATGGCAACACACCAGACTTTTAGAAGGTTTAAGTAGGAAAGAAGATAGCACTCAAAACTTAGTATTTGACAGATATACAAGAGAAATTTAAGCACTAAGTTATGACACAAGACTAGAGTCTGCTAGAAGCAAAATAGAACAAAGAGGGTTTTTATCTTACAAACAAGAGAATTGAAATTGAGAATTTTGCAAGCTTGGAAGATTTGTGACTCTTGTTATTTTTTATGTTCAAATATCCTTGGTATATATAGAAGCTTGAGGATATGACCATTACTGCTTCTTGAAAGGAGATATAGTCGTTGGAAATCCTTTAAAGGTATTTTACCTTAAACTTCTTGTTACCAGACCTTGAAGATGAATATATATATCCTTCTATTTATTACCATGGCATTTGGTTTCATTTCTATTTTTTTTAACTTTGATTATAAAATTGTTATTATAATTTTTATTTTTAAAATTTTATCCATGAAATGTTAAAAGTTTTTTTTATTTATTGTCTTCATTTCTTGTTTTTATTTTCTTCATAATTTTTTTTAAAAAAAAGATCAGTGTTTTATAATTATATAGTTAACACTATTAAACATTTTCAATATTTCTTTTCCGGGTCACATCTATTATTTATTTCCTCTATTTTTATATTTTAAGGTGTGTACAATCAAAAGAGTATCTACCAACCTTTTATCTTTATTGATCTATGCAATCCTTCTTTCTGTATTAGTATTTATTTGCCTAGCTGTATCTATTGCCCATATAGTCCTCTTAAGTGTGCCAAAAGGAGTTTATAATCATTATCTTTCTTTTAAATATTCTCCGCCTCGGTACAATTATTTAATGCGTGCTCCTTGTGTTGTGCGTATTAAAAATGGTTATTTTTCCTGCGGATCATTAAAGGAAAAGGCACCCAATTCAAGTTTGCCATTTAAAAATTGGAAAGGTGGTGGTGAGTGGTAACTAGACTTAAGAATATATTTTTCCACTTTATCTTATTGAAAAATATTATCCAGTATTTTAAGGATACTAATTAAATATATTAAAATAAAATTTTTATTTAAAAACATAATCCTCACATAATTTCCCATAAAACACTTTTAGTTTTACTATAACAGCCATCAAACTCGACCTATTTATTCTTTCTATGTATTAGTACTCTTTATGTATTACTAATCTAAAAGGATATAGAAAAGTTTAAAAGAACCCTATAAACATATAAAATTGATCAAATTGAGTAGTATCGAAATTATTTTATTAAATATTTTTATTCAAAAATTCATATTTGTTTTAGAATCGTAAATTACTATTATTATTGATTTTAAATATAAATAAATTTTGGTGAAATTCTTTGATCCCTTAATATAAATAAAATTATACATTTCTAAAATTATTAAATGTTTACATACTAAATATATCTTATGTTAATATATTTTTAATACCTCTAATTCTTAATGTAGCAAATAATACTAAAAACATTTTAAAAAACCAAATCAGATATATATATATATATATATAATAATAATATTCTTAATATTTAAAACTAATATCTTTTGAAAAATCGATATATTATTTTGATGAGAATTGGATCTTGTGATTGATTTCAAACATTCATAAATTTATGATTTATCAAAAAAACAGAAAAACAAAAAAGAAAAAGGTAAATAATCCACGAAATTCGAGTCGGAAGAAATTAATTACCTTTTCATTCACACTTCTTGTCCAAGAGACGCTCTTGTACACGTACAACAAGGAGCGAAGCGTATCCCGTATCGCCGTCGCAAGATCTTGTATGGAAGAAGGTTCCTGCGCGTTAGAGACACGCGCTATGTTCAGATCTTTAGGGACGTCAGATAAGTTCACGGTTGCTTGATTTTATATATAGGTGCTATGGTGCTTGCATGAAGCATGCTCCCCGTTGGCTACTGCAATAATCTAGCCAGGAGGAGTTGAACTGTGACAAAGTGCAAGAGACAACATGAAAGGGGAAAAACAAGCTTGGTTACTATTTTTGTGCCACATTGTGTTGCTGTTAGTGTCCATTTCATCATCATCAGGAGAAGGAGGGAATGAAAGTAGTAATGAGCGTGAAGTTTATATTGTGTATATGGGAGCTGCTGCTGATTCAACTAAGGGTTCGCTTCGAAGTGACCATGCTTATCTTCTCAATTCGTTGCTAACAAGGTAATTAACTTAATTTAGATATACATCTTACTTAATTAAATTGCATGAATTAATTATTAGTGATAAAAATGGAAGGAGTGAGAAGGCTGTGGTAAGGAACTACAGACATGGATTCTCGGGATTCGCGGCTCGTTTAACCAAAGAAGAAGCAGACTCGATTTCTCAAAAACCCGGTGTGGTCTCTGTTTTCCCAGACCCCATTCTTAAGCTCCACACAACACGTTCCTGGGATTTCCTCAAGTCATACCAAACAACACTCAAACGACAACACAACTCATACACCTCCTCCAATTCTTCTTCTTCCTCTTCAGATATCGTCATTGGCGTTCTAGACACAGGTTATGGATTCAAATCACCTTTCTCCTTTTCAACCAATATCCTCTCTGTTATTCGTTAGTTGATTTCAACTGGACATTAATCTTTTACTTTGACTTCCTTAATTAATGTGTTTTGGATACTAGTCAGTATTTTCTTATTTTTAATAAGATTAATCATATCAATTAATTGAATAGGTAAATAATTGTAATAGATGATATGGATTCATTAATTGAGCCGGATAGGAAAATGTTGGATTCATTATCATGGGAAATACCGATGTCTTCGTAACATTGGTTATCGATTTAAATTATTACAGTATATTTTTTCTTTCTCTGAAAAATAATAGTTTAAGTTTGCGGTGACAAATTAAGGAGCATATATTTAATTATCTTGTTATAAAAAATTATTATAAATTTTTTATTATATACTTTATATAATTTTCTTTCATTTAATTTTTCTTTATAAAAATATTTTATAAATAGAACTAAAATAAAATTTGATTTTTTATATTTAAATAAAAAATTAATTCCATTATTGCAAAATATTACAAGAAAATTGTGTAAAGTCATTTAAAATAGCGTCAGCACTATTTAATGATTTCTATAATTAACTGATGAATATAAAATGGGGATAATTCAGGTATATGGCCAGAGGCAGCGAGTTTTTCCGATAAGGGTATGGGTCCTATTCCATCCCGTTGGAAAGGCACTTGTATGAAATCATTCGACTTCAATTCATCTCACTGTAACAGGTTTAATTCTTATCTACATTGCAATCTCTTATTTTCTTATGCTTCAATTTTTAACTATCCTATATTTTTTCTCTTTTTTTTATTTTATAAATCACATCTGTACCAGCTATGCGGTTTTTTGAAGGACAAAAATCAAAATGTAATTATTTCTTTGAAAAATGAAAATTACAAAATACTATGTTAATATTAATTTAAATAAAAATCTTCGTTTTTTAATTCTTAATACTAGATAACTTTAAGTGATAGATATTTGTTCAAATTACTCCGTCCGGTCATTTTTATAAGAATTATTTAAGTTTTGTTTGTCTTTTTATATGGCACATTTAATTGATAGAATTTAGAAATTAGAAAATTTATTTCTCATTCTGCTTTAAGTATGAAGAATAATTTTAAAGTATAATAAAAATAATTTTTAAATTGAAAATAACTAAATTTCTCGATCTTTATTCGAATAAAAGGTTATCAAATGAATCATATGAGATATATTTCAACATAGACAAAGGAACTTACATAAATTTAGATAGGATTATATTATTAGAAGTTGAATCCCGTCATATTTTAGCATGATCTGACTCTAGAGGAAAGATAAAGGATACATCGTACATGTGCTTATTAAACAAATGAAGATTGAATAATTCTAGTGTTGATTTATTGTGGCATTAGGAAGTTAATCGGAGCAAGGTATTACCCAGACCCTAGTAAGGATGAAGACTATGCCACACCAAGGGATAAAGACGGACATGGGACCCACGTGGCTTCGATAGCAGCAGGGGCCACCGTGAGTGGGGCGTCATACTACGGTCTGGCAGCGGGGACCGCTCAGGGTGGGTTTCCGGAATCAAGATTGGCGGTTTACAAAGTGTGCTACAAATATTCCTGCCCTGGCTCTGCCATTCTTGCGGCGTTTGACGATGCCATTGCCGATGGAGTCGACGTCGTATCTCTCTCGCTTGGCGCCATCTCTGGCTTAAGATCCGAATTGAGATATGATTCCATTGCCATTGGAGCCTTCCACGCCGTCGAGCGCGGCATCATCGTCGTTTGCTCCGCCGGGAACGAAGGACCCGCACCAAACACTGTTGTCAATGACGCACCCTGGATGTTAACCGTTGGGGCTACTACCATTGATCGTGATTTCCGATCTAACCTTGTTTTTGCTGCTAATCAAGTTATCAGGGTACGTATGTAAATGCTAAACTATATAGATTCCTATAAAAATTTATTCTTTTGTGATAAATCACTCATGCTTGTAGTTTTGGTTCCTTTAATTTATTTCAAATTATGCATGTGAAAACGTTACTGGTTTTGAAAAAGTTTAGTTTAGTGTTAGTTTTGCATTCAATATATATCAATAATAACAAGTTTGAATAAATATTAGTAATACTATGAGTTTAGTGTTAGTTTTGCTGACTGTTGGAAATTTGTAAACTTCAGGGTGAAGCCATAAATTTCTCTCCCCTTTCAAACTCTCCCAACTATCCATTGATATACAGCGAGTCTGCCAAGGCAAGCAGAGCCACCTTAGATGGTGCAAGGTATGAATGCAATACCTGTTCATGCAATAGAGTATAAACCAGAAGTCCAAAATCCTAACCATGCATGCTAACATGTCTTCGTTGTTGGTTGTAAAATACAAAAGAAGAATTAGTATTAACTAATGTATATAATATAGTTTAAACAGTAAGAGTAAATTAACAAAGAAATATAACCTTGAAAAGAAAAAAAACCATGAAATGCAGACAATGCCTTCCAGATACATTAGATAGAAATAAAGCCAAAGGGAAGATTGTCATTTGTGACGGCAAAGACCCCTCGTATAGAACTGATTTAAAAATTCAAGCGGTGAAAGAGGCAGGGGGATTTGGTTTGGCTCATATTACTGACCCAAATGCACCAGAAGCATCAGTTTATGGGAACTTCCCAGCAACAGAGATAAGTTCAAAAGATGCCACCACACTCCTTCACTATGTCAATTCAACCAGGTAAGCATGAATGTATATAACATAGTTAACTTTTTAATTTTTCTTAAGACTTGTTATGGTGATTGAGATTAACCATCACACTTGATCATGAGTTAATTTAACTGTATTCGTATAACTTAATCTGAAGCAATCCAGTGGCAACAATTTTATCAACAGTTGCAATCATGAACTATAAGCCTGCACCCATAGTTGCATCCTTTTCAGCGAGAGGCCCTGCAACACTTTCAAAGAATATTCTCAAGGTAGAATATGATAAATCACAATTCGTGATAAATTAGTGTGATTCTTAAAGCTCAGAGTTAAAAAAGGACATGTTTTTCTTTGTAGCCTGATATTGCAGCACCAGGGGTAAACATTCTTGCAGCATGGAATGGAAATGGTGGAGGAGAGGTTCCTAAAGGGAAAAAACGCTCCCAATTCAACATTGACTCGGGGACTTCTGTGGCATGCCCTCATGTTTCAGGGCTTGTAGGTCGCATCAAATCTCAGAGACCCACTTGGAGTGCCTCTGCAATCAAATCAGCAGTCATGACCTCAGGTTTGGCTAAGAGCATTGTTAACCATCGATCGTTAACCCCTCACTAAGACCATTGTTTAAAATATTGAAAGAAGAAGTTTCATATTGAAAATTAAATTATATAAACCTAGCTAGATATTGGATCTAGCAATTCATAAACTCTTATCTTTCTATATGCAGCATCTCAAAAAAACACCTTGAAGGGTCTTATAACAACTGAAACAGGATCCGTGGCCACACCATATGACTATGGAGCAGGGGAAACGACAATAGATGGACCATTGTACCCAGGACTAGTTTACGAAACCAGCACCATTGACTACTTAAACTACATGTGTTACATTGGACTTAATTTAACCACAATTAAGAAAATCGCCAGAACTATCCCTAGGGGTTTCAACTGCCCCAAGGATTCAAATTCTCGTTATATTTCCAACATCAATTATCCTTCCATTGCAATCTCCAACTTCACCGGGAAAGGAGCTGTGAGCGTGAGTAGAACAGTTACAAACGTCGGCGAAGAGAATGAAACGGTGTACACCCCCATTGTTGATACTCCTAGCGGGGTAACTGTCAAGCTCATTCCAAATAAACTCCAATTTACCAAAAGCAGTAAAAAACTGAGCTACCAAGTTATTTTTTCCTTTACTTCGACCCCACTGAAGAAAGATCTCTTTGGAGCCATTACTTGGACTAACGGTAAATATAATGTTCGAAGTCCTTTTGTGTTAGCTATCTAGTTGAATTAGAGGCGACTGTGTGAAGAAAGCCAAGTTCTTCTAGGTGCTTGATTATTCCACTAATATATAAAATTCATGTTGAGATTAAGTGTTGGAGGATTGGTAATGTTTTCTCCAATAAGGATTTATCATTTATTTTTTGGAATTTCTTTACCAACTAGTAACAATATTGTGTCTTGCGTGGTCGGATTGGTTTTTTTAATTATAATCACAGTAATTAAATTTAAAATATTAAATATTATAAAGAAAATAATAATAGTAATAATTAATGAAAAAGATATTTGGTATAATCTTACATATATAGATTTCAATAGAAAATAGGTTAGATATAGATAAATGTTTGTTAATAACTATTGTTAAATTAAATATAAAAAATGTTTTTAAAAAATACAATAGAATGGGACAAACTAAATGACTAGTCATATATATATATATATATATATATATATATATATATATATATATATATATATATATAATGTAATGCAATGCAATGGAGCAACCCACTATAATATATGTCAACTCACATAAAAATCATAACATTAAACTAAAATAACAAAATTACACAAAAAGTATAAATGGTGATGATAATATTAAGAATAAATAAAATAATTGAAAAAGAGGAATAAAACAATGATACAAAGTTAATCAATAAGGAAAATTTTAAAAAATAATGATTCAACATCAATTCACAACAATTGAATAAGTTTAAAAAGTTGTAAAAATTGGTTGAAATTATGTGTATATATCTCCAACATGTAAAAGTCACTAAGTGAAGAGATGTACCTTTTAAAAGTTTAATCTAAATTAGTTATATTTCAAATGTATTTTTCAATTTCCATTTTAAATATATTTTGAATTGATCAATGAGAAGGAACCAACTTTATTATCATATATTATGAACATCATGTATTTTGTATAGATTTTATACAATCAAAATAAATTTTATTTTATTATACACCACAAATAAGAATGAAATAATTAAAAAATAGTCTCGGCTAAAACCCTTTTTAACCCTCTTAATGTTTAGGGATTAGGAAAAGACCCCTAAAAAAGACCTTTAGGTTTTGGCCCTTATTAAATTTTAGGGTTTACGAATTTAAAGATGATGCCCTGAACTAATGAGGTGGCATGAGTTTGGGTCACCTCCAGATGTCAATAATATTATTAATTTAATGAAACTAGTGCTTACGTGTGAATAATTACCCTAAACCCCAAATTAAGAAACCCCTAAATTAAAAAACCCTAATTAAGAAATGTCTTCAACATTTTGACCAGAAAACAAAAATTATTTACCCTGGACTGTGTCTTCAACCTCTGGACCAGTGAACTCAAAAACACATGACAACATCAAATGTCTCAACTGGGTATTCCTCATCCATAGAGATTGAACACGTTCGATGTAGATGTTGGGAGCATCCTGTTCTTCTTGTTTCAAAAACAAAGAAGAACAATGGAAGGGGCTTCTGAAGGTGTCCATTTTTCTTGGTAAGTGGCCATCGTTTTCATTAAGGTTCGTTGTAGCTAGGTTTTATTATGGGTTGTACTCTCTTGTCTCAGAGGAATGAAGACTGTGGGTTTTTCAAGTGGGCTCGTACTGCTCCTACCACTCAACTTGAAGGGAGTGAAGTGAAGGTTGTACCTGTAAGTGGGATCTTCAAAAGCTACGTGAGGAAATCCAACTCAAGAATACGAAAGTGAAGTCTAAGTTGGTGGCTGAGAAAAGAAAATCTTCAATGTTAGTGACAGTTACAATTGTTTCCTGGGCCATGACGTTGATGATGATCATGTTGTATGTCGCAACAAAGCATTGAGGGTTGTGCTTTGGTACTTTATATTTAAAAGGGGTTAGGAAGAAGACCTTTCAATGACTAGGGTTTAGGAAAAATCCCTTACAACTGCAAATAGGGTTTAGAGAAATTGTCCATATAACATCTAAGGTTTAGGGACTTGTTGAATGTAAGGTTTGTTATGTTGTTTAGGTTTGTAATGAATAAGTATTGTAATGGAATTATCTAGTTTGTTATTTGTGTGTTTATTCTGGTTTCAATGAAGTTATTGTGGTTTCAATTAAGTTATTCTAGTTTGTTCTTTGTGTGTTTGTTTAGGGACACCATGCACATAATAACTCATCCAACCCTGGAACTCAATACACAATAATTAAGTAAAACTACACTCAACGGATATAACATAAGTGGACCCATTATATTAAAGGACCTGTTGGTCATTGTGTGTTAAAATATATATATAATTGAATGACCTATTGGTCAGGTTCCAAGGCAATACATTAAGTGGAAACAACAAAGAATGAGGTAAATTCAATTGTTGACACTTTGTTGGGTTCCTAGGAAGTCATAACATTCAGTTGTAGTCTCTAGCATGGTCTCAGATCGTGTTCCCCTCCTTGTTCCCCTCCCTCTTCCCTTTCCCACTTGCTCCTGTTCCCCTTGGCCTTCCTCTAGGTCTTTCCCTCACAGATGGTGTTACTGTCGCATCAGGTGGTGCATCAGACTACCCATCAGGTTGGCCATCAGTTGCAATAGGTTGCCCATCAGGTTGGCCATCAGGTTCACCTCCATGATGTACATCAGATGCATCAGGTTGACCCCCATCATGTGCAGTATCATCAACTTCATCATCTGCAGGTGCAACCTAAAACAAACAGATGGAATATGTAATATTGTAGGATAAGGTACAGGGAAAGGGATATGTTACATGCTGTAGGTGCAGGTTCCATTTTGGCTTACATTTGGACATGTAGTTTTATTATGCCCAGTACCATCACATTTGGTGCAATGATACTGGCCTATAAATCTTGGCCTTTTGGGTGGATTGTCTTCTTCATAGGGGTCCCTCCTCCTAAGTTTTTTTGGTCTGCCAGGTCCCCTCTTATATAAGGGAGGGAAGACATGTGGTCCATCAACATGGGGCCACATGGACTGACCATTAATTGGTTGTATAATCCCTGCATAACACTTGGCATATGTGCTTTTGGAGTACCAGGGTAACACAAATTGCTCAGGTGTGTCACCCTATATTTCATAACAGATACATCATGTCTACAGGGAATTCCATTCAGTTCCTACCATTTATAACTGCAATGCTTTTTAGCTAAATCAACAACAAACATGTGGTTTGAGTTGGTGTGTTTCATCTTAAAACCAAGTCTTCAGCCCAGACTGGAACCCATTCCCCACTGAACTCAACTTCTCTGTGCAGTCTCTTGGTTGTTCTTGACATAATATCTCCTTTAATGCTCCACAGCTTTGATCTCAATTTAGCAAACCTACCTAACAAATATTGTCTGATCCACTCCAACATTGTAATAATTGGCTTGTCCCTACAAGATAGTATAACTGAGTTGAAGGCCTCACATGTGTTGTTCATGATTACATCATATTTAAGGTAATGTGAAAAAGCATGTCTGCACCAGGTCTTGGTTGGAATTGCAATTAGCCAATCATATGCCCTCTGATCAAGCTCCTTGATCTGTTCCATTTTGGTCTCCCATCCCTGAACATAAGTTACTTTACTTGCACTCAACATCAGATTTTTGAGTAAGGCACCCCCACCATACCTTTTCTTCAGGTTTGTGTACAAGTGTCTAACACAATACCTGTGTTCCACACCATCCAGTAACTCCTCAAAAACTTATAACAAACCCTGCAAGTACAATTCAGTCAAGTAAATATCAAATCAAACAACAAACCCTACATAAAAAAAGTCAAATGAGTCTTAACATAATACCTTTTGTTGGTTAGAAATAAAAACATATCTATTGGTACTCATATCACCAATATCCTCCAGCAGTAGGCTCAAAACCATCTCCAGCTTTGTTTATTTTCAACCTCAACCACAACAACTGCAAGTGGAAAATATTGGTCATTTGCATCCCTTCCAACTGCAGTTAAAAGCTGACTTCCATACTTGTTTTTCAGATGGCACCCATCCACTCCAATAAAGGGCCTGCAACCACTCAAAAAACCTTGCTTGTAGGCATCCAAACACATAAAATGCACCAAATCAAGGCTGCAAATCTCCACCTAGATTCTTCAACTGTAGCCTGCATCTGTTACCATTTGATACATGTTTTAACTCTGTACTATAGCTCCACAACATGCTGTACTGCTTGTTACCCTCACCATCTAATATATCACGTGCAAGTCTTCTCCTATTGTAGGCAGACCAATCAGTCAACTGAACAACATGTTGAGATCTAAAAATCTTTATGATTTCAGGTATTGTAAGCTTAGAGTTCACCTTTAAGTGCTTCAACAGAATCTTGGCAACCCATTTAGAATTCTGATTTTTGTTTTCAAATACTCTGGGACAGGTGCGTTGAGGTCCAAAAGCCTTCAACATAATCACATTTGTTCTCCCTACTTTGCTACGAAAAGCCATCCAGCCACAGTCACTATTTGTACATTTCATACGATACCTTTCAGGTTTATTTTTTACAAACTTCCCCTTTCTACCCTTGTACAAGTTATACTCCTTAATGGTCTGCCCAAATTGCACCATAGTCTGGAACTCTATTCCAACCTTCAACTCATACTTCTCCCTCATCTTTTCTTTATCAAAAGCCTCACTCTGAACTCTAGCTTCCTCATCTGTCTCAACATTAGTGTGAACCTCATCAGTATCATACCCTGATTTGATGTCTCCGTAGTCCTCACCACCAAGACCATGTAGGTCTTAATCACTAAAGTAAGTCCTGTACTCAACCTGCTTACTACTGTTGGGTCCAACATTTTCCCTTGAAAACTCAATTCACTCCTGAATTGGGTTCACTCCTTGGCTCAGGTTTAGTCCTTGACTCAAGAACATGTAACTCATCTATGTCTAGAACTTCATCTTGCTCAGTGTTGAAACAACAAACAAAACTTTCAGCAGATAAATTCCCTCCACTAGCCACCTCTGTTGGCCCACAACATGGGAACTCAGTTGACTCCATAGCTGGCTCTACAGTTGGCCCACAGGTTGGATCCACATTAGGCCCACAACTTGGCTCCACAATTTCCTCCTCTGTTGACCCACAAGTTGGCTCCACAGTTGGCCTACATGTTGGTACCTTAGTGGACCTCAAACTCCTCAGTCGACTCTTGTAAATTTTTTTCCTAGTTACTACTTTATTGGGACTTACATAAGGGCTAGACTTTGCTCTCCTATTTCTGTTATCGTATTGGGCTTATTGGTTTGGGTTTCGATTTCTTGGGTTTCTTATTCCTTTGCCATACCTTCATGACCCATATCTCCTTGGACCACATCCTCATGGCCCACACTCTCTGACCCACCCAAACAAACAACCTCCTCAGTCTCTGTTACACAGTGTTCCACATACAAGTCAACCTTACAATTCTCATTAACTGTATACTCATTCATTTCCAGTGCATGTGTGTCCCATGTCACACTTTTGTACTCAGACTCACTTGATTTCTTCCACTACAGCTTAAATTCCCCTCTATATCCAAGGTCTTCCACCAGCGACCTAGCCTCAAAGTATGACCATCTATCCAAGTCTACATTATGAATGACATGTATTTCTTTATCAACATACAACACTGATGGACCCTCATCGAACTTCCCCTTATGGTGTATCACAACACTAAAACTCATACCTACATACAATACACACACACACTAAATTATGCTTTTTTAATCACAAAAGTACAACACACCCACAAACGACAACAACAAACATGTGGTCCTTCCCCCCACAACCCCATCCCAAAGAAAATTAAAATAATAGGGTTCCATACAGTGTTTAAAACCATACCTACACAATAAATTAAGCCCCATTTTAGTTGTTGACGTTCGCTCACACCTGTCCACAGCCACGCAAAAGTAGAGCTTGCACGATAGTGACACTCGAGTGAAAAACAGACACTAAACGAGGAAGGTAGATGGTGAACGAGAACAAAAGATATGAGGGGGGAGGTAACAGGTGACTTTCAAAGAGCTTCAACCATTCAAAACGCAGCATTGTGGGAAAAAATTTAATTACCTTGATTAATTACCTTATTTAATTACCTAAATAAAAAATTTAAATAACTAATCTCAATTATTCACACTAAGCACTAACTTTATTAAATTAATAATATTATTGACATCTGTCACTGATGAGGTGGCCCAAACTCATATCACCTCATTAGTTCAGGGCATCATCCTTAAATTCGTAAACCCTAAAATTTAATAAGGGCCAAAACCTAAAGGTTTTTTAGGGGCCTTTTCCTAATCCCTAAACATTAAGAGGGCTAAAAAGGGTTTTAGCCAATAGTCTAATTAAAATGATCCTATAAGTATTTATATTTATATTATTTATATTATATCAATAAATAAATGTTATTTTTATTGTGTAGTTAAAATAGAAATATCTAAACAATATATTTTAAAGTTTGATAAATTTTGTTATACTATATTTTTAGATTTGAAATAATAATTTTATGATAAATTTTAGTTTGAAGGAATTTATTTCAAAATAAAAGTTGAACAAATTAATAATAAATAATAAAATTTTTAAAATCACCATATTTTTAATAACTAACATATTATTATACATATAATTAATTTTAAATGACCAAAATAAATACACAATCCTCCATATTTTTAACATTTTGTTATGCATACTACATCTTAAGCTTTTTCATATCAAATTATTCTTGAATGAATTTATATAGAATAAAGTTAAAGAATTTCATTAATATACTTTAAATTTTTTAACAAATTACTCTTATAAACTAATATGATGTGAAATTTTTACTTTTGAATGACCAAATTAAATATATGTTTATTTTTAAAATTATAAACAAAAGTATATGATATTACAATATTCAAATATATACCCTAGAGAATTTGACTTGTTTATCTTAATATTATTCAATCATTGGAGTAAAATACAATTATAATAGTATAATTTAGCTTATTGGTTAATTTTCAATTTTGATTAATTTAATAATATACCTTTATATATATGTGTATATATTAATTTTTAAATCTAAAATTTGATACCATGTAGATAATTTAAAATTATTTTAAAATGATTATCATAATGATCAACACTATACAAGCTTCAAAAAATTAAATTAAATTTTTATATTATTTTTTGGTAATAAAATGTTTTTTATTTTTAAAATCTTTCTTAAATAGAATTAAGATATATAGTGGTGGAAAATAACTAAGGCAATGATGATAGCAGCTGGTACCCAATTAGTCTAGGAAAACTTCAAAACATGCTTTCTAGACAGTAAGAAGCATAAAGGAGTTGGTGTTCATGGAACTCAAACACGATTCCATGACTGTTGAAGAGTATGTTGCAGAATTTGAAGAACTTTGTCTATTTTATCCTTATTTTCAGGAACCTGGGACCGAGGGTTCCAAGTACATTAAGTTTGAAAGTGGCTTAAGGTTGGAAATAAAGAAAGCTTTTTGACACTAGGAGATCAAAAATTTTCCAGTGTTAGAAACAAATGTAGAATCTTTGAAGAGGATGACAAGGCCACTTAGGCCAAAACAACAAAGCAGATATTTCTTTGAAGCCATAACAGCCTAGCTTCAAGAAGTAAGACAAATCTAGTAGAGGTGGATCGTCCTCTAAATCAAGAGGGCGTGGGGGACGTGTTAGATGTTTTGGTGGTCGTCCTTAGAACGTCGAATGCTTTAAATGTAGTGGTTACCATTTTTCTAGGGATTGTGACAAATATGATGAGGTTGTTTGTTACCAATGCAATGAGAAGGGGCATATTTGCCTTAACTGTCCTTAAAACCAACCAATAAAGAATGCTAATGTAAACCATGAACGCTTTAGAGGGAGAGGCCATAGAAACGATAACAAAGGAGGACGCGGTGCTGGTAGTCGTGGTAATCAAAATGCTGGAAGGAATGTGAACCAAGTTGGGAATGCAAACCCACAAGTTGCAGGTCAAGTGTTTGCCATTAGTGTTGAGCAAACCGTACAAGTTGTTGATTTGATACAAAGTAAGTGCATTATGAATGGCTTAGAATTATCAATAATCTTTAATTCAAGTGCCACACATTCTTTCATTTCTGAAGAATGTGTAAGGCGCCTGAAGCTCCTTGTTGTTATGTTGAAGCGTGAATTGCATGTGTATACACCAACAGGCTCATGTTTGCGTACTGTGACTAAGTGCATGGATATTGATATGTTACTTAAAGGGAGACAGTTTATTGTGACCCTTGTGTGCTTACCTTTGAAGGAGTTGGAGGTTATTTTTGGCATGGATTGACTATCAGCCAATAAAGTGATGGTTGACTATCAAAACAAATGGGTGATCTTTTTGACGTGGGATACCAAAGACTTCACCGTCCAAGGTATATCCCAATTGTTTATGTTGCTATCTTTGGCCGATAGAAAGAATGGATCCCAGATTACTGATATCCCTGTTATGTGTGATTCTTCAGAAAATGTGCCTGGTGTTCCTCCTAAAAGAGACATTGAGTTCTCTATTGACCTGGTACTTGGAGTTGAACTAGTCTCTAGTGCTCCTTATAAAATGTCTCTAGTTGAGCTGCCGACCTAAAAAAGCAATCGATGAGCTGTTAGAGAAGCAATTCATTCAACCCGGTGTATTACTGTGGGATGCTCTGGTGTTACTGGTCAAGAAGAAAGATGGTATCTTACGGTTGTATATTAACTACCGCCAGTTGAACAAGTCGACAATCAAGAACAAGTACCCATTGCCGAGTACTAATGATTTGAATGATCAATTGAGGGGTGTTTCGGTCTTTTCAAAGATTGATTTACGCTCTGGATACCACCAAATCTGGGTCAAAGGCTTTTAATATCCCTAAAACGGCGTTCAGGACCCGTTATGGTCACTTTGAATACGTGGTAATGTCGTTTGGTGTGACGAACGCCCCTGCTGTGTTCATGAATTATATGAGCAACATCTTCCATCCATATCTAGATCGGTTTGTTATGGTGTTTATTAATGATATCTTGTTTATTCCAAGTCACACCAATTGGTTTATTCCAAGTCACACCAAGAGCATGAAAAACATCTCCAATTGGTACTTCAAGTACTAAAGGAGAAACAATTGTTTACCAAGTTATCAAAATGTAATTTCTGGTTGGATAGAATCCAATTTTGGGGAACGTTATCTATAAGGATGGTCTTGTTGTTGATCCCTTTAAGGTTGAAGCTGTTATGGCTTGGGAGAGACCCTAATCTGTCACTGAGATTAGAAGTTTCATGAGTCTGTTTGGCTATTGCAGAAGATTCATTGAAGGATTCTCCAAAATTGCGCTACCTATGACAAAGTTGACCAGACAGGATGTTCCTTTTGTGTGGACCCCTGAATATAAAAGGAATTTCCAAGAGTTAAAGACCAAGTTGACTTCCACTCTTGTGTTAACATTACCTAACTTACAGAAGAGCTTTGTAGTATATTGTGATGCATCTAGGCTAGGCCTTGTGTGTGTGTTGATGCAGAATGGTAGAGTGATTGCCTATGCCTCGAGATAGTTACAACCGTATGGACAGAACTATCCCATGCATGGTAGAGATGCACCTTATGAACTCGGTTTAGTGAATTGAGTTCCTACCTTTATTACCTATGAACACGACAAAAACGAATTCATTTTCGTAACTAAATTTGTAGCCAATTTTAATCGACTTCATAGAACTTTTCTGCACTGGTGTAGCTTTGATCATAGGCCTCTCCAAACTCACGATTCGAACCTGAGACCATACAGTGTTTTGACGCTTTAGTTCTTAGGGACCCGTTAAGGGATCATCATGCTAATAAATGTTGGGTAAAGTGATTTTTTTTAATCCAACCTATTTAACTTGTAAGATAAATTAATTAGCATGTTACTTGAAGACCTTACCTATTACCCAATTTCAATGTCTGAAGTTTTATATACTTAGATATTAAATTTTAATGTTTGGACATATTATATCATCTCTTTTTTTAAAAAAAAAATCGTATATTTGAGCTTTTTATGATTTTTTAAAAATTAACTTATAATTTTAAAACATGTTCTCGTCCTAATCTGATGTAGGAAGGAGGGTCTAGTTCTTCTTCTTCTTTCTCTTTTGATAAAAGAAAATAAGGATTAAGGTTTTACCAAGGGAAAATAAGAAAAATAAGGAAAAAGGAAAAGGGAAGACACCACCTAGAGAGGATAAGCCTCAATCTTGCCACCTAGGGGAGGAAACCATAGGATAGGAGTTTGCCAAAGTTTAAGAAACCCTAGCTAAAATGAAAAAGGAAAATTCAACTCCACAAATACTCAATGTATTCTCTCATTTCAAGGTGTCAATAATACAAAGGAAAACATGTCTTATATAGGCTAAAGGGGGCACACCACTTAACCTAATGGGCTTTATTCTCTCATAAGCCCAAAAACACTAAAACTAAATAAAACTGATACGGTCTGGATACCGGCCCCAAGATTATTTGGTTTGGATACCGGTCCTTAGGATAAGAAGCCATTTTAGCCGTCCTAGAGGTCAACCGGTATCCCAGGATAATGATCCATTAGGTATTTATATTAATCCGAACTGAACACCGGCTTCAAGGTTAAGAAGTCATCTAACTAACCTAGAGGACAACCGATCTCACCAGTCAATGATCCGGTCCGTTAACATATTATCTGCTCTCTTACACCGGGTGGCTTATCCGCTATCTTACACCGGGTGGCTTCTAACCGATTGCCCTAGTGTCATAACGAGGAGGGTATTCAGCACAGGGGAATACGTCCCTTTCATTCATCAACTGAAGTGGGTACAATCACCAGCGGAATTTACAGAAAAGGTGATTATCTTCCATCTTTGTGTTAGAATCGTACACTGATAATTCACCTACTCTCCTGACACACTCTGAATATTGGCCCACTCGCATTGTCCCTTTATACACGTTATCAGAACCTACGGGCCCACTGGCACCCAATGATTCACCTTTCACGCTCAACTATAAATACCATATTTCAATACACAAAGAAGGTACGTTGTTCTCACTCTCAGACTCTCTATTATACTACTTGAGTATTAGCTGAGTGGATGAATACCTTTCTGACTTGAGCGTCGGAGCATCTTTGCAGGTGACACCACCTGTCGCCCACACCAACGTGCGAGGTCGGTGTGAAGGATCTCCAGGACGTCAAGACCAGGTTCTCTCACTGAGAGGCCAGTTACAGAGGTCAGATACTCACAGAGCCGGTCTTCAGAGACAATCTCCTCACTATTTTTGACTGGCCCAACACCGGGTCTCTTGGACCCCGGTGCAGGACAGTTCATTGGCATACCCGATGGGACCCGGTAGAGTTATTCCCACTTTCTGCAAAAGTTAGTAGTCGACCATGGAAGGAGATGGACGCGATTTTGTAGATGGTCATATGGAAGATGTGACCCATCAACAAGCTGATAGGAGATTCGCTTTCGAATCACCAGCAATCCACTCAAGGATAGTGGTACTAGTGGCAACTCCTGACCCTCGAGATGAAATTATTAGGCAGCTCAGGGAAGAATTGATGGAGTTGCGATGGGAGAAAAGAGGAACTAGGAACCAAGTGATGTCTCAGACAGAGAATACTCGCCATGCATCTGCGAGAGAGAAGTCCACGACTCTCCAGTATTCTAAGATCCCCACTTGTGAGAAGAGAGAACAAACTCAAGATTCTGGGGACAGTTTATTGGCACGCCAAACAAGAATGATCCTCTATAGCTGAGATCAGAGGCTCAATGCAAGGAGGAGGGAGCCCGTTGTGATGACTTCTGGGGCATACCGACTCAATGTCCCTTTCTCAAGGAGGCTCATGGGTATACTCATCCCAAAACACCTGCAAACGACCCAACCACTTTCAATCAGAAAGTACAGTGGGAAAATTGATCCAACTAAACATCTCGATGCCTACACGTATGAGGCCATGTACCTGGGAGCCGATGAAGATGTGATGTGCAGGATGTTTCCACGAACCTTGACAGAGGAGGCTTTTAGTTGGTTCAAAAGCTTACCCTCGGGGTCAATAGACTCTTGGGAAGAAATGGCAACTTCGTTTGAGAGCTATTTCATTATCTCCAGAGACGCTCCCAAGACTTCTCACACCTTGGCTCAGATAAGGCAGGGAGAAAGTGAAACTCTTAAGGAGTTTTTGAAGAGATTTTACAAGGAGGCGGCCTTGGTACCTAACCTCACGGAGGCTATTCAGCTTCATATTACTGTTGAAGCCTTACAGCCTGGATCCGCCTTTGCTTTGTCTCTGGCAAAGAGTCCTCCGACCTCATTGGAGGAGTTTCGAAGAAAAGCTTCGAAGTACGTAGGCATTGAAATTCACTTGGAAGCAGCAGCGGCGAGAGAGAAATCCCCAACGCCACATCAACCATAACGGAGAGATAAGGACAGGCCCCGATCGGAACGCATGGAGAGACCATTTGGTGGCAACACTTTCGATAGCCCTGCTCCGCAGTACCAGGAAAATCGAGTAAGTGCGTTTAGCAATTATGCTCCGCTAAACTCTAAGTGTTCATAAATTCTGAGGGAGGTCGGATGGCCAACACTTAGTACATACGGGGTCAGGAAACCGCCCCAGCTTCGCAAACATGGTGACCCCCGGAAATACTGTGAATTCCATGAGCAAAGGGGCCACTCGTCAAGCGAATGTCAAGCCTTGAAAAATACTATTGAGACCCTGATCCGAGAGGGTAAACTCAAACTGTACCTTTTCAAAGAAGGGACTTTTGATGACCCAATCCGGATTGAGAAAAGAGGGAGGTATCATGAGTACGGTGATGACGATAGCTCCACTCCGATCAGAAGGTTTACTGCTTCAGAAAAGCAAAAGGGAGTTCTGGTTGGTGAGCCTGCACAACAAAATGTTATGCCCCAACAACAACATCAAGGCTGTAGAGAGGTCATTGATTAGGGGTCAGACCATCAAAGCTAAGAACGTCCTCTGCTGCTGTAGCTAGTCGGTAAAATGGTGTGTACTCTTTCCTAACTTGGGTTTTTCCGATCGGGTTTTAGCAACAAAAAAAAAGGTTTAACGAGGCATAACCCCGACTCGGCTCTCTTTCTCTCTTTTGTATTATAGTTCATAATTAATGAAATATTCTCTCTGATCACCTATTGTCTTTATGGTTCTATTCGATGCATAACTGTGTTGTGACAAGATACTTTCAGGACGGATGATCCTAACAACATATCTGTCGTTAGTGATGGACCTCTTCAAAGGTACAACTGGGTGAACCATATTTCGAAGGCTCGGATTGTAGGAATAAACCGAACTCCAAGTACGGTTAGTAGGATTAAACCGAACACCGGTGAAGACCTGGGTTGTAGGATTGAACCGAACCTCAGGAAATAGGTTGTAGGATTGCACCGAACCTCATTCGAAGGCCCAGATTGTAGGATTAAACTGAACTCTGGGTATGGTTAGTAAGTTTGGCTGAACACCGGTGAAGGCTTGGATTGTAGGATTAAACCAAACTCCGAGTGCGGCTAGTAGGACAAAACCGAACGGCCGCTTGAAGGTTGGTGAATGGGTAAAATCCAACACCGATTGAAAAGAACGGTGAATGGGTAAAATCCAACACCAATTGAGAAGGCCGGTGAATGGGTAAAATCCAACACCGATTGAAGAAGAACGGTGAATGGGTAAAATCCAACACCGATTGAAGAAGAATGGTGAATGGGTAAAATCCAACACCGATTGAAGAAGAATGGTGAATGGATAAAATCCAACACCGATTGAAGAAGAATGGTGAATGGGTAAAATCCAACACTGATTGAAGAAGAACGGTGAATGGGTAAAATCAACACCGACTGAAGAGGAACGGTTAGTAGGATTAAACCGAACGCCATTGAAGACGGGTTGTAGGATCAAACTGAACCCCAATCGAAGGCTTGGATTGTAGGATTGAACTGAATTCCAAGTACGACTAGCCGGTTTTGCCGAATGTTGCAGAAGAATTAATCATCATTCTTATTATTGAATTCGCCCAGAAGCACTTCACCTGGGAATTCTTCACTCGGTAATACTTTCTGTTGGAATTCCTTACTAGGAAACACATCAACTTCAAAGTCCGACTCGTGAATTCTTTAAATTGAAAGTATCACTTCGAGGTTGCAGTCAGGAATTATTTACTCGGGAATGTCTCTACCCGAAAACGCACTCATTCGAAGTCAAAGTCTTTATCTGTCCGGAAATGTTTCACCTGGAAAATGCTCCACTCAGTGCCATCCCATGTGGAAGTGTCACACTCGGGGACACCCAACTCAAGAAAGTTTCACTTAGGAACTTCCAACCCGAATGAAGACTCGGATTATAGGACTAAACCGAATTCCGAGTGTGGTTGGTACGATTAAACCGAGCACCGTCGAAGGACCATTTGGAATCTTCCACCCAGGAATTATCATTCAGAAATCTTCCACTCAGAAGGATCACTTGGAAATCCTCTTTTCGGAAGAATCAATTTGAGAGCTTCCACTCGGAATTTTTTAAGGCAAAGCACGCGTCCTCGACATAAAAATAAGACTCGGATAACGCGTATATACTTTTACCAAACAGCACGAGGAGGTTACAGGTAATGGAACGTCCCAAGTGACACGGCCAGAACCAACCTCACTCGGAGACGCTCATCCAAAGTCAATTGCCAATTCAGAGTCTCTCACTCAGAACCGATCACCCGATAACGCTCAGGGACAATATTCAACGGTTAAACGAATATTGCGAAGGTAAAAACTTAAACATGTATTCTTGCAGGTTATGCCGGCATACAGACCTTTCGTGAACTGCATAGCTTATATAAGCAACTTACAGTCCCTCACATAAGCTAGGGGATAAATGATCCGGTCTGGATACCGGCCCCAAGGTTATCCGGTCTGGATACCGGTCCTTAGGATAAGAGGTCGTTTTAGCCGTCCTAGAGGTCAACCGGTATCCCAGGATAATGATCCATTAGGTACGTATATTAATCCGGACTGAACACCGGCTTCAAGGTTAAGAAGTCATCTAACTAACCTAGAGGACAACCGATCTCACCAGTCAATGATCCGGTCCGTTAACATATTATCTGCTCTCTTACACCGGGTGGCTTATCCACTATCTTACACCGGGTGGCTTCTAACTGATTGCCTCAGTGTCATAACGAGGAAGGTATTCAGCACAGGGGAATATGTCTCTTTCATTCACCGACAGAAGTGGGTACAATCACCAGCGGAATTTACGGAAAAGGTGATTATCTTCCATCTTTGTGTCAGAATCGTACACTGATAATTCACCTACTCTTCTGACACACTCTGAATACTGGCCCACTCGGATTGTCCCTTTATACACGTTATCAGAACCTAGGGCCCACTGGCACCCAATGATTCACCTTCCACGCTCAACTATAAATACCATATTTCAATACACAAAGAAGGTACATTGTTCTCACTCTCAGACTCTCTATTATACTGCTTGAGTATTAGCTGAGTGGATGAACACCTTTCTGACTTGAGCGTCAGAGCATCTTTGCAGGTGACACCACCTGTCGCCCACACCAACGCGCGAGGTCGGTGTGAAGGATCTCTAGGACGTCAAGACCGGTTTCTCTCACTGAGAGGCCGGATTATAGAGGTCGGATACTCACAGAGCCGGTCTTCAGAGACAATCTCCTCACTATTTGTGATTGGCCCAACACTGGATCTCTTGGACCCCGGTGCAGGACAGTTCAAAAACTAATAAAGGTGGCCAAAATACAAGGCCTAAAAAGTAAAGATGTCCATCTAAGGCTCAGACCTATTATAACATCCTTAATTTTTAAAATAATTTCCAATAAATCAAATAAAATTTCCAAAAACAGAAGTCGGATTCAATAAATAACCAGCTCGGTTTTACATCAATCCGACCGGTTATTTAAAATACAAATAATTCATTTAAATTTCAAATAGATTTTGAATTAAATAATTTCAATATCTATTTTACATAAGCCGACCGGCTCATTTAAAATATACAAATACATAATTTCACTCGGTATTCTCAGGAGCCGGCCAAGGCTTCTACCAAAATACACTCCAAGCCGCTGAGTGTCTTCACATATCATGGTTGGGCCCTTCATTCACTGTAAAAAATAACAACTGTAGGGGGTGAGCATCAACATATCAAATAACAGTTATTGAATTGGATAAAAGTCCAATTAATAACTATAAAACAAAACCAATCAAAATAACATCACATATATACTCATCATAACAGCATGTATTCTCAATAACACATAAATCAGTGTATGCACATGCTCAACCAAATGGATCCATTAAGTCTTTTACACATACTTAAATCAATGATCAACCAAAACGGGATCATTATTAAGTCTTTCAAATTTTGTGTTGCAACACTGGCTCCCCGAGCCATAATCCAGCTCCTCGCTGATTCAGCCGTTTTACAGGTACCCAACCGCTCTGCGCCCATAATGTAACACCGAGTACCACTCCCAAAGTGATAGCGGTCCTCTACTCAGTGCTACGGGCCGGCATTGAGTTACACTCAAAGGCGTCCGTGGTATATAGGAACCACCACAGGGTCTATGCCATCAACAGGCCATCCACATCTAGACCGGCAACACAGGCCCCCTGCAGTCCTGTGTGCGTCTCAATACAGTTAATATATCAATCATCAATCAATCACAAATTAACACCAACTCATATCATTCCACTCAGCATAATAACCAACATAGCATGTAATTATATATCATGAAAATTCATGAATATAATTCATATCATAATCATCAATTTCATACCAACATCCTCAATATCATGAACAACAATATCACATATAAACTCAATATGAATGGAAATTAATTAACATAAAGTATGTTATTTAATTGGGGTCTCAATAACATTTCATACATATATCACATATATCATAACAACAACACCCCAAATCCATTCATAAACCATATATTTAAAATGTACGCTCCCTCTACCTGGAATTAAAGAGTTCCAGCAACCTCTCAAATGTTATCCTGGTCGTTACTCAAGAATTCCGACTGGAATTGCACTCCTGCACCAGTCCTAAGCTTCTTTGTAAAGAGAAGGAAATGAAGACTTGATGTTCTTCCTCGTTTGATAGTTCCAGTAGAGATTGGAAATAAGAGGATTTTAGATGATAATTTCACTTTCAAAAGTTTCTCCATTAATCCAACAATGGAAGTATTTATAGATTCGTAATTCATACAGAAGAGACGTGAATGAATAGAAGTATTCTGACACACGTCTCCTTTAAATGATAAAGAAGATTTAAGGTATTTAATGGAAAGGGACAACTCATCAAGAAAGGTCACACTTTTAGAAAATATCTAAGAAAAGATCTTGCTAGAACTTAGAAGAACAAGATGACGTGGAAAGTATCCATAATAAAATATTTATTAATTTCCGACTCGGTTTCTACGTATTCCGACTCAGTTTCCTCATCTTGGCATCTTTTTCCAAGAGAACTTATTAAAGTCTCTTTTCACTCAAAATTCCTTTATTTGGAAATACATCAGTCAGACATCTTACTCGGTTATACTTCTTACCGAGTCAGAGTCTTACTCTTTCGTCATTCGAAAGTCTCCTCAACTAAAAGGTTACTCGAATATTTTCTCTTCTTTGAATTTATTTATTCTTAAACATATTCAATCAGAGTTTAAGTCTGTCCAGAAGCACTCTTTCTGGAGAGACTCACTCGGAATATCTCATTCGGAAGTGTCACAGAGACACTTCACTCGGAAAACCATTCACCCAGATATACTCCACTCGGGAGTTTACCAGTCAGAAATATCTTTCCGAGAAGTACCTCCACTTCTCTCGAAAACAACCCATTCGGAATATATCCACTCAGAGATGTTTCCATTTCACTCGGATTTACTCCACTTGAACGTGTCTCAATCGGACACAGCGTTACTTAACTTAGAAATGATTCTTTTATGATGTTTTACTCAGAAACATCTTAAATTCACTTAGAATTATTCTTTTCTATCTCATTTCACTCGGAATCGAATAATTTTCACTCGAAATATCTTGCTATTGATATTTTTCACTCAGAAATTCATTCAGAATTTCTTCTTTATTCTTTTTTAAGTTATTTTTCTAAAAATCATAAAAATCGGGATGTTACACCTATAGTCCAAAAGGTTTTCTAACCCTAATCTAAAATAATGAAAAAAAATGTATAAAATAAACAAAAAAAATATTTTAGTCAAAAGAAGCCCTTCTTGCTGTGTCCTCATTATGCTCCCCCTCTTAAAAATGATTTGTCCTCAAATCCAAGACATTATAATCTACAAAAAAGAAAGAGAGTAATAAGACCATTTATGATAAAAGAGAGAAAAAAATTAAAAAAATTTAAAAAATGAAGAATTTTAGGAAGGTATTCAACCAGGGTCAAAAACTAACATTTTTATTTGAGACATGGTCAAAACAAAATGATCATCATAAAATGCAATGAATTATTCCCATAAAAATGCACATGCAAAAGTGTGGGGTATGCCAGGCATCCTAATAAATGAGTTTACTGATGCAATGCATGAGAGATGTGGAAGATAATACAAAGGTATGATCATATGATGCTATTTGGAACAAAGGTAGATTAGAAATCATGAATGAAAATGATGCCCTAAAAGGATCATAGTATGTAATGGAATATAAACTAGGAGCTATTTATGACAACGCATGCATATAAACAACTAGTTCATAATATAATCCTTTATGAAAATGAATAAGATCAACATGATCATAGATAAGATGTGGTTGAAAATGCAATGAAATATACATGTGATAAGATGAACAAAAAGTTAACCCTATAAAAATCCTACTATGCAACATGATAACATATGAAATGACTCTTGGGAATGACAATTCAAAAGAGTAAAGGTATATGCTAATCCTATAAGATCCTATTATGATTATATACAACCTAAAACTAACCCTAAGGAAATTATAAACTACAATTGACCACTTCTTTTTACTAGGAATGAGTGAAATATGAAAGGATTTTTCTACCATTTTATGGTCTTCCTAAGGTTTAGAAATAATGTTTGAGAGCGGCAAACTATCACGAATTACAAGAAGACTATCATTAATGATCGGGATAGACAAACTATTATTGGTCAGAGGAATAGGCAAACTATGATCAAGGTGACTTTTTTGTTGAAATGCTAAGGTTGTTTAAAGATAAGCCCTTATATTCTCTTTTTTTTTTCCAAATTTGATTGCTTTTTTCTTTTTCTTATACCTATTATACTCATTCCAATAAAGTTTCACTTTCTCATCCATAGATGTATTATGTTTTTGCCTTAACTTTGATTTTTTTTCCATTTTGACACAAACCTATTTTCTTATTTCCATTGGTATCATATTCTAAAATATTGTCCCAAATTTCTTTTGACTTCTTATGAACTTCCTCAAGAACCTTTTTATTCTTTTATTTTTCTTTTCTATGGTATAATCATCCTTGGATTCATAAGAATCTAACTTAGCATAAAGGACATATATTTCTTCTAATAAGAGCTCAAACAAACATGATGTAGGTGTTCTATCTTTCTTACTTGACCTAGGTGAAGACATGGTTAAAACATTCAAATAAACTTACAAAGACCTAGCATGCAAGGACGAATTAAAGTATAATCTAAAGTAATTAAAACACAAACTAGTAGAAGATGGAAAAAATTAAACTAAGTCCTAAGCGTATTACCCCTAATCAACTAAATAACCAAAGTCCAAAAAGTTCAATGTCCTTAAAGTAAATGCCCCAGAATACAAGGGCTAAAGTGCAAAGAAAAAATTGACAATATTTTTGTATTTTTTTTACAAGACTTTGCTTCCAACTGTCTTTAAGCTCCAAGACCACCATGACATAAACTTAAGAAAACTCAAAATAAAGGTTAGCACAATTAAGATAGGAAAGCAAAAAAATGGTCACTTTACTCTAGTGTTTCACTCTTACCACTCCTCCAAATTGGTTCAAGTTCCTTAACCTCAAGCAATGTCACTCTTACCTCTATGTTTCAAGTATGCTACTCCTAAGATATTGAATTAAGACTTATCCTAAAAGAATGCCAAAGGTATGAAAACTCTAAGACAAAACTTTAGAAGAGATAAAGGCAAGCAACAAAAGTGAAATTAGAAAAGGGTAACTCAAATTGGATTTTATGTGACAAGTGGAATAACTCAAAGCAATAAAAGAGAAAATGAATGGAGATTATATTTTAGAAACAGAATTGTCGAGACCAAAAAAAAATTTAGACAAAACTTGGACAAGTAAAAAATTAAATGCATAAAAAAATAAACACACAAAATAAGACCTAGAAACTTAGAATGCAAAATTTGTGTAAGAAAAGGTACCAACTTGCAAAATTGAATTTTTAGAGTTTCTTAGACAATTATAAATAATAATCAAGGGCTTTCAAACAATTACAAACAAAGTGCTCATATTTTTTTATTTCTTTTTAGGGGTCTAAAATCTTTATTTTTGCCAAGGAACCCTAGAAACTTTGCAAAAAGGGTCTAAACTTTTTCTTTTTAAGACTTTTTTCTTGCTTTTTATATTTCTTTTACCACTTTACAAACTATTTTTGTAGCACACTTACAAAAAAAAAACCCCCAAGGAAAATTACCCAAGAACTAAGGTTCAAAAATTCAATTTTTAGCATTTTTTCTTACCACCACTTATTGCATCTTCTCCTATTTTGTGTATGGCATGGAAGGATCACTTAAAAGACATGAAAAGAAGACCAATATACAATATGAATGCATGAAAATATAAAGTCCTAGCTGCTGCCCAAAACGAAAAATATGAAAAACTATGGAAAGAAACTAACAATTCCTAAAGAGAAGCACATGTTTGTTCACCTAAAGATGAGATGAACATCACACAAGATTTGGAGCCTTTAAAGTCAATTAAATGATGCGTTTAAAAGACTTTGAAAATACAGTTTCTATGACCAAAATCAAGCAAGAAATTTAAAGGCAAAGAAAAGGCTTCAAAATGCACCAATACACCTAAAATTGGCTCTAACAAATTATAGCTTTCAAGATCAAATTTTTATGACATAAACCGAACCTTAATGGTGCACAAATTCTAAATCTAAAACATATAAATAAGGTATTATGACAAGAACTCAATCAATATGCATAAATAAATTCAAAGGGAACAAGAAAGCATATAGGAAATATGCGTTTTTTTTTTCTTTTTGTGATTTCTTAACAAGAAGATATATAAAATATGAATAACAAAAAAAATCAGAATTTCCAACAACCAAACAACCCAAGAAAAAAAATTAAAGAGAAGAATGGTAAAAAAGAACCTTAGGTTCTAGATACCACATGATGTAGGAAGGAGAATCTAGTTATTCTTCTTCTTTTTCTTTTGATAAAGGAACATAAGGATTAAGGTTTTACCAAGGGAAAATAAGGAAAAAGAAAAAGGGAGGCGCCACCTAGAGAGGATAAGCCTCAATCTCGCCACTTAGGAGAGGAAACCCTAGGATAAAAGTTTGCTAAAGTTTGAAAAACCCTAGTTAAAACGAAGAAGGAAAATTTAACTCCACAAATACTCAATGTATTCTCTTAATTTAAGGTGTCAGTAATACAAAGGAAAACATGCTTTATATAGGCTAAAGGGGGCACACCACTTAACCTAATGAGCTTTATTCTTTCCTAAGCTAAAAAACATTAAAATTAAATAAAACTAATAAAAGTGGTCAAAATACAAAGCCTAAAAAGCAAATATGACCATGTAAGGTCCAAACCTATAGTCCAAAAAACTTTCTAACTCTAATCTAAAATAATGAAAAAAATATATATAAAAAAAATATTTTAACCAATCTAAAATAATGAAAAAAATATATATAAAAAAAATATTTTAACCAAAAAAAGCCCCTCTTATTATGTCCTCGTCACAATCTTATCTATTCAACATGAGTTTTAAACTACCATAAACATAAACAAGTCAGATTGACGTACTTATTCGGCTATATTAAGGACCTCTCATTACCATGCCCAACCACTGCACATTGTTGTGTGGGGCTATCCAAATAATAATTTGATTCATCTTCATATATAATCATCTAATGAAAAACAACACAATTGAGGATCTGTCGAAAATATTTACTATTGAATATAATAACTAATGTCTTTTCAAAGTTAAACTCACGTGAAATAATTTTTAGATAATTATAAAATGCCTTATCCATACCCATCAATAAATATATAACTAAATTATCACTGAGTCAAGCATCATGGTTCAACACAGGTGATACGGTTCTCAGGTGGTCATGGAAAATGATATATAAATTGTGGAAAAAGACTCATAGCAGCAGCAGCTATTGCGGCTGATGTTTCACCAATTCATTGTTAACGGTGTACCAACTGATATTGGCGTGCCCAAATATTCACCATTTTAATTCAGACAACCAGCAGCCGTATTTTCTATTCATTTTCATACCATTACTTTTAATGTATATATCCCTCTCATCATCATCATCATTATGATGGAATTCTCTTAACAATTGAAATATTAATACGCCAACACCATTGATATTTGATATTGCACCCGTTTAGAGCATTTAATTTGTACCCCCATTAATTAATAGTTAATTCATTAATCTGGATCACTACGGCTGTGCAGAGCATTACGTACCGCATGCATTGTATCACACAATTATATGTGGAAAACTGGAAATAGTGGCGCACTACCAATACAATCATTCTGATGACTCACACAGATATATGTAGTATTAAGATAACAGAAACAAAAAATATACCTCTAAATCCATCACTTGAGGTTTGGAATAGCAAACTAAAACCTTCCCCTATTGTGTGGTTAAAAATATATAGCTTAATGCCGTGCCATCCCTCAGCACATGATCAATTTTCAGTAAGATAATCTTTTTAATTTGCTAGTCACACCGCACTCATAAAAAATTATATGTTACAATTAGTATGATATAATAATTTTAAAAAAATGTAAAAATAACAATTATTTAGTTAAGTTTTTTTTTTCCCAATCAAAATACAAATTTAAATACATTTTTTATTTTAATATTATTAATGGATGTTCTAAGAATTTATATTAATATTTAACAGAAACACACATATATAAAATATTATGAAACAACATTTAAATAATTTTTTTTTCTATAAAAATACAACATTGATATGATATAATAGTTTAAAATCCTTATCATTTTATCTTATACACATGCAATCAGCACAAACCCAGGGGCATGACATGATAGCAAAGGTCAAATGTGTGTGATAGTGCTTATTATAATTGTTAATTACTATACAAGTAACTTATTTCAAAGATATGAAAAATTTTAGACCGCCGAGGATAGAAACTTTTTGCCCAGCTGCATATCATCTTCATAACATATATAATACAGAGATAAATCAGTTAATTTTCATTTTTATGCTTATTAATAGTTAAAATACCAACACACAATTAATTCCTGTTAAGGAAGTTGTTACTTGTCAATTTAATGATCTTTTCTCAATAAAATTTATCCTTAATTTGACATTAAACTATTTGATTTATGTATTTTGATGTTTTTATTTTTATCATTTTAAAACAATATTGTAATTGTCAAGTAACTAATAATGATTTGGATTCTTTTTAATAGGTTTTGGGTAAAGAAATGAGCTGAAGATGAAAAAATTATGTCAATTACTCAAGTTGTCAATTTATGGCCAAAACAGTTACATGAAAATTTTACCAAATTGATCAAGTAGACCTTACATAGTAGGGCTTACTTAAGAGACCTAATTTTATTTTAGTTTTTGGTATCTTTTGCATTGGAGGAGGACTTGGAGACATTTTGGAGGACTTGGAAGTCATTGAAGGATCTTGGAGACCAATTCTTCTTGTACATTGATGTATTTATGGTTAGCCTTTATTATTATGCGTGGTTAAACTTTTTTTTTGCTGGACTCTTTTCTACTTATAACTTTGTAGATAATATTTATGTATGTTTATACATTAATATCATATTAACATTTTATTTCTTATTGTCTAATGCTAATTTATATTCAAGAAAATGTTACTTATGTGAGGTTGATTTACCAAATAGGTCTTAAGAATGAAATATTAATTAGAGTCTTCTTTTAAGAATAAAGTTGATTCTATATGGTTGTCACAACTTTTTTTCTTAATGTAAATCATAATATTGAATTGTCATGGGTTGAGATTTGCTGTTAGGATTTAGAACCTATTTCCTAAAAAATTAAATTTAATGACTTTTATGTCACATTAATTTAATTTAATGACTAACCATGTATAATAAGATCTTAAATAAGTAACTAAAATAAAGAAACTTTAATATTAACAGCTTGTATTAATTGTTATGTTCCAATTAATTCTTATATGAATATCTTCATAAAAATGTTCTTATGTTAAAATTGGGAGAAAATTTAAAAAAATTTAAATTGAAAAGAAAAAGAAGTAGCAATTCGGAATGGCAATTATAGATTGGGTGGATAGTATGTTACTAAGTAAGTCGAATTGGGAAGTCCACTTGCAGTGTTTTGGTAAATCTTGAAATGGCGCACTTTGCGTGGATTAAGTGGTTGACGCGTATTTTGCAGTGCGCACAAGAATAAGCATGCATGATTCTACCTTTTTCTTTAACCTTAAAATCATATATATGGCTGACACAATTAAGCACCGAACTATACCTTACTCCACATTGCCTTATATATATAACACACACTTGGTTCCCAACTCCCAACCACACAATTAACATGAAAACCACTACACTTTTCTTCCATTTACTCTTCCACACTCTCTTCCTTATTGGAGAATCAGCTAATGGAGTTTATATCGTCTATATGGGAGCCGCGGATTCAACTAATGCTTCTCTTAGGAATGACCATGCTCAAATTCTAAATTCAGTTCTAAGAAGGTAAATCTATTTCATACATATATTACTTATTTACATCGTATCGTATACTAATTCTCATCATTAACTAAGGAATGGGAATGCTCTGGTACACAACTACAAACATGGTTTCTCGGGGTTCGCAGCTCGTTTATCAAAAGAGGACGCAAATTCTATTTCTCAGAAACCCGGTGTCGTCTCCGTTTTCCCTGACCCCATTCTAAGGCTCCACACAACACATTCCTGGGATTTCCTCAAGTACCAAACCCACGTCAAAATCGATTCCAAACCTGCAAACACCGTCTCCAACTCTTCTTCCTCCTCAGACATCGTCATTGGCATCTTAGACACAGGTATATGGCCAGAGGCTGAGAGCTTTTCGGATTCAGGTATGGGTCCTGTTCCATCAACTTGGAAAGGCACCTGCATGAAATCACAAGATTTCAATTCCTCTAGTTGTAACAGGTAATTAATTAAGTTCCGCAAATGAAGGAGTTGATTAATTAAACTACCTTTCTCGATTAATTCGTTTTTCGGTCCCATTCATTCATGTTTCATAGTGGGTCCCAGTAGCGTAACTAACGGTTAGGGATGATGTTTGTTCTATTTGGAAATTAATTAAGGAAGCTAATCGGAGCGAGGTATTACGCTGACTCTGATGGTGAGGAAAGCACACCCAGGGATACGGTAGGTCATGGGACCCACGTAGCGTCCACGGCGGCGGGTGCAACTGTCACCAATGCTTCCTACTACGGTCTCGCTCCGGGGACGGCCAAGGGTGGGGCCACGGACTCCAGGTTGGCGGTTTACAGAGTGTGTTCGACCTTTGGGTGTCGTGGCTCCGCCATTCTTGCGGCGTTCGACGATGCCATTGCCGATGGAGTCGATGTGCTCTCGCTCTCGCTCGGTGCGCCGGCTGGGTTCCGGCCTGATTTCACGTCGGACCCTATTGCCATCGGAGCGTTCCACGCCGTGGAACGAGGCATCGTGGTGGTGTGCTCCGCCGGGAACGATGGACCGGACTCCAACACGGTTGTCAACGACGCGCCTTGGATTTTGACCGTTGCTGCTTCAACCATCGACCGGGATTTTCAGTCTAACGTTGCATTGGGTGGTAACAATGTCATCATCCAGGTATGTGTATATATATATATATATACACACCGAAAACAATTTATTACATAAATGTTTTAATATTTAAAAGTTTATTAATTTAACGTTAATATAAGCTTAACTATGGGAGAAGGCCTTGGGTTTCTTTCCAAACATAAATTAAGTTCTGAAATTGTTTGGAAACTAAGTTTTATTTATAAATAAGATTTCTTTATTAGTTTTTTATATATTAAATAACAAATTAATTATATAGGATTGCATTGGATTTATAAATTTATTTAAACCAATCTAATTTTAAACACAATATAATTATATAATCAAATTGAACAATTTTTTATTTAAAACCATAACATAGTTTTAATAACATTTTTCATATATATTAAAAAATCTATTCATCATAGGTAAATATATTAAATGTGCCAATTATTATTATTATTACCCTTTTAAAATTACCATAATAAAGAGAGACAAATGAACTTTTTAATCTTTGATATTAAGAGAGAAGATATATTTAATAAGGGTATATGATATAAACATATAATAAATATACATTGTAACTTGTAAGAAATCTTATATAAAAATTAAAAAATAGTTAAAAAATAGAGAGTTATAAAAAAGACCCAAAAGAGTATTTTTTAGGTGTAGCTATGATATGATACGCAATAAAGTTATTAGTTACTTTGTGATAAAAAATTTTGGTTGAATGTCACAAAAATTTATGGATTATATATTTCACCTAATGAAAGAGATTTCACCTTTTATTTATAAGCCCAAAATATTAACTACTAAAAATAGTTCTAGGCAAGAAAACACCTCTATAATCCTAAGCTAAAATACTCATAAGCCACTTCAGGCAAACATTATAAAATAATGTTTAGTCAAAAGGTCAAGGGACCTATTTCCCTTACCTATGATAAATTTGACAACATGTGTTGTATATTTTATTTTATTTTGTTATTTTGCTTCTTTGAATATATATATTTTTTTAAGGTTTAAATATATAGTTTGCTTAATTATATGTTCAATTTGTTATTATAGAAAAATTAGTTATATAGCTTTCGTGCTATTGAAAATAGTTTTCAAAATAATAAAAAATTACTTATCGTTATTTTTGTATTTTAAAAGACTTTAAATATTATACTTCTTTCTACTATTTTTATAAAACTTAATTTCATAAGAATTAAAGAAAACAATTATTATAATTAAATATAGTAAATTTATCAATTATTTTTATTATATCAATGAAGAGAGGAAAATAAGCATTTCAGATTCCATTGATATCATGGAAGAGAGAGCAGTGAATAAGAAGAAAATAACAGTTGCATAGGCTAATGACACAAACTTGATATCTTTATGAATTAGGAGTAAATAAGTTTGTTTAATAACACATGTGGAAAGGAGTTTAGAAATTATTAAAATTATTATTATGGGCCATACTGCAGCCAACTGGTGATTGCTATAGAAATCCAATAACTACGGCTTTCCGAAGAAAGCAAAATTAGACCATCCAATCATCTCGTGGGCCCAAAACAAGTTAAAGTTTCCAAATTCTGTTGATCAAAAATAAATATTTGCTTTCCAAATCTAAGACAGAGTACCTGGAAATAAATAATAAATTATATATGTTTGGAGATAAATAATATATTTTCCAGTGGATTTTTTGGATAGATTACAAATATTGAAGAAAATTTTTAAAATGACAAATATATAACCAAAACAAAAATAAGTTATAAGTTGATTTTTTGACATCGATAGATATTTTTATCATAGCTTTCTACTTTTATTCTCAATTTGTACAGTTTAATTAATCACTTAATCTCATATTTGCTTATCATTGAACTCTCCAGGGTAGAGCCATAAATTTCTCCCCTCTTTCAAATTCTCCGGAGTATCCATTGATATATGGTGAGGCTGCTAAGACGAGCACCACCAACTCAGTTGAAGCAAGGTATGTATGTAAAACCAACAAACTATAAAGAAAACTTGGCAATAAATTGGAAGCTCAAAAACCTCAAGGACTTGGAATTGGACAACAACCAAAAATAAAATAAGGAATGACAAACATGTGTTTCATCAATTATTTAGTCCAAACACTAAACCTCAGACCAAAAGATTAAATTGTTTGTCAAATGCAGACAGTGCCACCCAGATTCATTAGATGGAGATAAAGTCAAAGGGAAGATTGTTGTCTGTGATGGCGAAAATGATCCGGATTCAACCATAGAAAAAGTTGACACAGTGAAAGATGCCGGAGGAATAGGTCTTGTTCATATTTCCGATGAAGATGGAAAAGTAGTATCAACTTTTCTGGACTTCCCAGCAACAGTGATAAGTTCCAAAGATGCCACAACAATCCTCCAGTACATCAATTCAACTAGGTGAGTCAAAATTAGTAGAACTTGACGCGGTTACTTCCAAAATTTCACTTTGCATCTTTCTTAAGATCAAGATCAATCTACATAGATGATCACAAGTTAATTTAATTGTTTGTGCATATAATATAAAGCAATCCAGTGGCAACAATTCTACCAACAGCTACAGTCACTGATTATAAGCCTGCTCCTGTGGTGGCATACTTTTCATCAAGAGGGCCTTCAACACTTTCAAAGAATATTCTCAAGGTATGACAGAGTTATAAATCAAGACAAATTATCTTCCATGACAAACACTAAACAGGACCAGCTTTCTTTGTAGCCTGATATTGCAGCACCAGGAGTTGACATTCTTGCAGCATGGATTGGAAATGATGCATCACAGGTTCCAAAAGGGAAAAAGCCCTCATCATACAACATAATCTCAGGGACTTCCATGGCTTGCCCACATGTTTCAGGGCTCGCAAGCAGTGTCAAATCACAGAACCCCACTTGGAGTGCTTCTGCAATAAAATCTTCCATCATGACCACAGGTTAGGCACTTGATTATAAGTAACAACGAATAGAATTATAAACCAATGTCCCTGTGCAATGTTTAGATTTATCAACGATGCATCAACTCTTTGTGGTAAATTTTCAAAGAGAAGTAACATTGTTGGTAAAGATTTGTTCGTTTATGCCGTGGTACCTCATGATTCAAAAACTCCTTCTAGAGTTATATCTAGGATCAGGACTAATAAAAATATATACTTCTATGTAATTCAAGTCTGAGGAGAAAAAAAAATACACCAAATTCAATAAGAAAATAAGAATTAAAATTGATTAAATAAAAGAACTGATCAGTTAATTAAAAATAAAATTTGACCAAATGATAGGTTTTGAATAACTTTAAAAATTGAATTTGATTAATTTAAAATTTATTTATAAAAATTATAAAGAAAATTTTTAATTATTAACTAAATATTTTATTAATCATTTTTAATCAAAAGTAAAATCTTCATTCCTTTTAAAACTTTTGAGATACTGATAAAATTTCCAACACTCTTTCTATATGCAGCAATTCAAAACAATAACTTGAAGGCTCCTATAACAACGGATGCAGGGTCAGTAGCCACACCTTATGACTATGGAGCAGGGGAAATGACAACATCTGAACCATTGCAACCTGGGCTAGTTTATGAAACCAGCACCATTGACTACCTGAACTTCCTGTGTTACATTGGATACAATATAACAACTGTTAAGGTCATTTCTAGAACTGTCCCTGGTGATTTCAGTTGTCCCAAGGATTCAAGTTCTGATCAGATCTCCAACATCAACTATCCTTCCATAGCAATCTCCAACTTCAGTGGGAAAGGAGCTGTGAATGTGAGTAGAACTGTTACAAATGTTGGTGAAGAAGAGGAAACAGTGTACTCCCCCATTGTTGATGCTCCTAGCGGGCTAAATGTCACGTTGACTCCAGATAAACTTGAGTTTACAAAAAACAGTAAAAAACTAAGTTACCAAGTTATTTTCTCCTCAAGCTCAACGTCAACCTCGTTGAAAGAGGATCTGTTTGGATCCATTACTTGGAGTAATGGTAAACATACAGTTAGAAGTCCTTTTGTATTGACTAAATAGTGAAATTAAATGTAACGATGAATAAATGCAACCAATGTTCTTCTTGTTGACTACTCTCTGAGTCTTGATTATTTATTGGGTAAATTACAAAGTATCAGTATTTTACCAATCAAACGAATATCGATCGACACTTGAGGTGATATCACTTGTAGTATAAGTTAAGGGCAATGAACATGAATTCAGCTGTATCACTATCTGTTTTTCTTCTTCAAAAGAAGTTGATGATTTCAGTGAAAAGAATCTGGTAGGGATGGTAGCTGTTGCCAAATACGTATTTAGAATTGTTTTCACAACTAATTAATTGTAACTAAGTTGGTAACGAAAACTGAGATTATAAAAAGAATCTTGTATTCAATTTTTATTAAACACACTTATCAAAATGTGAGGAAGTTTTTCCTTGAACCTGAAACAAAATTGTGTCCGAGGAAGAATAACAGCAGTTAGAGGTTTGGATATCTAATGTGGGCCTGCAAACAACGTTCATTGGAATGGCGTTGGCAAGCACCCTAGTGGAGGTGCACCAAACACTCCTACTATAGATATTCATTAGAGAGGGAAAAATATAAAAAATCATTATTAAAAATAAATAAAGTGTAACATCCTGATTGCGCATTACTGGGCAGATTAAGATTAATAACTGAATAATAATAAGTGGCATGGAATTACGCATGTGCCCTCTGGACAAGTATAAGTAACTTCCTACTCACGCTAAGTTGGGAAAAGGAAGAGAGAGTTGAGTCATTTCTCTGTTCGTGCATGCAGAGGTACCATCCCTGTTTCTCTCTGAAGCTCAACTAAGCTTCTTCTTCTTCTTCTACATCCCCTCCTCGTGAGCAACGTTGTGGTGTCTTGGAGGCTTGAAGTCCTCCACTGTTGGTAAGGGTCGGACTGTTCGAGAGAGAGAACAGCTTTGGGTTTCTCCGAAGTTGAGTTCGGAGGTTGACAACTCGAATCGAGGGTCGTTTCATTGAGAAGGAGTGACCGAAGAGCGATCGGTCAGCGTTGTTAGCTCGAGGAGCTTCTGGGATTTCTTATTCCAGGTAGGTAGGAGGTGCTTTACATTTTAAATGAATGGTTTATGGACGGGTTCCGAGTGAAATTGTTATGTTGTTTGTTATATAGATTTTAGCCTGTGATGATTGGAGTGTTATGTTGATTCCGTCCATGGTTTTATATTGAATTGCATGAGATGCATGTTGATGATAATGAGAATGCCGAGTGCATGTGTTGTGAGACAGTTATGTCGATTTTCGCTTGTGATTTTATATTAAACTGCATGAGATGCATGTGACGATAATGTGAATGCCGAGTGCATATGGTGTGAGACTGTTATGCTGATTTCCATTTGGGATTTTATATTGAATTGCATGAGATGCATGTTGATGATAATGTGAATGCCGAGTGCATGTGGTGTGAGATTGTTATGCTGATTTCCGTTCATGATTTTATAATAATAATATGCATGAGATGCACCATTGAAAATGCTGAGAGCATTTAGCGTGAGACGCTTATTATTGAATCGGTAATTAAGTATATATGCATGAGATGCTATGAAAGACCTTGAGTAGGACTCAAGGCAAGCCGACTGAGTGGGACTCAGGGCTACCCGTAACACTGCCGTTGTCGCTGAGAGTGACTGTGTTACATGAGAGGGCAAACGGTTTGGTACCAGTAAAACGGCCGGATCAGCTGAGAGCTGAGTATAAGGCTGAGAGCCTATGTTGCAACACAAAACTTAATAATGAACAATTGGATCCGACTGACTGAATGTGTGTGTACACTGATAAGTGTTGCCGAGTGCAATATGACTTGTATGGTTATGTGTATATGTTATTGAGAATAACATGAATTATATAGCCTAGAATGAATTGAGTAACTCCCGATTGGATGATGTTATGTGAGTAATCATATTGAATGGCAGTGTATGTTGTTGTTTGTTTGAGATATGATATTGCATAGTAAAGAAATGGATGATTGATCTGAGTCAATAACTGTCATTTAATATGTAAAATGCTCACCCCTACTTATGGCTATATTTTCAGTGGATATTGGTCGGGATGGTGAATGACGAGTGCTCATCAAGCCGTGTGAGGAGTATTTGTACAGATGTAGTGTATATATTATATATAGTTTTGATATAGCCTTGGCTGGCTCATATGTAAACCGTTTGTTTTGAGTAGATACACGAAATTGAACTACCCAGAATTATGAACATATGTATATAGTTAATGTTATGAGGTTGTTGAATTGTCCAGGAAGTATTGTTGTATGAGAAATGTCAAAAACTAAATATTTCCGTGTGAGACATAGTTGAAAGAGCCTTTTTCCGAGTGAAGAAGGGTTAAAATAGATCCGAGTGAGATGTGTCCGAGAGGACTACTTCCGAGGGATGTGTCCGAGAGGACTACTTCCGAGGGAAGAATAGTCAAGATGTTTCCGAGTGAGACATAGTTGGGAGAACCTCTTCCGAGTGAAGAAAGGTTTAAATACTCCCGAGTGACATTTGACCGAGAGAACCACTTCCAAGGGAAGAATAATCAAGATGTTTCAGAGTGAGTCATATCCTAGAGAACCTCTTCCGAGTGGATAAGGTTTAAATATTTCGGAGTAAGACTTAACCTAGGAAACCCTTCCGAGTGAAGGAAGGTTAAACTACTTCCGAGTAAGACATGATCGTAAGGACCACTTCCGACGGAAGGAAGGTCTAGATGTTTCCGAGTGGGACATAACCGAGAGTACCTCTTCCGAGTGAAGAAAAGTTAAAACGTTTCAGAGTGAGGTATGACCGAGTGAATCATTTTCGGATGAAGGATTGAAATGCCTCCGAGCGAACCATGTCTGAGATGAGATCTTCCAAGTGAAGAATAAGGATCTGACTGAGTGAAAAATTCTGAGAGAGGCATGACCTGATGGGGACCATCCCCGAGTGAAAGGAGGTTCCGATTCCGAATGAAGGAACACACTGAGTGTAGGGACTCGCTCTAGCGAGTAGGAGCTCGCTCAAGCGACGTTTACTAGTTCCGCTTACCTGAATCAGGATCTCGCCAAGCGAGTGACACCCTGACCCTATTCTCTGTTTCCCGACTCCTAATCTGAACGTGAAAAATTTCTCTCGGCTTTGGGTTTGTCTTTATTAAGTTGGGATGTTTCATTTTGGTATCAAAGCGGACTTAAGAGGTCCAAGGCCAAGGAATACTTATTATATGCTATAGAGTTGTATGATATTGCGTGATAAATTGTTAAGTGTGGAACTGTAATGTGATCAGCTGTAAATAGTCGGGCATTCTTATCCTTGAAGTAATGTTGATTTCAGGATAAGACATGGCTAACCGTCACGGTATGGATGCTATGGTCGAAAACCGAGTGAATTCCAAGGTGGATTCAATCCTGAGCCGGCCTACACTTGGATTCAGGATCTAGAACGGATCTTTGGTAGCCTTCGCTGCACCGAGGCTCAGAAAGTACAGTATACTGTGTATATGCTTCGTGGGGAAGCAGAAAATTGGTGGAAGATTACCAAGGCCAGGATGATAGATGCTGGTACCCAGTTAATCTGGACGAATTTCAAAGCATGTTTTCTAGAGAAGTACTTCCCTGATACCGTGAGGAGTAGAAAAGAATTGGAATTCATGGAACTGAGACAAGGTTCTATGATGGTAGAGGAGTATGCTGCTAAGTTCGAGGAGCTGTGTTTATTTTACCCTCCTTTCCAGCAGCCGGGAACCGAGGGTTTCAAATGTATAAAGTTTGAGAGTGGTTTAAGGCCTGAGATCAAGAAGGCGTTTAGGCATCAAGAGATCCAGAGTTTTCCGGTACTGGTGAATAAATGTCAGATTTTTGAAGAAGACGACAAGGCTCACTCGGGCCCAAGTAGCAAAACCGATACTTCCTTGAAGCCACAGCAGCCTAGCTTCAAGAAGTAGGGCAATTCTGGTAGAGGTGGACCCTCCTCCAGATTTAGAGGTCGGGGTGCACGTGGTGGTCGTTCAGTTGGTCATCCAAGGGATGACAAATGCTTTAAATATGACGGTGACCACTTTGCTCGGGACTGTGGTAATGAAGACGAGGTGGTATGCTATCACTATAATGAAAAAGGGCATATCCGCCCTAATTGCCCTCAAATACAGCAAGCTAATACTAATGCAAACCGTGGAGGCTTCCGGGGAAGAGGCCGTGGAAACGGTAATCGTGGTGGCCGAGGAAATGGCGCTCGGGGTAACATGATGTTTGGTCGGAATGATCGTGGAGGAAACGCTAACCAACCGGCTGTAGGCAGAGTCTATGCTATTAATGCCGAGGACGCCGCTCAGGCAAACGATTTGGTGCAGAGTAAGTGTTCACTCGATAGACATACACTTGATATTGTTTTTGATTCTGGAGCTACACACTCTTTTATTGTTGATGATTGTGTGAGGCGTCTGAGACTGCCTGCTGTTGACATGGATCGGACTTTGGATGTATCCAATCCGACCGGTATTAAATTATGGACATCGATGATGTGCAAAGATGTATCCTTCACGTTGGGTGATAGGAGTTTTACTGCTGACTTGATATGCTTACCCTTGAAGGGCCTTGACATTGTGCTTGGCATGGACTGGCTATCAGCCAATAAAGTGATGGTCGATTGTCAAAACCGACGCGTGATTTTTCCAAAGCAGACTGCCAACGACTACACGGTCCAAGGTATAACCAATTACTTGTGATGCTTTGTTTGGCTGATGGAGAGGGTAGACCTGGAGTGTATGATATTCCGGTTGTTTGTGACTTCCCTGAGGTGTTTTCGGAGGATGTGTCGAGTGTCCCTCCTAATAGAGAAATTGAGTTCTCTATTGATCTGATTCCTAGAGCTCAACCGATTTCCAGTGCTCCCTATAGGATGTCCCCTACCGAGTTAGCAGAGTTAAAGAAACAAGTCGATGAGTTGCTCGGGAAACAATTTATCCGACCGAGTATATCACCGTGGGGTGCTCCAGTGTTACTCGTCAAGAAAAAGGATGGTAGCATGCGGTTATGTATGGATTACCGCCAATTAAATAAGCTGACCATCAAGAATAAGTATCCGTTGCCTAGAATTGACGACCTAATTGATCAGTTACGTGGTGCATCGGTCTTTTCTAAGATCGATTTGCGATCGGGAAGATATGAGTGAAAGCTGCTGATATTTCGAAGACGGCATTCAGGCCGTTCGGTGTAACCAATGCCTCTGCTGTATTCATGAACTATATGAATAGTATCTTTCACCCATACTTAGACCGATTCATGGTCGTCTTTATCGATGACATCTTGATTTATTCCAAATCTTCCAAGGAGCATGAGGAACATCTTCGCTCGGTGCTCCAAGTACGGAGGGAAAAACAATTATTTGCTAAGCTTTCTAAGTGTGACTTCTGGATGGATAGAATCCATTTTCTAGGGCATGTGATCTTCATGGAAGGTGCCTCGGTTGATCCTTCCAAAGTGGAAGCTGTTATGGATTGGGAGAGACCTAAGTCAGTCTCAAAGATCAGGAGTTTTATGGGTTTAGCCGGTTACTATTGGAGATTCATTGAGGGATTCTCTAAGATTGCGTTGCCATTGACCAAGCTAACCCGAAAGAACGTCCCTTTTGTGTGGTCTTCCGAGTGTGAAGGGAGCGTTTAAGAGTTGAAAACTAGGCTGACTACAGCTGCTGTGTTGGCATTGCCGAACCTGCAGGAAAGCTTTGTAGTTTATTGTGATGCATCCGGACTCGGTCTAGGATGTGTGTTGATGCAGAATGGCCAAGTGATTGCTTATGCTTCGCGTCAATTACGACCACACGAACAAAACTATCTGACGCATGATTTGGAGTTAGCAGCGGTGGTCTTTGCACTAAAATTTGGAGACATTACCTGTACGGATCTAAATTTGAAGTGTATAGCGATCATAAAAGTCTGAAATATCTATTTGATCAGAAGGATCTGATAACCAAATTTAAATTTTAAATCCTTTTTTAAAAAATTAAAATTAAAATTCTTTATCTTAATTCTTTGAAAAATTTAATTGTCCCGGACAAAATTAGGTAGCAACAGCTTGTCCCTCTTTATTTATTTCTTACTACAGTTGCAGGAATATAACGCGGTGCAGAAATTTAACACACTTGCAGAAATTTAACACAGTTACAGAAATTAATCACAGTTGGAGAAATTTAACACGGGTGCAAAATTTTAACATAGTTGCAGGAATTTAACACAGTTGGAGAAATTTAACACGGTTGCAAAAATTTAACATAGTTGTAAGAATTTAACGCAGTTGCAGAAATTTAACACAGTTGCATAAATTTAACACAGGTGTAGAAATTTAACACAGGTGTAGAAATTTAACACGGTGCGAAAATTTAACACAGTTGCAGAAATTTAACACAATGCAGGAATTTAACACAATTGCAGAAATTTAACACAGTGTAGAAATTTAACATGGTTACAGAAATTTAACACAAATGTAGAAATTTAATACAGTTGTAGAAATTTAACACAGTGGGGAAAAATTTAACACAACAAGAAATAACTCGTTAGAAATTTATAGCCAATCTGATTCTCCATCATTAGCGCAACCTTAGTATTCTCCAATTTGGCTAGGCTTGATTTGACGTTCCTTTCTTTTAAAAGAGATACAACAATGCTCGACGTTTACTTTGTTTACAGCAAAATAATTGGTAACTTCTTAACGTACATATGAGATTACTTTGTTACCCGTAAACCATCGCTGACGTAATCGTAGAACCTGTTTTCATTTTTATTTTTAACATTTCAGTTTCTAACCTATGCATGCTCATAAATAAACAAAACAAAGAAGGGGTGGATAATTCAATGATAAAAACAAAGAATTGTTTATGGTATAGAGAAAAATTTAATAGATAGAAGAATCCAGTGAAACAAATTCTAAATAGTCACATCCCTAAGATTAACTGTCATTCTTCCCAAACTATGACTTTGATGTACCCGTTAGCTAAACTTTAGAACAATGACTGTCTCTGAATGTTCATATGCCTTTACTTCCAACCTTCTGAGCTTTATTTTCACCTAGGTGCCTTTTCAGGTTTTCAACCTAGTGGACGCTTCATTTTCTTTTCCAATGCCCTGACTTTTACCTAAATCGCCCTCACGAGTTTTTGACCTAACGGGCCATTTTATTTTTTCATTTTTTTAAGACCCTAACTTTTGCCTAGATCTCCCTTATGGGTTTTTGACTTAGCGGGCTCTTTTTATTTTCATTTTTTAAAGCCCTAACTTCTGCCTAGATCGCTCTCATGGGTTTTCGACCTAGCGGGCTTTTTTAAACATAATATTTCTTGACAGCATCTAAATTCACTGGGTAGGAAAGCTCTTCACCATCTATGTTAGTGAGAATGAAAGCTCTTCCTGAAAAGGCTTTCTTGACAACATAAGGACCTTGGTAATTTGGCATTCATTTCCCTCGGTGATCTTTTTGAACAGGCAATATCTTTTTCAGCACTAAGTCTTCTTCATGAAATTCCCTGGGATGAACCTTCTTTTCTTGAGCCTTTTTCATTCTTTTTTGATATAGCTGACCATGACAGAGGGCCATCAGTCTTTTTTCTTTGATCAAATTGAGTTGTTCAAACCTTGTTTGAACCCATTCAGCTTCCTCTAATTCGCCTTTTTTTAGGACACACAAGGAGGGAATTTCTACCTCAAATGGTATCATTGCCTCCATACCATACACCAAGGAAAAAGGGGTTGTCCCAGTTGAAGTACGAACAGTAATGCGATACCCATGTAAGGCAAACGAAAGCATTTCATGTCAATCCCTAAATGTTACCACCATTTTCTGAATGATATTTTTAATGTTTTTATTTGTTGTTTCTACCGCCTCATTCATTTTTGGCCGATACGGAGATGAGTTATGATGTTGGACCTTGAAAGTTTCACATAGCTCCTTTATCATCTTATTGTTCAAATCTAACATGTTATCCGTTATAATTTTACTTAGCAACCCATAACGACAAATCAAGTCCTTTTTAGTGAACTTGATTACCACATTTCTGGTAATATTGGCGTATGATGCACCTTCAACCCATTTTGTAAAATAGTCTATCGCGACTAGAATGAATGATGACCATTAGAGGTATAACATCCTTAATTTTTAAAATAAATTTCAATAAATCAAATAATATTTTGCAAATAATTCAAATTTCCAAAACAGAATTTTAATTAAATAATTACAATATCAATTTTACAAAAGCCGACCGGCTCTTTAAGTTTACAAATAAATAAATAAATGAAAACACTCGGTATTCAGGAGCCAGCCAAGGCTTCTACCAAAATACACTCCAAGCTGCTGAGTGTCTTCACATATCATGGTTGGGCCCTTTATTCACTGAAAAATAACAACAGTAGGGGGTGAGCATAAACATATCAAATAACAGTTATTGAATTGGATAAAAGTCCAATTAATAACTCTAAAACAAAACCGGTCACAAATATCATCACATAATTATTCATAATAATGATATACTCATATTGCTCACCATAATAACACCGAGACATATAATCATCATGAACAGCATGTCATTCTCAATAACACATAAATCAGTGTATACACATACTTAATCAATGATCAACCAAAATGGGATCATTATTAAGTCTTTCAAATTTTGTGTTGCAACACTGGCTCCCCGAGCCATAATTCAGCTCCTCGCTGATCCGACCGTTTTACATGTACCAAACCGCTCTGCGCCCATAATGTAACACCGAGTACCATTCCCAGAGTGATAGCGGTCCTCTACTCAGTGCTACAAGCCGGCCTTGAGTCCCACTCAAAGGCGTCCGTGGTATATAGGAACCACCACAGGGTTTATGCCTTCATCAGGCCGTCCACATCTGGACCGGCAACACAGGCCCCTGCAGTCCTGTGTGCATCTCAATACAATTGATATATCAAACAAATATCAATTATCAAATCACATATCCACATCATCAACTCATATCATTCCACTCGGTATAATAACCAACATAGCATACAATTATATATCATGAAAATTCATGAATATAATTCATATCATAATCATCAATCTCATACCAACATCCTCAATATCATGAACGACAACATCAGATATAAACTCAATATGAATGGAAAATAATTAACATAAAGTATGTTATTCAATTGGGATCTCAAATCACGCACATATCATACATATAACATATTAATACCCCAAATCCATTCATAAACCATCTATTTGAGATGTACGCTCCCCCTACCTGGAATTAAAGAGTTCCAGCAGCTTTTAAAATTTATAATCAAGTCACTACTCCAGAATTCTGACTGGAATTGCACTCTTGCACCAGTCCCAAGCTTTCCTTGTAAAGAGAAGGAAATGAAGACTTAACTTTCTTCTTGGTCGTTGGTTTCCAGTAAAGTTTGGAAAGAAAGGCTGATGATTAAAAGTTCTTCCATTAATCAATCAATGGAAGTATTTATACTTATGATTCATGCAGAAGAGACGTGAATGAATAGAAGTATTCTGACACACGTCTCCTTTAAATGATAAGAAAGATTTATGGTATTTAATGAAAAGGGACAACTCATCAAGAAAGGTCCCACTCTTAGGAAATATCTAAGAAAGGATTTCGCTAGAAGATGGAAGAACATAATGACGTGGAAAGTATCCATAATAAAATATTTATTAATTTCTGACTCAGTTTCCTCATTCTGGCATCTCCTTCTGAGAGAACTTATCAGAGTCTCTTTCCATCCAGAATTCCTTCTTTCGGAAATATATCAATCAGACATCTTACTCGGTTATACCTTTGCCCGAGTCAAAGTCTCTCTTGCATCATTCGGAAGTCTTTCTGCTGGAAGATCACTCAGAAAACATAATCAGAGTTGAAGTCTCTTTGTCTAGAAGCACTCTTTCTGGAAGGACTCACTCAGAATGTATCACTCAAAAATGTCACAGTGACACTTTACTCGGCAACCCATCCACCCAGATATACTCCACTCGGGAGTTTACCAGTCAGAAATATCTTTCCGAGAAGTACCTCCACTTCTCTCGGAAACAACTCATTCAGAAACATTTCACTCGAAGATGTTTCCGTTTCACTCAGATTTACTCCACTTAATCGTGTTTCAATCGGACACAGCGTTACTTGACTCTGAAATGATTCTCTTATGATGTTTCTCTCGGAAACATCTTAAATTCACTTAGAATTATTCTTTTCTATCTTATTTCACTCGGAATTGAATAATTCTCACTCGAAAAATCTTGTCTTTGACATTTTTCACTCAGAAATTCATTCGGAATCTCTCTTTTTATCCTCAATAAATTATTTTTCTAAAAATCTTAAAAATTGGGATGTTACAAGAGGCTTTGGGTTCAATAGGCCCAATAACATCCATTCCCCCACATTGAAAATGGCCATGAAGCTGTTATAAAATTCAAGGGTATTGGTAGGGCATTAATATTATCAGCATAAGTTTGGCATTTGTGGCATCTTCTGACTTATTAAAAACAATCTGACTCTATGCTTAACCAAAAATAATCAACTGAACTGGTCTGAACTGGGGTCAACTATCTGGTGTGGGACCAGCCACAAATGTCAACTGTTGAGAATAATTTATACACAAGTATAATGGGTATCCGGTATTGTGCCCTTTATCTCAATGGGAGAATAAAGGTCTTGTAATCCTGGAGATCTTTCACACCAAACTTTCGTGTTGATGAGGGGCGAAGGATGGTGTCACCTGCGAAGATTTTCTAACGCTCAAGTCAGTAAGCAGAAATGGCATTCAAGGTTTCAGAAGCATAAGTTTAGGAATGAGTCTAACATACCAGAGTAGTGAGAATGTTGGCATTTATATACATGCATGCGGAGAATGACGAGTCCTTAAGGTTAGAGGACCAATAGTACATTGTGCAGTGTACAATTTTTACACACGACGTGGGTGGCTCTGTGTCTCTTACAAACTTTCTCTCATACCTGTACCTTGTACTTTTTTTCGGGTGACATGAAAGTTTATCGGTGTGCTAGGCGTTGACCTGGACATACGAGAATAAGAGAACGTCTGATACGGGTTTACAATTTGGAGGTTTACCTGTGACATCGGTAGTTAGTGTGAGAATGAATGAAATTACCCTCATGCCCATATGTCGGTATCGAGACCGAATCACCAGCCTTTAGAATTTTTTGAGCCATGGTATGACCATTCATGTGTGTCCCAAAGGAACCCTCATGAACTTCTTTCATTATTTGACTCGCTTCTGTAGTATCAACACATCAAAATAGTACCATATCATAGTTCCTTTTATAAAGCACGTTCCCACTCATAAGGAAATTGGATGCTAACTTTCTTAAGGTTCTCTTATCATTTTCAGAGTCATCTAGCGGATATTCTTTATTCAAGAGGTAACACTTGATGTTGTGGTACCAAGGTTGTTCGTCCAACTCTTATTCTACCAAGTGGCAATATGCAGGTTGGTTACGTGTCTGAATTTTAATCAGGGGCATATCGTTACCATCATTGACATCAAACATTGAGGATAAGGTGGCCAGAGCGTCTGCCAACTGATTATATGCTCAAGGGACATGCTGAAAGGTGGTTTCTTCAAAGTGTTTGACCATTTTCAGAATATAGCTTTGATAAGGGATCAATTTATCATCCCTGGTCTCCCATTCTCCTTCAATTGGTGGATGACCAAAGCAGAATCCCCATATACTTCTAAAATTCTTGAATTGGCGTCAATGGCTGCTAGGATGCCTAATGTGCACGCTTCATATTCGGCCACATTATTTGTATAATCAAAGCATAAACGAGTTGTGATGGGAATGAATTATTCTTCTAGAGTGATCAATAATATTCTGACCCCATGTCCTAAGGCATTCAATGCACCGTCAAACCATAACTTCCATTTTTTACCATTCTGAGGTTCTTCTTGAGTCATTACCATGATATCTTCATCGGGAACCTTATGATGCATGGATTAGTAATTATCTAAAGGATGGTGGGCCAGATGATCAGTTAGAGCACTTCCCTTAATTGCCTTCTGAGTAACATAAATGAGGTCATATTCTGACAGTAACATTTTCCATCGAGTGATTCGTCCTATCAAGGCTGGCTTCTAAAAAATATACTTGATAGGGTCAATTTTAGAAATTAACCAAGTAGTGTTGTTTAACATGTACTGTCGTAAACGTTTAGCTGCCCATGATAAAGCACAACATGTTCATTCTACCAAGGAGTATCTGGATTCACAACCTGTAAACTTTTTGCTTAGATGATAAATGGCTTGTTTCTTTCTCCCTGTCTTATCTTGTTTCCCTAGAATGCATCTCATTGACTGGTTTAGTACCATAAGGTACATTATAAGAGGTTTTCCCAGCCTGGGTGGCACTAGTACTGGTGGGTTTTGTAAATAAGTTTTTATCTTATCAAAAGCCTCTAGGCACTCATCGTTCCACTATGTGCGTTGATTTTTCTTCAATAGTTTGAAGATTGGCTCGCATGTAGCAGTCAACTGTGAGATAAACCGAGCAATGTAATTTAATCATCCTAAGAATCCTCGTATTTCTTTCTCAGTATTGGTGGGAGGCATTTCAATTATTGCTCTGGCCTTATCTAGATCCACTTCTATTCCCTTTTGGCTAATGGTAAATCCTAACAATTTACCAGATTTTACGCCAAAGGTACATTTTGTAGGGTTGAGTCTTAATTGGTATTTTGAGTCGTTCAAACAACTTTCATAGATTGTCCATATGTTCCTCCTCTTTTTTGGACTTGGCAATCATGTCATCAACATAAACCTCAATCTCTTTATGCATCATATCATGGAAAAGTGTCACTATGGCTCTTTGATAAGTTGCCCCAGCATTTTTTAAGCCTGAAAGGTATCACCTTCTAACAAAAAGTCCCCACGAAGTAATGAAAGTGGTCTTCTGCATGTCTACCTTGGCCAACTTGATTTGATTGTAACCTGAGAAGCCATCCATAAAGGAAAAGAAGGCATGATTGGCAGTATTATCTACCAGAACATCGATGTGAGGAAGAGGAAAGTCATCCTTAGGACTAGCACAGTTCAAATCTCGATAGTCAACACACATGCGAAACTTTCCATCTTTTTTAGGCACTGGTACAATGTTCGCCACCCATTCAGGGTAAGTGCAAATGTTAAGAACCCAACATCCAACTGCTTTTGCACCTCCTCCTTAATTTTCAAGGACATGTCTGGTTTCATTCTACTTAACTTTTGCTTTACTGGGGGGGCATTCAGGCTTTAAAGGTAGCCTGTGTTCTATAATGCTTTCATCAAGCCAGGCATATCATGGTAGGACCATGCTAAATATTGACAAACTCAACCAAGAGTTGGACGAGGTGTAACACCCTGGAACCAAATTACAAATCCCAAGATAATTACCGTCACCATATAAAATCTCTTGGATAACTTATTTTTCGTCTGATAATTATCAAGTGATTCACAACTTAATTCCAAAGGTTACTGATATAATATTAGAGTGCGAAACTTTTTACATAACTAACTTTATTTTATTATACATAATATCAGAGTTTCATACATATTATATTTTACAACAGGCACCTAAATCTTCTAAAATATAAAGATATAAAATACCAAAACATAGCATATGCATACGTAATACAGTTATAGTAGTCAAGCAAGCAAGCATCAGCATCAAAAGCCTTCATAATTCATCCACATTAAGTATCATCCATTTTGTCACATGTCTTCCTGATTAACCACTAAAAGGTTACCAAAAATAACAAAAAGAGTGAGATAAAATATCAAATAAATAGAAATTAAATTAGAACATACACAAACACAAGTAGGATGCTATGCGATGCAGATACCAAACAAGTGTTTTATATTATTTTTATATTAATATTTCCGTTCTCTATAAGAATGAAAATGCATGATGGATCCATTCTGGTGGGAACATATGCAGTGATTTCCAACAATAACATTTTTACGGATATCCAACCGATACCGCGCCCCATAATGCAACACCAACATCAGATAACAACATCATAATATCAATAACAAGTATTGCGGGACCCCCCTTAAGGACACACTGCTCAGCGCTTAAGACGGCCGTGGAATATAACCACCGCAGAGGTCTGTTGCTCAACAAAACGCGTTCCCCCACCAGGAACCCCCTCAAAGAACCCCCTGCGGATTCTTTGAACCGTCAATGCATATGATGCATGAATGCATTAAATTATCAAATTTCTTTATAAAATTATCATAACAATCAAATATGTATACTTTATTTGTAATTCAAAGAATATGGAAATACATTTTCCATAATATTTATATCATAATTCAAAACATATGGAAACACATTTTCCATAATATTTAATAATTCAAAGAATATGAAAACACATTTTCCATGTTATAGTAATTATTTAATATCATATTGCAAAGAATATGGAAACATATTTTACATGATATAAAATTATACTACTAAAATAATTTAAAAACAAGAGTTTTCTTCCTTTAAATATGTTCAAATAAAATTCTAAATTTAATTTAATTAATTATATTTATTTATTTCAAGATAAGGTCTTTAGGATAATGAAAACTCAATAATAATAATAATTCTGATTTTTATAAAAAAAATCATTATTTTAAGTTTTTTAATCATATTTATGAAAATGTCACTGGTTTTATTTATAAAAATGCCACCGTTCTAATTTATTTACAAAAATGTCATCGTTCTGTTTTATTTACAAAAATGTCACCGCATGTTTTTATATACAAAAAGGCCACCGCTTTTAGTTTTTAACACCGCTTGAAAATGTCTGCTGTTATAGTGTCTGATTATGCAAAACGAAAACAGCACCTTTGTTTCTCTCTGTTTTACTATTTATTTGATTTTAAATGCAAAAATAACATACCAATTGATTCCAATTTATCATACAACATTAAAATCATATCATATATCATATTCCAAACCAAATAACATTAATTTCATAACATAATTCCAATTAAATCAAAATTTAATTATATGAGTTTCTAAATAATTAACAATTAAACAAGTAATTCTAACTTAATTTCTAAGTATTTAATATCCTATCCCCTATTTATTACCTTAATTGAAGATCCTTAAGCTTTCCTTGTGCTAAAACCCCTTGATTCTCCAAATGGGTATGAATCTTAATGTGGGAAATTGGAAGAATTTAGAGTGAGAATGGAGGAAGGGAGAGCTTGATGAAGATGGCAATGGAGGAAGCAAGCTTATGGAATTCTGGGTGATAGAATTAATATTTATAGAAGGTGGATGGCGGTGGAAAAATGGCGGTGAAGGAGAGAAGAAAGAAGGAAAATTTTCAGGAGAGATAGGCAGAGAAGATATTTCTTCTCTTTCTTCTTTTATTTTCTTTTCTTTTATTTATTTATTATTTAAATAACGGGTTCCTTAATAATTCTACGTTTTATTTCAAGTTTTATTTTCGTTTAGTCTCATTTTGAATCCGATTTATGAAATAAAAATATCCCTGTAACTGGAATAAAAATTTTCTATTTTCTAAAATTTATTTCTTATTTTTCTAAGAAACTTTAATTTTTCACTGTTTAATTACTGATTCAAATTTAATTAAAAATTGGTCTGTGACACTCTTCCCCCGTTATAAAAATTTTATCCTCGAAATTTAAACGTACCTGGCTAGAATAGTTCAGGGTATTGACTTCTCATCTCGTCTTCTCGCTCCCAAGTCATGCTTATTTCATCTCCTTGTTGCCAAGCTACTTTCACTAATGAGATCTCCTTGCCTCTTAGTTGCTTGACATCTCTGTCCATTATCTTTATTGGTGTTATCGTAAGGTTTTCCTTAACTTCTATATCATCAGTCTCGATCACATGATCTGGATCAAGTACATACTTCCGTAATTATGAGACATGGAACACATTATGAAGATTGGAAAGGTGAGGTGGCAATGCAATCTGATATGCCATTTTACCAATTCTTTTCAGAATCTCATATGGTCCTATATACCTTGGAGTAAGCTTCTTGCTTTTTAACATTTTTCCAACTCTTTTGTTGGGTGATACTTTCAAGAATACTAATCTCCAACTTGGAATTCTAAGGGCTTCCTCCTTTGATCATAATATGACTTTTGCCGATCCTGCATAACTTTCATCCTTTCTCTAATCATTCGAATCTGCTCTTTCCTTTGCTGAACAATTTCTGGGCCAAGAGTCAGGTTCTCACCTATCTCTAACCAGTAGATTGGTGTCCTGTACTTTCTACCATACAATGCTTCATATGGTGTCATCCCAATGCTAGTGATAACTATTATTATATGTGAATTCAATTAGTAGGAGATAATGTTCCCAGTTTCTACCATGTTCTAACACACATGCTCTCAGTAAATCCTCTAGACTTTGGATAGTCCTCTCTAACTGGCCATCAGTCTGTGGATGATAGGAAGAGCTTAACTTTAGCTTAGTACCAAGCTCTTTATGTAAACTTCCCCAGAATCAAGAAGTAAATCTAGGATCTCTATCAGATACTATACTTGACGATACTCCATGTAATCTTACTATCTCCTTTATATATACTTGAGCCAATCTCTCAAGTGAATGCTTCCTATTGATTGGAAGAAAATGGACTAATTTTTTTAATCTATCGACAATCACCCAGATAGCATCATTGCCTCTTTGTGTTCTAGGCAAGCCTGACATAAAGTCCATGACAATGCATCCCATTTTCATACTGGTATTTCTAGTGGTTGTAATCCACTAGCTAGTTTTTGATGTTCAACTTTACTTTTCTGACATATTAAGCAAGATAAAACATACTCAGCTATCTATTTTTTCATCCTCTTCCACCAGAAGTCCTTTTTTAAATCTTGATACATCTTCATAGATCCAGGATGAATACTAAGCATACTTTTGTGAGCTTCATCTAGAATCATTTTGTTTACTTCCGCATCCTCTGGAACACATATCCTTTCTTTCATCCTCCAGACGCCATCTGAACCTTCTTGTAATCCCAGATCTTTCTCATTACGTTGTGTCTCGATCATCCTTTGAAGATATTCATCCAATCTTTGTCTTTCACACACCATCTTCAGAAAATCATTAGTAATTTTCAAGACTCCAATAATCATGTTTACTGAAGATTTCTCCTCAACTGCTATGTTTAGGTCTCTAAATTATTCAATCATTTCTAATTCTTTTATCATTAGAACTGCCATATGAATACCTATCCTATTAAACGCATCAGCTACTACGTTGGCTTTCCCTGGATGGTACTTCAACTCGAAGTCATAGTCCTTGAGGAATTCCATCCATCGAGGTTGTCTCATATTCAATTCTTTTTGGTCAAACAGATATTTAAGACTCTTATGATCACTATAAACTTCAAACTTTCCACTGTAAAAGCAGTGCCTCCAAATTTTTAAAGCAAAGACAATAGCTGCTAATTCCAGGTCATGAGTAGGGTAATTAAGTTCGTGTGGTCGTAATTGCCTTGAAGCATTAGCAATTACTTTTCTTTGTTGCATTAGGACACAACCAAGTCCCAACGTTGAAGCATCACAATAAACTTCAAAGTTTTCTTATGGATTTGGTAAAGCTAGAACTGGTGTAGTTGTTAATCTTTTCTTTAATTCTTGGAAACTCGCTTCGTATTCAGGAGTCTAAATAAAAGGTTTATTCTTACAGGTTAATCGGGTCATTGGTAGGGCAATTCGGGAGAATCCTTCAATAAATCTTCGGTAGTAACCAGCGAGTCCCAAGAAACTCCTGATTTCTATGACAGTCTTCGGTCACTCCCAAGCTATTACGGCTTCAATCTTCGTAGAGTCGACCGACACTCCATTCTTAGATATCACATGGCCTAAGAATTTTACTTCATTAAGCCAAAACTCACATTTGGACAGTTTGGCATATAACTGCTTCTCCTTTAGTATTTGTAGCACTAAGTACAAGTGTTCCTCATGCTCCTCCTTGGTTTTGGAATAGATGAGAATATCATCTATAAAGACAATAACAAATTGATCAAGGTATGGATGGAATATCCGGTTCATGTAGTCCATGAACACGGCTGGAGCATTAGTTACTCCAAAAGGCATAACTAAATATTCATAATGGCTATAGCGTGTCCTAAAAGCTGTCTTTGGAATATCTTCAGCCTTCACGCAAATCTAATGATATCCCGATCTCAGGTCTATCTTGGAGAACACAGTAGCTCCTCGTAGTTGATCAATAAGGTCATCGATCCTCGATAACAGATATTTATTCTTAACTATGACTTTGTTCAATTGGCGATAATCGACACAAACTCTCATACTACCGTCCTTCTTCTTGACTAGTAGTACAGGTGCTCCCCAAAGAGATACACTAGGTCGTATGAATTGCTTTTCTAATAACTCATCTACTTACTTCTTTAGTTTAATCAGTTCCATTGGAGACATTCTATAGGGTGCTCTAGCAATGGGTTCTGCTCTAGGAATTAAGTCAATAGAGAATTCTATCTCCCGTTTAGGAGGTAATCCTGGAACATGTTCAGGGAATACTTTTGGGAATTCATAGACTACTGGTATCTTACTTACATCAAGAATAATTTTCCCTTCTGTAAGTGTAAATACCATGAATAATTAGGCTTCACTGTTCAAGGAATATCCTATAGGGTTCTGTAAGACATTATACTCCTGACACTCCATGTTGTCAGGTGGAAAGATCACTGTCTTATTATGGTAATCAATGAGGACATGATTAGCAGATAGCCAATCCATCCCTAAGATAATTTCCAAGTCCTTTAATGGTAAGCATACTAAGTTTACGTTAAAATTTCTACCTCCTATATGTATAGAACAACCTTCACACACATTAGTTGTCCTAAGATGGTTACCAGTAGGAGTAGAGATAAGCAAATCATATTGCATAGATTTCACAGGTAAACTCAGATGCCTAACTCATTCTTCAGCAATAAAAGAATGTGTCACACTAGAATCAAATAAAACAGATAAGGTAGTATTGTTAAGAATGCACTCACTTTGTACTAAGTCATCTGCCTGTGATGCCTCTGATTCACTAATTGTAAATACTCTACCAGTTATAGGTGATTTGTTCTGATTATTCACTAGAAGTCCATTTTCTCGTCCTCGACCAGCTGGGCCTTTGACATTATGTCCTTCGTAACCATTTGCATTACGTCTATCTCGAATGTTGGCTCCTCCTCTGTTGGCTCCATTATTGTTGTTCTCAGTTTTAACATTCACAACGTTAGTGCCTTGGTGAAGTTGTGGGCAGTTGGGATGAATATGTCCCTTCTGGTTGCATTGGAAATAGGTAACATTTATTTGTGTATAATCACGGGTTCAATGATTTCCTCTGCATTTATAACAGTTCCATATGATTGGTGGGTTTACACATCCTCCAGATGATGAAGATGATCCTCCTCGAAATTGATTCTGATTAAATCCTCCTCACCTTTTAAAGCTCACTAATTGAGGTCTCAATTGCTTCCTACTTTTCTCCTGCTCGATCCTAGCCCAATGGTTCTCTTTAAAGATTCTGTATTTGTTGATTAAAGTAGGAAAACTCCTAATCTCCTGATGTCCTATGGCTTCTTTAATTTCTGGCCTTAAGCCATTTTCAAATTTGACGCATTTAGAAGCCTTAGTCCATGGCTGTTGGAAAGGAGGATAGAACAATGATAGTTCCTCAAATTTGGTGGTGTATTCTTTGACAGACATATTCCCTTACTTTAATTCTAAAAATTCTAATTCCTTTTTGCTCCTGACACTAGCAGGGAAATATTTCTCAAGAAAGCTTTCTTTAAAATTCTCCCAGTTGAGTAGCTTACCGGCTTCTAGTAACCTATCACGAGCGAAAATCCATCAATTCTCTGCTTCCCCTACCATCATATAGGTAGCATATTCTACCTTTTGGGCTTTAGTGCAAGGTAAGGATCAGAAGATACGTTCCATTTCTTTAATCCACAAGTAAGCCACCTCTAGATTACAGTCTCCCTTGAATTGGGTAGGTTTTCTTTTCAGGAAATAGTCAAGTCCATGGGTTCCTTCAGCTAACCTTTGTTGTTCCTGTCTCTCAAGGATCTCAGCAAAGCGATTGAATGCAGCTGCTATGGCATCATCATTTTGTCTTCTAGCCATTTCTTATCCTACAGGTACGGGTACCACTGCATTCAGTTATTGAGTATTTAATATACTCAGAGTTTTAACAATTTTACACCATCTAACTAACTACTATACTAACCAAAAACATACGAAGAGCACATATAACACACAAGCACACAAATTTCAGACAAATAGCAATCAAAGTTCACAAACTTCAAGCTATCTTATGTTAATCTAAGGTTTTATTTATATTTTATAAACCATTGCTTTGATACCACTTCAGTTGTAACACCCTGGAGCCAAATTGCAAATCCCAAGATAATTACCGTCACCATATAAAATCTCTTGGATAACTTATTTTTCGTTTGGGAATTATCAAGTGATTCATAACTTGATTGCAAATGTTATTGATATAATATCAAAGTACGAAACTTTTTACATAACTAACTTTATTTAATTATATATAATATCAAAGTTTTATACATATTATATTTTACAACAGGCACCTAGATCTTCTAAAATATAAAGATATAAAATACCAAAACATAACATATGCATACATAATACAGTCATAGTAGTCACGCAAGCAAGTATCAGCATCAAAAGCCTTTATAATTCATCCACATCAAGCATCATCCATTTTGTCACATGTCTTCCTGATTAACCACTAAAGGGTTACCACAAGTAACAGAAAAAGTGAGATAAAATATCAAATAAATAGAAATTAAATTAGAACATACACAAACACAAGTAGGATGCTATGCGATGCAGATGCCAAACAAGTGTTTTATATTATTTTTATATTAATATTTCCATTCTCTATATGAATGAAAATGCATGATGGATCTATTCTGGTGGGAACATATGCAGTAATTTCTAACAATAACATTTTCACGGATATCCAACCGATACCGCGCCCCATAATACAACACCAACATCGGATAACAACATCATAATATCAATAACAAGTGTTGCGAGACCCCCTTAAGGACACACTGCTCAACCCTTAAGACAGTCGTGGTATATAACCATCATAGAGGTCTGTTGCTCAACAGAGCGTGTTCCCCCACCAGGAACCCCCTTAAAGAACCCCCCTGCGGATTCTTTGAACGGCCAATGCATATGATGCATGAATCATTAAATTATCAAATTCCTTTATAAAATTATCATAACAATCAAATAAGTATACTTTATTTGTAATTCAAAGAATATGGAAATACATTTTTCATAATATTTATATCATAATTCAAAACATATGGAAACACATTTTCCATAATATTTAATAATTCAAAGAATATGGAAACACATTTTCCATGTTATAGTAATTATTTAATATCATATTCCAAAGAATATGGAAACATATTTTCTACGATATAAAATTATACTACTAAAATAATTTAAAAACAAGAGTTTTCTTCCTTGAAATATGTTCAAATAAAATTCTAAATTTTATTTAATTAATTATATTTATTTATTTCAAGATAAGGTCACTAGGATAATAAAAACTCAATAATAATAATAATTCTGATTTTTATAAAAAATTATTATTGTAAGTTTTTTAATCATATTTACAAAAATGTCACTCGTCTTATTTATGAAAATACCACCGTTCTAATTTATTTACAAAATGTCATCATTCTGTTTTATTTATGAAATTGCCATCACATATTTTTATTTACAAAAATGCCACCACTTCCAGTTTCTAACGCTGCTTGAAAATGTCTGCTGTTATATGGTCTGATTATGCAGAATGAAAACAGCACCTCTGTTTCTCTCTATTTTGCTATTTATTTGATTTTAAATGCAAAAATAACATACCAATTGATTCCAATTCATCATACAACATTAAAATCATATCATATATCATATTCCAAACCAAATAACATTAATTTCATAACATTAATTCCAATTAAATCAAAATTTAATTATACGAGTTTCTAAACAATTAACAATTAAACAAGCAATTCTAACTTAATTTCTAAGTATTTAATATCCTATCCCCTCTTTCTTACCTTAATTGAAGATCCCTAAGCTTTCCTTGTGCTAAAATCCTTTGATTCTCCAAATGGGTATGAATCTTAATGTGGGAAATTGGAAGAATTTAGAGTGAGAATGGAGGAAGGGAGAGCTTGATGAAGATGGCAATGGAGGAAGCAAGCTTATAGAATTCTGGGTGATAGAATTCATATCTATAGAAGGTGGATGGTGGTGAAAGAGAGAAGAAGAAATGAGGGTTTTCAGGAGAGATAGGCAGAGAAGATATTTCTTCTCTTTCTTCTTTTCTTTTCTTTTCTTTTATTTATTTATTATTTAAATAACGGATTCCTTAATAATTCTATGTTTTATTGTCACGTTTTATTTTCGTTTAGTCTCATTTTAAATCTGATTTATGAAATAAAAATATTCCTGTAATCGGAATAAAAGTTCCTATTTTTTAAAATTTATTTCTTATTTTTCTAAGAAACTTTAATTTTTCACTATTTAATTACTGATTCAAATTAATTAAAAATTGGGCTGTGACACGAGGTTTGCATGATTTTTTTCTTTTATCATGGTGCCAATCTTTACTTCCTTTTTCTCATGTTCAGTTCCCAAGTTGATTATCTCAATTACTTCTTGATGAGGAACTATTTCCTTATCTTCATGGTCCATCAATCTCCTTAGTTCAATAGGAAGTTCCCATTCAGTTTTGCCTTCTTCCTCGGTTTGGTTAACGGGGTTATCAAAGTCATAGTTTGTAGGCAATTGGCAATTATTTTCAGAAACATTACTCTCAGACCTGGATTTATTTTAAAAATAACAATAAGATAATTATGGAGAAAGAAAGAGAGAGAGAAAGAGAGAGAGAGAGAAATATATATTTATTTATGAGCAATGAAAGACAAAAAGCAAAATCAAAGCGAACAATGGAAAGAAAAAAGAGATGAAAGAAAAAATAAAAATAAAAGGAAACAAAAAATGCATTAATCAACAACTGAAATGTTTTGCCCTTTATTCAAATAAACACCCTAAAGCCTCAGGCAAAGCTTATAGGAGTTGTGCTACAATAATTACTTTGAAAAAACTACAGGTAACTATGTGATATCTCAATTGTTTAGCTTAAAGCTTGGTGGTACTGTGTACACTAAAATATGGTCGTCTTTTAGCAACTCTTCCTCCACAGCAACTATCTGATCAGCACGAATGAAACTAGCACTTCTGAAACTTTGACTGATATGGCAAAGGGGAATCCTCTTAGTTTTTGGCTTTGGGAGAAAAATATCAAGAATGGGTCCTGAATAGGGTCTCCATTGTCAAATTACCCTTCAGGAGTCCCTCGTATCAATCTGCAAGCACTCCCGTTCCACCGTTTATTATGGAAGACAAAACAACCCAGGCTTTGAAGGCCAAGATAGAAGGATTGACAGCTAAGAATCAAAGGCTGGAAGAAGACCTGCTGAAATATCAACAAGAATGCACACTCCAAAAGAGGGAAAGCTTGGAGAATAAGCAGGCCATGGATGAGATTAAAAAAAATAGAAGATTGAAGAAGACTATAAGGTGAAGCAAGATTATTGTCTCGAGGCAGCCAATTCTTAACTAAAAATGAAAAGCAAGCAAAGTGACACAATCCTGGCTAAGAAGCATTTTCTAAAAGATCTGCTGACACAATCCAAGGAAAATGAAAGGGAGGCTTTGGTGGAGAAGGAGTTGCTACAATCTCAAGTCCACAGGTTGGAGAAACAGCTTGACGAGGTAATGAGAGCCTGTGAGTAGGAGATAAATGATGAACGAAGAAATGCCATAAATACAGAGCAACATTGTCAAGAGGCCACACGCCTTTTAGAAGCTGAATTAGCTCGACAAGATGAGATCATTCGTTCATGGATGGATCGCTTCACTAATCTATCCTACTTGGCCAATGGAGTTCTGGAGGATCTTCCACTATTGCTGAAACAAGCCGAAGGGATGGCTAATCCTCTCACTACTCCAAAGGAGATTTCAATATTTCTGAATTATTGTCATGAAAGAATTTGTAAAATAAGGGCTATGATCGCCCAAGCCAGAAACGGCTAAAATGTTGTAATCAAACCTCTACGGTGACATTGTATTTTTATGGAAGTATGAAATGATAAAGTATTTTGCCTCCATAATTGTCTCATGTTAATTTCCATTTTACTACTTTACCTAGTACTTTTGAATGTGACATTCTAAGGAACAGTCGGAGGACACGTGTTAAATCTTGAATCGCATATGACACAACAACAACAAACACATTAATGGTAAAAGAAAAGAAAAGAGAAAAAAAACATTGGTGAGTTGTTAATATCTTGATCCACCTATTCCTTTTTCAAATTCATGGACTGCCATATATTTTAAAATCATGGATCCAGAGATTGACTACTCATATGGATGCCTTTACACAAATTTAAGAAAAAAAGAATTTGCATGTTTGATCATAGGATCAATGATTCATAGTATTACATAATTAAGGAAAGGTTGAAAAAGAAAGAAGGGCATGCCCCCTTAGTGTCCTAATTGGATTGCCTATTGGGTTCTAGGGTATCTATACTTTGTATCTCATAGGAAGGCGTTATTATTCCTAAGAGGCCACTAGAGCTCACAACTTTCTTAGATGTTTACCACAATAACAAGTACATGTCAATTGTGGGACGCCCAAGAAAACCACAGTCTAGTTGGGCTTTCACAGAAGCCAACAGGAAGTACATCTTAATTGACACTGTTAATTGCCTTCTATCCAAAAGGTTCTTCTCCTACTCTTGGGTGTAGAGCCACTCTTAAAATAAATTAGCGTGATATGTGTGTTAGGGGACACACAAACCTGTCATACCTTACCCTTAAAAATAAACAATTGAGTCAAACACAATTCAAATAGTTGTCTACCCTAGGGTGTACAGAATATATCATCCAAACAAGAATATACAAGGACAAATATTCATATACAACAAATATTCACAAACCCACAAAAGATATCGACAAAAAGAAAAAACCAACAAACAAACACAAAGGGTCACAAATAAACTAACACATGAATTATGCAATTTACTTTGAATGGCCTAACACTCAAAATGTCCCCAGTGGAGTCGCCATATGTGACAACATGGACGACCGAATAACGATTCCTACAAATTTAATTTTTTTCAAAAACTAAAATTATAAAAAGTGTGGAGCTGCCACCAAGTTTTTTATTTTTATTTTAAAAGGGTAAAATATTGGAAAAAACCCTTTAGAGCTTTAGGTTTGGAAGTTGGTTACGAATAGGGAAGGTATTAGCACCCCTATTCGTCTGTTCCAAAGGAACAGTACCTTAATTAAATTACATAATTATTTTTAATAATTTAAAAAGGACCCGATGATACAAAAACAAAAAATAAATATTTACATTGAAGAAAAAATAAATTTTCTTAAAAAAATAGGCCCGACAAGAATTGATCTTCCTCCTATGTATTCCCAGGTGCAATGGGAAATAAGGGTTACGTAGTTCTTATTTTTGTTAATCGGTATCATATATTCTATAATACCAATATGCTTTTTAGAGAAACTTTATTGATGTAATGTATCCCATGACACCAATAAAGTTATTCATTAAATTTTAGGGCAACTTTATTAATGTAGTGTATCCCATTACATTGATAAAATTGTTTATGATTTTTAAAGTGACTTTATTAATGTAATGTATCCCAGGACACCAATAAAGTTATAAATATCATAAATAATTTTATTGGTGTGATGTATCCCACCACACTAATAAAATTATTTATGATATATGTTAAGAGGACAAATTTTCTAACATGTTTTATATACATTTTTAAGAGATCATATATATATATATATATATATATATATAATATTTACGCTTAATGTAACACCCTATGTTACACCTTAATAAATACTAAAAAATTTGTAATTTTTTTTACTAAAGAAATGATTGTTAAAAGGAAACTATCAGAATAAATTACATACATCATTTCTGAAATACCTCATAAATATTATTAAAAGTTTATAAAGTAATTTTACATTCATCCAAAGAAAATAAATATTAAACATTATAAGAAAAAGAGGAAACTTCATTGCCCAGAAGCAGTTACTTAATAACTTTATTTATTCATTGGACCACGGTATTCATACCGAGCTCCCTTTCTAGAACGTACTATATTTACTGTCGAGATTCTCCGATCCTTCCCTCTGAACCATCAATTTAAAACATATGAAACAAAAACACGAAGAAAGGAGTGAGAAACAGAATATAATATTCTCGAATAAGACATAAGCAACAAAGGGTTTTCATAAACTAATACATAATAATATCAGTCATAATCACATACACAATCAATTATGAATGCATGAATGTTATGCAATATCTTCATCATAACTTACCTATATATGTGGGCCCTTAAATTTTAATTTACACTGGACCAACCAGGAGTTTACATTGTTCCATAAGTCCAGATAATAATAATATGAACAGCTCAACTGGCATAGAAACACTTAGAGACTAGTCAGATTGAGAAAGTTTTTATTGTGAAAGTACCCGACACTAGGGAGCTACCCCAGGTCCCCTGAAGCACCCTTTCATACCCTCTCATCCCAAGGCTCGTAATCAAGTCTCCTCTAATGTATCCTCAGTTTCTATAATCCGTCTCCAGACAATATCATTTTGTTTCACTTTAATGATTTATGATGCATGAACTACTCGTGTATTTAGTTGGTTAAGGCTTTTAGAAACTCAACTATTAAATACCATAAGAGTTTACAATATCATTTTAATAAACTGTATATTTTCTCAATTCTCTAAATTTCTGTCCCACAAAAATAAATTTGGTAGAGTTTTCAAATCTCATTGAAATTGAGTTTCTAAGCCTTAAATATCTCAAAACTTTCCATATAAAACTTTACATAATCTTTCTCAAATTGAATCTTAACAAGATCGAATTTAGAAATCTCAATTATTTCTAAATATCTTTAGTTATTAAGTTGGAAAAAGAAAATAATTTTCTTTTGAAAATTTTATTTTATTAAAAGGGAATAATCTTTAAATCATTAACCAAAAATTCTTAAAATTTTAAAATTTTTCTTTAATTCAAGATTTAATTATCTCAACCTTTTTATAAATTAATTTTCATAAAATGACTTCTTTTTAAATAAATACTAAATTTTTTTATTCTAAATATTAAAAGTAAAGTTAATAAAAATAATCTCTAAGAAGAAATAAAAGATTTCAAATAATAAAAATTTAAAGAGTAAGGTAAGAAAATTCTTAGTGGGTTTTAGCTTTTCGTCGTGCTTGCTATATGCTCAACTTCATATCACAAGATCATCAATCATAATCAAATATTATCAATAACAATATCATCAATCACAATCAAAAAATGTCAATCACAATCAAATAATATCGATCAAAATTAAATATCATCCATAATAATCAAATACTAATAATTATAATCAAATCAATTAAATATAATTCAAATTTTAATGGTTATTTAAATTATCAAAAATTGATTTTTGAGTCCTTGTAGTCCATTCCTTGCATAGGTCTATGTAAGTCCATATAATCCAGTCCTTGCATACGTATAATTCAGTCCGTATAGGCCAAACTAGTCCAAGTCCTTACATAGGTTTAGTCCAGGTCGTATAGGTTATAAAAGTCCAGGTCCTTGCATAGGTATGTCAGAGTTAGTTACATCAGATATTTAATTTAAAATTTATTATAAATTTTAAGTTAAGAAGTTAATATTTTAAAATAATAATATTATTAAATTTAGAAGGAGAAGGGGACTCCTCCCATTATTCTTATGTCTTTTCATATTATATTCTTATCTCACTCCCCTTACCTCTTGTATACTGATTCGTTATTAAAAATCCGTACGCGCCTCGTCTCTGAGTTCTAAAATATATCAATTTCATTTTAATATAGTTACAAGATGAAAATTAAGATTACTACTTAAAGCAGAAATGCTAAATTTTGAATAATGAATAGTGAATAGTAAATCATGAACAGTAACAATAAATAGTAAAATATAAATAGTAATAGTAAATAGTAAATCGTGAATAGTAAATGTAAATAGTAACAGTAAATAGTAATTTAATATTTGAATAGTAATTTACTATTGACATAGTAATTTACTATTGAAATAGTATTTTACTATTCAGAATAGCAATTTAAAATAATATTATTCCTAGTATAATAATAGATTTCCAAAAACGATACAAAAATAACTCTAAAAAATATAAAAGAGAGGTATTCTTACCTTAGGATTTTAACAGAACCTTCTTCTAAAAAAAATTATTTCTCACTCTTACTTCCACTGTAACATCCCAATTTTTACGATTTTTAGAAAAATAATTTAAAAAGAGTTAAAGAAGAATTTCTGAACGAAATTCCGAGTGAAAATGTCAGAGACAAGATTTTCCGAGTGAAATGAATCTGACTCCGAGTAAAATAAATTTGATTCCGAGTGACAATTATTCGATTCTTAGTGAAATAAGATAGAAAAGATTAATTCTAAGTGAAGTTAAGATGTTTCCGAGTGAAACATCATTAAGAGAATCATTCCTGAACGAAGTAACGCTGTGTCCGTTTGAGAAACGTTCGAGTGAAGCAAATCTGAGTAAAACGACTCCGAGAGGAATGTTTCCGAAAGAGTTGTTTCCGAGAGAAGTGGAAGTGCTTCTCGGACCGATATTTCTGGTTAAGTAAACTCCCGAGTGGAGTATATCTGGGTTTGCCGAGTGAAGTGTCTCTGTGACACTTCCGAGTGAAACATTCCGAGTGAGTCTTTCCAGGAAGAGTTTCTGGATAAAGAAAGACTTTAATTCCGAATGAATGTGTTTCTGAGTGAATAATTCCAAGTGGTTTATTCCCGAGAAGTGGACCCTTCATTTAATTTGTGTTCGGGTCGATATTTAATGATTACCGAGAGCTTGTGCTCGGTTTTGTCCTCGGGATTGTCCTTGACCCCGAGTGATCCTTTCAAGTGGAGAGACTTCTGAGAAAGGATTAAACTCCGAGCTCCGAGTGATCTTCTGGAATGGAAGACTTCCGAGTGACGCAAGTAAAGGGCTTGACTCGGGCAGAAGTATATCTGAGTGAACCGTTTGAATGAGACATTCCGAGTGGATCATTTCCAAGGAAGGAAAGCTGTGTTTCATGGGATGAAACTTTTCTGAGTGAATTTCCTCCGAATGAAGGAATTCCGAGCGGACAGGGGCTGTGATAAATCCTCTCAGAAAGAGATGTCAGAATGCAAAAACCGAGTCGGAATATACAGAAACCGAGTCAGAATTAATAAATATTTTAGCTTTCCACGTCATTTTGTTCTTCTACGTTCTAGCAAGATCCTTTTCAAGATATTTTCTAAGAATGGGACCTTTTTTAATGTGTTGTCCCCTTTTTCTTAAATATCTTAATCTTTCATTATCATGAAAGAGACGTATGTCAGAATACTTCTATTCATTCACGTCTCCTCTGCATGAATCATATATACATAAATACTTCCACTGCTGGATTAATGGAAGAACTTTTGAAAGTGAGATTACTATCTAAAATTCTCTTATTTCCAAACTTTACTGGAAACCAACAAGCAAGAAGAAAGTTAAGTCTTCATTTCCTTCTCTTTACGAGGAAAGCTTGGGACTGGTGCAATACTGCAATTCCAGTCGGAATTCTGGAGCAGTGACTTGATTATAGCTGCTGGAACTTCTTATTCCAGGTAGGGGGAGTGTACATCTCAAATAGATGGTTTATGAATGGATTTAGGGTGATGTTATGATGTGTATATGTTATGTGAGACCCCAATTGACTTACATGTTTTATGTTTCTTTATTTTCCATTCATATTGATATGCTGATTATATATGTATATGATGGTGATGAGAATGATTTCCATGAACTCTTCATGGGATATTTATATGATGATTATGTTGATGGTTGGATCGGTTGATGGCATGAGATAATGTTGATATATGATTGATGATTGATATTTGTTTGATATATCAATTGTATTGAGACGCACACAGGACTACAGGGGGCCTGTGTTGCCAGTCCAGATGAGTGGACGCACCTGATGAAGGCATAGACCCTGTGGTGGTTCCTATATACCACGGACGCCTTTGAGTGTGACTCAAGGCCAGCCCGTAGCACTGAGTAGATGACCGCTATCACTCTGGGAGTGGTACTCGGTGTTACATTATAGGCGCAGAGCGGTTGGGTACCTGTAAAACGGCTGGATCAGCGAGGAGCTGGATTATGGCTCGGGGAGCCAGTGTTGCAACACAAAATTTGAAAGACTTAATAATGATCCCGTTTTGGTTGATCATTGATTAATTATATGACTTAATGGATCCATTTGGTTGAGCATGCGCATACACTGATTTATGTGTTATTGAGAATACATGCTGTTATGATGAGTATATATGTGATGTTATTTTGATCGATTTTGTTTTATATTTATTAATTGGACTTTTATCCAATTCAATAACTGTTATTTGATATGTTTATGCTCACCCCCTACAGTTGTTATTTTTACAGTGAATGAAGGGCCCAACCATGATATGGGAAGACACTCAGCAGCTCAGAGTGTAGTTTGGTAAAAGTCTTGGTCGGCTCCTGAAAATACCGAGTGAAATTATTTATTTGTGTAATTTAAAAAGAGCCGGTCAGCTCATGTAAAACAGATATTAAAATTATTTAATTCAAAATCTGTTTGAAATTTAAATAAATTATTTGTATTTTAAATAACCGGTAGGATTGATGTAAAACCGAGCTTGTTATTTATTGAATCTGACGTCTGTTTTTGGAAATTTTATTTAATTTATTGAAATTTATTTTAAAAATTAAGGATGTTATAATTTGGTATCAGAGGAGACTTGAAAAGTCCAAGGCCAAGGTTTAGCTACTAAATACTATGAGCTGAGTGAAAACATATCACTATGGTTACGTGTTATAGTTGAGGAAATCAACTATAAATACATTGTTTTGATATTCATGAGAGGTATTAAAGTGTAATGATTGTTTCAGGATAGGAAAATGGACCCTCATGGTATGGATGCCATGGCTGCTGCTTTCCAGCGTGTGGCAGACATCTTAGAAAGGTAAAATACCCCTCAACCGAGTGACAATCAAAGTATTGATTGTTTTCTCAAGAGAAAACTGACTGAATTCCATGGAGGATTTCAGCCCGACCGAGCGTATGCCTGGATCCAGAATCTTGAACGGATCTTTGGCAGTTTACAATGTATCGAGGCACAGCAGGTTGAGTATGCAGTCTTCATGCTTCGGAAAGAAGCTGAAAACTGGCGGAGAATTGCCAAAAACCGAATGGAAGCCATGGGAACCGAGTTAAACTGGGAAAATTTCAAGGAATGTTTCCTTGAAAAATATTTTCCGAACACTGTAAGAAGCCAGAAGGAGTTGGAATTTATGGAACTCAAACAAGGAAATCTGACTGTTGAAGAGTACGCGGCAAAATTTGAGGAGTTGTGTTTGTTTTACCCTCGTTTTCAATTGCAGGGCACAGAGGGTTCAAAGTGCATTAAATTTAAAAGTGGATTGAGACCAAACATCAAAAAGGCATTCCGACACCAAGAAATCAGGAGTTTTCCGATTCTAGTCAACAAATGCCGGATCTATGAGGAAGATGATAAAGCTTCCACTGGAGCAAGTAGCCGATCGAATAATTCTTCTAAATTATCACCGATTAATTTTAAGAAGCATGGGAAGCCTGTCAGAAGTGAATCCTCTGAATTTCGAGGTTGGATGAATTCTGGTGGCTGACCAATGAGTTTTCCGAGGAACATTAAATGTTACAAGTGTGGTGGTAAACATTTTTCAAGTGACTGTAACTGAGACAAAATTGTTTGTTTCGAATGTAATGAGGAAGGACACATTCGTCCAAATTGTCCTCATTTGCAACCGACCGAGCCTGATGTTAGCATGAACCAAGAAGGTTTTCACAGACGAGGCCAAGGAGTCAGAAATAGAGGAGTCGGAAGAGGAAATAGTGGACGAAGTAATTTAATGATTGGCAGAGACGATCAGGAAAGGAATGTTAATCCACAAGTTGCTGGCCGAGTGTTTAACATTCACACGGAAGAGGCCGAACAAGCTGGTGATGGTGCAGAGTGAGCTCTCAGAAATTTTTAAATCTGGGTGCCATACGTCTTTTTATTTCTAAAATGTAAATACTCGTTGTCATGTAAAACGTGAGTTATATATATATATATATATATATATATATATATATATATATATTTTCATACCTATGGGTTTTATGTGCAATTCGTGCCTAAGTAATTTATTAAAATTTCGAGGACGAAATTTTTATAGAGGAGGAGAAATGTAACATCCCAATTTTTATGATTTTTAGAAAAATAATTTAAAAAGAGTTAAAGAAGAATTTCTGAACGAAATTCCGAGTGAAAATGTCAGAGACAAGATTTTCCGAGTGAAATGAATCTGACTCCGAGTAAAATAAATTTGATTCCGAGTGACAATTATTCGATTCTTAGTGAAATAAGATAGAAAAGATTAATTCTAAGTGAAGTTAAGATGTTTCCGAGTGAAACATCATTAAGAGAATCATTCCTGAATGAAGTAACGCTGTGTCCGTTTGAGAAACGTTCGAGTGAAGCAAATTCGAGTGAAACGACTCCGAGAGGAATGTTTCCGAAAGAGTTGTTTCCAAGAGAAGTAGAAGTGCTTCTCAGACCGATATTTCTAGTTAAGTAAACTCCCGAGTAGAGTATATCTGGGTTTGCCAAGTGAAGTGTCTCTGTGACACTTCCGAGTGAAACATTCCAAGTGAGTCTTTCCAGGAAGAGTTTCTGGATAAAAAAAGACTTTAATTCCGAATGAATGTGTTTCTGAGTGAATAATTCTGAGTGGTTTGTTCCCAAGAAGTGGACCCTTCATTTAATTTGTGTTCGGGTCGATATTTAATGATTACCGAGAGCTTGTGCTCAGTTTTGTCCTCGGGATTGTCCTTGACCCCGAGTGATCCTTTCAAGTGGAGAGACTTCTGAGAAAGGATTAAACTCTGAGTTCTGAGTGATCTTCTGGAATGGAAGACTTCTGAGTGACGCAAGTAAAAGGCTTGACTCGGGCAGAAGTATATCTAGGTGAACCGTCTAAATAAGACATTTCGAGTGGATCATTTCCGAGGAAGGAAAGCTGTGTTTCATGGGATGAAACTTTTCTGAGTGAATTTCCTCCGAATGAAGGAATTCCGAGCAGACAGGGGCTGTGATAAATCCTCTCGGAAAGAGATGCCAGAATGCAGAAACTGAGTCGGAATACACAGAAACTGAGTCAGAATTAATAAATATTTTAGCTTTCCACGTCATTTTGTTCTTTTACGTTCTAGCAAGATCCTTTTCAAGATATTTTCTAAGAATGGGACCCTTTTTAATGTGTTGTCCCCTTTTCCTTAAATATCTTAATCTTTCATTATCATGAAAGAGACATATGTCAGAATACTTCTATTCATTCATGTCTCTTCTGCATGAATCATATATACATAAATACTTCCACTGCTGGATTAATGGAAGAACTTTTGAAAGTGAGATTACTATCTAAAATTCTCTTATTTAAAAACTTTACTGGAAACCAATGAGCAAGAAGAAAGTTAAGTCTTCATTTCCTTCTCTTTACGAGGAAAGCTTGGGACTGGTGCAATACTGCAATTCCAGTCGAAATTCTGGAGCAGTGACTTGATTATAGCTGCTGGAACTTCTTATTCCAGGTAGGGGGAATGTACATCTCAAATAGATGGTTTATGAATGGATTTGGGGTGATGTTATGATGTGTATATGTTATGTGAGACCCCAATTGACTTACATGCTTTATGTTTCCTTATTTTCCATTCATATTGATGTGCTGATTATATATGTATATGATGGTGATGAGAATGGTTTCCATGAACTCTTCATGGGATATTTATATGATGATTATGTTGATGGTTGGATCGGTTGATGGCATGAGATAATGTTGATATATGATTGATGATTGATATTTGTTTGATATATCAATTGTATTGAGACGCGGACACGACTGCAAGGGGCTAGTGTTGTCGGTCCAGATGAGTGGACGCGCCTGATGAAGGCATAGACCCTGTGGTGGTTCCTATATACCACGGACGCCTTTGAGTGTGACTCAAGGCCAGCCCGTAGCATTGAGTAGAGGACCGCTATCACTCTGGGAGTGGTACTTGGTGTTACATTATGGGCGCAGAGCGGTTGAGTACTTGTAAAATGGCTGGATCAGCGAGGAGCTGGATTATGGCTCGGGGAGCCAGTGTTGTAACACAAAATTTGAAAGACTTAATAATGATCCCGTTTTGGTTGATCATTGATTAAGTATATGACTTAATGGATCCATTTGGTTGAGCATGTGCATACACTGATTTATGTGTTATTGAGAATACATGCTGTTATGATGAGTATATATGTGATGTTATTTTGATCGATTTTGTTTTATATTTATTAATTGGACTTTTATCCAATTCAATAACTGTTATTTGATAAGTTTATGTTCACCCCCTACAGTTGTTATTTTTACAGTGAATGAAGGGCCCAACCATGATATGTGAAGACACTCAATAGCTCAGAGTGTAGTTTGGTAGAAGCCTTGGTCGGCCTGAAAATACCGAGTGAAATTATTTATTTGTGTAATTTAAAAAGAGCCGGTCGGCTCATGTAAAACAGATATTGAAATTATTTAATTCAAAATCTGTTTGAAATTTAAATAAATTATTTGTATTTTAAATAACCGGTCGGATTGATGTAAAACTGAGCTTGTTATTTATTGAATCCGACTTCTGTTTTTGGAAATTTTATTTGATTTATTGAAATTTATTTTAAAAATTAAGGATGTTATATCCACCAGTATCTCACTATCATTACTATATTAAGAAAACTTAATCTGACATTGTGAATTCTAAAGAAGAATTCCTTCGGTATTTATAAGAAGGAAAATTATTATACATTCTATTATTTTAATATAAAAGTACTGCACATTTTTTGAAAATTCAATCATGGTTACTGTGCACCTTTTGAAAATTTCGTGCATGCACAGTATTTTGCATAGTAAATATCGGCTGAATTATTAAGCCAAATAGTAACCTTTCACTCAGTATATTTTAAATATTCAAAATCAGTCCTTTTTAAAATTTAGCGATATTATATCAGTCCTCACTAATTTTATAATAAGTAATATAAAGTTTAAATTTTAAAAATCTAAAATTTTTTGTTAATAAAAATTTATTGATATGTTTCCAATTTTTTTACAATTGGTAAAAGTCAAAATTTTTCTCAAACCGATAATTTTTAGATAAGTCTACTTGAAATGGATTTTAGAAAATTTTCTTATAATTTAACTTCACTTTCTTATAAATATTTTTAATTTTAAGTCACTTTATATGAATTTAAAATTATTTAAAATATATTATTTTATTAAAATATTTTCAAAATTCCAAAAAATAATAAATAATACGTAGATTAAAAAGTTCTAAAAAACTACAATCTAATTCCTTCAAAATTTTAATATAAAAATAAAAATAGGGGTGTTACACTTAAGACCATTAACGCATAGACATATATAGAATATATAAGGATCACATGCGCATGAATCAGGCATAGCTTTTAAAAACATATATATTAAAACCAAAATTTTATAGCTTAGTAATATACATGTTATATCTTTGTCCTTATTAGAAAAAACAAAAAAAAAGCATTATATGTATTATGTATGTTACGTATATGAACAATTTAGCCTTTGTTTTTTTAAACGAAGAAAGAAAAAACAAAAAAGGATAAAATACCAACAAAAAACGCTAGGCTTTCATCTTGAATCAGGTATAGGCACAATAGTTATATCAAGCATTAACTATATATCTTACTTAGCAAATGATGTTGGTTTATAAAAAAAACAGTGTTCCCCTCTCACTCATGCATACATGTTTCGATTCATCACATCATGCCATTTGCAAAAAAGATAAGGAAATATAGTAGTTGTAATGCAATAGGAAAGAGAAGAGAAGGAACACCAATCACACCCAGATGAAAATCAAGAAAAAGCGTACCTTTTCTACAATAGAGTAAAATTCTTTCTTTCTTCGAGTTTTTTATTTCGTGACTGCCAGTCCCCTTTAGAAAATATTTGTGTTATTTATAGGCAACAAAGGAAACCCTAAGGCCCAATAAAAATCTGATATTTAAATGAATATTTTCTTATTTAATTAAAAATCTGATAACAAAAATGAATATTTTATTATTTATTTGTTAACGAAAAATCTGATTTATCTGATAACTAAAAAATCTGATAACCACTTTGGAACCTTATCTGAACCAAATTTGAATTTTAAATCTTATCTTTATCTTAAAATATCTAGTAACCAATTTTGTAATCTTATCTAGATTTGAAAATATCTGATAACCAAATTTGAATTTCAAATCCTTTTTTTAAAAAAATTAAATTTAAATTCTTTATCCTAATTCTTTGAAAAATTTAATTGTCCCAGACAAAATTAGGTAGCAACATCTAGGCCCATATATTATTAATTAAACAAATCTATAATATAAAGAACTCATTGAGTCATTCCTCGAAAGGTTTATAACTTCTTTGGGAGTAGACTTAGGGTACATTATTCCAAACTCTTGCTCATAAGCTATATTTGTTAGATGATCTGCAATAGAATTTGCTTCCTGTAACGCCCTCTGTTACACTCTAATAAATTCTATAAAAATTCATAAATCTTTTTTTACTAAAGATATGATTATTAAAAAGAAACTATTGGAATAAATTACATACATCATTTCTGAAATACCTCGTAAATATTATTAAAACTTTATAAAGTAATTTTTACATTCATTCGAAGAAAATAAATACTAAACATTATAAGAAAGAGAGGAAACTCCATGGCCCAGAAGCAGTTACTTAATAACTTTATTTATTCATTGGACCACGGTATTCATACCGGGCTCCCTTTCTAAAACGTGCTATATTCACTGCCGAGATTCCTCGATCCTTTCCTCTGAACCATCAATTAAACATATGAAACAAAAACACGGAGAAAGGAATGAGAAACAGAATATAATATTCTCGAATAAGACATAAGCAACAAAGGGTTTTCACAAACCAATATATAATAATATCAGTCACAATCACATACACAATCAATTATGAATGCATGAATGTTATACAATATCTTCATCATAACTTACCTATATATATGTGGGCCCTTAAATTTTAATTTGCACTGGGCCAACCAGGAGTTTACACTGTTCCATAAGTCCGGATAATAATAATATGAACAGCTCAACTAGTACGGAAACACTTAGAGACTAGTCAGATTAAGAAAGTTTTTATTGTGAAAGTACCCGACACTAGGGAGCTACCTCAGGTCCCCTGAAGCACCCTTTCACACCCTCTCATCCCAAGGCTCGTAATTAAGCCTCCTCTAATGTATCCTCGGTTTTTATAATCCGTCCCCAGACAATATCATTTTGTTTCACTTTAATGATTCATGATATATGAACTACTCACGTATTTAGTTGGTTAAGACTTTTAGAAACTCAATTATTAAATACCATAAAGGTTTACAACATCATCTTAATAAATTGTACATTTTCTCAATTCTTTGAATTTCTGTCATACAAAAATAAATTTGGTACAATTTTCAATTCTCACCAAAACTGAGTTTCCAAGCCTTAAATATCTCAAAACTTCTCATAAAACACTTTACATATTTTCTTTTTAAATTGAATCTTAACAATCTCGAATTTAAAAATCTCAATTATTTCCAAATATCTTTAGTTATTAGGTTAGAACAAAATAATTTACTTTTGAAAATTTTATTTTACTTAAAGATAATAATCTTAAAAAATACTTAAAATTATAAAATTTTTATTTAATTTAAGAATTAATTAATTCAAGCTTTTTATAAATTAATTTTCATAAAATGCCTTCTTTTGAAATAAATACTAGATTTTAAAGATTAAAAGTAAAGTCAATGGAAATAATTTCTAAGAAGAAATAAAAGACTAAATAAAATAATACTTTTTCTTAGAATAAAAATTTAAAGAGTAAAGTAAGAAAATTCTTACTGAGTTTTAGCTTTCCGTCATGCTTGCTATATGCTTAAACTCCACATCACAAGATCATCCATCACAATTAACAATCATAAATAATTAACAATCACAAAAATAATCAATCAAAATCAAGTCAATAAAGCATCATTTATAAATATTATAATTCAAAGTCTAATAGTTATTAATATAATCAATTTGAGTCCTTTTGGTCAATTCCTCGTATAGGTCTATGTAAGTCCATATAATCCAGTCCTTGCATAGGTATAGTTCAGTCCATATGGGTCATAGTGATCCAAGTCCTTGCATAGGTATAATCCAGTTTATATAGGTTATAAAAGTACAGGTCCTTGCATAGGTATGTTAGAGTTAGTTACATCAGATATTTAATTTAAAATTTATTAAAAATTTTAAGTTAAAATATTAATATTTTAAAATAATAATATTATCAAATTTAAAAGGAGTAGAAGACTCCTCCCATTATTCTTATGTCTTTTCATATTATACTCTTATCCCACTCCCCCTTACCTCTTGTATACTAATTCGTTATTGAAAATCCGTGCGTGCCTCGTCTCCGAGTTCTAAAACATACCAATTTCATTTTAATATAGTTACAAGATGAAAATTAAGATTACTACTTAAAGCAGAAATGGTAAATTTTGAATAGTGAATAGTAAATCATGAATAATAGCAGTAAATAGTAAAATATAAATAGTAACGGTAAATAGTAAATTATGAATAGTAATGGTAAATAGTAAATCATGAATAGTAACGGTAAATAGTAAAACGTGAATAGTAAAGGTAAATAGTAACAATAAATAGTAATTTATTATTGAAATAGTAATTTACTATTGAAATAGTAATTTACTATTAAAATAGTATTTTACTATTCAGAATAGTAACTTAAAATAATATTATTTCCAGTATAATAATAGATTTCTAAAAACGATATGAAAATAACCCTAAAAACTATAAAAGAGAGGTATTCTTACCTTAGGATTTTAACAGAATCTTCTTCTAAAAAAAATTATTTCTCTCTCTTACTTCCACTACTATCTCACTAGCACTACTATATTAAGAAAACTTAATCTGAAACTGTGAATTCTAAAGAAGAATTCCTTCGGTATTTATAGGAAGTAAAATTACTATGCATTCCATTATTTTAATATAAAAGTACTCTGCATTTTTTGAAAATTCAATCCTGGTTACTGTGCATCTTTTGAAAATTTCGTACATACACAGTATTTTGTATAGTAAATGTCGGCTGAATTATTAAGTCAAATAGTAACCTTTCACTCGGTATATTTTAAATATTCAAAATTAGTCCTTTTGAAATTTAGCGATATTATATCAATCCTCACTAATTTTATAATAAGTAATATAATGTTTAAATTTAAAAATCTAAAATTTTCTGTTAATAAAAATTTATTGATGCGTTTCTAATTTTTTAACGATTTGAAAAAATCAAGATTTTTCTCAAACCGATTATTTTTAGATAAGTCTATTTGAAATAGATTTTAGAAAATTTTCTTATAATTTAACTTTACTTTCTTATAAATATTTTTAATTTTAAGTCACTTATATGAATTTAAAATTATTTAAAAAATATTATTTTATTAAAATAATTCAAAAATTCTAAAAAATTCCAAAAAATCATAAATAATACGTAGATAAAAAAGTTTCAAAGAACAATAATTTAATTCCTTTAAAATTTTAATATAAAAATAAAAATAGGGGTGTTACACTTCCTGGTATATATGTATGGTAATTTGTTCAAAACTTTGAGATAACTTCTTAATAAATTGAATAAGTGTTTTTCCATGGCTTACTCCTTGAGAATCTTGTGTAATCTGGTTATACACAATGGCTGAATCCATTTGGATGTTTAAATTTCTACAATTCCTTTCTTTGGCCATTTTAATCCCTTCATAAACTCCCCATAATTCTGCATTGTATGCATTACTAACTCCAAATCTTTTTATGAAACCAATCTGCCACTCACCTTTGTTATTTCTCAACACTCCTCCACACCCAGCTTTAGAAGAACTAGCTTTGCTTGCACCATTAGTGTTGAGACAATACCATCCTTCTGTAGGAGCTTTCCATGATACATAAATGGTACGTGATGTTTTACTATTTGTAAGCTTGTCCTATAAATTGATACTTGGTCAATAACCTGTTTCCATTCTGATTTATGTTGGCTGATAGGAATGTGATGTATTTTCTGGTTCCTTCATTGCCAAAGAAGGTAACAACCTAGGGACCATATTCTGTTCTAATCATACTCTTGAATCCTCTCAATTTTTCTAGTTAAATTGAAGTCGATCCACTCAACAATATATCCTTCTAAAAATGGAATTATGTGAGCCGATTTAACCAAGTATTTCCACATATTCATGGCAATGAGACATTCTCTCATGACATGTAGGGTTGTTTTAGATTTTTCACATTCTTGGCAGTTAGGAGAGCCTAATCCCTATTTAGCTTTGCAATGATTAGTTAGGAGCTTATTGTGATTGAGTTGCTAAATAAATAGTCTTACTCTTTATAGAACTTGAAGTTTCCAAATTTTATTCCACTTGTTTGAGCTCACATCTTCTTCCCATCCTGCAACTCTTTGATAAGCACTGTTAATTGAGAAGATTCCGGATGTGTTTCCTGCCCGTACTTTGGTATCACTTCCAGCCTCTTTCTGTGGAGGTAATATATTTGATATCTGCTCATGAATACATGCTGGTAATTTATCTTGGAACAAGCTCCAATTCCAATTTCCGTTTGTTGCCATGTCTGCCATGGTTAGGTTTAGGTCTTCTTCTTGGACATTTGAGATCTCTTCAAGCTTCAAATGTTTGTTAAGCCATATACTATTCCAGAATAAGGTTGTATTACCATCATCTATCACCCAAAACTCATTACTTATGATGTTCTGCCATGTAGATGAGATTCCTTTTCAAATAGCTAAATCATACTTCCTAACATCCAATTCTTGACCCTGTTGAAAATCTCCTCCATATTTTCCTTTTAGGACTTGAATCCATAAATGATCTTTACGTATTCTCATATCCCAAGCCATCTTCATTAAGCATGCCATATTCATATGGTGTAAATTTCTGATTCCCAATCCTCCAGCTTGTTTGTGTTGAGTTAGTGTATCCCACTTTATCAAGTGTACTTTCTTCTGCAACGTAGAGTCTCCCCATATAAAGGCTCTTTGAAGTTTACTAATTTCCCCAAAACTCCATGTGGTATTTTAACTGAGAGCATGTTGTAAATTGGAATTGAGTTTAAAATAGATCTAGATGATGTAATTTTTCCTGCCATAGACAATTGTTTGCCTTGCCAATTTGTTAGTTTTCGTTTGACCTTGTCTATTAGAAATTGGAAGTCTTTTCTCCTAACTCTTCCTTGAATAATTGGAACTCCCAAATATTTGCTAATTTCAGTTATAGGAGTAAAGCCTGATTACTGTATCAATATCTGCTTCAGTTGAGATTTAACAATCTTTGAAAAAAATATGCATGATTACTACTAATTTATTTCTTGTCCAGACATGTTGTAGAAAGTCTGTAGAGTATCCATGATGCATTTCATTTGTTCAATTTTTGCTTCTCCAATCAATAATAGATTATCTACAAACATTGTAATATCCCAAATTTTATATAAATAATTAAATGAGAGGAATAAATGTTAAATAATTACACATGGGTTAATATATATCCCAAAAATATTGAAAATAATTAAATTGAGATTTATGAGGATTATTCATAATGTATTGTGGCTTTGAGAGCTGAAATTATACCCGATTGAGATATGAGTATCAGACCAAGTATCTTCAATTGAGGTACCGTTGGTCAGGGCTGTTAAGAATATTATTGAAATTCTGAATATGTATTAATAAGGTATTGAGCCCAAATGAAAATTCTGTTTATCTTAAAATGGTAAAGTTTTAATGAAGGGATTAAATTTAAACTAAAACACTCCTTCCTCCCTTCTTATTTCACATTCACTAGTGCAAAAAATGGCTACGACAACAGGATATGATCACGGTCCAAGGGAAAACCGTGTTTGAAAAATACACGGTGGCATTTTTGTAAATATGAGGAAGTTTTTTTATCACGGTTCTGATGTAACCGTGGTCGTAGGAACAAGGTTTTTTTTATTTTAATTTTTATATTTTTAAAAAATGTACCTATAATCACGGTTGAGAGGAAACCGTGATTGTAGGGTATATATAATCACGATTTTATGAGAAGCCGTGGTTATATCTACAACCCGATTTTTTATTTTAATTTTTATATTTTTTAAAAATGCACCTATAATCACGGTTGAGAGAAAACCATGATTGTAGGGCTTCTATAATCACGGCTTTATTGGAAACCGTGATTATATCTACAACCAGATTTTTTTATTTTAATTTTTTATATTTTAAAAAAATGTACCTACATTCACGATTGAGAGGAAAATTGTGATTATAGATACCCTACAATCACAGGTGCTTAGGAACCGTGGTCATAGGTGTTTTCAAAATATAAATTTTGAACGTCGCGCGCTCCTTATCTTTCTCTGTTAGCTTTCTCCCATCTTTCTCTCTAAGATTTCTCCTTTTTGTTTTCCCATTGCTATTGACGTTTGCATTTGTTTGTATTCTAGATCTAACGTGGTTCTATGTATATATTTTGCAGGTTTTCTTTTGCTATTCTTGTTGCGCGCCATTGACGACCACCACGCCACCCTTATCTTATTTTCTCATTTAACCATGTAAGGCTTCTCTTTTGTACATCTCTTCTTTTCTATTTCTTTCGATTATAATGAAGGCTTTACATTGTTTGATTTTTTATTTGTTTTTGTTGTCTACGTTTTGCTTCTGTTTGTTCCTATAATGGAGGTTTTCTGTTTTGAAGGTCAACGTTGGGGTTATTTTGAGGAGGATGTTGGTGGCAACTGCGGAGATGTGCGTAGAACCTAATCGAAAGGAACGGTGGTGGTGATGGTGAGTTGGGTTTGGATTGTGGCGTAGAAGATTATAGAAAGTTGGCTTTTAATCACGGTTGTGGTTAGCAACTGTGATTAAATAGTTGGGGTTATTTTGAGGAGGATGTTGGTGGCAACTGCGGAGATATGCGCAGAACCTGATCGAAAGGAACGGTGGTGGTGATGGTGAGTTGGGTTTGGATTGTGGCGTAGAAGATTATAGAAGGTTGGCTTTTAATCACAGTCATAACCGTGATTAAATAGGGTCTTATTTAATCACGGTTTCAAACAACTGTGATTAAATGTGATCTATAACCACGATTGTGAAACGTGATTAAAAGTCATGATCTATTACCACGGCTGAAACAACCACGGTTCATGAACCGTGATTAAAGGCCAATTTTAACCGTGATTAAATCTCTTTTTTGCACTAGTGGTTGCTTTTCTTCTTCTATAGGCAAAACATTACTTCTCTTTTCTCCTCCCATTCTCTTCACCTTCTTCCTCTCTAAAAGCCCTAAGTGGTGGTGGTGTGCATCTTCCCTCTCTTCTCCATTTTGTTTCTCCACAAGCTTGAAGGAGACTTTGTGGAGTGGAACTCCTTCTCTTCTCTTAAAATTTCATCACTCATTCTCCCTCTCTTGGAAGCTCACTTTTTTCTTAGCTTGAGGTAAGTTCCTCATCATTTTTCATGAGCTTGTACCCTAGATCCGGGGTTTTGGATGTTGGATGAGTGTTTAAGGTATCTGGGTTGTTTGAGAGAGCCATAATTGAATCAAAATTGGATTATGGTCAGAGAAACTCTAGGCAAAACTTTAACTTCAACTTCAGGGAATCTATTCCTCCATTCTTCAAGATACATGTTGAGAAAGCAACAAATATGTTTGTAAGAGCGCTGTGTACGGACCGTGGTGGAAAGTTTTCATCTCGAGAATTCAACAATTAATACAATGAACATGGAGTGCAAAGACAACTGACAGCTGCATATTCACTGCAACAAAATGGCATTGTGGAACGGAAGAACCCAACTATCATGAATTTGGTGCATAACATGCTATTTGAAAAGAAAATGCCCAAAACTTTCTGGCCGGAAGCAGTAAATTGGGTTGTTCATAGTCCAATGCTAGTTGTAAAGAACGAAACACTTGAAGAAGCCTGGAGTGGAATCACATCAGTTCAACATTTCAGAATTTTAGGTTGTCTCTTATGCTCACATGCCTGATAATTTGGTAACTAAACTAGATCAAAAAAGCTTGAGGTATGTTTTACTTGGAATTAGCGAGGAATCAAAGGCATATAGACTTTATGATCCTATCTTAAAAAAGATTATAGTACGCAGAGATGTAGTTTTCGAAGAAAATGAAGAATGGGAATAGGACAAGCAACATTAATCAGCCATTTTTTGTGAGTTGGAATGGGAAAATGATGAAAAGGATATGACTAAAGAATCTCTTATTGAAGAAACTACTACTGATTCATAGTTAAAGGAGTCTCTTGCCACTAATCAAGAAACTTCTCCATATTACGTGGAAGGGAGGACTAGGAAGCAATCAACTTGGTTGAAAGATTATGTATCATGTGAAGGTTTGTCTGATGAAGAGACAACAACGTTTTTTGCTTCATATACAGTGGCTGCTGATCCACTTGATTATGAAGAAGCTATGAAGAGTAAAAGATGGAGAAATGCCATGGATCCTGAGATTGAGACAATTGAGAAAAAAATGTAACATGGGAACTAATTGATCGACCCAAATGAGTCAAAACAATTCGAGTAAAGTGGGTTTACAATACTTAACGTAATGAAAAGGGAGAAGTCGACAAGTTTAAAGTGAGATTGGTCATAAAAGGATATGCTCAGCAATATGGTATAGATTTACACAGAAGTGTTTGCTTCGGTGGCTTGTATGGAAGATTTTCAAAAATATGATTATGAGTATACTCTTTTTGTTAAACGAAACAATGAGGGTAACATGCTCATTATAAGTTTATACGTTGACGATCTTCTTTTCACAGGAAATGATGAGTTGATGTTTACTGAATTTATGAACTCAATGAAGCATGAGTTTGATATGACTGATCTTGGTAAAATGAAATATTTTTTGGGTCTCGGAGTCTTGCAGAAATTAGGTGGAATTTTTATCAGTCAAAGAAAGTATGCTCCAGAGATGTTGCAGCGTTTTCAAATAAATCAAAGCAGTAATGTTCAGACTCCAATGGTTCCCGTTTCAAGCTTTGTAAAGACTAAGAAAGAATTAAAGTGGACAAGACTCACTTCAAACAAATTATAGGTTATCTTATGTATCTTACTGCAACTCGTCCAGATATGATGTTTGCCGTAAGTCTCTTAAGCAAATATATGGAGAATCCTACTCAACTTCATTCACAACTAACAAATAGAGTGTTGAGGTATTTGCACGTAAAATGCTACTCAGAAAAGTAACCAATTCTTCAAGTTTCCACTCTGAATCATCTATTTTTCTTTTTTTTAATCCAACACTAATTACATTTCTTATGCATCATACTATACCCGCTTACTAATTTATATGATGTATACTAAAGTTAAAATCAATCATTAATCTTATTCACTCGAGATTACTAACTTATCCAGCCATAAAACTATCAAATCTTCTACTAAGCCATAATATATATTTTGAAATTGTTTAAAGCTAATACAATATTCATCAACCAAATTTCACCTTTACATAAAAAAATTATTTTAAAATCAAGAACATAACCCTGCTTAAGTCCAGCCCTCGCTTTTAATATTACAAATATAACTTAGGAAGTGAGATATATCACCAAGGGAAAAACCCATTATCACTATAATATATATACACACATGCATCGAATACATTTTCTTTTTTTTTTTTATTTTTGACAAACATATTCTTTCTTGATAATATATACAGGACGTATTTTATAAGAAAAGGTTTTTTAGTGAGAGTATAAGTAATAAATCCAAACTGTATAATTATACATATAAATGGTCATGATTTTAAAAAAATTAAATTATATAATCATTTAAAAAGTTATATAACTTTTTAAAAAATTTAAATAACTAATGTATTTAAATCTCAATCATCTATAATAATATTTAACAGCTCAAATTTATTATTTTTATTCTCATCCAAGAAAACATTTCTCATAATAGATTTTTTTATATATATGTGCTATAAACGTAGAAATAAATAATTAATTAACAGCATGGCGTGGTCAGTAGAAACGAGTCAAGTATTTTTGAATGATTTGGCGGATGATGGTTCTGTATACCCCTTCCGTAGGATGATAACTATCCCAAAAAACATATTCCGAAACATCTGGACACGTGGCATCCAAGTGGTTACATAACACTGAAACTTCTATTTTCCCTGTGCCACAGCAACCTCTGTCCACAACTTTATACCCTGCAATTCATTGCAAAATTATCTCAAAAGATTATATCAATTATCATCTACTAAACCAAAAGTAATTAACCCACAAATTTACCATAAATTTGGGGGTTGACAATGATATCAAGTAGGGGTTTGTAAACGTCAATGTAAACGATCCTAGCATTGGGCGAGTTACGGTTAATAGAATCCAATTCCCTTGAGAGTTTGGAGTTAAATAACTTTGCTGCATAATTGTATTTTTCTGCACACACTCTTTCCAAGCCTCCAGCTAGAGTTCTCTGTGATGGAACGCACCCAATCGGTGGCGCACTCAATACTCCGATTCTGCGCGCTCCAAGTTGATACAATTCCTTCACATTTTATGTATCAAATCAAATGATGATACAACAGTGATTTAAGAATTAGTAAAGAAAATTAAAATTACCTTAACGAAATCAGAAGCAGAGTTGAGCATAAGGTCAGTGTAAGAAGGAATATCGTATTGTAATTGTCGAACTCGAGTGACAAAGTAGGTGTTGGCGATGTCGTCACTTCCTGCTACGACAAGGTAAAAACTGTTGGCTAGAATGAAGTTTGATCTGTCCTCTCCAACAATTTTTTTAAGTCTTCCTATGTATTCTTTGAACATGTCTAGTTGTTCCGACAGGGATATCACCGACTGATTATAATTATACAATTCTAAAGTTAGAAAAAAAAACATCAACGATAAGTGAAAACAGAGCTTAAAAATATATGTACCGCTATTTTTGGTGTTAAAGGATCAAACCCAGTGGCACCAGAAGCGAAGCAAACTCCGGTAACAAGTTCGCTTTCCTTGAGATTTGGATCCAAATAAGCAGGTAAAAGCTCCTTAATACCCAGTTCTTCCACTGAAATTCAGAGAGGGGGTAATTAATTGCAATAGCAATAGCAAACAAAATTATTTGTTGTATTTCCGACCATAGTAATGCTCTATCTGAGCTCAAAAAATACATTCTAGTTGTACTATTTTTTTGTTGTTGTTGCAGATACACTGGTAGTTCAATATTAGTGTTGAATTAACTTTTATTGATATAATTTTTGTTTAATAAATTCACATTATGTTATTAGAATTGGAAGTTCATATATGAGTCTGATGGTTAGGCCAGTCTGTGAAACCCCCCACCTAAAAATGGGTCAACCTGATGTATATAATTTTTTTTTTTTTGAAATTGGATATATATATAATTTGTCAACTCAATAAGTTTTGAGTTTACCAAAAAATTAAATAAAGGGTAACAGGCCTGTTAGGCCCAATATATAAAATGTAAAAATTATTTAGTAGCATCTGAAATAAATTTTTGTATGGCTTTTTATTGTATTGTCTTTTAAAAAGAATTAAACAACACTCAAAAGTATGTTTCATTTAAAAACTATTATTTAAAAACAAAAAAATATTTTTTTATCAACCCAAATTAGATTAAAACAAGTTAAATGATAGCTACATTAAACAAAATAAAATCAATTTTTGTTAAAAGATAAGAGAGTTAAAGTAGTTTAGTTTACCACCTAAACAAAGCAGGATAATATTTTGGATTTACTGTTTCCATCGGACCATATTCATATTTTAATGAGTTGGTTCTGCCTATTTTCACCATATACATTATCGATACATTTTTATATGATTTTTTTCCCTTTAAGACAATAAAAATAATTAATTAAAATCATTAAATTTTATTTGATTAGTCAAAACTAAAACATAAATGTGCATATTAGATTTTTAAGTGGTTATATAACCACTAGGTAATTTTTAATCTTTAATTCATATATAATTATATATCCTAGATTAATTTATGGGTCTTATAATTCTCTTATATATATATATAATATTATATATATATATAATATTAAGGATAAAAATATGTAGCTCTTTCAACTTGTATTGACTAACAAATTCATACTATATTATTAAAGGTCTAACTCAATTAATTAAAAAAAAATTGTGGGGTGTTATAAACCATTTATGATATGTCATTATTTCCTCCTAAACAAAATAATTCACATTCCATAGTTAATTAAAAGTATACATTATTAAAAAATGATTTAAATAAGTTTTAAACTTTTTAAAAAGAAAAAAGAAATTGAAATTGAAAATTTTTCATTATTAGAAATCACACTATTATATTGAAAATCGGGTTGTAGTGATGACAGCTCTCAATGAGATTTTTTTTTTAATTTCTTAATAGGTAGTTTAGGGACATTGTAAATATTTATCTTTATTCTAAAAATTCTCATAAGACAAAATCAATTTGCTGAAAAATTCAGCCAAGATAACCCTCATGAGTGATGAGTGATGAGTAATGGTGTTGGGTCTTACGGCGCAAGTTTTGCAGAGAGATGGGACAGGCTACCAACAATTTCATTTTTGGTAATTGTTTTTCTCTGGTGAATTTGGTAGCAACTACTTCAATATATTGCGAATAATAATAACCATCGTTTTCGGTTCTGATAGGAGAATCATCGATCGTGACTTAACAACAGATTGAGCCTGACAATTTCCTTATAACCACATTACTCATCCCTATATCTTCTTTCTTTTCTTGTCTTCTCAATTAAATCAAATCATCTTATTTTATTCAAATAAAACTTAATCTTCTTTAACTAAAATAAAAATACACACATAGCATGCTTTATTTTTTTAATTTTTTTAATCATGTTTCCCTATATAATCATCGCCTCACATATTTAAGTATCTGTGATGCTCCAATTCAGTCCTCGGTTTTTTTTTTGTTCTGTTTTTGGACATCTTATTACTTGAAAAAGTTTCTAGCCAATTAATTATACATCCTATCAATGCTTTAAATTTTAAATTGATCAATCACTGTCAACTTACACTTTCAATCACGGAAAAAAAAACTAAAATAATCTTATGTCTTGAAAAAAGTAATTCTAGCTAATTACTGCTTTCAAAATTTTAATTTGGTTTCATAATCTTTTTTCCAATTTCTCCTTATATTTTAAAATAGTTTGAAAATGGTGATTATTATTAATTTAGTTAATAAATTTTTTAAAAAAACATCAACTTTACTATTAACTTGTATAAAATATCAGTGTAAAAAAAATATAACTTACATTGACTTTCAATAGAAATCAATTTAAAAAAATAAGTTTCTATAACTTAATAAAAATGATCATTTTAAAATCGAAATAATAATAATAATAATGTAAGAAGTCTCAAGTCTAAGTAAAGGAGAATGCAATTCAATTAAATTTTAATAAAGGTAGCTTTGTTGCCATAACGGTTTATTAGTATATATAAGAAATAAAAATTATACTCAGAAATTTGAAAAAAAAATGTTGAAAATTAAAAATGTTCCTTGGCTATTTTTTATGGTTTTTTCTTGATGCAGATGAGCATGTTAAATATAAAAATTTACAAATTTACCAAAAAAAAGTTCAAAGTTCACTCTTAATTTTTGGTTGTAGTACGTACTAGCCATCGAACACACGAATGACTTAACAATACAGCATGTCTGCAAACTTGTTTTTATCTGTTATTTTTCTCATCGTTCTTTTAAGCAAGAGACAAATATGAGTACTGTTTTCCTTTATCAAATATTATGTTTGGCTTAATTTAAAAACAATATAAAAGTATGTTTATGTTAATTTTATCATATCATACCTTATGTTCATATGAAACAGTTACCAGTTAATAATGAAATATCTCATCATTCTTACTAGTTACACACATGTAATTAGGAGAGGAAATATTGGAACTAAAAAATATGTATGTACCTAAGAGGTCGGTAGGAATTTTGCCGTTGCAAAATCGACCGGTTGGGCCTTGCTGAAAATCTTTACCGTAAGGAGGGAAATCACACTTGACGAGTGTTTGAATTCTGTTGTTGTTGCCTGGGTCTATGATGGAGTCTCCAAAACCTATCACTGCAGGAATTGTAATATTTGGTGGTAGTTTCACCACACCCTCCGTTCTCAACGATAAAACTAACAATACTAAGCTAGTGGAGAGGAAGAGCTTCACCAACAAAGCCATATATAATAACTTACTACTGCATTATCTGTTGAGCTCTTAGCATCTATTTATACATATCACGTCCCTTTTACTCATTTATTGCATTAGATCTAACGGTTTATTATGAAATAACTTGTATACTTTTGGGCACGAAAAGGAAGCAACTCCAAGTAAAGTAGATAAGAAACGGACCAAGACTTAATTATATGAGTTTTGGTACGGAGAACTCTTATTATTTACGTGATTCTAGCTACCATTTAGGTATCCATTTTTCTTATTATAACACACGTTAAATTTTAAAAAATAGAAATTTCACTATTTAATGCGTGTCAAAATCTCACGTTAAATGATAAATGGTTCAACACAAATACAATATATATATATAATTTCATATTTTTTAACGTGGACCTACAATCATATGAACTTTTTAACATGTTGGTTTGGCACATGGCATACATTCAGAATAAGGGATAGGGGTTGTTAATATGGATCCTTACATTACACCTGAACTGGTTATTGTAGACCCTTGGATCTGTCTTCCTCTTTCTTTGGTAAGATGAACAGTTAATTTAGGTTTGTCATTGGTTGAGTAGGTGCACTCTGTCTTAGCCGTGACCCAATTATATGTGAACTGGTATGACTTCAATTTGGGAAATAGATGCTGACACTTAATTAACATCACAGGTAAAATAACATGCATATTATTAGACAATGCATGATTAACTTATTGTTACACATTTTTAGTAGAAGTTTGATGGGCATAATAAGGAAAGGTTAAAAATTACAATAAGATAAACTATTATATTATATGTTTGAGTTTGCTGCAATAATATATTTATCTTGTCTTGTTGACAATTTGTAATTTTTGTCATCAGAAAAAAATAGTTACAAATAAACATAATAAGATTTATAACATGTGTATATTTTTTTTTACTATATATTACAATTATTATCATCGTTGTAATCATTATTATTGTTGTTATTTTAGTATATTATTATTAATAATAATAAGTTTATCCAATTGTTATTGTAGTGTACATCAAACACTAAATAAGATAAGAGTTTATTCAATACTTATCCTATATATATCTTTTTTTTTATTATATTTGTTTATTTTATCTTATCATGTCCACTAATAACATCCCTTAGAGTCTTGGTTTTGTTTCATCTTTTATTGAGTGTTATGTTATTTAAAATTTTGCATTTGACATATATTAATAAATTCATTAAGTCGGTAAACAGAAATACACTAATTTGTATTCTTACATAAGGTTATATTTGGTAGAGAGGAAACAAATTATTACTTGCTTATATCTCTTACATGGTGAGGTGGGGGGAGGGGTTTAGAAACGATTCTGGCTAAATTTAATATAAATGAAAGATTTCAAATTTCAATTAGGTTTAGGGTAACTCTTTTAATAAAATATAAAAGTAATTTATAATACACAATATTTTTCAATAATTTATAATATAATATCAATTTAAAATTTAAACTATGTGGTTGATGTCATACTTTTGTTTGGGAAGTCAGTAAGAGTACGTTTGGTATATAGTTAGAAAAACGAGATTTAGAAAATAGAGAAATCTAAATGTTAATATTAATCCTTCACACCGTTTGAGACAATCAAAACTTCGTTTGACTGCAGGATAAAATAAATCCCATTTACAAACCTCTATTTACAAAACAAAACATTTTAACAAACAGGTTATAAATCTATTAACAGATGGGGTTATGTTTTAAAGACAAAAGTTAACATTTAAAACAGCACAAGTAATATAATTAGTGTATTTCCATTTGGTGAATCAAGAACTCTATCAATGGATTGAGTTATGTTTTAGGGATAAAATTCAACAATTAAATTAATACAAAAACTAAAACCAACCAAGAAGAAGAAGAAGCTTAAGGACTAAAACCAAAATAAGTGTGTTGAGAAAATGGAAAGGAAAATTTAAGAGAAAATAGGTTGGCTATTGTTGTTTTTGCTTTGTCCCTATTTGATGAGAAATTGTTATACAATCTTAGACCATAGTTTGTGCTACAGTCAATAATTAATGAGATTTTATCAAGATGGATGTCATTATTTATATTTGTTAATGTTTTTACACAAAAATTTTCAATAATCAATATTGAAGATAAAATTTTTTTTAAAAGATTAATATTTTATATCGGTTTTTTTAAATAACCGAATAAAAACTTATAAAAAATCATTTTTACATGGTTATTAAGACAACTGTTGTAAAATCATTAAAAAATATATAATTACACTTCTTCTTAACAAAATTTAACACATATTAAATATTATTAGTTGGATCCTAAGCTTGGTGGTCCGAGACTCTGTAATAATTTTTCCTTAATTACATGAATTATATGACTTAAATAAATTATTTATAATTGAAAATATCACACTTTTTATAAAGGCTTCTCACAATAAAAAAGTATTCTGTTTTATTTAAATTTGTATATTCAACAAGCATTACGGAACTAATTAAATCATATAAATTTTGTAATATTTAGATATTAAAATTGAATAAAATTTTTTAGGAATTTCAAATATTTTGAATTTTTTTTAATGTTGTAGTTATACTGATATTTGACAAATAAAATTTCTCATTATTTAATCATTGTTGCAACATATTGATCGTTATTTCCTTATTCGCTGCAAATGGGTGGGGGAAGGGGAGTCAGCAGGTCTTTAATGAGGTCCTGTCATTCAAAAGATAATTGCATTGACCATTGAGGAAGGGGGAAATAGGAGGGATGAAAATATAAAAAAAATATTTTTTATTTGGAAAGAAAATTAGGAAAGAAATAGAAAGAGGATTATGGTAGAGAAAAATTAATTACTAAAACATCCTAACTTAATAAAAACAAACCCGAAAACACAAGGAATTTTTTTCATGATTCAATCCGGAATCGGAATAAGGGTTTAGGGATCATACAACTTAATATCAGTCGTAGGTGGTGATTTGGTGGGTTTCATAACCCAAATAATATAAAATTTGCATAAAGAAGTGAGGGAAACCACTCAAGATTCAATATACATCATTTAGGTTCCAAACAGGCACAAATTGGAATTTAACAGGGCATTGACAAATTTCAATATTTGGACATATGAGAGAGTTCATTTTCAGTCTTAAAACTAGTGGTATATGTCACAAATATTGCCTATTAATCCCAATTTGACAACCATAAAAAAATTGGATTCAGAACCCTCTTAAATTCAAGTTTTACAACACAGTAGGTCCGGTGTTTTATGCCTCATGAGAGTTAGAATACTCTAATTGAGGTAAGACCAATTTTTACACCTGCGTAACATAATTATCTACAACTTTCATGCAGAAGTTAGAGGCCAAAAATGTCATTAAGATGCCCAAACGGGCCAAAAACAGTGAAGGAAAAGCAGCAATTGGAAATTTCTGACAGTCAGGAATTCCACTGGCCGTGGATCTTGTAACACCCCCTTATATACATGAGACATATATCTATTCTTCTTGCTTTTTTTATAGAAAGATATACATATTTATCACTTCTTATCTCGTGTATACAAGGATGTATATACATCTGATTTTCTTTGAATTTTGAGAGTAAAACGTTTCAAATTATTCATAATGATAAAATAAACTTTCAGAAAATTATAAGTGATCAAAGATTACAGTATCATATCCAAAGAATAAGGTTTATTAAAGTTTAACCTTTACATTGATTTACAATCATCCAACTTAATATTGTATTGAGGTAAACTAAAACTAAAAATTTAATACCTCTACTTCCACTAGTGCAAAAAATGGCTACGACAACGGGATATGATCACGGTCCAGGGGAAAACCGTGTTTGAAAAATACACGGTGGCATTTTTATAAATATAAGGAAATTTTTTAATCACGGTTATGAAGTAACCGTGGTCGTAGGAACAAGGTTTTTTTATTTTTATTATTATATTTTTTAAAAATGTACCTATAATCACGGTTGAGAGGAAACCGTAATTATAGGATATATATAATCACGGCTTTATAGGAAACCGTGATTATATCTACAACTAGGTTTTTTTATTTTAATTTTTATATTTTTAAAAAATACACCTACAATCACGGTTAAGAGGCTATAATCACGGTTTTATGGGAAACCATGATTATATCGACAACTAGATTTTTTAATATTATTTTTTTAAAAAAAAATGTACCTACATTCACGGTTGAGAGGAAAACCGTGATTATAGATACCCTACAATCACGGGTGTTTGGGAACCGTGGTCATAGGTATTTTCAAAATATAAATTTTGAACGTCGCGCACTATAACGTTCTGAATTTTAAAAAAAATAAAATTTCAACAATCAAATAAATTTTTCATAAATAATTTAAATATCAAAACAGAATTTGAATTAATTAACAACTCTATCATGTTTACAATGGCCGACCGGCCCTTTAAAGTATACAAGTAAATGTAACTGCTCGGTATGCACAGGAGCCGGCCAAGGCTTCTACAAAACAACTATGTGCACTATGTACTAAACAAGTAAATACATAATGCTCCAATCGGCTGAGTGACTTCATATGCCATCGTTGTGCCCTTTATCCACTGTAAAAATGATAAGAAGTAGAGGGTGAGCATAAACATATCAAATGATAGTTATTGAATCGGATTAAAAGTCCAATTCATAACTATATAAACCATAACCGAGTCATACATATCATAAAGCAGCATGTTAATCTCAATAACGTATATATTAGTGCATAGACATGCTCAATCAAATGGACCATTTATTAAGTCTTTTAAGTTGTGTTGCAACACTGGCTCCCCGAGCCATAACTCAGCTCTCAGCTGAACCGGCCGTTTTACAGGTACCAAACCGTTTACACCCTTATGTGACACCATCACTCTCAGTGACAACGGTGAGTGCCACGGGCTAAAACCGTGAGCCCCGCTCAAGAGGTTGCCTTGAGTCCCACCCAAGGTATTTTGTGGAAACCACATCATATTTCATATTCATTCATCACACAAGCATCACATGCTAATCATTATGCATCCCATGCATTTATACATATCATGAAAGTTCATGTATAACGTTCATATCATCATCATCAATCACATATCAATATTTATAATATGAATGGAAGATATGAAACCATAAAACGTCATATAATCGGGGTTTCACACAATAATTCACACACATATCATATGTATATAATAATAACACCCCAAATCCATTCATAAACTATTCGTTTGACATGTAACACTCCCCCTACCTGGAAATAAAGTGTTTCAACTGCTTTTTGAATAATATCCTAGTCAGTGCTCATGAATTCCGACTAGAATTGTAGTTCTGAATTAGTTCAGAGCTTCTTACTTATGAAATCTAAGCTTTCTCGTGAAGGAGAAGAAATGAAGTTTGATTTCTTCTTTGCTTGTTAATTTTCTAGTAAGGATTGAAAAGAAAGGATAGGAGTAATGTTTTACACTTTGAAAGTTTTTCACTGAGTCAACAGTAGTTAATATATATATTGTTCATGCAAAAGAGACGTGAATAATAGGAAGAAGTCTGACACGTTTCTTCTTCAAATGACAAGTAAGGAATAAGCATTTAATGAAAAGGGACAGCATATCAGAGAGGGTCCCATACTTAGAAGAATATCATAAAAGACTTTGTTGGAAGGTAGAAGAACAGAGTGACGTGGAAAGCTTCAATAATAATAATAAAAATAATTATTAATTCCGACTCGGTTTCGCTCTGGTACATTTTTCTGAGAGAGCCTCTGTCCATTCAGAATCCTTTCATTCGGAGGAAATTCATTCGGAAAGGTTCCATTCATGAAACACCCAGCTTTCCTCCCTCGAACATACCTACATAGGAATATCTCATTCAGACAGCTCATTTAGTTATATTTCTGTCCGAGTCAAACCTTCACTTACGTCACTCAGAAATCTTCCAACCAAAAGATCACTCGGGTTGAGGACTGTCTCAAAGATAACCCGAGCACAACTTAGTAACTTTGACTGAATATGAATTGAATGAATTTATTACTCAGTCATTTGCTTCCTTTGAAATTGCTCACTCAGAATATACTCATTTGGAGTTGGAGTCTTTCCTCGTCCAGCAGTAGTCTCCTTGTAAAGACTTGCTCGGTCTATCTCAATCGGTGTCATTTCTCTCAGAATTATCACAATCAGTGACACCTCACTCGAAAAGTCACACTACTCGGAGATATTCCACTCGGTCTTTATTCAATAATTTCTCAACCTGAGAAGTACTTACTCAAATCGAAGCTTCTCTTTATTCGGAAGTACTTCCTCAGAATAACCCATTTAGAAACGTTTTCCCTCGGAGACGTTTCACTCGGAATTTTCCTTACTCAAAAGTGTCTCATTCGGACACAATTTTCTTAACTTAGAAATATTTCTCTCGATAATGTTTCACTCGGAAACATCTTAACTTTACTTGGAAGTAGTGTGCTCGGTCTTATTTTACTCGGAATCATACCATTTCACTCAGAAAATCTTGTCTCTAACAGTATTCACTCGGAATTATATCCATTTACACTCGAAATTTCATTTGGAAATTTTCCATTAATCTTTAATGAATGAATTTTCTAAAAATTACAAATTTTAGGATGTTACATTTCTCCCCTCCTATAAAAATTTCATCCTCGAAATTTAAATATAGAATCATACATTAATGAAACAATTCGGGATATTTCTCCCTCATAACGTCTTCACGTTCCCAAGTATGCATGATACTCTGATCCTACTGCCAGGCAACCTTGACCAATTGAACATTCTTACTTCTTAATTGTTTTACCGATCACTCAACTATACCAGTGGGCTCGGCTATAGTGGTCAGGTTCTCTCGGATTTCAACATCATCATCCGGCATTTCATGAGTAGGATCCGGCAAGTACTTCCTCAATTGAGAAACGTGAAATACATTATGCAAATTTGCCAAATGAGAAGGCAATGCTATCTGATAAGCTACAGGTCTGACTCTCTTCAATATTTCATACGGACCAATATACCTCGGGCTCAGTTTCTTGCTTTGTAAAGCTCTCCCAATGCCTTTATTAGGAGAAACTTTCAGAAAAACCTTGTCGTCGATCTGAAATTCAATCGGCTTCGTCCGTTTGTCATAATAACTTTTCTGATGGTCCTAGGATGCTTTCATTTTGTCTTTGATCATTTGGATTTGCTGGGACGTGTGCTGCACAATTTCGGGTCCCAACATTAGGCTCTCACTCGATTCCGACCAGCAAAGAGGAGTTTGGCATTTCCTGCCATATAAAGCCTCGTATGGAGCCATACCGATACTACTGTGATAGCTATTATTATAGGTGAATTTGACTAGTGGAAGATATTGCTCCCAGCCACCACCATGCTCTAGCACACAGGACCTCAACAAGTCCTCTAAACTCTGGATAGTCCACTCGGATTTCCTATCGGTCTGAGGGTGATAGGTCGAACTCAATCGGAGCTTCGAACCTAACTCCTGATGTAGACTTCCCCAAAACCGGGAAGTAAACCTCGGATCTCTATCCGACACAATTGAAGATGGAACACCATGCAGTCGGACTATCTCACTAATATATAACTGTGCTAGTCTCTGCAAGGAATAACTCATGTTGATCGGCAAAAAGTGTGCAGACTTTGTCAGTCGGTCCACAATAACCCAGATAGCATCGTGTCCACTCCGAGTCCTTGGTAATCCCATTACGAAATCCATGGCAATAGCATCACATTTCCACACGGGTATCTCTAAAGGTTGTAATCCACCGGACGATTTTTGATGTTCAACCTTCGCTTTCTGACATATTATGCAGTGAGCCACGAAGTCGACTACATCTTTTTTCATTCCGGGCCACCAAAAATGCAATTTCAAATCTTGGTACATCTTAGTAGTACCCAGATGAATACTTAGCATGCTTCTATGTGCTTCATCGAGTACCGATCGTCGTAAATCACACGAATTAGGTACATAAATCCGTCCTTTCACTCAGTAAATACCATCAGGACCCTCAGTTAAAAATAGGTCCTTTCCTTTAGCCTGAGTTTCTTTCATCTCGGCTAAATAAGAATCCGACATCTGCTGTACATAAACAATCTTCAAAAATTCATTAGCTATTTTCAATGTACCGAGAGTTACTTTTCCGGGTGAAGTAGCATCCACTTGCAGGTTCATGTCTCGGAATTGTTCGAGTAACTCCATTTCTTTAATCATCATAGCTGCCATATGGATGGATTTCCGACTCAAGGCATCGGCTACAACATTTGCCTTTCCCAGGTGGTATTTTAAGTCGAAATCATAATCCTTCAAAAATTCTATCCACCTTCTTTGTCTCATATTCAATTCCTTTTGGTCGAACAAATATTTTAGGCTTTTATGGTCACTATACACTTCAAACTTAGAGCCATAAAGATAATGCCTCCAAATTTTTAGTGCAAAGACCACTGCTGCCAACTCCAGATCATAAGTAGGGTAATTTTGCTCGTGTGGTCGTAATTGACGTGAAGCATATGCAATCACTCGGCCATTCTGCATCAGTACACATCCTAAGCCAAGTCCGGATGCATCACAGTAGACCATAAAGCTCTCCTGCAGATTCAGCAATGCCAATACAGGAGTAGAAGTCAGTCGGGTCTTCAATTCTTGAAAACTCTGTTCACACTCAGAAGACCACACAAAAGGAGCATTCTTCCGGGTTAGCTTGGTTAGTGGCAAGGCGATTTTGGAGAATCCTTCAATGAATCTCCGATAATAACCGGCTAAACCCATAAAACTTTTGACTTCAGTGACCGACTTAGTCTCTCCCAAGTCATTACAGCCTCGATCTTTGAAGGATCTACTGAGACACCTTCCCTGGAAATGACATGACCCAGGAATTGAATCTTCTCCATCCAGAATTCACACTTAGATAATTTGGCAAATAGTTGCTTCTCCTTTAAGACTTGAAGTACCAATGGGAGATGTTCTTCATGCTCCTCATAAGACTTAGAATAAATCAATATATCATCAATAAATACCACCACAAACCGATCCAAATAAGAATGAAAAATGTTGTTCATATAATTCATGAACACAGCCGGAGCATTAGTAACTCCGAACGGCATCACCACGTATTCATAATGACCATACCGAGTCCTGAATGTCGTCTTAGGAATATCGGTAGCTTTCACTCGGATTTGGTGGTATCCCGATTGTAAGTCAATTTTGGAAAAGCCGATGCACCACGCAGTTGGTCAATTAAGTCATCAATTCTGGGCAATGGGTATTTATTCTTGATGGTCAGCTTATTCAATTGTCGGTAATCAACACATAGCCGCATGCTACCATCCTTTTTCTTGACGAGTAACACCGGAGCACCCCACAGTGATACACTTGGTCGGATAAATCATTTTTCGAGCAACTCGTCAACTTGTTTCTTTAACTCGGCTAGCTCAATCGGAGACATTCTGTAAGGGGCTCTAGAGACTGGCTCGGCTCCAGGGATCAAATCAATAGAGAACTCGATTTCTCTATCAGGAGGAACACCAGGTACGTCCTCCGGGAACAACTCAGGAAGGTCACAAAAAACAGGAATGTCTCGAATTTTAGACTCACTCCTTCCCTCAGTCATACAGAATAACATTAATAGTTGAGATATACCTTGAATTTCGTAATCATCAGCTTTCTGATTAGGAAAAATCACTTGCCGATTCCGACAGTCAACTAGGACTCTATTGGCCGAGATACCGAGAACCATGTCAAGACCTCTCAAAGGTAGACATATCAAATCAGCAACAAAATTCCTATCACCGAGAGTGAAGGATACATTTTCACACATCATGGAAGTCCATAATTGAGCACTAGTCGGATTAGTTACATTTAAGGGCCGATTCATAGAAACAACAGGTAATCTCATTCGTATCACATAACCATTGGAAATAAATAAGTGAGTTGCACCCGAGTCAAACACCACATCAATAATAGTATTTCCGAGTAGGCACTTACTCTGAACCAAGTCGTTGGCTTGAGCAGCTTCCTCGGCAATAATAGCATACACCCGGCCTGCAGCCGGTGAACTGGAACTCCCAGCCCGATCGTTCCTTGACATTACAGAATTGTTGCCGCGTCCACCATTGCCTCTACGTCCTCTATTACCGTTTCCACGGCCTCGTCCTTGGAAGCCTCCACGGTTTATACTGGCATTCGATTCAGTCGGTTGGAGAAGAGGACAGTTAGGACGAACATGTCCTTTTTCGTTGCAATGGTAACAAATAACTTCTTCATCTTTGTCACAATTCCGAGCATAGTGATTGCCACCACATCTAAAGCATTTGATGTCCCTCGGTCTATTCACCGATCGGCCACCAGCATTCACTCGGCCTCGGGATTTAGAGGATGATTCTCCTCTAACAGACTTCCCTTGCTTCTTAAAGCTGATTGGTGGTAACCTCGAGGAACTGTCCGACTTACTACTCGAGCCAGTTGAAGCTTTATCGTCTTCCTCATATATTCGGCATTTATTGACAAGGATCAAAAAGCTTCTAATCTCTTGGTGTTGGAAAGCTTTCTAAATTTTTGGATTCAAACCGCTCTCAAATTTGATGCATTTTGAACCTTCAGTGCCCGACATCTGGAAAGAAGGATAAAACAAACACAGCTCCTCGAATTTCGCTGCATATTCTTCAACACTCATATTACCTTGTCGGAGTTCCATAAATTCCAATTCCTTCTGACTCTTGACAGTGTTTGGGAAATATTTTTCAAGAAAACATTCCTTGAAATTCTCCCAGTTCAGCTCGGTCCCAACAGCTACCAGTCGGGCTTTAGTCATCCTCCACCAGTTTTCAGCTTCTTTCTGAAGCATGAAAACAGCATACTCGACCTTCTGTGCCTCAGTGCACTGCAGACTGCCAAAGATCCATTCAAGATTCCAGATCCAGGCATAAGCTTGATCAGGCTGAAATCCTCTATGGAATTCAATTGGTTTTTGTTTCAAGAAACAATCAATGCTTTGATTGTCACTCGGCTGAGGTTGGTTCTGCCTTTCTAAAATGTCAGCAACAAGCTGGAAGGCAGCAGCCATAGCATCCATACCATGAGGGTCCATTACTTATCCTGAAATAATCATCATACTTTAGTACCTCTCATGGATATGAAAGCAATTTATTCATAGTTGATTTCCTCAACTATATTACATAACAACAACAGTGATATGATTTCACTTCATTCATAGCATTTAGTAGTTTAACCTTGGCCTTGAACTTTTCAAGTCTGCTCTGATACCAAAATATAATGTTCTGAATTTTAAAAAAAATAAAATTTCAACAATCAAATAAATTTTTCATAAATAATTTAAATATCAAAACAGAATTTGAATTAATTAACAACCCTGTCATGTTTACAATGGCCGACCGGCCCTTTAAAATATACAAGTAAATGTAACTGCTCGGTATGCACAGGAGCCGGCCAAGGCTTCTACAAAACAACTATGTACACTATGTACTAAACAAGTAAAAAAATAATGCTCAAATCGGCTGAGTGACTTTATATGCCATCGTTGTGCCCTTTACCCACTGTAAAAATGATAAGAAGTAGAGGGTGAGCATAAACATATCAAATGATAGTTATTGAATCGGATTAAAAGTCTAATTCATAACTATATAAACCATAACCGAGCCATACATATCATAAAGCAGCATGTTAATCTCAATAACGTATATATCAGTGCATAGACATGCTCAATCAAATGGATCATTTATTAAGTCTTTTAAGTTGTGATGCAACACTGGCTCCCCGAGCCATAACTCAGCTCTCAGCTGAACCAGCCGTTTTACAGGTACCAAGCCGTTTACACCCTTATGTGACACCATCACTCTCAGTGACAACGGTGAGTGCCACGGGCTAAAACCTCGAGCCCCGCTCAAGAGGTTGCCTTGAGTCCCACCCAAGGTCTTTTGTCTTTTACCTTGAGTCCCACCCAAGGTCTTTTGTGGAAACCACATCATATTTCATATTTATTCATCACACAAGCATCACATGCTAATCATTATTCATCCCATGCATTTATACATATCATGAAAGTTCATGTATAACGTTCATATCATCATTATCAATCACATATCAATATTTATAATATGAATGGAAGATATGAAAATATAAAACATCATATAATCAGGGTCTCACATAATAATTCACACACATATCATATGTATATAATAATAACACCCCAAATCCATTCATAAACTATTCGTTTGAGATGTAACGCTCCCCCTACCTGGAAATAAAGTGTTTCAACTGCTTTTTGAATGATATCCTAGTCACTACTCATGAATTCCGACTAGAATTACAGTTCTGAATTAGTTCCGAGCTTCTTACTTATGAAATCTAAGCTTTCTCGTGAAGGAGAAGAAATAAAGTTTGATTTCTTCTTTGCTTGTTAATTTTCCAGTAAGGATTGAAAAAAAAGGATAGGAGTAATGTTTTACACTTCGAAAGTTTTTCACTGAGTCAACAGTAGTTAATATATATATTGTTCATGCAAAAGAGACGTGAATAATAGGAAGAAGTCTGACACACGTTTCTTCTTCAAATGACAAATAAGGAATAAGCATTTAATGAAAAGGGACAGTACATCAGAGAGGGTCCCATACTTACAAGAATATCAGAAAAGACTTTGCTGGAAGGTAGAAGAACAGAGTGACGTGGAAAGCTTCAATAATAATAATAAAAATAATTATTAATTTCGACTCGGTTTCACTCTGGTACATTTTTCTAAGAGAGCCTCTGTCCGTTCAGAATCCTTTCATTCGGAGGAAATTCATTCGAAAAGGTTCCATTCATGAAACACCCAGCTTTCCTCCCTCGGAAATACCTACATAGGAATATCTCATTCAGACAGCTCATTTAGTTATATTTCTGTCCGAGTCAAACCTTCACTTACGTCACTCGGAAATCTTCCAACCAAAAGATCACTCGGGTTGAGGACTGTCTCAAAGATAACCCGAGCACAACTTAGTAACTTTGACTGAATATGAATTGAATGAATTTATTACTCAGTCATTTGCTTCCTTTGAAATTGCTCACTCAGAATATACTCATTCGAAGTTGGAGTCTTTCCTCGTCCAGAAGTAGTCTCCTTGTAAAGACTTGCTCAGTCTATCTCAATCGGTGTCATTTCTCTCAGAATTATCACATTCAGTGACACCTCACTCGAAAAGTCACACTATTCGGAGATATTCCACTTGGTCTTTATTCAATAATTTCTCAGCCTGAGAAGTACTTACTCAAATCGAAGCTTCTCTTTATTCGGAAGTACTTCCTCGGAATAACCCAATTAGAAACGTTTTCCCTCAGAGACGTTTCACTCGGATTTTTCCTTACTCAAAAGTGTCTCATTCAGACACAATTTTCTTAACTTAGAAATATTTCTCTCAATAATGTTTCACTCGGAAACATCTTAACTTTACTTGGAAGTAGTGTGCTCGGTCTTATTTTACTTGGAATCATACCATTTCACTCAGAAAATCTTGTCTCTAACAGTATTCACTCGGAATTATATCCATTTACACTCGGAATTTCATTTGGAAATTTTCCATTAATCCTTAATGAATGAATTTTCTAAAAATTACAAATTTTGGGATGTTACACGCGCTCCTTCTCTTTCTCTGTTAGCTTTCTCCCATCTTTCTCTGTTAGCTTTCTCTCATCTTTCTCTCTAAAGATTTCTCCTTTTTGTTTTCTCATTACCATTGACGTTTGCATTTTTTTATGTTCTAGATCTAACGTGGTTCTACGTATATATTTTGCAAGTTTTCTTTTGCTATTCTCGTTGCGCGCCATTGACGACCACCACGCGACCCTTCTCTTATTTTCTCGTTCAACCATGTAAGGCTTCTCTTTTATACATCTCTTCTTTTGTATTTCTTTCGATTATAATGAAGGCTTTACATGTTTCTAGTTATTCTATTTGTTTTTGTTCTCTACGTTTTGCTGCTGTTTGTTCCTATAATGGATGTTTTTTGTTTTGAAGGTCAACGTTGGGGTTATTTTGAGGAGGATGTTGGTGGCAACTCTGGAGATGTGCACAGAACTTTTAATCATGTTCTCTGATCGATTGCTCAGAAGTCAAACAGTCCACTCGGAATCGATCGCTCAGAAGTCAAATAGTCCACTCGGAATCACTCAGAGCCGTTCACTCCATAACGCTTGGGGACAATATTCAACGGTTAACGAGAGTTTCGAAGGTAAAAAACATAACTTGTATTCTTGCAGGATACGCCGGCATACAGACCTCTTGTGAACTGCATAACTTATATGAGCAACTTACAGTCCCTCACACAAGCTAGGGGACAAATGATCCGGTCTAGATACCGGCTCTAAGGTTATCCGGTCTGGATACCGGTCCTAAGGGCAAGTGGCAGTCTCAGCCGTCCTGGAAGCCAATCGGTATCCCAGGATAATGATCCAGTCGGTAAACATGTTGATCCGGTCCCACCTAAAGTGAAGTCATTATAGCCGTCCTAGAGTTCAACCGGTGTCAAGAATACCAATCCGGTCTGCAACGCACTAGGCGAACCTCTCTTACACCGGTCGTCTGAGGTGACACCCGAGACACCGGGTGACTTATCCGTCCTCCTACACCGGGTCACTGATAACCGACTGTCACAGTGTCATAACAAGGAAGGCACTCTGCACAGTGGACTATGTCCCTTTCATCCACCGACAGGAGTGGGTACAATCACCAGCGTAATTTGCGGAAAAGGTGATTATCCTCCATACATGTGACGAAAAGGTACACTGATAATTCACCTACCCTCCTGACATACTCTGAATGCTAGCCCACTCGGATTGACTCTTTATACACGTTATCAGAACCAGTGGGCCCTCTAACACCCAACGATTCATCTTCCACGCTCAACTATAAATAACATGTTGCAATACATGTGCCAGATTATGTTGTCCTTACTCTCATTCTCTCTATTATACTGCTTAAGTATTACAGAGTTCATCTTACACTCCACTGACTTGAGCGTCGGAGAATCTTCGCAGGTGGCACCACCTGTCGCCTACACCAACGCGAGAGGCTGGTGAGAAGGATCTCCAGGATAACAAGACCGACCTCCAAACATTGAGAGGCCGAATCACAGAGATCGGATACGTATTGTCGGTCTTCAATCTCATCCAATCTTCAATCCTTGAGGCTGTCCCGACACCGAATCCTAGACCCCGGTTCAGGACAGATCAAATCCTATTCTTGTCACATCTTTTCTCCTATCCGATTGAGGATGAGACCAATTTATCCTCTTGTAATTTCATCCTTTCATCTTGAACTGCTAGCTATATATCATATAACATATATTTTGGACACAAAATTCAAACAAGAAGGAGTGAGAAACAGAATATAATACTTTACAGATAAGACATAAGCATAAGGGTTTTCACAATCTAATATAATAATTTCAATCACAATCATATACATAATCAATTATGAATGTAGAGTTTTCATAACATAACAATTATATTTTCATTCACAACCACCCACATAGAATGTCATAATCACATGAATGTCATGCAATGTTTTTAATACTATCATCTCATTCATTCTATGCATGTGGGCCCTTAAAGTTTTAGTTTGCACTGGGCGAACCAGGAGTTTACACTGTTCCATAAATTCCAGATAATAATAACATAAATGCCTTCATGGCATATGAACAGCTCAACTGGCGTGGAAACACTTAGAGACTAGTGAGACTGAGAAAGTTTTTATTGTGAAAGTACCCGACACTAGGGAGCGACCCCAAGTCACCTGAAGCACCCTTTCACACCCTTTCATCCCAAGGCTCGCAATTAAGCCTCCTCTAATGTATCCTCGGTTTCTATAATCCGTCCCCAGGCAATATCACATCTCATTTCTCTTTAATGATTCATGATGCATGAACTACTCGCATATTTAGTTGGTTACGACTTTTAGAAACTCAATTATTAAATACCATAAAGGTTCACAAAATCATCTCAATAAACTGTACATTCTCATAAGTTCTTCTTTGAATTTCTGTTATACAGAAACAAATGTAGTACAGTCTTCAAATTCAGATCTTACCAAAATTGAGTTTCCAAGCCTTAAATATCTCAAAACTTTCTCTTAAAAAAAACTTCACATATTTACATAATCTTTCCAAATTTGAATCTTAACTAGATTGAGTTTAAAAATCTCGACCATAACAAAATATCCTTTAGTTATTTCATTAGGGAAAACCAATTTAAATTTCTGATTTTTAAAAGAATATATATATATATATATATAAATCATTAATTAAGAATACTTAAAACTATAAAAATTTTCTTTAATTCAAGAATTAATTATCTCAACCTCTGATTTTCATAAAATAGCTTCTTTCTAATATTAGATTTTATTCTAGAGATTAAAAATAAAGTTAATGAAAATTATTTCTAAGAAGAAATAAAAGACTAGAATAATGATAAAATACTTTCTCTTAGAATAAAAATTTAAAGAGTAAGGTAAGAAAATTCTTACTGAGTTTTAACTTTCCGTCATGCTTATTATATGCTCAAACTCCATATCACAAGGTCATCAATCATAATAAAATATTATCAATCACAATATCATCAATCATAATCAAATAATGTCAATCACGATCAAATAATATCAATCACAATTAAATATCAATAATAATTATAAACAAATCAATTAAATATAATTCAAATTTTAATGGTTATTTAAATTATTAAAATTGATTTTGAGTCCTTATAGTCAATTCCTTACATAGGTCTATGTAAGTCCATATAATCCAGTCCTTGCATAGGTATAATTCAGTCCATATGGGTCATAGTGGTCCAAGTCCTTGCATAGGTATAGTCCAGTTCGTATAGGTTATAAAAATTCAAGTCCTTGCATAGGTATGTTAGAGTTAGTTAAACCAGATATTTAATTTAAAATTTATTAAAAATTTTAAGTTAAAAAGTTAATATTTAAAATAATAATATTTTCAAATTTAAAAGGAGTAGGGGATTCATCCCATTATTCTTATGTCTTTTCAAATTATACTCTTATCTCACTCCCCCTTACCTCTTGTATACTGATTTGTTATTGTAAATCCGTGCACGCTTCGTCTTCGAGTTCTAAAACATACCAATTTCATTTTAATATAGTTACAAGATGAAAATTAAGATCACTACTTAAAGCAGAAATGGTAAATTTTGAACAGTGAATAGTGAATAGTAAATCGTGAATAATAACGGTAAATAGTAAATCGTGAATAGTAACGGTAAATAATAAATCGTGAATAGTAATGGTAAATAGTAAATCGTGAATAGTAACGGTAAATAGTAAATCGTGAATAGTAAAGGTAAATAGTAACAGTAAATATTGAAATAGTAATTTACTATTAAAATAGTGTTTTACTATTGAAATAGTAATTTACTATTAAAATAGTGTTTTACTATGCAAAATAGTAACTTAAAATAATATTATTTCCAGTATAATAATAGATTTCTAAAACGATATCAAATAACCCTAAAAAATATAAAAGAGATGTATTCATACCTTAGAATTTTAGCAGAACCTTCTTCCAAAAAAATTTATTTCTCTTTCTTACTTCCACCACTATCTCACTAGCACTATTATATTAAGAAAACTTAATCTGAAATTGTGAATTCTAAAGAAGAATTCCTTCGGTATTTATAGGAAAAAAATTACTATGCATTCCATTATTTTAATATAAAAATACTGTGCGTTTTTTAACTTTAAAACCTGGTTACATTGCACCTTTTAAAAATTTCATACATGCACAGTATTTTGTATAGTAAATGTCGGCAGAATTATTAAGCCAAATAGTAACCTTTCACTCGGTATATTTTAAATATTCAAAATTAATCCTTTTTAAAATTTAGCGATATTATATCAGTTCTCACTAATTTTATGATAAGTAATATAAAGTTTAAATTTTAAAAATCTAAAACTTTCTGTTAATAAAAATTTATTAGTACGTTTTCAATTTTTTTACGATTGGTAAAAATCAAGATTTTACTCAAACCAATAATTTTTAGATAAGTCTACTTGAAATGTATTTTAAAAAATTTTCTTATAATTTAACTTTACATTCTTGTAAATATTTTTAATTTTAAGTAACTTTATATGAATTTAAAATTATTTAAAATATATTATTTTATTAAAATAATTCAAAATTTTCAAAAAATTCCAAAAAATCATAAATATTATGTAGATCAAAAAGTTTTAAAGAACCATAGTCTAATTCCTTCAAAATTTATTTTAAAATTCTAATAAGAGTTAAATCTTAAATATGTAAAAACATAAATATAAGAACATAAAATAAAAATGGTGAATAATAAAGATATTAAAAATTCTTAATATAATTTTCTTAATTAGTGAATACTAATTAAGTCATTTTAAAATTCTCATTCAGAAATATTTTCATTTTATTATTATTATTATTATTATTTAAAAAAACAAATAATTAAATATAAATACCAAAATTTCAAAAAAAATGATAATAATAAACTAACTTATAGTAAGTATTTCTCAAGAAAGATATATTAATATCTATTTTCTATTTGTGTTGAAAATGGGATGTTACAACTCTACTCCCCTAAAAGAAATTTCGTCCTCGAAATTTAATATTGTTAATAAATCTTACTACAGCTAAACTAACTAAACTGTTCTAAAATATATTTCTAGTTTCCTTGACAATTGTGTACATTTTCCTTAACATTGTCATCTATCTTCTTTAAATCTTATCAGTATTTTTTTCCTTAACTCAAAAATATTACCCGTCTTAATTTTGTCAACCATGCTTATCATAAATTGATCGTTAACTCTAAACACCTCAATAATTACGTTTCTCAATCTATTAAAACCTTACTTAATATAATCCATAACATCCATTAATTAAAATTCATACTCGTAACATAGTAAAATGGACTGCTAAGAATTAATTACTGGACAACTAGCCGTTAGCAACTAGTCGTTGGACTAGCCGTTTATGACCGTTGCAACTCTCCCTCCCTTGCTTGCTTATAAATTCTCATTCCATTCTCACTTCCTATCACAACTTCAAGGTTTCTTAGTTTCTCTCTTCTATCCAATTTCTTCAATCTTTTTCCCTCAAGTAATATTGTACTACTCGATGGCCAACCTCCCTAGAAGCGACGAAGAACGAAGGCGAGATGCACTACAGTTCGTGGTAACAAGTGCCTCACTCCTTATAATCATTATGGTGATTTCTCTAGTTTAGATAATTTTTGTATTGCCAAGACTCTTAGACCTCTATCTATGATGTACTAGATGCTCTACTTTATTTTACTTAATGTAATCATGTATAATAAATTATCCTAGTAAGAAAGGATAAATATGTCTTAGTCCATGTTGTACTTGTTTATCTAGTTAAATCCTTGTGTTATTTGCTTCATGACAATCCAGGGTATGTAATCATTTCTTATTGTCTTCTATAATGAATTAAATATTCCTTAACTAAGTGATTGCACATTTCATCATAATTGACTACAACCATTACATAGATTTGATAAATTCTTCAATCTTAAATGATCACAAATCACTACGTTGACTTAGAAATACTCACTTGAATTTATGTAACTAAGATTTATGTAATTTTCTTCATAGGAAAATCAATAAGTAAAGGTTCATATCTACTTCCTCATGGTTTATTAACACATTTCTTTATTTTAAATCTACAATGGTCATTACATAACAATGATTTATATTAGGTATGTATATTCATCGAACAAAATCGATGACTAAAAGAAAATAACTTGATAAACATGTATCATATTGTTAGGAATCACAAAAATATTTTATGTCACAATTTCTAAATATTAAACCAATATTGATGTCTCCCAAAGATTTATAATATTTATTTTAGGTCATTCATTGACATATTTATCACAATAAATCACTTAAAAAAATTCAAAAATATATGGTTAATTACATTTGATGTCACAACCATAAAAGTTTCATTAATTCATATATTTATACACATAACCATCATATATATTATTCAATCGTAGACATCATAAATGAAAACTGCATTAAATCAAACAATAATTAACATATCTTATATGTCATACAAAAGAAAAATCAATACAAATAGCCAGAGATACAATTCCTAATATGATTATTTGTTATACCAAACAAGTTAGTGAACAAATTATCATATTTCTTTCATGAAGCATACATCCACACATTTTTCTTTTCAAAATATATCACCAAAGGAAAAACTATGATTCTATCTTAAACAATTTGTTATACTAGTTTGGAATTACAACAGTTATCTACCCATTGAAATTCTAATTCACACAAGTATCTCTACAACTTCAAGGACATGGTAAGGAATATCCTAATAGAATTTATTAAGTTTATCTCCATTTCTCCATATACTACATTAACCCAAGGTTAAATTCATTGATCTTAACATCCTTCATTTGACATGTCTTTCACTACTTAGTGCAAATCATTCGGGGTGATCAGTCCCGGTAGTTTATAACTAAGTAGTCAAAGCCATAACATCTCCAATCTAGAATATTTCTAAGAATTTTCTATTGTCTTATCTCCCTTGTTGTCTCATACCATATTGTAAAACAGGCAAATGTTAGAATATTTTATTATCACATATTAATCAGAGAATCAAACAGCATACAATACATTTGGAATAAAAGGAAATAACTGCATTAGTTAATTTACCTTATCATTCCACCATGCATTAACGCCCGTACTTAAACAATATCAAGAAAGACTTTAGAATGACCAGTTTCTGATAATCCCTGCAATAATAGTTTTCAAGTAACAGGCTATAAAGTTCTAACTTATACTTCTTATGAACTTAAAATTAGTTCCTTCTTTCTATATTCCTAATTTTTCTTCATTTACTTCTCACCATCTACTCCAATAAAATTTCCTCCTTTGTCAACCATAAAATCTCTTGACAAACTTAACCATCAGAGTACACTAACACACTAGTAAAACCATACCCCAAGCTGATTTGGATTGAACTGCTCTGATACCACTTTGTAACACCCCTTTATATACACGAGACATATATCTATTCTTCTTGATTTTTTTTAGAAAGATCTACATATTTATCACTTCTTATCTCGTGTATACAAGGACGTATATACATCTGATTTTCTTTGAATTTTGAAAGTAAAAAGTTTCAAATTATTCATAATGATAAAATGAACTTTCAGAAAATCATAAGTGATCAAAGATTACAGTATCATATCCAAAGAATAAGGTTTATTAAAGTTTAACCTTTACATTGATTTACAATCATCCAACTTAATATTGTATTGAAGTACACTAAAACTAAAAATTTAATACCTCTACTTCGACTGTAATCAATTATTTTCTTATCTTCAAACCATGTGATTTTGAATCCTATTCTTGTCACATCTCTTCTCCTATCCGATTGAGGATGAGACCAATTTACCCTCTTATAATTTCATCCTTTCATCTTGAACTGCTAGCTATATATCATATAACATATATTTTGGACACAAAATTCAAATAAGAATGAGTGAGAAACAGAATATAATACTTTACAAATAAGACATAAGCATAAGGGTTTTCACAATCTAATATAATAATTTCAATCACAATCATATACATAATCAATTATGAATGTAGAGTTTTCATAACATAACAATTATATTTTCATTCACAACCACCCACATAGAATATCATAATCACATGAATGTCATGCAATGTTTTTAATACTATCATCTCATTCATTCTATGCATGTGGGCCCTTAAAGTTTTAGTTTGCACTGGGCCAACCAGGAGTTTACACTGTTCCATAAATTCCAAATAATAATAACATAAATGCCTTCATGGCATATGAACAGCTCAACTGGCGTGGAAACACTTAGAGACTAGTGAGACTGAGAAAGTTTTTATTATGAAAGTACCCGACACTAGGGAGCGACCCCAGGTCACCTGAAGCACCCTTTCACACCCTTTCATCCCAAGGCTCGCAATTAAGCCTCCTCTAATGTATCCTCGGTTTCTATAATCCGTCCCCAGGCAATATCACATCTCATTTCTCTTTAATGATTCATGATGCATGAACTACTCACATATTTAGTTGGTTACGACTTTTAGAAACTCAATTATTAAATACCATAAAGGTTCACAAAATCATCTCAATAAACTGTACATTCTCATAAGTTCTTCTTTGAACTTCTGTTATACAGAAACAAATTTAGTACAGTCTTCAAATTCAGATCTTACCAAAATTGAGTTTCCAAGCCTTAAATATCTCAAAACTTTCTCTTAAAAAAAACTTCACATATTTACATAATCTTTCCAAATTTGAATCTTAACTAGATTGAGTTTAAAAATCTCGACCATAACAAAATATCCTTTAGTTATTTCATTAGGGAAAACCAATTTAAATTTCTGATTTCTAAAAGAATATATATATATATATTTAAATCATTAATTAAGAATACTTAAAACTATAAAAAATTTCTTTAATTCAAGAATTAATTATCTCAACCTCTGATTTTCATAAAATAGCTTCTTTTTAATACTAGATTTTATTCTAGAGATTAAAAATAAAGTTAATGAAAATTATTTATAAGAAGAAATAAAAGACTAGAATAATGATAAAATACTTTCTCTTAGAATAAAAATTTAAAGAGTAAGGTAAGAAAATTCTTACTGAGTTTTAACTTTCCGTCATGCTTACTATATGCTCAAACTCCATATCACAAGGTCATCAATCATAATAAAATATTATCAATCACAATATCATCAATCATAATCAAATAATGTCAATCACGATCAAATAATATCGATCATAATTAAATATCAATAATAATTATAAACAAATCAATTAAATATAATTCAAATTTTAATGGTTATTTAAATTATTAAAATTGATTTTGAGTCCTTATAGTCCATTCCTTACATAGGTCTATGTAAGTCCATATAATCCAGTCCTTGCATAGGTATAATTCAGTCCATATGGGTCATAGTGGTCCAAGTCCTTGCATAGGTATAGTCCAGTTCGTATAGGTTATAAAATCCAAGTCCTTGCATAGGTATGTTAGAGTTAGTTAAACCAGATATTTAATTTAAAATTTATTAAAAATTTTAAGTTAAAAAGTTAATATTTAAAATAATAATATTTTCAAATTTAAAAGGAGTAGGGGACTCATCCCAATATTCTTATGTGTTTTCAAATTATACTCTTATCTCACCCCCCTTACCTCTTGTATACTGATTCGTTATTGTAAATCCGTGCACGCTTCGTCTTCGAGTTCTAAAACATACCAATTTCATTTTAATATAGTTACAAGATGAAAAATAAGATCACTACTTAAAGCAGAAATGGTAAATTTTGAACAGTGAATAGTGAATAGTAAATCATGAATAGTAACGGTAAATAGTAAATCGTGAATAGTAACGGCAAATAGTAAATCGTGAATAGTAACGGTAAATAGTAAATTGTGAATAGTAAAGGTAAATAGTAACAGTAAATAGTAATTTACTATTGAAATAGTAATTTACTATTGAAATAGTATTTTACTATTGAAATAGTATTTTACTATACATAATAGTAACTTAAAATAATATTATTTCCAGTATAATAATAGATTTCTAAAAACGGTATAAAAATAACCCTAAAAAATATAAAAGAGATGTATTCGTACCTTAGAATTTTAGCAGAACCTTCTTCCAAAGAAATTTATTTCTCTCTCTCACTTCCACCACTATCTCACTAGCACTACTATATTAAGAAAACTTAATCTGAAATTGTGAATTCTAAAGAAGAATTCCTTTGGTATTTATAGGAAAAAATTACTATGCATTCCATTATTTTAATATAAAAGTACTGTGCGTTTTTTAAATTTAAAACCTGATTGCTGTACATCTTTTAAAAATTTTATACATGCACAGTATTTTGTATAGTAAATATTGGCAGAATTATTAAGCCAAATAGTAACCTTTCACTCGGTATATTTTAAATATTCAAAATTAATCCTTTTTAAAATTTAGCGATATTATATCAGTTCTTACTAATTTTATGATAAGTAATATAAAGTTTAAATTTTAAAAATCTAAGATTTTCTGTTAATAAAAATTTATTAGTACGTTTTCAATTTTTTTACGATTGGTAAAAATCATGATTTTACTCAAACCGATAATTTTTAGATAGGTCTACTTGAAATAGATTTTAGAAAATTTTCTTATAATTTAACTTTACATTCTTGTAAATATTTTTAATTTTAATTTAACCATTGTAAATATTTAAAATATATTATTTTATTAAAATAATTCAAAATTTTCAAAAAATTCTAAAAAATCATAAATATTATGTAGATCAAAAAGTTCTAAAGAACCATAGTCTAATTCCTTCAAAATTTTATTTTAAAATTCTAATAAGAGTTAAATCTTAAATATGTAAAAACATAAATATAAGAACATAAAATAAAAATGGTGAATAATAAAGATATTAAAAATTCTTAACATAATTTTCTTAATTAGTGAATACTAATTAAGTCATTTTAAAATTCTCATTCAGAAATATTTTCATTTATTATTATTATTATTATTTTAAAAAATAAATAATTAAATATAAATACCAAAATTTCAAAAAAATGATAATAATAAACTAAATTATAGTAAGTATTTCTCAAGAAAGATATATTAATATCTATTTTCTATTTGTGTTGAAAATGGGATGTTACAGATCCCACTGTCTGGACCACCCAAAATGGTCATTTTTCCCACGTTTTGAGGCAAAACAATCCACTGGCCGTGGGAATTCCCACTAGACGTGGATTTCACTGCTGCAAGCACTATTTTATAGCTTTTTGAACCTCAAGTTTTTACCAACTTCTAGACACCCTATCTTTTTCATTTTAAATCCAATGATCATGAAATTTTAACACAAGATAGATTACATCATTTGTGATGTGTAGCCACTGGCCGCACTCAAAAATTCCTAAAAACGAGGGAGTTATGCATAAAAATGCGTTTGGCTCGTTTTGGGACATTTTTGGCAACCAAGGAGTCATTTCTCAATGGAATTGTCCAATTCCAGTTTCTACAAGTCACAAATCATGCATAGATGCTATTAAAACTATTCTATGCCATTCAATTCTCATAATTTGAGATTTGACTACCTCAGTTACTCAATTATGCATAAAAACCATATAATTATCACATTTTCATGACTCTAACACATAGCCAATATCATTGCTCAAACCTCGATAGTTCCTGGACATATCATGCAATACTTATATATACATAATGCCACACGGTGGGACCATCAATGGTCGCCATACCCAAAACATCAATATTTACTACATCATCATATTCTCGTCATTCATCACATCACACATAAACTTACAATACATCTAGACTTCCAGTTGAAGCCATCAGATACCTAAATCCACTAAACATATATTCACATCAAAATGGTTATCAACAGGAGCCGGCCAAGGCTATACCAGTACTATATACAAGTATGTACACTACATCTATACAGGTGCTCCTCGCACAAGTCTGATGATCTCTCATCAATTGCCATCACGGCCTAAGTCCACTGAAAATATAGCCACAAATAGGGGTGAGCATTATACATGTTAAATGAAAGTTATTGAATCAGATCAATCATCCAATTCTTAATCATACAATATGATATCACAATCACTCAACAACATAAACTGCCACTCAACATGGGTCACTCACCACTCGCATTCTCATCAATATTCACATATCAATTATCATCAATTTACTCATGATAACTCATTGTAAGGCTATATCATCATGTTATTCTCAATATCATACACATGTGCATATACATTCATATCTCATTCAATTGGATCCAATTATATATATATATATATATACATATATATAATTAGTTTTGTGTTGCAACATAGGCTCTCAGCCATATACTCAACCGTCAGCTGATCTGACCATTTTATTGGTACCAAACCGTTTGCCCTCTCACGTAACACAATCACTCTCAACGACAACGGTAGTGTTATGGGCAGCCCTGAGTCTCACTCAAGGTCTTTCATAACATCTCATTATATAATAATCATTAATTCATCAATTTATTTTAATCAATAAGTGTCCCACGCTATATGCTCTCAGTATTTCTCAATTGTATCTCATACAATAATTCACACCATCAATCAAGTATCTTAGTATATCTCATGTAAAGGAACTAACCACTTAAGCCAATTCATTTCATACATACATATATCACAATATTTCAAATATAATCGGCATCTCAGGCATTCTAACATAGTTTATATGGACTTTAAATAACACAAACATTGATAATTCTCAATTATCATTCAAACAGGGTATTTTATCAAGCTTGCCACAATTTAGAATCAATCGTCATAATTCACAAAACACATTAATCATCATTTAATCTATCAATATACCCCAAATTCGTCCATAAACCGTACATTTAAAATGTAAAGCACCCCCTACCTGGAATAAGAAATCCCAGAAGCTCCTTGAGCTATCAAACGCTAATCGATCGCTCTCCGATCACCCTTTCTCAATTAAACAACCTTCTAAAAATAACAATTAACCTAATCAATACCTCAAATTTCATAAAACGGGGCTAAACAGCTTTTAATGATTATTTCGATACCTAACGACTTACCGATTCAAGTCATCGACATTCGAAACTCAACTCCAAAGAAGCCCCAAGCTGTCCGCTATCTCAAACAACTCCGAAATCACTTATTTTCATGAAATTAACTATCATTAAGCCTTAAAATCCATGGAATAGCACCTTACAAGCCATGGGTATCAATTTACTCACCAACAATGGAGGATTTCAAAACCCCACGACACCCTAACGTTGTCCCACTTCAAAACCTCACAAATGCCCTAAAATTCAAGGATTAGTAAGAATTAGAAGATGGGCTCTAAAACTTTCCAAGAACCGAAAATGGGGTTCCAAAAACCATATAAATTCTCACCTTAATTGAAGAAATTGGAGCCCCCAATTCAAACCCCAAGGATGCCACGTGATGGAGAAGGAAGGAGATGATGATTCCTTGCTTCAATTTGATGAAGTAATGAGAGAGAAAAGATGGTGTCGCTACATGCATAAGAGAAGAAGCAAATGAAATTTTGTTTTTTCCCTTCCTTGTAAGTAGCGTGAAATATGACGAGGGAAGAAGAGAATTGGACTTTTGTCTTACATAAGTGACCAAGGGCAATTATGTAACTTCCCGTTTATTTTAGTTAAATAAATCCCCATTTTAACTTCTAATTAGTTGATCATTAAATTTATTTGCCAATAGATGTTTAATCAGGATGTTACAATTACTCTCTCGTAAATGAACTGAACTTATAATATTTATAAAAATTGTTAAAAATATAAATAATTTTTATTTCAGAATATAATTAATTTTAGTTTTAGTCCTCCAAAATTTTTATTGATATTTATAAACTTTAACATTTTTATTAACTTTCTCATTATTTAAAATTAAAAGTCATCTTTTAAAAAAACTAATAATAATAATAATATAGCTCTAAAAATTATATAATGTATATTTGATGTGTTTTGTCATTATGTTATAAAATTTGAAACTATATACTTCTTTATTTTAAAAATTAAGTTAGTTGGTTTAAGTAGTTTAAATATGTTAGTCTATTTAAAATGATTTAAATCTTATGTAAGAGACCTGATTACCAATAATCTTTAAATAATTTTTCAAACCTATCAAGTTCAACCTATCTTGACAGTCATATGAAAAAGAAGGTGATAATACCCTCAACAGGTTGTCCACCATGGAGATTAGGGTGATCTTGTGCTCTTTGTTTTGGCAAGAAAGAAAATGAGAGGAGAAACATGATTCATTGTCTCAAAAAGATTCAGCATGGATGCCAGAGTCCTAAACTAAAGACATGCATGCACATCTTCTATCAACCGATGGACGGGAAAAAATATATAATACAAAACAGTAAAACATATAGTTTATATATATATATATATATATATATATATATATATATATTGATATTATAAAAGAGAAAGAGAATAATTAAATATAAAATATATATTAAAAAAAGACACAAAGAATCAGGCATCGTGGGATGATACCAGTATTGGAATGTAATACAGTGTTGTGGTGGTTGCCCCCAGTTCCCCACCACGATCAACCAACTATTCAAATTTAATTATATGTTACTTACGTGACCTATGATAGAACAATAAACAGTATTATTGTGAGTGTCTTGTCTACAAGATCTAAACTAATATTTTTTAACTTTTTTGATGCTCAATAAAAATAGTAATTGAAATTTTGCTTGTATGCACACCGGATAAAATAATTAAAATCCGGAAGTTTGATCCATGCAAAGTGGAATCCCAATCTAATTCATACACCAAAGTATTGTTTTAGGGGCATGGTAAAAAAAACACATTTTCTTTGAAAGAGATACAATTTCACTAAGGAATTCTAGTGTGATGTAGATTCTTATTCAAATTTTACTTCATTTAATAATATCATGTGAATCGTTAAAAATATGTGAAGTATATAACTAAGCTCATAATAAAAGTTTGATACGAGAACATTAATCCGTTTATTGTTTATATTATCGGTGCATCATGTTGTCGTGAAGAATTGTGCAAGTGTTATTTATGCATCGATCATGCAAGTGGGTGGGCTACCTTGTTGAGACGCCAGTTCATAACGTCTTGGAATTCATTTAATTAAAAGTTCAAAATCGAACTCCGAAATGTGGCATGCTTCCCCTTCTTTATTGTAAATAAATCAAACTCTGATATCATGGTAATATTTTATTTAAAAGTCAATTAATAATATAAAGAGTCACTTAATAAATATTTAAATCATATGAGATAGTTGATAGAGGACTTTCGATAATATATTATTGAACTAAGCGTCAAAAATGCCTGGAAAGGGCTCACCGTTGGCACATTCCTGCAAGGTTACAACTAATGGGGTGTTTGGTTTGTAGTTGGGAAAACGGAGTTGAGTTGAAGTGAAAAATTTAAAGGTAGATATTAATTCTTCATGTCATTCGAGACAATCAAAACTCCGTTAATCCGTAGGATCAAAAACTTGCTTCAACTTAACGGAGGTTTCTCCGCTGCTTTCTTCGTTGGGCTGCCTCCCAAACGTCCTCTAATACGAGTCCAGAGAATCACATTGGCCCAATAGTTAGACTCACAAAAAGATACCTCCTCATCTAATTCTGGTTCCAGAATATTATATACGTAAGCTAGCAAAAATAATAACTTTTTCAATTAACTATTCAAATATAAAAAAATACATTAGAAATTCTCTATATAAATTCTTAACCTCTATCAAATATGAAAAATAATTGAACCTGTATACATACAAACTTACAAAGCAAGTATCTAAGGAAAGACTTGCGGTGTAAGACTTGAACATGCAACAGAACAGAAAAAAGAAAAACTTAGGAAGAATCAACGAGCTCGTTCAAGAAAGACATTATTTTTGTGCATTGATTAAACATTGCAGATAACCATGCATCTCAAGCTCACGCCTAAATGATATCTGAAGATGGAATCTTATAAATAAATACAAACAAAATCATATCATATATCAATTAAAAGCAAGAAAGACAACTTAATCATTTTTTTAGATCGAGTGTAAATGACATCAGAGTATTTAGTGTATTAATTACGATTGGGGAGTATTTAGTGTATTAATTACTGTTTTTAAACCATATCCGTAACCGTTTCTAGTTTCTACTTATTTTACACACGAGGTCCTCGCTGCTGGTAAAGGTTAGGAAACACCTAACTGTATATGTGAACTCACTATCAGTGAAGCTTGTAAGGAGCGAAAATATATATGTTTACATAATTTAAAAAATATATTTAATATATTCTTTTTCTCTTATCATTTCTCTTTTTATCATTAATAAGAAAGCCAAACACTGACAAGTGACAAATATCCAAGAATTGAAAAGCAAAAGAAAATGAACTGGATATATTCATTAATTCATTTGCTGGGATATATTATCGTCATGTCAGCAACAAATTAAGGCCTAAATGCGGACCAATCGTGTGAAGCCACTCACTTTAGCAACTGCACGGGTCAACGACACCAGAAAGCAGAAATGGATATATATATATATACACACACACACATATATAATTTATTTATTCGAAAGGGATATACATGTGGCGAGTTTATGTGCAAGGGGACGTAAATGCTAATTTTATATAAAAATTACTGTAAGTCTATGAGCACCATGTTTAAAAGATATTTGATATGATATGATCATTTTAAAAAATATGCAACTTTTCTTAAAGAAATTCATATGCAATGCAAGGTCGATACAATCGAAATTTTATGCAGAATTGAAAATTTGTAAATTCATAAAATGAAGATTTTAGTTAGATGGTAAGATTCTAATTAAAAATAAAATAATTTTAAAAATTTTAAAAAAGAGTATATAAAAAACACAATATCAACTAAAGTAAGTAGCAAATAAAAACAAGTATTAAAAATTCCAAGTCTAATACAAATTTACCAGATGAAAACAAAAACGTGGGTAATATATGAAAAAAACTAAGATGCGAATACAGGTCATGAATGCATTAAAAAGGTCACAAACATGGATCAGCAGCTCACAAAATATGTGAACAAGAGTCACTAGAGCAGTATTGCCACTAGTGGAAAAAATGGATACAACCACGGGGGTATAATCACGGATTAGTGTGTATCCGTGATTAAAAATGACGCGGTGGCATTTTTGAAATTTTTAAGAAAACTTTTAATCACGGTTGTTATGGCAACCGTGATTAAAAGTCTCTATAATCACGGTTGTATGACAACCGTGGATATATGTCATGACGCGGTGGCATTTTTGAAATTTTTGGGAAAACTTTTATTCACGGTTGTTAGGCAACCGTGATTAAAAGTGTGTCTATAACCACGGTTGTTTGACAACCGTGGTTATATGTCAAAATATTATTCACCTTATTTTTAGGAAAATCCAAAAAAATAGAAAAACATGGAATTTTGATCTGATTTTTTGCGTCATGACTTCTTTTGGTACTTATTAGCCATTCGAGTTGGAATTTTTGAAAAATAAATTTTTGAGTGAGAGATACAAAAATTTTGTGACGACAAAAATCGGCAAACTTCAAACGAGCATAACTTGAGCTAGAAAACTCAGAATCCTTATTGCTGCATATGATTTTGGGGTAGAAAAAAAATCCGCATTCATTCCAACTCGCTATGCCAGTTGGGATTGCTCAGATCTTCAAAAAACCCTTGTTTTCTCAAAATTTTTTATTTTTTGTGATTTATTTGCTTATTTTTTGGATTTTTAGGCTTCTACTTTACCTACCAAATAAATTCTAAAAATTCTAAAATTTTTTATGGTGTTTTCTAATGCCAAAATAAGATTTTCACATATAACCACGGGTCCCTTGTTCAACCGTGGGTATATGTCATATATATAACCACGGTTCCTGGAGTAACCGTGGTTATAGGTCATACATATATATAACCACGGGTCCTGGAGTAACCGTGGTTATAGGTCATACATATATCCACGGGTACTCTCATAACCGTGGTTATAGGTTATACATATATCCACGGTTCCTTGTGTAACCGTGATTATAGCTTCCTTTTCGTTTTAAATTTCGTAATTTCATGAGCGCGCCTAACTCTCTTTTCTCTCCTTCTTCTCTGTAAGGTTTCTCTTCTCTGTTTTCATGTTTCCATTTACATCTACATTTCATTATTTACGTTCTAGATTTGTTTATTATGTGACTTCTCACTATTTTTCATATGCCATTTACAGGTTTCCCATCGCACGCCATTGCTTATTTACAGGTTTACATTTTAGATTTATACTTGTGTTCTTCGTTTTGCAGTAGCATTCTTGTTTCTTGTTTCTTGTTTCTTGTTTCTTGTTTCTTGTGGTTGTTCTGATTTTGTTTCATTCATTTACTTTTCTTCATTTCTTGTTTCATTCATTTACTTTTCTTCTGTTTTTGTTTCTTGCGTTCTTGCTGCGTTTCTTATTTCTGGTGTTGGTGTTCATTGTGTTCTTGCTGTTTCTGAATGGTGAAGATGATAACCACGATTTTTAATTTTTTTTTTGGTCCAGTACATTTAATCACGGTTGTTAGGGGCAACCGGGGTTATATCCACTCCACTTTTAACCACGGTTGTTCAACCGTGATTAAATATCCTGATATACAACCACGCCCACTTTTAACCACGGTTGTTCAACCGTGATTAAAAGCCTTTTTTAACCGTGATTAAAGCCATTTTTTCCACTAGTGTGCATTGACGTTTACCGAAGTCATAGGTTGGAGATACAAAGTAATATTTGATCCAACAAAAGATGAGTGATCTATGTATAGTGTATCACGTGATTCAGTTTCGAGCATCCAAGATTCGAGTGAGATAAAAACTTTTAGATACTCTATGGCAACCATTGTTATTAAAACTGAACTGGTTTGACCAGTCCGATCGGTTGAACCGTGAACTGTTTAGGTGATCAGTCCGGATCAATTTTTTAATATTATCGGTTCAACCATAGTTGAACCTCGGTTTTAACACGGTTTTCATGAACCGGTATCACCGGTTCAATGACCGGCCCGGTTCTAAAAACATTGATGGTAACAGACTTGTGGAGTTTAATTGACAGGGTTACTTCGTAGAAGGAAGCAACTGTTGGTTTCGAGATCTATAACAATGCCAATCTGCATTAATATTAGTGGTATGGGAGCACTGCTTATGACTTTTGGCAAATTCTTTTTTTGCTTATACATCATTTAATGGGTGCAAACTTTGTGGACCTCGTGAGGTTTTGGATGCAAATGGTTCTATGTGTGTGTGGCACCTATAAGTGGACTACTTTGGATTCCATTTCCACATGCCAATTGGATTTTAAAGTTTGGGTTTGGTCTTTTCTATGATAAACACATCTTGTGCTTTTTACTTTAATATATAAATATATTTTGTTTTTTCCAAAAAAACAAACAAAAAAAGAAAAAAATCACTATACATTCATGTATTTTCAAAAGTATATACTCCCATCATTTCTTTACATCGCCAAATCATTAAGATCAGTGACAAATATGTTTTCTTAATTCATAAACTAATGAGACATATTAGGAACATACATATCAAATAATAATATCACCAATTCAAGCATTTTTCTTAAAGACTTCACATAATATTAAATTATTAAAATAATTGGGAAAGAATAAGTTGGTGCTTTGTTAACATAACTCTTAAAATAAATGACTAATGCATTTAAAAAGTTATTAATATTTATATTTAAAAACAAAGAAAAAGATTTTTTCTTATAAAAATAGATGGAAGGAATATTACATTAATTTTATGTCGCATGAGTAAAGTATTAAATAATTTTAGATTGACATAATTCAAATTTTATTGATGTGATCTATTTGATATAAAACGAATAGTTTTGAGTAAATATTATATAAAAAGTTATTAAATGACGTATCAATTAATTAAAGTTTTACATTCATGTATATAGTTTAATTCATTGTTATAAGTTAACCTAACTCACTCTCTCTTTTTCTATATAATTTTTTGTATCTTTCTCTCTTTTTAAATTTGGATCATGTAACTTAATATAGATGGTGAAAATTAAAAGTTAGTTTGTGGCCACGTAACTATTTTGAAATATCATGTGTATTCATTTTATAATTTTAATCATTTAAATAAATATATAATATTATCATTTCTCCTCATGATGATAAACAAGAACTCTTAGTTGATACCTCTTGCATATACACACACGCAAGTGTATGTATATTTTTTTTATCAGCAAAAAAACAATATATTTAAAAAAGGTACAAGGGGTACCTTAACCTATATACAAAACGAACAAAAAAGATACTAACCAGATAAACATAATATAGACTCTCTATACCATTTAATAAAACTCCTAAAGAACTCATTCATGCGATACCTTAACCATAACCAATACCTATACTGAACCAACTCATACATGTTCTCAATATTCGTAGCTCCACCCTTGAAAATAATGTCATTCTTTGCCTCCTATAGCGTCCAAATAGTAGCAAACCATATCACAGCCATCCTAAGTTTGATCTCATTTTTAGGCCCATATCCTAAAGTACATTCAAAATGTTCCTTAACAAAACAAGGTAACACCGAACAATATCCTAACCAATGAAAACACATCTGCCATAGTACATAAGAAATTTTACACGAAAAAAAGGATGAGAACAATCTTCAACACAATCACCACAAAATACACACAAATCAGAAGAATTCTGAAGCACAATTCCACGTGTAACCAAGTTGGATTTAACTGGAAGTCGATCAAGAAGTAATCTCCATCTGAAGCCTCCAACTTCAAGAGGTACAATATTTTTCCAGAACAAGCACACAAAATGTGAATCCCACCTAGCAGACTCCTGAAGTAAAACACTGTAACTTGATTGCACAGAGAACTTCCCAGAGATATTTCTCATCCATAACCAAGAGTCTTGCTTTGGCAATTGTAGCCCACCAAAATTCTCTAGATCATGAAGAAGAGATGCTAATAAATCATGCTCCCAAACAAAGAACTCTCTGCACTATTTTAAATCCCAAACTCATAAATTATCCACCCACTTGCCCATATTAACCACAAAATCATTTTGTTGTAATGACACTAGGAACAACCTATGGTACCTAGACTTCAACGATGTTTCTCCCAACCAACAGTCATACCAGAACCTTGTATTTTCCTTATCTCCCACCTCCCTCCTCACATTAACCTGAAACCACCCAAACTCATCAGACACTTTCAAAACACTCCCTAAATCTATCCACCATCTAGAGCATCTCCTAAATACCTCCCAATCCCCAGATCAAGCACCACTCTTATATTTATATTTTAAAACACTACTCCACAAACCCTCATGGTCCCCTATAACCTCCACACCCACTTACCAAGTAAAGCAACACTAAATTTACCTAGCTCCCTCACTCCCAACCCACCAGCCTCCTTATGTTTATACACTTGTTCCCATTTTACCCAACAAATATTTTTTCTCTCCTCACCCCCTCCCCATAGAAAAGATCTTTGCAACGAGGTTAGTACCTTTATAACAGAAACAGGTGCTTTAAAGAAAGAAAAATAAAAGAGAGGAAGCGAAGAGAGTACCAATTTAACAAGACAGAGTCACCCACCAATGGATAAGTGACGTTGATTCCACTATACCTTATGATTTCATCCCTAAGATCTGCCCGCACTACGACTTGAGCTCTCAACTCCGTCCCAGGGGTCTCCACTATACCTTTATTGAAATCCAAGGTTCTTGCCGCATTCTGGACATGTCCTTCCGGGGTTTCATCTCCTCTAGGGCGCTCCATGTTACTTGTTCAATTCGATATAGGACTCACAAATTTACGCAGTCCCACTGGGCGTGCCAATGATCTATTCAGGAATCCGAGGTCAAAAGTTGACCGTCTTGCCCAGGGTCTGAATCTTGGTGTCCTGACTGCTGTTACCTCACTATCACTCAGTTTTACACCGCCTTAGTGGAGTACGGTATTTTACACCCCAATTCAATGGGAATCCGAGTTCTTCAAGTGATGGTGGTGACCGATGTCTAATCCGTACTGGAGTTCCAAAACCACACCAGAGGTGTACCTGTATAAGGTTCTCTGATGCTTAAGTCAGTAAAGATACTAAGGCAACATAGGATTACAGAGATAACTTACAGAAAATTAGATCAAACCCTTGTTCAGTAATAAATGAGTTGTATTTATAGTGTTTTGGAAGTGATTTGACTATCTTCCTAACTTACTGTTGATACAATGTCTGCACGGTCAGGTTGCCCATACCTCCTCTGACTGGCTGTTGGATTGTTAGTTGTGAACCGGGGTTGAGGGAGATATCCGTAGTCAATCAATGGTCTTAAACTCCGGTTATGACCTGTTAGTTCTTAATGACGTGGCGTGGTGTTTTCCAAACCTCGTCCAATCCTGGTTGCCACCCCGCATCACCACCCAAACTCACCAGATACTTTCAAAACACTCCCTAAATCTTTTCACCATCTAGAGCCTCTCCTAAATACCTCCCAATCCCCAGACCAAGCACCACTCCTATATTTAGATTTTAAAACTTTACTCCACAAACCCTCATGGTCCCCCAAAAACCTCCACACCCACTTACCAAGTAAAGCAACATTAAATTTACCTAGCTCCCTCACTCCCAACCCACCAGTCTCCTTACGTTTACACACTTGTTCCCATTTTACCCAACAAATATTTTTTCTCTGCAACGAGGTTAGTACATTTATAACAGAACAGGTGCTTTAAAGAAAGAAAAATAAAAGAGAGGAAGCGAAGAGAGTACCGATTTAACAAAACAGAGTCGTCCACCAAAGGATAAGTGACGTTGATTCCAAAGGGACAGTTTTTTCCTAAACTTTATCATAATTGGCTCCCAAGTGCTACTTCTTTCAGAATTCGCCCCCAAAGGAATACCAAGATATACAAACAGCAAGCACATAATTTTACAGTGCAACAATGCTGCATACCAAGTCTTTTCCTCCTCATCACCCAACATAGCTCCCAATTTACTCTTAGAAAAATTAACCTTCAAGCCATACACCAATTCAAAGCATCTCAACACACATTTCACCGTCATAACATTTCAATTGAGAATATTATCTAAGTATTGAATTGAATTTTGAAATTATAATTTTAATGTTTTGTAACCTTTTAAGAATTTGAATTATAATTCGAAGATTTAATGTTGTGGAATGTCAATATTGTTAAAAATAACTATTTTTCGATTCCTAATACCTTTATATTCAAACCTTTTAATTTCTAACATTATATCATTTTATATAATTACCATTATTGACATTATCATCACCTTTATATTGTTACCGTCAAATTATTACTATTATTATCACCATTGTTATCGTGATGACACCGCCTAAAACTGTTGTGACTTAAAATAATGATTTCACGTTATAAATAAAATTTTGAAATTACAAATTGAATTCACGGTAATAGTTTTCATAAACTGTTGAATGAAATGCAAAAGGAGGAAGGGACTGTTTGAAGCGTTGTTGCAATATTGTTGTTGACATGTGTAGGGGCCCCATTTAATTCGAAATTTATTATCGCCGAAGGCCAACAGACTTGTTAGATGATAGCCAATAAGTGGTGAACAGCGTTGGGTGGTGGCAGCAATGCAAGCGAGAACTTCCAGCGTCCACAACTCTGCAGCTCCTGTTCTGATTCTGTTTACACTTTCCACGCTTGTCCTAGGAACCCTTTTTGTACTTTTTAAAAAAATTAACATCATTATTTAACTTACCTATTTTTTCTTCATTCTTAATAATTTCAAAAAAAAATTATGCCTAATAAATAGGTATACTTTTAATTTACTCAATTCTCCTCAAATCATTCTTTTATCGAATAGTTTTTTATGTGCTCTGTATTTTTTAAAATTTTTAATATAATTTTATTTTTTCCTGTTTGATTATTTTTAATCACAAATATAATAATTAAAATAAAAATATAATGCAGAATGTGAAGTTATTTGTGTCACCATTTAAGAATTATGAATAATAGAAAACTATAATGAATGATTAGACAAAAAAAAATTGTTTGGATTTGAAAAAAAGTAAAAGCAAATTATTTGTACATTGGAGGATCTATTCTAATAATCAATAGTTGGGTCGTTCAGTCTAACAACTTTCGATTAAAATAACTATTAAAGATGTTTCATTAAAGAATAACTAGTTGACCTGCATGTGATATCGACATAAGATCCCAAAAATCACACAAATATACAATGAAAACATGATATAGTATATGCCCTAATGGAGGCCATCAAACCCTAAGAATGTATACATCTGTGTCAACTTTTTTTTGTTCTTTATGAAAAACACTAACAAACAATATGATCAAAACCTCTCTTACTTAACATCTTATAAATACTCATCATTTACTATAGTTAAGGTACGTTCATTAACTCATTATTTGAGCTATAGTATTATTTACTTGATATTGAGCTATGGTATTATTTACTTGATATTAACTTAAACATTAGAGTATTTTTGCAAGTGTCATTTTATTTCATTCCACAACATGAAATACCAATGATTGTTGGACTAGACACACCAAGACCTTGAGATCTCTGCTAGAGTCAACGATATAATATCATATTACCGTCGAATCATGTAAGACTTAAGAGACCCTAAAAAAGACTTATATTGATACTGAAATTTATCCCCTGTAATAAAGATGGTATATTTTAGTAGTTAAACTATAACGTGATTTTTTTAAAGTATACCTCGTGAATTTAATGAGGCAAATAATCAAATTAAAATGTGTCCTTTAATGAGTTTTTTTCTTTTAAAATTATTTTTATTTGGTAAACATCAAGTTAACTTTTTAACCTTTAAAGCAAATGAATTTATCCACACCATCACATAGCTAGCCAATGCATGTCAAAGCCTCTTTCTAACTTTGATTGGGGACAAAGAGTCGAGTGCATGACACAAAAAGTGCGATCCTTGTTTCCATTTCCAAACATATCTTTCATGGGGTTATAGACCAAAAACAAACGTATGTTGGGGGCTTCATCCTCTACCCCGCAGAAAACGTTCTCCAACTTCAAGTGATTTGAATGGGACAACATGTTTTGCCTATCCCTAACTATATCAGGAATAGCGATAACTCCCCCATTATAAATGGATTTATGGTGATTTTTTTGTTTAATTTCATAAGATAGGAAATATTTTGTGTTCCTTTTTTAGTTGCAGGGACATGTGTATGTTAAGGATATTTTTCATGATATTTTGTGATTTTATCATAAAAGATTTTGAGCCTTCCAACCCTAAGGACTCCTTGGATGAACATGATAAAATAAACAAACCTAATAAAATATAATAAGGACATAATAAGATATGATTATGAATATGATATTTCATCTAATTTTTTTAGTTTGTTTTAGGATTTTGGTGTGTGTATTTTTTCTTAATTAATTTAAGATATATTTATTTTATTTTTCCTAATATTACCTTTATAATAAATATTGCACTTTCACCTAGTCATATTAATGTGCCCAATAAATATGCACAATTCATAGTTATGACCTACAAAATTAATTGAAGAGAGAGATTTAGTTAAATGTATAGTCAAACAATAAATAGTCATTGAAAGTGAAGTTTTTGTTTAATTTTTTTGCATAACCTTAAACAATTAAAAAACGGATAAAGTAACTCTTATATTATTTAGTGTTTAATACACACTAAGATAAAGTATAATAAAATGGTTTATCTAACTTGTGAAATGTGCATAAGACAGAGATCAGAGTATATTAAAAAATTAAAAATTGTGTAGGAATTAGTTAGATATCAATAAGTGGTTGTTAATTATATTTTTAAATAAAAAAATTTCATTTTTTAATCTCTTAACTCATTCACTTTATACGGGTTAAATAAATTCATAATCAAAATATCATTATAGAGTCATACTTTCTATGGTATTGTAACTATTTCTAACCCAACACCTCCCTTAAAATAAAAGCTACATAAAAATAACAAATAACATAGACAACATGATAACTCATATCTTATCATGTTGATACACCAAACATAAAATAAAAATATAATAAAATAACTTATCCTATTTTAACCTGCTCTTCCCGTTCACCAAACGAGTGGTAGTAGTTTAGGACTCCTATGCTTGTTTCCAGCAAGCGTCACAACGCGTGATACAACAAATATTAAGTGTAGCAGGGAGCATCTCAACAACTAGTAGTTAGGGTTTGTGTTCCATGGATCCTTTCAGAGGAATCTCCTCAATTTCCCTTTCTTTTCTTTTTCACAATCTTGTGGTGTGCAGTTAGATTTCTATGGTTGAGAGATGAAGAACCCTAATCAGAACATGGTGTAATAATCTTTTTTTCATCTAATTCAAAGTTTAACATTACTTATGGTTGAGTTTAGGGTTTAGGGTTAATGCTATGTTGATTTGGACAATGTGTAAATCACATTGGGAGGAATCAAACCTCAACTGTGTCTTAACAGTGATAAATTTTATTTTCAGTTAGTTGCTAGTGATTTGTGGATATGTTGTTGCATTGCCATTTCTTTACTTGTACTCCACATCTTCAATACAATTGCTAATTAAAATAGAGGCACACTGGGAAGTTTGATGCTTACACTTATGAAATTATGCATTAGGGTACATTAAAAAATATGATAAAACTTTTATATAAAAATATTACACTTTTTAATTCTCTAACCAAAGAGATGGAAGAAAAAATGAGTGTGAAAATATCAATGGTTTTTTCCTAGAACTAGAAAAGTAAGAAATTCAGAAGAACTGGTTGGCATATTTTTGCAAAATAGGAGGTACAATCTCTCTGTAAGTATGTTCGGAGGGATGGAAACTATCCCAAAACACGTAGTCTCTGGAATTGGGACACGCAGGAACCAAAGAGTTGCAAAACGCAGCGGCCTCTAACTTCCCTGTGCCACAACATCCATGGTCTGCAACTTTAAAACCTGCATATTAAACCACAAAAATTTATAATTTTCAGTTATTGACAGACAGTTTGCAAAATTAATGAGTTTAGATTACCATAATTTTGATAATTTAGAATGAGATCTAGTAGAGGGTTGTAAACATCAAGGTAAACCATTCTGGCATCGGGCAAGTTTCGGTTAAGGGAAGTGAGCTCCTTTGAGAGTTTGGTGTTAAATAGCTTTGATGCTTCGTTTGCCTTATCTGCACATATTCTAACCAATCCTCCAACTATTGTTCTCTGAAATGGCAAACATCCAATTGGTGGAACACCCAATACGCCTATCCTCCGAACACCTAGTTCATATATTTCCTTTCAATTATAACATTGACAATAATTAATGTATGTACATGATGAAATCATTTATTAATCAAAATTGAATTAATTGCATACATACATATATATATACCTTCAAGAAATTAGAAGCTGAGTTGACCAATAGGTCGGTGTAAGTAGGAACATCATATTGCACTTCTCTGGCATGACTCAGAAAGTATGTGTTGGAAATGTCATTGCTGCCAGACACCACAAGAACAATACTATTGGCTAGGATGAAGTTTGCTCTGTTCTCTCCAACCACCCCTTTTAGCTTTCTTATGTATTCTTTGAACATGTCTATTTGACCAGGCAAGTCTATTGCTGTCTGTTTATAAAAAACATAAATTAACCAGGTTTAGAAAGTAGTAGGAAAGAACTGTTTTTTCTTTTCTATTTACTAATGTCCGAAAAACTTTAGCACTTGTAATACTAATACAATTTATAAAATTTAATATAAAACATGAGCAATCAATCTAAAAAATTACCAGAGTAAAAAAATTTCAATAGAGCAAAATTAACTTTTAAATATGATATGGATAAAAACATCTCTATATATCAACCAATTTTTTTAAAAAAGAAGTCATATATATATATATATATATATATATATATATATATATATATATAATCGGAATTTTAAGGATGAAACTAAATAGGGCTTGAAGTTCACCAAAAAACATCAATAAACGGTAACTTGTTAGTAAACATTTAAGGAGGAAAACAAAGGAACAAAAATATACGCACCTCTATTTTAGATGTAAGAGGATCAAACCCAGAACCACCGGATGCAAAGCAAACACCAGTGATGAGGTCGCTAGGTTGGAGATTTGGATCCAAATATGCTGGCAGAAGCTCCTTAATGCCTAATTCTTCAACTGGTATATATAATAAGAAATTAAGTTACATCAGTTTCATATTAATATCTCCCACAACACAACACAGATCCACTGTCTCTTTACTTGCTACCTTGATGATGTCAAAATGTGTCCTTTGATACATTATATTTGAAACCATAAATTTTTATTAAATTAATAAATTGTTTTTCTTTTTACTCAACTCCAATTTAGTTGTCAACTAAATAGTCACATAGTAAAAAATTTTAAAATTAACAACATTCATTTGAATGATAATGAAAATACTAACAATTAATACTAGAACATTTTAATATTTTAATTTAATTTATAGTATAAGTATTAGAAATTTTAAATAACACTCATCAAAAAAAAAATTTACATTTCTCTTTTTTATTTTATATTGTAATTATAATTGCTTTAATATTTAACTGTTTTTTATAATCATCAATAATTATCCTTTTACGATCTCTAAAATTTTAAAATCGTCCAAATACAACCTAAGCAAAATTACCTAGCAAGTTGTAAGTAAACACCATTATTTTTCTTTCTTATCAGAAAAAAAAAAGAATATTATCACTGCTGGTGGCAGAAGACTTAAGGCCAGGAGAATGATATTAATACTGCTAAAAAAAAGGAAATTGTAAATATAAATAAAAGTAATTATTTTTAAATATATTAAAAATAATAGTTATAAGTAGTTATTTATATTAATGTTATCAAATATTTGATGTAGTATGTTAAAATACTCTTAAAAAAATATATAAGAAATATATATTTAATAAACAAATATTTAATAATATATTAAAATTTATTTATATTTAAAATCAGATATAATATTAATAATAACAGCGAGAGTGAGTGGTGAATATAAAGGTGATGATGTAAATACATGTGGCACCACTGATATTAATATGATAGTGATAAAGGCTGTCATAGGGGTGCAAAGTACCATAAATACTCCAAAAAGATGCCCAGAAAAATATGATAGTGATTTTAAATAGAATTGAATATTTGAGTTTTGACTTATGGCCAGCTTTCAAAATGCCCATAATTTCAGGCCCTTAATTTTTACTTTCTTATAATGTGTTAAATGTAGAAACAAAGATATATACACAACATACACATAAGATATCTATTGATGATTACAGTTACTAATTTGTTTTTATTTACCTGAAAATACCTTAATAAATGTGACAATTAACTCAGATTTTAAAGCAATTTATACCTAAGGTAAAGATTATAACCTCAACACTTTAAAAACGCATGATGCTGTTAATTTTGAAATACAAAGATGTGATAATTAAATATCTGATTTTTTATTTTTAAAATATCAAAATATCGCTTCAATGTTCAAATGTTACAATGATATATATATAGATTACCGACCACTAATTGGGAGAAGAGATGAAAAAGAGCTTACAAGGTGGAATCTAACCCCCAATACTTCTAATAAAATACTAACCACTACCATTTCCCGATAAAAAAGAAAATAATGCTACGTGATATTGAAAATAATTCAACATTTGTGTTTTTAAAGAACTATAAATATGATACTACACAAAAATACACATATGAGAAAGTAAAGAGTTAGAAAATAAGATACCTATAAAGTCTGAAGGAACCTTTCCATTGCCAAATCGACCAGTTGGAATGCCTCCTTTGAAATCTTTTCCATAGGGAGGGAAATTGCATTTGGCTAGTGTTTGCTTATTGTTGTTATTGCCCGTATCCATAATGGAATCTCCAAACACTAACACTGCTGGAACTGTAACATTTGGTGGGAGTTGCACGAGACCATTGATCTTATTGCAAGAAACAAAAAGTAACAACAATAAGAAATGGGGTACCAAAGAAAATATTGAAGAAGAATCCATGGAGGTTATAGTTTTAGGTAATAGCCCAGCTGCTGCATATATTTATACATATGGAAGTTTTTATTGCAATTCAGATCTCTGAGAGATATTTATCTGTCATGCAATTGTGTCCATTTGGGTTCACCTCATTCATTGCACGCATTCCACTTCCATCTAACCTCTGACCCCTGTACGGCCAATTTATTTATGGTTTTTTCTACCAGAATGAGATAATGAGACTTGTTAATTTGAGTTAGCCCAGAAAGCCCAGTTATACGCTATTCCTACTACAAAGAGTTATTGATTCGTAGCCTTCAAATATACTCAAACTCAAACTAACATTTATCATCTTATGGAGTAGTTCAATTGATTGAAGATGATTTATAAGTTGATATAAACTCTGACACTCATTTGATTCCTATAAAAACAAACCTTTACCAAAGTTCAAACACATCTTAAACGAGAATAAATAATGTACGTTTCGTTGTAAAAATATAATTAACATACATCCGTCCTTCACATTAAACTTCAACAATATTAACCATGTCATTAATTAGACTATCCTTCGGAAAGTTTTATATGTTTAATAATATAATATAAAATAAAATAAAATATTGACTATATTATAAAATTTCTATACGAAATATATTTTTCTTTCAATCTTAAATTTAAAATGATAAACTTAAATTAAAAACCACTTACCGGTAAATAATTGCTTTTAAAATAAAAATTGATGAATTAAGTTAAATTGTATATCCAAACGCTCCTTGTCTTATGTTAGTTCCGTCTTGAAATATAAGTGTATACATATATATATATATATATATATATAATTATCCTATTAAATCTAACAAATTCTATGTTAAATATGAAAGTATTTTTAAAATACTCTTTTTTAATAGACGCTTTAATTTTTAATAGAGAGAATAAACCCATTTATAAGAAATTTCAATAAAGGGTATTATAGTAAAAAAATTATATTTTTATAGGAAATCAATAATATTAAAATGAGGTTAATTATTTTTCTTAAATTGTAGGAGGTAAGTACTGAAACAATAATTTATCGTTCATTTACATTATTTCTTTTCATTAGTATAATAATATTGTAGAAATTATATTATTAAATATAGTCTAACTAATTTTGTTAATAGTTTAGAGAAAAACTTATATTTAAGACTATTTTTATAGCTTATTCGAGGTCAAACAAACTCATTCTAGGTATCCGTATTTGGTAGGGCATGCTGCATCATGTTTGAAGCCTTAAGATACTGACATCCTTATTCAAATACAGCAACTGTGCGGCTACCCATTGCTTCACGCTAATTTTACCGTATTATTTACGATAATTCTCTACAAATTTAGGTTAAAATTTGGTGACTTTTAGGATACACATTAGCTATAGTTACTTAAGACTTTTCACCTGTCATATATGTCATATATAGCCTGTTTGTTTAAGTTTATTTTTAAGTGTTTTTTAAAAAATATTTTTTATGAGCACTGTTTTAATAAACAAAAATTAACTTATTTTTTTCTGTTTATTTTTAAATTTTTAAACAAACATATTAAGATTTAAAATAAGTATTTTTTAATTAAAAAACACTTATCTCTTAAAATAAGTTTAAACAAATAAGGTCATAATAGTTTATATGACATCTTTAACCATTCACCTCGTCTGTAAGATTAACGACTAATATCTTAACTAGAATTGTTAAACTTTTGTATATTTGTAAAATCAAAATTTTAGCTAGAATTATGAGATTCAGACTAAAATTAAAACAATATCATAAACATGGTAAATAATGTAAAAAACATAATATCATCCAATTAGTATTCTAAGTCCAAAACAAAAAAGTATTAAAAATTTTAGATCCAACATAACTCCCCAAGATGAAAATAAAAATGTAGGTTGCACATGGATAACACATAAAGAAGATGCAATATACACACAAGGGAAGTGGTTTGCTACTGTTACAGTTTACTGTTGCCTACTCCTAGAGTTTCTTGTGTGCTTCGCAGAGGGGAGTGATTTCTAAAGGCTTCTTGTTAAGTTCTTCCACCTCGAGAGACAGTTTGTTCTTCTCCCTGATCCAGTTTGTCTTCTTTGTGACATGGGCCTCAATTTGACAGATGATCTCAGCCTGGACGTCCTCGTACCCCTTTTTCCATTTCTCGTTCTCTTCCCTTAGCTGGTCAATCTCCCTTTTTATCTGTTCCAGTTCTTCTTTTTCAGATTTTAACTTCTCTACTTGCTTTTAAGGGCAATTATCTCTAGGTATCTGTTACCTTAGAGTTTTGCCTCCTCTTCACCAAGGAATTTTAGATGCTTGATTTCCTTCTTGGTCGCTGACAACTCTAAGTTGGCCTTATGATGGAAGTTATAATACAAAGAAGATTCCTCTCCATTTTCAGCAACCTCATTAAAGGAGTATAGGACTCCATCAAGTTCAGAAAGTTGCTAGCGTGCAACTTTGATGACCTCTTTCATCTCTAGGAGCTCCAAGCGACGATAGATCTTGTAACATCCTAATAATTTAAATTTAGGAAAGATAAATTAAATATTTAGTTGAGTTGGAATTACGGGAAATATGGGTTTCGAGGTAAATCAGTGACTTAAAGTGATATTTTATAAGGATAAGGTAATTTAAAATGAATTTTAAAGGAAATGACATCAAGAGTCACAACTAAAAAAACCCTAAACAGCTACCTCAAATTAGCGACCACATCACCCCGTCGCTAATTAGCGACCGACTTAGCGACCTCCTTGTACGAAAAGGGACCAAAAAGATGTTAGCGACTCATGTAGCGACGGAAAGGGGACCCGGTCGCTAGAAATTATAAGCACCGTCGCTAGTGGCGTCGCTATTTTGTAGCTCCACCTTGTTTTGCTTCCCGCCAGAGTTTATCAGTTGGCGCTAAATAGTAGCGACGGTAACATTGCGTCGCTATGGGTTGTACTAGTGACGGAAGTCTGTCATCGTCGCTAATATTTTGGCTTCCCTCTTTTAATAATGGAAGGTAGCGACGGTGGGCTGATACCGTCGCTACGTTTCAGGAGTCTAGCGACGGACTAGCGTATCCGTCGCCATAGTTTTCGCCTTCCCTCCATATTTTTCTTTAAGTTAGTGACGGTGGTATGGGACCGTCGCTAATATTTTGGCTTCCCTCTTTTAATAATGGAGGGTAGCGACGGTGGGCAGATAGCGTCGCTACTGTTCAGGAGTCTAGCGACGGACTATCGTATCCGTCGCCATAGTTTTCGCCCTCCCTCCATATTTTTCTTTAAGTTAGTGACGGTGGTATGGGACCGTCGCTAAGGTTCAGTAGGTTTGTGACGGAACTAGTTTTGCCGTCGCTACTCTTCAGGAGTTTAGTGACGGTGTTGTTTGACCGTCACTAATGTTTTTAATTATAGTGACGTTGTTAGCGACGGCTCTCAGCCGTCGCTAATATTTTAATCTAACTCGACAGTCACCCCTTTCCCTCTCACTCGCCCTAACCTTCCCCTTCTTCTTCCTTGCCTCCTTCCCTAACCAGCCGCCGTCTCCCTCTCCTCCTTGCCCTAACCAGCCGTCGTCTCCCTCTCCTCCCTCGTTCCCTATGTTCATCTGCCTTCCACCCTCAGCCACCGTCGTCCCTCCTCCCTCCGTGCCATTCCTCCCTCCGTTTGCATCCCTTCCTTCGTGCTTCCTTCCCTTCTTCCCTCCCTCCTGTTTCTTTCTCCATCTTTTCTCCCTCTGAAATCCGGAGCGCTCCATTGTTGGCTCATCGTTGTGCACCGTCCTCGCCATCAAACATCACACCATCACCGTCAAGCATCGCGCCATCACCACTGAGCAACGTGCCTGAATCTGCTCTCACCGTGGAGCTTCTTCTATCAACGTCGAGGCCCTCACATTGAACCCTTCAAGTCAGTTCTCATTATGTGCAGTGTTGGCTTTGATTTTTTCTTCATGTTTCTATTTGTGATGCTAATTTTTTTTATGTTTCTAATATGAACTGATCCTCTTATAGTATTTTTGGATAGCTTTCTGGTAAATATATACATGTGTACCTTTTGATTTCATGGGGTAGGATGTGCTCTCTTGATCCGTCATTCGTATGCCATTATTATCCCGATCTGCAGCAAACAATAAGAATCCTCACTCTGTCTTGGTTTTATTTTGTTATTTGGGTTGTTGATTTGCCTGTTGGGTGGTGGCGAAGGGGTTGTTGGTCATGGGTCATGGTTGTCGGTGGTGGTGGGTGATTGTTGAGATAGAAGGGTTTTGTGGCTGGTGGTGGGTGGTTTAGGATGGCTTCGTGGTGGTCGTGGGTGGCTTAGGGTGGTGACAGGAAGGCTCCATGGTGGGTGGGGAGTGGATAAATGGTATCAAATGAGGACAGGGGATCACACAATTTGTGAATTCTGGTTTAGGTTGGTAGGGATCATGTTCTGTTTTAGCCTCTTTTTAAAAAAAACTCATTACATGACCAATAATTGTTTTCAAGAGAAAGTTAAACTTACCATATATCTTTAGAAGGGTGAACACTCTGGTAGCAATAAGGAAGACCATGGATATTGAAATCTAGAAGTGCTAAAAGACAGAAATATACAATTCAACATTAAGCTTTTGGTAAAATAAAACAAAAAGAAAAACCTTATCATGAGAGTGCAATTTTTCTGTCAAGAACAGGAATGGATTTTTTAAAATAATATAAGAAAAAGTAAAAATCTTGATTCTGTAATAGGATTTTGGTTCCACATTATGCAACTGATTTTTTAAGATTGTATGTTATGGAAGGTTTTGGGTGAATTTGCAAGTTTTTTGAGTTTATTGGGTGGAAATCAGTTGCATGTGCATTAATCATAGGGTCCTGTGTGTACCATATAGCTTTTTTTAAGAAATATGAGTCATGAATAACTGATTTTGTTATGCATTAATTATAGGGTCCTGTGGTTTATTGAAATGGGTAGATTTTGGTGTATTGTGGTTCTATTTGGTTATATGGTTGCTATAAGAAATATGAGTTTGTTACTTTTTAAATCTATAACCTATCAATAGATTTCTATGTTTAGATAGTAAAAAAAATGATAGTATGTCTTCTCTCTGTATTTTAATTTTTTTCTACAACTATTTTTCATGATTACATTTTTGGCCACTACTTCATGTGTCTACAAAGACTTAAAATTTTATTTGAGTTTCAAGAGGTTGTGATTTACTTAGTTTTATGGTCTGGAAGTGGTTATGATTCTGAAATTCAAAGATTTAAGTGGCACTGCTATGTGCTAAAGCAAGGACCAAGGAGTGCTAAATGTTAAGTGAAATATAATGGTGTTAGCTGTTGATCACGTTTTCTGTTCCAAGTTAAATGGTATATGCAGTGTTTTAACTTTGAAATATTTTCATGTACAAAAACATGCTCATTAGAAGCCTTGATGTATGATTTTTATTTTAGTTTTGGAGTTTAAATTAATGGTCTTTTAAAGCTTTTATTGGTAGAGTCCATGCGATGTTTCATTTATATTGATGAATCACAATGCAGTTATGTATGAGTCTATACAATGAACCACCAAATAGAACCTGTGGAAGTTCTGTGATTATATTGATGAATGACCAATGCAGTGACCAATTGACCAATCTGTGATTATTATTTTAATATTATATATACACATACATATATATATTTGAATAATTATTAAATATTATAGTTATATATTTTAATTAAATCTTCATTAATTACTCCTAATTAATCTATTATTCTAAGCATAAATCATTAAAGGGTAATTAAGCAATTGGTCATAGTTTAACAAGGTAACTAGTCATTAACAATTAATTTCTAATACCTATAATATTTTTACTAATACCCGTAGTTTCTCATCTCTTATTTTCTTCTGTCACTCGTTACACATTCCTATTTCTCTATTACTCTGAATCCTTCGTGACTGCAGGTAACGTACATCGTTCCCTCTATTTTTGTTGTCTCTGTATTGTTGGTTATTGAAACTGTGTTGGGTTTCTTGTATTAGTCCCTTGTTATTTGTTATTTGTTAGTCCCTTAAGAAGTTGTATGTTTAACAATTGAAAATCTCCTGCACCTGAAACATGAACCTGGCAGAAATAATGTTAAGACTACTGAAAAAACAACATAACTATTATAGGAAATCCATGACCTTGCCAATTACCAGTTGAATGACTGATAGGTTTCCAGCATGAACATAACCAGTGAGAACCAGAGTGCATTTTTCAGAATTACCATTATTAACAACATGAACCTAAAATTTGGGGCAGGAAACATATCGCATACTGAAACAATATCAAATAACAGAAGACAAACAGGGAGATAATACACCCACAATGTTTTCATTAAAAAAAATAGGATGAAGATCTACTTGATAGAACAAACTAGAAACGTTCAGCCACACATTCGGGAGATGAATCATCTTGATCAACCTGAGAAAAGGATCATTTTAACGGTTAAGCAAATTGAAGAACAGAAGCAGATGAGAGGAAAAGAAGACTCAGTAAGAAGAATGTTCAGGAATGAGATTATACCAGCAGCCTTTCCTTCAATGCTCGTAATCCTTCAGATATACATTCTCTCTCCGCAACCTCACAGTTCTTTTTGCGCCCAATTTCTTAAACTCTGAAACTGAGTATAAAACTGAGTAATTAGTAATCAATTTTCTAATTGAGCACTTTATACAATGCCACCTTAGCTGCAATTTGCTTTGACTGTCTCTATTTGTTTAGTTTCCTTGCAATGTACTTAATCTATAATCTGCTTTACGTGTCTCTCTTTGTTTAGTTTCCTTGCTACTCTTAACTATCCAACCAGTTATTGGTTTGTCATGCAGACTAGCACACGTTACGCGTGGGCTGTGATCGTTTGTCGACAGCCTCATATTCTTCGCTCACTTTTTTCCTTGAGGTAATCCCCTAACACTGACTTGCTCGTTATGTGTATGCATGTGGATTGTTGTTTGTTAGTGGAGAGCAAGGCTTATTAGGCATTGGTTTTGTGTGCTGATAACATGATTTTATATGCATGTGTAATGTTGTTTGTTAGTGGAGAGCAGAGCTCATTAGGTATTGGTTCTGTGTGCTGATAACATGATTTGAAGATGCATGTGTAATGTTTGTTTGTTAGTGGAGAGCAGAGCTCATTAGGCATTGGTTTTGTGTGCTGATAACATGATTCTTTATACATGTGTAATGTTGTTTGTTAGTGGAGAGCAGAGCTCATTAGGCATTGGTTTTATGTAGTGATAACATGATTTGGTGTTCATAACTCTGAATATCATATACAATGCGTATGGTATGTTTATTTATCTATACTGGGAAGTTTTTTGTATGTAACAGGTCATTCGTAAATTTGGGAAATGTCTAGTTTACAGGGGAGACTCTGCCAAAATTTTGACAGGCTCCCTTTCTTAAGGAACTTAAAAAATAACACTCATGATTTAATAATGTAGGGTTTAGTCGTGTGTGTACCCATTAGATTCCTGTTCAAGTTTCAAAACAACTGGTTGATGTACCGTGTTGTGTTGGATCTTGAATTGTCCCGGTTGGACAGTTTGGTATGAATTTGTAACCTGTAGGGCGTAACCCATCAATGTTGTATGTGGTCTATCTGGAGACGTTGAATGAATGTTCATTTGAAATTTTGGCTATGGTATTTCGTATTGTCCCCAGGGTGCATGTCTGCGTGCGGAGTTTCATACCGTACGTATCTCTGTGTACTCGGGGACCAATGCGAAATGCTGCCGAAAGTTCAAATGAACATTCGTTCAACTCAAGATAGACCGCATACAATTATGGGATGGGTTACGGATGGTTGCATATTCATCCCGAATGGGATAGGGCCCCACCAATTTGCAACATCAAAGAGATAGAAAGTGAATCACAACCGATAGTCAAATAAAATTACAATAATTTAAAGTAACAGAAATCGTGCTTGTTAGATATTGTAAATGGAGGTATCGGCAAATCGGCGATGGATGTACAACCGACTAGATCGCAATCGGCGAGTGACTGAGGAGTTTATGATGGGGCTGTTGGAGTTTATTCAGTTCGCTACGGCAAACACGCCTGGATTTGAAGTGACTCAGAAGATCCGTTGTCCGTGCTCAAGGTGCAAATGCATGAGTTTTGAATACGCGGATGATGTCATGTGCCACCTAACTGAGAAAGGGTTCATGGAAACATACCACTGCTGGTACAACCATGGTGAGCAGTTACCGCGTAGACCGTCAGACGTAACCGTGCAACAGTCTTACTACGAGGTTGGAGGAAACAGGGATACGTACAACAACATAGAACAAATGGTGATGGATCATGTTGGACCCTCCACCGGGCGTATGCTGGAACATAATGACCAAGCAGGTCATGGGGACTCTGACAATGTAGAGGAGGATCCTAATCCGGAGGTGAAGAGATTTTATGATTTGTTGGCGGCGGCTCAGACTCCATTGTGGGACGGGTGCAACAGTCACACTGAGTTATCCGCCTCCCTAGCTGCTTTAAGCCTAAAGGCAGATTATAATCTTTCTGGAGGTTGTTTTGATAGGATGGTCAGTCTGATGGGTTCCACCATGCCTAGTCATCACAGAATGCCAGCAAACCTGTACCGTGCTAAGAAACAAGTGGCAAACTTGGGGTTGGGTTGTGTGAAGATAGAGTGTTGTGTTGGTGGATGTATGCTGTTCAGAAATGAGTTTGCAGATGAGAGTGTCACAAAATGTCTGCATTGTAATGAGGAACGCTACAAGACCGTTAAAAGGAGAGGGAAGGTAACCCGGACGGCCAGGAAGAAAATGTGGTACTTCCCTATAACACCGCGTCTTCAACGCCTGTATGCCTCATTGTCCACGGCAAAACACATGCGTTGGCATGCTCTGAACCGAACACAAGAGGGGTTTCTTTGCCATCCTTCCGACGGGAAAGCATGGAAGTGTTTGGATGAGCTATATCCGGACTTTTCTGGCGAGCCGCGAAATGTAAGACTTGGCTTATGTACTGATGGGTTTAACCCTTTCGGTCAGTACGGAAGGGCTTACTCTTGTTGGCCAGTCATCCTGACCCCATACAATCTGCCACCTGATATGTGTATGAAGAGGGAGGTCATGTTTCTATCTATACTGGTTCCAGGACCCAAAAATCCAAAGGCGAACATAGACGTGTTTTTGCAACCGTTGGTTGAAGAGTTATCACAGTTATGGGATGTCGGGGTAATGACATACGATGCGTCTTTGAAGAACAACTTTATGATGCGTGCTGTTTTGATGTGGACTATTAACGACTTCCCGGCCTATGGTATGCTTTCTGGATGGTCCACGTCTGGGAAGCTAGCTTGCCCTGTATGCATGGAACATACCGGGGGGGAATCACTCCCTGTTAGTGGCAAGACAAGTTTCTTTGACTGTCATAGAAAGTTTCTACCGTTGGATCACCCGTTTAGGAGGAACAAAACCGCTTTTAAGAAAAACAAGGTTGTCAATGAACCTCCACCCCGTAGGTTATCTGGTGCACGGGTTTGGCAGAGGGTCGAAGAGTATCCTTACATCTGGGACAAAAGTGTTAAGGAGTTTGCGGGTTACGGTAAGGAACACCACTGGGTGAAGCAGAGTGTGTTGTGGGATTTGCCATATTGGAAAGACTTGTTGTTAAGACACAACATTGATGTCATGCACACTGAACGTAATGTTTTCATGAATATTTTTGACACTGTTATGGACATCAAAGGGAGAACAAAGGACAACGAGAAGAGTCGTCTAGACCTTCCGATTTGGTGTTCTAGGAAGGAGTTGGAGTTGAGGGATGCGGGACGTGGAAGAATGTTTAAACCCCATGCAAAGTATGCTTTAACTAGACCACAACAGATTGCTGTGTGTATTTGGATGAATGGGTTGACCCTGCCTGACGGATTCGCTTCTAACTTGAGTAGATGTGTCGACGTGAAGGAGGGCAGGGTGTTTGGCATGAAAAGTCATGATTGCCATGTGTTTATGCAACAACTACTCCCGTACGCGTTTTATGCCTTACCGAAGCCTATTTGGAAACCGTTAGTGGAGTTGAGTCACTTCTTTAAGGAGTTGACGGCTACTTCGTTGACTGTGGAGAAACTTGTGAAGATGGAAGAAACTATCCCGGTGTTGATTTGTAAGTTGGAGCAGATTTTCCCACCAAGTTTTTTTGACTCCATGGAGCATTTGCCTATCCATCTACCGTACGAGGCCTTGGTTGGTGGCCCAGTGCAGTATCGTTGGATGTATCCATTCGAAAGGTGAATGCTTGGTGAACTCTTTAATTTACTTGCAAATCGTGCTTATAATAGCATTTTCTAACTTAACACCATGTTGTTAATGATGTTGAAGATTCTTACGCTCTTTAAAAGATAAAGTGTCGAACAAAGCCTGCGTTGAAGCTTCAATTTGTGAGGCATACTTAGTCGAAGAAATGACAACCTTTGCTTCTTTCTATTTTCCAACGGAGATAGAAACTAGAATGAGTAGAATTCCCCGCAATCTTGGGGTAGCCAGCCGCACAGGGTTTGATGAACAAACGTCGATTTTCAACTATCCTGGTCACCCGGGGGGCAGGCTCACAAAATGTTACATTGATGAGAAAGATCGAAAGGCGGCTCATTTGTACATTCTTCTCAATTGCCCAGAAGTGGAACCCTTTATTGAGTAAGTCATAGAAGTTATATTATACATTCTTAACGTAGCTTTTATATTAAACTTATTTGTTTCTTTCAATAGCTTATACACAGATATGCTAAAACTTGAGCAAAATGATTTAACTGATGACCAAATTCATAGTGAGGTGTCATCCAAGTTCGTTGGTTGGTTCGCGCAACATGTAAGACCCGTATTCCAAGTGTTTTTAAGCCTATTTGCTTCTAACTCCCGTCAATGTGGTAACAATGACCTACTTCTTATGTTGTACATAGATACAAGACCCTAACAACCATATTGAAGATTCTTTACTCCAAGCCCTTTCTTGGGGGCCGGTGAAGACTGTTAAAAAATGGCCTATTTACTACGTAAATGGCTACAAGTTTAATATTCTTCAATGGAGTGAAGGGATGCGCACCCATAACTACGGGGTTTGTGTTAAAGGCACCGCCGGTCAGTTGGAAGAAGACTTTTATGGAGTGCTGACGGAGATTGTTGAAGTTTCATTCTCTGGACGACTAAGAAGAGATATTGTTCTATTCAAATGTGATTGGTTCGACAACACAATCGGTGTTGGAACAAAGGTTGACAACAACTACGGCTTAGTTGAGGTCAAGAAGAATGGTAGATATAAAGGGTTTGATCCCTTCATTTTTGCCCAACAAGCTGAGCAGGTTTATTACACCGACTTCCCGGGAGGACATCGGGACTGGTATGCAGTAATCAAGGCCAAGGCCCGAAGTCAGATCACTGACAATGTCTCCGAGGAGGTTGATGACGCTTATCAGCTTGCACCACACGAGCTCAACGATGCCTCTTTGTTGTTCAACATTGATCCAGTCATAATGGATGAGACACTCGCCACTACGGGGGGTGAACACATTGACAAAGACCTTGTCTCTCGATCAAAACGGTCTAGGGCTGATTTGGATATTGATGAACTTGTTCAAACAGATTACCACAGTGACACTGAAACTGAGGGGGAATTTGAAACTGAAACAGACACAGAGTATGTACTTGTTAAACATATATGCATAGGTTTATATATATCCTGAGACTAACCTTTTTTGTTCATTATTTTATCCACAGATGACGGGACGTCGACTGCCCTTCAGTAGGGGTGGTGGGTCCAGGACCCCGGCTTCCCGCCTGGGGACTCCTACCCCAGGGCAGGAGACCACTCCATCACCACCACAGCGGACCACTCCATCACCACTACAGCAGACCACTCCATCACCACCACCACAGCAGACCACCCCATCACCCCCACAGCTGACCACCCCAGAGCAGACTCCTGGAGTTGGTGGCATGGAGGACCATGGCCATCAGGCGACCCCACCTCCGGCATCCCCTCTGCCCATGTTGGTACCCGTGCCGGCCGGAGACGAGTAAGTGACTAAACCTCAAATACTTTTATGTTATTTGTATGACACTTTATATTAAACTTTAGTAGAAAGACTTGTTGGTTTATTGGATGTTACTTTAATTAGTACTTGTATAGATTGAATTGTACTGGGCACTCTTCTGTTTGTAACAGGGTAACTATGTAAACTTGGAAATGTTACATTTACAGGGGAGACTCTGCCGAAATTTTGGGTGTCTCCCTAGATTGTGTGTTGTTTTACTCCTGATATAATTGTTGTCATTACAGCTTTGTTGATAGTAGTCGCACTACCAAAGCGATTACTAAGGTTTTGAAGGCCCAGTGGGATGGTCCATATATATCTTGGACAGATGCTGGGAAGGTTGTGCAAGATAGGTGGTTTGACACCTTCTCGGTAAGTTCCTAGCTCATTTATTGTGACTTGATTTGTAAAATAGACCTGTTATTAATTTTGATTTCTCAATTCATTTTACAGCGTGATTACCAGTGGGCGGAGGGTATGATTGATGAGATTAGGAAGGTCTTTGCCACAAAGACCTCCAAAATCATCAAGAGTACCCTTTGGAAGGTGAGGGACAAGGGTGAGCGCCCTCGTTGGATCCCGGAGGACCATTGGGACGGGATGGTCCAGAAGTGGGGCGGGGTCCCATTCCAGCAGGCGAGTGCTCGGAATAGGGCCAACAGAGCCGCCGATGCTGCAGCCTCGGTTTACACTGGGGGTAGCATTTCAACCCTCGAGCACAAGAAAAGATTTGTAAGTATATTTATGCTAAACATTTCTATTATCATTCGTCTTACATGTTTACAAATAATAATCTCAATGTTTTTTGTCCACCACAGGAGCAGAGGGAGCACCGGGAGCCTTCTTTGTTTGAGGTCATGCAAATGACCAAGAAGAACAAAGCCGGTGCATGGGTAAACCAGAAGACTACGGAGCTAGCGGTATTTACTTTTAACTGACATATGCTTATAATTTACAAATCAACTTACTAATCCTATCGTTGTTTTTGAATTTACAGGAGGCGTATCAGGCCAGGAGGGCCGAGAAGGAGGCGGACCTGGTGGCTTCCACTCCTGAAGGGGAGGTTCCTCCCACCCTATCTTGTTCTGACGACAACGCCATCTATATGGAGGCTGTTGGCGGTGTGAACAAGAAAGGGAGGGTGTTTGGATTGGGTGGCGTCGGCACGCAGCTGGCGAAAAAGGGGAAGACCCCTTCCTCTTCGTCTTCCTCTGGTCTTCCGACTGAGGTCGTTCAGGTAATTCAAAACCTGAACGATGAGCTACAGGAGGAGCGACGTCAGAGGCAGTTGCTGTTGGAGCGGCACGAGGCGGACCGACAGAAGGCCGAGGCGGACCGACAGCGGGCCGAGGAGCAGCACGCCGAGACTCGTCGGCAACTTGCTCAGCAGCAGGAGCTACTGATGCAGTTGATGGCGAGGCTACCTCCCCCCACTTCCCAGGCGCCCCCACCACCACCCCAGGATCCCCCACCACCTTGATTGTAGTTCTTTTATTTATACACATTGTATATTTGATTTTTAGTTATGTTATATTTTCATTCAGTATTTAGTTTGTCATTCTTTATTTATTATGTCAATATTTAATGGTAATTACATTCAAATCACAAAGCCTTTCTACCTATCATTAATAATTCAACCTATTTCATAAATTAATTTAATCTATTATTTGGTTTTTAATAATAATTCATTGCTTCAAAAAAATTATTTTAATTTAATTATAAAATTTTATCAGCCAATAAAGTTATTTTTAAAGCTAAATTAACAAAACCAGTCAATATTGGATCAATTTTAAAAAAATTTAAAAATTCTCGTTAGCGACGGTACCCGTCCGTCGCTGACTTATTAACACTAGCGACGGACGTTGTGGTCGCTACCTGACAACCACTAGCGACGGGAATCCTTGGTCGCTACATCGCAACCACTAGCGACGGACGTTGTGGTCGCGACCTGACAAACACTAGCGACGGTACGCCTTGGTCGCTACATCGCAACCACTAGCGACGGAAAGTTGTGGTCGCGACCTGACAACCACTAGCGACGGAATGTATTGGTCGCTGTATCACTACCTCTAGCGACGGCACGGGGTGGTCGCTGGTGTCTATTAGTAGCGACGGGGTCCAGAGGTCGCTGTATGGCAACACTTAGCGACGGCAGCAGTTATTGGGGCAGGGACGATTTTAGCGACGGCCTTACGCCGTCAATAAGTTAGCGACGGCATGTATGTGGTCGCTGATGTGTTTTCGACGAGGGTTTTAGCGACGCCCACGTTCCCGTCTGTGACGCCGTCGCTAATTGTTTTAGCGACGGGAGTTCCATTGATTAGCGACCAATTTTGTCCGTCGCTAAAGGTTGTTTTTTTAGTGGTGAGTCTGACACATAGCGTGGCATTGGTGCGTGGCGTCAGATGGGAATAAATGACCTGACATGTAGCGCCAGTGGGATGCGTAGCATCAGTGTCGCGACTTGTTTTAAAACGAGACATGCAAAACAGAATAAAAACATATTTTCTTCCTCTCATTTTCTTCCTCCTCTACGATTCATGACAAGAACTTGTGGGAGCTTGGGTTTCCTTGCATACTTGGGTCTTGGGAGCTAAGGTAAGTTATTGGGACCCATGATTGTATGCTTCTTCTTCTTCTTCCCTTCCCCCCTTCAAAATCGAACCATGCATGTGATGTGGGGGCCTGGAATTTTAGTTTTAAGGTTCTTGGGAGTTTGGAAGGGTAAGGAGGGAAATGTACTAATGGATTATGTGTTTCAGTGACCATAGAAGCCGGAGGAATGATTGGTGAAACAGGTATCGAATTCGGAAGAGGAACCGGGAATGAAGTGATTGGAGGACGCAACCGACACCAAGAGCAAATTATTGAAGCTTGGAATCGAGGTAAGAGGGTGTTCGGGTCGTAATTGATTAGGATCGGATTGTATGATAGCTTCGGGAAGCTTAGGATTTAATTAGGAATTGCTAGAAATGATGTGAATTAGTTAAGTGTGATTTATATATTTATATATATATATTTACGTGTGATTAAATAATTAAATGTTAAAGAAATACATTAATTTGATTATTAGAAAGTAAGGAAATAAGTATATGAATTATATGCATGAGTGATACTAAGTAAAACATAAATTGTGGTAAAAGTTGATGATGTGTAGTGTGTTATATGTTATTTTAATTATGCATAAATGGATGAGAATAATGAAATAATAGTGATGGAAAAGATGTAACATGGCTTGCGAGGGTTGGGTTGGTAGGGCCGCCTTGCGTGGTGTTTATATGTCAACTTCTGATAGTTATGGATAAGTTTGATGATGTTTAAAGTTATGTTGATATGATGTTATATGTGATTATGTGGTGTGGGACGGCCTACGGTATACGTAGCCCTTCATTTTCTAGCTCTCGTGGTTTTTGTGCCCAGCTGAGCTACCCAGTAGTCAAGTAGGACCTAGTGGTTGAGGTAGGGAGTCAAGCAGGACTCGGTTGACCAAGCAAGTGTTAGGGAATCCCAAATGCATGAGCAGCAGAAACACAAGGATTCCCATAAAATTTGCAAAGCGCCGTGTTTCAAAGCATAAGACAAACACCAAAAAAAATATTGCATAATAGGATTACCTTTTGAAGAAAATCGAAGCAGTCATAGCCTCGTCCTTTAGGAGTCCACACGAGTACTCCCACCAGAAATGCTACACCTTCTAAATGCTAGTTTGACGACGTGTAGATTTTGCAACTTTTGCATTTTGTGTCTCTTTTTTGGTTAGCCGCCCATGAGCATCTTATGCTCTATTTATAGGCTTAGGTTTAACCTAATTTGCTCTCTAAAGAGTGGGCTCCTTACTCATTCTAAATGAGTTAGGCCCAATAGTTTTATTTTAGTCCAACTAAAATAAAAAACTATTTTCTGATAGGCTTACTCTATGTGTGTGACCCTATAGGTAAAATACTCGGTTATATTAATAATAAACTATTTTATTATTAATATAAAATAATAGCGACATCTAGCAATGCGTCATTATGTACGAATATTATTTAATATCAACATAACCTATAAGTGATAATTATTTTACATGTTTGTTCCTTTTGTCATGATATCCTAATTGGGCCCAATACATGGTTGTGCCAAACTTGTACGGCCCAATTTATTTTACTTGATTCCGGAGTAGACTTTATCCGAATAAATATCCAATATTTATTCTTTCTAGCATGGCCATGCATTTCCTTAGTCTCACTCCATCAAGTGGCCTATAGATATCGCTCCTGTCACATAGGAGACACAAATCTCATCTACATCACTCAAATCCCTCTGTATAATTTATTCATTACCTAATCACAACCTTTATAGTCCTCTTGTTACAAAAGACGTTTGATTGTATTAAAATAACAAACTCCTTATGTAGGAATCGTAGTGACTTCAGGTCAAATGATTACATATACCATTATCACATTGAGAATCGTTTATGACATTTATGTAACGATCCATACAACGTTCTCATGGTGGGTCTATCTAGTACATCATTACTCTTAATGTGTACCCGTGTGAAGACTTAATATCATATATATCAATAAACTGTGAGATCAGATCATCAGTACACTCACACACTAGTCTTAATGTATTTACATGTCCCTATGTAAATACTTGACTAGGGACATTTTAGGAATAACTCTCATATGACCTATTACTCCAAGGATAAATAAAGGTTGTTAAACTATTTAACAAAAAATGACTTATTCAAAATGATGCGACCTATATAGGCTTTTAGTGCATATTTCTAATAGTAAGGTTCACATAAAACATGCCTTATAATTAGAACACATATAAAACAATCACCATTGCAACATACAACATGTTCATATAATAAAGCACATCTCAAAAACATGTTCTTTAATTAAAATGTTGAGAAAAACAATCAATATACATAAAACAAAAATAAATTGATATTAGCTTTCAAAAGGTGCAACCTTTGCAACATATCTAAAAAAAATGCAACCTTTGCAAGATATCTAAAAAAAATGCAACATTTGCAAAAGGATTCAACCTTTACAATTCTTTTTGTAAAAGAAATTTTATTTTATTTTTACATGTTCTTTAAACAAACATTTGCCCAAAACACCGTATTGCAACCAGGCTCGGATACCACTGTTAGGGAATCCCTAGTGTATGAGCAGCGGAAATACAAGGATTCCCAGGAGGATTTGCAAAGCGCCGTGTTTCAAAGCATAAGACAAACACAAAAAAATTGCATTTTAGGATTACCTCTTGAAGAATATCGAAGCAATCGTAGCCTCGTCCTTTAGGAGTCCACACGAGTACTCCCACCAGAAATGCTACACCTTCCAAATGCTAGTTTGACGACGTGTAGCTTTTGCAACTTTTGCATATTTTTGTATCTCTTTTTGGGTAGCTGCCTATGAGCATCTTATGCTCTATTTATAGGCTTAGGTTTGACCTAATTTTCTCTCTAAAGAGTGGGCTCCTTACTCATTCTAAATGAGTTAGGCCCAATAGTCTTATTTTAGTCCAACTAAAATAAAAAGCTATTTTCTGATGGGCTTACTCTATGTGTGTGACCCTATAGGTAAAATACTTGGTTATATTAATAATAAACTATCTTATTGTTAATATAAAATAAGAGCGGCATCTAGCAATGCATCATTATGTCCGAATATTATTTATTAACAACATAACCTATAAGTGATAATTATTTTATATGTTTGTTCCCTTTGTCACGATATCCTAATTGGGCCCAAGGCATTGTCGTGTCATCCTTGTACGGTCCAATTTATTTTACTTGATACCGGAGTAGACTTTATCCAAATAAATATCCAATATTTATTCTTTCTAGCATGGCCATGCATTTCCTTAGTCTCACTCCATCAAGTGGCCTATAGATATCACTCCTGTCACATAGGAGAGACAAATCTCATCTACATCACTCACACCCCTCTACATAATTTGTACATTGCTTAACCACAACCTTTATAGTCCTTTTATTACAGAAGACGTTTGATTGTATTAAAACAATAGACTCCTTATGTAGGAATCGTAGTGACTTTACGTCAAAGGACTACATATACCATTATCACATTGAGAATCGTTTATGACATTCATGTAACGATCCATGCAACGTTCTCATGGTGGGTCTGTCCAGTACATCATTACTCTTAATGTGTACCCGTGTGAAGACTTGATATCATTTATATCCATGATCTATGAGATCAGATCATCAATACACTCACACACTAGTCTTAATGTATTTACATGTCCCTGCGTAAATGGGTGTTTTGAGATTTAGGATATGGAATCCATTTCTTAATTGTGCATCAACATCCTTTTGAAGAAATAAAGTTATTAAAAAATATTTCTTGTCCAACAAGAAACAATATGCAAAATGTCTAGTTCACTAACTAGCCCAATAGGTAAACATCTTATCTTTATTATAGCAACTTTTGCTCAATTTTACATAGATTTCTCCATCCTTAACAAGTGATCTACTTTCTTAATCTTTCAAAATGTGAGATCTACTACTAGTATCTGATACTAATGTTAGTGAAGTAAAATAACTTGACTTCTATAACATGACCTGTAGTGGAAGTCTTACTTCCCTTTCTTTTGAACTCCTTCAAATTCTTTAGACAAATTATTTCAATGTCTTATTTTGGCTAAAACTAGAAACAATTTCCTTTCTTGATCGACTTTTAGACTTCCAGACTAACTTGGCCTTAATAAAGTCTGTATAGGATCATATCGTATATCTCCCATATATTCATATTGCCTTTTACAGCTCAGAGTTTATGCAGACTCCATAGGGTATTCAAGACCCAACCATAGATGATATATAAGCCAAACATGACACACTACCGCTTCATCTTTAATGAAGATAATTCTCAAGTCTCAATACCTATCTAGGCATTTTTTTTAGATAAAGTGTCCTTCCAAAGGACAAATTGCAACAAAACAATATTTGGTATATCATGGTTATTCTAAAACAAATTACATGCAAATCTATCACTTCTATTTAAAACATATTTAAATTTTGGTCATTAAATAAATATGTTGTCTCCTACTATTTTGATTCAAAACAAATACCCTCACTAAATCATAAAAAATCCCATTGGAAGATTTTTCTAGTGGGTCAAGATCCATATTTGGCCTAGTGTTGAGTCAGCTTTGGCTGATCGCCCAACCCTTGGTTATTTAGGTAGGAAACACATTTCCAATTGCATTTCATGCAACTCTTGGATGATTGAGTGGATAACTCTTTACCCTTATTCATCTTATGAATTTAAGCTCAATCCTTACGCCTCTAAGTTATTTTTAATCCAATTAAAAGACTTAGTTAAGTTTAGGCCTAATAAAAATAATTTGGATATTACAATTATCCCATCGTGCCTTACTAATATAAATGATAGCACCCTGCTTTGGCAGGCCCACTATTTATTGACATTAGTCTCAACGAGTGTTACTTATTAGAAGGCGTTTAAACTTAATATTAACGCTTCTAGGCTCTTCAATCTGATTAAAGTTACCTAGATAAGTCCAATAACAAATGGTTGGATAATCCAATTATCCATCATCCTTTACTAATATCAATAAAAGCACCCTGCTTTGGCAGAACCTACACTTTATTGAAACTAGCATTGATGACTGTTGTTTATTAGAACGCGTTTTAGACTATTCATACCTTTAGGCTTTTCCAATCCAATTGAAAAAGTCTATTTGAATAAAACTTAATAATACTTGGATAATCCAATTATCCAATCATGTCCTACTAAACATAAATAAAGACACCCAACTATGACGTGACCTGCACTTTATTTATATCAAGTTAGACGTTATTACTTATTGGAAGGTATGATTGTCGGGCTTGAGGGATTTCAATTTTCTTATTGTTCATTACCGACTTTCATTAAACGCTTTAACGCAAAATAAAACCCCAAAACATGCAATCAAAATTGTGAGATGGTTATGGTCTTCCTAGAAAATAAAATAAAATAAAATAAACCTAAAGGAACTATGGTGTCTTGACTTCATGAAGTCCTACTTCTTGAAACCACCATCCTCCTAGAGTCACCACTCCTTTGTTCCTTTCAAGGTCATATCCATCACCACTCTAGGTTTCTTTTAGGTCTCCACCTTGTTGGCTTTTCCAAGATTACAATGTAATAAAGAAAACTCGTTTTACATACAAGTGAAGGGTTGAGAGAAGAAATTTAAGAATAGAGAAAGACATAGCACGTAGGCTGTATTTAAAATTAAAAAAAAATCTAAGACCATAACCATTCACCGTTGGACGTGTTAATTAATCAATTAATAGAGTAATCAATTGTATTTAAAATAAAATAAATTTTAAAACACATAACTAAACACGCGGGGTCATAAAAGGAAAACTACGCAAAGAAGTTTGGCGGCTCTGTTGACCGTTCAACAGACAGGGTCAAGGGGTGTTACAACCCAAAAATTTAGTACTGTAATCAGGTTAGTTCCCAGGAAAGAGATGTGGGTCCGGAGTGACCGCTTAAGTACCAAGTCTTTCCTAGCCAGAATGTCCCACTGACCATTAACAGCTCAAAATATTTGGTTATGATTTCAAACAATTTGACATCTTTAATTTTGAAACGGCCAAGATTTAACTTTTAAACCTTATCTTTTGACCCTTACAATTATCCTAAAATAGGAATAGTCAAGGTTTAACTTTTAAACCTTATCTCTAGAGTCTCAACAATCATCCTAATTTTTAGGAACGATGAAGATTTAAATTTTAGACCTTATCTCTAGAGTTCAAGATATTTTATTTCGAACCTATTAAATTTGATAAATATCTTATCTTTAATTTGTCACTTTACAAATCCTATCAAATTTATTAAGGATTAAATATTTGATTTTAAAATTATTAAATTTAATAAAGATCTTATCTTCTATTTGTAACAATTATAAATCATATTAAATTTAATAAATATGAATCAATTTGTAGCTCCTACAAATCACATTAATTTTAAAAAGATCACATATGATGTAAATCCTATTAAAATTAATAAGAATAAATTATTTAAATTTGTAACTCTTACAAATCACATTAATTTTAAAAGGATCACAAACAATGCAAATCCTATTAAAATTAATAAGAATAAGTTATTTAAATTTGTAACTCTTACAAACTTTAATTTTAACAAATAATTAAAAATTTGATTTGTAACTTTTACAAATCGAATTTAAAATATAATATTAAAATCAAATATTTTATTTATAACATTTGCAAATAAATAAAATACCATTACGGCTAGGTTTCAACTTTTGAATCTTAGTTTTCATTACGGCTAGGGTTTAACTCTTAAACTTTCTAAACACAATCTCACATGAACAATTCATATTAGAAAAGAGAAAGCATATAGACGTCATTGCATACAACCCTTGATTTCAATTTAATTAAATAAACATAAAACATGCCTTATAATTAGAACACATATAAAACAATCACCATTGCAACATACAACATGTTCATATAATAAAGCACATCTCAAAAACATGTTCTTTAATTAAAATGTTGAGAAAAACAATCAATATACATAAAACAAAAATAAATTGATATTAGCTTTCAAAAGGTGCAACCTTTGCAACATATCTAAAAAAAATGCAACCTTTGCAAGATATCTAAAAAAAATGCAACCTTTGCAAAAGGATTCAACCTTTACAATTCTTTTCGTAAAAGAAATTTTATTTTATTTTTACATGTTCTTTAAACAAACATTTGCCCAAAACACGGTTTTGCAACCAGGCTCTGATACCACTGTTAGGGAATCCCTAGTGTATGAGCAGCGAAAATACAAGGATTCCCATAGGATTTGCAAAGCGCCGTGTTTCAAAGCATAAGACAAACACAAAAAAAATTGCATTTTAGGATTACCTCTTGAAGAATATCGAAGCAATCATAGCCTCGTCCTTTAGGAGTCCACACGAGTACTCCCACCAGAAATGCTACACCTTCCAAATGCTAGTTTGACGGCGTGTAACTTTTGTAACTTTTACGTATTTTTGTGTCTTTTTTGGGTAGCTGCCTATGAGCATGTTATGCTCTATTTATAGGCTTAGGTTTGACCTAATTTTCTCTTTAAAGAGTGGGCTCCTTACTCATTCTAAATGAGTTAGGCCCAATAGTCTTATTCCTAAACATCATTACTCTTAATGTGTACCCGTGTGAAGACTTAATATCATATATATCAATAAACTGTGAGATCAGATCATCAGTACACTCACACACTAGTCTTAATGTATTTACATGTCCCTATGTAAATACTTGACTAGGGACATTTTAGGAATAACTCTCATATGACCTATTACTCCAAGGATAAATAAAGGTTGTTAAACTATTTAACAAAAAATGACTTATTCAAAATGATGCGACCTATATAGGCTTTTAGTGCATATTTCTAATAGTAAGGTTCACATAAAACATGCCTTATAATTAGAACACATATAAAACAATCACCATTGCAACATACAACATGTTCATATAATAAAGCACATCTCAAAAACATGTTCTTTAATTAAAATGTTGAGAAAAACAATCAATATACATAAAACAAAAATAAATTGATATTAGCTTTCAAAAGGTGCAACCTTTGCAACATATCTAAAAAAAATGCAACCTTTGCAAGATATCTAAAAAAAATGCAACATTTGCAAAAGGATTCAACCTTTACAATTCTTTTTGTAAAAGAAATTTTATTTTATTTTTACATGTTCTTTAAACAAACATTTGCCCAAAACACCGTATTGCAACCAGGCTCGGATACCACTGTTAGGGAATCCCTAGTGTATGAGCAGCGGAAATACAAGGATTCCCAGGAGGATTTGCAAAGCGCCGTGTTTCAAAGCATAAGACAAACACAAAAAAATTGCATTTTAGGATTACCTCTTGAAAAATATCGAAGCAATCGTAGCCTCGTCCTTTAGGAGTCCACACGAGTACTCCCACCAGAAATGCTACACCTTCCAAATGCTAGTTTGACGACGTGTAGCTTTTGCAACTTTTGCATATTTTTGTATCTCTTTTTGGGTAGCTGCCTATGAGCATCTTATGCTCTATTTATAGGCTTAGGTTTGACCTAATTTTCTCTCTAAAGAGTGGGCTCCTTACTCATTCTAAATGAGTTAGGCCCAATAGTCTTATTTTAGTCCAACTAAAATAAAAAGCTATTTTCTGATGGGCTTACTCTATGTGTGTGACCCTATAGGTAAAATACTTGGTTATATTAATAATAAACTATCTTATTGTTAATATAAAATAAGAGCGGCATCTAGCAATGCATCATTATGTCCGAATATTATTTATTAACAACATAACCTATAAGTGATAATTATTTTATATGTTTGTTCCCTTTGTCACGATATCCTAATTGGGCCCAAGGCATTGTCGTGTCATCCTTGTACGGTCCAATTTATTTTACTTGATACCGGAGTAGACTTTATCCAAATAAATATCCAATATTTATTCTTTCTAGCATGGTCATGCATTTCCTTAGTCTCACTCCATCAAGTGGCCTATAGATATCACTCCTGTCACATAGGAGAGATAAATCCCATCTACATCACTCACACCCTTCTACATAATTTATACATTGCCTAACCACAACCTTTATAGTCCTCTTATTACAGAAGACGTTTGATTGTATTAAAACAATAAACTCCTTATATAGGAATCGTAGTGACTTTAGGTCAAAGGACTACATATACCATTATCACATTGAGAATCGTTTATGACATTCATGTAACGATCCATGCAACGTTCTCATGGTGGGTCTGTCCAGTACATCATTACTCTTAATGTGTACCCATGTGAAGACTTGATATCATTTATATCCATGAGCTGTGAGATCAGATCATCAGTACACTCACACACTAGTCTTAATGTATTTACATGTCCCTATGTAAATACTTGACTAGGGACATTTTAGGAATAACTCTCATATGACCTATTACTCTAAGGATAAATAAAGGTTGTTAAACTATTTAACAAAAAATGACTTATTCAAAATGATGCGACCTATATAAGCTTTTAGTGTATATTTCTAACAGTGCAACCGTATCTAACCACTCACAAAGAGCTAGTCAAAAGAAACAACCCTAGAATGATTGAAAAGTGGGTGTTGAATGAACATAATAAGACATTCATCTAGTGGTTCCAAAAGACCGTTTTGAAAGATACATGTGCATCATCGACATTACATCGACTAGCACAGGGCCCGAACTTTGATGTCTTCACCTTTTATGGGTATGACATAAACAGCTATTCATTTTATACAAGGACACAAGATGAGAAGAGTACAAATCAAAATAGTGGAGTGATGGTTGTGGCTCAGTCAATGCATTTCTCAACTTCAAAGGACAACAACCCTGTCATGGCCAAGTCATGCTACTTTGGTGTGATCGAAGATATATGGGAGGTCGATTACGGTCTGTTTACCATTCCTGTGTTTAAATACAAATGGGTTGACAGTAAGAAAGGTGTCAAAATTGATGATTTTGGAGTTACATTGGTGGACCTCAACAAGATAGGGCATAAGGAGGAACCATTCATCATGGCAACGCAAGTGAAACAAGTTTTTTATGTTGCTGACCCAGCTGACAAACGGTGGTCAATTGTTATCCAAGGTAGACACAGCATTGGAGACCCCAATCTTGATATTGTGGAAATTCCATCCACCACAACACGTATTCTGACATCTATCGTGGAACATGACATAGATGATGTAGTTGCCAGTCGTCATGACCATCATGAAGGATTGTGGGAAAATATTTCAACTTTATAGGGTATTAAACATGTTATATTAATTATTGTATTAAATGTTATATTAATTATTCATTGTATTAAATGTTATATTAAATATTTGACAATTGTGTTTCCTTGTTTGGACAGATACTCATGGCTGACTAGGATCCACGTTCTAGATCTAACTCATAGGCTACTGATTCCTCTACTCGGAAAAGTAAAGGTGTTACCCGGATGCCAGACGTTGCACTTAGGCGTCACTGGGGAGAGAGGTTACATGTTGACATTGATGTCAACACTGGTAGATTTAGAGGACCACATGCCGCGAAGTTTAGCAGTTATTTAGGAGTTGTGGCTCGGTCAAAGGTGTCCATTATTATCCCCGACTGGGATAATGTCAAGGAGGTGGTGAAGAACCAGATTTAGAGTGATATTCTGGTAACTTAGATATCATTTAAGTTTTATTTTAGTGTATTATTTCATGTAATTCATAATAACGAATCTTTTATGGACTAACTCCTTTCATGTAGGATTCTTTTGAGATACCAGTGAGGAGGAAGATCCTCAGTATTATTGTTGAGCGATGGAGGTCATTCAAATCCACACTCACCAGGAGGTATATTTGGACTTTAAATTCTTAATCAACACTTTGCCAAATTGTACCAATCCTTAGTTTAAAAGTATATGGATTGTAGGTATGTATTCGAGGAGGACCGAGGACAGTTCTCTAGAGAGAAATATGCCTTCATTGATCAGGATACTTGGTGATCCGGTCTGGATACCGGCCCACATTCATGTGACGTCAGACTGACCTCATGTAAGGAAAACCGGTGTCCTGGTTCAACGTTACCATACCGGATATCCGCTGTCTGGCCGTCCGTCCTCATTCCACGACGGCATCATTCATCTTCTCCATAACGGTTCTATGTCCATTTTTACAAGACATTTATATAACTGTTGGCTTTTCAGTCACAGCAAGAGAAGAGCCCCTGATAACTTATCAACGAAGACACTGTTTGTAGCAAAATACGTCATATCAATGGCTTCAGAAAGTAAGTGGGTGTGTCAGCGGATTATGCGGAAAAGGTGATTATCCTCTCCTCTTCCTAGAGGATCGTACTCTGATAATTGACCTACCCTCCTGACACATTCTGAAAGTTGAGCCACCTTGATTGACACTATATACACGCTATCAGAGCCAAGGGACCCACCTGCATCCAACGACTCATTTCTCTCACGTACAACTATAAGAAGCCCATATCAATACACATGCACGGTATCGTTGTTCTATCTCACATTCTACTATTACTTCGCTTGAGTATTCACTGAGTTCATACACTCTTCTAACTTGAGCGTCGGAGAATCTTTACAGGTGGCACCACCTTTCGCCCCCCTGCAACGCGAATCGTTGGTGTGAAGGATCTCCAGGACAACAAGACTGGCCTCTCCCACTGAGAGACCGGATTAATACATCGGTTTCTCACAGTTCCGGTGTGCAAACCCTAAAAACACCTACATTCTTGTGGCTGGTCCCACACCGGATCCTAGACCCCGGTCCAGACCAGTTCATTGGCACGCCCAGTGGGACTCGATAGAGTTATTCCCATTTTCGCAGAAGTTTGGTTGTCACAATGGAAGGTGATGGGAGAGATTTCGTGGATGGTCACGTGGAGGATGTGACCCATCAATAGGCTGGAAGGAGACTCGTCTTCGAATCCCCTGTAACTCAAACCCGGAGGATGGTGCAAGTGCAGACGCTTGACCCTCGCGATGAGGTTGTCAGGCAACTCAGGGAGGAGCTGATGGAGTTGAAACGAGAGAGAGGAGGAGCTGGGGACAGAGTAGTATCTCATGTGGAGGATGCTCATCATGTATCAGCGAGGGATAGATCTACAACCCTCCAGTATTTGAAGATCCCCACGTATGAGGAAAGGGAGCAGACGCAGGACTCTGGTGATAGAGTCGGTATCAGGAGAAGGGAGCAGGCGATGGTGACTTCAGGGACGTACAAGCTCAGTGTCCCTTTCTCAAGAAGGCTGATGAGCATTACTATCCCAAAACATTTGCAAACAACTCAGCCATTGTCGATCGGGAGGTATAATGGAGAGACTGACCCCACTAAGCATTTGGATGCTTACGTGTATGAAGCCATGTATTTGGGAGCGGATGAAGATGTTATGTGCAGGATGTTCCCAAGGACGTTGACAGAGGAAGCTCTCAGCTGGTTTAAAAGCTTACCCACAGGATCTATAGACTCTTGGGAGGAAATGGTTGCTGCATTCGAAAGCCATTTTGTCATCTCTAGGGCTATCCCAAGAACTTCTCACACCCTGGCCCAGATAAGGCAGGGGGAAACTAAAACTCTTAAGGAGTTCCTGAAAAGGTTTTACAAGGAGGCTGCTTTGGTCCCTAACCTCACGGAGGCCATACAACTCCATATTGTAGTGGAAGCTCTTCAGCCTGGTTCAGCCTTTGCCCTATCTTTGGCAAAGAGCCCACCTACAACCTTCGAGGAGTTTCGAAGGAAAGCTTCCAAATATGTGGGCATAGAGATGCATCTAGAGGCAACTGCAATAAGAGTAAAGCCTTCTGCACCCACTCAGCAGCCACGGAGAGAAAAGGAGAGGGTGAGACCTGAGAAGCATGCCTTTAGAGGAGACTTTGCGAACGCTCGTCCACATCCACGAGATAGGCGTGTATCATCGTTCGACAACTATGCTCCGTTGAACACTAGGCATTCACAAATCATGAGGGAGGTTGGTTGGCCAACATTGAACGTCTTGGGGATAAGAAAACCAGCCCCAGCCAAGAGGGGTGGTAACCCGCGTAAGTACTGCACTTTCCATGAACAGACAAGGCACAACACTGATGAGTGCAAGGCGTTAAAGAATACGGTGGAAACTCTCCTTCGGGAGGGAAAGCTGAAGCAGTATTTGTTTAAAGAGAAATCAGTAGACGAGCCTCAGGATGGAGAAAAGGAACAGAGATCCTGATGACGAGGATCATAATACACGTAACCCAGCAAGGAAGTTCACTGCAGCTGAGAAGCAGAAGGGAGTAGTGATTACTGAAGGTGCCCAACAAAGTAACATGCCCCAGCAGCAGAGGCAGGGCAGACGAGAAGTGATTGAGATGATAGCTGGAGGATTTGCGGGAGGAGGAACGTCAATCACGGCACGGAAGAATCACCACAGGATGATTCTGTCAGTCCAGTGCAAACCGAGGGATAACCGCCCTTTCAGGGACGGTATGACAGCCCCGACGGTATCATTTACTGATGATGACTTTGGCCCAACAATTCCAGGGGGTGATGATGCGGTAGTTATCGTGGCAGTCATAGCCAACAAGGATGTCAAGAGGATCTTCGTCGATCAGGGAAGTTCTTGTGACGTTATCTTTTATAATTGTTTCAAACGAATGGGTTTCAATGATGCAGATTTACAACCCTACACACAAGAACTCACAGCGTTTAATGGAGCCAAGCAACCCACCAAGGGGTATCTTGACACTTTGATTTCTTTTGAAGGAGAGCCCGGCGCAAGAACGGTCAAGTCAAGAATCCTGGTGATTGACGTGGAATCCCCATATAACGGTATCATAGGCCTTCCAACACTGAATACGATGGAAGCAATTGTTTCCACTCCTCACCTCTTGATCAAATTCATTGACAAGGACAACGGTGTGTCCTCTCTCCACGGTGATCAGGAGATGGCTCGATATTGTTATAACCTGAGCCTCAACATGGTTAAGTTGGAAGCATTCAACAAGAAGAGGAAGTTGAACGACGGAGGAACAGCGGCAGGGTCAGTCAGTCTCATTGACCTGGACCCCAGAGCGGAATTGAAGATTGATCCACTCAATCCATCTAAGCCTACACCGGATGGTGGTTCCAGGGACGTTGTATTGGGAGATTCCCCAGAGAAGGTCACGCACATCAACGATAAGCTGGAGTCTGCTATGGAGCAACGCTTATTAGCCCTTTTGCAGGAATTCAAAGACCTTTTCACATGGACAGCAGCAGACATGCCGGGGATGGACCCTGATTTCTGTTGTCACAAGCTTGCAGTGTATCCTGAAACCAGACCGGTGGCCCAGAAGAAGAGGAGGTTGGGACCGGAGAAGCAGAGGGCGGCTTGCGAGCAGACAGAGGAGTTGTTGAAGGCAGGCTTTATAAGGGAGATACGCTACTCATCTTGGCTTTCTAATGTGGTAATGGTGCAGAAGGCTAATGGCAAATGGAGAATGTGTACAGATTATGTGGATCTTAACCGTTGCTGCCCCAAAGATCCATATCCCCTGCCCAACATCGATCGCATGGTGGATGATTCATCTGGTTACCAATACCTCAGTTTCATGGATGCCTATTCGGGGTATAACCAGATTCCGATGTGGGAGGGAGACCAGGAGAAGACTGCCTTTATCAATGACCGCGGTGTTTTCTGCTACACCGTCATGCCTTTTGGATTAAAGAACGCAGACGCTACCTATCAGCGCATGATTAACAAAGTCTTCAAAGGGATGCATACAAGGCTGGTCGAAGTTTATATTGATGACATTATAGCCAAAACACCCGCTGGAGGAGACCACGTTGAAGATCTACGCCAAGTCTTCACTAGACTTCGGTAATACAATATGAGATTGAATCCTATGAAATGCACCTTTGCCGTTCCAGCTGGGAAATTCTTGGGATTCATGCTGACCCAACGAGGCATTGAGGCGAACCCTGGGAAATGTCAAGCAATCCTGGACATGCAGAGTCCTAAGTATCTGAGGGAGGTCCAATCGTTGAATGGGAAAGTGGCCGCTCTAGCTCGTTTCATGCCTAAGATGGCGCACAGGTCCCTCCCCTTGTATAAGGCATTGAAGAAACACAAGAGTTTTGAATGGGGAGAGGAACAAGAGCAAGCCTTCCAGCAGCTCAAGGCCGTTCTCTCGAGTCCACCAATCCTGGTTAAGCCTGACCCTGGCGAGACGTTAATCTTATACTTAGCAATCTCTGATGAAGCTCTAGGTGTGGCCTTGGTGAAAGAAACCCCTGAAGGGCAGAGACCGGTGTACTTTACTAGTAAGACATTTCAGGGGGCGGAAGGAAGGTATCAGAAGATTGAGAAAGCTGCCCTGGCAGTCGTGTGGGCGTCACGACGGTTAAGGCCCTATTTCCATGCGCACCCAGTACTGGTGAGAACGGATTTGCCTCTCCGTTCAGTACTTAGCAAGCCCGACCTAGCCGGGAGGATGATAAAATGGTCTATCGAGCTGTCTGAGTTTGAAATTTCATATGAGCCTCGAGGAGCCATCAAGGCGCAAGTGTTGGCCGATTTTGTTGTGGAAATGACTGGGGCAGACCCGGCCACCCCTCGAGCGCATTGGACCATTTACGTTGATGGCTCGTCGAACAGTAAAGGTTGTGGAGCAGGTGTGGTGGTAGAAAGTGATGATGGTGTGCACCTAGAAATTTCCCTCCGATTCAATTTCAAAACCTCCAACAACCAAGCTGAATACGAAGCATGCTTGGCCGGTCTCCGTGCGGCGATTAACATCGGAGCATCAGCAGTTACACTCTGCAGTGATTCCTAATTGGTGATTTCATAGATCCAGGGGGAGTACCAGGTGAAGGAACCACAACTTCAATTGTACTTGAATTGTGTTAATGAGTTGAAGGGAAGATTTGAAGTTTTAGAGTTCAAACATGTGCCCAGGGAAGAAAACACCAGAGCGGACATCTTGTCAAGATTGGCAAGTACTAAGCAGCCTGGCAGCACAACAACGGTGGTTCAAAGCACTTTGACATCGCCCAGCATACCTCTGTATCCTTCTCTGAATGCTGTCATGGTGAGCTATCCATATGAGGATTCTTGGGTCATTCCCTATATTCGCTATCTGGCTGATGGTCAACTTCCCACTGATGAGAAGGAAAGGAGACGAGTGAAGAGGGAGCTGCCATATTTTACTATGGTCGATAGTGTTCTCTACAAAAGGGGATTCTTTGTCCCATATCTTTCATGTTTAAGAGAAGACGAAGTTCAAGCGGTTTTGGTTGAGGTGCACGAGGGGCAATGTGGGCACCATGCTGGAGGCCGAAGCCTAATGAGAAAAGTCCTCAGGGCTGGATATTGGTGGCCCACTGTGAAGCAGGATTCCGTAGATTTCGTGAGGAAATGTGACGCTTGTCAAAAATTCTCCAATCTCCACCATACACCGGCCCAAGAGCTATCTTCATCTGCTGTGCCTTGGCCGTTCTACCAATAGGGCCTTGATATTTTGGGCCCGTTTCCCGCTGCACCAGGAGGTATCAAATACTTGATCGTGGGGGTAGACTACTTCACCAAGTGGATCGAGGCAGAACCAGTAGTGCATATCACTTCTGCACGAACAAGACGTTTCGTGTATGAAAATATCATAGCTCGATTCGAGGTGCCAGGGCGGATTGTGACGGACAACGGCACCCAGTTTACAGACAAAAAGTTCACGGATTTGCTTGAAGGACTGGGGATAATCCAGATATTCTCATCTGTTGAACACCCCCAAACCAATGGGCAAGCAGAGGTAGCCAACCGAAAAGTGCTAAAGGGGTTGAAGAAGCGTTTGGGGGAAGCGAAGGGAGGATGGACTGACCAGCTATATCATGTTTTATGGGCATACCGCACTACGCCTCATTCTTCAACTAACGAATCCCCATACCGGCTGACGTACGAGGTTGAGGCGATGATTCCAGTGGAGTTACAAACAAGATCAGCTCGTGTGGAGTATTTTTCAGCTGAAGATAACAACGCCAACCTGGCGTCAGAACTGGACGTCCTCCAGGAGCTAAGGGAAAAGGCTTTCGTCAGAGATCAGGCAATAAAAGCAAAGGCTGCACTTCGGTATAATAAACGTGTCCAGTACAGAGCTTTTAACACCGGAGACCTCGTTCTGAGAAAGGCCAGTGTGGGGAATAAGTTCGCCCACCAAGGAAAGCTAGCACCGATGTGGGAGGGTCCTTATAGAGTTTCTGAGGTGATTGGAAGAGGGTCATACCGGTTGGAAGAACTTGATGGAACTCCAATCCGCAACAAATGGAACACTCAGAACTTACGAGTTTATTACAGCTAGTTGGTAAGACGGCGTGTACTCTTTTTCCTTACTTGAGTTTTTTCCCATTGGGTTTTCTCAAGAAGGTTTTAACGAGGCATGGCCCCAACTACACTCTTCATGTAATGTACTTTCAATTTTAATGAGAATACATCTTAACCACCCTATCATTCTCACCTTTCTTATATGTTGTGATTTATAGTCGTAGTTTAATACGCATACACCTTAGGACGGATGAACACAACTACCAATTCTGTAGTTGATGAGATAATTCCTCGAGGAATGGATGAAGACCCCTCGGGACGGATGATCTCAATCACACATCGTGTGTTTTGACGATGTAACTCCCTGGGTTGACATGGGTTGTAGGGCTGGTCCTTTTTCAAGGCCACAAACCGAACCCCATTCGAAGACTACATGGGTTGTAGGGCTGGTCCTTTTTCAAGGCCACAAACCGAACCCCATTCGAAGACTACATGGGTTGTAGGGCTGGTCCTTTTTCAAGGCCACAAACCGAACCCCATTCGAAGACTACATGGGTTGTAGGGCTGGTCCTTTTTCAAGGCCACAAACCGAACCCCATGCGAAGGCTTGGGCGCAGTAGGCCGGTTCATACAGAAAACCGTGCTGAACCCTGAGTAACGGGCGCAGTAGGTTCAGGATTAACCCTGATCTGAACCCCGTGTTGAAGGCTTAGATTGTAGGATTGCACCGAACTCCAAGTACGGTTAGTAGGATCGAACCGAACACCGTGTGAAGGCTTGAGGAGTAAAACCAAACCGAACCTCAAGAGAAAGGCGTAAAAGCTTACCCTTGTCAAAGCTATACTGAAATTCAAAGGCAATGTCCGTCCTCAGTTATGGAACATCACCCCGGAGCGGTTAAACGTTAACGCACCTACTCTACATCTTCGAGGACAGATAAGCATTTTTATCTTTTTAAGAAGTTAAAAAGTAGTCCTTGAGATAAAACTTTCCCTTCCCAATGTACTTACACTTGGGGACAGGGCATGCTTTAACTTAATTATCAATTATTCGTTACAATTTGTTATCTTAATCCGGTGTGATAAGTACGCTCTAAGCAGCTAGGTAACCACACAGAACGGATTCGTAAAGCATTGAAGACAATAAAGTATTTTGTATAACACTAAGTTATTCAACAATCACACATTCGATGCAAGCAGTTGAAGAAAAGCAATAGTGAATTTTATTCTAAAAAATAAGAAAATGTGCAGGTTACAAAGTGTTTTAAAGCTGGAGCCGATCCCAGAACACGGCTATGAATGAAAGCATAAAATTAAGAGGCCGGTGCTTGATCCTCCGCAGTGGGCACTCCTGCCTTCTCCGTTTTGTCCTCCACTTCAGTTTGGGCACCTTCTTGTGTTTCGGCTCCAGAGGCAGCGGTAGACGTCGTGGGTTCCATACTCTGACCTTCTGGAAGGGGAGGCAATTCATACAGAGATGCATGGGGTTCATGGTGCGAGCCGTCCTTATGAACTTCGACAAGTCTTCCCCCATGGAATTCGAAGAACGGATCTAATCCGTACAAATTTAGCTTCACTCCAGGGTTATGATAGTAGACTTGACGAAGGGCCAGGCCGAAGGATTCATATGCCACATTTTTGCATATCTCCAAGGCTTTGGCAGCCTTGGCCTTTGCAGCAGCTAATCTCCTTTGAACCTTGGCGTAATCCTCTTCTGAAGGCCCAGCACTCGTACCACCCTTCTTGAGTTTATCAATTTGGGCTTGTATCTCCTTCCGAATGGTCTCCCACTCCCCAAGATCTTTGTTGCGACCGTCCTCCATAACTTTGAGATCATCAGCAAGCTTGGCCAATCTCTTCTTCTCCAGTTGTAATTCTTCTTCAAGGAGGGGTATGGACTTATTCTTATTCTGGAGGTCAGCAACTTCCCGCTCTAGGGCCTTGTTCGCAAAATGAACTTGGCTTGCTTCTTCGGTTTTCCTCTGGAGCGTTTCTTTAGTTTTCTTCAATTCTGATTCCACGCCCTTGTGAACTTCAGCTTGCTTGGTTGCCCATTTCTCCTTCACCACGAGTTCGGCCTCAAGTTTTTCAACTTGATCCATATAATCAGCTTTCTCGCTCAGGGACTCAAGTAGGCCGGACAGTTCATCAAGCTGCCAACGCCCAGCCTTGCAAGCACCTCGGACCCCAGCAGCGTCGAGGGAAGGGCGGAGGCAATACCGTGCCTTTGGAAGAGTAGGAGGCATGGACCCCTGAAACCACAAGTAGGGGGAGAGGAAGGAGTCACGCGGAGGCTCAAACGCTGGAGGAGGACCATTCCCAGAGTCCGGCTCTGAAGCGTTCTGCGAAGAAGGGGTGGAAGATTCAAGAACGGGTTTCTTTCCCTTGTCCTTCTTCAATCCAGTTTCCTCGGCCGTCCTCTGACGCTTCTTCGCAGGGTCACCAGAGGAGGGCTTTTCCTGATCTGCCTTCTTGACCAGGTGCCTCTTTTTCTTCTTCTCTGGGACGGCCTCCTCGTCACCCGCCCCAGTGGCTTCAGGTTGTTGTTCTGTTTCTTCCTTGTCAAATAGAGGAACTTCTTTACCTACAGTAGAGGTCAAGGGAATGAGTGAAGTCTTGGTGGCGTTTCTCTTCGCCTGGATTTCATTTTCCTCAGAGGAAGAGTCGTCGTCAGCCATCATGGTCCTTAACGATAACATCTCTGGGCAGGCTTTTTCGATTTGTTCTGCAAAACAAGAAAGGTTGAATAAGCATACAAGAAGAAAAAATAACCAGAGCGGAATAACTATACAACAGAAAGAGATTAAGAGCAGATAGTACGGAGGTAGGCGTTTTTGATGTCATTGTTCGGCCCGACGGCGACTCAGCGGTTCTTTCCCACCGCCGGACTTTTTGTCAATTGGCAAGCGCACCAATTCGTTTGTAGTTTTCAAAATTTAGATATCGTTCCACTGGGATTGAAAGTCCAATAACAACAGTAATCTTCTACTTACTATGGTAAATGTGAAGGAAATTATAAACAAAAGAATGATTTATATATAGTTTATACAATATTCACAAGATAGCATGGTTGAGTGATTCATGAGATAAAAAGAAAATAAAATCTATCTAAAAAGTTGAGTTGCAATCTAGAATAGGTAAGATACTTGAGATAAACACAGATAAACAAATTATGTTGGAAATTGGATCCCTAATCTAGAATAACAATGAGGAACTCAAGACATGCATATTTAATCATCAAGTTTCATGTCATTGCAGCTTAAAATCATTATAACCGATCCCTCGTGATATAAATTCTAAGAATTCACCGTAAAGTCCGATCCCTCGTGAGCTTTCTCAGTAAAAACTTGCATTAAGACCTGGCCTTATGGCAACAATGGTTAACAACCCCTATAGAATTGAGATACCAAGGGTATTCCAACTTTTTACTTTCGTCAAAACAAGTTTCAATACGGCATAAATAATCATTCTCCCGTTTGACATTTACACTAATAAAACCAGTTTCGATACACATGAAAATCATTCTCCCGTTTGACGTTCATATTAATAAAAGGTTGAAATACTAACATGGACTTGAATCATAAACATGCAGAGGTCGAATTCACAACATTATACTCAATAGATTAGTTCACCAATTCCAACATAAACAAATTAGTTACACATGGTAAAAGTAAAAACAACACTTACAGAGTTTGACATTACGAAGAAGACGATGGAAACTTCACGATACAACGATCACAATACACCGAAACACACTCAAGTATCTAGAAAACTATTCTAGAACTACAACTCACAAAAGAAGTACTCAAAGTCGAGCACAAGAGAGAAGAGAAGAGAAGTGTATGGAATGGGATGTGTTGAATGGTGTTGGATGGCCCTATTTATAGGGCTGAGCAAGGGTGCTGACGCTACGCGTCCCTGTGACGCTACGCGTCAGACCCCTGACTCAGCTCCCATTAAGCAGCTGATAATGGCCACTTCAAATAATTAAAATCAATCATGCTTGGCCACTTGGACGTGTTTCCACTGTAATTTGGCCATTTGTGATGAGTGGGGTGGCCCTTGGGCTGAGTGGGGTGCCCATTATTGGGTCCAAGTGGAGTGGTTGGCCAAAGTGGAGTGGTTGTTCACGCAGCACTGACGCTACGCGTGGCTGTGATGCGTAGCGTCAGACTCAAAAATAGCAGTTGATGCTACGCGTGGGGTGAGGCTACGCGTCAGATTCTCCAGTGTAATTTTCTCTTGATTTCTTAACTTTTTCACTGCAAAACTAGAGAAAATTGACCAAGGGTAGATTATTTCCAACAACACTCATTTATTGAATTTAAATCCTAATTTTCTAACAAATTAAACTAATTTTTATGAATTTTATGAAATTTTTATTTAAGCTTTTATTGAAAATTTGAGGACTAACAGTCATCCTAGGCCAAAAGGAGCCTGCTGGAAAATCCCTTGAGGGTCTTAGAGGCCGTCTGTATGGCACTCAAGACCTCAACCGAGTGAAGGGAGAGTTCGCTCTCATCTGTATAATAAGCACGGCTCATAAGGAGGAAATGCTCGTGCGTCCAGCTGAGGGGAAACTTGGTAAACACCTCCTTGTTTCGCCAGAAGACCGGCTTATTTGGTTGAATCCAGATCCGTGTATAGTAGTGTTTGAAGGAGCGTCCATCCACCTTCGCGGATTCCGTATAAGACTTGAAATTTACAACCCTTGAGTCACTACGGAGAGTAATGAACCCAAGGCCGCCCTTCTTATTAGCTCGGCGGACCACTTGGCAATAGTAAAATAGCTTGGCCACAGTGGCGGAGAAGTTGAAATGCTCCCCCAAAACTTCCAGAGCCCGGACAAGACCCCAACCATTGGGATGCAGTTGTGAGGGGGCGCAGTCTAGGAAATGCAGGACGGCCATCTGGAACTCCGTCAGGGGGAAACGTACTCCCAGTTTCAGGAAGACGAAGTCGTACATGTAGACCGACCTCATATCAGGAACGCTGTGGCATATTCTCTCAGACGGATGTGGTGCCATCACAGCGTATCGTGCCTTGTATTTTTTATCCGAATATATCTTGCAGCGGAAAGAAACCGTGCTTTCCTCTTCACTTGCATGGTGCGAAGGGATCTCTAGGAATTCCTCCTCCACCCAGCAATAAGGTTTTACCCTGTTGAGTTTCTCCCAGTCAAGCCGGTGTGCCACAACGTTGACACACCCTTCAGCAGAGCAGAGAACCGGTGTTTTTCCACGTCCTGGAAGGTCCATGGTTGTACAGGTATGGTGGAATGCGTTTGTACTGTGGTAAAAAGCAACATCGTCAGAGAGGTAACCTTCAGCACTTGACCCCTCGTCAGAGCGGCTAGTAGCCCTAGATTCAAGGGGAGCCTCAGAGCGACGTTGGGAAGAAGACGCTCGTGAGGAAGAGGCTTCGGCTCTCTCTGAGCGACGGGGCCCAGCCACAGGAGGATTCGCTGGAATCCTCCCACCACGGTGGCTAAGGGGGGCGCGAGAGCCAAAACTCCCCCTATTTGAAGCACCAGCGCGGCCTGCTCTAGATCGCATGGTGGAAATTGAATGACAAAAATTGCAAGGAGTTGAAGGAAAGGGAGGTTACCTAAAGGAAGAAGATCTTTGAGATGTTTGAAGACGACAGAGAAATTCCTGAGAAATTTGAGCAGAGTTTTACTAAGCTTGAAAACAAGAGTGGATTCCAAAATCTGCTAAGAGCTCCTTTTATAGGTAACGAAGAAGCACAGTGTTTCGTCGAAGGTCACAAGGCTTGCATCAAAACGCAACCACTTCAAATTGAAACGACTCCGTCGTTTCGTCACGCACGGGCGCGAAAATGGTAACATTTCAGTAAACATTTTGGTAAAATGGGCCCCCATTTAGTTTGAATCCAGGCCCAATAAGCCCAATCGATGGTTACACTCTTGGGCAATGATGGCTCTTGCATAAAAAATGCATTTACTGTCCAATCATGTTGTACGTATTTAATGCCTCCCAACCACTTTTTGAATACCAAGGGTTTCGATTTTCAAAGACTCTTGGGATTTCCATTACTCATTTTATGCTGTCTGAATCCGTTGTACGCAACGTGAGAAGAGCGGTCACCCGTTTATTAGAGCGGACGCCGCAGAGCTCCCACTTGAAGACTCAATTCGTACTCTTACGATTGAGATACACTTCCCCAATCCGACCTCAATATTGATCACGTTGAACAGATTATTAAATGCCTTCCTGCATTCAATCTTTACTCTAACTTTGAATTGATTATCCATGGCAGAACTTGTTCCCATGCAGATAAGACAACGGCTCCAAAACTGAAGCACAGATGCATAACTCTTTATTCCATAAAGATCAACCAACACGCAACAACGCCTCGCAAACGGAGTCAATAAAAACTCCTTGGGGGGAAAGGATTGGTGTCTCAGCTATATGCTGCACCATACCGACCCTAAGGTCCAGAAAACTCCTTGGGGGGAAAGGATTGGTGTCTCAGCTATACGCTGCACCATACCGACCTTAAGGTCCTGCAGGCCGCCTATGGGATGAATTGGTGTCACAGCTATATGTTGCACCATACCGCCTCAAAGGTTCAACCAATTTCTTGCAGGAACAATTGGTGTCACAGCTATATGCTGCACCATACCGCCTCAAAGGTTCAACCAATTTCTTACAGGAACAATTGGTGTCACAGCTATATGCTGCACCATACCACCTCAAAGGTTCAACCAATTTCTTGCAGGAACAATTGGTGTCACAGCTATATACTGCACCATACCGCCTCAAAAGAACCAACAAAATTCTCATAGGAAGAATTGGTGTCACAAGCTATATGCTGCACCATAGCCATCCTGGATTCAATAATTCTCATTTGATCAGGAGTTACACTCCGGTCCAAGTTCAAAAGAATGAACATTCCATCCAAAGCTTGACTCTGCCTAACTACCAATGTTTTACGGAGTACATGAGCAACAAACTCAAGCACTACCCAACAAGTTCAAGTAAGTTCAACACTTGTAAAATTGTGCTTCTTTGAAATTCCTAAGAGGCTACTCCGCCTCCTTACGGAATTCAACTTCATTGAAATTCCTAAGAGGCTACCCCGCCTCCTTACGGAATCCAACTCCTTGGAAATTCCTAAGAGGCTACTCCGCCTTCTTACGGAATCCAACTTCATTGAAATTCCTAAGAGGCTATTCCGCCTTCTTATGGAATCCAACTTCATTGAAATTCCTAAGAGGCTACTCCGCTTTCTTACGGAATCCAACTCCTTGGAAATTCCTAAGAGGCTACTCCGCCTTCTTACGGAATCCAACTTCATTGAAATTCCTAAGAGGCTACTCCGCCTTCTTACGGAATCCAACTTCATTGAAATTCCTAAGAGGCTATTCCGCCTTAAAAGCACGAAAACACTTGTTCAAAAAGCTAAACCTGAGTGTTATAGCTCATTAAAGTGACTCCGCCAGTCACTATAACAAGCTAGGGGACAAATGATCCGGTCTGGATACCGGCCCACATTCATGTGACGTCAGACTGACCTCATGTAAGGAAAACCGGTGTCCTGGTTCAACGTTACCATACCGGATATCCGCTGTCTGACCGTCCGTCCTCATTCCACGACGGCATCATTCATCTTCTCCATAACGGTTCTATGTCCATTTTTACAGGACATTTATATAACTGTTGGCTTTTCAGTCACAGCAAGAGAAGAGCCCCTGATAACTTATCAACGAAGACACTGTTTGTAGCAAAATACGTCATATCAATGGCTTCAGAAAGCAAGTGGGTGTGTCAGCGGATTATGCGGAAAAGGTGATTATCCTCTCCTCTTCCTAGAGGATCGTACTCTGATAATTGACCTACCCTCCTGACACATTCTGAAAGTTGAGCCACCTTGATTGACACTATATACACGCTATCAGAGCCAAGGGACCCACCTGCATCCAACGACTTATTTCTCTCACGTACAACTATAAGAAGCCCATATCAATACACATGCACGGTATCGTTGTTCTATCTCACATTCTACTATTACTTCGCTTGAGTATTCACTGAGTTCATACACTCTTCTAACTTGAGCGTCGGAGAATCTTTGCAGGTGGCACCACCTTTCGCCCCCCTGCAATGCGAATCGTTGGTATGAAGGATCTCCAGGACAACAAGACCGGCCTCTCCCACTGAGAGACCAGATTAATACATCAGTTTCTCACAGTTTTGGTGTGCAAACCCTAAAAACACCTGCATTCTTGTGGCTGGTCCCACACCGGATCCTAGACCCCGGTCCAGACCAGTTCACTTGGGATGCTTTCGTTGCATCTAGGCATTCTGACCAGTTTCAGGTACGTTGGTTTTTAAATGCCTAAATTATGTATAATTTAAAAGTCTAACTCTAAATAATTTTCTTTCTTATTATAGGCGGTCAGATTGAAAGCATAGAACATTAGGAAGCTGAATGACTGCCCCCACAGATTGTCACGTGGGGGTTACCGTAGATCAGAGGAGCAGATGGCCTAGGAGAGGCTGAGTCAGTGTCAGACTAGCCAGCCTGATACTGGTATTGTGGATCCCCCTTCCCCACTTACAGCCACGAGAAATGGAAGCGGACCAGGATCAGGAAGAGTGGGGAATACACTTCCTCACAAGCTCAGGAGGTCGCCTCACGGATAGTAAGTATTCCCCTTGTAAATGTGTCAGTTTTTTTGGTTTATGTGAAGCAAGTGAATACTAACTTGTTTGGTTTTCAGGATTCCTTAGTTGAGCAATCAACCCAAGAGTCTTTCGTAGCCCATGGTAGGCAAGATATTTTGACTACCGCCATCGGCAGGCCAGAGCACCCAGGAAGGGTGCGTGCTGGTGTAGGTAAGTTGTAAATAACTCTATCCTTTCATTTTGTTATCTATTAAACAATTATGGGCTAATCATTCACATTTCACAGGCCTCCAGAGCTATTACGGTGCTCCCGACCCTGCCCCCTCCGTTGAGCAGTTAGTGGAGCAGAAGGTTGAGTCGAGGGTAGTTGTTGTGAAGGTTGAGTATCAGGAGGAGATTACGAAGCTACAGCAGGAGATGGCCCGATTCAAGGAAGAGATGAAGGCCTCACTCAGCCACCACCAAGAGACTACTACACCAGCTACCGACCCACAGGTTAGATTCTGATCTGTCCTGAACCGGGGTCAAGAGATCCAGCGTCAGGCAGCTCATAAATAGTAAGAAGCTTGTGTCTCTGAAGACCGGTTCTGTGTGTATCCGGTGTGTGTAATCTGACCCCTCAGTAAGAGAGACCGGTCTTGACGTCCTGGAGATCCTTCACACCGACCTCGCGCGTTGGTATGGGCGACAGGTGGTGTAACCTGCGAAGATACTCCGATGCTCAAGTCAGAAATGTGTTCATTCTCTCCGTTAATACTCAGCAGTGTAATAGAGTGAGAGTAAGAGAGGGAACAACGTACCCCTTATGTATTGGAATATATGGTATTTATAGTTGAGCGTGGAAGGTGAATAAAATGGTGCCAGTGGGCCCGTAGGTTCTAATATCGTGTATAATGAGACGATCCGAGTGGGCCATCATTCAGCGTGTGTCAGGAGAGTAGGTGAATTATCAGCGTATGATTCTGACATAAGGAGGGAAAGTAATCTCCTTTTCCGTGAATTCTGCTGATGATGGTACCCACTCCTGTCGATGAATGAAAGGGACATATTCCGCTGTGCAGAGTACCTTCCTCGTTATGACACTGGGACAGTCGGTTAGAGAATGGATCAACCACCTGGTGTCGGAGAATGGATAAGGCACCCGGAGTTCCCTTGGACGATCGATGGCGAAGAGACTCGCATAATGTGTTGACTGACCGGACCATTACTTTGTGAGGTCGGTTGTCTTCTTGGACAGTTAGATGGTCTCTTCACCTTGGAGCCGTTATTCAGTCCAGATTAATAGATACATTGTTCGACTAAGTCATTATCCTGAGATACCAGCTGACTTCTAGGACGGCTGAGACGGCCTTTTGTCCTTAAGACCGGTATTCAGACCGGATAACCTTGGGGCCGGTATTCAGACCAGATCAGATTTCTTATACTATTTAACTGTTTGTTATTTATAATCATTTTCTTTCATTGTTGAATAACTTCTGCTTGATGTGTAAATATGTAGGTACGGAGGGTTAACACTAAGGGGTCGTGTGCTGCAGCTGACCCTGACGATGATGGGGTCAAGCCTGCAGATATCCGTCAATGTGACCTGTTCATTGATGGGTCGGAGGAGCCAGTTGCCACTGGCATGGTCTACAACTTAGGCCCTGTGGTTCACCATCAGTCATTACCTGATGGTATGTCCAGGGTCTCTGTTGTGCTCGTCCTCGAGGAGGATGCTACTGTGTCAGTGGCAACTCCAGAGATGAAGACCATCGGTCAGGTGGTGGGCCACTTTCTTATGTGGCCCAACAGACTCCTGTCGGTTGCTCCTATACAGGTAAAAACCTGAAACACTAACTAATTTTATTATATTGTCAATTATGGTACAAACTGTGATGGTTATCAATTGTTCAACAGGAACCGGCATTGAAGAAACCAGACCCAATCAACGATCCGATCCGAATACTATGGCAGATCAGGGCTGAGCTAGGAGAGGACGCTCTTCAGGTCCCATGGCGGCCACTGGTGTTCGGCCGTCCAAGTTCACTTCCGGTTTACATTACACGGAGTAACTTGTGTGAGATTATAATGAGGTCGACGATGTTGAACATCTCCATCATTCAGCTATGGGAGCTGTAAGTATATCATTTTATGTCCAATTTTTTCATTATACAAGTTATTTGTCGCTAACTATGTCTTAACTTGTTTAGGTTTCTGCATAAAATTTGTGTGGACTTGGGTTTCGATGGAACTTATGGTTTCTTAGAGCCCTCCTTCATACAGAGGAAAGGAAACAGCAAGGAGGACCCAGGCATACATCCAAAATTGGATGTTTGAGTCTAGGAAGGGTGTATATCTGGCCCCATATCATAAAGGGTAGGATTCTATTCCATAATCATTGTCCATTAATTTTTGAATTTTGAAGTCTCACTTATCACTGGTAACTACAGCGCTCATTGGACGCTTTTGGTGATCTGTCCTCGGGCTTATGTTGCTTTGTAATTTGATTCTGTGCACGGGACAGTTCCGCAAGACCTGAAAAGTATAGTAGACGGGTAAGTCAATCCCTAAAAAATAAGTACAAATTTGATTATATCATTTTTGGTCTTATACGATTCTAACTTATCTTGTGTTTTATTTGACGTAGGGCGGTGGTTGGATACAGTCAACTTCTTGAAAGTAAGTCCAACGGAAGAAAACTTGCGTGGGTTCACCCAAAAGTAAGTCAATCGTATTCATTCAAATCTTTAATATATATTTTTTAAGTTGCGAATTCACTTATTCTATATTTTATGTCCATTGTAGTCTTACAGGCAGGAGGGTAGCTTCGAGTGTGGCTATTACGTCATGCACACCATGCTGACCATCGTCCAACAACATTTAGTAGATGGGTGGACAGATGTAAGTCTCATCACTTGGACTAGTTTTCTACCAATTTCATCAAATTCATGTAATAAATATAGCTTTTGTTCTAATTGTTTTGTGCATTGTTTGTAGTACTTTCAGGACCGGTCATACTTCCCTAGGACACTTGTAGATAATGTTAGAAAGCAATGGGCCGCATACTTCAATGAAGTCAGGAAAGGACTTAGCTAGATATAGGATCTTTATTCTCTTATATATGTATCTAGTGTAGGATTTAGGGTTTACATTTTATTAGGTTACATTTATCTGAATTGTATATAGTTTCATTTTTTAGGTTATTATGAATTGATAGCAAATTAAAGTTATATACATACCACTCTTTTTATATATTGTTGCTGGATATGCTGGGATATACTGTATATTGTGCTGGTTGTCTGATTGTAGGTTTGGGAAAAAATAAAGCAGAACTCATATTAAAAAAACCTCATTATTTAATCACGGTTATGGTAACAATCGTAATTATAAACCATCTTTATTCACGGTTACTACCATAACGTGATTATACATAGTCTGTCAATAAAGTTTTATGACTACTTATATTCACGGTTATGCTCGACAATCGTGATTATAGAATCTCTTTGTTCATGGTTGCTACCATAACCGTGATTATACATAGTCTGTAAATACAAGTTTTATGAACCTGTGTTCACGGTTATGATTGACAACTGTGATTAAATAGGTTCTTATTTAATCACGGTTTCTATTAACCGTGATTAGATATGATTTATAACCACAGTTTTGAACCATCGTTAAAGGACCTCATCTACTACTGTAACATCTTATTTTCAATACAAATAGAAAATAGATATTAATATATCTATCATGAGAAATACTTACTATAAGTTAGGTTATTATTATCATTTTTTATGAAATTTTGGTAGTTATATTTAATTATTTGTTTTTTTAAAATAATAATAATAATAATAATAATAATCTGTCCTGAACCGGAGTCTAGAGATCCGGACTCAAGTCAATCACAAACAGTATGTAAATATCGTATAGGAGACCGGATGTATGAGTATCCGGTGTAAGTATCCGTTGTCCTTGATTGAGGAGAGCGGATTGGGCGTCCTGGAGATCCTTCACACCGACCTAACGCGTTGAAGTGGGCGAATGGTGGTGTCACCTACAAAGATTCTCCGACGCTCAAGTCAGTGATGATATTCTAAGTAAGGAACGTATTTCAGAGAGTAATTGTTTATAAAATCAGTTAAAGATCCCCCACTTCATTAATGAAAATGAGTTCATATACCTGATTGGCTCATTTTACGAGGACTCGTTAGTGGGGAACCACTAACTCCCATTAGCATTATTTTATTGCGCACTTACCAGCATGATTGGGTCAAGTGGCTATTTTATATTGAGCATGGAGAATATAGACTAGGATTAGGGAACAAGTTGACCATCCCCGTGAGCAGAATTTGGCTCGTAGTGCAGGGAATTATTGATCGATCCCTATAGCAATAATCCTTGTCTTTAGCACAGTGACGTGTGCGTTGTCCGGTGTCATGGTGTTATCCTGAACAACCGGTACAGGGAGTGTTAGCCAAGGCCTTAACGCTCAAGAGGGGGGTGAATTGAGTGTTTCAAATTTCACGCGGAATCCCCTTGGAAATGGTTAGTAATATACAAATGATGCAATGATGAAGAGACAACAACTTTTATGCACATATCACACTATGACACACTTGATGTGCAATGACAATATTTAGCTTTAAGTGTGATAAACAAGGCAAGTTATTGGTTTAAACAATTTATCAATCAGTTGGAGTGTATAGATTTATTTCACAAATAGTGTGATGTTTCCTATAAGGGTTCAGCTCATTCAATATATCAAACAGCTTGTGTGCATGAAATAAGTGAAGGCAATTAAGTAAGTATCACACAAGAGTTGATAGGAAACAATGATCTAGATACTTGGCAAGTTAAAACAAATTTCAGTTTTTAAGAACTTTACCAAATATTGATTCAAGCAAATTATCAAACACTTGGCATGCAGAGTTAGTTTTCTACTTGAACAACAACTTTGATTCATACATTCAGCTCAAGCATTTCAACAAACAGTTTATATGCGCAGTTGTATAAAGAGTTCAAGGTAGAGAGAAATGCAAACCAATTTAATGAGTTCCACCAACCCGGTGTACGTCTCGCCTTCAAGCAACCCACTTGAAGGATTCCATTATTGAAGATTTGAGATACAAGCTTTGAGCAATTGTAGCTTCCTAGTGTCCCACACTCAAGAACTCAATTCTCACAAGCAAAGGGCAACCCACCCAATCTCACAATCTCTCAATACCCAAAGGTTGAACCCCAACCTTTGTGACCACTCAACCTAGAGTGAACAACCACTCAACCTAGAGTGAATACCTTGTGTTTGGTGTTGTGTTTACAATCAATACACTCTCTCAATAGAGTAGATACACAAGTGAAAGCTCTCACAAATTCTAACTCTCAACAAGAGAGGATATGCAAATTGAAACTCACAATCTAACAACTCTTAAGCAATATGCAAGTTTAGAATCAAGAGTTGAAAAATATACAAGAGAAATTTAGTTAGAAGACCTTAAGAAGAGAAATGTTTGTTGCCTTGTGTTGTGCCTTGGTCTCCCCTCTTGTGTGTCTTTTCTTGCTTGAATCCATGCTCCATTTATAGCCATTTGGGAGCTCTTAGCCGTTGCACAAATGTTTCCAACGGATACCTCAAGTGGGCATAAAGTCGGAGTGAAGAAATGAGCTGGAGTTCCACTTAAAAGCATTTTCCCACGTTCTGACACTGTGGTAATCGATTAGCCTTCGAGCTGTAATCGATTAGCTTTTGAAATCTTCAGTATTATGCAGCAGGTAATCGATTAGCATTTCTACTGTAATCGATTAGCTATGAAACAGAACCATTCTAATCGATTATTCCTTGCCTTGTAATCGATTATGATTGATACCTGATGCTCTTAATTTGTGTCTCGTAGCATGGTAATCGATTAGGACTTCATGTAATCGATTAGGGACAAAACAGAACTTACGTAATCGATTATGCTTGACTTGGTAATCGATTATGGTGAATACCTGATGCTCAGTCTTCAAACTTTCAACTGGTAATCGATTAGCCTTTTATCTGTAATCGATTATGTTCATTCCAAAACCTATGTAATCGATTATCCTTCTTATTGTAATCGATTATACCATAAACAGAGTCATGGTAATCGATTATTCCATTGTAGTAATCGATTAGTACATGTACCTGATACAATTCTTCAAGGTTTTTGATATGTTCTTATTGACCCATGGCTTATTCCTTTGATCCTCGTGCTTGTTTCCTTGATTCTTCTTCAACTTATGAGCTTGTTCTTCATGATTTAGTTCATGTCATCAACCTTGTCTTCCATAGCTCATGTTTCTTTAACTCTTTGTGAGGCATCTTCATCTCTTTATTCTTGGCCATTGTCTTTGTGCTTGAACCTTCTTATTTCTGAACCTTTGCCATTCCATCATCATCATGAATACTTTGTCATTCATCAAAACTACTTTGCATACTTACATATGCAACTTCATTCTCCCCCTTTTTGATGATGGCAATTGATGTTACATGTTGCTTGTATTCATGTGTTGCAAATTCATCATATTGGCTTCATGGTAATATCCTTTCTTCCTTTAGGAGTCTTTGCCTTAGTCTTCATGTTTGTCATTATCAAAACCTGTTTCAGCATTTAAACACATTCTCCCCCTTTTTGATGATGACAACCAATGTTCATCTCGTGGGGTGTTAGTTTCACAGAATAATGACAATCAATGTTGATATGTATTCTCCCCCTATATGATGTAATGAATGCTAGTTAAGGGTTATCCTCCCTCTTAATCTTGTAACTTATGCCAATTGTTTTAAACGTATCAAATGATGGAAACATGATATCTCTCCCCTTTTTAGCATAAATGGCATCCTATTCTTTTTACTGATCCTTCCACTAATCTCTCCCCCTTTGGCATCATCAAAAAGATTATCACCTTAATATATTCTATGCCATCAACATATAAACTCATGTATTTGAATAAGAGAGATTAAGCATTTCATAAGAGAGATTTCAAATCAAATCTCATAACATGATCAAAGATAAATACCATTTTAGTGCATCTAGAGTCAATAAGCAATCACATAATTTATTCATCAAGTAAGCATATGATTGATTGCTAACTTATTCTAATCATGTAGTGAGTATCATTTTCAAAAACGTCACATGATTCTTTCACATATCATTTCAAGTAAGCACATAGTTTTCTCCTATTTTGGCATCATCAAATGCACAAGAATAATTTTCCAAGTAAGCATATAGTTGAGTAAGAGCATGAGTTCCATAAACATAATCATAGAGAAGTGAAATGAAGGATAATCATTCATGTGTATGCTCCCCCTTACTACTGTAATTGATACCACTTGTAAAAAGTATACCACTTATTAACATGTGAAATTGATTATACCAATTTGATCAAGTTTGATATCACTTGTAGGGCAATTTAATCAAGTCTGATACCATTTGTTTACTTTTTAATGCATATGATCTCTTTTTAATAGATACCATTGTTGAAATAATAGATACTATAATATGAATAAATACCACTCAAAGGTTAGATACCATTGCATATAACAATCCACTTGTTAATCATTTCATTAATATGGCTTGATGCATTTCTAGGTATCAGAGCAGTAATATAGAAGGCTTTTCAACAATGTATGCTTATATCTAGGTATCAGAGCAGGGATGAAGTGATATATGTAGCTTGTGAAATTCGTTATTCATACCACTTGTTAATATGATTTGAATAATTCACGGAGCATGATGGTAGAGTAAGGATTCGATCATACCTTGGTATTTTGCAAGTTTTATACCCTTTTTCACATCCTTGTGTGGCATTTTGTTGTTTCCATGTTATATTCCTTGAATAATTCTTTGTTCACCCAGTATGGTAGTTTGATTTGCCATTTTGAGTCATCCTACATAACCTTAACAAACTCTTTGCAAAGCATTTTGTTAGTAGCATTGAGTCCATAAGAGTTTGTACCAATTTTGGGTCTTTGATGTAGTATTGTTTTGGAAAGAGAGTTTTCTAAAAAAGATTTGCTCAATTTTTCATACCACTTGATAAAGAGATAACATATCATCAATAGATATCATTTATTAAAAAGAAATGTTATAAAATTCCCCCTTAATCATGTAATTTAACAAGGATAAATATAGATGTTGATACCACTTGTTAATGCAATTTCACTTGTGTCTAGGTATCAAAGCAAAGATAGAATGATTAATACAACTTGTTGGCTTACTCATGCAAGTGTATTATAATATATGCCAAAATATTCACTCCTTTCCATATGACTTTTGTATCTTAAATAATCTCTTCTTATCTTATGCCTATAATGTTACATATAGGTCTAGTCAAGCATTCACATATGGCATTTATCAAATATGTAGGAGAAAGCATTTCAATTAGATATTTAGTAACACATATAAACAAGTCACAAAAAGCATATCATGGTCATCGTGTGTAAAGCAAGTCATGTACTCATATATGTCATACCATTTGTTATCTAGATGTTATGCATGATACCACTTGATGGATTTGCTAATTTAAGCTCTTGATATCAATTACTAACATTTAAGCATTCAACACAAGATTTTTAGCATTCAAGTATTCATCATTGTTCATAATGTTGTTCAAAAATTCTTTTTAATCTCAATGATGCATATTTTGTAACTTCTTTTCACAGTCAAGATCATGCATCATCCAACATATGACATAGATAAGAATTATATAGTCAATCAAGATAGATGCCAATTTGCTCAAGCATAGTGTATCAAGGAAGATCATGTCATGTATTATAATGCATTGTCTCTTAATATACCATGTATTGTCACATATCATGCATTGTTATTAACATGTCATCAAAATCATGCATTGTCATTTAACATATTTTATGATATTACTAGACATGAAATTAAGGTCTAGATACTCACTTATTATAAGATACATTTTACTTTAGGCATTATCAAAACCAACATATAATTGCATAGAACCATTTTGCCTAAGATGAACATCTTTGTAGAAACATAGGGATAAGTCATAGAATCATAACATAGTCCTAACTTAAAGCAACCTAAAAAAAATGTCATAATCAACATGTCATAACTTTCTCTTGATATGAAGTTCAATGCCACTTGTTACGAAAAGATACTTGCTTGTTAGGAAAATTATATGACATACCACTTCATAAATTATCAAAGCATAGATACCACTTGTACACACAATATATGTATTTATTATCATAATGGCAAGTGTATAATCAAGATTATGTCCCCATGATCTCTTCCTCTTACTAATTTAATTGATACCATTTTGTTAAAGGAAGATGTTTGTCACTTAGATACCACTAGTTAAACAACATCTCTTGTTCAATAATTGATACATCATCAAGAGTTTATGCATCGTTTAAGACCTTGAATCTAAGCATCAAGATTTAGCATTTTGATGTTTCAATCCTTCCTAACACACATGGATGCAAACAACTTTAATATCAAGTTTTTCATGGAATCAAACATGTTATTCAGGCAATCATTCATCAAGCTCATCATCAATCATTAAAAATTATAGGGATGTGCACATACATCATTGATCCTAAGTTTTTCATGAATTCAAGGGATTTCTAAATTTCTTTGTTCATCCATTTTAAAAATTCATACCAATCATGCTCAAGCTTAAATATCAAACCAAAGTTGGATTTTCACACATTTATATTCATTATGAACAAGCATTGGTAGAAATTGTATGATAAGTACTTACACCCCTTTTTGTTGTTGTCCATTGGGTTTTGTCTTGGTGTAATCCAATTTGTGTGAGTCTTATAGAAGTTTCTTGTTCATCTCCTTGCTTTGAGTGGTTCCCTTTTAGATGTATGATGAGTCATCATAATCTTGGCTTGCTTTATTATTTCCTTTGTCTTTTGGAGTGGAGATTGAGATACTTGATATCTCCTTAGGCCATGAGTTTTGGTCATCCATCAATGAGAAGTTGTTGCTTTGAAGTTTGCCTACAAGATTTCAAAGATTTAAGGTACCCTTTGAGAGTTGGGTCCTTCCTTGTTAGTTTGGGATTTCAAGATTGTTTTGGAATCCATACCTTTCTTGTACACTTTTGACGGGATTTCTTTATAAAATAATTGGATGATATATGACCAAATATTCCACAACAAAAACATGTTGCATTTAATGAATAAGTCATAGTATGATAGTAATGGTTCCTTTTATATTCTTTCCTTTTAAAACAATTAGACATTGAGTTCTCTTTTTTTTCATGGTTTGTGCATCTTAGGGAGGATTTGGATTTTTCCTTGTAGGATGCAAAATGGTTCTTGTAATGACCTATTTTTCTTCTATCAAGTGTATGCCTTTGATCTTTAATAGGTGCACTTAGATTCTTTTGACTACTTGTAAGCTTGCTAAGTGCTTCTTTTAGTTCTTTATTCTCTTTTTCAAGAAGCATACATTTATCAATAAGCACACAATCATTATTATCATTAGAAGTTCTAAGAGATACATTTGAAGCTACTAATTCATCATTTTGAACTCTAAGATATTCTTTTTCTATGTGAACATTATGCAATTCTTTTTCAAGAGTCAAAATGGTTTATTTAGAGCATGCATATTTCTTTGATAACAAGACAAATTTTTCATGCAATTCTTCAAATGCTTCTAATAATTCATCCTTATCAATTTCATCATCATTATCATCATTAAAAGCATTTAAAGAGCATACCTCATCATCTTGGGAGTGCTTTGTCATTAGGCATGCAAGTTCTTCTTCCGATTCATTGATCTCTTCTTCCGGACTTATTTTGAAGCCTTCATTTTGACTAGAAAAGGTGCTAATCCTTGCATCTTTATTATCATTAGCATTTTCATAAATTGTTTCAAGAGTTTCCCATATTTCTTTAGCATTGTTACAAGTAATAACTCTAGAAACATCGTTAGGTTCTAATGCTAATGTGATAAGAATTTTAGCTCTTAAATTGAATTTTACCTTTCTTTCTTCTTCTTTAGTCCATAAGTTCATGGGCTTCATACACTCTATATTATCAACAATGTATTTGGGAATGAAAGGACCAAATTGAATAGCATTCCATACCTTGAGATCATAGGATTGGACAAAGATTTTCATCCGTTCTTTCCAAATAGCATAGTCCTTACCATTGAAGATTGGTGGTCTATTTAGTGTGCCATTTTGTGGAAATGCATCATAAGAGGTAGAGGCCATCTTGATCTCCTGCAGCTGTTAAGCCTTGTGGCAAGAGTCAAGCTCTGATACCACTTGTTAGCCAAGGCCTTAACGCTCAAGAGGGGGGTGAATTGAGTGTTTCAAATTTTGCGCGGAATCCCCTTGGAAATGGTTAGTAATATACAAATGATGCAATGATGAAGAGACAACAACTTTTATGCACATATCACACTATGACACACTTGATGTGCAATGACAATATTTAGCTTTAAGTGTGATAAACAAGGCAAGTTATTGGTTTAAACAATTTATCAATCAGTTGGAGTGTATAGATTTATTTCACAAATAGTGTGATGTTTCCTATAAGGGTTCAGCTCATTCAATATATCAAACAGCTTGTGTGCATGAAATAAGTGAAGGCAATTAAGTAAGTATCACACAAGAGTTGATAGGAAACAATGATCTAGATACTTGGCAAGTTAAAACAAATTTCAGTTTTTAAGAACTTTACCAAATATTGATTCAAGCAAATTATCAAACACTTGGCATGCAGAGTTAGTTTTCTACTTGAACAACAACTTTGATTCATACATTCAGCTCAAGCATTTCAACAAACAGTTTATATGCGCAGTTGTATAAAGAGTTCAAGGTAGAGAGAAATGCAAACCAATTTAATGAGTTCCACCAACCCGGTGTACGTCTCGCCTTCAAGCAACCCACTTGAAGGATTCCATTATTGAAGATTTGAGATACAAGCTTTGAGCAATTGTAGCTTCCTAGTGTCCCACACTCAAGAACTCAATTCTCACAAGCAAAGGGCAACCCACCCAATCTCACAATCTCTCAATACCCAAAGGTTGAACCCCAACCTTTGTGACCACTCAACCTAGAGTGAACAACCACTCAACCTAGAGTGAATACCTTGTGTTTGGTGTTGTGTTTACAATCAATACACTCTCTCAATAGAGTAGATACACAAGTGAAAGCTCTCACAAATTCTAACTCTCAACAAGAGAGGATATGCAAATTGAAACTCACAATCTAACAACTCTTAAGCAATATGCAAGTTTAGAATCAAGAGTTGAAAAATATACAAGAGAAATTTAGTTAGAAGACCTTAAGAAGAGAAATGTTTGTTGCCTTGTGTTGTGCCTTGGTCTCCCCTCTTGTGTGTCTTTTCTTGCTTGAATCCATGCTCCATTTATAGCCATTTGGGAGCTCTTAGCCGTTGCACAAATGTTTCCAACGGATACCTCAAGTGGGCATAAAGTCGGAGTGAAGAAATGAGCTGGAGTTCCACTTAAAAGCATTTTCCCACATTCTGACACTGTGGTAATCGATTAGCCTTCGAGCTGTAATCGATTAGCTTTTGAAATCTTCAGTATTATGCAGCAGGTAATCGATTAGCATTTCTACTGTAATCGATTAGCTATGAAACAGAACCATTCTAATCGATTATTCCTTGCCTTGTAATCGATTATGATTGATACCTGATGCTCTTAATTTGTGTCTCGTAGCATGGTAATCGATTAGGACTTCATGTAATCGATTAGGGACAAAATAGAACTTACGTAATCGATTATGCTTGACTTGGTAATCGATTATGGTGAATACCTGATGCTCAGTCTTCAAACTTTCAACTGGTAATCGATTAGCCTTTTATCTGTAATCGATTATGTTCATTCCAGAACCTATGTAATCGATTGTCCTTCTTATTGTAATCGATTGTACCATAAACAGAGTTATGGTAATCGATTATTCCATTATGGTAATCGATTAGTACATGTACCTGATACAATTCTTCAAGGTTTTTGATATGTTCTTATTGACCCATGGCTTATTCCTTTGATCCTCATGCTTGTTTCCTTGATTCTTCTTCAACTTATGAGCTTGTTCTTCATGATTTAGTTCATGTCATCAACCTTGTCTTCCATAGCTCATGTTTCTTTAACTCTTTGTGAGGCATCTTCATCTCTTTATTCTTGGCCATTGTCTTTGTGCTTGAACCTTCTTATTTCTGAACCTTTGCCATTCCATCATCATCATGAATACTTTGTCATTCATCAAAACTACTTTGCATACTTACATATGCAACTTCAGGGAGAACACCTGATACGGAATTACAGTCCGGATGTATACCGATGACACTGGTTACACGTAGATGTCTTGACAAAGACGTTGAAATATGTCTTGCAGATCGGATATCGGTATTGAGACCGGATCATATATCCCCTAGCTTGTGTGAGGGACTGAGTGGTTGTTCACATAAGCTACTCAACCTGCGAGAGGTCTGAATATCGGTAAGCTTACGCGTATAACAGTTCCTTAATTATTATTCGTAAAGAACCGTTCTCAAATTAAGAGATCCGACCTATTGATGTCGTCAGAACGGATTCAGACAAAGATTCGTTGTACGAGAATTTCAAGAGTTTATTGGAATTGAAAAGCTCTTGAAGTTCGTGTAACGGCTGTAAAGCGCGAATTGCGTTGCATGATTAGACATTAATGCTTTTAATCACGTGGGCAAGCAATTATTACGTCTGAGATAGAAATCTCATTAACCGTCGCTTTGGGCTTAATGGGCCTGAAGTTTTTGAAACTTTTGGGCCTAGTAGATAGGCCCTTCGTCGAATTACCATTGTTTTGGCGCCCATGAATTTGGAACGATTGTGTCGTTTCGCGTGTGAACCAACGCGTTTAATCGAGAACGACACAACTTCCAGAGTGGGTAACCGAACCTCTTCGTTTCTTATAAAGAAACACTTAGTGGATCCTGAGTTCCACTTGCTTCTGTTTTCTTAACAAAACTCTGCAAAAATCTCACAAGGAAGTTCGTTGCTTACTCTACGAGACTTTGTTCGCTCTTCATCTCCATCATCGTTGTCCAAGGTAATTATTTCTTCTCCCCTTGTTACTCTCATCTTATTTTGATCTGTTATTCCTGCTTGAAGAGAATGTGGTTCATTTAGGGGGAGAATAATTTCTCGCAACCCTAATAGTCATGGGGAAGAATCCTTGTGATTCTTCCTAGGGCTGAGTCATGTCGCTCAGAAAGGGGATCTTACTCACTATGAAAAGTGACTTTTCCCTTCTCAGAGTTGTCCTCTGATTGTAGTCGCTTTGTAAAAGATGAAGTGAGTAATGATTATCAATTTTCTGACGATATAATTTCTTATCGTAGATTAAAGAATTCGGTTTAGACGATTCAAATGGCTACTGGAGAAGGAACTTCCGGAGATAATGCCATTGTGAAGACAACGGAAGGTCTTTATAGCGTTGCTGTTTCAAGGTTGAACTGGGAAGAACTCCAGGCTAAATGGCCTTTCGGCTGGGTGTCTAGTGAATTTAAGAACTTGGCCTCTCGTCACGCAGATGAGGAAGGACCTCGGATTCAACCAAGGTTCACACTCCATGCGGAAGAAGAAACGAAAAGGTGGTATAGGGTATACGCACCACTCCCAACAGAACAGATATGCCACATCGTCCCCAATGACCGTTCAGTATATATGTACGATTTCATCTTTCATTACCTGGGAGTTCGTTTCCCTTTAACTGAACTTCAGATGGGTGTGCTGAGGTTTTTGAACTGTGCACCCTCCCAACTTCATCCCAACGGTTGGGGCCTCATCCGTGCTTTGGAGGTTTTGGGTGAACATTTCAACTTCACGCCTACTGTAGCAATGCTATTTTACTACACCCAAGTAGTTCGGAGGGTGAATAAGCAAGGCGGTGTTGGTTTGGTGACACTCCGGACTCTCTATTCTTTTGTGAACTTTGAGTCTTACACTGATTCGGCCAAAGTTGATGGGAAGTCGTTTAAGACTTACTTCACCCGGATCTCCATTAAGAAGAGCAAACCGATATTCTGGAAGGATGAAGAGGGTGTCAATAAATTTCCACTGAGCTGGACCCATAAACATTTTCTCTTGAGCTCCCACGCGTATTACACTGATCAATCCGATTTGTCTCCTGAAACGTCGAAGGTGCTGTTCGCACTTGAATCACACACTACACGACGTCACGTCTTTTCGTGTAGGCGTCTGTTAAGTAGTTCAAGCGGAGTCCGGGATGAATATCATTCTCGTTTTATTTCACTTTTTCTCCTTTGTCAAATATATTGAATATTTCGTAGTTGCTAATATCTTGTGTTTGTTCATGTAGGTGAAATAGAACAACAAACTTTGGAAATGAACAAGTTGAAGGGATTTAAGGCGGCGGGTAAATCCATTGCCCGTGAAAATGAAGTCAAGCCCAGGCCCTCCGCCAAGGATCGTCCTGAGTTAATCATCCTGACCTCGGATGCTGAAGGGGACGTTCCGCTTGTTGAGGGTGGTTCCTCCGATGTTGGTGCAGCCACGGGTCAGCCCTCAGTCACTGAGAGAGGGAGAAAAATTAAGAATGACTCTGTGGGGGGTCCGTCCAAGAAGCGTAGAACTTCGGAGGATAAACCTGTTGAAACCTCGGAAGCAGCTGGTGTAACACCCCGAATTTTAAAATATAGGAAGATAAATTAGGAAAATAAATGTTGGATAATTAACTTTGGGATAATAAATATCCCAAAATTCTTGAAATGATTTAAAGAAGGTTTTTTTGAAACTGTTGGTGAAATATGGTGGTCAGATGAGCTAAAAACTGACCCGGATAAAATATAGGTGTTGGACCAAGTATCTCCGATTGAGATGCTGTTGGTCAGGGCCGTAGATAATGTTAATGGGATTCCGAATTTATATTCGGAATAATTTTTAGAATATGTTTTGGGCCCGAACGGCGAACCTGTTTGTTAAAAAACGGAAGAGTTAGTGAAGAATGGGTAAATTAAGTGTTAAATTTCCATTTTCCTTTCATAAGTCGGTTGCACTTTCTTCTTTCACGTTGACATCCTTCTTCTTATCTTCTTCTTCATGTCTATTTCTTCTTCTTCATAATCCCTATTCCTCTTTCTTTTGAATTCAAAAATTAAAAGGAGATATATCATCCTTCTCCATTAACAACCTTCAAGGACTTTAAGAAAGCTTGGAAACTAAAATATTTTCTCCTCCTTCCTCCTCAAATTCATGTGAACCTCTTCATCTTTTGCAAATTCACTCTTTTCTTCTCTTGAGGTAAGGTTATGATCATTTTCTATGTATATAAGTATATAGTTGAGGTTTGGTTGAAGTTTTGGTGTTAGAACACAACAAATGAATGAGAAATGTTGGGGAAAACTTAAAAGTGGAACCCTAAAGATAAGTTGACATAAATACAAGCTTATGAATGATTAATGAGGTAGTTATAATTATGGTGAGAAAAGAAGGAGGCATTTGAGCATTTATGAAGGTTGGTGGGTTGGTGAAAACCTTAAATTTGAATCCTAGGAGAAGAGGTAGGATATTGAAGGATATTGCAATTAATGAAGAAATTAGCATTTGTTGATGGGAAGAATGATATAAATAAGGTGGTAGACACATTAAATGATGATAATGTTAACTTGAAGTTATAATAGGTGGAAACTCACCAAGGTGTTGGTGGAGACCTACTAGGTGAAATAACCCAATAATTAGGTTGTAGCCTTTGATACTAAGAGATTGGAATTTGAGAAAAGGAATTCCCGAAGCCTAAGTAGGCAAATGAATGACTTTGGTAAATAGTTTTCACATGATAAGGATCATGTGTATACCTATGTATATGTATATTGAATTGGTATTTGAATAAATGATTGATGTGGCCCTATATATGATTGGTGTAGGGCTTGGCAATATTGGTGAAGCAGGAACATCAACCCCAGAGGTCTACTTCTCTTGAGGTAGGAGAGGGGTGTATTTTCTAAATGCATGAAAATTGTACTGATAATATATGTATTAATGTAGTATGACATGTTTGAGTGGTTAAAAGTGATATTATGTGTATGTGAAGTGAATTGTGTATGATGATGTGAATTTAGTGTTATGTGATGAAGCCTATGTGTGGCTATGGATGACTTATTATGTGTGGTACATGGTTGAATTCATATGAAGATTGATTCTTGTGTATGAGTTGATGGAAAATTGTGTGGTTGAGAATGAATATACCCTAGATGAAAGGGTAGGATAATCCAAATGAGCTTGAAGCATGCATGAGTATTTTGTATACATGGCATGACATGCATATTATGATGATGTTGATAAGTGGTTGTGATCACTTGATGTTGAAATGAAAGGCCCTACGGGACCAATGAGATTGAATGCCCATGGTTGCGATCATGAGGTGGGAGTACCCCTTGCGAGGAGGGAAACCTATGTGAAATATTAAACGTGGTTGCGATCACGAGAAGCACCTTGTGAGGTTGCTAGAGGAAGTACCCCTTGCGAGGTGGGAAACCATTGAGAATGAGTATGTGATATGGTGGTTGCGATCACCCGAGGAAGTGAAATCGGATCCGTGCATATGCATTTTCATGACATTAGCATGTGCATCAGTTTGAAAGCATGGTATAGGGTGATACTTGATGATGAGATATGAATGGAAACTCCCTTTTTAATTACTAAATTGTGATGGTGGATTGATTGATAGATTTCTGAGTGAATCAGGAAATAGTTGTATTAGAATGAAAAATTGATGATTGATTAATTGATATTAAATAAACTCCTCTTGAGAAGGAGATAGTTGTATTGCATTCATGCATATATTGTTCTATTTATTAGATTTTCGTCATTGAGGAAGTATACTCACTCTCCCTGTGGTATATCTTTTTAGCTCCTGTGTTGTAGGTATTGCTTTGGAGCTATTGTGGAGGAGGAGTGTGAAGAAGGCCCCTTTTGGTAAAGAATGCCTTGGCCGACAATATTTTGGTTTACAAAGATATGTGGAATAAGTGTAATGTATATGGTACAATATATGTTGACATAGTGTGGATTTAGAATGGATAATGGTATGAATGATAAGTTTAGGAGGTCATGGAGGAAAATGAGATCTTTGTTTATGACTCATTTTCAATCATGACCCTATGGATGAATGAATGATGAAACTCTCTATATCTTGATGAATGAATGAAGTTTATATATGGAATGTTAGATTTATGAAATGGAGGAGTTAGTGAGTTGATTTATACAATAGATGAGTTGTAATGGAACTTGATAAGTATGACTTATTAGAACAAGTCTCAAATGCGAAATATGTTATATATGAAGTGTTGAAATTAGGTAAGTTTGATTAGAATGAGTTTTGGTGTTAAGAGTTGAGTAAATTTCTGCATTTCCCTGTTTTTCTGTCAAACTCGCTCAGGCGAGAGGGCTTCTCGCTCAAGCGAGAATGCCCCTGTATCAATTTCTAGATTCTAGATGATTCTCGCTCAAGCGAGAATGGGACTCGCTCAAGCGAAATCGTCCCAGCATCAGTGTTGGGACATTATTTCATTTTCGCTCAAGCGGATGCACATGTAGCTCAAGCGGAATCGCATTAGAATCAGAGTTTGGACCTTGGTTGATGTTCGCTCAGGCGAGTTGAGGATTCGCCCAAGCGAGAGGGTCTTACCCTCAGGTTTTGCTCTCGGGTTTATCAGGAAATTTCTCTTGGGAGCAATCTCGCTTAAGCGAGGATAGTGTCGCCCGAGCGAGTAAGCGTGGAATGGATTCTGGGCGTTTTTTGCCTTACACTCGCTGGCTTCGCCCAAGCGAGGATTGTGTTACTCGCTCAAGCGAGTTGGGTTCGCTTGAGCGAAGTGGCCCTGAATCTCCATTTTCTTCTTTCGCTCAGCATTTTAAGGTTCGCCCAAGCGTGCTATGCGAAGCTCGCTCAAGCGAACTGGAATTCCGCTTGAGCGAGAGGGACCTGATTCTCCCAAATATCTTGAAATATATTATTTTCCTGTTTCTTCATACTAATCCATGATTCTATCCTATTACATGATCACTTTAGGATAGCCTTGGCTATTAAATTGCAAATGAATGATCTCTTAAGAATTTAATTCCATAATGTTATTTTACCAAAGATTCTTCTGCTTTTATTAATAATGGATTTCTTAAGAGTAATTCCTTTAACTTACCTTCTCATATCTTCATATATGAGATAGGTCTCTGATAGATCCAGGGAATTTGTTAAATGGCTTCACCACCCACATGTTTTAGAGATTAATAAAAATAAAAACGTGAAAAATTTACCCCTATTTTTGGGATGTCTCAGCTGGTGCTTCCTTCGGACTTAATAAAGGAATTGTTGCCGGGGTTTCTGGGTCGAAACCAACCTCCTACCCAACCACCTCATTTCTCACCCCCTTCCTCTCGTATCGGGGATCTACTCCAGCTATTCTTCCACAGCCGATGTACGAACTCCGGCCTACGCTCAGCACTAAAGAAATTAAAGAAGCATGTGAGGCCGGAAGGTGGCAGTTAGCCAAACTTGCTGGAATGCTTTATTCTTTCAGTGAATTGGCTGACAATGTCGATAAGGTTGATGAATTGAGTGACAAATTGGAACAACTCAACCTTTCATCAGGGAAAGACAAAGCCACCATCAAGCTAATGGAAGATCGCCTTGCCAAGTCTAAGGAGTTCGGAGATATCATGAACAGAGAGAATCTTAAGCTTAAAGGTGACTTCAAAGACTTGGAAGGCAAGCTGGCAGAGAAGGAGGAAATCCTCATCAAAGCGAAGGAAGAACTCCGGAGCAGCCAGGATAAAAGCAAAGCTGCTGCTGAGGAGTGGTCCCAACGGGAGAAGAAGCTCCTTCTTGAGATCGAAGGACTGAAGGCTAGGAGATCGGAGTCCAAAGGATCGAGTAGGGAGCTGTCGAAGTTACGAGAAGAATTGGCTATAGCGAAAGCTGAGAGAGAAGAAGCAATTGACATATGCAGCCGGGCTGTCGAAGAATCCTTCGGCCTAGCTATACGCCAAGTTTTCTACCGCAACCCCACGGCGAAACTTAGCCTTTATGGAATGGATCCGTTCTATGAATTCCATGGGGGAAAGTTAGTCGCAGTGGTTGATGGTCGTCACGAAGATCCTCCGACGTCCCTGTATGGTTTGCCTCCTCTTCCTGAGGGTCAAACTATGGGACCGGATTTCGTCCTTCCTGTGTCTGAGGTTCCTTCTTCTGAAGAAAGAACTGAGGCTTCTGGAGGAGAGATTCCTGTAGAAGTCCCGAAGGAAGGGACACAAGAGCCTAGTGCTGAGGAGGCATAGAAAACTGAAGAACAGATTCCTCCTCCATAGTTGTATTTTTATTTAAATGTATAGTTGTGTATCGGGATCAACTCCGGCTTTAAACTATTATGTGTAATCTCGTTTTCAATGAATGAATTTCATTTAAGAAATTTGTCTTCATCGTTTCATGTATATTTAAATCGTTGTTAATCCGTTCTGTGTAATAGCTGCCTCAGAAGATTAAACAACAAATGAATTTAGAACGGAGAAATATATACATGTCCCCAAGTATGTTTAAGAAAAAGGTGCCTGTCTTTAGGGCATGATCCTTGACTCTTTTGGGGAAAAGATGGGTCAATCCGCTGTTTAGTAGAGTAGTGTAACAGGACGGATGACTGTTCTTAATTCGTATTATCCTCACTAGAGAGAACAATATTGTCCACCGTAAGAATATTGTTCCAAGTTTGGGGAACTGCAAAGGTGTAAGAAAGTGGTATTTGAGCCTTCCATCATAAGGATGATGATGGGAGTTTGTCTATGCCAGGAGTTACGTCATTGTACCACAGAATAGGTGATAAAGAGTATCCGTCCTGGGAGAGTACCACTTAAGAGCAAAAGTGCGGATTAACTTTTAAAATTTTCCATCATAAGAATGATGATGGGGATTGTTTGTGATCAGGAGTTACATCATCGAATCACTTTATAGGTGATTGAGATCGTCCATCTTGGGGATGTGTACGGCACCAGGAGTTACATCGTCAGACCACATAATAGGTGATTGAGATCATCCGTCCTTGGGATGTGTACGGCGCCAGGAGTACATCGTCAGATCACAGAATAGGTGATTGAGATCATCCGTCCTGGACAAGTACACAACGTCAGGAGTTACATCGTCAGATCACATAATGAGTGATTGAGATTATCCGTTCTGGAAAAGTACACAACGCCAAGAGTTACATCGTCAGATCACAGATTAAGTGATTGAGATAATCCGTCCTGAAGACATTTTTTTTAATCGTAGGAGTACGGATTGTGTGAATGCTTCTCAATTTTCAAAAGCTTCCATCATAAGAATAATGATGGGAATTGTTCGTTCCAGGAGTTACATCATCGAATCACAGAATAGGTGATTGAGATCATCCGTCCTAGAGTGATGATTGGAATTGTTCGTACCAGGAGTTACATTTTCGTATCCGAAATCAGAGATCAATAGTATTCTACTAGCCCCCTAGCTTATGTGAGGAATCAGTAGATTTGCTCATATGAGCTATATCGATCGTAGTACATCTGGATTTTGGAATTATACTGGTGTGTAAATATCCGCTCTGGGAACAAGGTTCCGTTGTGATGAAACTCTTGAGGGCGGATTAGAGCAATGAGAATCTCAGAAGTTTATCGAATTTTGCAACCCTTGGTATTCGGGTAATGGTGGCCACGTTTCTCATGATTGGACATTTAATGCCTTTATTCACGTGGGTGAGCCATTATTGCGTTAAATGCGCATGTCTAAATAACCGTCACCCAGGAACTTCGTGGGCCTAGGATTTGGATTTAATAGGCCCATTTAGAAGGTTTTTTGACGAAACGATGGCATTTTCGCGCCTTTGGGTTCAAAACGACAATTTTGATCCACTAAACGGAGATTCGTTTGAGAATAAACGACAGGTTGCTTGAGTCGGTATTTGAAAATTTTGATGCCCTGAAAAAGACATATTTGGCAATTCCAGAAATCACTTCTTCTTGATCCCTTGACGAACCTCTGCAAAAGTTTCGAGAAGATTTTCATGTCTGCCTCTGTGAATCTTAATTCACTATCCTCCTTCATCCTTAGGTAACCACTTTCTTTCCATTTTTTGTGTCTTGTTTCAGTATCTGAAAATGTCTAGGAAAGGTTTTAGTTCCAGTGGTGTTAGCCCTAGAGGGAGAGGAGGAAGGGCGTTAACTCGAAACCCTACAGTTCGTGGTGGGAGGATCCCAGTGATCTTCCAATCGAAGCCACAATACCCAGAGAGGGAGGCGTCGCCGTATCAAAGGCGAAGGGTGATAATACCCTCCTCAGAATCCTCCTCTAGTGGAAGTGTCGAGAGTGGTGATTTGTATCTCTCTGACGATGTGGATTTTTACCGCAGCGTAAAAGCTTTCACAATGGCGGTGAAGAAAACAACTGGGGGAAGGTCATCTGGTGGGGAAGCATCCTCTCAGCAGTATATAATGAAGACAGCTTCTGGCCTGTGCAATGTAGTTGCACACCGGATTGACTGGGTGAAATTCCAATGGAAGCGCCCATTCAGCTGGGTGGCTGAGGAATTTCGCGAAACAACATCTGTCCACGCTCGAGAGGACGGAGCGGAGCTGGAACCACGTTTTATGGTCTTCAAGAAGGATGAGGACAGGCTTCGATTTATGGTGCTTGCTCCGCTTCTGTCAGAACAGATATGTCATACACCGGATGAGAGGTCCTTGTATATGTATGACTTTCTGTTTTTGAATCTTGGCGTGCGCTTTCCCCTCACTGATTTTCAGATGGGGGTTTTAAGATTTCTGGATTGTGCTCCTTCGCAGCTTCACCCCAACGGATGGGGGTTGATCCGTTCTCTTGAAGTGCTTGGGGAACACTTCAACTTCCAACCGACGGTAGCTATGTTGTTCTATTTTTCCCAAGTAATCCGTCGTGCAAATAAAGAGAAGGGGGGAGTGAGTTTGATATCGCTCCGGACTCTCTCGAAGATTATCAACTTTGAGGCGTATACCGACTCAGTCAAAGTTGATGGTCATTCTTTCAAGTCTTACTTCACAAAGATCAGCGCCCGTCCTGACGAACCAATTTTTTGGTTGACTGAAGATGGGATTCCGAAATTCCCAGTGGCTTGGACGCATGAGCATTTCTTATTGACCTCCCAGGCGTACTACACTGAGGAGGATGAACTAAGCCCATCTTCAGTTTCTGTTCTTTCAGCCCTTCAATCCTACACCGCCTCGCACCAATTTTTCTCTTGCAGGCGTTTATTAGGATCGTGGTCCACCCGCGAGGAGTATTTGCGTAATTTTCCTGCCATTTTTCATGCTTTATAGTTCCATGCCTTGAAATCTTTGATCTCTAACCCTGTTATTTGGTTTTGAAGTTGAAATTGAAACCGTGTCACCAGAGATAGAAAAGCTGAAAGGACTCAAAGCTGGAGTGAATTCCGTAGTAGCTGAGAATGACATCCAAGCAAAACGAAATTCGAAGAAAGCTACAGTTGAGACTATAATTTTGACTTCATCTGCTGGTGACGATATACCCTTGCTTGAGGGAGGATCCGATAAACCGGCCTCTAAGGTTGCGGTTGAGAAGGTCGGAGAGAAAAAGAAAAGGACAAAACGTGATTCCTCCAAGACCTCGGATCGTCAACCTTCTCCCAAGAAACCAAAAATTTCAAGAGGGGCTGCTGATCCGGAGCTTTCTAAGGGAAAGAAAGTGGAAGGGTCCACTCCGGATGCCCCAAGCGACGCGATCACTTATGGTGCAAAGCCAATAACGACTTATTTTGCACCCAAAGTTCCTCGCCCTCTTGAAAGTAGCTCTGGTCTTGCTCAATATTTAGTATATGAGGGTTCTGTTCCTGAGGGCTTTCCTGAAACTCCGTACAAGCTGAAGCCTTCATTGAAGAGTGAAGAAATAACCAAAGCTTGCGATGCCGGACAGAAGCACCTGGCAGAATTATCCGGGCTCCTGAGATCGGTTCGCGAACTTTCAGAAGAGAATGAGAGGCTCAGCTTGTTGGTTGGCAAGGTTAACGATCTTAGCGTTGCTGCTGCTAAGGATAAGGCAAACATCCTCTGTTTAGAAGGTAGATTAGAAGCTTCTAGAGAGGAAGGATATAAGAAGGACGAAGAAATTGCCAGACTAAAGTATCTTGCCAAGGAGTTGGAGGTCCAAGTACTTGACCAAAAGAAAATCAATTCCGACCTCCATGCCGGTCTTTGTACGGAGAAGGAACGCTCTTCAAAGCTGGAAGAGGAGCTTAAGGAAGCCAAGATTGTCTACTCTCAAGGAGCGGAAGATTGGTCGCGTAAGGAGAAGGAGCTGCTCTTAAAGTTGGCTGATTCGAAAGCAGAATTGGATAAAGCTGTAGATATGTGTGATCAAGCAGTCAAGGAATCTTTCGGGTTGGCTGTTTGTCAAGTTCAATACCGGAATCCCAAGGTGAAACTTAATTTGAATGGTATTGATCCGTTCTATGAGTTTCACCAAGGGAAACTGGTGGCCATTGTTGAAAACCGTTATGAGAGTCCGCCTGACATGCCATACGAGTTTGCTCCTTTACCTGAAGGCCAATCAATGGGACCTTCTCTCCTGAAGCTCAGAAGTACGGGAACAAGCTCTAGCGTTAACGAAGGCAAGACCGGAGATAAAGGCAAAGGGAAGGAAGGAGATACAAGTCAGAAGAACTAATGCCTTCCCTGTTTCTTTTTCTTTTTATTGATTCAAATTCGCTGTGTTCCAGGATTAGCTCCGGATTATTAAACGAATTTTTTCATGCAATAAAAGAGACATTTGCCTTTATATGCTTGTTAAGTAGAAAACAGCTTTCATAGAGGAGTTGCATGTGTATTGAATTATTCCGGATTTACGTAATGAAGATCGGATAATAATATAAAATCTTCATTCCAGACTTGTACATACGAGATGAAGAACGGATAGGAGTATACAACTATCGTTTTTCATGTATAGGCGTTTTGATAGCCAAAGACTTGATTTGACAGGAAAGATAGAGTATCTTTTTGTCAAGTATGAGTAATTTGATATATAAAAGCCTGGTAGAAAGCGTATCTTGCCTCTTGAAAGTCAGGCCTTTTGGTCGTAAATATCATAATAGGATCGCCGTTGTGAGTGAACATGTTATTGTCATGAGAACGGCTTATAATGTTAATCTTGAGGGGGAATGATTGTGAGAATGTTTCATCAAGAGTTCATTCCTCAAGATATTCGTTAAACCGTTGATGTTGTCCCCCAGTATCATTGGGTGATCAGCACTTTGAACAAACTCTGAGTGAGACTTTCACGTGAGAGTTCTTAAGAGTGGGGATTTAAAATAGAAATTCCTCTTCAAATATTTCCGACCGAGAGGTTTCGGGTGAATATGCCTCAGATTATGGCGTACCCAAATGAATTATTTTTGTGTCGGAGTTTATGAGTCAGGTTTCAATTGAAGAATTGATGACTCAGAATTTAAAGCTATAAAACTTCCAAATAAAGAACTTCAAAAGAGAGTATTAATTTGGAGTTCAGTATAACTTACTTGTTGTGTCTGGAGTTCGGCTTGATCCTACAATCCATGTCATATTTGGCGTTCGGTTTAATCCTACTAACCGTTCTTCAATCGGTCTTTGGTTTTACCCAATGACGATTCTTCACCGACGTTCGGTCAATCCTACTAGTCGTACTCAGAGTTCGGTTTAATCCTACAATCCGAGCCTTCAATACGGGGTTCAGATCAGGGCTAATCCTGAACCTACTGCGCCCGTTACTTGGGGTTCAGCGTGGTCTTGAAGAAGAACCAGCTTACTGCGCCCAAGCCTTCAATACGGTTTTGGGTTTTACCCTTTTACCGTTCTCGGAATGGGGTTTGGTTCAATCCTACAACCCATTTGCTGAGGTTCGGTTTAATCCTACAACTCAGGTCTTCACCGGTGTTCAGCCAAACTTACTAACCATACCCAGAGTTCGGTTTAATCCTACAATCCGGGCCTTCTATTACTTAGACACACTCGAGGAGTTACATCGTCAATTACAGAATGGGTAATTGAGATCATCCGTCCTAAATATGCTTCTGTACGCCGGATAAACTGAAAATCACAGCATAAGAAAAACTCGAAAGAGTTAAATTGTTGTGAGAGGTTCTTATTAAATAAGAATTACAATGAAAGCATGGCTGGGAAAATAATTTCTCCAGTATTCAATCCAAAATGAGGATAGGAGAATATGTATTGCTCCAACAGCTAGCTATAGTAGATGCGCAAGTTTTGGGTGTTCCACTTATTTCGGATTGGAGTGCCATCAAGGTTCTCAAGGCGGTAAGAGCCTTTGCCAGCAACCTCGGATACCCTGTATGGGCCTTCCCAGTTTGGGGCTAGTTTGCCTTGATAAGCAAATTTGTTCCCTATACTTGCTTTTCTCAAAACCAAATCTCCGACATTGAAAGTCCTTGATTGAACTCTCTTGTTGTATCGGAGAGCAACTTTGGCTTTGATAGCTTGATCTCTGATGAATGCATCTTCTCTGAGTTCTTGTATGACATCTATTTTTGACGCCAAATTAGCATTATTAGTCTCTTCAGAGAAGTATTTGACCCTTGTGGAAGCAATCTGCAGTTCCACGGGTATCATTGCCTCTACCCCGTATGTTAGGCGATATGGGGATTCGTTAGTAGATGAATGAGGCGTTGTCCGGTATGCCCATAGGATGTGGCACAGCTGGTCTGTCCATCTGCCCTTGGCTTCACCAAGGCGTTTCTTTAGTCCTTTCAGCACTTCCCTGTTGGCCACTTCAGCTTGGCCGTTAGTTTGGGGATGTTCGACGGATGAGAATATCTGGGTTATTCCTAACCCTTCGAGTAAATCTGTGAATTTTCTATCCGTGAATTGGGTGCCATTATCTGTGACAATCCGTGCTGGGACCCCGAACCGTGTTATAATGTTTTCATACATGAAACGACGAGTTCGGGCTGAAGTAATATGTACCACCGGCTCTGCTTCTATCCACTTAGTGAAGTAGTCGACCCCTACAATGAGATATTTGATGCCCCCAGGAGCAGTTGGAAAAGGGCCCAGAATATCCAATCCCCATTGGTAGAAGGGCCATGGAACAGCGGATGTGAAGAGTTCTTCCACCGGTGTGTGGTGAAGATTAGAGAATTTTTGGCAAGCGTCGCATTTTTTGACGAAGTCAATGAAGTCTTGCTTCATCGTGGGCCACCAGTATCCAGCCCTGAGGATTTTTCGCATTAAGCTCCTTCCTCCGGCGTGGTGTCCACATTGTCCTTCATGCACTTCCTCCATTACGTCATGCACCTCATTCTCTTTGAGACAAATCAAGTAGGGCACGGAGAGCGCCCTTCTGTAAAGATTACCATCGATCATGGTGAAATATGGTAATTCCCTCCTTATCCTTGTCTTTTCCTTCTCATCCGTAGGTAGCTGTCCATCGGCCAAATAACGGATGTAGGGGGCCATCCACGTGTCTCCATAAAGGGAGTTTGTCATTATGGCATTTAGAGAAGGGAAAAGAGGAATGTTGGGCGACGTTAATGTACTTTGAACCAGCGTAGTTGTGCTACCTGGTCGTTTGGTGCTTGCTAATCTGGAGAGTATATCTGCTCTAGTATTCTCTTCGCGTGGAACATGTTTGAATTCCATTTTCGAGAATTTCTCTCTCAACTCCTTGACACAGTTCAAGTATAATTGGAGTTGAGGTTCGCGAGCCTGATAATCTCCTAAGATTTGTGAAATCACCAGTTGTGAATCGCTGCAGAGCGTCGCCTCAGAAGCTCCGATGTCAATTGCAGCTCTCAGTCCGGCCAAACAAGCTTCGTACTCAGTTTGGTTATTGGATGTTTTGAAATTAAAGCGAAGGGAGATTTCCAGGTGTACTCCGTCATCACTTTCTAGAACTACACCTACTCCAGAGCCTCTTTGGTTCGATGAACCATCAACGTAAATGGTCCAATGGACACGAGGGGAATCTGGATCAGTCCCTGTCATTTCCACAATAAAATCAGCCAGCACTTGAGCTTTAATAGCGCTTCGGGGTTCATAAGATATATCAAACTCAGAGAGTTCAATAGACCATTTGATCATCCTCCCAGCGAGATCGGGCTTGATTAATACAGAGCGGAGTGGTAAATCCGTTCTCACTATGATTGGATGGGCGTGAAAGTACGGACGCAGCCGTCGAGAGGCCCAAACAACAGCGAGGGTGGCCTTTTCGATTTTTTGATACCGGATCTCAGCACCTTGTAATGTCTTGCTAGTGAAATAGACCGGTCTCTGTCCATCAGGAGTTTCTTTTATCAAGGCGACGCCCAAAGCTTCATCTGAAATAGCCAAGTATAGGATGAGTGTGTCTTCGGGGTCAGGCTTCGTGAGAATAGGAGGTTTGGACAACACCTCCTTAAGCTCTTGGAATGCTTTCTCTTGTTCCTGTCCCCACTCGAACTTCTTGGACCTTTTCAGTATTTTATATAAAGGGAGTGATCTATGAGCCATTTTAGGCATGAACCGTGCCAAAGCTGCTACTTTGCCATTCAGGGATTGGACTTCTCTGAGATTCTTTGGACTCTGCATGTCTAGAATCGTTTGGCACTTCCCTGGATTGGCTTCAATACCACGTTGAGTTAACATGAAACCCAAGAACTTCCCAGCAGGGACAGCGAAGGTGCATTTCATTGGGTTTAGCTTCATGTTAAATTCTCTCAAACGGGTGAATACTTGGCGTAGGTCTTCAATATGATCACCTCCAACCGGTGTCTTGGCTATTATATCATCAATGTATACTTCAACAAGCTTGGTATGCATACCTTCAAAAACCTTGTTGATCATGCGCTGATATGTTGCCCCAGCATTTTTCAGGCCAAAGGGCATAACGGTATAGTAAAAGACACCACGATCATTTATGAAAGCTGTTTTTTCTTGATCCTCTTCACACATCGGAATCTGGTTGTAACCTGAATAAGCATCCATGAAGCTCAGGTATTGATAACCAGAGGAATCATCTACCATCCAATCTATATTAGGAAGAGGATAAGGATCCTTTGGACAGCAGCGGTTGAGGTCCACATAATCAATGCACATTCTCCATTTACCATTGGATTTACGGACCATCACCACGTTTGATAGCCAAGAGGAATAACGGATTTCTTTGATAAATCCGGCCTTCAGTAATTCCTCAGTTTGCTGGCAAGCTGCTTTCTGTTTCTCTGGGCCCAATCTCCTTTTCTTTTGGGCAACCGGTCTCGTCTCTGGATAGACGGATAGTTTATGACAGCAGAAAGCAGGGTCTATGCCAGGCATATCGGCTGCGGTCCATGCAAAGAGGTCTTTAAATTCTTGCAGGAGCGTCAGTAGTCGCTATTCCATTTCTGTATCTAGCTTGTCATTAATATGGGTGATCTTTTCTGGAGAATCTCCCAAGACGATGTCCCTGGAACTTCCATCCGGTGTGGGCTTTAATGGGTTGGACGGATCAATGTTTAAATCCGCCCTAGGGTCCAGGTCGACAAGGCTTACAGATCCAGCGGCTGCTCCTGCATCATTGAGTTTCCTCTTTTTATTGGAGGCGTCCAGCTTTGTCATGTTGAGGCTTAGGTTGTAGCAGTACCTAGCCATCTCTTGATCACCCCGGATAGATGAAACAGCATTATCCTTGTCAATGAACTTGATAAGGAGATGTGGGGTTGATACAACTGCCTCCATTACATTTAGTGTGGGGCGGCCTATGATGCCATTAAATGGTGATTTGACATCAATCACTAGCACTCGGGATTTAACCGTCCTGGCCCCTGGTTCGCCTTCAAACGAAATAAGGGTATCAAGATACCCTTTAGTCGATTGCTTTGCTCCGTTGAAAGCTGTTAGTTCCTGCGTATAAGGCTGTAAGTCTGAGTCTTTAAAACCCATTCTTTCAAAGTAATTATAGAAAATAACATCGCAGGAACTTCCCTGGTCAACAAGGATTCTTCGGACGTCCTTGTTGGCTATCACTGCAGTGATGACCACAGCATCATCACCACCAGGAATGGTTGGGCCAAAATCCTCATCGGAGAAAGAGATTGTTGGAGCCTCAATCCCACCTCTGTAAGGGCGATTGTCTTTGACTTTCCCTTGCACGGACAGAATCATTCTATGATGATTCTTACGAGCTGTAATTGAAGCTCCTCCTCCAGCGAATCCTCCAGCAATCATGTCAATGACTTCACGCCGGCCTTGACGCTGTTGCTGAGGCATGTCGTCTTTGTGTGCTATTTCATCAGTCATCACACCCTTTTGTTTCTCCGAAGCAAAGAATTTTCTAACCGGATTTCGGTTATTGTCATCCCCGTCATCTGGATCCCTTTTTCTTTTCTCATTCCGCTCTACTCTGTTAAAGGATTTCTCTTTGAACAAGTATTGCTTTAATTTGCCTTCTCTAATTAGCGTCTCAACCGTGTTCTTTAGAGCTTGGCATTCATTAGTGGAATGACCATTCTGTTCATGAAAATCGTAGTACTTACGGGGATTTCCTGTTCTTTTCATGGGAGCTGGTCTTCTGATTCCATATATGCTGAAAGCTGGCCACCCGACCTCTCTCAAAATCTGAGATGGTTTGGCGGATAGTTGTGCATAATGACTGAAGGAATTAACATGCCTTTCTCGAGGTCGAGGAGAGTGGTTATTAACTTTAGGATTGGTGAATGGCCTTTCCATGCGTTCTGACCTCGTTTTCTCCTTACCCTTCTGGGTTTATGAAGGTGGTGTTGATGGCTTTTTCTTTGCAGTTATGGCTTCCAAGTGCATCTCTATACTCACGTACTTTGAGGCTTTTTTCCTGAACTCCTCAAAAGTTAATGAAGGGCTTTTTGCCAATGAAAGAGCAAAAGCTGATCCTGGCTGCAGCGCCTCGATAACGATATGCAGCTTAATGGACTCTGTGAGGTTAGGAACCAGGGCTGCTTCCTTGTAGAACCTCTTTAAGAAATCTTTTAAGCCTTCGTTTTCACCTTGCTTAATCTGAGCCAAGGTATGAGATGTCTTGGGCACATCTCTAGAGATGACAAAGTGAGTCTCAAAAGTAGCTGCCATTTCAGCCCAAGAATCTATGGATCCAGAAGGTAGGCCTGTAAACCATCCGAGGGCCTCCTCAGATAACGTTCGAGGGAACATTCGACACATCACATCTTCATCAGCCCCCAAGTACATGGCTTCAAACACATAAGCATCAAGGTGCTTAGTAGGATCAGTTTCACCATTGTATTTTCCGATGGAAAGTGGCTGAGTAGTTTGAAGGTGCTTGGGGATGTGGATGCTCATAAGTCTCCTTGAAAAAGGAACTTTTAGCTTGTAAGCCACTGGGGGTGCTGTTGTTGACTCTCTCTTCCTTCGGGAAGCTTCATCTTCAGAATCACGAGTCTGTTCTCCCCCCTCAAATGTAGGGATATTTGAGTATTGGAGAGTGGTGGACTTTTCACCATCAGTTGCTTGGGGAGTGTTTTGTGTGCGAGATGATTCTTTATCCTTGCTTTGCCTTCTTTCTCTTCGCAACTCAGCGAGTTCCCTTTGAAGTTGGCTGATCAACTCATCACGAGGATCAGGATTAGACACTGTTACTATCTTCTTTGAGCTGCCCCCATGAGAATCAAAGTTGAGCTTCCTGAAGACGTTGGGGTTGGCTCTGCCTTCAGGCTGATTCTCCACGAAATCTTGTGCTTCGCCTTCCATTGAGGATTACCTGCTCTTTTCAATGGATATGGGAATAACTTTATCGAGTCCCACTGGGCGTGCCAATGATCTGTCCTGAACCGGAGTCTAGAGATCCGGACTCAAGTCAATCACAAACAGTATGTAAATACCGTATAGGAGTTCGGATGTATGAGTATCCGGTGTAAGTATCCGTTGTCCTTGATTGAGGAGAGCGGACTGGGCGTCCTGGAGATCCTTCACACCGACCTAACGCGTTGAAGTGGGCGAATGGTGGTGTCACCTGCAAAGATTCTCCGACGCTCAAGTCAGTGATGATATTCCAAGTAAGGAACGTATTTCAGAGAGTAATTGTTTATAAAATCAGTTGAAGATCCCCCACTTCATTAATGAAAATGAGTTCATATACCTGATTGGCTCATTTTACGAGGACTCGTTAGTGGGGAACCACTAACTCCCATTAGCATTATTTTATTGCGCACTTACCAGCATGATTGGGTCAAGTGGCTATTTTATATTGAGCATGGAGAATATAGACTAGGATTAGGGAACAAGTTGACCATCCCCGTGAGCAGAATTTGGCTCGTAGTGCAGGGAATTATTGATCGATCCATGTAGCAATAATCCTTGTCTTTAGCACAGTGACGTGTGCGTTGTCCAGTGTCATGGTGTTATCCTGAACAACCGGTACAGGGAGAACGCCTGATACGGAATTACAGTCCGGATGTATACCGATGACACCGGTTACACGTAGATGTCTTGACAAAGACGTTGAAATATGTCTTGCAGATCGGATACCGGTATTGAGACCGGATCAAATAATAATAATATTTATGAATGAGAATTTTAAAATAAATTAATTAGTATGCAATTGATTAATGAAATTATATTTAGAATTTTAAATATATTTATTATTCACAACTTTTATTTTATGTTTTTATATTTATGTTTTTACATATTTGTGATTTAACTCTTATTAGAATTTTAAAATAAAATTTTGAAGGAACTAGACTATGGTTCTTTAGAAATTTTTGATCTACATAATATTTATGATTTTTTGGAATTTTTTAAAATTTTTGAAATATTTTAATAAAATAATATATTTTAAATAATTTTAAATTCATATAAAGTTACTTAAAATTAAAAATATTTACAAGAAAGTGAATTTAAATTATAAGAAATTTTTTTAAAATCCATTTCAAGTAGACTTATCTAAAAATGATCGGTTTGAGAAAAATCTTAATTTTTTCCAATCGTTAAAAAATTGGAAACGTATCAATAAATTTTTATTAACAGAAAATTTTAGATTTTTAAAATTTAAACTTTATATTACTTATCATAAAATTAGTGAGAACTGATATAATATCGCCAAATTTCAAAAAAGACTAATTTTGAATATTTAAAATATATCGACTAAAATGTTACTATTTGGCTTAATAATTCATCTGACATTTACTATGCTAAACACTATACATGTATGAAATTTTCAAAAGGTGCACAGTAACAAGGATTTAAATTTTGAAAAATGCACAGTACTTTTATATTAAAATAATAAAATACATAGTAATTTTCCTTCCTATAAATACTGAAAGAATTCTTCTTTAGAATTCAAAATTTCAGATTAAGTTTTCTTAATATAGTAGTGCTAGTGAGATAGTGGTCGAAGAGAGAGAAATAAAATTTTTGGAAGAAGGTTCTGCTAAAATTTTAAGGTAAGAATACATCTCTTTTATATTTTTTAGGGTTATTTTCATATCATTTTTAGAAATCTATTATTATACTAGAAATAATATTATTTTAAGTTACTATTCTAAATAGTAAAATACTATTTCAATAGTAAAATACTATTTCAATAGTAAATTACTATTCAAATAGTAAATTACTATTTACTGTTACTATTTACCTTTACTACTCATGCTTTACTTTTTACCATTACTCTTCACGTTTTACTATTTACTGTTACTATTCATATTTACTATTTACTATTACTATTCATGATTTACTATTCACTATTCACTATTCAAAATTTACTATTTCTGTTTTAAATAGAAATCTTAATTTTTATCTTGTAACTATATTAAAATGAAATTGGTATGTTTTAGAACTCAGAGACGAGGCGCGCACGGATTTTCAATAACGAATCAATATACAAGAGGTAAGGGGGAGTGGGATAGGAATATAATATGAAAAGACATAAGAATAATAGGAGGAGTCCCCTACTCTTTTTAAATTTAATAATAATATTATTATTTTAAAATAATAACTATTTAACTTAAAATTTATATAAATTTTAAATTATGTATCTTGTGTAACTTGATCTAAAATACCTATGTAAAAACCTGGATGGCCTATGCGAACTTGACTAAACCTATGCAAGGACTTAGACTATTATGACCTGTATGGACTGAACTATACTTATACGAAGACTGGATTATATATATGGACTTATATAGACCTGTGCGAGGAATGGACTATAAGGACTTAAAATCAACTCTACTAATTTAAATAACTATTAAAATTTGAATTATATTAATGAGTGATATTTAGTTGATTTGATTTGATTATAATTAACTATATTTGATTTTGATTAATGAAATTGTGATTTATAATATTAGACTATGATTGATGATATGTAATTATGATTGATAATATTTGTGATTGATGACATTACAATACTTGATTGTGGTTGATGAATGATTGATGACCTTGTGATATGAAGTTTGAGCATATAGCAAGCATGACAGAAAGTTAAAACTCAGTAAGAATTTTCTTACCTTACTCTTTAAATTTTTATTTTAAGAGAAAGTATTTTATTATTTTTTTAGTCTTTTATTTCTTCTTAGAAATAAATTTCATTAACTTTATTTTTAATCTCTAAAATAAAATCTAGTATTAGAAATAAGCTATTTTATGAGATTGAAAAGTTGAGATAATTAATACTTGAATTAAAGAAAAATTTTATAGTTTTAAGTATTCTTAGTTAATGATTTTAAAAATTATTTTCTTTTAGAAATCAGAAATTTAAATTGGTTTTCCCCAATGAAATAACTAAAGGATATTTTTTTATAGTCGAGATTTCTAAACTCAATCTAGTTAAAATTCAAATTGGGAAAGATTATGTAAATATGTGAAGTTTTTAAGAGAAAGTTTTGAGATATTTAAGGCTTGAAAACTCGATTTTGGTGATATCTAAATTCGAAGACTGTACTAAATTATTTCTGTATAACAGAAGTTCAAAGAAGAACTTATGGGAATGTAAAGTTTATTGAGATAATTTTGTGAACCTTTATGGTATTTAATAATTGAGTTTCTAAAATTCTTAACCAACTAAATATGCGAGTAGTTCATGCATCATGAATCATTAAAGAGAATTGGGATGTGATATTGCCTGGGGACGGATTATAGAAACTAAGGATACATTAGAGGAGGCTTAATTGCGAGCCTTGGGATGAGAGGGTGTGAAAGGGTGCTTTAGGTGACCTGGGGTCGCTCCCTAGTGTCGGGTACTTTCACAATAAAAACTTTCTCAGTCTGACTAGTCTCTAAGTGTTTCCACGCCAGTTGAGCTGTTCATATGCTATAAAGGCATTTATGTTATTATCTGGAATTATGGAACAGTGTAAACTCCTAGTTGGCCCAGTGCAAACTAAAACTTTAAAGGCCTACATACATAAACTGAATGAGATAGTATTAAAAGCATTACATGTCATACATGTGATTGTGATATTCTATGTGAATGGTTGTGAATGAAAGTATGATTGTTATGTTTATAAAAACCCTACAATTATAATTAATTGTGTATGAGATTATAAATGATATTATTTCATTAGATTGTGAAAACCCTTATGCTTATGTCTTATCTGTAAAGTATTATATTCTGTTTCTCACACCTTCTTGTTTGAATTTTGTGTCCAAAATATATGTTATGTGATATATAGCTAGCAGTTCAAGATGGAAGGATATGTAATTACAAGAGGGTAAAGTGGTCTCATCCTCAATCAGATAGGTCAAGAGATATGACAAGAGTAGGATTCCAAAACTTGATGGTTCAAGGATTACGAAATGATTGGTCACATTTGTAGTAGAGGTATAATTTAGTTTTTCCTTGCCTTATTACAATATCAGGTTAGATAATTGTAACAAAGTAAAGGTTAAACTTTGATAAACTTTCTCATTCAGATATAATACTGTAATGATTTATCATTTATGATTTCTATAAATTGTTTTATCACAATGGACAAAGATTGAAAGACAATGTTTTTTTTACTTTCAATATTCAAAGGAAATCAGATGTATATACGTCCTTGTATACGCGAGATAAAGAGTGATAAATATGTATATCTTTCTAAAAGTTTTTTATATATATCTCGTGTATATAAGGGGGTGTTACAACTAACACAGCTGCAACAACCACGGTTGATTAACCGTGATTAAAGGTCAATTTTAACCGTGATTATATCCACTTTTTCCACTAGTGAGTTCTATACACTAATATAGAATATATTGGCTCAGACGAGACCCTGGGGTCGGGGAGTAATAACGCATAGGCGACCTATCACCTGACTATGCCATTTCGATGCTGGGAAGGGTATTCGTAGACTCACCCTGGGATGATTCCACTTCTACCAGAATCTCTCTTTGACTGGTTTCTTCTACCGCTACCTCCTTCTGCTTCTATTTCTGTTTCTTAGAGGCAGACAGAGGAGTTGATTCCCTGGCAGGATCATTCTTCATTTCTTTTCTTCTTTCGGGAACCTCTGTTACTTGTCCCAGAATGGTATACTCTCCATTATGGCCTTGTGAGCATTCCACTTTGGCTGGACGAGATTTTCTACTCCAGGTGCCTCCATCTCAGCCTGAAGTTTCTTTATGTTCATCATGGCTTCACATGCTTCGATTTATTTTGCACAGAAGAGGAAAATCATCAGCAAAGCTTAAATATGTGTAAAGCAAAGCTAGACAATGTCTCCTAAAGCATTACATAGATAAGTTTATCTTTGAGACCAAGGCCCTAATAAATGTTTGCATGGGAATGTTTTTGTAAGGAAGTACTCATGCATCACGCCGATCACTTCAATGGAGGCGGGGGACAACTCATTCTCCTCGGTAATATAGGTTTCCTTAGTCAAAAGGAAGTGCCCATGGATCCACGATACCAGGAATTTATCTATCCTTCGTTTTCCTAGAGGATCAGCTTGTTTGGGCTCACCCAAACTTTGACAAAGGATTTTTTGAAGGAACCCTCATCTATCTTAGTTGACTCCATAAATGCCTCGAGATTAATGACTTTAATGTCACACCAGAGTGTGACAAAGCTCAATCTGTCATCCTTGTTGGCCCTTCGAAGGACTCAGCAGTAGTAGAAGAACATGGCAACAGTGGGGATAAAGTTAAAGTACTCTCCCAGTACTTCCAAGCTCCTCATTAGTCCCTATCCATTAGGATGCAGTTGAGTAGGGACACAATCTAGAAAGGAAAACACCCCCATCTCAAACTCGGTCCATAGGAAGCGTACCTCGAGATGGGTGAACAACATCTCGCACATGAAGATCGTTTTCTCCCTTGGGGCATGGCAAATACAATCTGACATTCAGGGTTCCTGGACGGTGTATCGTTGCTTATATTTTCCTTTGGAATAGAAAGGGCATCTGAACTCCATCCCACCCTCATTCGCTTGAGCATGCTAGGAGGCAGTCTCTAGAATCTCCCCCTGAACCCACACATAGGTTTTCTACCAGCAGCCTCTCCCAATCAATTTGGTTGGTAATGACATTGGAGTACCCTGACATTATTTTCATGACTTTTTTCTCGCCTTCTTCAGCGGCCATCGTAGCTATAATGTGCTTGAAACCGCCTACATTATTGTAAAATCATACGTCGTTAGAAATATATAACTTAGCGTTATTTTCCTCATCTGAGACCCTAGTAACCCAAGTGATACGACAGGGCTTGGAAGCCACTCTCTATCTCGGTCCCCCTACTCCTCTCGCTAGAACATGTGACCCAGGCCCTTGAGCCCTAAAAGAAATTCATCCCCGACGAGTATCTTTTTGTCCTCCCCTTGTCCTTATCGCTCACTCACACAAATATGTAAAAGAAATATTTAAGTGAGAAGGAAAAAGAGGGGTAGGGATCGCTACCTGATTTGTCGAAGAAGCTCTAAAGGTCTCTGAAAGCAAATCTTCAAAGACAGTAAATACAAAAAGGATGAAGTTTTGGAAAGCTTTTAGGGTTTACCAAGGTTCTCTAGAAATTTTAGCAAAGTCTCAACATGCAAATGTCAAGTAAATCTCTCAAGCCCTTCCTGTTACATATTTATAGGTGTGGCCGAGGGCAAAGATGGCAAGGGATTAATTTAAATTTGTGGGTCGCGTCGTTTCAATTTTCAAGGCCTATGTCCAAATGTCACCGCCACATGATGATTGAAGGGAAACCGTCATATTGATCATAGGGTAAGTGTCACAATGATTGATGTGACTCGTATTGCATACAACGTTATATTTTGGGCATAAAATAAATAAATGAGCGGCAATTGGGAGAGGAATCAATAGCACAAAATGGTGCAAATCAAAATTTTCAAAGTTACAAAATCCTCTTTTCTTACCCACGCCTATCAAAGGTGACTAGAACAGACAGTATAGCTCATTTAAGCAACCGATATGGTCCCTCAAACAAGCTAGGAGGCAAATGATTCGATCTAGATACTGGTCTATGGGCAGAATAGGCATTTAATCTAAAAGCCATCATACAAGACCGACATTGCTTGATTATTAAAATACGATACCGGCTCCCAATGTCGCACATGAGACCCATGACGTAACACAGGTGTGAGTCATTCTCTCAATACCAGAAAGTTAGAGTTGACTTATACAATCGCGTGTTGAGGAAGTAACCTACAAAGTGATTGATGGAAAGGTATAACCGGTAGGTCGGGTCACTGTTATGTGTTAGCCTTTTTGTAAATGATCAGAATCATGTTGACACCTTGTACGGTAAATTCACTTGCCTGAATCGAATCTTCCATTACTCTAAGGTATATAAATTTACGAATCAACAAAAGAAAGGTAGAACATTCTCTTTTGAACTTATGCTCGAGCTTTGATATTCCCCTTGAATATTTACTGACTTGAACGTTGGAGTATCCTAGCAGGTGACACCCCATTTTCGTCCCACAACACGTAAGACTGGTGATTTTGGTACGAAGAATCACTTCAAGACTTTTCTTTCCCCAATGGAGTAAAGGATATAATACTGGATCTCCACTAAATTGTTATAAAATCTAGACATACAACTTCTCTTGAGAACTAGTCTCTATATCGGACCTTACACCTGACCCAGATAAGTTCATAAGATATATTTATATATTAATGTATAATGTGTATAATATTAAAATTATATATAATATATATGAACATAATATATATATATATAATTTATATATTAAAAATGTAAAATTAACGAAGATATAGCTATAATTTAATATTAAAATTATATATAATATGTATTAATGTATAAAATATATAATTTATATATTATATATAATTTTAATATTATGTATATATTATACATTAATAAATTAATATATAAATATTTATTATATACAATTTTAATGTAATATATTATTTTAATGTCTACAATTTTGGCGTTGTTTTTCTGGCGGTTTATGGGCCCGGTGCCAGAGGATTCCGATGGAACCAATTCTGTTTGTGGTATTTTGAACTGCTAAGAGATGTGTCGTTCTTGTATTGATACTACTTTATATCGTTTCATGTTAGGACAAAACACAAAACAACCATATATATGTAATTTTTTTGAAAATGATAATAATTATGTAATTAATTTTCAAAAGAGCATTACTTATATATTTTTAAAAAAGAGCCTATCCATTTAGTTTAAAATTAATTTTTAACCCAAATTCATTTGAAAACAGCAACTTTCCTTGCCACAAAGTTATATTATATGTGTTAAAAACACACATAAATTAGAGAAAAACACGTACGTCATTATCTCTGATAGCTAGGAGAGGAAGATACATAGTTAAATTAAATGTGCTTGCTGGGTACTCTGAACCAGTATTGTTTGTTAAGTGCGTTGTGTGTACTCTCTGAGTGTGCACATCATTTAATTACTCAATGTCGATGTCATGTTCTGAATGCAGAGTTTTACAATCTAGCTTAAAGAAATTAAAACAAAAAACAAAAAAACTCTAACAATCTAATTTTTGAACAATTCATTTAATTTGAATTTATTCAAAATCATAGAATAATATTTACAGCATCTGAACCAAGATATTGTGCTACCTCATCTTCCCTGTTACACACACACACCTACTCCTCCAAGATATATTAATTTCTTCATCTGTTCAACTGTTGCATTAACGTTTGTCTATAAAGTGAGTCCTGCGAACCAAATGCCAGCGGGCCAAGGGCTTGCATGTGAGACAAGACAATGTTCTTTGACCATTCTGCAGTGAAAATACCAATCTCCATGAATACATAGATTTTTAGTGTACACACACATACATATTGGTTGTAAGTAACCATCATATCAATTAAGTAGTATAATATCTTAAATGGTGGTAGCTAGATTCTAATTATGACGCCACTGTAAAGTAATAGATCTTGTAATCTTCGAAAAAACAGAAAAAGATTTTAAATGGTTAAAATTAACAATTATTTTATTGGTTTTTATCAATAAATGGAATTGAACTCACCACTTTCATCTCCCTTCATGCATCTTGTACTATGCTTGATAATATTTAACATTTTGTTATTGTGAGTGTAAAAGATGATTTACTAAAAGAAGTAAAATTAATTTTAAAATTTTTTTATTGAAATCTCAGATGATTTATCTTTAAAAGTCCATTGAAACCAACACAATTGTCACGTGATATGTTAATGACACGAATATGGTTAGGTTGAGGGAAAATATAATGTCATTGTGAAGTATGATTGGGAAAATCAGGGTTACAGGAGACACAACTCCAACTAATTAAGCAAATCATTAAGTTTTGGTGTCGTGAGTGATTAAAATAATTCAACTACACTTTATGTATCTGTTTCATATAAAGTTGAAGAAATTGAATTATAAACCAAATCTAAAACTTAATATTAATTTTTTATAATATTTAAAATAATTTAAACCTCATTTAATTGTATGATCTTTTTTATAAAAAAACTAAATTTTAAATTGAAATTTCACCAACTCCATAATATATACAAACCTGTAATAAAGAAGGCTGTACAACCAAAACCACTCATGTCCAACTTATGTCGCGAATTCTTTGACGTTAATTAGAGCAGAAATTATGGGTATAGAATCTTAAATGATAAGGGCCATGCATCAATTTCGTTCATCCCAATGTTTTTCTAGAATTGGGTTTAATGACACATTTCGTCATCTTAGATCATGTGTCATTCTCATCTCTTGCTCTCTATATTTTAAATTGATCAGTTTTTTTTTATTCAATTTCTTTTAAATAAAATCATCATATTAATCAAAGGGTCTAGTTAAATGGTTAAACATAATGTAAGTTGGTATAAATTTCCTTTTAATATATGTCCAATTCCAACTGAAATAAGAAAAAAAAATCATATTATTCTTTACACAATTTTAAAAATTTAATTGGTTCATTTTTTTTAATATTTGACGCTTAAATAATTTAAAATAAGAAACGAAACGAAAACAGATAGTTTTTTATTTTTTAAAAATAAAATGAAAAATAATTTCTCCCATCAACTGAAATGTTAAACGCGTGATGATCTCAAGGATTTATTTGAACATTTACTCGATTTCAGTTTTTGATTCATTGGTTCGGTAAAAGTCTGATATAATAAAGATAACCAAGCCTAATATAATAAATAATTTTACAAAAACACTTTTATTTTTTTGTTCACTTAACTTTTATATTTTTAAAAGGAGTCAGCTTAAAAATACAAATGTATTATCATGACCCAGGTGACACTTGAACCAACTCAAATTGAATTGGGTTTTAGGTGAAAATTTTCTAAAATTAGCCCAAAATGATAAAATAAAATGTCACAAAGTGGATAGGGTTTGCGGTCGGTGGGAGTGGGGACCAAAAAAATATCAACCACTACTACCAATTCGGAAAGTGACCAAGTTTGAAATACTTATACAATTCATGGATAGAATATGTTATCAAAATGAAAATTAAGAAAATAAAAAACATTAAAAATATGTGTTAACACGCAAATATCTCTTTTCATCTAACATGTTGACTTAAAGTATCTGTTTGGTTTGCTGTTAGAGAAATAAAATTATTAAAATAAAAAAATTTAAAAGTTAATATTATTATTTACATTGTTCGAGACAGTCAAAACTCTATTTAATCGTAGAATATTTTTTTAAAACCAAACTAATCCTAAAACAATGATGAATTGAATAGTTACGTTGAGATTTTATATTCAAATCTTAAATTTTATTGTAAACAGCTAAAAAAAAAGATAACATGGCTTATAAAAAAAAGATATTTTTTACCACATATCAAACACCCTTTCCGAGACTAAGAATCAATGTGCACAGGTTAAGGGTGTTTTTATTTTCACCATTTGTTAAGTTTTTTGGGACTGAAATTAAAAAATACTCTCTCAATGAATCACCTTTCCCTCCATCCTTTTTTATATAAGAAATAAAAAAAAATCTTTCCAAAAATATAGATAACTTTTTAAATACTAATTATTAAATTTCTTTTATAAATTTAATTTAACAGTCGATCCTCTCTGATATTTTTTCTGTATATCTATTCCATAAATTTTCGCCTTCATTTTTATATAACGGTTTATATATATCTTAATAGGTGAGGATGTATCTTGTGATAAATGTTGTCTTAGGTGAGAGTGAAAAAAATAAATCTAGGCCTACAACCATACATGAATGATCATTATCAAAAGTTTTTAAAAATCACATGATCACTTAAAAAGTCACCTGACTTTTTAAAAAAGTCACATGACCAACATATTTTAATATTAGTCATTCATGATAAGATATAACAGTTCAAATTTATTATTTTCACTCTCGTCTAAAAAAGTCTCATATGATATATCGTCCTTAATAGGTAGTCATAAAAATAACTAATATAAAATATTTTTTACATAAAAATAATTAGTAGGAAATTGTTCTCGCTTGAGTAAAAATTGAGCTCTCACTTAAAGGATCCAATTCTCACTTAAGCGAAATTAAAATTTGCTCTCGTTTTCTTTACGAAAGTTGCAGATAATTGAGTTGCGGACGATTTCCATTTGGAATCGTCTCAATTAGAGGTCTAGCTCAAGTTATACCCAAAATACTATAGGTGATCAAGCTAAAATTTTATAAAGACGGGTTCCACATTCTTGTAAATTGGGCAATCTTAAGGGCATAGTTGGCCATCGACCCCTTCATAACCTTTATAGATAATTGAATTATAGAGATGTATCAATTGAATTCACCTCGATTGGAGTTTCATAACTTTCGTTGGATGTAAAATACTGACCAATGTACCAAGAATGTACATCTTGAAAAATTTTAACAAATTTTCTTCATATTGTTTTGGAGTTTTTACATGTGCCACGGTATTTCATGTAAAATCTATTAAATTGAGGTTAAAACCTTTATTTTAAATTAAGTAAATATGACTAGGGTGGCAAAACAGACCTATAGGCCGAGCCAAAGCCCGCATAGGCCCGTCCAAATACGTGCTGGGCCAAAATAGGAAAACGGACCAAAAACATTAGCCCGACCCGTTTTCTATGTGGCCTGCGGAGCAAAACGGGCCAACCTGTTTTTTAATAGAACTATACAAGCTATTTTTTATTTTAAATTTAAACTATTTTTAAATATTTTTATGAAAATTAAAAATAAAAATTAGATTTCACCTTTCCAGTAAAGTTTTTATAATTAATCCAATTTATTTTATTAAATAAAAACAATAAATAATCATCAAAATTAATTCTTTATCAAATAATCAAAATCACAACCAACCAAATATTAATATTATATATATAACATTAATATATATTTTAATATGGCCCACCAGGCTGGGCCGACCCGTGACAAGCCCTTTTTTGACGGGGCAAAATAGGTCGGGTCTATTTAAGAAAACGGATCTCAAAGGTTGGCCCAACCCGATCCATTTTAATGAGTCAAGTGGTTATTGCCATCCCTAAATATGACAATACATCGTAAGGTAGATTTTTTAACGAAATTCTCATCCAATATGATTATAGAATTATATTAGAGTTTTGATTTAACTAAATGAAATGACTTTAAATCAAATCCACCCTGACTAAGATTCAATTTAAATTGGATTGTTCGATTTATTTATTATTTAATTAGAAAACAATAAACAAAATTCATATCATTTGTATAGTTTATTTTATATACAAGTATAATTATCATTTGTAAAATTTATTTTATATACAAATATAATCATACATGTTAAATATAATAACCTTGTAAATATATTAGAATAAAAATATTAAAAATCTTACAAAAATACTATAATAAAATTTGTTTAAAATGTAAATTGTACAAACTAATTAAATGATGCAATTTTATAAATATAAATGTATAATTACATAAATACGTGTGAAAAGTTAGTTCTATCAATGGAACTACACATATATATAGGTATAGGTTGTGTTTCGATTGATTTAATTTTTAACCATACATCCAAAATCCAATAAAAAAAAGTTTCAATTTTTGAAAATTTCCATTCATCTTTTTCCAAATTATTTGGATTTCAATTTTTTATTCTTTTTACAGTTCAGATTTATGAACACCCCTTGGCTATTAGCGGTTTGTTACTCCACATAGTGTCCGTATTTTTCACGCAAACAAAGTTAATAATGGCTCAAATAACATAATACTAATCAATGTCGCTTGCCAAACTCCATTTTCATAAACAAATGAGTATAACATCAAAGCCAAAAGAGAAGTTTTTAATCAAATTTGCCTACATATTAAAACATGACAGGAATCGAAATAATTGCAGATCAAGTTCCTCTAATCTTGTTAAGTTACCAAATTTCCACCGTCTTAAACCACAGAATTTAACATAGCTATACATGTATAATTCAGTGTCTATTTTACACAAGTGGACAAATATACCATTCCAAGAAGATGGGAACAGAAATAAAAAACTACCAAAGCACACCAAGCTCAGCACAAAAAGTAAGATGGCAGTTAAAGCTTCGTCATGAAACAAGCCCAAAAATAGTAATAAGGCAAACCCAATCATTAATTATTAATGTGCAAGAGATAGATCAGTAAAACAATTGAATTTTAAACTTGTGAAACATATAGACAAACAGACACCTTCATCCGTATTCATGCTATCTGAACTCAATGAGCACTCACAAGAAATGGGTGCTGGCAAACTCCGCACTCAATGGTCTCTGAACCGGAGCTAGGCACCTGAACCTGCAATAATCCCAAAACAAACCACCAAATGATGAATATGATGCTGATGATGTAAATCAGATAGAAGATGAGCATTTGGTCACTATAATCAAACCTGCAGATGGACAGTGCAAATAGGACATGCAACTTCCTTCATCCTTCTTCCAGATCCATCAGCCTTGGAACCTAAAAACCAGACCACTTAACTGAGCCGCAGAGTAAATTTCCAAATCTTAACAAGAAACGAGCTATTTCAACAATACATTTTCGACACATCAGACTACTTGAAACCTTTATGACTCACAATATATACAGCAATTTCATAATTCACTAATTCAGACTCCCAAACTTGAACTGAGATTTACATTACCTGATGTCCTACGATTTCTCTCCAGCTCCTCCTAACAAGATATTCACCCACAAGTAAGATTAACCAAGCAACTAGATAACAGATTTATAGCCTTCCATGGGCATGGAACAAGATAGGAACAAACAACACCACACAGCACAATTATTTACCTGAAGTTTCCTGGCAAGATCCTCATGACTCTGCAATGCAGGTTTGTTTGATGACTCTTTAGCACTAGTCAACCGCTGAGTAACCTCTGCCTAAATAAACAAGGACAAAAGTTTTTAACTATTGACATATAAAAGGAAATGGGGAACGCCCATTGATTGATTTAATTTAATTTTTGGGGGATGAAGGGGGGAAACCCCCCACTGGTCACCCATTGATGTCCATTAATAGCACTCCAACATGAGCAGTTAGAAAAGCAAAAACATTATCCCTATTATCAATATCTCCAACATGATTGACAAAAAACAAACAAATATTTCACATACCATGCACCGGTCACAAACTCGAACTGGCTGAGCATTCTCATCAGCAGTTAGAGCAATTCTGCCATGAGTACATTTGTCACAGAAAATATCACCACAGTTCCTACAGTGATGCTGTTAGAAGTAAAGAGGATTATTACATCATTAACAGAGCACACATAATAGAAAACAAAAATTGAGGAAGGAAACAGGGAGACCAACCTTGCGAATAAAAGCCCCAAAATCAGTGCCACATGCTGTACATTTTGTGACAGCTTCATCTGGGACCTATACACAAATAGAACCTGGTAAGAACTCGATATGAGAGGGAATAATGAACACAGATCATCGATAAATTGAAGCAGGTTAATTCAATTGGTCAATTAATTTTCATTAAAATCAAGAAACATTTAGAAAATTCTCAAGAGGAGTTGAAACACAAGAAAACAAGTTAACAGTTAAATACAAAAATACTGATCGCAACAACAATACATGTTCCAGTATCAACAAGCACTACTAGCAGATGAGAGCACTCCATGCAAACTATAAATCAATGAAGGTTCAAATGAAAAACATTTCTGCAAACAGCCTTAGTGCCCACTTTGAGTAAAGGGGGAGAGAACCACAGCAAAACAACAGGATTGCACCTAATGCTTACCCAGTGATCCTTCTCTTCATTGGCAGGTTTAATCAGATTCATCCAATCGCCAAAGCCTTTCTTTCTTTCTGTAGTTTGTTCATTTGTTTTCATTGATTCAACAGGCCTCCTGCTTCCACCCATTTCCTTGAACTGAAAAAAAAGGAAATAAGGGTAATTAAGGTATATGTAACAAACAACTCCCAGTAAAAAATCAGGTAAGTAGTTGGTTGGCTAGGTTTTTAATCCCCGATCACAGTGCGTTACGACAGACACCAAAACCGCATCATGGGTGAGATTCTATCCTATAGCCGGATAAAAATAAAATTTAAACTATTATCTAGACTATTTATATGCTGCAATTTATGTTTAAAAAAATGCAAACATGTCTATATTGAGGTTTAAACCATGGTAGTAAGTATTGCATGAATCTCAATACAAATGGATTCGGAAGGATAACATTGAGAATCACATGCTGAATTCTTTCTGGTCCAGAATTGCACATGAATCATGTGTATCTACCGCAAATCAGATGAATTGGGAGTTGGAAATCAATCTTACAATTCATGCACATGGCTTCTGGAAACCAAGCTGCACACCAAAACAGATCAGGTTCCCGCTCCCAGTTCTAAAAACTGTGAAGAAAAACTTTCCCCCCAAAAAAAAGGTGCAGAAAGGAGGAATGGATCAATTCATGTGTTACGAAGCCTTGCACAACATATTTGAGACAAAATAAGTTAGAAATCCTATTTTTCTGTTTCCCTTTGCTGTTTGTGCTTTTGGCAGCAATCAGTCTAAATGCTTATTGATTATTTTGCTATCTATGTCACTTATATAGCTACAAAGTGACTTATTTGACTAAAATGTTTATATATATATATATATATATATATATATTTGTTTATGCTAAATGTTAGATTCAATTTTTTAAAGTAATTTTTGGTGAATTTATGTTTTAAACTAATTAGTTGCTACCAGATCACGATGAACCCCGCAATAGGGAAATCACAAGCGCAGTGAAGATTGCGGATGAGATTCTATCCTATTGCAGCATAGAAAATAAAATTTAAAATATATGTAGACATGTATATATGCTGGAAATATATTTTATTTTAAAAAACAGCAAACACATTAAAATTAAAAATTAAACACATTTAATTGGATAAATCTAAATTGGAATTAGTCATAATACATGTCCCAAGTGTCCAACATAAAGTAAACTAAGAAGAAAAGGCCTTCTAAGAGAGCAAAAGATGGAGAGGTCCGATGCATTTCCTGCACTTGCTGGATGCTGTTCAAGAGAGGCCATTGATGTATCAGTGTCAAAAGCAACAAAAGATGGAGGAGACTGGCAGAGGTTGCTGTTGGAGAGTCAGAGGTGACAAAAGGTGTGTGTCGGAGACTATATCAAGGCTGATAGAGGTCAGGACGCCTGTAAAAGTGGTGGCTGGAGGAAACCAACTTGACAAAGACGGAGGAAGTAGGAAGAAGCAAAACACAGAGCAGAGGAGAAACAGAGTGAGAAACCGAGAGACCAAGTGAGAAACCGAGACCAAAACAGTTGCGGGGATGCTCCATGGGGTCGCCTCCATAGCCAGTCACCGACGCAGTCACGGTGAGGAGGCCTAGGGCCGAGAGTGAGAGGAAACACGAGTGTTTTAAAAACAGAGCAAGGAGGCTTAGTGTTTCATTTAGGAGTTCAAATTTAGGTTTTCTTAAAATTAGAATTATATATAATCTAGGTTTTCTTAGTATTTCATCACTTATCCAAAGATGGCAGTGGTTGTCGGAGATGCCCTGTCACTGGGGTAGGGAGAGGGAGGAGAGGGAGACAACTGTGATTGGAGGGGAGAGTGTCCAAGGGATTTTGTGGAGACCAGTTTGGCCGTTTTTAAATCAGAAATTTAAACTTCGGCACCCACATACTTCGCAGTCATGGCCATGATTCACCCAAACAGCCTAGCAACAACTGACGCCTTCCCTTACCATGATGTCTGCCACCAAAAACACAATCAAGACATGCAGACAGCTATGGGGGAGTGCCAGACCGCTGCAATAGAGCATGATTAACAACCTAAATGGTAGGTATCTAAAGACCTCAAAGAAAAGAAAGTTCAAAGACCACAAAGCTATTTAACCAGAACCTTTATGTTCCCAGGGATATAGCTAATTGAAATGTCAAGTTTTTATGTCATTACAAGAATTGCAATAGAACCCATATGACAGCTTTTAAGAAATATGAACTAGAGTGATCAAACATTATATTCCATTTTGTGCACCGATAGAAACTCGTAGTAATAAACGTTGTAGTAAAGCAGATGTAATTAACTAAACTAAATCCTAAACCCAAGTATCCAGTAGATTTTTCAAAGACAAACATGTTCTAACTTGATTGATCATTAAAAACATGAGCTATCATTATAACAGACATTTGAAATCTCTGAATACCTGTATGGTTGCAGCAGTCACGGTATCCAAAAGTGTGTAAGTAGTGTAACTATTAGATTGCAATCTGATTCGTCTTGGCTCAATGTCCACAGGGCTCTTTGACCAAAATGCAAAGGTAGATGAATCAAATCTCTGCAAGATACAATTAACAACAGTATATTAGAATTGACTGCGAAAAATTAATTTCAGTTAGCGGATTAAATCAAGAGGCTCACATCACATCTTGTTATGTTCTCAAGAGGGTATATTCTTAATGTCCGACTAGTATTTGGATCCAGCATGCGAATTCCATCCAAACCAATCTGGGGAAACAAAGTGACAAATTTAGATAAGCAGCAGCAAATGCAAGTAAAAAATATGCTTAACAAAAAAGCAAAAAAAGAAATATTCTGTGTAAGCCCAAGTCTAACACATTTGCAATAACATGTAACAGTTAGTAGAAAAAGGAGTTATATATGAACATATGCATGACAAAGTATTGTTTGTTTACACTATATGCATATGTATCGTATTCAAAAGAAAAAATATATGAAATCCATTGGTCTGCATATAATTACTTCAAGCTCTATATATCAGCAAACCTTGTGGATCAAGATTACTACTCCCTCCCGTTTCTATTTAACTGGCTATTTGCCCACTTAGAATTTCAAGAAGACATTAATTGTTATTCTTCCAATAATATTCTTATTGATATTAAAATTGGAAAGAATTTTAAGAGCAATAAATAAGAGAGGAGTAAGGATAAAATAAGAAAACAATCAATTATTTTATAAAAACCAACAATGTTAATTACATTTCTTAATATGTATGTTCTCTCTCTCTCTCTCCGTCTCCGAACAATTAATAGAAACAGATGGAGTACTACTTTAGGTCAAGGTCAGAAACTAGATCCAGCACCAACCTAACTATGCAAAAGAAGCACACCCAACCAAGCAACATTTGTCCTATATCCCAACTGTTAATATAGGTGTCACAACCATCATTTCAAACACATAAACGTAGTAAATACTTTATAGATGCTTCATATTAGTCATAACTACATTCTGCTTCTTTTTTTTAGTTCCTGAATTTCTATTAAAAAAATGACAGCATTTTATTAACTAATGCTAACATTCAAAACATTGAAGCTGCCTTATAATCAATCAGACATTCTACAATCGCCAACTATGCTAATTCTGAATCCCATGCCCGACAACAATTATTACAACATAGAGTAAACGAAACAACTTAACCATGAAAATAGTGTGACCTCATCCAATATACAAGTGAAATTGAAGCCTAAACCATTACAAGTGCCTCCAGTTGCTATCCACAACATACCTGACAGAGAACATCCATGGTGCCTTGGCCACCACTTTCTGCCAACAACTTGACCCGAAATTTCTGCACCCCACTTTTCACATCATCTTGGGTATCAACCTTTGGCACTGCCTTCACAATCTTACTCCCCACAGAAGAAGATTCCTTCTGCGAAGGGAAACTAATGGACCTCCCATAATCATCAAACATAGCCCAAGTCGACGATTTTGGAGCCGTGCCTCGTGCCCCATAAGGTTCCACTTTGCCCCCCTCATACGCAAATACACCATCCCCATAACCCTCATCGCCGCCGCCGCCATCGTACCTCGCAGGGCCACTATCATGGCGCTTGCCATAGAAATCAGATCCCAAATCGGAACGGCTCCGATTAAACCCTCCGAACCTGTCATCGTAATACGAATCGGTCCTCACCGGATTTTCGTAGGGGCTTTCGTATGTGGGAATCGGAGGAATGGAGGAGGCCCCTCCGGCGTGGCTATAGGGAGCGGAATTATAGTACGAGGAATTGGAATTGGGGTTCGGAGGGACTGAGGAGGGGGGAGGAGCGTAATTCAGAGGGGTTTGGTGTTGATCATAGGATGGGAAATAAGGTTGTGAGGGTGGTGGTTGGTAAGAGGGATTGGATTCGAAAGTGGAATTGAAAGGGGCCAAATTAGGGTTGGATGAAGATGGAGGGTAGGAAGGTGCAGTGGGAGGGATAGGATCGGGATTTTGAGGGTATGAAGGAGGGTAGGAGGAAGGGTATGGGGCGGTGTAATCGGAAGGGGCGTAATTGGAAGAGAAGGGAGGTGCAGAAGCGTAGGGGTTGTTTGGGAGAGGATCGGAGGGAATAGGATTAGGGTTAGGGTTTTGGAGATGAGGGAATTGGTAATATGGAGCGGAGGTGTAATCACCTTGCTGCATCGCTGGTTTGATTGGAAGAGAATTCACAAATATGTGAGAACGAAGAAGAAGATGACGATGATGATGATGATGATGATGATGATGATGAAGAAGTGAAGAAGAACCTCTTTCTGAAGAGATGAAGGAATAGAATTGGATTGAGAAAAAGAATATATCTCAATCAAGTCAAGTGCTTGATGAGGTGATCGGGGAATCGCGCGACACGGGAACTTCTAGAACTGATAATACTAGTAGATTAGTTGCTGAGGTTATTAAGGTTAAAATCTGGTTAATTTACTTTATCTTATTTTTTCGAAAATTAAAAAAATAGTTTTTTAAGTAGAATAGACTTAATACTACTTCTGGTTTCAAATATAAACAAATTTTAGTGGAATTTTTTGGTCCCTTAATATAAGCAAAATTAGACTTTCCCAATATCATTAAATGCTTATTTACCAAATATATCCTCAACATATATATTTTCAAGGCCACTAATTCTTTATGTAATAAATGATACTAAGGGTATTTTAGAAAATTAAATCAAATATGTGGTAACATTAATACAAATAACTACCTCCAACTACTATTCTTAATATGTGTGAAGTTAGGTATATTTGCTTATATTTGGAACCGGAGGTAGTACTATACAGATATTTAATGATATTAAGATTTCGTTTCGTTCAAATTATTATTTTTTATTTATAACGTACTTTTAAATCAAACCTAAAAATAACAAGTTTCAAAAATAAAAAGAAACTATTAAGTAGTCTTAAGATTTTTTTAATGAAATAGATATTTTTAAGTTAAAATGATGTTTTAATAAATTAAATGAGTTTAGAAAAGTTTAGAAGTAACCTATAAAAATAATTTATTAAGTTGTTTTTTTGCTTATTTTAATAAGTTACTTTATATAGTTTATTAAAATAAATTATTTTTAATTTATTTCAACAAATTTTATAATATAAACGTTCATTTAAAATATAAACTCTTACCAAAGTTACATATCCAACCTCACTTTAAAATCAAATCGAAAAAGTTATTATGATTATATTGGAGGTGAGTCAAAATTTGTTAATTTAGACCATAATATTACATGATTACATGAAGCTAAACAAATATGGGAGTGTCTCGGGTCTACTAGATTTTGGTGCTAATGATGGTTTAATTAGGAACCACTGGGGAGAATTTGTGGCTGGTTTTACTTGTATTTTTTGGAGTCTTCTATATAACTAATTTGGTTAAATTTGGCTAAGGAGAAGAACATTCTGACTTTGGTAATGGAGGTGCAGTTCTTGATTTGGTTAAGAAGAATTGCCCTAGAGAGTACTAATGTTTTGCTACTTTGAGAGAAATTCAAAAATTACTCTATAATGTGCTCCTCATTTGTATTGGTCTAGGCGTTGTTTCGCTAAAATTGTTTTTAACTTTTACCTTTATTTGTTTTGAACGGCATGCCCCATGAATATTTTAAAAAATTGAAAAATTTTATACTAATAACAATAGAATTAAAGTTAAATTTATTAAATAGATATTTAAATTATATTTTCATTAATGTAAATGTTTGTAAAAGAGTATTTGATCAAAATGTTTCAATAAATGTTTTTTCTTTATAAAAAATAAAAGGCAGGACAAGGAACCATGTCCTAGAAAACAAACAAACAAATTATATATGTATTTATATTATAATCTCGTCAAATACAACAAAAATGATTTTTTAAAAAATTTATAATTGTATCACAAAATTTTCTAATATATGAATCATAGTTTTAAAAAATAATCCATTAGGTACATGTTTGGTGTTTAAAAAAAACATTAGGTATATGTTTGGTGTTAAAATATCAAATTATAATTTAATCTTTAAAATTATAATTTGATTGTATTTGTTTTACTTACTTTAGTGAAAATTATATTATAGGGGGTGTTTGGTTTGCAATTAAAAAAACTGTTAAAGTGAAAAATTTAAAGGTTGATATTAATTCTTCACGTCATTCGAGACAATCAAAACAAAAACTTCCCACTAGCCAACAGAGGTTTTCTCCCTTTGAAAAGGTTACCAAACGTCCTCATAATTTATTGGTTGAATTTTTTAGATTATCATCATAAACTAATAAATTATTTTTTAGTCATTTTTATTTTTTGTAGTATATCCCCATTAATTATTTGGTTTAAATTCATATTCAACTATTACCAATAATTTCTTACATTTACCTAATTTTAATATGAACTAATTAATTGTTTCAAACAATCCAAAAGGAGCATATTATTTTTAAATTATTTCAACACATTCAAGCATATAAAATAATCTATTATATTTATAATTAATTATTAAAACAAATATCTATCTACAAATAATAAATCTCAAACGCTAGTAAAAATTACTTTGGTTGATTAAAAATTAAACTTGTGTCCATAAAAATATAGTTCCAATCTTACTCATATGAAGACTTTATTGATAAGTAATTTGTACATACTCATATAAACACTCATCCTTGAAACATGTCTCATGATCCCCAGAGAAATTAGAGAGGTTGTTTAAGCATATCAAATTCAGATCATGTAATTACTTTAAAATTTATATGAAAAAAACTTATCAGTCGCGATAATCATGTTTCACTCGCAACCTATATCAATACTCGTTGTCATTAATCTATTAGAAATCTATGTTACATTACATATGTGATATGTGCTAGCTTTAAATGAGGCTTCCCTTACCCTTCTGGATCTGCTCCTTTTACACGGCTCTTAAATCTTAATCCCCAAAGTAAATATGACAGAACATCAATTTTCCCAGTCCAATAATTATACAATGAAACAAGTTGACGCAGGCGAGATTATTTGTTCATCCCAGAATGAGACATGTTATTCTAATAAATATACCCGGATTTGTTTGAACAACATGTGATCACAAATCACCACTATAGCCACGACATAAGTGCCAAAGCAAAGCACTTATCGTTTACTAAGAGTCCCATCAAACTTAGTAACAGAAAAATTATTTAATTTACCCATATAGCAATGCCTAATCAATCCATATATTCAACTCCCTGCACTTATTCTAGCTATGCTCACTCACCCTAGAAGACTGTCCTACAGCACATTCCATCTCAGAAAACCATTTTCCAATCCTTGTGTGCTCTACCATATCTCTACCTGACTTGAGGTGGCGAATTGGTCTTAGAACACCAAAGGTAGCAAGATCTGCCAAGTTAGGATCCAATCCACCTGCCAAAATCAAGAATACAAGCTCTTATGAGTCTTCAAAGGAACATAAATACCTAATAATCATGTTAGTTGAACATACCAAGAAATTTCCGGCCCTTCAAAGCATCAACCCATTGTTCGACAGCTCCATACAATGCTGCTCGCTCATCACTGATGTTGTGTTTCTTCTTCAATTTCTTTGACACAAAATACATAGCTGCAGCCCCACCATATTTTGCCACTAACCTCTCATATAAACTGAAATTTCCTGCATATTTAAGAGGAAATGAAATTTTTCAGGATAGAAAAAAATAGGTTATAAAGGAGAGAGAAAGGAAAGTAGCAAACAGCAAAGGGTAATGATTACAATACTCATGCGCATAACAGGTGCCTAACAGAAGGCATACAACTAATTAAGGTTTTTAATGGTTGAATTAGAACTTCCACTCCCCCACTCCACCATAGTTTGATGAATCAGGTCTAGTTAGCGTCATGCATCTAAAGGGACAGGTTAGTACCCATCTAATTAGACATGGTTTAGGGCCATTACAAAATAATCAACTTTGCATGAAGTAAAGAATTATCAGATCCCATATTAGAAAATGACAGAGTAAATCACTGATTTCAAGCAATATGAAATTATGATAGGATGAAATATGTTAAACAGATATCTAACATTTTTGAAGAAACTGAAATAGGCTGCAAACTTCATACTCATAGAGATACAAAATTGCATGAGGTCAGCCACAAACACATGATCTGATTATAATTCACCTGTTAGGAACAACCTACTACTAACAATACAATTTTTGTGCTTACATGTTAAATGATATTTTTCTGTTATCCTAAAATAAGCCAAAGAATAAAAGGAGCCAACACTTTGTAAAAAATTAAAATCATACCCTGAGTGGTGATATATTCAAATGATTCAAGAGCTTCGGGAACAGTTCGGTATATGTTTGGTGACAAGACATGCACCAAGTGATTATCCACCCACCTGTGTAACAAGTCACAACATAATGTTCACGTGTTACACAATAGGAAGCATTGGGTTACCACTAGACACACTTAATCTGACATACACTATTAGAATAACACAGACAACACATAGTTTCCTTAAAACAAGATTCCTAAGAATGGCAGTAGTGGTACAGCCAGGTTTTCCCAATAAAGAGAAATAACAATAAGCAACCACGTTGTCCAACACAAAACAACTGGAAGAAATAATTAGAAAAGGATAGTAACCAACATACTCACGCCACTTCTTCTCTTCATCTGCATTTAAGTCATAATCTGGATGTATCCTTTTGATCAACTTATCAATTATGTCTGCCAAAAAATAATAGGGATGAGTTAAATCACAAGCCTTTCATTTAGAACAGGACCACATGAAGTATATCAAAAATAATTTAAGATCAGTAATGTTTTACAAACCGGATCAATTATTGAGTTGATTAAATCACTGGTTCATTTCAATTGTAGAACCATAGTCAAACAACAGTCAAACTTCAAACCAATATCAATAAGTTTTTAGCTTGTTGTAATAAGTTTGTTGTTCTAACGTATAAAAAATAAACTCCTTTTAGCTCAAACCAATCAATTTTAAGTATTCTCACAATGAGTGGTTAAAGAATAAACAATTAAGTTGTTTAAGCAATCACACCCTAAGAATTAAATGAAAGCATTAATAAGAGAGTTATGATTTATGAACCAACCTGAAGAATTAACCAATTGTTCACCATCAACTGTAACAATAGGAACCTTCTTGTAATCAGACCACTTGATCTCTTTTTTGTTGATGGGATTTACCTCCACCACTTTGTACGGAATATCATAACAGTCCAGAAACGCTGAAAAGGAAAAAAAAAGTACAAGAAATTATTAATCATTTTATCGGAACCAGACCAAACTGGCCAGTCATGAACCGATTAAGTGATTGATTCAAATTAATTTTTTTATTACAACCTGTTCAATTACAGCCCAATCCTTGTTAAATTGCAGTTTGTTTGAACTGATACCATCACAGTCAGCGGTTCAATGGACCCTCTTCTTTTAGGAACAATGTTAATAATTTATCATAAATGAAAATTCCAAGCACGTAATTATCAAAGAAATGTTGCAACGGAACTTCACCTTTAACCTTGTTGCAGAATGGACAAGCCTCATACTGAAAGAGGGAAAGTTCTTTGGGCTTGAAGGCCTCTTGTGAACCGTCTTGAGCCGGACACGTGGCATTGGCAGAAGAACTGTATCCGACACTGCGAGCAATAGAGGGACTTGGCAAGCACAAAAGCTCAACAAGCTTGTTGTGAGGGTTAGTGCTACGGCACGTGGCACCCACGCGAGGTTGTTTCTGGAGGGTATTAACGGCACCGGACACGGCGGTGGCGGTGGAAGAGCTTCTTAAGGCTCTGCCGAGAAATATCGCCCTATTCAGTCGTCTCATCCTTCGTCGCTAATCTCGCCCTGTAAAACCAGGATATATTTTTTTTTGGTCAAGGAGGCAACCAGGATATAACTTTAGGGTTTAGTTAGGGTTTTTGTTAAAAATGCAAAAAAAATAAATGGAGCCGAATACATAATATACGGTTTTCTTCAAGGCCCAAAGAGTTATGACCAAAAAAATAAACACAAAATTGAGAGTAGTTTAACCAGATATATATTCATTTAAAAGTTGATTTTGTTCTAACTCCATATTATAGTAAGATTAAAAGTTAGAGTTTTGATTCATACACTTCTTTGCATTTTTTTTACTGTTATCTTAATTTATAAAAAGAAAGCCAAATAAGATAGTTAACAAGATGGTTTTTTATTTAATATATAATATTTCATTTCAGTTTGAGACGAATAGAAACATGATCGGTGATAAAATTATGTTTATCAAGTTTTAATGTAGTTGCATTTTCAATATTTGAATGTGAGACTCCTAATAAAGTCAGAATAATACCTAGTTGGTTGATTTACTTGTATAATTTTATTATTCCTCTCATTTGTATATGAATAATTTTATTCTAATGTAGTTTTTTTAGAATGCATTTGTTTATAATTTTTTATTAGGGTTAGCTAGGAAAGCAGGTAACACTTGGAAAAGTAAAGTAATATTAAAAAATTATTATATATATTTAAACAAATAACTCAATTTGATAAATTCATAACATGTGTATGTTAATATAAATCATTTTTATGTGTTTAAAATAAATAGTTAAGAGAGTTGTGTGTTATCACCCTTAGGGTTATTTCTCGTGGTTAACTTTTCTTGTAACATCTCTGATGTTTTAATGAAAATTATGAAATGGGAAATATTAGTGAATGTTTAGAAATTATATTTAGTATTTATTCTGTCTGAGCCGGTGTCGAGATCGGTCTCAGAAACGCTGACATGCAGAGCTGAAGATCGGATGAGTAAGGAAGAGCGGGCAGGACTAGGCGGTCTGGTCCTACCGTTGTGGGGAGAGCGCCTCACACGGGGTCACAGCCCGGATTAACTTCACACTAAGTGAAACAACGGATGTGTGTGACAAATAGTCGAGAGCGGATGATATATCCGATCTCTCAGGTTGTAGCTCGGATTTCCGAGGTATGAACATTAAGTTAGGACGGCGGGGTCGATATTTATATCGGACCTATACTCTAGCGAATTATTAGAGAACTATGACTACGTGGGCGTTGAAGGGATAAACACGTGTAATTGATTTGATGACTAAGCAATAGTTTAAAATAGTAAGAATACAAATAAAATCAAGGAAAAGACGATCTTGCCCATGAGCCATATATATATATATATAAGCAGATTCCCTTCCTTTCTTCTTCATTTTACACAAGTTGCCTTTACTATCAGCTTGTTCCTTCTCTTCCGTTTGTCTCTTCTCTCTTAACGCTGATCTGCAAGCACTGGAGTGAGACTCCATTTGTGTTTGAACTACAATTTAACCTCATTCCTGTGATCGAGACTTCCAGGTGAGTCTACTGATCCAACCCAATTGTGATTCCCTTATTTCTTTCATTCTTTAGCTGTTAAGGGCCATGCATGGCTATATTCGAGGCTGTTCTCCACTCCCCTGGTAAGTGTGAGTCCAGATATTGTCCACGAACTAAGGACGTTGAAGTGATGAAGTTGTACTTCATGATCCGTAGGTAGTAGACTAAACAACGAAAGACTGAGTGAAGGTGTTGAGATTTTAGAACCGGTGCTCAGAGAAAGAAATCGAAACAGAGAGCAGATCATCAAAGCGTGAAACCAGTGTAAGGGGGGTGTTCGGGTTATAATTAATTAGAATAGGACTTACCTCTTATTCAAATCTTTGAGGTAACGTAAACAGACTAAGGGAAAATGTTGTTAAACGTAATTGTGTGTTTATACTTGTGCATGTGTGATAGTGTACATTGATGAGTTGAGAATTGGGTGTGTGGTTGAATTAGCATGCATGATCTTGAAATATTTAATATTGACGTAATCAGTGTTATGCGACTCTGGGTTAGCAAGCAGGCTACCCGAGGGATGAGAAAATTGATATCTAATGTGAAATGATGAGTATTATGTGACTTCGGGTTAGCAAGCAGGCTACCTGAGGGATGAGAAAATTGATATTATTATGAAAGGTAAACTGTTGAATGATTATGTGGTATGGGATGGCCGACGGTATATGATAGCCCCTCATTTCTGGCTCCCGTGGTTTTCGTGCCCAGTTGAGCTACCCAGTGGTCAAGTAGGACCCAGTGGTCGAGGTGGAGAGTCAAGCAGGACTCAGTGAACCAAGCAGGGTTCACGGGGTGTCAAGTAGGACCCCCAGCTGAAGGCCAATCCTTTAGTATCCAGATACTAGGAGTCAAATTGTATGAGAGTCAGTTGTGATGAATGTGATGAATGTGATGTATATGATGAATGTGATGACTATGATATATGTGATGGAGATTGTGTAGCTGGTCTAATACAGTTATTGCATGGAATCCGTTATGTTGTGGTATGCTTACTTATAGATGATGCTTGAGGCGTATGTGTTAATATGCATGTATAGTGTTAAATTCCGTTCTATATTAATTATTATGCCAAACACTCACCCTTGCATATTTTTTTTTAGTAACCAGAGACAGGGAGGGGGAAGGAGCCGTGGAGCTGCGCCAAGGGAGAGAACGGTGCCAGGGTCCAAATAAATTTGAGTGACTCTTTATAGAGTCTTATGTGTGTATAAAAACTTCATAGTGTAATTATCAGTTGGGTTTAGTTGAGACCGGATTGAATGAAAAATACATTTCAAAAATATATTACTGTTATACGCATATGTTTTTATGGTAACTTCGTGGGTTCACAGAACCATTTTTAGAGTGAATTTTTGTGAGTCCGGTTGTATGTTAGGCATAATCCGATGTGCGAAAGGTGTTCGTTCACAAACAGCACCTCGTCTAAGTGAGAGTCCGGAATCTCGCTTAGACGAGTAAGGGCCTCGCTCCAGCGAGACGCCCTGATTCGCCTTTCTCTCATCCATTGTATTCAAACTAAATTGTTTTCTCTAAATATCGATAAATTTTCAAGGAAAAGGGAGAATTTATTGAAAAATATAATCGTGGAATAAAAATAAATGTAAAAACAATATAGGACGTTACACTTCTACCCTTTTAAAGAGTTTTATGTTCTCTTTATTATAAGAAACATTATCCTTTTAGAATGTTTTCTTTTCATCTATTTCTCTTGTTTTTTTCTTTCACTCTTCTCCTGACTTTCACCTCTGCCTTTTCTTTATCTCTTTCTTTCTCAATGGGTGACCACAAGCTTGAGCGGTTAACTTCTTATGTTACAAATGACTATCTGAATATCTAGCTGGTCAAAAAAAGATGACAATAAAGTTAGAGAGAACATAAAAAAAGGAAAGAAGATGAAAGAGAAGTGCAAATATATGAGTCCTCATGCTTATTTTTTTTAAATGTTTACATTGGTGTTAGTTTTTCTTTCTATTTCTTTAGTTGCATATACGATGTTTTTGAGCAAACATGTTTATAATGTATGGTTTTGTCTTAATGTAAATTGTTGTATTACTCTACCAAAACCAATGTGAATATAAGCCCCTTAATGACAATCTCCTAAGACAACTCACAATTACCAATGTCACATTATGAACCAATATTAGATAGAGGTTGAGTGATTCATAAGGAGGTAAATCAATCTATACTTGCAGAGGTGTCAAGAAGCCTGTGTCAACTTTCCCCGCACTTTAAGGAAAAGTACTGACACCGGTCCCGTAAGACATCCTCACCAAACTCTACAAATACCATTCATTTACAATAATTTGAGGTATGTTTAACAACCCTAGTGCTTGAGTTTCAATATTGTATATCGAATTAACTTAAACATCAAGGTGTCATTACTAGGTAACACTCTATTTCATCTCACAACGTGAGATATCGATGTATACTAGATGGAGTATAACAAGACCTCAAGTTCCCACTAAACTTAAAGATATAATATCGGATCCTCCATACCCAACCGATGTAAGATATACTGAGCATACATGAATTTAGTACTCCATAGCGGAAATTTGTCCCCCGTATTAGACAGATGGAGTATCATACATAAGTTAGATGAAATAAATGGTAATTACTTCCTTTCTAACAATAAAAATTATTTACGAGTTTTGTTAACTTTAACCTTAAGGGTTGAATTTAAACCACTAACGTGATTAATATTTCTTGAAAATAAAATACTTTTATGTTTTATTTTTGTGATCCAATTATTACATGAATTCAAAGAAAACATTCCCATTTTTAAAGGTTTGAACCCAACCCGGTTGAGGTTAATAAAACTTTAACTTCAAGTATTAAGTAGTTATAGAAAAATTTAGAATGTGTTTGGATAAATAACTTAATTAAGAAATTACGTAATAAATTATTTTTATATGATAGTTTATAATATAAAATTGATCATAAAAATTGATGCAATAAGTTTAAAAAATAATTTATTTAAATAAGTCATACTAAGTAACTTATTAAAATAAACTAAAAACAACTTAAAAAAATTATAAACTATTTTCATAAGTTACTCATAAATTCTTTCAAACACACGCTATACTAATTACATTGTTTGGAATGTGAGACGACTACATTCTACAACATTTCACAACTTATGCATTTTCATGTTTCATTACAACTATTGCTCGATATGTTCTCATGAAATCATACAATTAATTTTTGTTTTTTGATGTTTCCACTTTTCAGTTCAATGATCATAGGTTTTTATACTTTTACCAACAGATTGTAGATTGATACACGTAATGCATGTTGCAAACTAGTAGTTGTAGATTGAAAAATTAGGACCTAAGAGAACTAACCTTACCATTATACGAATATTCCTAACTCAAGATTGCTTGCTACCTAGAATACTCGTTGCTAAACCCCAAAAAGTCTTTTTACCTTCAATTCCTTTATAATTTATCATATTTTATAACTTTGCAACGCATTCCAAATCATCCTCTGCGTGCAACTACTACGGACTTGGCTTCCATGTAATCAGGAAGCTCGAGTTAGTAAATTCAGTACTTACTAAATCGGTTAGACTGAAAACTGATTTAAAAAGTGAGTAAAAACTGATTTTTTGAATCGGTTGTCTGCATTGAATCCAAATTCAACTACTACAAGGATAAAAGCAGAACACCCAACACTGATACAGAGGACCAATCTATACAGCTACATAAAATGAAACATGGCATGGCCACAACATCAGGGAGAGCATATTGGAAATATTGACATGGATCTTGCTAATGAATTTTTTTATACAAAAGAAAAAAGTATTAGAAATTTTGCTGAAGATGGATCGGAAATTGTGATATGGGAACACAAACCATTTTTCAATAAAAAATTTATTTTTATCTCTTAACGGTGCCCGCCCTAACTTATAATAAGCCACTTAAATCGACCAAAACCTTTAATAGATTCCATAACATAAGATCACAAGTGCAGGTCATGAATATGACAGCGGTAACACAAGCAAGCAGTTTTCTTCTTGTAGGTCACAATGTATAACTAAGAAAAAAGGAAATGAACAGCTATTTAATTAAGCTAGCTGTAGTTACAGAGTATGAAATGAGGCAAGATCCTACAACGCCAATTCAAACTATACACAGCTTCTTGCTCGCTTCACAGAACAAGGAACAGAATAATACAAATTGATGGAGAGACGGCAATAAAGGTTGGTCAGACATTTGATGCCTAGTGCCTACTATTAATTTCTGATTCATGATCATAATTTTAGAAGATTCTCAATCATAATATTGAGCAAGCCTTCTGTGACTTCTGCTTCTTTTTCTTTTGCTTTGGTGGTTGGAGAACCACTTTGATGGCAGCGTCAAAGACAGCTTTCACATTCTGTCATCTCAAAAACACATGACAACCTGTGATGTAAAAGAAGGAAAGAATCGGAGCATAAATTTTAGGCAAAGGAGAGAAAGTACACCTGTTGCGTTTTTGAACTACACTCGATGTAAGCAGGAGCACCAATTAGCTTTCTCAATTCTTCTCCCTTCAGCCATAGTGAACATAAATATCAATGAATAATATCAAAATATTCTCATAACCAGGAAGTTGTTCCCTCTGCCAAAAGAAAGAGGAAAGAATGAGAAAAACCAATGGTGTTTCATACTTGTGCTGTAGTGATAGGCACTGCTCCTGGGTGGTCTACATAAAATTGTGCATCATCCCGAAGATCTGTAAAAAAATATCAAGCATTTGCAGTTGTCAAACCATTCTAATTCTGGATATGAATTGGTCAAAAACAGTTTTCAGCAGCATTCACCACAAGAAGGAATTTATTTGTAATTAATATCCCAGTTAAGATAAAGAAACTGCTATTCTTGTCACACACTCCATCAAAACACACCTACACACAAGTTTTGTGAACTCTGTCCTTCATAAGTTCATATTTTCATCTAACTGAACAAATCAATTAAGAAGTCCCACAAATACACTGATGCTAACCCGATTTCCCCCTCATTTATGCATAAGCATTGGGAAACCGAAAATATTATTTTCGGAAAGATTTAGATCCAACTTCTGTGAATACTATACATCAGGGAATTATTACAATATTAATACTGTATCACAACTTAAAATAGGAAGATCAATAACTCCAAGACACTGGTAAAACAATTTCATACTATACGTTGATATATGAATAAAAGATACTACCTCCGGTTCCAAATATAAGCAAATATACCTAACTTCACACATATTAAGAATAATAGTTGGAGGTAGTTATTTGCATTAATGTTACCACATATTTGATTTAATTTTCTAAAATACCCTTAGTATCATTTATTACATAAAGAATTAGTGGCCTTGGAAATATATATGATGAGGATATATTTGGTAAACAAGCATTTAATGACATTGGAAAAGTCTAATTTTGCTTATATTAAGGGACCAAAAAATTCCACTAAAATTTGCTTATATTTGGAACCGGAGGTAGTATTAACTATTACACAGTAAATGTTCTAAAGAAGCCACAAATTAGAAAATACTTGATATGATAAGGTAACTGATGTGTACTCAGGTTAATGCATATTTTAAATAACCAAAGCTAAGCAGGAAGCTCTATCAGGACCATCTAGATTGGTTGATCAATAGCATTTGCAAATCCAATCAATGAAAGTGGGGGGTAAACAATTACCTAACTTCGTTCCAACTAGAATTATTGGAACACCTGGGGCATAATGCCTTAGCTCAGGAATCCACTGAAAGAAGAAATAAGAAAAAAAAATAACTTTATCAGTTAATGAAGTGCAGAAACTGATTAAATGATCGGCATCCTTATTGAATTCTTCACAAGAAAGAATAAACCTTCTTTGCAATATTTTCGTAGCTAGCCTTGCTTATGAGAGAAAAGGCAAGTATAAAAACATCAGCTCCTCGATAGCTCAAGGGCCTTAGTCTATTATAATCCTCCTGCCCTGTTGATCAAATAACACATCAAACCATCAGAGACAAGCAATACACTGACAAGGGTACAAAATTCTATATAATTGAATCGGTTGCCATGTTACCAGCAGTATCCCACAATCCCAGATTTACAGTGCTTCCATCCACCACAACATTAGCACTGAAATTGTCAAAAACAGTGGGCACATAGTCCTGTTCTTGACAATCACAAAGATAAACAAAGAAGGGTGAAACCATGAAGCTAAGCTATATAATTTGCAAAGAACCAAAAAAAAGAGATAAAGACAGTGCATCACTGCAGCCTATAAGTCCTTCTCAATATAAGACAACTATTATTCAATAATCACAACTTTGTAAATGACATCTCCGCATTCTACTACTTGCAAATCATTCTAAGCATGAATAAGTTATACGGTAACAAATTACAAGAAACTTCTCAAACTCAAAGCAGAACAGATAAGCTTCAAAAACAATGTCATCGAGGTTAAAATCATATTCTAACTTCTATGTAGAAACAAATAATGTTAATAAAGTTGAAGCACTTGATCCATTACGGTCTACACATATTTTATTCCCTTCAAAACACAGAAATAATAACAATAACAACGTGAATCACCAAATTAGAAGAGTTCAGGAGCAAGTTAAACATCATTTGGAAGCTCCAAAATTCAATGGTGTTTGATAACACGCACTTATAATAATAATACAATTCCACCGAACATACATCCCTAATTTCAACTGCAAAAGCCTATAATTGACAAAAATTTCTGAAGGGGAAAAGAAAGAAACAGGCATGATGAAGATTGATCGGGTTCCAATCCAAACGGCACCGTTTTGCGGAAGGAAAAAAAAAACGAGTTAGAAGCGAAGCAGAAACAAACCGTTGGAAAAGTGTTGCTGGTGTATGAAATCAACAAGCAAGTTTTGCCGACAGCACCGTCACCGACTGTGACGCATTTTATAAACCTGGAAGCACTCATTTTCAGATCAGAGATCTAAGGAATCAACAATGCCTGTAACTTGAAACACTTAAGCCAAGTTCAGTTCAGCACCAATGAACCCTAATTGGTATTTGCAGGCTCAAAAGTAGAGTGATAAAGGGGGGAAATAAAATTGAATTTGGGCAAACAAATTCAAAAGAACGAGAGAAGAAAGAGGAATGCAAAAAGAAAAGGGTTTCAACTTTCAATCACTTGGCTGACTCTCTGTTTGACTGGCCCGGACGTAAACAAGCATTTTTATTTTGGGTTTTTCACCCTTTATCCTTTTCCCAATCTCAGTATAATAGATACACAAAATATTGAATATAAGATATTGTTTAAGCAATAGAAAATAGCTTATTTGCCAGCTATATTTCTAATTTCATGCCATTATTTTTAATTTTTGTTACCTGAAGTAAAATATCGTAATTCAATCACAATTATTTTAACTTTATGCGTTGAGAAATTCAATTAATAAAATATGGAATAATACAGATTATTTCCCTAAACAGTCACTACAAAGAAGCTTAAATATCTCTTCCTGTTACTCCAACTTGCTGAACAGGGTATGTTATGTTAATAAATAAATAATCTTTCCCTTCCCAAATACTGCAAGTAAATAAATAGGTTGTTGTGTAAATAAAGAAAGCAATATGATCTTAATTTTAAATTTTTCCCTCACGTTTTGTTTAATAAAATAAGTCTTTTTTTTAGAAAATGAAATAAGTCTGTTAAGTGTTAACACATACTGAAATAAGCCAGTTTTATTAAGTTCTTTTGACTGTGTTTTTGCTCTACTGTTAAATAACTTTGATGCTAAAAAAATAAAAACAGTCAACATCCATTTGATTCAATGGAGGGAAAAAAAGGACGAGAATAATTATAAAGACAAGAGAACCCCCCAAGAAAACCTATATGTTTAGAGGGAGGATTAAATTGTTAAATCAAACAAGTTAAGAAATCAAAATTGATTTTCTCTGCCTCTCCTTAAAATTTAAATTACGCATTTTATTTTTCATTTAATTCATTACCTTTAAGTCAAATAAGTTGATCTGGAAATGAGATATGGTAGGTTGACCTACCTAAAGACATATCTGCTTGAATCATGTAACCTTTTTTATTTTCTGTTTAAATGACAACATTAACTAAAATTGTTCCAATCAGTATACGTATATCACAATATGTTTAAATAAGAAGCAAATTTCTCTAAATATTGACTAAAAATCAATTCAACATATTGATATATGTATATCACAATCCAAATCTTGACTAAAATCGATTCAACTTAATTAACCATGACTAGAATGCCTTAAATCTGCCTACCTATAACAAAGAGGCGTGAGGTCAATGTCAAAGGATTGGAAGAAGAACGAGATTGGAGGGTGAGGATGATCAAACAACGGATATGCGAGATCAATGGACACATGTGAGAAATCGATCCTAATTAGAAGATCAAAGGACCCACAACATCAAAGTTAGAGGAAAAGAGTTGTAAGGCAACAAGGTCAAAGACATCATGCAACGTCAGAGGCCAATAAGGGAGACATGCTCTATAGCGGTAGCTGATGTTAGTCACAACAACATCCGTTAGTCATGAAAGATGCAAGGAAGTGAAGAACTGGATCTCTAGGACCAACTCTGCCTTTCATTCCTTACTTTTCTTTATTTTCAGCTTTCTCTTTAACTTAATTTGTTAGATAGTGTAACAAAAAAAATATAACTTTTGGACTAACCTACTCTGTCTCATTATATGTCCTCACAAATTAAATGGGTTGTATTTTACAAGGTAATGAAATAAAGACGCTTAATCTACCTCACATTTGTGACGAATTAAACAAATTAACTCATTTTGTCATCCATAACTAGAAACAAAACCCATTTATTACTATACAATACACGGTTTGATAAAATTAAAATAATGCAAGCTTAAGGGTGCTTCAGAATCCTGAAGCTCTATGAGTTAAAATTTTGAAGGGTAAGTATTATCCTAAATTATCTTTTTTGAAGCAGCAAAAAAGAAAGAATTGTTCCTGGACCTGGCTTAGCTTGCTGCAAGGAAGGGATCTTCTCCTCAGGTTAGGATAGTAAAGTATAGGGGATGGTGGTCAGATTTCTATTTTTAAAGATAGATGGCTTTGGAATAGGAAAATGTGTTATCCAAATTCCAACAACCAAGCTGATTCACAGGCTTTGTTATCCTCACTTATATATCAATCAACACACTCCTAGGATACATCTAAAGTTACTTGAGTTCCACCACAGCACCAGTGATTAACAACTCTTCAAACACCAATTAGGATCACTAAAGGGGGATACTCTAATATGGCCTTACACTAAAGATGGGGAGTTTAGAATGAAGTCAAGGTATCAAATGTTAAAGCTTTATGCAGAGGCAAACAGGGAAAGACCATCTTGCTCATTTCTACTAGGAAGAGCCTTATGGTCATCAATTTGGGAAGCAAAAGTTCATAGGAAGATTCAAATGTTCATCTAGAAAATGTGTCAAAATATTCTTCCTACCAGAAATAATCTAGTTTAAAGAAAAATTATTAATGATTTGAAATGCCCAATTTGCAGTCAAGTAAAGGAATCTTTGGAACACTTATTCTTCTACTGTGAATGGACCATACCAATATGGTTTGAAGTCAACATTCAAAGTCAGCCAGCAAGAGAAAATGCAAATTAAGTTATCCAATAGATGTCAACAAAAATTGATTCATTCAAAACAAAAAAGGAAGATTATCAATTCTTAATAACAAAATTATTCATCACCTTTTGGCAAATCTGGTTACATAGAAACAGAAGCATTTATCATGGAATTCATCCTAACCCAGAAATGGTTCTCAAGTCAATACAACACTCAATTATGGAATTGGGCAATAAGGAAGATACTGAACCTAGTAAATCTACTAACCTTCCTAAGCTAGTGAATCATTCAAGGTGGAGACCTCCCCCGGTTGGCAAGTTAAAAATTAATACTGATGTTGCTTGGAAATCGTCATCCCAGAAAGCTGCTATAGGAGTTGTCCTAAGGGACCATCTTGGGCAGTCCTCACTTGTCTAGGTGCCATCTATGGTAATCGCAGAAGCCTTTGCAATAAGGAAAGTTATGGTGTTGGTAGCTAACTTAGAATTCAGAGATGTCCTTTTCAAAGCAGATAACCTAACAGTGATCAGAATGTATTAAGAAGAATATAATTTAAGCGAAATTGAAACTATTGTTCGAGATATCACCTGCCTTAAAAAGTCATTTTCTTTATGCGGATTCCTCTGGGTTAAGAGAAGTGCCAATCACACAGCTCATGAAGTCCCTCATGTGAGTCTTGAGGGTTCATGGGAAGAAATTAGTAGTTGAAGCCATCTTCGAATGTCAGGAAAACTCTCATAAATGACAAGAGGTGGGTTCCTCCCCACTAACGATGGCAGAATCGCTTCTCTGTCGAGTCCTCTGTTGTTCATCCCTCCCTCACCATAGTTAGGGTTCACGTTGTTTGATAGGTTTATCCTACACAAGTTCAGACGAGGCGGATCATGATAGCAATACGGGTTGGCCAA